>CM018049.1:40273116-41532600 GCA_008638375.1 Nyssa sinensis
CCTGCAATTTCCATAAACATTAGCAAAACAACAAGAATGGCAAAATCAAAATGAGAGAGATAGGCGAGAGTGCCTGTACTTGTCCGGGACCTTCCCCTTCTCCTTGTATGGCTTGACAAGCACACGAGCATCACATACAAAATGAGGGTTCCCTTTGGCAAGGATGAGCTTAACAGTTTCGCGGATAGAGGAATGTGACAAACCCAAACATTCGCTTCTGCTGATATGGAATCCTCACATCTTGAACTGGCCCCGTAAATGCTTCAAGAACAAATTGAAAAACAATCTAATAAACAAATTAACACAATGCAATGGACATTTGCAAAACAAAAGTCCCATTTCAAATGGGCACTGATGGAGAAAGTGAACCTGAAATAATTGGACACATCCTCTTCTCTGAAAGTGCTATCAGCTGGGAAAGTCAGTGTAGATCTGTCTTGAACTTGGGTTCAAGATTCCTGCCCCATATCGGCCTAATTTGTGCATATCTTCGCCCATCATCGATGCCACGAGCCGCTCTATGACATGTAAATCAAACAGTTTAGACAAAAATTTATATATTGAAAGGACGACAAATTATGAGTAATCAGTGTTTGTATATATGCCTTTGGCTGTCACTTTGTTGTTGCTGAAGAAGGAAGTTCCATGCATTTGTTGGCTGCTGCTGCGGAGTATGGGAAGGTGAGAAGCCATGAGGTGAGAAGCTGTAGCCATCCTTTGTTGGTGGGCTGATTTAGATCTGAGAAGCTCTTGGCACTGGTCTATCATCTCAAGCTTGCTTGGTGAGCCAACCATGGCCGCACCATCGACTGGGTCAGCGAGCTTCCATGGAAAAACCTACAACTGTTTCCATTCTTGCAGTAGCCTCTTGCGAAGTAGAGGCACGGCTTCCATCCAAATCCGCCAGCCGGGTCTTCAGTGCCCAATAATGTATCACTGACCGAGCAGCTCCGTCGATGGGGGACGCTGTTCCAGTTAAGGGCCGCACCGCCATAGGAAGAGAACAGCACGTCACCGTTTCCTCTCGGGCTCGAGGCTAAATCAGGTTGTGGGTAGAACAAATCGGGGATTTTCGGGGTTGGGGAACCTTCGTTGAGGAAGGAGAGCTGGTCTTGGAGTTGAAATTCATCTACAAGATCAGTCCCTCCACTTCCATAGAAAGGTGAAGCAGATGAATTTATTGACGCAGACGAAGAACCCATCAATAAATTACTGATTCCATTATCTGTAGCAGTAGCATACAAGGATGTAGATGAGGTAGGAGTACCAATTAAATCTTCTGTGTTTTTGAAATCAGAAAGCAAGAAGCACCCCAAGAAGATGGGATACTGAGAGGAGATGGAAGCCGCGAAGAAAGCAAAGAACAAGAGGAATTCTGTCTGGATAGAGAAATCGGATTGTTGTTCGAGAGGAACGGTAACGGAGATGATGGAGTCAACGGCGGGGACGGTGTGCTGGACGACAAACCGAGCTCCTTTCGAACCTTTAAAATCACAGAGTGGACAAGAGATTCAGGCCCAAAAGCTAGGCGAATCATTTCTTTATCACCATGATCTTGAATGAGGAGTCGTCCAATGATTTTAGAGGCATTTTCAGGGTCCAAGTTCTGGATCCTTGAGAAAACAATTTTTGTTGCTTCATATGCATCCATGCTAGCTGGGGTTGGTAGTAGATTCCACTCCAAACTTCCTTTTCTTTCTGTATGTACTTAATTTCTTGGACTAAAAAGAGAGCACAAACCAAGTGAACCTCTCTTTCTACAACCACCACAAACCACACCTACCAGCTTTGTTCAGTGGCTCTTTCTATTATTCCTGCACAAAACCCAGAAAAGAAAAGAAAAGAAAAGCAAGGAAAAGAGAAGTGTTAAAAGGAGTATACCCGTGAGGGTTTTCCTTGTTCGAAGGAAAACATGGTGGTTGAATTTCTCTATAAAGAAAGATGAAAACTAATAACGAAAGGAGCTGAAGAAAGCAAGAAAAGCAAGAAAGCATGTCGCTCTTTCTTTCTATATTCTATTTGTGGGTTGTTTTCCTCTCTATTGCTCTTTTTTTCCTTCTGGATTTAAAATAGAAGACTTGCTTTATGCTCAACAGTAGGGCTTACCCATGAAATATGGTATTTTTTTTCTGTTTTGACGAGGTGAGAAGAGCCAAGTCATTCATGTCTTTCTTTTCCATCTCTTGCAATCATAATAATCAAACTTACTACAAAAGTTAAACCACCGCCTTACGCAGTTGCAGAGGTAGCCGCAGCAGAAACAGAACCATCAATTGCTTCAAAGCTCCTAAATGTATCACCTTTGTTTTCTGGGGCTGTGGGTAAGTGGACAGTGAAGCTGAGAGCTGAGTTTCTCTTTATAGACACTTCTTTCTCTCTTTTGAAGTTACAAGGAAGACCGGTAGGAATGGCGGTGAGAGAGAGAGAGAGAGTAGTGTTTTTTGGGTTTTGTTTTGGGGGGGGGGGGGGGGCTTTTGGGTGCTTGCGTGGAAGCAGCTAGATCTGATTGAAATAGTGCACGTTCTCCTGACCTTACCTCTGACACTCTCTGCTCGCCCTGGCTCTTTTCTTCTCTCAGCTGATGGATGGATATTATGTCATTCGCAGCTATAACACGTGATACTCACTCTCGAGTGACATTCATGTTGGGGGTTATTCACTGATAAAAAAAACATCAAACTTTGTCTCCACATCTTTGGTTACTCATTGATGGAGGTGTAATGCATTGAAATTATGAATAAATTTTTTATGTTCGAGGTTTCAGATTCACTGGATTTATCAGAGTGAGACTGTCATGTTATTATGTACTATTGTCTCATAAATTTTTAAAATTTTGTGAAGTAATTATTGTTACATGAGGATCTCTCAAAATTTTTTAATTTTTTAATAATTAATGAGTGTAAATATTTTTTTTAAATTAAAATTTTATTAGAAGATGTCACAGATCATTGTTGAGATATTTTTAAAATTTTTAAAAAATATTGTTTTATTAAGAAATCGTTTTTTAAAAAAATATTTTTGAAACATTCTTTTTAAAAGACGATTTAAAATAATTTTTTTTTAAAATTATCTTCCAAAAAAATACTTTTAAATTTTTTTTTAAAAAAAATTGTATTTCAAAAAAATGTTTTTGAAAACATCTTTTTGAAAGATGATTTCAAATAATTTATTTTTTTAAAAAAAATTATTTTTCAAAAAAAGATTTCACAAATGACCCTAATTTGACAAATAAATTTATTGTAACCTTATTTTTGAAAAAAAAGTTTCAAAAGAATTTTATTTTAGTCAAAAATTCGTATTTTTTAAGTAATTAATTTTTTTGAAAAGAGAAATTAGTTATAATTCACAAAGTTTTTTAAAATTTATGATATAATATGATTGGGCAGTCCGGATGAATAATTTCTAGACCTAGTGGGCCTCAGACGATTTAATAAACATTTGTTTTGATTGGTTCATGTGAGCTTTGGAGGGATGGTCACAGCCTCTCTAATCAGCTGCTGTTTAAAAGGTCCTACACTCCCACCCTCTGTGCTGCTAAAAAACGAAAAGAAAAAAATCTCTTTGCTTTCGGAATCCTACAAGCTCATATTTGGGAAAGGGTAATACCCCACAAACATATGCTCTCTCTCTCTCAAAAAATAAAAATAAAAAAATGGGGATTTGTATGGAGGACAGGGTTCTTGTATTCTTTCAATCAGATGTTTTTATGATGCCCCCACAACAATTTAAAATGATGGCGGAAGCTCAACCCCTCTCTCTCTCTCTCTCTCTCTCTCTCTCCACAAAAAGTACCCAACTCAGAACTCAAAAGTCACAATAACTTACAGCACAGAGCTCAATTACTTTTCTTTAACTTTTACGTTTATTACTCTGACATGCACAGAAGTCACTAATACATTTCTTTTTAGAGTTGCGTTTCGTGACCATTCAATACTTCTTTCGTCTCGAAATTAAAATCCTTTTATTTTATTTTAAAATATTTTATAATAAAAATTTTATTTAAAAATTAATATATAAATAATTATAAAATTTTTAAATTATTTTTACAAATTTAATATAAATATATTACTCAATGTGAATAAAAATTTATTTTATAAATTTATTTTCTTAATTAAGTATAAAAATATTAAATAATTGTCTAAAATAAAAAATTAGTTTTCTTAAAAAGAACTATTTAATTCGAAACAGGAGAGTATTTGCTAATATTTCTTCTCTCCCAAATTAAAAGTTTCTTATTTTATTTTGAGATGTTTTATAATAAGAGTTTTTTTTAAAAAAGTTAATGTATAAATAATTATAAAATTTTTAAATTACTCTTTTTACAAATTTAATGTGAATGTATTAAATGTGAAAGAATATTAATTTTATAAATTTATCCTCTAATCAAATAGAAAAGTTGATTTTTTTTAAAATGTACTATTTTTATGGGAGAGAGAGAGTACTTTTTTGAAATAAAAATAATTATTAATTATTATTACAACGATTGTTATTTAAAAAATTATTTTATCAATCAATAATTTTTATACAAGAATTATATTGTTAGTGCATATTTTTTTAAACAAATATACATGAGTCACATAATATTATTTTTTTTTAATAGCATATATATGAATTTTTAAAATGTGAGTTTTTTAAAAAGTTATTAATTAATCTCGATATATTTTATCCTGATCAATAAATATTTAATAAATAGATAAATTTGTCTATAAAATTTACTAATTTTGTTGATTTGTTATATATTTATTAATCTAAAAATGTATTCTACCCGAATAAATGAATACTAATTTTAATTTTGTTACATATAACAAAATAGTATTAGAGAATCACATTACCATACATTTAAGAATTTTCCAGAAACGAGTAGTATCCACTTGTGTGTGGGCAGCAAACTGTGAGTCGACCACTTTGAGAGGAAAGGATTGAATTCCATGAGGGGGGAAAACGTTAAAAGATCTTTTTCACATGAACTGGGGACACTTTCCATGATTTTTCCTTTTCATTTCAAATAGGGATGAGCCCACACCACACCATCTTAAAAGCGCCTAGCTTGTTCCCCTCCGCTGGTGGGTTTTCGAAAAAAGGGAAAATGATTCCTGTGAGTATTTATTATTATATCTCATTCTGTCGAAAACAGAATGAATTCAAGTGCAACAGTCCTTTGATTTGTATATTAATTCAAAATGATTATATGAGTTTTAATGTTTAATTTTAATTACATATTTGAGTTGTTAAAATTTTCTATAAGAGTATGTTATGATTAATAATTATAAAATCAAATCAAATTTTCATGAAATTCTTTTATCTAAAAGATCATCAAGGGCACTCTTAGTCGCTACACCCATAAAATATTTAAAAAAATTTCAGTTCAACATCGTTTTTATTGAATATATATATATATATAATGTAAAACATTTAAACATTATTAATGGATTGAAAGAAAAATTAGCAATCTTGACATAGGTAAATGGATTGAGCAGAGGTGGATGATAAACAGAACAAACCAAAACTAGGTTCATTAATGTTTGTCCGATTCGAATACAGACTACATGCAACATTAGCCTCGTGCTTTACACCCTATTCACATAACCCCTTACTCAACGCCCTTCAGCGGGTTTTGTTGTCCGTCCGCTCAAGGATTCTAACACACACGCATACAAAGAGACACTCAACCACTATCTATTAAATTAGTTCAATTTCAATTTGTTATATTTAATAATAACAATAATATATATATAAGTTGAAATGGAGGCTCAGTCCATGCAGCTCTTTAAAAGTCAAGTGTTAAGGAGAGGGGCAGCCAGTCAGCCATATAAATAAACCTTCAGAGGAGCGATGTGGGACAATATCCAACACCTCCCTGATAAAGCTGTCAATGGATCGGATAGTGATCTGTTAAGTCCGGATATGGTTTTAGAAATAGTGATCCGTGACCTAATCCGATCCGATCCGATTATCTCAAATATAAACGGACCAGATATAATATAGGCTGATTCGATCCGATCCGTTTATATATATATATTAAAATTAATATATTATATAATAAAATTAATTTATTATATATTAATTTATATATATATATATATTACTTTTAAACGGATCGGACCGGATTAACGGATCGGATATTCGGTTACTAACAGATTTGGATATGGATTAACATTCGCATGATCCGTCGGATTAACAGATCGAATCGGATCGGATTCAGATCGACTCTGATCCGGTTCAAGTCTGATCCGTTTACAGCCCTACCCCCTGGACCGCATCAGGCCGAAACTCAAGGTTGGGCTCTGACTTAACTCTAATGTCAAGTTGAAATGGAGGTCGAGTTCATACAGCTCCTTAAAACCTAAGTGTTAAAAAGAGGGATGGCCAGTCATATAAATAGACTAGAGGAACTTTAGAGGAGCATGTGGGATAATATCCAACAATATATATATATATATATATATATATATATTTACAAACCCAGATCTCAATGTATGGATATTCTAAATTTTCACATAATAATTAATGATCGTGAATATTGGTGGGATAAATGTGCAAGACTTGAAATTGTTCTTTGATGTTTCGGAAGACACGTTATATCATTCGATTTCATGAGACTATGATGCAACTAATTAGTCAATTGTTGAAGAAGTTGATGTAATGATTATGATTAAAACTGTTTAAAATATGAATTATCAGTATGTTTATAATGTTCTCTAATAATTACATGGGACCATCTGATTAATTTTGGAATTGTTGGGGGAGGACACCGTGAACCTGAATCACTAAACAAATATGAGATTATTAAGAAAAGAAGAGAGCTAGAAGGAGTGAGAGGGTCAGTCACTTATATGGGTGAGTGGAGCTCATCATCAAAATGAAAATATACTTTGTCGTTTGTGGATACAATGTCCCCTTCAAGTTTGAAGAAGTAGAGCTTTATACATGAAGAAGTGATGTATGTTTTGAAAGTTATATTGCTCCCAGCCACCATGTATACAGTACATATATGTCAGTATATTTCTCCCCATAGTATATCTTTATATATATATATATATAGAGAGAGAGAGAGAGAGAGAGAGAGAGAGGTGGTCCTACAGTACAAACGGGACACCAACAAGTTGCCTCCATTATTGAATCTTGTTCGTGCTTTGACCCCACTTCTGAGCTTCTTTAATCAATCAAAAGTAGGATGGAAAGTAAAAAAATATCTCCTCTCATCGTAAAGCCATTCTCGTACATATATACACACATGGTGGCTGGGTGCAATATAACTTTCAAAACATTTATATATATAAAGTTTAGTTTCTCCGATGACTATTCTTGGCGCACATATAGTCTCACTGTGTCACATAACTCAGCAGAAATTACAATCACTCTTGCAGGTCATTTTACTTGGACTTTGAAAGTTGGATTAGTCTCCTCGTTATTATATTTGCATTTTTTATTTCTTATATAAATGAAAGTCGGATTATATTTTTTTTTTCTTATGTTTAGAATTTTTAATTCTTTAATTTATAGATATTTTTAGTATTTCAGAAAAATTTATTAAAACACTTTTTTTTTTTTCTAAATTTCTCTATTTTTGGAGAAATTCAAAAAGTAGACTAGAATCTTTAAACTTTATTTCTTATTATTATTTTTTTCATTAAAAACTCTCAAATGAGAGATTTAGGTTGCATTTGGTTAGTGTTTTAAAACCTATTTCATGGTTTTCGAAAATTTAATTCACGTTTGGTTAGGATTTTCAAATATTGTGTTTCAAAAACTGATTTTGAAAATTCATCTTCTCTTTTTTGAAAATTTATAAAATCTTCCCTCCTCCATCTCTCTACCTCCTCTCAACATCACTTGTCATTCACGACAAATTTATCTATTTCTTACCATAATTTTCCATTAACTTCCGTCTATAACCACCAAAGACGGTCACCAGAGGGGTTGTCAGGCGTCATTGCTCCATTGTTCTTGTTGTCGTTTGGATAGGAAAGGAGAGGGAGAAAGAGGAGGTAGTTGTTGGTGAAGCTTGGTAATCACGGTAGTGGCTTTTAGTGAGTCTTAGTGGTGTATGCCGGTGAGGTGAGGTGGGAGGTGGGTGGTGGTGCTATGTTGTGATGAAGGTGAGTGGTGGTCTTTGTGGATACTTAATAAGAGTGAGTGAAAGATAAGATTCTTTTGGACTGAGATTCAATGTAGCACATGGTTTGTGAGTTCATTGATTCAACCATAAAAGTTTTAACTCTCGATGTTTTTTTTGTATGAGGTTCTATCACAGTGATTAACATGTGTTGATATTAGTATATAAAAAAAGTAAAGAAAGTTTTTATTTTTAGAATTATATCCAAAGCACATTTTCATATTTTTTTAAAATTTATTTTATTATATCCAAACGCATTTTTATAATTTTTAAAAAATTAATTACAAAATTTTAAAACACATTTAAAAAGTATTTTACAGAAAATTATATCTGATTACACTTTCACCATCCAAATGAGTTTTTCAAATTTTATGTATATACTTTCACCCCTCCTAATTGCAATGTCTAGATCCGCCGGACTCATCCGGCTTAAGTGTTTGAGCATTATAGCTCAAATAGGGCTAAAGGTGGTGGGTATTTCTCATCCTACCTGATCCACTTTTTTACGTTTCCTTTTGCCTATCTACTTCCAATTAGTCCAACATTGAGAATGTGGGAAATCAACAGGCTTTTCTGTAAGAGACTTCCCATCCATTGTGATTAAAGTACAGCTCATTCTACCAAACATTGACAGAACTGCACTTGAGAAAGATGCTTATTACATCTTGAAAATCTATGTAAATCTTAAGGGTAGATGATGGAAATTTTGTAAGAACTGTACCCCGTTGAAAATACACCATAATTTGACAATTTTGAGTTGAAACAAACTCTGTTTAATTTAGGAAATAAAAGTAGAAAATAAAAACTATATATATATATATGGTGGCTTGGCAACTAACCATATCCATTGAAGCCGCCTGTGACTTCTCTCTGTCTCTGTCATTGGGAATACACTGAGAATAATACACTCTTTATCAGCTCCAGCTAATGAAGATAGTGATCCCAGCACGTCGACTTAATTAAGAAAACCATAATTGCCTTTGTAATTCAGGCCTCCCTTCCACGAAAAGACTGCGGCGCCGAGTCAAAGATGCCAGAGATTTCCTTTTGAATAGAGCACCGGCCAAAGAAGGAAAAAATTAAACAAAACCTCAATATGAACAGTGAATACATTATCTTATGAAAGTAAAACACTAATATTTTCAATGGTTAGTTTAGTAGTAGAAGGTACGGCGGTAAGCCTCTTATTGTTAAATTATCAATTGTTTCTAAAGTTTTAAGTTTCAGTGGGACTTCATTGAAAAACTCAGAGTTTAATTATGAATTTGTTAATTATTTTCATTACTTAACCAGTTATTACTTTCAGAAGAATTTTTTTTTACTTGTAAAGTGCAATCAACAAAAATTATAGTTATCAGAAACAGACTGAATCGATCGATTCAACCGATTGAATTAGAAATTGGGTATTAAATCGGTTCGGTTCGATTAATATATATATATTTTTTGTTAAAGAATAAAAAAAAATCGATTGGACTAGCCGATTTTTAAAAAAATCGAGTGAATCGGTCGATTTTTTAAAAAATTCGATTGAATCACCAAAAGTTTTTATTACCTATAATTTTTTTCTCACAAAACTTCTTATATTTAATAATTAAATAATAAAATTTAATATAAAATAAGATATTATTGCATGTTTTTTTTATTATATATACAAATATAATAAACTTATACATTAAGATAATTTTAATGATTATGTTTATATTTTTTTATTTATCACTAGATAATAAAAAATATTTTTTTGTTATTTTCTTAAAATTTTAATATATTTATTGATATTTTTAATATATTAATTATAAAATTGATTGAACTAATAAATCGTAAACCGGTCTCTTGATTAGTTCATCATTCGGTTTGATTCTCATAACTATGACTAAAATAGTCAAAAAAAAATATTCTTAAAATAATCATTTAAGAGTATCATTATCAATATAACCAGAAAAAAGAGGGAAAACAGTGCATGCATGCACCTCTCTCTCTCAATGTAAATTTTTAAATATTTGGTGACAAGGAATCTCAGTGATACTTTTGAATGATTGGGTAAAATCTGAATATTTTAATCACCCACAAACTACAAGTATTATTTAAGTTCGTTTATTTTGATGTCTGTAAAAATCAAACTCAAATCATTCAAATTTACTTCTAATCCTTGTCTTAAATTCAAAATCACTGGAATACCTGTGCGATTTCTATACACTTGGACTGTCATTCATGCTATCATACAGCTAGAAATAACAAGAGATTTTGATAATTAGAGAGAATGCCATATGGTGGATGTCTCAATTGATAAGACATTTTAGTGGTGAAATTAGGTGTGCTTGACTTCCAAAGTCTTTGTCTTTTAAATATCCTGCCAATTTATCATCGTTACAATTCAATTTTCTTTTTGTCTTTTAACTATTCTCTCAATTTATGACAACTAAAATTTAAGTGGATGTTTTTTAAATTAGAGTTTGAAAAGTTTTTATTATTGATATTTTTAAAATAGACATTTGAATTTAAAAATGTCTAAATAAGTGTTTTGAAAATGTTAAAATAAATATTCAAATAACAAAAAAACTCGATTTACACTTTGAAATATCCGTTTTAGAAACGCAACCACCCATCAAATATGTCTTATGTAAGACCTGAAAAAAAAAAAAGCATAATACCACGTCACATTGAAAATGCCATGGGGCTATTGCCGGAAAGGTAACCACGGTGGCTATAGGTGCAAAATTTCAATTATTGTGCTTCATTCTGAAAGAATATATAATTTAACATAGTAAAAAAACGTAAGAGAAAATAAAAAACGTTAAATTATTTAGTAATAAAGAACATAAGAAACTCCTCATTCAAATAGAATAAATTTCAAATTCCTAAACTAAAATATTATTGATAGTCCGAAAAAGAAAGATTACTTTACATCTTATGTATGTATGTATGTATGTATGTGTGTGTATATATATAATATATATATATATATATATAGAGAGAGAGAGAGAGAGAGAGAGACTTAAGACTACTTCTAATTCGAATAATAATTTACTAATTTCTTATATTAGACCTATTACAATTAAGGAATTAAATTTTTTGAAAAATATTAAAAATTCAAAAATAATAAAAGTTAAGACTTTTTAGAAAATTAGAAACTAAATCAAACTATGAAACTATAGTTGCAAGCAAAAGTCAATTCAAATTTTTCTAAACAAAGTAATTGTAAAATTAAAACTTACTAATAATGGTAAAAAAAAAAGTCTAACTAAAAGCTTAAGGAGTTGTTTGAGAATTCTTCAAATTGCATTAGGTCAAAACTACTCTCATTAAGTTATCTGCTTTTTAAAGAACCAACTCTTCTCTGGTCTGACTTTTTTCAAGTTTTAAGTATTTTTTAGGAGTAGACATGAATCAATATATTATCAAAAGGTACTTACCAAATAACAAAAAATTTAAAACCAATTCATCTGTATTTTACAGAATCAGTTCTAACCTTCAGGTCCTAGACGAAGTCTTTTGGCTGAAAAATGGCTTTGGTCATGACAAAGCGATGAGTATTATCTGTTTCGCTATTTTAATTCTAGATAGGGTGACTGACTAACTCTGCATCTATTAATACTTTTTTTTTTGAATGAGACTTAAAACGTTTCCATTATTTTTCAAATGTCTCAACAACTTATTTTACATCATAATTAATAAAAATTAATGAACAAGATAAATAATTAGATACATCATGGTAACTGTAGTTTATATAATTTATACTTCTTAATTATATATCATCTTGAACTCACTGTCATCACCTCAATTAGCATAATCATAGTGTGTTAAACTGCATATATAAATGATGCAAGGAAGGGTATAATGATGAAATTAAATTATTAATATCAAGTTAGGTACACATTAAATGGAATTTTCTTCATAATCTGAAAGGTGATTTCAAAGTATGTAGTCTCCTAATATTGGTGGAACAGGAATGGTAACAAGACATGTATCATTTCTCAATACTTTCATTTATATTCTCCATCCCGTTTCTAACCCCGTCCCATCCCCAATTATTTTTTTCGAAGTAAATTTAAATTTTTTGCAAATTAAATCTTTATTGCCACAATAACCAACAAAACAATTAGTAATATAGGTATGGTATGAGAAATTTTAAAACTAATTTTATATAATATAATTTATTAATAAATATAGTATACATAAAGATAAATTTTTTTTTTATAAAATATAAACAGGACGAGGTGACTTTCTTCTCATCTCGTTTATTAATACTTCATTCCCGTCTTAATAAAACCAAAACGGAATGATACATGTATGATAAAACGGAGTAAATTATCATCCCTAAAAAGAAACGTACAAACTTTTCTTAATTTTAATTCTTTAAATGAAACAATCAAACTCGCCATTGTTTCTTATACAAAATCACTTTTAGTCTTGTAATTACTACGTGGGATCCTCTCGCAGTCACAAGTGAGGGAAATGAAGTTCTATTATTAGATACTTGTCTGGTCTGGTGATGAAGGTGGAAAAATGATTGAATCTTTTAATTGTTACTGTATGTTGCTCTCTCTCACACTCACAAACATTAACATAGTTTTCAATAATACATTTTTTATTAGTAAATTTTTTGATTTGATGCCTTTTTATACTAATTTTAAACTTATGTTAACCCGCTTAAAACGTGAGAGACGCTTCTTTTATAGTAAGAAAAAATTTACACAGAAAAATATCTCTTAAAAAATATCTCTCGATAGAAAATTAGAGACGTTTCTTAAAGAAAAAAACGCTGTTCTAAGAGTCTACTTTCATGTCTTTCTCAAAGTTAAAACTATGCCAGTGCCAAATCCATAGTGGAGTTGTAAGTGTTGGATAATGGTTACGAGTTCACTTAGATTTTTAATGACTCGTTTAGGACTCGAAAATGAATAATGCGCAAGTTTTTCATTGGTTTTTTGTTTTAATCATGTTTTAACTTACTTATATAAAAATATTTATTATCTTCTAGGATTTTAATTTTTGAGAAAATAGTTATTCTTGGGATAAGAGAATTTCGGATTTTGAGAATTTATTTATTTATTTTGTAATCTCTTTGGTACACAGTAAATTGATCATTGCTAACTTTGAACGTAAATATCTTGTCGAATTACGTAAATCTTATGTCTTTTGTGTATTTTATTTATTTATTTTGTTTGAAATTAACTTTAATGCATTGCAAAACATAAAGAAGAATCAAATATGTTGAATTTCTCAATAACCCAAACAAAGGAGACTCCTCACTCGAAAAGAACAAATCTCAAATTCCTAAACATAAATATATTATTAATAATCTGAATAATGAAAACTGAATTATATCATACATATAAGTTACGATTACTACTAATCTAAATAAAAATCTACTCATTCCTCATACTAGTGCTATTACAATTAAAAAATTATAATAATTATAAAAAGATGAAAAATCCTAAATTAATAAAAATTGTAACTTTCTAAAAAACTAGAAACCTTATCATATTAGGATACTATAACTGTAAGTAGAAGTTAATTCAGACTTTCTTAAATAAAGTAATTGTGAAAATAAAAATTACTATAAATGGTAAAAAAGTGAAATTGAAGGCCCGAATGATGTCGTTTGGCCTTGTGGTAGTTTTGGTGATAGCGGAGCGTTGAGTATTGTCCATCTTGCTGTTTTGAATCAAAATCGGGTCTTCGTTTTAAAAAATGTGACTGATTAACTGTACGTCCACTTCTAATTTTTCTTATAATAAAACTTGAAATGTTCTGATAAAGTCTTCACCACTTATTCTACATCAGGCTTATATTTGTTTAATCACTTTTGCCTAATTCTAAACATCGGCGGACTTAGAAAGTTAGAAGGGACAGTGCAGGAGATTATTATTTTTTTTTTACAATCTAAAATTTTTTTACTCCTAAAACTCGTGATATTTTCTAACAACCCTGGTGAGTAGCTCTGGATCCACCATTGATGCCACGCACCTAAGAAAGCTGATTGACATGCAATGCAAAGTGTTGGATTGTTATGTGCAGACATTTTTCTTTAGGAAAAAATATTACAAAGTTATTAAAATATTTTTTTTAATTTAAAAATTTCATGTTATATTTTTTTTATCTAAAAAATTTAAAAAATAAATTTTTAATATAAAAAAATCTAATTGTTAAATTACATCTTAAAACATTATTAATTAAACCAAAATAACTTTCAAGATACATTTTAAAAAATACTAAATAATAGATATAACAAATTTTTTAATTAAAAAAAAAACATAACATTTTTTATTTATATAGAATACCTAAAAAATAAAATTTTACTTAATAAAATGTTATGACTTTTTGGGATTGAAAATTTTATTTTATTTTAATATTTTTTAATATTTTTTTTTCTAAAATGTATATTGAATATTATTTTAGTATAATCAGTAATTTTTTTAACGGTGTTAAGATAAAAATTAACAATTGAGCTTTTTTGTATTAAAAATTATTTTTTTAAACTTTTTATCAAGTTTTTTTTTTAAATTTTAAAATTAAAAATTTTATTTTTTAAAATTTTAAAATTTTTTATTTTTTATTTCTATCGTCAAGGGGAAGAAAAGTGAAGAACAAAAGATAAAAAAGAGGCTGTGCTGACTCGTAGCCGTTTGTATCTTTTCATCATACACAATCCACAAAAGATTCTGTCGAATATTTTGATATAGCCATGTAGGGTCTCTCGTTCCATTGTCTAAACCATAAAATGCCAACGAATAAAGGGAACTTTTTTAAAAAAGTGAATCAGATTTATTAATTAAGTTAATAAATTTGACCAATTATTTTATATCACACAAATAAAAATAATTTTTATTTTTTTAAAAATAAATAACATTTACACATAACATGACTTTATTAATTTCATTTATGTATCCGATTTATATTAAAAACGAGTAGTGCTATTTTTACCGGAAGATTTTAATAATTTTTTTTGAGATAATTACATTTACCTCTCCTGAGGTTTCTGACAATTACAGAAACCTCCCTTATAGTTTCAAAAATAACACTGTCCCCCCTGTCAGAATTTGTCTTCAAACGGCGTTAACAGAGTTAGCCGGTTTACCAAATTACCCTTATATTTTAATAATATTTATTTTATTTTTTCTTCTTTATTTTCTCTCTCTCTCTCAATTCCAGCACTCTCTCTCTTCCCACTCCCACTCCATTTCACTTCCTTCTCTCTCTTATTTTCTCTGCCCACAACAACATCGGCCAAAATTGCCGCGGTCACCACCACCCATGGCCGCTCCACCACCACCGCATGTCACCGACGCCATAGCCACCACCCATGTATCCTTTAGGTTTATTATTTTACCTTCTTCATTTTTGGTTCTCCTGGGGTTTGAAATCGGAATCGCAATCTAGGTCTATTTCTTCACCTTCAAAATCGTCCAATTCATCAATCGGAGACGCAATTTTCTCGCCTATGAAGGAAAACCCAGATGGAAAAAAAAGGTTTGAAATCAAAATCGCGATCCGGGTCATTTTTATCTCCTTCAAATTCTTCGAATTTGTCAATGGAGTCTCTGTCTCCGCCTCGGAAAACTGGTTGTTTCTGGTGTTCTCCAAAAAAAGATTCAAGGAAAAAGAGCCTCGAAGAGATGTCTTGGCCCTTGGAGATTTCGTCTTCGTCTAGGAAGGTGTGGATTCCGGCATGAAGCAGCGCCTGATAGAGGCAGTGGGTGAAACCGTGGCGGGTGTCTTGGCCTTTGAAACTCAAGAACACATGGTAGGTCCACGGAGATGAAGAAGATGAAGGATTGCCCGATGAGCATGCTTGGTTTGCATCCATGGCACCGGCTATGGAAAAATAATTTGCGATGAGATTGAAACAAATAAGGGAACAGAAAAGAAAAAGGGGATCGGTTCTGTGCAATTGGAAATTGAAAGTAAGAGGGAAGAGAGAGAAATTTCTGGTTTTTTATTTTAAAATCTCTTGTTTTTGGATGTTGGGTTTTGTTTATTTATTGTTTTTGGTGTATATTTTGGGTTTAGTTGTTGAAACAAATGCAGAAAGATGGGTTTCCATTTTGCAGAGGAAGGGTAATGCATGTAGTGTATATATATATATACACACACACAAACAAGTTGGGGGAAGCTTCTAGCAAGAAGCTGCTGGAAGAAGATGGAAACAATAAATAAGATGGAAGATGGAATTCTTGCTGAGATGGGGAGGAAGTTTGTGGGCCGTGAAGGTTGCTGCTGTTATGAATTTTGTCCTGCTTAAAGTACCTTGAAGCAATGCGTGGAGTGAGGAAGAAGAGACCCTCTTATCTGAAGTAATAAATCTGTACACTTCTCCTTCTCGCAAAATTGGTATCCATACGAACAAAGTCAATAAGATTTGCGATGGCCTGGTACTTGTGTTAAGGAAGTAATAAATTTACACACAGACTTTCATGTTTAGAGGGACAATTAATTTATGAAATATTTTAAATTAAGTTTTAAAAAAATAATTTTGGACAAAGATAATTTAAGAAATAATTTTTAAAAATAATTTTTTAGTACCTTTTTTTCATAGCTAAATGAATTTTAATGAAATATTTTAAATTAAGTTTTAGAAAAAAAAATTTGGACAGAGATAATTCAAGAGATAATTTTTAAAAATAATTTTTTAGTACCTTTTTTTCATAGCTAAATGAATTTTAGAAAGAAACTCATTAATAACTTTAGTGAAAAAGATTTTAGAAAAAAAAACTAGAGATACATTAGAAAAAAAATTTAGAGAGATAAAATATTTTTTTTCCAGAATGAAAAAAAAAAATTAGAGAGATAAAATATTTTTTTTTTAGAAAGAAAAAAATTTTAGAAAGCATTAATAACTTTAGTGAAAAAGATTTTAGAAATAAAACTAGAGAGATGCCTTTGAAGGAACGTACAGAGAGAGAGGAAGAAAGAGGGAAGAGAGAAGAGAGAGGGAAGAGAGAAGAGAGAAGAAATTTTGTTTTTTTTTTTTTAATTAAAAAATTATTATTAAAGTGAGGATAGTTTTGCCATTTAACCATGACTTGTAAGGGTAAAATTGGCATTTAAACAAAAAAAATTGCTTACGTCATCAAACTCTGTTAGGTCAACTAACGGTCATTAACGGCAGGGGGGAATCTGTTACCGACATTGAAACCAGAAGGGGGACAGTGTTATTTCAGAAACTATAAGGGAGGTTTCTGCAATTATCAGAAACCTCAGGGGAGGTCAGTGTAATTTGCCCATTTTTTTTTTATCTTTTAATATGATTGTTCGAGTGCTAGTTAATGTAGTATATTGGAATGTTCAGGAACTAGTCAATAAAACTTTTTAATACTAAACAATGAAACATCTTGATGCTACATAATACAGCTATGTCAGATAAGCCGAAGAAACTTCAATGACTAGTACCAAGACTTTGAATTAACTAGTATCCACATATACTAAGATATTAGATTCACTAGTACCTATATGTATATATATATATATATATATGTATATCAAGAAACTACATTTACTAACACTTGATTTAAATAAAATATTATAATAAAAATAGCATTACTCGTTAAAAACATGAATAGCCAACAGCTTTAAAAAAAATGCTTCAATGGCGAAAGAAAGACAAAACTAGGATGAGTTAGAGCTCCTCCAAACTTTTGAAAAAAGAAAATTATGCTTAGTCCATTCTAACTCTTTTTTTTTTTTTGGATCTAACCTTAATTATAATCCCACCCATCCCAATTCAACAATAAACAGTCAAATACTTGAATCACATTTTTTTAATTTGAGAAGAAAAAAAAAATTATCAAGAAAATCTTGGGTACTGCAAAAATGGATCCTAGTCTATGTAAGCTAGGCCTCTATCTTGATTGACCTTCCCCATATAATGCTAGATGAATATGATCAATTCTTGTCATTTAGGTGCAGTGAATCATTCACATGCCATCTACTATTTATTTTTCGTGGCAACATGCTATATTAGACTTTATGCATCACATTCCTGTTGAATAAATAAAGTTTTCCTCTCAGGTTTGGTCCACTGCATGCAGCCTTGGTCTCAAATGACAAAGTATATGTCCCATCCCCTCCCCCAACTCAATTGAGAGTTTCTCTGTCTCAAATGAAGTGAAGATGATTTATTTCTCTTGTCACAAGTAAGATCTACAAGTGGTGGGTTTCACTTTTTATTTATTTATTTCAAATAAGATAGAAAAGTCTCGAATCTCCCAAAATCAGATAAATTAAGTTGGTATTTAGAGAGATTATTTTTCTGAAAGAAGCGATGAAATGTATAATTCATGTATAGTGTATAAAAATCGTATTATTACAATATTATAAAGTAATTAAAGACTATACAACCTAACAATAATAGAAGTCTCCGAAATAGTAATAATAACAAGAGTCTCTTTGTAGAAACACATCAAGACGAAGTGGTTAAAACTATTCTCTTTACACACTATGATAGAATTCGAGCCTTATCCTTGTACTTAAAAGAAAAATTGAAGTATCTCGAATATGAATCCTGAACAGATAATTTAACCCAATCCAACTTATGACCAGTAAAAATAAAATGCTATATTTGGAGAGATTTTCAAATGCATTACTTAGTAATTTATTTTAATAAAAATTATGAAGACACATAATGCTAAGGTAGGCCATGGAGTTGGGAATGTTGATGGTGCCGACCATATGTTTAAGTAAGCATAAAGAGAGTTTCAAAGGAGCATTACTAATTAATATTTTGGATTATGTTTTTATATAGAAAATAAAGTTGCAAATAACCTCTCTCAATCAAGAACCCCACTTCACTATCAACTGTATAAAGATGCCAAATCTTGAAATATAAAATTGACAATGACACAAGACAATGATAATGACCAGACTTCTGAGACATGATAAATAGTCAATTTTGTGACAAAAAATTTGGAACTATTTGTTCCATTTCTATTGTTTGATATTCATTGCCCTGACTACCACCACATGGGATGAGGCATCCTCTTTAGAGACAACATGAATAACATGGGGTTTGTTTCCTACCCCAATCTATTCCTCCCCTCTTATTGCTTTGATATTTTTTTTATCAATTCACTATTGGACCAAAGGTTATGTGGTCCATGGACTCAATTAGGTTTTTGTCCATGGGGGCCTAACAATTGGACCAGTTAGGTTTCCATTTCATTCCATCTTGTTTTTGTTAACTCACCACGACTCGGAAAAATTCAGCAAGTTTAAATGAGACTCGACAATTTTCCTAGTCAATTGCTAAGATTTATGGTTTTTTTGCTTCAGCGGAAACTCGAATCATGTTCTTTTATTGAAAATGAACAGACAATGTCATCGAACCATTGTGGGAACGACCAGTTTCTTAAATAACGACGTTCTATGAAATTTTTACTTTTATTTGCTTCAAATTTTACAAAAGATGAGCTGAATTATTCATAAGAATGCTAAACGTTTCTTTCTTTTTCTTGATTTTTTTTTTGTAAGTCTATCCAATTGTTAGGGTTCCCTCCCTCCTCTTGTCCCTACATAAATTTAAATCCTAATATTTTCTACGAGAATGAGCAGATAATGTCACTGGATCATTCCCCACTTTAGCCCAACACATTTCTTTTTATTCCTTGGTTCTTGGGGCTTTGTTGCATCAGGCATATAAAAATAGGGTCACTCATCAAAGGCATTTTTCAGTAGATCTGGAGCATCACGTGTTAACGCGTCTTTCTAATAACACTTTGTCATGTGTATTATGATTCACAAAAAAAGAGTAGATTATAGCACACATAACATGACAGCATTGAGAGGACACACTACAACAGTGATGTGCCAGTCCCATTCAAGATTTCCCACCCCATGTTTTGCAGCTTACTATTGGGCCAGCCCAAACCCAATCCAATTTCAATGAGTAAAAATGGATGGGCGTAATTTACAAACGGGCCTTTCTAATTTCTGGGTTTGATGAGCCTTTCTACTTTTGCTTGGGTCCATCCTACATTTTGGGTTGGTTTGACAATGCTGCTTCTCTGGCTGTCTAATATTGTCGGACAAAGTTAACATTATTGAAATGCCAATTAACCTTCTCATCATGCTCAATTAAAAACAAAAATTAAATAAATAAATGATAGAACAACCTCCAGTTGCTTTTGAAAATGGCCTTAACTTTTCTTCCAAGTCTACTTATACAGATAGTCATGGCAATCCCTCACTTACCTTTAATTTTATTTTTATATAAAATAAAAAAATTATTTTAAAAAAAAGTTAGAAAAAAATATTCAAAATTGAAAAAATACAAAAAAAAAAAGAAATTATGAAAATGGTAGTTTTGTCATTTTGAAAAAATTGATTGGAGGTTTATAGTTTGTCGATAAAAGTAGAAGAAATCAATATAATTATCAGAAATTTCATGTCAATATAAGTTATCTAATTAAAAATTCAAAAAAAAAAAAAAAACCTATTTCAAGGCTCGTATGTAGTATGCAAGAATAGAAAATTGAAGTTTAAGTAGAGAGAGGAATTAATAGAAGAAAAACCCGATTTTGGCCCGGTAGACGAAATTGAGTGCAATATTTGTTGCAAACAATGTCATGCAACAGCTTCTAGCTTAGAACACAAGATATTGAATTATTAATGCCTAGCAAAAATCAATGAAATGACAAGGCTGTTTGAATTTTTGTTCAAGGCTGCAGCTTTCTAAAAGAAACAAGTCTGCGTCATTTATCTACTTGCTTGAATGATAGGGATGACAGTGGGACCATCACAATGATAGATGATTCATCCCAACTGCACTAATAAACCAAACTTCTCCAGTTATCATCTTCTGTAGAAGTGAATATTGTCATCCCAATTGATGACAAAGTGAAAAGGATGCGTAGGGTGGTGATGTGTTGATGGACAACCAACAACTAAACTAGTGAAAAAGGGTGAAGGCTTTACAAGGGAAAATGGCAGGCCGATGGCAAATGCGATGTCAATTTTTGATTTTGATCTTTCACAGGCACCAAATTTGATAGCACATATATGATTATTGAAAGACTGGAATAACACATGGTCACATAACTATCTAAAGCTTTTTACATTTTTTAAGATACCTAGATAAGGATAACATTTCTTTGGTGGTCTTATGACTAGCTGGTCTTACTAGTATCTTATAAAATTTTACATTGTTATGTGAACGGATATTTGTTGCTATAACTTACAACTACCGACCTAACCCACCAACAATCTATGCCACTGAAAAATGTCATATGCGAGGCGCAGCCCCATCTGGAAGTATGGTCAGCTTTGATCTATTGATGAAGCCCTCACGGGGTACCAAAAGAAAAAAACAGAAACAGGGGGAAAAAAAGAAAGAAAAAAGAACCATGGCTACATCTTTCCAGAACTTGTCTGCTAGTTGTAAGATCAGTAATCCCTCAATTTTTGTAAGATCCATAAATTCTTTTTAGTACCTCCATCTTTGTAAAGCAGAATGGACATTAGGATTGCCACTCTCACTTTCCATCCACCACTGGTTTAAGTAATTTATTTTGCTTTGACTGGATGTGTAAGAGAGCTCTGCTCTAGAGGCAGCTTGCACGATAGATGAAACGATAATCTCTATGATATTCTATTTAATCTTGATCCAGGAAACAGGCACCATAACAGTTTCTTCACTCTGGTGTTCTACAAAATGCCTACCAATGGACTACAACTTTGAAATTTCAAAGATTTAACAGTATATTGATATAAACATCTTCTGATGATTAAAAGGGCAAAAGCAAAAAAGCTGTTGTATTAACTTGGCAGGCTCATACAAGCTATTCAGAGATAGAAAAACTACATATTCTCACCAAGGATAAGGACTATTGCGCTAAAAGGTATAGTAACATGTACATTCATTTCAAAGTGCAATTCAACCTATTAAGGAACTATATCAAACTCATTTCCCACCTATACATGTTATTATATCAAAGTACTATTACTACTTTATGGAGTTAAAGAGAATTATCAGTGCACGAAAATTGAAGGATTTGAGGAACTTACAAACATGGTCTTCCTCTTTAATTATTCAGCTTGAGATGTGGACGATACCAAGGTTTCCATGGTGTCAAAGGGGCATCCTTCAGCAGTCACCATATCATTTCCATTAGCTTGACAATCAATAATTGCATGTTGACAGTTTCCTTCCCAAGAAACCACCATTTTCCCATTTCCACCAACACCACTGGGCTGCAGTGATGTACCCATGTGAGGATGGAAGTGAGGAGTATCATTCTCGCATCGTAAGCCCACTGCACTACCATTAGGTAGAATGCCACAATCACCTTCCTTGAAACTAATGGTAGTACCACACTGCTTTTGGAAGGGAAAAATACCCAATTCATTATCAATCTTTCCCCTAAGATCCAACAAAAGGCCTCTGAGCCTCAAAACCTCAGCCTCAAGAACAGCCTGCCCTTGTAATTTTTTAATCAACTGCTGGTTCAAAACTTGCAATTTCTTAACTTCCTCTTCTAAGTAAGCTGTGTGCGCTTTCTTCTTCTCCCTATACTTTCGAACCGCTTCTCTGTTCCCTGAAGACCTCCTAGGTTTTGACACCGAATGTTCTCTCTCATGGGGTACATCATCTTCTTCCGAGGGGATGACTTGGGTATGCGTGTGGTAGCATGTATGCGTATGCGCCGCATCGGGGCCAGGAGGGTTGCAAGTGTGAGTGTGTGTACATGTTCTGGCATTCTTCAAGAATTCATCAAGAAGTGAATCTATAGAAGTGGATGGCTGAATATTGCTAGATGAATTGGGATTTGGTAGCAAGACATGGTCTGAAAGCTCTACCTCTCCATCATCCATATTGCCTTTCATTCCTCCAAATGAAAATCTTGTTCAGTCATAGAACACTAGAAAAGGGTCTTCCAAAGACAACCTATAATCCTTTTCTGGATCAACAGGCCTCACTAGTCCAATATAACATTGATCTTTCTACAAATTTGACCTAATTTATCTAAATTTCAACCAATCCACAGAGTTCTCAATCAAAAGAAGGGGTCTATGATTACTACTGATACAATTCATTGAAGAATATATGCAAAGAAGCACAGCCTTGAAATCACAATCCATGAATAGCATGCCAACAGCATAAATTCCCAAAACCAACAAAAACCCACCAACACCACTAAATTTCCATGACCTACGAGCGGAGAAAAAACTAAAAAAGTTCAAAGATAAGCAACTTTCTTGAGGAATCAAAGCATACCCAAATTGAGATTCTTCACAAGAAAGATAGAATCAAGCATAAAGACAAGGTTGATCTTGTTCCAAGTGCTCAAGAGAGAGAATCAGAACTCAGGTGGGGCTAGCTGATAGAACTAAGGAGGACCCCCCATTTGGTGCAAAATTAAAAGAAAAGCAACAGCATGTGTTTGATCAGCAAAGCAGAAGATTCTTGATTTCTTTGTTTTGTAGCAATCTCTTTACCTGATTTTTTGAGTCAGAATCTCTAACTACAACTATTTGTTTGAGCTATCTGCCACTTTGATCTTGCAGAAGCATTTAGCATCTCTAAAGTCCTTTCCTATTTCTTAATCTGTTTTGACTCTTGAGCACAAATGTGAAATGTCAACTCTTCTGGAGCGCGTAATTTACAGTAATCAACCGTTCATTCATTTATACCCTTTTGCGTTTTGCCCACCGATCAATCTGAAATTGCCAAACTACAATCGCACGCACACGTTCACGCTCGTGTGCTAGCTCCCTCAAACACGTGCGCAAACACAATTCATCATTTCTGGTAATTCGGTTCAACCACCTTTTCATAGCCGTTCAAATCAAAGGGCAGAAAGAAAGAAAAAATAGCGGTTAGAATGTTTTTTTGAGAGATTTTAGGGGAAATATTGGTTATGTTTGGATAGGTTATGAGAGTTAGAGTTTTAAGAAATTTTTTTGAGAAGTGATTTTAAGTAATTTCTTGAAATTTGAACCATTATTTGGATAGTTTTTGAGAGTTTGAGTTTTAAGAAATATTTTGAGAAGTGTTTTTAAGTAATTTTTTGGAATTTGAAATTTTTTGGATTGATTAATTTGAAAAAAGATAAAAAAAATGTTTGGTTATGTTTTTAAAATAAGATTTTTAATTTCAAATTACAATATATGTGTTTGAAATTAAATTTTTTTTTTCTTTTTTAAAATTTAGATTATCATATTGAAATATATTTTTATAATTTACATGATCTTTATTTAGGAAGATCAATTGATTTCCCAACGAATAAGACCGTTGACAGATTTAAGATCAATGTCCTATTCGCTTGGTGTGAGTATTTATTTTTTAAATATATGAAATTTATATTTTATATTATTTTATTATAATATTTTTTAAAAATAAAAACTGCCTCCCTTTATTTGTTTAGATTTTAAAAAATAAATTTTTAATTTTAAAACGTGGGATACGTTATTGACAAACTATTAATCTTAAAGTTTTTTACTATTTTATAATTTAAATTATCATATTCAAATACATTTTCACAATTTTTAAAAAATCAATATTTTGAAAAAAATTATATCTAAATTATATTTTCACAATTTTTAATATTCTTAAAAAATGTGTTTGGTTACGTTTTTACTGTATTTTCACAATTTTTAATATTCTTAAAAAATGTGACCAGAATTTAATACATTTAATTAAATATGATATAAAAAATTTAATTTTATTCAAATTTAATAAAAATAACAAGATTTAACAAATTTGATTAATTAATATAACATATATTAATTATTAAATTATATAATATTTTTTAAAATTAAAGTTATATATAATAAGTTTGGCATATTATAAAATAATATTTTATATGTATAATATAAATTATAATATAATATTTTATAAATATAATATATATTAATATCATTGTCAAATAAAATAAAATTTAATTTGATAATTAATTTCTTGAAATTTGAACCATTGTTTGAATAAAATTTCTTGGAATTTGAACTTTGTTTGAATTTAAAATGAAGTTTTGAATTTTATTTTTTTGGTGGCTAAACAAACAAGTTTTTGAAAATTTGTTTTTGAATTTTCTCAAATTAAAAAATTATATGCAAATTTTATTTTAGGAAAACATTTAAGATGATATTCTTAAAAAGGAAGATGAGAGGGGGGGGGGGGGAATCCCTCAAATTAGAGATATTTTGGAGGTAAATTAGGAGATTAACATATTATAATTAATGAATTATGTTGAGTTATAATTAGAATTGAGTCAAAACTTACGACGAATTTAAGTTTAAATGAAAATTTAAGTGGTAGAAGGTTAGGTTAGAATTAAAATTATACCACAACTTTGAGTAGGTTTGGTTTAAATGAGAATTTAAGAAGGTTAAGTTAGAATTAAAATTGTACCACGACTTTGAGTAGGTTTGGTTTAAATGAGAATTTTAGGAATAAAAGATTGAGTTAGAATTGAAATTGGGCCAAAAATTGGGAGAAGTTAAGTTCAAATCCAGGATGAGCTAATTTGAAAATATCTAAATTTTGCATGAAAATTTATTAATTATTAGATATTATTAACTTATTTAATATTAATTATAAAAGAATCGAATGTATAATAATATTACTGTAGTTATATAAAGTGGGGGGAACAAAAAAATAAAATACCGAGACAAAATACCTATGATGTGTATATGTTGTATGTATGACTACATCTTTTATATTTAAGGATGCTATAGTTCTTACAATAACATATATTTTTTTTTTATTTATTATCATTAGTTATTGTTGAGATTTTTATTTAAAACAAATGATAATTATTCTTCCTAAATTACCAAAAAAAAAAAAAAGTCAATTGTAAAAAATAATTGTACCCCACACAAACAAGGGTTTTTCCATCAGCTTTCAGACTCTGTATTCTCTAATTGTTTGTACTCTTACTTCAAAATGTCTTATTTCAATAAAATAATTAAGAGTAAATTACATTCATATTCTCTGATTTTTTTTGATAATTACATTAATTTTTATTGAAGTTTTTGAAATTATACCGACTTTTTCAACTTTATCAGACAATATATAAATCTCTCTTCAAACAATTTTTTTTTCAAAATGATAAAATTACACTGTTTATATTTTTTTTCAATTTTAAAACTTTGACATTTTTTATTTTATTTTTCAAATAAATATTGATTAAAACCTTAAATTTATTTTTATATAACATAAAAAAATACTTTTAAAGGCACTGCCATACATAATATAGAAATCGCACTTGAAAAGAAAAGTTAGAAAATATTGGTCAGAATTAAAAAAATGTAAAAAATAAAAAATAAATAAGAGTAACAATTTTATTATTTTGATTATAAATCTTAATTGTTTCGAAAGACATCAATATAATTTCTTCAATAAATAAATAAAATTTAAGCCACTTAATTGCTCCACATTCATCATATTAAAAGTTGGAAATCCAACTAACTTGAGTTGACCCAACATTAGAATAGAAAAAAGAAATCAGGTGAGTTGACCAAAAATTAGAAGAGAAAAAAACAAAGAAATAACTAAAACTTTATTAAGTTAAGCCACATCATTAAAAATTAAAAACACAATTAATATGAGTTGACCAAACATTAGAAGAGAAAAAAGACAAATTAAAAAATAAAAGTTGGAGACATTGATCAAACATTTTCTTTTTGGAGACGTCTCAATCAATAATGTTATGCTGACCTAATAATTTTATCAAAAATATTTACATAACTAATTTGACAGTGTTGTATTGATTTCATATCACATCGTGATGTAGCTCCTTCACAACTGTTACTTCTTTCCTTTTCCCAGTAATCTTCATCTTCATCTTTATCTTCATCACCAAAAATTAAAAAATAAAAGTTGAAAAATATCCAACTAAATTGACTATATTTTAATCTGTTCAAATGAACTGATGATTAAAATGCATGCATCAGTTCCTTCCTACCAACAAAAAGATATTAAAGAAAATCATGAAGAATAAAAAATGTAAAAAGAATAAACAATACAAAACGACATGGAAACATGTCATCTGAAAACAACAGTTGAATCATTTTCTCTTAATTTGTAATGTTATATCTCTTGTACAAATACTATATATATATATATATATATATAATATCAAATACTAGTTGATTAATAATATGTCAATATCTAAAAATCATTCCATCATGAGATTTGATTGTTGAAAGAATGACAGTAGATTAGAAGAAGGTGTTGCTAGTCTGTGTTTGTTAGCGTCACTAAGAGAGTATTTAGAGTCAAATTATTGGTTGTGTGAATAGTGACTAGTTTGGTACAATGAATATGATAAGTAGTTTAATTATTGGTACCAGTAATGTTAGTGTTAATTGTGAGAGTTGAACTGTTATGATTTGATTAGTGTGTGTATTACACATGCTTATTTTAAGAACGATTACGCGCGTGCTTATAATACACGCGTCAATCAAATCGCGAGTGTCCAATACTTGCGACTGATGCTAACATTTCTCTTATTGATATAAAATATCAATTAGTGAGAACAACACTCTTCACAAAAAAAAAACTTTCATCTTTTTAAGATTTATATCTATATGCAAAAAATAATTTTAATTTATTAAGTGGGATTAGTGCCACCCATCAAAAAGAAAGAAAAAAGTTGAGAAATTTAATTTTTGTATTGTAATTTTTGTTAAAAAATTTAAAATTTAGTAATTGATCTTGAGATTGTTCTACTATATAATAAAGACAAGGTATGCACTTAAATCAAGGGTGACGTATCGATTTTTGAATCCTCTAACATCAATAGTGTGATTAAAATTCATATTTATATCAGTCAATATTATTACATATTGGTCGTTATAACTCTTATGGACCATTATAGGATATATATTTAAAAGATTGTTACAAATATATTTGAGTTTTTTTTTTTTTTTTTTAATTTTTACTTAAAATTTTTTTTTCTAAAATTTTTATTATTTTTATTAATATTTATATACAAGCGAGGTACTTAACAAAATAATCCTAAAAAATTGAAATAGATTACCACAACATTCAGACTAATACGACCACAAAAAGGCATCTTTGGCCTCAAAATTTTTAAATTATTTTTATTCCTTAACTAATCACACTAAATTGATTTCTATACTTATAATCATTTCTTTTATGATTTATATTATTTGTTGTAATATTATTCAAATTAAATAATATTTTTTATTAGTTTAAAATCTATATAAAATAATAAAATATATTCTTTAAGTATTATTTATAAAAAAATATTTTTAAAAATATTAAAAAATAATAGTAAAAAATATTAAAATCTGATAAATTATAATTGATATACAAATATCAGTGATTTTTAAAAAAATTGTTTAGTATTTAAAAAAAAATGATAATTATATTTTAAATTTTTATTACGAATGATCTGTCATTACATCGCGATCACCATTTAAAGCCATCGCATGATGTCTTATATATAGATGTGGTTAGGTTGATTTTACATTGATAGTAAAGCAAAACTAGCCACCCACTTGCAATATTCATCATTAATTGTCACAAAGCTCTACATTCATTCGATGTTGACCAAACCAACATTCAGAGATATTCAGTCTAAAATCCACAGATTTTGAAAACAAGAATTGACTTGGCATGATTAATTTTCTGATGATACCTCCACCAGCCCATCTTCTCTGTTTGGCTGGAGAAACTTCATCAACTTGGGCTTAAACAACCCTAAGAAGTGATATTAAACTGTGATATCTGCAATTTCGTCAAACAATCAATATTGTGGAATAGTGCAGGTCTCCTAGCTTTAATTGTAAGCTTAATTTAGAAAACATTTTTTTAAAAAAATAAACTCCATATTATTGTTAACAAAAGATGTCTCTGACTTGTAAATTATAACAGTATATATAGATAAGAAAGCCTAGTCATATATGACAACTGGGATAATAATGCTTCCCTTGAATTGAAAAATTTAGAGAAAATAAAAAGTTTGAGATAGAGAAATAAATAAATAAATATCTTGTTTGAATGTTTAAGTAAAAGAGAAAAAAAAATATATTTAAAAAAATTTAGAGAGAAAGATGGAACGCTTTTCTGATCTCTCTAAAAGTAGAGAGATTTGGAAAGAAAAAAAACTTTTTTAATAAATTTTTTTAAAATCAAATATATCATTAAATGTTTGTGTTGAAAATTAGGATTTTATAACAAAATAAATTTAATTGTCAAATAATTTATAAACTTTATTTTCTTTTCTCTCTAAGTAATTATTCAAACCGGCCAGAAATATATAGTTATTTTTTTCTCATTTCTTTCCCTAATATTCAAACAAATTAAAGATTAACACTTTCTTTTTCTTTTTTCCTTCTCTTTTCTTTTTTATTTTAAGTTATTATTTCTTTTCTTTTATCAGCAAAAATTTGTAAATAAAATAAAATAAAAAATAACCAAAAATAACAAATTTGGATTTTAGTTCAAAATTGAAAAATGTAAAGTGGCAGAGCAACTGTGAAATAAACGACATCAAAAATGAATTTTTTTTACGCAAAGTTATTAACAAAACAACACTTTTTCTAAATGGTAAAAATATGTTTTTTTAAGGGTTAATTACACTTATCAAAGGAGTACGTAGCTATGAAAGAGAGAATCTATGGATTGATGACAATGGTTGGGATCTTGTACAGGGAGTAGCCATGGAATAGAATTTATGGATTGATGACAATGATTGGGACCTTATACAGCGAGGAGTACTCATGGAAGGGAGAATTTATGAATTGATGACAATGGTTAGGATCTTGTACAGAGATGATGAAACTAGTGATGGATGGTTCATGTTCCTTCCAATTGAATTTATAGATTATTTTGTTAATTTTTTTTCAGATTATTTGTTAATTTTCTTTCAATTGAGATTATTTTCTTGGTGGATGAATTTGGTTGGTTTGCTTAATTTTATAAATAATGGCTTATACATTTATTATATTCGTGGGACTCTTTTGGAATGGATATGTTTTTTGACTTAGGGTGATAATGGGGTACTCATATATTTGAATGTCTAACATGTGAGTTTGGTCATCACTCATACGGGCATTTCCCATGTTTATATTGAAGTTTGTTTTTGCTCTAAAATTGGCCCTTCACTCATTCATAAGAAAACTAAATCCTTGTACCTCGATGTGTAAACTGTAATCATTCATAAGAGAATAGCTTCTATATATATAAAATTTTGATAACCTTTGCTACTTATTTGTTTCCACTATTTTATTTTGTTCAAACTAATACCAGAAATTATCTTTGGTTGATAGCAAGATTAACATCCCAAATTCAACTTCCATGATCAATGCCAAAAATTGAAATTGGTGTAAATGAGGATGAAGTTTATGGTCACTTGTATCTCAATAATGGAAATGCCCTTCCGTGAAAGGGAAAAACCAGACTCAAAGCCATCTTCACTATATATATATATATATATCATTAACGGAAATACAAACATCTGCTCTTCTGTAGAGAACAAGAGGAATATCCTTCCTATCCTAGACTACAGGCATCATTGTGTGAAAGCGATTGAAAAAATAAGAAATTTATGTGGTTTGGACAAAATACCTACATTCTGGATCTACTATGTATCAAAGAAATTGAAAACAAAAAAATTCAAAAACCCAAAACTCCCCATTTTCTTCTGATAACAACCATCTTCTAATAAATTGAACTCCTTGTATAAATCGGTTATCACGTAAGAGATAAAACGGGTATAAAACATATACGAAACAACATCTCCTTCAGTCTTAGATTTCTAAGTACTTAACAAGAAACATCGAGTAAAACAGGAAGAATCCCTGTTCAAAATTGTCTTGAGTGCACAGAATCTTTGGAAAAATGAGAATGAGGTTCGATGATTGGTCTTATCTCCACTGAGTCCACTCCTTGGTGCTAGAAAACTCAGCAAAGTCGGTGCAACAGTTCATTTCTCTGAATCATTGAAAAAATTTGGGTTCAGATTTTATGAAAGTGAATCATCTGGGTCAGAATCATCTCAGTAGAAAACCCATTCTCCAAATTCTGTAACACCATCTACCTCATGGAGCATCAATTCATGTGGTTGAGGGAGGAATTCAACTGTGGCATGAATCTGCTGTGCAGTTGACCTAACGTCAATTTGAACATGTTCTTCGCTCCACAAGAGCCAAGTGCCTCCACTGAAGCCCACTGGGTCCACACGATATGAACTGGAGAAGCCAGTGCCTCTGATAACCCGATCAGCCTCAAAGCCAGTCGTCCTTGTTTCCAAAAGAAGTACAATGGCGGGTTTGTGCTCTTGACATAGAGCCTTAATCATGTGCTCGACTTTTGGGTCACCTGCTCCACGGCAATTCCAAATTAGAACTTTATTTTTGCAAGCTCCATGATGGTTGCTGTGATCAATAACAGTGGGTTTAACCCTTGTATGGTGTTGGTTCCCGTGTCCAGTGGACAATGGCGAGATGTTCACGTCAATGTCACTCTCCAAAATGTTTGATTCAAAGATTACAACTGTTGGACCACCTTCAGTGCTGCGCTCTATTACTTCAACAGGTGCGTTGTTCACCTCTAGCACTTCTGTTGACAGTTGCACCACCTGAGTGAAGAACTGATCATCAATCCTCTGATGTGAAGTGGAATGAGATCGTGGACTGAAAAATGGTGCTGAGGGCGAGTCCAGGGTGAGAGATGGTAAAACATTTGATTTGGGAAATCTAGAGGAAACATATGGAGAATTAGCCTGGTGAGGTTGTACTGAATCGTGTGGCAAGTGGGTTACTGGAACAGTGAAGAATGTGAAATGTTCAGGCACTTCCACTTTCAAAGGTGTCCCTGAAAAGATGGTAGCGGCGGCCTCCTCAGCCGTCGAGAACTGTTTTGAATCAAGTGGAGCTGGAGCATCGTCGTTTTGGATGAATGTCTCTATGTTGTTTACAGGTGAGGATGTTCCTTCTCCAGGTTGGAGATGTCGGTTTTGTTCCAAAGGCGGCTCAGTATTGATCATCTTCGTAAGTGAAGAGCTTACACTTACAGGAATTGTTGCAGATTTCTCCTTCGGAGAATTGAGCTCATCAGTGAGACAAAGAAGGTTTTGTTGCTCGAAGTTGCCTGCAGATGGAACCCAGACTTGCTGCCGTCCTGATTCGTTTGCAAGCCGGTGTGGCCATAGTCGTTGACGGCGAGGAACTTGAAGCCAAGGACCATAGATGGAGCAGTATTCAACAGACTGAATATTGTGTAATGTTGTGGGTGCTTCATGAGGCACTGATATTGCCTTACTGGTGCTAGCAGGGAAATATAAACACTTTGGATGTAAATGACCAACACGCCCACACTGGTAACATAGTACAGGAAGCCCTTCATATTGGATTGTCTGCCATAGTCCTTGACCAAGCTTTATACAGGGAACAACTGGGCGGTTTAGATCAATTTCAATACACAGCCGGGCAAATTTACATTTTAATTTTCTTGCAGTGAAGGGGTCGATCTTGATAAGATTAATCCCAATTGCCTCTGCTATTCGTGACAGTGCCAAATCGTTGTAGAACTCAACTGGTAGTTCAGGGAGGCGAACCCAAACCTTTGCCTTGGTGATGACAACCTCTGAAGGCTTGAAGTTGGGAACCCATGGAAGGAAAACGATGCAGTGGCCATCGATCAACCACGGGGCTCCTTCAATGGCCTTGTTAAAATCTGAAGGGAGTGAAAAGTTGAGAAGGAAAAATTCATTTTCAAGAGGGACAACCTCCAGCGTACCTTTGGGAGACCACAAGCGATTAAGGTGGGTAGAGAGTTTTTGATGTCCAACCTTCTTGTAAAGAACTTTGGCAAAAAGAGAGTTGTTGTGTGCTGCACAAAAATCGGCCATCTCGGTGGAGGAAAAGTCCACAGATCGGACGGTTTCAGTTTCACTGTCATCTTCGCCATGGGCACGTGTCTCTGAACCATCGGAAAATGCAAGAGCTTTTCCCTTTTTCTTCTCTTCATCGTGGTAATGGCAGGGACCGTCATGGAGGGAATTTCTTTCTTTTTCCATCTTGTCAATAGTGTTTAGCAATAAAAGGGAAATGCTTGATCATATATAAGATTCCATTTCCCTCGATGAACCTGCCTGAGAAATTACTAGCAAACTTCAAAGGATAATCTAACGGATATTATATTGAGTACTTCTACAACGTACATGAAAAGTTAACGATATTCGGCTATCGTGACAGCCCTTCTCATTCTAATTAGGCACCAAAAAATGAAATTAACCAATTAGCATTGTCAAGAAATGAATTATCCATTTGTACAGGAGAATTTCCAACTTCAGCATAGGGCCATTGGGCTGTAATGTTAGCATCTCCCCTACTAGAGGACAATCTTGTGACGTGAATCGTTTGAATTTCTTCTGGGTGACTTCAGGCATTAACGAATTAGGTAGGGGGAAACAGGATTGGCTCTTACATGGAATTTTCTTTCTTTCTTTCTTTTCTTTTTACAATTTCGAAGATTCTCAACTTTATTATAAAATATATATATATATATATATTGTTAAGCATTAAAAAATGGTTTAAGTGGAAAGAGATTTATATTTCTCAACATAACAAATCTAGATTAGTCCAATAATTACTTATCATGTCCTTGTCATTAGTGCCGTGAAGATTATAAATTCAAGTCTTATTTTTTTTTATTAAAGATATTTGAGAATGATTTTATTTAATTATGAGTTGTATTGATTTGTCTATACAGGACTCGTATTATTATTAAATTGTTAAATTATATTTTTGTGCTATTATATAATATTGTAATTGAACTATTAAATTGATTAATTAATTGTATTATCTTATCATTTTTATAAAAAATAAATTCTTAACATATTTTCTTACCATCAATAAAAGAAATAAAAACTATTATAATAAATTTAGGATAGTCTTATTTACGATCCTAAATATACATTTGAGCTCTAAAACGAATATTATTTTAATAATTAGATGTGTACTCTCTAAAACTCAAATGTGATAGTTGGAGTGGGAATAGCATAGTCCTAAAATTAAGTTTCAAAATCTTATATTGACATCATTTTTTCTTATAAGAGAGTCCAGTTTCCTTCCGATTTTGAGAATAAAAAGTTGTTCTCTTGAACTCCTCCACTCTAACTTGAAAAAAAAAAAATTGTCTCCTTAAATTTTCTCAACCCCAACCCAAAAGAAATATATATATATATATATATATATATATATATATATGATACTGCACTTTTTGGCTGACGTGGACTTTGAACTCTGCGACCTGGAGAACACTCAAAAAATAATATAGGGATTTGATCATCGGATAATGGCAGTTACCTAATTGGATACTGCGCATGAGAAATATCCATGAGTGGTAGTTTCCAAATGAAAGACTGTTTCCTTATCCTCTATTCGGCAAGGTACTAAGGCGGTGATGGACTCTGAACCATGGGGAGTGCTCTGAAGGTCTGTGCTCGGAACTATGAGTTCTGGAGGAGCGTAGGTCTGCTCTGAATGGCCGAATTCTGCCTGGTCTGTAGGTACACGTGTCATATGAGGATTGGTCTGTCAATTTGTGGTATATCAATATATATAAAGGGCCAAGTTATGACAATTTTGAGATATTTCTTGTTGGACTGTTGAATTTTATAGTTTTGCGTCATAATAATCCTCCAAGCTAAAGCGGAAATGCTCACATAATTTATCTTCTTTTTTTTAACAGAGCTCCAAAAGCACTGGTTTATTTAAATTGGATTCAACCTTTGTAACTAGCTTCATACTAGATTATTGATGCCTGTTGAAGAAGAGGCATAATCAATGTAAATTTATTGTACATAAAGGAATACAGGTTAATTAAATAGTTATACTATTAATAACAGTTATATTCATCCAGTCAAAAATAATGGCATGGTGACCCAAACTTTAGATGATGACATTTGAATTATCTTGTATTCATAACTTTAAAACTCCAACTAAAGGAATTACAGTTACCTCATTGTCAATTGTTGCCTCATCTGATAGTGACATTTGAATTATCTTGTATTCATTACTTTATCTGCTACAGTTGTCACTCCAAAAATGAGAGGGAAAAATATCAATATCATTTACCAGCAGGTTGATTATCATAATTCAATACTTTGACTGGATAAGCAAAGTTGCCACTCTTATATGATTATATCAGATAAAGTCATCTCAAGGGGTTGCTCAACCTGAAAGGGTTTTAAGGAGTCATGCACCTTAAAGTTCTCTTTCAAGTGACTAGACAAATCATATCTAAAGCATGGTGTGAGCTTAAATTTCAACCGTTGTGCAAATCCACGACTTGACCCACCAAAAGAAACTCTGTTTTTATAAAATAAAATGCACATGTAGCTGAGTTAGATAAATTGAGGTTGGGTTAGATAAAACACTTGATTTTGTGGCGAAGACAGCCAAACTAGAAATTCTAAAACAAAATCTTGATTAAGACACCAAGAGTTTGGAAGAAGGTAATTAAGAGGGTGTTTGGGGGTGAGGCCATCCCATTGCCACCTTCCCGAACAAACAGGTTTCAAGTGCCCTAATTTTTCTTACGTTTCCGGGCAGCCGCCGTCATCCCAAATGAAGCCTAAGTGACATGGTTGAACCCTGAAAACAAAAACACATATCCAATGGATAAACAAAGTGAAGCGTGAAGCCTGCATTTGACATTCTCCCACATTTCAGAACTTCTAATAGTTGTTGGTGACTAAAATAAACGGCTTCAACCAGGTGACAAAAGGGAAAATAAAATACTAGATAATTTATCCACATGTCAAATTGTAAATGACTTGTTTCATAAATCAAGTTCATACAAGAATTTCTATGACTTTTAGCGTTGAAAAACATAATCCCAAAAAGTGCATAGTGAAAAAAAATTTATGTTAGATGCTATTTTAAAGAATATGGGACCATAGTAAAAGGGATTTTTTTTTATGACCCAGAACCTATCCCACCAATCACAACCTTCAGTCGCATGGTCGGCGTAAAATGGGACCAGAGTAAAAGGATTTGGACATCTCCTTTCTTATAAATTGCCTCGTCCATCACATTATTTGTCCTATTTATTTTCAAAAGATAATATACAGCCCTACTATCTACATTGAAGCTATACTTGGTAAAAAAGATATGTTTTCATTTGAATTTTTTTTTTTTTTTGGACACTTTCTTTATTAGTGGTAGAAGAAGTTATATAGAGGCAAATTTGCTGTTAATTTGTGGAATGAAAACAATCCCTGCACTTTTAAGTTGGTCAAATAACATGTCTATAACTGTAATTTATGTAAGCAATTTGAGTTTTCTTTTCTATCATCCTCTCTCTCTCTCTCTCTCTCTCTCTCTCTCTCTCTCTCTCTCCTGTTCTTGTTGTTCCAGAAGATGAAATATGATATTTAGAAAGTTATAAAACTCATTATCAATACATTACTCATCAAGAGGTGCAGTTCCATGATTTTTTGGATGGAAATTCAACAGTTAAGAGGCTTTTTAGCAGAAAGAACATATATGGACCATCCTTTTCGAAACAGAGGGAGGGCACTAATAATCACCAACGGAACTAGAATCGAACAGTCGAATTCATTGTAAATCAAGTAACAAGTACTCACCCAACAATAAAAATTTCAAAATTAAAATATTATTGATTAAATTATATAATAATGATGTAATACATCATATTTATAAGTAAAGATACTACTAATTCGAATAAAAACTCACTAATTCTTATGCTTGACGTATTACACTTGGCCGCCAACAGAACTTATTTTGAATTTTTTAGATAAAGTAATTTTAAATTTAAAACTTTTATAAATAATAAAAAAAAATCTAATCATGTACCATCGAAACTCTAAACAAAAGAATTTGATCAAAATCTGACTTCAATTATATCAAAGTTATAAATATTGTCCGTCTCATCATTTCATGTCAGGATAAAATCCTGATTTCTTGCAATCAATAGAAGTGACACTAACTTATTAAAAGCCAAAACCTAAACCTTTACTGATATTAAAAGCCAAAACCTTTATCAAGAAAACTAACTTGAGCTTGCCAAGAGTTCACAACCAAAACAAGTAATGAACACAATAAATGCAGGGCCATGATATATGTTCAAGAATACAAGTCAGAAGCTACATTAAAGAATTATGCAGCTCCCAGCTTTTACTAGCTGGCTCATCAGTGACAAGTTTCAACACAAACCTGAATCAAACAATTACATCCAAATTTGTCGAATGGATTTATTGTGGAAAGGTCACAAGCACATAAAAAGAAAATTTTGTTATACAACCTCAAAATTTACTATTAAAAAAATGAGATTTTATAGGAAAGTTAGCTAAATTATTTTGAGGTCATGCAACATGATTCATCATTTACGACTAGTATATATAGCTGAAATAATACCCTCAATATTAGACCTTGGTAATAATTGTTATTTATGCCTCAATTATTTCATTTCCTTCTACATACTATATGAATTTCTAGGAAATCCCTAGCAATACGAACTTCAAGGTAATGCAGTAATGAACAAGGATGTGCACTCTCACATGGAAGGTAATCAGATTGCATATTGTTCATCTAACTTAGCTCGTGAAGAAGAAAGGAATGCAGTCTTTAATATATTTTTTTTCTTTTCATTCTCTACCATGAATTGTCAGGGGACTGTGTGTAGGTTAGACCAGATGAGTTCCATGTTAGAAGAAGTGGTGATTAGTGTTTTACTTATTATTGTCCAGTTGGGTATCCCTAGTTTTTTTTTCCCCTTTTCTTCAAGAGGTCAGGCTTTTACATTGCAGGATGTTAACACCGATAGCAATATTTGAAAAACTGTACGACTGCCTTCCATGCCGAGCTCCTTTAGTTCAGGATGTGTGCTATTGATCCCTAGCTGTTTTGTTGACCTGTGCACACCCTGAGAATAGAATTCAATGGCCATAGCTGAAGGTTGGGGCTGGTTGAGGTGGAGGGATGTGGAGGCAGTATGAAGATGGTTTTGTTATTACTGGATCAGCAGGCTAGTACGAGGGATCAGTGAAGTGGAGGAGGAGGTGACCAGCGCAGTTGGTGGGGATGGAGAAACTGCTTGGGTTTTTTGTTGACCGTGGACTGTTGCTGATAGATGATGGTGAAACATTTGAATTGGATGCTGTATGGGGTAGAGGTGGAGCTTTAGTCTGGTGTGAAGATAAGAAAATTCTGGGCCCACAAGACATTGGTCTTGATTTCTTGCAATGAATTGAAGTAATACTAAACTAATTTCAGTGTATTGCTATTAAAAGCTCAACTTTTATCAAGAAAGTTATGACTTGATCTTAGTGATCAATGATCATAACAAGTAAAAGTTTCAACTCGGATCTGAATCAAGCAACTACATGTCTACATCCAAATGTGCCAAATGGAGCAATGCAGACCAGTCATAACCACAGAGAAGGAAAAAAAATATGAAATTTTGTGATCACATCTCAAATTTACTATAACAATGAGATATCAAAGGAAAGTTAGCTAAATCAAAGTGAGGTCATGCATCATGATTCATCATTCACAAAAGGCAAATTGTTGAAAGAATACCATCAATACCAGACCTTTGTTATTTCATGTCCTTTCGGCTACTGTGTAAATTTTTAAGCAGTCCATAGTAAGACCAACCCACCACAAGGGAATGTAGTCTTGAATTCAAGTTTGTGCACTCTCATGGAAGGTAATCAGATTGCAGAGTTCAGCTAACTTATCTCTTGATGAAAAAAGGAATGTGATCTTAGATTTTCCTTTTTCATTCTCTAGCAGACTAGCACGAATAGTCAAGAGACTACAGAAGTTAGATAAAATGGGAAGCATCTATGTTAGAAGAAGGCATAATTAGTGTTTTAATCATATAGTTCATTTGGGCATCCCTGGTTTTTTTTTCCCTCCTGCCATGGGCATATGAGGTAAGGCTTTTTCATTCCCCTTTGTGAGCACATGTCAAATGTCAAAACCGCCACTCAGAGCTAAAAGAATGTTTTTCTTTGATTGATTCTGTGAGTTGCCAATTAGATGTCGTTTGAAGGAATGTAATTGTTGGCAAGTACGAAGAGAAGACACCAAAATTTAACGTGGAAAACCCTTCAAGTTGAAGGGAAAACCACAAGCTCAAATTTATCTCCACTATTTGTCAATAATGGAATTACAGTATCTCCTTTGGATAGAAACAGGGGAATATTTTGATATCCTAAACATCAGGCATCATCTCTATAAGGAAAAAAATCCAGTACCTAATAAGGACAATGCAAAAAAGGCAGAGAATCTGTGACCAGAAAAGTGTTCCGAATTCATGAAACTGTTGGCAAAGGAATTCTGAGAGCTCACTGGACTATTATCCCGGAAGAAAATTTGTACTACCTCCAACTCCTCAGTAGGAGGAAATCCATTGTGAACTTGGGGGAAAAGTCAATTGCTCTGGATTATAAACAAAATCTGGACTCCGAGGTTGTGAAAGTGGGTCAGAATCGGAATCTACTCCATAAAGCCTCCAATTAGGAGATTCAACATCAGCATCTACTCCATACAGCATCGAGTCTCTGGGTTCACTAGGGAATCGAACAGCCATATGAATCTGCTGCGAAGCTATTGGATTGATTTCAATCTCCACATCATCTTTACACCACAAAAGCCAAATACCTCCGGTGAACCCCACAGGGTCAATACAGTACGAGTCAGAGAAACCAATCTCTTTGATGACCTGATCAGCGTTAGAGCCTGAAATTCTTGTGTCAAAGAGAAGGACAATGGAGGGTTGGTGTAGTTGGCAGAGATCCTTCATTGCGCGCATGAATTTCGCATCCCCTGCTCCACGGCAATTCCAACTGAGAAGTTTCTTTGGGCAAGTTGGTGGGACTGGATATTTAGTGTGATCAACTACAGTTGGGATGAAATATATCCAGTGTTGGTTTCCCATTCCATTAAACAATGGAAAGATGTTCAGACCAATATCTATACTGGAAATTTTTGAATCGAAGCTGACAACTGTCGGACTGCCTTCGGTGCTAAGCTCAATAGATGTGTCGATTATCTCTAGCTGCTGTGTTGAGCGTTGCACCCCCTGAGAATAGAATTCAATGACCATAGCTGAAGGTTGGGGCTGGTTTAAGTGGAAGGATGGACAGGCTGTGGGCAGTTGATTTATTATCACTGATTCAGTAGGCTGGTGTGACAAAGGTTCTGTTGAAGTGGAACCGGTGACCAAAGTGGTTGGTGGCAGTGGAGAGACATTGGAATCGCATGATGTGGGGGAAAGAGGTGGTGCATTAGGCCTGTGTGTTTCTGGTGATATAGAAGAAGAAGAAAAGCCAGAAGCCACTTTTGGTTTGAACAACGGGTCATTGCCAGTGGAGGCTTCCTCGGGCTTCAGTGTCTTTTTCAAAGCAAGTGGTAGGTCATTGGCTTGGGTGGATGTTTCTGTATCCTTGGCAGCTGATGATGACCCTTCTCCAGGTTGGAGGTGTGTTTGCTCTAATGTATTGTTAGGCCCTGCTTTCATCTTTGTGTGATCAGGAGGAGAGCTTACAGAAGTTGAAGATTTCACCTTTGGTGGCCCGGGCTCATCTGCAGAAGTTGAAGATTTCACCTTTGGTGACCTGGGCTCATCTGCAGAAGTTGAAGATTTCACCTTTGATGACCCGGGCTCATCTGCAGAAGTTGAAGATTTCACCTTTGGTGACCTGGGCTCATCTGCAGAAGTTGAAGATTTCAGCTTTTGTGACTCGGGCTCATCTGCAACATCAACAAGGTTTTCTTCTTCAAGGACTCGGAACCTGGAGCCCAACTGCAGTGCTTCACTTTTGATGGCGGCTGTATTGTGATTTGGGACCTGGGGTTGCTGTTGCGCCGAGTCTTTTGCAAGGTGGCGCGGGCGTTGGGCTCTACGAAGAGGAACTTGAAGCCAAGGACCATAGAAGGAACTGGAAGGACTGTTGTTGGAGGCCAAATTTTGAGATGTATTTGGCAGTTCTTGAGGAGCAGAGAGTTCTGAGCTTGGCTGTGAAGACACGTGATGATGAGTTCGATTAGTGCCAACAGGAAGCAAGTATGAGCAATCCTGCTGTCTATGCCCAACACGGCCGCATTGATAGCATATGACATGAAGCCCCTCATATTCGATTCTCTGACACAGTCCGCCAAGCTTTATTTGCGGAGGCAGTGGCCGATTTAGATCCATTTTAACACACAACCGCGCAAATCTACCTTTTGTTCGCCTTTCAGTGACAGTATCGATCCTGACAAGATCGCCAATAGCTGCTCCGATTCGTTGTAGCATCTCCTTGACATAGTATTCTATTGGTAGTCCTGGGAGGCGAATCCAAACTGCTGTTTGGCCGATGATTGCCTCTGAAGGCTTGAAGTTGGGAATCCATGGGCGAAGAGTGATGTAGTGATCATCAATCAGCCATGGAGCCCCTTCAAGCACCTTGTTGTAATCGGAAGGGAGTGAGAATCTCAGCGAGAAAAAGTCATTTTCCAGAGGAACAATGACCAGTTCTCCCTCAGGAGACCACAATCGACGAAGGTGGGTCTGTAGCTTCTGATCTCCAACCCTTTTGCCGAGGACTTTGGCGAAAAGAGAGTGCTTGTACGGTGCACTAAGCTGGGCCTTCTGGGTTGAGGAAAGGTTGACAACCGGGAGGATGTCATTTGCATCATCTGGAAACCCTAATTCATGCTGGCCGGAGGTCTGATGGGGAAGACAAGTCTCGACGCAGGTGGAGGAGATCGGAGTTTCTGAATCTCCATCTGAAGTCAGAGCCTTCTTCTTTTTCAAGTTGTCATGTTTCCGAACAACATCTTCATCGTCATGGTCGCCGTGGAATGGATTTGTTTGCTTTGCCATGGTCGCCGTCTCACTGTTGTCTGTAAAACTAAAAGAGAAATGCTTGAATATTCTTTTTCTCAGGCTCTAATGGTGGAAAATTATGGATGATGACTCAATAAAAGACAGAAAATATTATTAAAAAATTATATTAGCAAGCCAAGGAAGCAGCTAACGTGACAGCGCCTGTGATTCTAAGAAACTGAATGCCCTACCAAGACAAATTGAGTGTAGAAATAAAACGAGATATAACCAAACTTGATTGGTCAAAATGAATTAAAAATCTTATTGGGCTGTTACGTCCCGCCAAATGGCCATCAAGTTCTCTATTAATGCGTCAATTACCAGCAAATTAAAAAATATTAATGACATCATTGTGTTGAATTTAGCGATCGTCGGTCGGAATGTCTGAGGTGTAAAGTAGAAGCTTAGCTTGCAAGAAAGCCGGAACAGATAATTACTCGTAAATTACACCGACATCATGAAATTTAAAATCACACTGATTAATTTAGAGCATTTATGAATTTCATACAAATTATTGATTCATGGCCGCCATAAATGATTGCGTAAATTACACCAACATCATGAAATTTAAATTTTATGATAAGTATATTAATTTTTTAAAATTATATTAATTTTTTATTTTTTATAAAATAATATATAAATAACAAAATTACTTATTTCATATTTTTTTAAGTTTTTAAATCTTAATCAATTTTTTTTATTTTTTAAATAAATATTGATAAAAAATAATATTTATTTTTATGTAAAAAATTAAGTTATTTATCTTAAATTTGTTTTAAATAAAAAATTAAAAAAATTTTAAATTAAGTTGGTCAAAATTAAAAAAAATAAATAAAATGAATAATTTTGTTATTTTAAACAAAAATGACAGGAAAAATATATCTATGTATTATTTTGTAAAATAAAAAATTAATATAATTTTAAAAATATTAAAAAAAATTATTATAAAAAGAAAGTTAGTATAACTTATCCTAAATTATTTAAACATTCAAATTAGCGTGACTTAAATCAGCCCTTTATGAATCTTTAATCTCATTAATTATTAGCTATTAGAGTCATGCTCATGTGATCTGATGAGTTACCACTTAGAAACTGTCGCACTTAATTAATAATATAAAAAAAATTATTAAAATAATTTTTAAATTCAAAAAATTTAAGATATATTTTTTTATTTAAACAATCTAAAAAAAAAATTTAATATAAAAAAGTCTAATTATAAACTATATCTTAATACCGTTAAAAAAATTTATTGATTAAATTAAAATAGCCTTTAAAATATATTTTAGAAAAAAATATATAAAATAACTTCTTTAATAAAAAAAATATTTTATGAAGTGAAAATTTCTTTTTTTTATTAAATAATTTATTTTATCAACTATTTAATATTTTTTAAATGTATATTAAAGATTATTTTAGTATAATTATTAATAATTTTAGTAGTGTTAAGAAGTTAATAATTAGATTTTTTTTATTAAAATTTTATATTTTAAAATATTTTAAATAAAAAAATATAATATAAATTTTTTGGATTGAAAAGCACAAGTTTTAAATATAATAGCATTATTTCTTATAAAAGTAGAGTGGTTTGGGGAATGATATAGAGAGAGAGAGAGAGAGAGAGAGAGAGAGAGAGAGAGAGAGAGAAATACAATATTTTAGTAAAAAGTGAAAATTCTTTTTCTCTTCTTTTCTTGTAACCAAATCATAGAAAAACCTTTTAATCCTTTTCTTCTTTTCTTTCCTCTTCCTTTCTCCTTCTCACTTTCTTTATATCTTCTTCTCTTAATTAAAAACAAAATGAATTGTTCAAATGACAAGAAATGGAGAAAAAAATATTAGTTAGTAATTATCTGTTTTATTTTTATTTTTTTTAAAAAATAATATTTTATTTTATTTATTTTACTATGCATGACAGGTCAACTGCAATAAACTGAAGTATACACCACTGACTGCCAACTACTAAGTAAAGACTTTCTAATTTATATTACTTAGTTTCGTAGATTTGCATAGATAGCTTATAAATGCCAATTATTAAGTAAAAATTATTAGTTAGCTTCGTTTGTTTAGGTTTTTAAAAATAAATTTTTAATTTTAAAATGCGAAATACATGTTTAATAAATTATTTATTTTAATTTTTTTAAAATTTAAATTATCATATCGAAATATAGTTTTACAATTTTTTAAAAATTAATTACAAAATTTTAAAAAAATTATATCTGAATCACTATCTAAACGCATTCTTAATATTTTATTTTTGTCCGAAATAATAGTAAAACAGATTATATTTTTTTTTTTACCTTTTTCTCCTTACAATCCCTTTTTTTTTTCTCCTAAAATCCCAACTAAAAAGAGGGGCTATCGCATTGAACATATCAGTTAAAGAGAAAAAGATTAGAGATTCCTCATAGAGTGAACAAGTCTTACAGTTAACTTTACTATTTTAGGTAACCATTGAAATGGAAGAAAACAAAAAAGTTAAGTGAGAATCGCTATGCTATCTTACCAACTTTAGATTTACGTATTTCGTAAAATTCACGTAAGTTTTATATAAATACTTAAATTTAAACAAAAGTTTTACGATGAGACATTTTTACTAATTTCTTTTCATTGAAATGGTACTAACTTTTGAGAATGGGAAAGCATAATCATCAAATTTAATGGTTCCAGCAAAATATTTTTTTATATGCTAATTTTTTTCTATATTCTTCCAATTTTGTAGAATATCGTAACGACGTTCTTAGATTTTATTATGAAAGTGGGAAGAAGTTACTCCGGCTTTTCATGCCAGCAACATAAAACATGTCAAGAAAGAATTTCAAATGTCACTAGAAGATTCCACTTTCTAGGTTGGAAAAAATTATGAATTTTAATGAAGTCTATTAAAGTCAAAAGCACTTTCAAATTCAATAGCCTTTTAAAAGTTTGCTTTTTTACAAAGTAAATTTTAATTTTAAGTTAGTTTTGATTTATTAATTTTTTTTAAATTTTAATTAATTAAGATCGATGATATTAAATTCTTACTTAAACCTTCTTTCTTTTACTTGTATGGAAACTTAAATCCTCAGTCTTCTCTTTGAAAACGAGTTCTTAATGCCACTGTCTCTTTTAGTTAAAAAATTACTTATTAGTAAATGTGTTTCAGTTACCTTGGGATTATGTCTTTCTACTATTAATTAAAATTAAAAATTTCTTTTTTCCCCTCCAATTTCAAGCATTTTGGGATAAAAATGCCAAGTAGGTATTTGAAAAGCTTCTTGCATATTACAAATTTAGGAGTGAAGGTCGTGAATAATATTACTAGGTAAATATGTTTATCTCTTTTATATAAATTTAATTTTCAAAAAATTTAGCGAAATTCCTGGTAATTTTAAATAAACATAACTTTTCTTTCAAATCTTTTAAAATTTCGTTTCATTTTTAAACTTTCAAATCTTTTGAAATTTAATTCCATTTAATGCATCGATCAAGGTATTCGAAAACTAGAACTCAAAATACTTGAATTTTATTTTTAACGTATTTATCATTTGGTCACACCTCAAACTATTATGTACTACTGTGAAATACTAAAGTCACACAAACAAAGTAAGTAGTAAACACTTGTATTGCACGGTTAAATCATCATTTATAAAATTTAATCCTATTTTAAATTAGACAGTGCTTAACTCTAAATCACGTAGAAGGAACCTCCTTCTACTCACATACGTGTCACAATCATAATCTATCACACATATTGTCACATGTATATCATGTGACTATTTAATTTTAATTAAAAAATAAAAATTAAATAATATTAAAAAATACATGTGCATTATATATATGACAAATTGTGATTATAAGAGCAACACTAAGAGTGATTTTAGGAGGGAAGCCATCCCTCAAATTGCCAATATGACCCTCGTTAATACACTAATCATGCTCCCATAACACACTCATTCTCGCACTCATTTTAGATTCAATCATGAATAGTGACTATTATTAATATACTATTCATGTTTCAATAATGCACTTATTTTGAATCCAGTCAAAAATAGTAAAAAAGTTAATATAGATATGAATATTATAGAGAGAAGATCTAAAAGTTAATTGGAAGAAGAATAAAGAAATAAATTGGTGAGAAGAGAAATAAAAATGAAAAAATATATATATTAAAATATTAAATAAATTTTATTTTGAATACCACTATTATAATGTTAAGAATTATTAGTGTATATATAAATACTGTAATAATATTCCAAAAAAAAATTTGAATCTAAAAATGAATTCCTTTTTAGAGTTGCTTTAACAGTAGTGAGTAATTTAGTTTGAAGTCAAATATTATACTATTAGATTTTAGTTATTTGATCAACTAAAAATTCTATTTCCAAATTAAAATCAGATCATTCTATTTCCAACGTAGCTAAATGATTATTGTAGAGAATGACTATTGTGCCCCCTAAAATAAAATTGGCAGCGTCTCGTTCCCTTTTTTTCAACGGAATGATCAAATTGGCAGCGTTTCCCGTCGCCGTTCAGTTACATAACCGCCGCCGCCTCAGCTTCTCTCTCTATAATGTCTCTGTAGACATATTTGTATTGTGTACTTATATCAACCATTGCCGTCCCCGAATCCGCCGTACCTGCTGTTGTCTTTCACCACCTCCACTATATATAAAATTGGCATCTCTTTGCCACTCTCCGCGCGTGCGTGTGGCTGTGGGTGAACCCTAGGCAACTCACCTTTGGCCACCCTGCTGAGCCAGTAAGTGAAGAACGATCGGTTGAGTTTGTAAGATCTCGTTTGATTCTACTGAACGAGAGTTTTGGGGGTTCAAGAATCATATATATATTTCTAAAAATCTTTCTCACGAGTTATCTTTGTCATGTCATGTTCTGAAAATTAATATGGTTGCGGATTGAAATAGTGATAACTACATTTATAGCAATCCTGATCTGAAGTTGCTTCAAATGTTTGATTGGTAAACTATGTAAGTTGTCTAGGTTCGTTGTTTGTACTTCAATTTGAAAAAAAGGCAGCAATATCAACAGTGATAGTTAGTATATCACAAACGACGGCAACATTGGAGAAGGTGCAGATGTTACCGGCGAGAATGGGGTAGAGACTGGCCAGTGACGTTAAGGGTACAATCGTCCATATAAAAGATAAGACTAACAACATGCCGATGAAAACTTTAATTTGGTCAATGTTAGCTGTATGGGCCCGCGGCACAAGCCGAAGAAAGTTCCCTGGAATGCAAAAGGAGACGAAAGCTGCACTTGAATCTTGCAAGAAATTTGGAGACTCCAGAGGTTTTTACAGTACAGACCAATCTGGCAATCTTTCTCTAATTCGGCTGTTCCCAATTCATTCTTTTACTTTGCGAAGAAAAGCAGCATGGTTGACCTGGGAGGGGCATTTCTCTCAGCCTTTCTTCAAGTGCTATTTGATCGGTTGGCCTCTCGCAAGGTTCTAAAATTCTTCCGGGGACGGATGCATGACGATAGACTTTTAAAGAAGCTGAAGCTAATGTTGCTAACCGTTAGTGCGGTGCTCAACGATGCAGAGGAGAAGCAAATTACTAACACCGAGGTGAAAAATTGGCTTGACGAGCTTAAAGATGCTTTCTACGAGGCAGACGACTTGCTAGATGAGACAGCTACTGAAGCTTTGCAAAGCGAGTTGCAAGCTGAATCCCAAAGCGGCACAAATCAGGTAAAGGACCTCATCGTTGCTTCTTTTAGTTCATTTGATGATGATATAGAGTTCAAGATAAAGCAGATCATTGAGAGATTACAACATTTTGCACAAGAAAAAGATATCCTTGGCCTGAAAGAAGGCGTGGGAAGAAAACAGTCATTCAGGCGTCAAACAACTTCTTTGATAGATGAATTTGGTGTCTATGGGAGGGATAATGAAAAAGAGGAGATAATTAATCTGTTGCTCTCGAATGATGCAAGTGGTAATGAGATTAGTGTCATTACAATAGTCGGTATGGTTGGGATTGGCAAGACCACACTTGCTCAAATCGTGTACAATGATGGCAGAATGGATGAACATTTCGACATGAAAGCATGGGTTTGTGTTTCTGAAGAATTTGATGTTTTCAGGGTAACAGAAACTTTTTTTGAGGCAATCACTTTGCTGACTTGTGATTTCAAGGACCTTAATCTTCTTCAAATCAAACTGAAGGATTGCCTAATGGGAAAGAAATTTCTACTTGTCCTGGATGATGTCTGGATTGAGAATTACGATGAATGGGACATCTTGCAAAGTCCATTTAGAGCTGGGGCATATGGAAGTAAGGTTGTCATAACAACACGGAATGAAAGCGTTGCATCTATCATGCAAACTGTTCCTATTCATCATTTGAAGAAATTATCATATGAAGATTGTTGGTCATTGTTCAAAAAACATGCATTTAGAAATGGAGACCCCAGTGCACATCCAAAACTAGAGGTGATTGGTAAAGAAATTGTGAGAAAATGTAAAGGCTTGCCTTTAGCTGCAAAAACACTTGGGGCTCTCTTGCGCTCTAAAGTGGATGTAGAGGAGTGGGATAATGTATTGAAAAGCAGCATATGGGATTTGCCAAACAATAAAAGTAACATTCTTCCAACTCTAAGATTGAGCTACCATTATCTCCCTTCACATTTAAAGCGATGCTTTGTTTATTGTTCAATATTTCCTAAAGATTATGAATTCGACAGGGAGGAGCTAATCCGATTATGGATAGCTGAAGATTTTGTGCAGCAGCCCAAAAGTAATAGAAGGATGGAAGATGTAGGTGATGAGTACTTCCGTGAACTATTATCTAGGTCATTTTTTCAACAATCAGCTGGCAACAAATTATATTTTTTAATGCATGACCTAGTCCACGATTTAGCTCAATTCATAGCTGGAGAATTTTGTCTTCAGTTAGAAGACAAACCGCATGATATCTCTGAAAAGTTACGCCACTTCTCGTTTGTTAGAGGCAAATATGATACCTTTGAGAAATTCAAGGCTATCAAAGAAGCCAAGTATTTGCGGACTTTCCTATCATTAAAACTTCCTTGTTCTGATACACGTATGTACTTGACTAATAAGGTTCTGTATGATGTGTTGCCAACACTACAATGCTTACGGGTTTTATCTTTGTCTCATTACAAGATTATTGAGTTGCCTTGTACAATTGGCAATCTGATTCATCTACGCTACTTGGACCTCTCTCACACTGAAATCAGATGGTTACCTAAATCAGTTAGTACCCTATGCAATTTGCAGACACTAGATTTATCACATTGCCATTTTCTCACCGAGTTGCCTAGGGATATGGAAAAACTGATTTGCTTACGCCATCTTGATATTAGTGGAACTAATTTAAGAGAGATGCCAATGCAATTGGGTAGACTAAAAACTCTCCAATGTTTAACTGCTTTTGTAGTTGGCAAACATAGTGGGTCCAGGATTAATGAGTTGAAAGAGCTTTGTCATCTTCATGGGACTCTCTCCATTTTAAATTTGCAAAATGTACTCAATGTCAGGGATGCATCAGAGGCAAATTTGAAGGACAAGAAGCACCTCGAAAAGTTAGTGTTGGAATGGGGTGGCAGAACTGATAATTCACAAAATGAAAGAGATGTACTTGAAAAGCTGCAGCCTCACACAAATGTGAAGAATATCACTGTCAAAAACTACGGTGGCACAAGATTTCCAGATTGGTTAGGAGATCATTCATTTTCTAATATAATGTTCTTATGCCTTGACAGTTGTGCACATTGCTTTTTCTTGCCCCCACTTGGGCAGCTACCCTCTTTGAAAGACCTCACCATTGGAGGGATGAATGAAATGTTGAAAGTGGGTCCTGAGTTCTATGGGGATGGTTCTTTTATCAAACCATTTCAATCTCTTGAGAGACTAAGGTTTGATAAAATGATAGAGTGGGAGGAATGGTATATGCCAGGGGTTGGAGAGTTCTCTAGCCTTTTAGAGCTTTATATAATCTACTGTCCCAAGCTGAAGGGCGACTTGCCCAGAGACATCCCATCTTTAAAGAGACTTGAGATTTCTGGATGTCAACAGCTTGTGGCGTCACTTCCTGATAGTCAGATGACTATTTTGTTCAATCAGGTTGGGCTGCTGCAAAATATTTCTACTTTCGAAAATTTGAAGATCTCAGACCTTTCAACCTTGAAGGAATTGCCGCCCGAGCTGTGCAGACTAACAAATCTTCAAGAGCTGAAAATTGAGGGATGTCCAAGCCTTTTGTCGTTCCCTGTCATGGGGCTGCCTTCTACTCTCAGAATTCTTAGGATTGAAAACTGTAATGCTCTACAGTCCCTACCTGGGGGAATGACTTGCATCAACACTTGCCTTCAATCTTTGTCCATCTCGGGTTGTTCATCTCTCATGTCCTTGCCCATTGGTGGTTTGCCTTCTGCATTGAAAAAACTTGACATTGACAACTGCAGGAATTTAGAGTTTCCCCTGTCTGAGGAGATGGAGTGGCACACCTCCCTTGAACATTTGTTCATAAATCAAAGCTGTGATTCTCTCAAATCCTTTCCATTAAGCTTCTTTCCAAAGCTTAGTTCTCTCAAAATTTGGAAGTGTTCAAATTTTGAAACCCTTTTGATTCCAAACAGGTTTCACAATCTGACATCGCTCCACTCCTTAGAATTCCAGTGCTGCCCCAATATGGTATCTTTTCCGGAAGGAGGATTGCCCACTCCTAATCTGACCTGGTTTTGGATCTTTGGATGCAATAATCTCAAGTTGCTGCCTGAACGAATGTGTACCCTCCTCACTTCTCTTCAAACATTAGTTATAGATCAGTGTCCAGAAATTGATTCATTTCCAGATGGGGGTTTGCCCTCCAACCTACGGTCACTTTCCATCAATGATTGCAACAAACTCATGAGCAGACGGATGGAGTGGGGTTTGCAAAGACTTCCCTCTCTCATAGAAGTTACAATCATTGGTGGATCTGAAGATTTACAGGAGTCATTTCCAGAAGAGTGGCTGCTGCCTTCCACTGTTACCTTTCTCTCCATCTGGGGACTTCCAAATCTGAAATCACTGAACCTCAAAGGCCTTCAATACCTCAACTCTCTTGAAACTCTAATCATCTGGAACTGCCCTAAGCTTTCATCCTTACCAGAAGAGGGGCTCCCTACATCTCTCTCAATGCTGGAAATCATGAATTGTCCATTTCTGAAACCACGTTGCCGAAAGAAAGGAGGAGACTGGCACAAGATTGCTCACATCCCCTGCATAAAACTTGATGATGAACTCACAATATGAGGGACGAATGCTCAGATTCGATTCTTTTTATTCCTTATTTACACTACTGGAGCAGGAAAAAACCCCAATTTTCCACTCAGGTACTTGTTCTATACTTGCTACCCATTTGATTTATTTCAGATTATGAACCAAATTTCATAATACTTATTAATTCTTCAACATATATATATATATATATATATATTTGTTTCCACAACCTTTTTTTTTCAAAAAAAAAAATTATTTATTCATCTTTTTACCTTCACTCTTTCCTTGCATTATCTATGCCAATGTTGAAGTATTCCTGGCTTATCAGCAAGTTTTCATAGCCACTATGCAGTGATTGGCGAACAAGTCATGTTGTCACCATACACCATAGTTTCAATCTTTTATTGCTTCTCAAAATTACTAAACTTTGAGATTTAATGATATTCTGAGGTAGGCACGCAAAGAAGGAAAGGTTGAATATTGCTATTGACAACCTACCAAAAAAAGAAAGAAGTAGAAAAAGATTGATCTCTTCAATTTTCAATTTTCAGTTGAAAACTCTCAGCTAATGTGACTATAAGTAAAAAAAAAAAATGGAGCAATGAAATATTGCATGTTTTTCTTGGGCCATTCTCAAAATATGAGATGCTTGTCAACAACATGGGACAAAGAGATCAAGTCGTTCTGAGACACTACTTTTGGTTATGACGGTCTTGTTGGGCAATTGAGCTTCTTTTCTTTCTAAGAAAAATTGGGTGATATTATATGGCTAGAAGCTCTGATTGTTGTCTCTCCTTAAAACTATTATCTTATCAGGTGCTGGAACAGACCCTATATGGTAATGTTTTCTACATCTTATGTGATGGGGTGAGGAAGCTGAATAGACTGAGATGGGGCTGTTATTGTCATTTTTTATCTGCACAGTATTCAGATGGGAGCAGGAATTCCCTTTTAAGGCTGCATCTTCAGACTTCATTAAAAAAAGTTTTTGGCTAACTGTAGTGCTGGAGAGTGTGGAGTAGTCAATGTAAACCTGTACATGGACTCCATCTGGATGATTCTCTAACTCTGGGAGGGTAATGGCTCTGCTGCTTTTTAGGGAAAGAAGTGTCTCATACTTTTGAATGGCCTTTGCAATCCATCTGAACCCCAGGAAATTAGAGAAAGTTTGTTGACGGTTGAATGTTGATCTCATGGAGAAACTTCCAGCCTTACTTCAGTTCTTTCGATTTGCGGTAACCCTCCATCCCATTTTCACCTTTCTGTTCTTTATGTTCTTTTGTTTGGCCTACAAAGAAGAGGCAATCAAACTGATATAAAGTTCAAGTTATGCAAAATTAACACCCCTGGGGGAAAAAAAAATCATATTTGAGTGAAACCTCCCATGAAAATAGGGAAATGATAAACATTATGTTGCAACTGTACATTCTCTTGAATTTAAACGTCCTTGGTGCATTTTTTTATGTTCTTTGAAGGAAAACTCAATGCTTTAAACTAGGGCCCATTGTCAAAAAAATATTGACATAGCTATATTCCCAATTATGTTATTATGCTTATGTTCCCTTGAAATAACAAAATTCATAAATTTTAGATATCAATTGTGAAATGACCCTCAATTCCTTAGTAGTTCCATTGAGGATGATTGATTTTTTCCCCTTGAAATGCTAGTTTATATGTTGATTGGGGCATTAAATTTTAGTTGAATGTCCAAAAACACTGTAAATAAAGTATTTAATTAAGCTACTTCTGTCCTTAGCTAGATGATCAGAATCCTGATTGGCTTCCCTTAAGGTGTGTGAGAGATCCTTGTGGACCTTGTCTCCTGGAAAACAATAATAAGTAACCTGAAGTTATGGATGATCGAGTTACATGAATGGTACAAAAGGACAGGAGAGTTCATGAAGGCGGTAACTGTTTCAGTCCGTAATAAACAGTTATGAGGAAACTAAAATTTCAGATCCCTCTCACATGCTCTCTTTTCTTACCGATCAAAATAATAATAATAATATGCTCTCTTTTCTCCTTCCTTCGTAAGGCACTGTTGCACCCTTCCTCCTAAGGTGCGTGTGTGCTGTGTCTATTCATCTCACAAGCATCAACCCTTGTCCACTAGTTTACGTGTCTCCTTTCATCCCATACAACGGCTCTACCCATTCGTCTCACTTAACTGTATGCACTTCTGGTGCTAGACTATTTTCTGGCTGGAGCCATTCGTACATTCATGATCCATACAAAACTTATTCATTGATTTGACTGGAAAAAGAATTCTTCCTTCCCCGAGCTGATCCCCCTCAATTGCCACCGTAGTACTAGGATACACCCTCTTTCCTTGATGCAAACCCATTTTTTCTTTGTTTTACTTTTATATTTCCTCCAAATAATCAAGGAAACTCTTAATCCCTTTGTTGGATAATCCCTTTGTTGGAGAATATAATATTAAAGTTACTCTCTCTCTAACAGTTTAAGCTTTCTAGATAAGTTGTTGGTTCACATGATATCAGAACAGACAAAAAGTCTTGTGTTCAAAACTCATCGTAACCCTAATAATATGAATTGTACACGTGTTGGCTCAATCTGGCCAAACATGAGGGGGCGTGTTGGAGAATATAATATTAAAGTTACACCCTCTCTAACAGTTTAAGCTTTTAGAGGAGTTGGTAGTTTAACACCCTTGATCTCATGTTTCAATTTTGAACCCTCAACCTCTATTTACTAACTCTGAGAGGAATTGACTCCACAAAACCTTTTTTTTCTTTATATTTTTTCCCTAGATTTTTAGGTTTTCTGTTTGGATCCGCAATTTCTTTTTCATTCCTCTTTATATGAGGTTTAAAAATACACCTAGGATTAATTTTTTTGATAAACTTTGGCTTGTAGGTTTCCTATTTTTCTCTTTTAAACTTCCAATTGATTTAATTGAAAAAAAAAGGAGATATATGGAGACAATCAGTAACATCTTTTTTTCTTTTTTCAAGTAAAGAACCTAAACAGATGGGGATTTTGTCATTGACCTTTACCAGCTATACAAGTATACAACATAAGATTGATAAAGAGGGTGGTGTAAAAGCACCTAAACAGGTGGAGGTTTTGTCATAAAGGAAAATGCATTAAAAATTATTCATTGAAAACGAGCTGGCCTTAGGATCTCTCTTTTTGGTCTACCATCCAACTACCATGCAAATTTCCTTCTGTTTTCTTTTCCTCTTTTGTTTCTTTCTATTTCCCTGCAATCACAGGTCGAAAAATTTTGAAAGTTTAACCAAACTTTTGAAAGTTGAACTCAAAGCGTAGAATCCAATATGCCTTGAACAGTTGAACCTTCTCAAGGCTTCCCAAGAATTCAACTCAGGCTTTCCAAGATATTTTCCCCAACAGTAAACAAAGGGGAGGGAGATTACAACTCATGCCTTTTGTGTGGGGGGTGACTCTGGGACCACCTAAGATTGGACCTTAGTCTTGGCTTTCCAAGAACTTTAACAATGGTAAATAGTTTATCATATCTCTGTTATCATCATAACCTGAAGCAGAATTTTGTAACCCACTGTAAATTACACACTTCTATAGAATAACTTCATACCTGGTATCCGTCAATATGCAATTTTCTTTCAAGCAAACAACCAAAAAATAATCCTTCAAAAGTAAGAGGAATTAATATATGTCGTACATCGAGAATACCTAATGAATCTGGCCTTTGAGTCTTGTAAATTTCACTATAAATTAAATTCATTAATATATTTCTGGGAAGTTTGGTCCAATTACTGTTCTTAATTAAATGAATATTGACTGGGATCTAAAGTTGGCTTTTCTGTACTATGGACAAAGTGAAGTTTTTAGATTTATGGATTGAAGAAGTTTTGGGGGGCTTATTTTATGATTGTATGTTTCCCCAAATGTACATTATTTTTATTTTGATAGGTAAGTGGCCCTTGGGGTGAGAGTTGAACGTGGGACCATGGGGATATTGTCCCAACCCATCCAACCCCAAGGGTCCCCAAATGTACATAATTGTCAAAAATATTAGAAAGAAAAATAGAAGATGTTTTGAATTCCTGGTAAAGATATGAAAGTCGCAGACTAGCGATCTGCTTTTATTGTATGAATTTTTATTTCTTTTTTTGGTCAATTTTCACTTCGTAAATAAAGTTGTGAAGACTTGAACTCATCTTGCACCCTTATTGAAAAAGGAATCTGCACATTTCCACATCTGTTTCGTTCTCTAAGAATTTGTTAGAAGAGCTTAGAAGCCGCAAATACTCTGTTTGGTTTGTGGATTTACTGATGGAAAAGAAAAGATAATGCATAGGAAAGGATTTTATCTTATCTCTTACCATGGAAAATAGAAAGGAAAAGCAACATATGAGGGAAGGGAGAAATTTATAATTTTCATCTCATTTCCCCTTTCTTCCCCCTAATTCCTGATTATTTTGAAAAAAAATTCAATCCTAAATTTAATCTAAGATGAAGAGAAAATAAGGTGGAAATCAAATTTTCTTTTGTTTTTCATTTTCCCTCACTAAATTGACTAAGCCTAAATGTTTAGGAGTGAGAAAAATATTTCAGAGTCAAGTTCCACTACTCTGATGGACATTGGTAGCCATCCAACTGATTCAATATTTTTTCATTTTCTTTTTGATTGCATTCACTTCCTATTTTCAAAACAAAGAGCATGCATCGCAAACAATGAATTTCATATTTCAATAATGTTTGAACACAAAATATTAATATTGTTTTAGGACATATATTTGCCAAAGTCGTTGTGGTATAGTGGCATAGTGCATGCATGGAATTTCAAACAAAGGGGCGATTTGGGGTCCAATTATGCCCCAGAACCCCTGGATCCCACCATATATGGCTCAACCAATGGCATGGAAGTCCAAAGTTCGCTAATGAGTAGACTGATGGATAACTAGAGTTTTGTGTGTCCGTACATGAACAACAGTTCACACGGATAGGTAGAGTTTTGCGTATCCCTACATGAATTGTTCAATGTTCACACATGGCCACTTAGGTTTGCTGGAGTCTTTTATAGCTTCCAACTGGGCTGTTGGTCCAGTCTTTCCTTCATTTTCTTTCTTTACAGATGGAAGTGGCTCTCTCTTTGACAGGTTGGCTTCTTGTGAGGTCATAGAAAATTCCTACGAGGCAGGAAACTGAATGAGCAACCTGAAGAAGTGGAAGATAATATGTCAACAATCAATGCAGTGCTGAATGACACAGAAGAGAAGCAGATTTCAAACCTTGCAGTTAAAGAGTAGCTAAATGGGCTTAAAGATGCAGTTTGCCATTCTGAGGACTTGGTGTATGACACTGCTACTGAAGCTTTGCACTGTAAGTTGGGAGCTGAAAAGCAATCCAGCTCAAATCAGGTATGTAACATAATCTCCAATTGTTTCAATCCATTTAATGAAGGATTGTTGCTCCCTCAGTTTCTGGATCATGTAAAATTAGGGGTCATGACTCATGACCAGTAACCTTTGTATAGTTATATTACGGCACAAACATATGACCAGTAACCTGTGTATAGTCATATTACAGCACGCACATTTAAAACATATGCATTTCAATAGAGACTTCAATACAGCCTAAAAATACAAAACAACTATAGAACTGTATAATATTGTTTTTCCATCCTCCTCATTTCAGATAACTGCAATATAATCCGCACCAACTAGTATCAATTGCCTATATAATCTGTCCACACAGTCCCTAGCCTCCATACAATTACATATAGTCCAACTTATAACTAGGCCAGGGAATATTTACAGAATTCCATTTCTAGTCTACGTGAAGTACATAATAAATTACTACCATAATTTCGTACACCCTGTCTAAGCCTCACTATAGTAGGAGTTGTAGACTCCACTCTATCTAACAAAGAAAACATTAGACTATCCAAAACATATGAATTATAATAAGTCCAACTAACATTATCATAGCATAATGAGCTTCACTTTGAAGTCTCACTGCACCAAGCTATCATTGCATAAAAAGTACACTACACTATCCCGAATTTTTTACATAACCCATGTGGATTTTTTTTTATTTAACCCGATACACAGTTTTTCACTTATTTACCTAACTCAAGAAGTTTTTAAAATCGCATCTTCAAGATGTGATTTCAATGTCAATTTTTCAACGAAATCGCATCTTCAAAATGCAAATTTGGAATCGCACCTTGAAGATGGTATTTTAAACCAATAACGATTTGGGATGACTTGTCCAAACCAACAAGAATTTGGGAGTTAGGGGTAGATTTTTTTGGATCGCTTCGTTGGAACAAAATACGTTTAGTTGGAACATGATATGTTTTTTGATTGTATTTGTAATAATATTTGTGTGTATATATATATATATATATATAGATACACCATAAAAATTTGAACGAATCGGAGCCGTTATATAATAAAATTCCAACGATGTGTGTATATATTTTCTTGGATGTTGTGTGATTTTTTTGCGACTTTGATATTTTAGATTAGAACGCTAAATTTTACGTTCCAAATCGCTAATGATCCATGTTTTGGATCGCGCGATCCAATTCACAATTCGTTAGGGGGTGAGTGAATTGTGGTAACTATGGGTGAACAACCAACCTATTATCTTTCTATGACCTAAGCATTGAACGGGTGAACAGAATTAAAAAAAAAAAAAATTGGTTTTGGATTTCAAGGCATTCTCTTCTCCAGTTGAGCCTTTTTCAGTCATTGAAGACTCTGAGGTTCAAGAAGACGCTACAGTTAGAAAATGTCTCATTTTGGGATTAACAAAGGAGAAGGATTCCCCTGCCTTCAATAGCTTTACTTGCAGAGATGTCTAAATCTAAAAAGGAAGCCACCTAACTCTTGTCCTTCCTTGTTCAATCTTGTAATTAGTGAATGCATGGAGTTGGCTTCTCTACTTTCAAGGTGTCCATCTCTCCAATATTTGGAACTGAAGGGATGTGAGAAAGTACTATTGACAAGTGTTGCCACTTCCCCTCTCTTCCTGTATATAAAAAAATTCCAAATCTTGCATACCTACCTGATGGTTTTTTACAACAGTAAACAGCAATTGTAGATTTAAGCATCGGTGGCTGTGGTGATGTCACTACTTTGTCCAACCAAAATGGATTTAAACACCTTACTTCTCTTTGAACGTTGGAAATTTATGGATGTCCAAAGCTAGATAATTTGCCTAATGCTGATACGCAATCCTTTGTATTGATGTTGGGGCAGGCTGACGTTAAGATGGAATAGACCCACCAATATGCCTTGATATTGAAAATTAGATTTTTGAGATTGACAATTATCATTCTTCTGAGTGAACTAGAAAGTTCTTTTGAACTATAGGTGTAGAAAATTCTTTTCATGGTTATGCACAACACAAATCTTGAATATTCGTGTGTTGGTGGTTGCTCTTCTCGCTTGTCCTTTCCTAGAGGTGATCCACCTTCTTCGCTAAAAGTTTTTACTGTGTGTTATTAGAGAAAACTAAAGTTCCTGCCATAAGAACATGATGTACAACATTCTCCTTAAACACTTTGAAAGTATTGAAGGCCCTAGGCTTCAGCAAAAAATCGTCATATGTAAGAATGTGGAAAACTAGATTGCCAAACTCTTCAATCTGACACGGTCTCTTTCAAATTATTGATTTTAACCAGGTCTGGAGTCTTCTGTCAGAGGAGGACTGCCCACCACCCACTTGTCATTCATGGTCAACGAGTATGAGAATCTCTGCTCTTTGCGTGATGGAATGCACAACTTCTCGTGTCTTCAGGAATTATGGGCATATGACTGTCCAGCTGCTGTTACAATTCCAGAAGGGAGTTTGTCAAACAACCTCAAATCACTCTGGATTGAAAATTGTGAAAATCTCAACTTCCTCCTCAATAAGATGATTTATTTGTCATGTCTTGAAGAATTGTACGTAAAGGGTAAGGGTTGTCCTAGCATCATGACCATTAAAGGAGGATTGCCTGCCAATTGAGAATTGCCTGCCAATTGAGAATTGCTTCAGATTATAAATTGTGAGAACCATGTCCTGGCTTGGTATGCAATTGCACAGGCTCATCTCTCTAAGGAATTTCAGCATTTGTGGATGTTAAGTCTACTGCCCTTCCCTGGGGATTGGCTGCTGCTGCAACTCTTAGGGGTTTCAACAGCTTACATCTTTTTAAAAACTTGAGATTAGAGAGTGCCATAAGCTCCTACCCTGGCCTGAAGAGGGGCTGCCTTCTTCAATTTCTTATCTAGAAATTTGGAAATGTCCCTAGAAAACATCCGGCGGGATTTTTTGTGGGGGGTACAATGAGGAAAGAAAGAAGATTCAACTTATTGGTTGGGACAATGTTAAAGCTCTAGTGGTTGATGGCAGCCTGGAAATTAAAGATCTCAAGTTTTTCAATCAAGCGTTGCTGGGAAAATGGTTGTGGTGTTTTGCTACAGAAGATCATGCTTTGTGGAGAGAGGCTATTAATTCCAAATATGGGTGTGAGGAGGGAGGCTGGTTTTCTAGGGACATGATGGAGCCATACGGTTGTGGAGTTTGTAAAGCCACTAGGAGAGGAAGGGAAGGTCTCACCCCGTGTATCAAGTTTGATACAGGGGACGGGGCAAGGCTGAATTTCTTGGCGGATCCATGGCATCAGGATGGGCTTTTGAGTGAATTTTTTTTCCAATATCTTAATTATTGCTGAAAACAAGAATGACTTGGTTATGGACTGCATTGAAGAAGTTGGGGGAGGGAAAGTTTGGAATCCGAGATTTAGGAGAAATTTCTTTGACTTAGGAGTTAGGGAAGGTGGATGGGTTGATGGCTCTTTTGAATAAGGTGGAGTTGATAAGGGTCGGCCAGATGAGATTAAATGGAGTGGAAGTGGAGAAGGAAATTTTTCGGTTCGCTCTTTTTACAGGAAATTGGTTGGAGGAAAAGATATTTCCTTTCCTTAAAGTTAATTTGGAAGTCTAGAGTGCCCACAAAAGATGTGTTTTTGGTTTGGAAAGCCGCTTGGGGCGCCATCCTTACGGAGGATAATCTTAAAAGGAGAGGCTTCTATCTTCCAAGTCAATGCTCATTGTGCAAAGAGCAGGAAGAGACAGTAGACCATCTTTTTATTCATTGTAAGGTTGCTTGGGATGTTTGAAACTTGTTATTTTCTATTCTTGGCTTATGTTAGGTCACGCTGGCTAAAGTGAAGCATCCTTTTTTGGTTGGAGATTTAGTAGATTCAAAAGCAGCTGAAAGTTGCGTGGAGCAATGGCCCATGTTTGTCTTGTTTGGTGCATTTGGCAGGAAAGAAACTAAGGAGTTTTTGATGGAGTGGAATTTCCTCCATGGAGGATGAAAGAAACTTTTTTGAATTCTTCATTCTTTTGGATTAGGGAAAAATTCCCTTTGTATTTAGATAAAGTAATGGATTTTTTCGGGGGACTTTAGGCTGTAGTTATTGTAAAGCTGGTCCCTTTTTTTGAACATCTTGTGGTTTTGCCCTCCTTGGGCACCCTTGTTAATACAAATTTCAATTACTAATAAAAAAAAAATCCAAGATGCTTCAAGGAAAGAGGAGAAGATTGGCTGAAGATAGCTCATATACACTGAAGAAAGTATGACTACGTCTTTGAAGGTTCTGGATTTACTAAAAAATTAGACAAGCCGTCAATCAGGTACTTATTCTATATCCAATGAACTGTAAAAAGCCACATAAATTTATCCCCTTATAGCATACTAATTTTTCTTTTTCTTCTTGCTTGTTTAAGCTGCATGATCGTGCTGTTTCATTCTCCAGGTGACTTTAGTTCGATGTTAGTAACTCCGTTTGGACAGATCCACAATCTTCTAATGCTTACTGCTCTATCAAGATTCATGTAAGAAGGCTTCTTCATTGCTGCAAGTTTGTGAAGCTGCTGGGCTCCGTAATTATGATAAAAGGTCTTATTTGATTACCTTATACATGATAAAGGGATCACTCTTTCATTTTATTCACTTGCTTAATACATAACAGGCTTCTGTATACAATTTTCTTGGCAAAGTTGAGCATTTTGACTTCAATCCTACAAACAATGATCCAAATTACCCCTGATGTTGTCTACTGGAAGGATCATGTGCTCGTGTCATTTCTTGTTGGATTAACAATGAAGATGAATAAAATTAACTCAAAGGCCTTAATTATTTGATGTTTTAAGTTGGTGAACATTTATTTATTGTGTTTCAAACTTCCTCAGTTTTAAGGGTATTACATATATAGCTCTCACTTTTAGAACCATTCCAGTGGAAACCACCCTCCTGCATGAGAGTGTTTGTCTGTGGAGGCACTTGAAAACCGTCAATTTTAGGTTTGTTTTCCCAGAGAGGAGAGAAAACAATTAGGGAATTCATTTAAGCTCCTAGCTTTACATATTTGGAAATCGAACTGATTTTTATAGGTGAGACACACTTGCTCACTATGTCCCAATTGAGACTTGAAAGAGATGGAGGTGATACCATTCAAGCTAACACTCAAACAAGTGTTAAACCAAGGTGAATGTTGTAATTTTGGATCTTGCTTGAGGTATGAAATGGGAAAGAATGCACTTCCAAAGGCACAGAGGAATGGATACGAACCCAGCAGATTATACATGTATTCTTACATGTACATTGTAAGTTATTGCTAATAGATTATGATAAAGATCACAAATAAACACACACACACACACATCTTTATATATATATATATATATCTATACAAAGTGTTCCATTAAATTTATATTGAATACGTAATTTCTCTTATTTAGAAAATCTTTTGGTACTGTTTAATAATACTTTATTTATTTATTTAATTGAAAAAGTAAAATGTAGTGTTTGATTTTATTTTTATTTTTTAAAAGAGAAAAAAGTCTTTTTAGAAACTTAAAGAAGTACATTTTTTATCTTCAAATTTGATGTAAGGATGAAAAAATTGATTTTCAACCCCGTTTCATATTTTCTTCAAATTTAAAAATATGAACGGTATTTTTATTTTTTATCTTCAAATTTGAAGATTCACAATTATTCATTCAAATCACTATTCATAAATTATTCATTCATTATTTATGTAATATTCATCCACTAATTATTTTTATAATATGTCAAATTAATAATTAATAATTTTTATATTATTTAAATAAATATTTAAAATTAATTTATTAATAACTTTTTATTTATTTATTTTAAAACTAATTTTTATATAATAAAAAAATTATCAACTTATTACCACCATTAAAAATTTTAATAATAATTAAACTTTTATAGTGTAATGTGTTATCTTCAAATTTAAAAAAAAAAAAAATCAAAGTAAGGATAAATTTAAAAATTGTTGATAAATGCTCCGACAAATTCATTACTTCCTTGTCTCTATAAAATAATAGTTCAATTCTCACTTTCCCAGCAAACGATCATATTTCTTATTTATAAAAAAAAAATAACAATAATATTATCTTTATTTTAATATTTTATCAAAAAATTTATCTGCAGACGTAATTATTCTTGATGCTAGTAAATTCAGTCTTTTAGTACTAATTATGTCAGATGAATCTAAGAAACTTAATTGACTAGTACTAAAAGATTTAATTGACTAGTACTCGCATATACCAAGAGACTTAATTAACCAGTACCCGAACAGTCACGTCAGCAGATAAGAAAATTTAGTAAAATTTTATGGTATGAATAGCATTACACAAAAAATAAATAAATAAATAATACCGGTTTTGTGATCCTTCAACACCACTAGTGCAATCACACGTGTCTAAGTAGAGCAACACGTAGCGTTTTCTTTTGAAAAGAAAAATGACAAAAATAATTATTTGTTTATTTATTGTTAAATCAGAAGAATTATTTAATTTAAGTTCGGTATTTTTCTTGGCTCTCTCTCTGTCTCTCTCTCTCTCTCTCCTTCGAATATCTAAAATAAAAGCAGAATCCATTTCTCGGAATATCGGAATCTCATGTCAGTCTATGCCAAATAGAGGTAAAAGAAATTTATAAAAATCTACTAATTTTGCTTTATAGCTGAAATCTAATTCATCTCCTCAATTCTCTCATCCTACATACAGTTGTTGTGATTCGATTTATGGTGCGGTAGTTAATTTTTTGTTGGTAGGTTTCTTTTACGATTAATCACTTTTTTGTAATTTAGAAATTCAATTTAATCTCCATCAATTTAGAAGGTGAAAAGAAAAATATAATCTATTTGTAGTAGTGTAGTTCTTTCGCCGCCTGAATATTCATGTTTCCTTTGTTAGTAAGGGTCAGTGACTTGTATTTTTGATTTATGAACTAGGACCAATCGAGATATCTTTTTCCTCTCCATCCCATTCCCTTGCATTTTTTTTTGTTTGTTGAGAATTTGGTTTTTTTTTTTAATGGAGAGCTGGAGACAAAAAGAGCGTTTAACCTAAGATTCAAATTTTTATTTTCTTCACTCTTACTCGGTTTTGTTTGCAACTAGACTGGAGTAAAATTAGATTTTTGCTAAATCATTTTCTTTGGTTGCCCATTACAGAAAGCAGCTTCTGGGTATGGAAATACTCTCTTGCCATTCTGCGCCATACTGTCATGTTGTGAATTTGAGAGGGAAGACAGTTGAGAAAAGCTTGAGTTCACGTCAATTGAAGATTTCTGCTGCCAGAAAACCAAGATTTTTGTGTGTTGTAATTAATTCCAAGTGGGGGTCCTTGAGATATTCTAATTTAGATCACTTTTGCTTAAAGAACCTTGCTCTAAATCATGCTTCTATATCATTTAAAGCTCTCAAAGGGATTCAAAATGTTGATTCCAGTGTTTTGAGTGAAAGCTATAACTCTTATGTTATTGATGGTGAGGAGGGTGTGAAAAATGTTACTGAAAGGGAGGAATCAATAAATAAAGTTCTGATTCCGGGTTTGCCGGATGGATCTAATGGTGATTATGGTGCTCCGATTAGCAGTTGTTTTTGGGAATGGAAGCCTAAACTCAATGTTCATTATGAAAAATCTGGGTCTGAAAATGTTAATTCTCCACCAGTGCTCTTGCTTCCTGGTTTTGGTGTTGGTTCCTTTCATTATGAGAAGCAATTAAAGGATTTGGGTCGTGATTTTAGAGTATGGGCAGTGGATTTTCTTGGGCAGGGCATGTCATTGCCATTTGAAGATCCTACTCCTCAGCCGAGGGACGGGGCTACATCAGAAGGGGATAAATTTGTGTGGGGATTCGGAGATGAAACTGAACCTTGGGCAAATAAGCTTGTGTATTCTATTGATTTATGGCGGGACCAAGTTCGCTATTTCATAGAGGAGGTACCCAGCAACTTTACATGTTTCTTATATTGCATTTTTCAATGGCAGTGTAACTTATTTGTAAAAAAAAAAGGACAATACTTGGCTCTAAACTCGTTAGAAGGAACTTCCTCCTAACCGGGTACGTGTCTTAACCACAATCTACCACGGTACCGCATATGCAATGCATATGTATTTTTTAATTTTATTTATTTTTATATTTTAGTTAAAACTAACTAGTTACATGATATACATGTGATTGCATACATGACACATTAAGGTTGGAGCCAAGCACTGTCCAAAAAACAATTGTACTGTAATGTAGAGCTGTCCTTTTGCTTGCTTAGCTCCACAGACTTTGTACTGTGTTTTTTTTTTGGTTAATAACAATCTAGCATTCACTTCTTGTGTTTTCTGAAATATGAAGTTAAATGAAAAGGAAAGAAATAATATTCTGCGCCATCAGGTTAGAGCCATATCTTTTTGCAATCACATTTGATAATCATAGAGGAAATGTAGCTGTGTCAGAGTTTTTTTTGTTTTTTTGTCTAAAAGTTCTTTTAGGATAACTAATGTATTATTACAGGGCTCTTCTAGGTTTTGGGGAAATGATTGCATGATGTGGGTAGATAGTGATGCAACTTAATCTGTTGAAATTCTGTTGCAGGTCATTAGGGAACCAGTTTATGTTGTGGGGAACTCACTTGGAGGATATGTTGCACTGTACTTTGCAGCATGTAACCCTCAATTAGTGAAGGGAGTTGCATTGCTCAATGCAACTCCTTTTTGGGGCTTTCTCCCTAATCCTATAAGATCCCCAAGACTAGCAAGGATATTTCCATGGGCTGGGACATTTCCCCTTCCTGCCAATGTCAGAAAACTCACAGAAGTTATGTAAGTTTTACATTTTATTCATCGATATTCATTGACTTACATTTTATTCATTGATTAGGTCATGTGAATGTGATGTCCCTTGTGTGTAGACCTATATGTTTGGGGGGAAAAAAGAGAAAGGAAATGAAAAAGAGGAATCATATTGCTGTCTGTACCTCAGTATTTTATGATTTATGGATGCTGTTGAGATTCGTCTCAGTAAGTGGAAAAGTGACGCATAAATTTCTGTTTGTCTTATTCATTTTGAGAAATAAATTCTTGGGGAAGTTGTGAGACAATTAATTGCTTGATTCAGTAATTATGTTTTGGGAAAAGAGGCTGCTGTATTACTTCTCAAGATCACTGTTGTTTGGTTTAAACTGTTCTGAGCTCACTCCATGTTTATGTGATTTTAGTTGGCAGAAAATAAGTGATCCTAGAAGTATTGGGGAGATACTTAAGCAAGTTTATGCAGATCACTCGACAAATGTTGATAAGGTTTTCTCTCGTATACTAGAGACAACACAACATCCAGCAGCTGCTGCATCATTTGCCTCGATTATGTTTGCTCCTCGGGGACAACTATCCTTCAAGGAGGCTTTATCTAGGTAGGTTGTGCAAAATCTTAAAACTGCTAGATAATTTGAGTGAAGTCTCGTTTTGCTCCAAGTTGAAGGACTTCCAGTTCATTTCTATTTGTAGGTGTCAAATGAACAACATACCAATCTGTCTCATGTATGGAAAAGAGGACCCTTGGGTGAAGCCTGTTTGGGGTCTTCAAGTGAAAAAACAGCTGCCTGAAGCACCATATTATGAGATAAGCCCTGCTGGCCACTGCCCTCATGATGAAGTTCCTGAGGTACACATTTCATGACTGATTTGTTTAGAATAGCATTTCGTTGCCCGTGTACAGAAAGAGGTTGTGGAATTGGGCACCAGCAACCATAGCTTATTTATTTATGAATTATTGATAATTATAGTTAAAATCTTGAATGAAAAAATTGGTCTTGAGAGTTAGTTCTGTTAGGACCTTGTGTATTTGTTTAGGCTGTTGTTTTGAACCATGAAATGCATGTATTGAAGTTTCTTGAGTTGCAAAAGATTTATTAAATACCAGAAAATGTGACACACCAGAAAATTAATGGTACACATAAGATGTATACAGCTTGTGTTAATATGAAAAAATTAAAATCAGGCAAACAATTTTAGAAGTCAAGTTACTTCTGATCTGTGACTTGTGAGTAAAGAGGAATTTAGTGACCAATGGATTATTACTTCAATCCCTTCTAATCCTGACATTTTTACTTTTCCTTTTTCCTTTTGAAAATAGTACAATTATGGGAGCAAGAGAGAGAGAAGGGAATGTGGATAATCCTAAGGTATTTTCTTTTTCTTTTTCCTTTTGAACACAGTATAATTAGGAAGCAAGAAAGAAAAAGGGACTGTGTGGACTAGATGCTGAAGATTTTTTTCATTTTTTATTTTTTCATTAAAATAAGATTTAAGTATGATTTATCGTTTCCATCTGATTTAAGTATGATTTATCGTTTCCATCTGAATTCCAATGAACGTTGACATATAGTGATATAGGGTTTGACAAAGTTGGGAAGGAACCTTGGTACATATATACTCATGGAAGAGCCTGGTGGTCCAAAGCAACTCAGTAGGGAGATATATTATTATTATTATTTTGGATAAGTAATTCAGTAGGGATGCATACTAAATTGAGAAGCATTTATCTTTATTTGGTGACCAATAAAAGTTCTATTTTCTCATGCTTTTCACTTTCTTTTTTCTTTTTGTTTGGGGATGCAGGGGGCAGTGAAGAAATAAAAAGATTAACTTCATGATACATTTTTGATGAACAAAGAAAATGTAGATACTGGAGAATAATTTATAGAAACAATGAGGGGAAGAAAAGGTTAACCGTGTCCTACATTTCCACTAAAAAGTTAGTTTCTGTCTTGAATAACTTTAATGGCTATATGTGACTTAAAAATAGCTGCTGTGGTGAAATTGAGAGAACTAAAGGGATTTAAAAGATGTTATGGGCTATACGGAAAAGTACATCATCAACATGCAACTTAGCTACATCATCAAATTGGTTTGGCTTTCCCTGCACTGATCTTTTCTGGTCACATTTCTTTGGGCAACTTACTTGTGTGTACTTGTGTTGATGCAATTACTGCCACTTACCAAGAGGAGAAGAATTTATATGACAGATTGGAATTTGCTTGTGTATGAAGATAATGTTTATTCCTTATTGCATTACTTAGAGTTGCAAGCTGTTGTGTTACCTTCCTTGGGTGACACAATCAGTATCACAACACAGAATTGAAGTTCTTTTTCTTATAAGTAGAATTATATTGACAAAAACCATCGGAGGGAAAAGTCAACAAAGGTAACTACAAAAAAAGGGTACGACTCTACTTGTAATAATCTTATCTTTAAACCTACTAGGGGGCATTTCTATCCCCTCAAAATTCCTTCTGTTCCTCTCCCACCAAAAGCACCAAGATAGACAAAGAGGCACAAACCTCCACCCTTTCTCACATTTCTCCTATCAACACCCTGAAGTTCTTAAGGAACCTTCATAAGACAGAAGAATCTTAAATGATGTACAATGTATATTTAGTGGGTTTGGGTGACATGCAGATGCTGTAGATTTTCTATTTCTGTCCAATTTTTTTTCCCTTTGTTATGGGTACTTAAACATTTGAATTTGATTGTCGCTATTATACAGGTCATGAATTACTTACTACGCGGGTGGATCAGAAACCTAGAGTCCCAGGGTTCTGTTGCTTTACCTCTGCTGGATGACACAGATTGTATTCAGTACGACATAGCTAGGGAGTTGGAATTTATTAGAGAAGGATCAAGAAAATCAGTGAGAGTGCAATTTTTTGGGTCCAGGTTCTCTTCTTGGTATCGGATAAGCTCTTTTATCAAATCCCGATTTAAAGATATGAGAATCAATTCTCAATAACGAAGCCTACTCTGGCTTTGTCCAAAAGATGATGTAAATTCTGAAATGTATCATATATTCATGTCTTGATTTATTAATGTGTCAAAGAAACATATCCAGTATTTGCCTTCAAATTTTTTTTTTTGAGAAGTATCCAGTATTTGCCTTCACATTGTTATGAATTAATATATGTGAGGTTTTTGTGCATTTATTTGATAAATTTCAGAGAACCAGGGATACATTAGTCATCTTTACAGAGTTATCTGCAACTTGAGTTTTAGCATGGCATATTCGTAACTAATTGTACGTGCCCAATCCATTTCCACATCTTGTAATCAGAGAAATTGTGTCCTTACAATTAATACTAGGCAGTCTAACCATTACCCAGTCATGAGATGCCTTACAAGCACTAATATAGCGAAAGACACTAGTTTCTTGAGAAAACCGAGTAGCAGCCTCGTGCTGTAGATCTTGAGGTAAAACTTGGTAGTGCCTTTACAATTTAATTGCTAATTCTTTCCATCATGCAACTGTCTTACCTGGATTATCTGGGAAACAATTATGGTAAATTTTCTGCTGATTCTTTTGAAAGTACTCTTCCTTGTAGGTTTTTTTAGGCCATCTTGATTATTGTTGATACAAATATGGTCATTATCTAAGTTTGGCCAATTTTTTAAAACCTATTTTATTTGTGTTATGAATTCTGAGTTTTCTTACTTTCTGCCATGCTGTATGTCTCACAAAAGGAAGGAATGAGTCATTTTTTTATTAAAGTTGTTCAAAATTGAAAACCCACCTATGAATATTATGTGAGGTTAACTGCCAGTAACGTGCAGCAGTTTTCGCATGTATGGGTTCTTATCTACCATAAAGTCAAGGCTGGATTTGTGTTTCTTACCCCAAATATTAGAGGGAAGACATTATTGATTGATTGTTTGGTTGATTTTGTTGGATTTTTATATCAGAGCAGGGCAATATTTTACTCCAATCCTAGTTAGGAACAAAAAACCATACTGCTGTCTTTGGTTGATTTTGTGAGGGTAACAAATAAAGAAGGTATCATTGCATAGATTTCTTGCTCATCTCTGTTTGAATCAGTTGCATGGAAATTTTTCTTCTTCGTCTTCGTCTTCTTTTTGGGGCTCTATGATGGTAGAAATTATTTAATGGTAATGGTCTTTTACGTGGGACTGACTAATTTGAATAAGATGGTTCATTACCAATGGTATTTGTCATTCAATGCAGACCCCCTGTTTTCTATGATAATCTAAAAAACGGCTCTGGTTTAACTGTTTATATGTGTTCTTTGTGTGTAATTTTGGTGGAAACAATAATCAGAATTTCATGAGCGTATCAAGGACTTACCAGTCAGTTATATTACATAATGAAATCTGTTACGCTTGCCAATAAGATGTGCTTCTCATAAACTGATTTGCATTGAAAATGGTTCCAGTTTTATTAGTTGAACCCAATCCTGAAGCATTACGGAATCAAGGCCAACAGGTGCGTGATTTGAAGGGAATGCGAAAGGTCTAATTCTGAGAAATTTCATGGTTAATTTTTCCATTTTAAATTGTGCTGAAAATGATTATTAGCCGCGTGGGTGAGAGTAGACTAATCCCTGCTGATATTCATATAATCATCCACAAATCATCGTTCATTGGATAAGCCTAAGAAGGTCAAATCTTGAACGTTTGCTTCCTAACTATCACCTTGGCCAACTCATCTATCAATCCCAGTTGATTTTACTGGAAGTTGCTGCAGCTGTCTACATTTTCTTCACATGAGGACATTCACACGAGGAAAAGAAGTTTTAAGAGTTTTCCACTAGCTGTCAACCGCGTGGGCTATAGCCTATACTTGCTCTGCTTGGATGTATGACGATATATGATTATGACAATCCGCGTCCCATAATTTCTTTTTTTTTTATATTTTTATTTTTGTTGCTGTGTTAAGAGTGTTTAATACATTTTGAGACAAGACTAATCTCTAATTATGTGTGAATTACCATAAACACTAACAAATCACATCCATTGGTTGGGCCTGGCAAGGTTTATATGGCCAACTAACCCATTTAGGCAGGTTGAGTTTCCTGGAAGCTGCTGTAGTTTAAAAATTGCTGTTGGTCCCCTCTCTCCATTTTCTTCAAATGAGCACTTACATGGAAAAGGGTTAGAAATTATGAAGACTTTTTCATAGGCTACCAATTTCAATTGTGTGAAGTACAACAAAAAAAAATTATTATGTGATGATTCTCGAGCTATTGTATCAAGTTTTCTCTCTACTTACCACTATTATCCAAAATACAGACTATTGTGGTTTTGAATTTTGAGTAGATGTAAATATAGTCTACTGACAGATTTGCTGCAGTTTGGTTTTAGCAGAAACTTTGCTTGTGCTTCTTTCTAACCAACAATAGGCTTTTGCTTAGCTCCAAAGGGCTGGTGCCTTTTCAGATCCTTTGCATAGAGCTTAGAATTTCCAGGCTGTTCGGTAGCTCTTCCTGGAAACAGCAGCCATGGCAGAAGCAGTTATTTCTGGTCTTGTGGAAGTAATACTACGAAAGACAGTTTCTCAAATCCTTGAGGAGTACGGTTTGTTGTACGGCACGAAGAAGGAGATGAGGAATCTACAAAGCATACTATCAACAATTCAAGCAGTCCTTGAAGATGCAGAACACAGACAAGTAACAGAAAAGGCAGTGAGAAATTGGTTGATGAAGCTTAAGGATGCTGCTTATGATGCAGATGATTTTCTGGATGAGTACATGATTGAAGCTCTACGATACAAAGAGATCCATGACAACATGGAAACTCAGGGTTGCATATTTGATGAGGTAAGCCACTTCTTTTCGCAATCCAATCCAATCTTTTGTTATAAAATGGGATGCAAATTGAAGGAGATTGGAGAGAAGTTAGATGCAATTTCAAGCGAGAGGTTCAAGTTTCATCTGAGAAATGAAATCATTAATCAGACTGATCATTCATTTGAGAGACTACAGTCAGACTCTTATCTACTCAAATCTGAAGTTTTTCGAAGAGAAGAAGATAAAGAAAACATAATTAAGCTCCTAACAGAAACCAATGCTTCTGGAGATGTTTCAGTTATTCCCATAGTTGGCATGGGAGGGCTAGGGAAGACAACACTTGCAAAGTTGGCCTATAATGATGAAAGAATGGAGAAGCATTTCGAGCAAAGAATTTGGGTTTGTGTATCTGAAGATTTTGACGTGAAGAGGCTTATGAGGGCAATTGTAGAATCTGCCACTGGTAGTAGATGCGATCTTCAAGAAATGGAAGCAATTCTGCACCGCATCCAAGAGTTGATAATGGGAAAGAAGTTCTTATTAGTTTTAGATGATGTATGGAGCGACGATCATGAAAAGTGGGACAGATTGAAAAATGCAGTGAGACATTCTTCTCAAGGGAGCAAGATCTTGATAACAACCCGTAACGAAAAGGTTGCATTGATAATGGGCACAATTAGCCCTTACCATTTGGAAGGTCTGTCGGAAGATGATTGTTGGTCATTATTTGAGCAACGAGCATACAAGTATGGGAAACCAGAAGAATCATTAGAACTAGTAGTAATTGGAAAAGAAATTGCAAAGAAGTGTAGGGGGGTACCTCTGGCAGCAAAGGCCCTAGGAAGCTTAATGTGCTTGAAAAGACAAAAAACTGATTGGTTATCTGTTAGAGATAGTGAGATGTGGCAACTAATGGAGGATGAAGATGGAATTTTGCCCGTGTTGAGACTCAGCTATGACCATTTGCCCCCGCATCTAAAACAATGTTTTGCATATTGTTCCATATTTCCAAAAGATTACTGGATAAAGAAGGAGAACTTAATCCTCCTATGGATGGCTGAAGGGTTCATTCAACCTTCTGAAAGAAAGCTGCCAGAGGAAATTGGAAGTGAGTACTTTAATGAGTTACTGTGGAGATCATTCTTTCAAAACGTGACAAAAGATTCTGATGGTAACATAATGGAGTGCAAAATGCATGATCTTGTTCATGATCTTGCCAAATCTGTTGCTGGTATCGATTGCTGCACAGTAGAATTGGGCAGCCAAGTTATTAAAACGGGCACACGCCATTTATCAATGGTCTGCAATGAGAGAGTACTTGAAATTCCGAAGGCTCTAAAGAATGCTCATAAGGTACGCTCTTTTCTTCTTTTATTTGGGAGGCAGAAGATTAAAAGAGTATGTCGTCCTTTCATCCTAAGCTTAAAATCCGTACATGCTCTAGATTTAAGTGGTACTGGAATAAAGAAGCTGTCAAAGTCAATTGGTACTTTGAAACATTTAAGGTACTTGAACCTTTCTGATGCTCCTATCAAAAAGTTGCCAAAGTCTATCTGTGACCTTCTTTATCTACAAACTTTGATACTTATGCATTGCAACCGTCTGGAGAAGCTCCCTGGGGATATTAGAAAATTGGTTAATCTTAGACATCTAAATATATATGGATGTAGATCGTTAACTAGATTGCCACATGGTATTGGAAAACTAAGATCGCTTCAGACATTGCCAATTTTTATAGTTGGTAAAGACCCTGCTCATAACATTGCAGAGTTGCAGAGCCTAGACCTCCATGGAGAATTAGAGATTAAGAACCTTGAAAATGTTCACGATGCAAGATGTGCCAAGGATGCAAACTTGAAGGAGAAGAGAAACCTTCAATCCCTGAGATTAAATTGGGAGCAGGTTGATGAAGTAAATGCAAGAGAGAATGTTGAGTGTGTTGTTGAGAGCCTTAAGCCAAACTCTGAGTTGAAGAAGTTGCACATTGAGAATTATATGGGTGTGAAATTCCCGAGTTGGCTGATGAACCTGTCTCTCTCAAATATTGTAGAACTCTCACTAATTAAATGTCAAAGGTGTTTCCAACTTCCTCTTTTAGGGAAGCTGCCTGCTCTTGAGGTTCTTACTCTAGATGGAATGGATGCTGTAGTGTATTTCTGTAATGACTCTGCTGGAAATAGTGGCATTAACAATTTTGCATCATTGAAACAACTATCGCTCAAGAATATGGATAATTTTTTAGGGTGGTCTATTGTTGAGGGAAGTGATACACTTCCTTGCCTGAAGAAATTGATTTGTGAAGGTTGCCCAAAGTTGTTCCAGTTGCCAAATATTCCATCTATTGAATCTTTAGAGATGAATGATTGCAGCATTGATTTGTTAAAGGCTGTGACGGAGGTCAAATCTCTCTCCAATCTCATAATCCGTGAATTTCTAGAGCTTATATATTTACCTCAAGGGTTGCTAAGAAACAATACTCATCTCTTGTCCCTAGAAATTAGGGACTGTCCCAAGCTCAGATTTCTTTCTGGTGAGCTCACAAGTCTTTGTGCTCTTCAATCATTAAGCATAAGTAACTGTGATGAGCTCGAATCTTGGTCAGAGTTGGGAAGCCTCAAATCTCTCAAGTCATTGTCAATTTTTGGATGCCATAGTCTTATTATTTTCCCAGAAGAAGGAATAGGAAGTTTAAGATCTCTTCAACATTTTTGGCTCTCTGATTGTGACAATCTAACAGCCTTGCCAGAGGCTATGCAGCATCTTTCAGGTCTCCAAACACTGCACATTTGTAGCTGTTTTAAACTGGATACTCTACCTGAGTGGTTGGGAAACCTTGTTTCACTCCAAGAATTGGAGATTTGGTATTGTGAAAATATATGTCGTCTACCAGCATCGATGCAAAGGCTTACTAGTCTTCAGTTTCTATCAATTTGGGGCTGTCCTCGCTTGGAGATAGGATGCAAGAAGGAGACAGGAGAAGATTGGCACAAGATACAACATGTTCCATTTATCAAGATCAATGGCCCATATATTCAAGTGATGAACGGTTAGTAATCACTTATCATTTTAAATTGGTGTTGTTTGCATCTCAATGAAAACGAGATCTTTCCATTTTGTATTTCAAGGTATTTGAAAAGAGTGTTTTGTTCTTCATTCCATTTCAGAATAAATCTAGAATGAAGCATGTATGAGATAGTTGCTTATAACATCTTTTTTAACATTTAAATGTCATCTTTGATGATTGACTCCATTTCTTTTGCAATAACTTCATAACTAGTGTCTGACCCCAAAACAAAAAAAATCATCACTGGTTTAGTTAAGCCTTTCAATGTTTTGGAAAACAAAATGGCACGAATCCGTTTATGTTGTATCCGGACAACCTCCTTGTCTTATACTCTGTAGCAAGGGTCTCGTATCGTTCTATTACAGTGATTTCCACAATCCAGATTGTATCAATTGAATTAGTTTTGACAACTGTTACTGCTTGCCTGCATACCTAATTGTAATTACTTGGATGCCAAGAATTGTGGAATAAGTGGCAGTAGAACCTATGAAATCCTTTAGATGATGTGAGTCAATAGAGATTGGATATATTCTCATTCTTTTCATTCAAATATGCAGTTTAGTATGTTGGTATATTGACAAGGAGAAAAGCAGATAAAATCATGGAGAACACAGATGGTGTCAGGTAATGATTTTTTATTCAACTCTTTCTGTGTCTCTCTATCAGCCCGTTTTCTTATTGAGTCTCATAAATTATTATAGAAAAAAAAAACTTTTTGTAGCATTGTTTATTGATCTCTTAGTGTGGATTGTAGTTGAGCATTATTATAGGTATTATATGGCAATTTTTTCAGAAATCAGGAAGACATTGGGAAGCTTATTTTTGCCAGAACAATGAAAAAAAAAATCTAATTGAGAAAAGTGACATCTATGAATAATGATACTATTATGCCCGTAATCATTTTGTGATTGGTGCAAATATTCAGGTACAGTGAGTTAACATCCCTTACTGCTAATTCCTTTTTTTTTTTAGGTGCTGGAGCTCTGCTGCAAATGTGAGAGTCACTGAGAGAAGCACATTCTCAGAACACAGTTATGGAGCAGAAGCATTAGGTTTCGGATTTCAGTTTTTTTTTTTTTTATTATTATCTAAAGCTCCTGTATCTTTTAGCTAGGTCATGTAACCAGCATAATTTGAGCGAAATTGAATGTAACTTTTTTTTTTTGTGATGAAAAATCCTCCTAATCACAGAGTTGAGGAACTCCGAATTCCCACGTTAATCTCTTACCATTGGGCCACCCATCTGCAATAAATATAACTTTGAAAATACATAATATTTGAAAAAAAAATTGTTACATTCTTCTAACATTTTATTGATTCGAGTCTCCTCTACCAATCATTACAACTAGAGCTTAAAGAGTCGGAGAGGGGGGACTTAGTTGTTCTCTTACATTGTTCTCCATTTTTAACTATTGAATTTTTTTCATATGCATTCATCATCTTTTGTGTTGCATCACATGTGACAGTCAAAATTTGCATTATTTGTGTATTTTACATGCATGAATTACACCAATGATCACTGGTCACAGCTAATACTTAGCATTACTTTTATTATTCATTTGTCCTTTTGTTTTATTTTGTACTAAACCACGTGATTGTAACACTGCTATTGCTACTCAAAATGTCCCGTCCTATTTCAAGTTGGTTTGGTCACTATTTGGAGTTTGAATTTTAGTGGAATAGGAAAAGAGTGGATTCTTGCTATCAAGAAATTACAACATTGGAGATTTCATTTCCAATAATTTATCCAACGAAATGCCAAAAATTCATCTCGAGAATCAAATAATACTGTAATGATTTTATATAATGTCATGATGTAAAATAAAATCAACTGCTAAATCAATCGTCTAAAACACTTTTAATAAAAATTTTAAATGAACCCAACATTACTTGCCTTAAAACTAAAGATAACTTTTAAGAATATATACAATTAAGTTAAAGAAGATTTATAATTATTAAACAACAATAATAATAAATATTCTTAAATTTTGCAATCATCTGACAGAAGATCATTAATAATGTATTATTGGATATATTATCTAAATATTTAATGATTTATTAATGATTCACTATCATGTAATTTATAATATAAAATTTGGTATAAAGATTTGAAACACAAACTCCATTCCCCTCTCCATGCTCAAAAAGTTGCTCTGCTCATCAAACCAAAGTTGTGTATGAAAGAGGTGGGGGCCTTTTTCCACATGGGTAAATTAATCATAAAACCCATGTGCCCTGTTTTTACATAAGTGAACATTTACTCCATTATCATTAAAATTAAAATAAAATCGTTAATACTAAACAAAAACACTAAAAATATCAAAATAACTTCGTCTCCTTTTCAAAATTTAAAGTATAAAAATAGACATAACCTCCTGTGCTATAATTCAAACTACAATAACTCACGTATTTAGCAAGTGAAAGACACGCACTGTGTTTTTTAACAAAAAAAAATTAACGATTTCACTTTAATCTTAATCTAATGAGGGTTGAGTGTCAATTTTTAAATTTGTGAAACTGGAGCTAACTACAAAGAGAGTAAAGTGTGCAATTTCTCCCCCTTCATGCTTAAACGGTCGCTCTGCTCATCAAACCAAAGTTGTGTATGAAAGAGGTTGGGTTTTTTTCCACCTCCATAGACCAACTTGCCTTAAGATAAAGATAACTTAAGAATATATACAATTAAGGTAAAGAAAATTTATAATTATTAAACAATGTCTAAAATCTTGCCATCCTAATTTACATACTCCATTCCACCCTCCATCCCTCACCCCAAAAAAATGGGGAAAAAAAAACAGAATTTGGATGGACTAGATGATCATAACAAACCAACAAGCTGCGCCATTAAAGTAGAAACAAAAACAATAAAAAAAAAATTTTAAAAATAAGCTGTTGAGGGAGGAAATGAGTGCCTTTGACATTTTCACTATCCTAGCTACAAGAACCATCGCATTTTCCTCCAACATGATTACACCCCCCCCCCCCCCCTCTCTTTTCCCCTCCAGAAAAGTTACACCTCAGCTTATAATTCTGTTTGAAAAATTAATTTTAGAAACATAATAATTAGTGGGCACCGACAAAAAGTCAATGCATTGGGCTGTCCAAAAGAGGGCTTACCAATTGGACGGTGAGCATAAAAGGGCTGGAGTGCTCCAGTAGTTGATGGGGTTGCATCCAATATGGGCTTCAGGTCAAACATTGATATATATGGTGGTATATATCTATACATCACAAACACAACTGTGAGACATGAGGTTTCAGCATGTTAAAAGGAGAAGCACATGGAAATAAAAATATGTAGGAGCTGTAAAGCCTTGATATAAGGAAAGGAATATATATTTTCTCACTTGTTGCTCGTTGCAAAAGACAGTGAGACACCATCCCTCTACAGTTTTTGGAGTTTGAAATATCTGGGCCAGCTTCTCATTGTCTTGGAAAGTGAACTCCAATTTGTCTGTTCTAAAGACCTGTTTGGATGCAACAATAACTTCTAGCAGAATACAGTTACTTGGAATGTGTGTAAAATAACTTTTCTTTGATGCGTAGGATCCAAATGACAGTAAATCCAAATATACATTCCAAAATGCAGACAATGCAGCGGGCAAGCATTTAGACATCCCAATAAACAAAATGATTCCATTGTTTAATATTGTAGTCAGAATGACTCCATTTGGGAGAGTTTCTTCCATTTCATTTACATGATCTTGGAAGGATATCAATCATAAACACACGACATCTTTCAGTTCTTGCAAAAAGTTTGTCGCTGTCTCATTATCTGTGATGATCAATCTAAAGACTAAATATTTGCAATTAAGGAGACAGAAAAAAATAAAATTTCATTTGAATTGGTCATTCAAAAGCTCCCCCAATTGTACGAGAATGGACCCATCAAGCTATACTTTTCTGTTTGGTCTAAAAGAGGATTTGGCTGTTGGAGAAAAGCATCTCAATGCAACTACATATACAAAATTATTTGTACTTTAAAAAAGAAAAGTTCAAAGCAACATTAAAAAACACACCACAACACAAATTATTAGAATCAGGTTAATTTTTTTCTGGTTATACACCAAAAGATGCAAAGAAACAACAGTAAGGAAGTTTAAAAACTAGGGGCAAAGAAATAAGAGAGAGATTTCTTTTTTCTTTCTTGGGTAAGTAAAGATACAGAGGTTAATATGTAATACTGATCCATGTAAGACAATGAAATTAGAAAATGATAAAGCTGGCTTCACTGCAGAATCTCAGATCATAATACCATGAGGAGACATGTAGACTAAATAAATCATTAGATTAATACCTTGGCTACGTATGGAAACATCAACAAGGCAACAACTATGACTATAACCTATAGTAAATATTCTCAGAAGATCTACACATATTATATGTGAGTTTGCTTAGAATGTACAATGATCTAACCTATAAATAAAAAAAGAAAAATATGGAGAATTGAGTATTAGAATATATGATTCTTTCAGAGGAACCTGGACAGTGTCTACAGTCAACATTGCTTACCAACCCTGCAAATTAAAGGCCCCCAGTAGCCAAATAGCAAACATGGAGCAAGGGAAGTTTCCCAGTAGTGCTAGATTATTTAACTGGGTCCACTATGTGCCTGAGGATTGTAACAGATAATAGTTATAACAAATAGTATACAAAATCTGAAGACAAAGAAGTCCCAAGTTTTGTATTAGGTCAAGTAATTGCTCTATCAAAGTTGTAGTGACCATCCTTCCAATATGCTGTTTATTGTGAAACATTAGTTTAAAAGAAAAATTAAATTGCATATGAAAATCCTCTGCTTTGTAATTGAAGGAAATCAATATATGACTTGGGAAATGTCTATCAAAAGTATTTTTCCAGCAAGAACAAACAATGTTCTGGTAATAGATCTCCAGCAATTTCCACACTAATAAAATTTTGTGAGGACTAATTCTCTCTATGACAAACCTTCTCTAGAGATTGGTGCAGTTGAAATTTCCATCTGAAAATTGAGATGAACTATGAATCTTCAATTACTAATTATGAAATTTTCTCCCTTGGATTTCATTTCATCTCAATGATTTTGCATGTATGAATGTAAACTCCACCATTTTGACTTGATCAAGTGTTCACTGGATCTCCCCTTTGAAATTAGTTATATGAAAACAAAGGTTCAATAAATTTTGAAATAATCTAGAAATCTCACCTGATATAGATGTATGTATGTATTTATATCTGTATTTGAAGCCAAAAACTTTAGAATTAAGATATGTTAGAAGGATTAATATTGGTTTTGGAATTTGGACACTACCTTTAATGGGACTCCTAATTATGGTGTTGCAACCATCATCCTTTTGCTTCCACAAAGAACAAGATTAACATATTTCTGTAGTGTAAAACAGCATTTCTATTATTCATTAGGTTTGCAAAATGAAGAAAGGAACGGATCAACAACTCATGAAAGGTACATCACGAATGTGCCCTTGCACTTGATTCAACATAGAAATTAACATTTTCAAGAGCACTGAAAAGGTCAATCAATTGAAAACCAAGAATAATTTACATCAATGAGATTTGCAAGCAAGAGAAGCTTACACTCTTGAGCTCCCCTCGGTTATCAAAGCAGAAAGAGATCCCAAATGGCTCTGCTGTAGAATCTTGCAACAAACTAGCCATGATCAGGTACCCTAGCACTAAAACTTGATCAAGCCATCATATCATCTCTTCTTGAATATATTTCAGAACAATCCCCAACTGAGTAATTTTTCCTCATGTGAAAGGCACTGCCTTTATCAATACCACGAACTAGAGACCGAGTGCTCCTGCCAACAAATCTTCCACTTTCAATTCTAAAAATAGAACCTCCTTTTGCAGATTTTGATCTAGCCCCAACTCCATCTGCCTCTCCCCGAAACTCAGACTCCCTATCAGTTCCAGCCATGAGATCCATCAAATTACTCCTGAAACCCAAATCAGAGTACACTCTACGCGAATTCCTCAATGGCCCAGCACATTTAGCATCCACAGCATCTAGATTCCCTTCTTCAACACCCTTTAGCCTCGAATCCAACTGGGTATTCCCAGATTCAACAGGTCTTCCCATGGTCTCAACCATCAAGCATTTATTACTAAAACCATTCCAAGAATGAAGAGGAATCAATTTGCTCAACCCACTAAGGCTCTCAACCACCTCCTTCATTGACGGCCTCCGCTCCCTGCAAGACCTCACACACTTCGCAGCTATAACCGCCAATTGCTTCCGCACCAAAGGGTCCTTCGGAGGCTCAATTCTTGGATCATAAATGGCTAAAAGCTTCCCTCTTCTTATGAGTGGAATAGCCCAATCCACAATCGAAGGTGGTGAATGCCCAATATCAATGGCCTTTCTACCACTGATAATCTCCAACAACAGTATGCCAAAACTAAAGACATCAGTTTTAGTACTCAAATTATCGGGAGTCACATAACATGGATCAAGATACCCCATTGTGCCCGCCGGCGGAGTCGATAGGAGTCGGTAATCATCGACATGGCACCTAAGTGCCAACCCAAAGTCGCCCAACCGAGCATTGAAATTGCGGTCAATTAGCACATTTGCCGACTTAATATCGCGGTGAATCACCGGAGGGACCGAGGAATGGAGGATGTCAACGGCTTTAGCTGTTTGAAGAGCGAGTCGAATTCTTCGGCCCCAATTCGGAGGCCGAGAACTCGAATGAAGAATGTCGTAGAGAGTCCCATTGCTCATGAACTCAACCACCAAAAGGCGACCTCGAGAGTCATTTGTGAAACCAACCAAATTGACGAGTCTTGGGCTGTGAAGTTTGGACAATATATCAATTTCGTTTTCGACTTCGTTGGCGTTTTCGGGTGCCGAAGAGATGGAAAGACGAGGAACCGAGAGGCTACCTCGGGAGGGTTTCTTCACAGCGACTTGACGGCCGCCGCGAAGAACGCCTTTGTAAACCAAGCCATGGCTGCCTCTGCCGAGAAGCTTCTGGTCAGAGAAGCCATTGGTGGCTGCTTCAAGGTCACTGTACTCGAATTCTTGGATTTTGACGGGTTTTTCATTTTCTTGCTTGTACTGGGTTTTCTTGGAAGAAGTTGGAGTTCGGGAATTGGAAATTGAGACTGCGGATTCAGCTTTGCAAGAGAGATAACCCATCAAGATTGGATTGGAGAGCTATGACCATAGATACAAATACATATATATCAATAAAAAAAAAAAAGATAAAGAGAAAAAAAAGAAAGGAACTTCTTTTAAAGGATTGGAATCAGAAGATCTTTTGGGGATTGTAGATTGTGCAGGCTGTGCAGCTGCTTGGCTGTGTTGCAAGAAAAGAATCTTGAGAGAGTAGGGAGAGAGGGAGATAGAATTGAGATCTTGGGAGTTATTGTTTTTCAACTGGGTACCCACCAATATGGAATCCCAGGGTTGCCAGATGCTAGCCTCTCTTGCATTACCATAATTGGGGTCCAGAAGTCAAAATTGCAATGTATTGCTCACTGTTATATGCTAAAATATGTCTTGCTCTTTTGGATAAGTAGAAAAATACGATTTAAAAAAACCATTTTACAGTAGTTTCAATTAAAATATTTTTTAAAATTTATTTTAATTTTGAAAAGTATAATTTATAAACTGAATTAAATATTTAATTTATCATAAAAAAATATTTTAAATTTTAAAATATTTATTTTAAAATTCAGTTAAATTGAAGCAAACACATGCATTATACAATTGTAAATTTGTAACTGACAGCTCCGGATTGTTTTTCCAGAAAGAGAGGCTATAGAGTTGCTTAGAGGGAGAGAGGAGCATGAGAGAATTTTTTTAGACTTCTTTCTAATTTGTTAAAAAAATTATGGTAAATTATAATTTTTTACCCTTAAATTTTACCCTGCATTTCATTTTTAATCCTCATTCTTTTAATTTTGTCATTTCAATTTCATTTTTTTGTCATAATTGGCTATTTAATGTGAACTGAAAAAGACAACGAGCAAAGTACATGCAATAAATATTCCGTCTACTTTAAATGACTAATTGTGACGGAATAATATAATTGAAACAAGACTAAAAATTGAAAAGTAAAATTGACGAAATTAAAAAGATAAAAATTAAAATAAAATTCAACGGTAAAAAATATTCAAAAATATATTTAAAATAGACTTAAATAATATTGTAATATTTTGGATGAACAGTTAAAAATATTAAATAGTATTATATAAATAAATAAATAAAAATAGGCATATTCGAAATGAGAGTTTGAAAAAGTCCTTATTGACCCTTTATTCAAAAGAAGCGTTTAAACTTAAAAACATTTAAATAAATATTTTAAAAATAACTCATCCAAACAAATAGAGACCGAAAGGCCTGCTTTCACATTACAAGCCCATTGATCTGATATACAACCTTGATAACTGGTCCAGATTAATATTTTCTGATAAACATACTCAAACTGTTCCAAAACAATATTACTAATTAATTATTATATGCATTGAATCCAAAATCCCAGAAAAGTTAATCAATTCTATTCTCTATTTTAATCTCATTAATTCTCTTTCCCGGCTTTCTATTATGATATTTTCACGAAATCAAGAAAAATAGAGAGAAAAATCTAATGGAAAAATGCAGTGGTCTCAGAGATTTTACATTTGTATGAAACATATAAACACTGTTCTTGGATTGATGATCTCAATAGTTAAATAATACGGTATATATATATATATATATATATATATGCATTTACAGTACATTTATTTATTTTTATCAAGCCTTTAAATTGTTGGAAGTCAAAATCATTAAGTCTAAATGATTTATACTTTTGATAAGTTATAATTGTGTGATATAGCTAGGTGATATTGCATGACTACTGATTATAAAATTATGTTTATGTAGAATGAAATTTAATAGATATATTATTTAGAATTTTTATTTTATTTTTGAAATTACTCGACACCCTGAGATACTGACACATATGCATCTACATTACATTTATTTATTTTCATCAAGCCTTTAAATTGTTGGAAATCAAAATCATCCAGTCTAAATGATTAATACTTTTGATAAGTTATAATTGTGTGATATAGCTAGGTGATATTGCATGACTACTGGTTATAAAATTATGTTTAGGCAGAATGGAGTTTAATGGATATATCATTTAGAGTTTTGATTTTGTTTTCGAAAGCATTTGATATCTTGAGATATTGGAGAAAAACAAGCATGTATTTTTTTATTTTATTTTGATGCATAATGCATATCATTATTCTTGTTCTTGACCGTTTGCTGAACAGTATTCTATCACGGAAACCTCCCAAATAGATTATTGTGCAAAAATTAAGGTTTGATCATTTATTTCATGTCCAGTATTAAGTTACTTTTTTCTTAATAATATGTGCTAAACAACACCCTTCCTCTCCCTCCTCAAGTTTCAAGAATACTGAAACCTCCTTAAAAAATCAAATTTTCTGTAGATATGGTACTGAAAAGTTGAAAAAGATTGTGAATTTTTTTAAAAAGTTCGAATCAAAATGAATGTAAGTTTGTGTTCAGTGAAGTTTTAGATTTTGGAGAATTGATTACTTGATAAAGAATTTTAAATAATATAATTAATTTGTTATTTGAGTGTTTGATTAATATTAGATAAAAGTGATTCTAATCATTAATTTTTTTTTTTTATCTTTTATATTATATATTTTGAGTAATGTGTAAATGATGCTTTAAGAGTAAAAGTTATAAAAAGTTAAATGGATTCAGTTGAAAAATTAGTTTTACATACACCAAAATTAGGATTTGGGTGAGAGGGGCTCCAAATCTGTTTATTATATATATATATATATATATATATATATATATATATTTGACTTGTTTTTCATGGCAAATACAGTATCCTCTCTGCGAGAAAATGGTTAGTCTCATTCAGGAAGTTTACCCATTCTTCCACAGTTATCCCCGTCGGAAAAGGGTGCTGGTGCGAAAAAGGTATAAGCATTCAAAATGGTGATATATTTTCCAAGCTTAGTATTTATGGGTTGGTCTTATTTTGCATTTCCTCTTACGTAAATTACATTGATCTCTTATGGAAGATTTTTGACAATTATGCTAATAACTTTTGAGATTTTAAAATTATTCTAATTTCTACTTTTATTAACGAACTACATATTTAAGAAGCATAAATACGGACGTGGGACACAAATACAGCACGACACACATATGCAGACACATTATTTCTTAAAAAAGTAAATTACGGATATGATAGGGACATTGAATATATATAAATTTTTAATATTTTTTATATGATCATATAATAAAAATCTAATGTTATTTCAATTAAAATTGGTATAAAAATATACAAATTTAAAAAATATTATTAAGATATTAAAATAATAAAGATATTAAATAAAAATTAAAGAATTTCTTCATTTAATTATTAGCATTCATGATTTAAGTGTTCGGAACACGTGTCCGGAAAGTGTCAGTGCCCGACACATGTCTGACACGAAACAAATATCCCTTTTTAAGTATAAAAAAAAAAAAACAAATCAAAATGGCAAAATATCCCTTTTCTTTTATATTTTTTTATTTTATATAAAAAAAGTTTAAGGTAAATAACTTGTTTTAATTTTATATAAAAAGAAATTTAAGGTTTTAATCAATATTTATTTGAAAATGAAAAAACAAATTTAGAAAAATTGGTCAAAATTATAAAAATAAAAGAAAAAGGCAATTTTGTCATTTAAGAAAATGACCGGTATTTCTAATTTGTCAATAATAAAAATAAGGGAGGTTAGTGTAATTAGAAAAATCTCAACGAAAGTCAGTATAATTGTCAAAACTTCATAAAAGTTAATATAACTGTCAAAATCTTAAGAGAGATCAATATAATTGTCTTACCCTTTTGCTGCATATTGTGATCTACTAATGTTTTCCTATGGAGAAATTCTTGTATAAACTTAATTCATGAATTATGTCACTCACCGTGTTGATTGAGTTGTCTAATTTCAATGAGATAATTTTAATTTTTTTTTATCAAATTTGCAGATTGTAATTAATTTGATTCATAAACTTAGTTTATAAATCCAATCCACCCGAAGAATATCCATTTCACATGATCACAAGGCAAGGATTGAAATATTGATGACACTAAGTTACGGTTTTTCTCTGTGCAGGCGATATGTTACAATGGCATCATCAAAGTGGTGTAATGTCAGTAGTCATTGCACTGTGGAGGTAACATGTTACAGAATTATGCGCCTAGCCTCTGCATTATACGACTATTGTTTTTGTTATTTCCTTCGACATGGATTTCGGTTTATGACTAACATATTCACAATTTGAACTGAACTCCTGAGATATCGGAGAAAATCAAACATGTTATAGGGTTTAGAAAAGTGGTGTATCTTCTTTTATTTTGATGCATAATGCATACCATTGTACTTGTTCTTCTTCTTGTTCTCAACCGTCTACATAAAAACTATCCAGTTGAAGAATGCTACTATTTTGTCTAATGATGGAAAAATGGTGCATCACATCACTAAGTTAAAACAAATTCTTATTCCAGCAGTCCAAGTCTTCTTACAACGGTTTGAAATTTTGTATAGAAAAAGATATAATAAAAAAAAAATTACCAGTGCTTTAATTTCCACTTGAATTGAGGATAAATGTGTTAGGCGCATAATATTAGGTGTAAATATATAATTCCTATGAGTCTCCTTCCTGCATACCCAGATTGTCTTATCTGATAAAAAAAAAAAACAAACATGTTATAGGGTTTAGAAAAGATTGCAATAGAGCTAATAACATAAGCTGCAATTAACATGGCAAGAAAACTAGAATTGTAATTCGGGCGAAGCGGACTCGGGTTATGTACAAGTTTAAATCAAATTTTAAAATAATCAACTTTGAACCCGACAACCCAACCCAACCCAACTTTAGCCCAATTGGAATTAAAACTTATTAGTATCGAGCTTAACCTGAACCCAATGAGTTTTCAATAATTTAGATTATCAATTCCAATTTTTAGATTTTATTCACAATTTTTTCAATAAATTTTTTTTTTCCTATTTTGATTATAAATTAAAAGTTTCAATAATTTTTCTTAGTTTCTCCTTTTTTAAAAAAGAAAATCAAAAGCCATTAAAATAATTCCTTCAACCTAATTTGATTTTGAAAAAAAATGTTAAAAATCAACAAGTTTTTAAAATTATAAAAATATAAATATTAATGCTTGTAAAGAATTTCTACTAATCTAATAGTGTATAACTAGAGTATAAAAAATATAATACATAAAATATCAAGTTCGAGTTTGAGTTCGGGTTCCTAATGTCTCAACCCTAATTTAGATTGGGCTTTAATTCTTTTGCCTAGGCCCATCTCAAAATATAAAAAAATGAAATTCAAGTTCTAAAAAATTCGTGTCAAGCTCAGATTGGGCTCATTTCTTTTTCTTTTTCTCCCAATTATCCCAATCATATTATTACTAAGATGATGTTGTAGGTTTGGGATCTGTAATTATTAGCGGAATAAAGTTGTATACATCTAACTCTTTTCAAATCATACTGTAGTGGGTGTCTCTTGCACTATTTTTGTCCCCTTTTTTTTCTATTTTTCCCTTTTTCTAATTTTATTTGTAAAAATTCTTAAAGGGAACTCACAAAAAAAATGCATTTTTCTAGAAAAAATAATTCTATTTTTTGTATTGTTGAAGTGTTTTTTTTCTTTTTCATAGTACAAAATTTTCCATTTCAAAACTGTTACCATACAAGTTTTCTCTGTTTCACATTAGGTTGATTAAAGTTTCTTTTTCCTTTCAAAAAAAAAAAAGAAACGATAGAGTATTATAATATATGAATTACAATCAATTAATCAAATAAACACGTTAATATATTAAAACTAAGAATCAACCAACATAATCAATATTACACAAACTCAAATCAAACCACAGGAGTTTCTTAAATATGAACCTTGAAAAGTCATAGCTGACTAAAAAAAATGTTCACATCCTCCTAATCAGAAAGTAAGATCCAAAGTCAAAACCTCATTCTTCTAATAAGAAAATAAGATTCGAACTCGTAACCTCATCTTCGAAGAAAGCATGCATGGCCAACTCAAATTTTTCATGATGTTTTATAGACTTCCGTTTCCCTGCCGTTTCTCACTCTTCACAATTATGTTTGGTCCGCTGGGAGGTTGAAGTTACCACAAACCCTTTTTGTGAGATTCAACTTCTTTAAGTTAGAAATGATGGTATATGACCGAACTCAAAGTAAAATGCAAATGTTATTCCATGGAAAAGGCCATAAAAAGCTCACGTACAAATGCATTATCCATTTCAATATTGAACGTTCCGGGTTTGGCCCGAGTCCCATAAATATAGTGACAAAGGACTTAGTTTAGTGCACAACACAAGACGAGTTAGAGATATGTAAATTCACTCCAAGCAAAGTTTCGGCACTCTTAACTCCCCTTTTCAGCGCTCAAATGCCATTTTCAATACCCAAAACCATGATTTTTAAATCGCAGTAAAACAACCTTATCGTTACACACTTACACCAAGACCGACCTCTCCTAAAAATACAGTAACAGTGACCAAATCAAGGTTTGGGGCAGTGATTCGTCTCTCCGCTAACCCAAATCTGAAGCATACAAACTACAAAGTGAAGAGCAAATAAGGTAAGGTCCAAATTTGAATCCAAAATCAAATCCAACATCCTAAATAAAACAAATACCCAAATGCAAGCCATCATATAAAAAAAAAATTAAATTTCTATCTTATTACATACTCATCATTGACAGAAGTACAATTTAATGGCCCCCCAAATATCAGACCAGGGGGCAAAATGTGAAAAGACTAATCACACGAAAACAGCTCCTTTGATGGACTTCAGACAAAAATGATGACTAAATCACATATGAATTAAAAAACAGATTATCTCTCTCAATACTACGGAAACCAATAGGCAAAGTCCAATGATGTCCTCAAAACTATCTTCTTCGACTGCTTTCAAAAATAGCATGAAACTGTAAGCCAGGTGTGATGTTGAGGGAGAGGGAAGAAAGAAAAAAAGACAAATGACCAAAAGGCTGCCATCGAATCTAAAGATGCCAGTTCTTGTGTACATTGAAAGAGGAATCGATGCCATGACATATCCCCACACGAAAGAATTGGGAAAGGGGTTGAGATGCTCCGGTTGAAATTAGCCTTCCAATTTATCTCATATTCTGCCTAGTCTTTATCATCCGTTTGAGGGTCGCTAGCCAGAAGTTGCACTCATCCCAGTCACTAGTGGTAAGGAGGACCTGTACCGAGCAGAATCAACAAAAGGAGAAAAAGAACATCAAGTCTCCACAGCTCCCCAAAAACAAAAAAGAAAAAGAAATAAAGCCAAAAAATAATAATAATAACACACAAAAGAAACTGGAAGTTTCTTATCTCAGTTAAGAGTTGCCTCTCTGAATATAGTAACTGAATTAGAAAGATTGGCACCTGGATTTGGAGGGCAGTACTGAAATCACCATTGTCCAAAGCCTGGCACAGCTGAACAAGCTTTTCACCAGCATTTTAGATATGTCCCCACTGTTAAGTTTGGCAAACAAAGCACCTAATTTCCTTGAATTGTCCTCTATTTCCCGCTTCTTGGCTGGATTTGCACGCGAACCACCTAGTGCTTCTGATGTCTCGTTAAAAAGTCTTGTCAAAGTTGTAATAACAGGCCTTTGCTGGGCTGAGCACATGATCCACAAATAAGCTAAATACATTAGAGAACTGCAAATGACATCTAAAAAAAAAAAAATTCATTTTATATATTGATGTCCAAATAATGCATGAGGTAATAATAGAAAATTGAAAAACAAAACAAAACAAAAAAACACCAAAAAAGTAAACAAGAAGCACAAAACTAACATAAAATAGAAAACAAAACTTGAGAAAAGGAAGAAAAAATGCCAACTAAAATCAATGTCTCAAAGAAAGTAGTAAGAAAATATAAAATGCTTGAATGGATTAAAGATGAAAGGAAAAAAGAAAACATTATTCGTGTTGATCATATCAATCCCACATACTGGGGTAAGTTGTGCATATGCCTAATGATGTAAGACAGATATGGTACCCTAAAAATAAAGAAATTTATTTCAGAATTGTATTAAGATTTTTTTGGTTTCCAAATTTGAGTCCATCTCAAATTGGTTAACTTTATTTTTTTATTCAAAATAGGAGTCTTTATTGTATTAGGATTAGGATAAATAGTAGTTATGATTTCTTAGTCAAAATTGTAGTATGCTAGTCTATAAATATGATGTAATAACTCTTTATAGTTAAGTTTTTTTATCGATAATATTTAATTACGAATTTTAGAGAGTTTTTTTTCTCTTGTTAGGTGAGTAGTCCCTGTGTCACTTGGTCTACAAGGAATTTGATGTGTTCGAATTGCTTTCCATGTTTCCGTACTACATTTCCTAACCTCAAGTTGCATTGCATGAAGTGGCTGCCCTTGGACTAGAACTCCCATTTCACAATGACAACCAATGCTTTCAAAATTGTTTTACATCAAGAAATAATCCCAATAAATGCTCCCATGGCCAGTCTTTGCAATGGCATACAGAAACTAGAACTTGATGTCACACACATCAAAACACCATTTAGGATGTTCAAATCATTCTAAGCTATGTAATAGGAACACTTTAATTTTAAATTACTCCCAGGCATACCAATTGTGGGGGCATATACTTTTATAAATATACTTAAAAGTTGATGCATATATCTACTTCTATTCTAAACTATGTATATCTATATATAATATTTTAGTCATTCTGGGGACACACTGGACCTCCGAATTTTGGCATTAGTGCTCTCATGCTCTCGCGCTCTCGCCCCATGCTTTATTAAGTCCAGTGTTGTCAAAGGCGCACACTCGGTCGCCTAGGTGACGGCGCGTAGCGTTTTCAAGACTCATTGCCTTGCTATGGTCCAGGTGAGGCAGATTGAAGAAGGCAACGCCTAGGCGAGAAGCGTGGCACAAGGCGAGAGGCATTAAGGGGCTAGCATTTTTAAAGTTACCAGATTTTACTTAAAATGTCCCTATTCTTTGTTGATTTCTTATTTTAAGTAGAGAGGCATTTTTGTCCAAGTAATGTTAAAAGAATAAAGGGCAAGAATATAAAGCTTGCAGCCCGATTATCTTTGTATGAAGACAAAAACTAGGGCTTTTTGTTGGGAGTTTTAGGGACCACCGTGAAGGAAACAAGCAAGCAGCAGCAAGGGGGACCACTTTATCAGTTTTTTTTCCCCCTCTCTCTATCTTTTTTTCTCTAGTTTTCTTATTTTTTATGTCAATTTTTTTAAATTTTTTATGCTTTCAACTTTCTATTATGTTTTTCACATATAGAAAAAGATCATCAACATTCATTATTTTGTATTTTGAAACAGATCTTCATATGAGACTTGAGTATATAACAAAAGTTTGAATATTTATTGAGAATAAAGCATCAAACATAGAATTATCACATCACTTACACACTATAAGTTGAACTTTTTTATATTAAATGATACTAAATATAATTATAAGACATTATTTGACTTTGAAAAAATTAAATCTTAATGTCTAATATATATTTTTGATTATTTTTAGAAGTTAACTCCTTACTTCGATCAGGTTAGTGCTTTTTTGTCGCCTCACCTTTCGGGCAATCTAGGACCTTGGCGCCTTGGCAGCAAGCTTCTACCACTGCACTAAATCAATGGCTCCTATAGTATGTATCCTAATTATTTCTTTTCATATTGACATAGGAAGATCTTAGTGGAGACCCAACAACCCATTTAGGAGAAATTGTTAGTCTAAGTTTTATAATTTGTAACATGATAATTAAGGATGTTATTTAATTGCCAATAATGTTACAACTTGGAGACAAGGAAGAATTTTCAAAATTTATTGGTGGCACCAGTAAACAACAAACAGAAATATAACAATTGGGGCATGAAACGAATAGAAATTTAACATATCCATGTGACAATGCCTTAAAAACGGAAATAATAAAAACAGTAAAAGGTGTAATCGGTCTAATCTTGAATAGTGAGTATAGAGCCAATTAGGGCTTTGAAGATAAAGGAAAAGGAGGACACAGTGGGGAGGTGCTCTAGTTGGCTTATAGTACCTGAGAAAAAATTACTTCTAAAAATACATAACAAAATTCAAAAGCGTCCCTCCCTTTCATGCAATTAATATCTCATACTTGTGTGCAAGTACCCTAAGCTTTTAACACTTTCCACTCAGATTTTCAAGCCAAATAGCTAAGGCTTCATTTGGTTCCCAGATTTTGTGAGGGAAAAGGAAAAGAAAAAACAATTTCACCTCATTTTTGAAAAGAAAATACAATTTCAACACAGTTTTTCTCTTACTCAAATAAAATTAGAAAATAAAAAAAAAATCACATTATCTTTTCCTTTCCTCAATAAATTCACAAACAAAATGAAGTATTAATTTCTAATTTCATTTAAGTAGCAAAGAAAATATGAGGAAAATCATTTTTCCTTTATCTTTTCCTTTTTCCTCACCAAATCTGTGAAACAAACAATGCCTAAAAGTTCTGTCATCATATCAAACATTTATGAATCAATAGTGTCAACCAAACAATATCAGGGACTTCATGTGCGTTTATCACTCAATTACCACTGAACTCTCTCACAAATTTTATTCAAAAACAATAATTGAAAGGACAAGAGAGAGAGAGATTACCAGGTACATTTGAAGTATCCGCCGTCTGTACCGTAGGTGGGGGGGCTGCAGGAGTCATGGCTGGTTGTACCGGCGCTGGCTGAGTAGGACTGGGAGGCTGCATTGGACCCATTCCAGGTCTTTGAATTCCTGAATTAGTAATTGGAGCAAATCCCCCAGACAATGGATTGGGAGCTACAACCTGAGGCATCTTGTGCCCAGGGGGTGGACCTGGTTGAGATGTCATGAGGCCAAGTGAACCTGCCCCAGGAGGTCCTGCCTGATAACTAGGGTTAGCAGCCCCCTGAATCAAATAAGCAATGCAATTTTAACAAAATCAGTCACATTTCAGATACCTGCCAGCTATGAAGCACGGACTCTATTTTGGCTCATTTATTCGTATCAGGACACCGACACTCTCAGACACTTCTTGGACACGTGTCCGGACACTTAAATCATGGATGTTGATGATTAAATAAAGAAATTCTTTAATTTTTATTTAATGGCTTGGTTATTTTAATATCTTAATAATATTTTTTTAATTTGTGTTTTTTTATGCCAATTTTAATTGAAATAACATAACTTTTTATTATATAGTCATATAAAAAAATTATATATATTCAACGCGTCTCTAATGTGTCCGTGTCTTACGTTTTTTAGAAACAACGCGTCTGAGTGTGAGTGTCCGTGTCCGTGTCGTATCTATCTGTATCCGTGCTTCTTAGCCTGCCAGGAAAAGAATAAAAGGGTATATACATACAGGATATAACTGAGAACCCAACGTTGGTTGCTGATATTGCTCCACATTTTTCAACACAAGAGGAGTTGTAGGATCAAAGGGTTTCACTGCAGGCTGACTGGTAACAGGAGGTGAAGCAAAGTTCGGCTAGAACGAAAAGGGAAAAAAGAAATCTCAGTTCAACAGAATAATCAGATTCTGTCAGCATAATTTGTCATTAGTAATAACTGATTTTTTAATTAAATAACAGATGCACAAAAAGTTGACTAGTTCACGCCATTGCCATCACAAAAGACAGAAATTTCTAACAAGAATACCAATTAGAGACATTTATACTTCAAAGATGAAAAAGAACACTGCTTCTGAATGGAAGATTTGTAACCAAACTACTTGTGAGGGAGCAACTACAATTGATTTATCTCACTTTCTACATGGCAATGTAATAAGGAGATTTGGATGGGGGGAATATCTTTTTGCACAGAAAGTAGTACGCAAGTAACAGTCTCACCAATAAAAGCAAGGGCAAAATATTATTGTTATTGTTATTACTGGTGTAACTAAAAAACTATGACTTAATAAGTTACTTCCCCAGTGAAATGGACCCATGATGTAACAAATACCTGTGGAACCTGAGGTGCCTGGGATGGAAGAAATATATTAGGTTGTGGTGCAGGCTGATATGGTGCAGGTCCAGGAACACCATATACTCGCCCATACGAGGACCCAAATGGCTGTTGGTAAATTTCACCATAAGGACTTCCAGGAATGCTCGGTTGCAGTTGTGATGGTGCTGTTTCCTAAGCAAAAGACAAAACATTAAAAAAATAAGTATCATTAATAGCAAATGCAGCAGATTCAGCAGTCAAACAGAAACTGCATATATATATATATATATATATATATATAAAAATTGAAGAGATGCAGGAGAAGAGCACCTGATAATAATTTTGAGAGGCATCAGCTACACCAAAATTGGATTGATCAGCACCATATACGAGTCCTGTATGGGATTGAGAGTTTTCAAAAGCCGTAGCCTTGGGTTCTTCTTTTTCTGCAATGGAGGGACACAAAATCATCAGGCTGGCACTAAAATTGCAGACAGCAAAAAGCCTACTTAGAACAAGCAATTAAAGAGCTTATTCTACTTGAAATTAGTAGTGGAAATAATCATCAGTAGTACATACTGTAGACACCAATACATAAGAATAACCAGCTTGCAATGCATTGCAAAATAATGAAAAACCAACTCTTTAATCATTATAATAATGTCCATTGGATACACTGGACGTAGAAAGTCATAATATACCCTCATTGAAGAAGCTTGTAAATAAAAAAAAAAGTACAAATATAATACCAGCAAGTCCTAAATAAGTTGAACAGATAAAATTCAGAACAGGCTTAACTACGTAGAAAAGATTTTTACCCTCAAGTTTCCCTTTCTGTTACAATGGTAAAACCAACTTCAATTGTTACAGCCTTAATCAAAGTGAGCCTTCGTAGTGGCCCCTAAACCCCACAACCTTTATGTAGCTGTAATTAATAAATGCTGCGATGGCCTCAGCAACCCGATATCTGAGCTTGAATCAGAGAACTTATCCTTTAAGACCAACGTCACCATTGTTTTCCATTTTCTTCCCCCAAATCCTCAAAAAACCAACTTTAAACTTTGGTCCATCTACTTTAACAACAAAACTTTAGGATGTGAGCTTGAATATTAAATCAAAACCTCTGTTCTTTTCCACGTTTCATGGACTGGTATGGATGTGTCTAATAATTTATCAAATCCCCAAAACCTAAGGAGATGGGAGTACAGCCAACTATTCATATTTTTAAATTCTTATTTTATTTCCTAGGGTAGAAGGTATTTTTATATAACATAGTGCATTCGTATTGGCACGCCACACATTTTGAAGAAACCATGAAACAAAATATAAATATAAAATATAAGAGAGTTTGCTATATGCATGAGTAACATGTATATAGCTTGAGCTTGGCATGAAATATTGTGGAACTACTACAAAAAATGAACACTGTTAATGATGAACAAAGTGACACATTGCTTCAATGGCAAACATCTACTTGTGTCATACTACCATCAATAAATTATCATGTAGTAGTGTATTACTGTGTCAAGGTTTTACAAATTAATCTAATTGCAAGTTCAGTGAAAATAAAGCAATGCACTCTCAACATAAACAGTTTTCAGAAAACCTATAGACTTTCAATATAGATGTATTTCTATACGGAACACAGGATAGAAGAAAATATAGTAAGAAACAAGAGTATCCAATGTCAAGCAAAATCTTGGAAGAACCAACAAAGAGTTTCTTCCAGGACTCTGCAGAAAATTTTTAAGAACTCCAAAAATTCCAGCATATCAGTGAGAAAGACTAATACAATATTGCGCACACAAAAGCACATACCCGGTTCTGCAGAAAGAGAAATACGATCTTGTAAAATCATGAGTTCAGGAGACAATTCCCCAGTCCCCATAAGCTTTAAGTATTCCATAGCTGTGGTTAAAAGCCCTTGACTTGTTAATATTTCAGCATATTTCTCAACAAGCTTGCACAAGGAAGCACTAAATTGCTTCTGACCAGTTGCCAAAGCAAGGACTATAGTCTTTTCCATTAGATCCTAACAGAAATAATAAATATTGTCACATATCTAGCCTGAAAAATATACTTGTAATGAAAATTTAAAGATAGCGTAATTACCTGAAGTTGGTCAATGTAGGATTTCTCCTCATTCCCCGTTGTTAAACAACGAGACCAAATTTCCACTGTTTTGTCGATATTTCCAGCACAAATAAAACATAAAGTAGCAGCTAGCGTATTACCAACACCCATGAGTCTAGAAGCAAGTGTGTCACAGAGCAAAGTCCATTCCTCTCTCTGTGCAAACTGTTTGTACAGCGATTATAAGAATAACATATAAACATAATAGTAAATGCAATGATCTCAAGTTCAATTATCTTTTACTTCAGCATATGGTAATACTAGTAATGAAAAACAAGAGGGTTGTTAATCTCTTTGTATTTTCAGAATCATCAAAACATAGAAGATTAGAACCGATATCAAAGTAATGGAATGGCTAGGCCTGCATTGTCTGTGTCTGTTTCGGCAAAGGCACCGTGATCAACACTGGATCAAGGGGTTCATAAACTCCGCAATCAATTCCACAAAATGAGATTCTTGATTTCATAAGTACAATCAAGGGATCATTAGGTCTTTCTCAACAATTTGACTAAAAAATTCACTCTGAAAAGCAAGAATTTCTACAGCATTTCTAGCAAGAAAATGCAGCAAATACAGGGTACCAGTCGTGTGGTGCTTTTATTTTTTGGGATAAGGAGTATATTTTCAAAAATAGAAAATGTAGTTCGTTACAATGTAAAAATAAAAATCCATTAAAAAATAATGGAGAGTGTGCCCAAAACATAAATGCTTTGACAATGGTTTTCATTCCTTTTCCTTTCATTTCATATAAGCTTATTGATTTTCAAACGTAATCATTTCTTTCTCAGAATCACAGAAACTTACAGTGCAGAGGAGAGCAAGCGTTTCTGTCCAAGATTTCAGGGGCCTGGTGTTTACAAGGCTCATGAGGTCATTGTTCACCATTGCAGAGACAACCTGAGGATGGAAATGAAATAGAGTTGGAGGAAATTTTACGACACATTGTAGTAATCCTATAATTCCTATTAGTAGAGTGGAATACATCTTAGATCATCACATAGAACCATACATTACTGAAGAAAACGGATAAAAATCCTAACTACTTCCAAGAAAATGAAATCAAAATTTGCTACCTTGAGGTAAGGAGAACAGCTCATCTTAAGGTATTGATCGCGTGTGCTCTCCCACAAGGAAGCACCCCCAACATGAGCAATAATAAAAGCATCTGCCATTTTATTTGCAGATATGCACTGTTCAACTGCCCCCTTATAGTCCCCAACAACCAAAGCTCGTTGAACCACATCGTCAAATGAAGGGTCAGCACTCTCCTCCTGTCCATCCATTTCTGCTTGCACTTCTTCTCCACTAGGAGAAGAGCCTCCGGCAACAAAGTTATCCCCAGAAGTTGACACAGGTGTATCAGCTTTAGGACTTGGAAGATTGTTAAAGAAATCTTCCCCATTGTCAGAAGGGAAGAGTGTGGCTACTTTGTCCCCCACATATCCTTCTTTATCTGCCACCCTTTCTTCAAGACCAAGGGCACTTACTTCCTGGGAGAGACCATCTTGTACAGTATCTTTTTCTTCAGTAGGTAGAGTGAAACCAAGGTGGTTAAGCAACTTTGTCCTTGCTGTTCCATCATCTTCAAACATAACCTTCAGGAAGCCCCACGTTTGTCTGTCATCCTCGGATCTGTACGATGAAAACCAAATATTTAAAGTAACAGATAAGTTCATACTTGAAAGGGGAAGAGAAAAAAGAGGGGGGGGGGGGGGGGGATATTCCTTTGCACAGAAGACATACTCGGACTCTTGAGATTTTTTATCACACAAAAGCCTCAATGAAGATCTCTCCCCATTTTGTATCGCAGCTTCAAATTCAGAAGAGCGACTCACCAAACTGTGTTCTGTAACTACATTATGCACATAAACCTGGAACAAAGACGAAGTAAAGACCAAATGATGTCATGGAAAGGGAACCAAGTAGTACAGAAGTCCACTAAGCATACCTCTGAAGCACCAACTGTAGCATCTGTAGAGCAAAAAAAAATGAGTTTCCCTCCAAAACCGAAAGAGACCCCTGCTTTACGTTTATACCATTTTGGGGCTCTCAAAGGTGCTGCATAGAATGGATAGAATATAAGAAAAAACCACATTCTAAATCAAAACAAAGGCAGGGAAAAAGGCAATAAAGATAGGTGTGTGTGTGTGTGTGTGTTTATACAAAGAGGGGTGCTACAAAATTGCAACCAAAAATAAAGGAAAAGAGGGGACTGTTTGATTGGTAAGGAGCAACTAAATGACCCTTTATCACCCTAACCTCTGCCTTGTGTGCCTTTGCTTTTTCAATTTCTTCTCACGAATTCCTTCATGTCCTCTTTAATGTCCTTCAGGGATCTCACTTCAGCACTTCTGACAGGCTAGCCACTTGTCTAAACCCTTTTAACTAGCTCTCTTATTTTTCATTTATGGAAGACTGAGTTGTCTCCTACAAAGTCATGTCTAATGTCCCCCTTCTTGGTTTCCCATATCATCATTCAGAATAATAACATTTTGTTTCTTGATAACACAACATTCAACTCCATAAGGTATGAAGGGTAAAACTCATTTGTCACAAAATTCACCTTCATATTTGAGTAGTTTGAACCCATACATTGTAAACCTATAGCAAAACACTTATTCAGCCGAGTCCTAATTATAGTGGCAAGGTCGTCCACGATCTCATTCTCCAAATATTAACAAAAAATTACATAGTGGAATTTGTCGCTAAAGAGTACATACTGCTAATAATTTGACTAATATCACATCCTTTGAACTGTTCTTATTATATTGAGCTGAATACTCAAAAGCTACATAGAAGTGTTTAGGGAGAACAAAATATGAATATAAGTTTTTGCAGTTTATGCTCAAACATTTTTTTTCTGATCAGTGTTTATGCTCAACATATAAATAGTTGCATCTAATTCTCAAAAATAGACCTTTGTAAGCTCATTGTATTTCATGTGGATTGAGAAAAGTTTGAAACCCGAAGTGAATGGATTGCTTCTAAAATATTTTCAAGTAGAATGACTAGATGTAGACCATCTGATCTCACACCTTTATATCTTTTGAAATGATACAAGATAATCATTACCTGCACCAAAATCACCTTCTCCAACACCAAATCGGCTGCAACCCTGCAGAAAAAAAAATTGAATGTAAATTCAAGACAATATGACAAAAATATGATTTCCTAAAAGATCAGTTAGGCCAACCAAACTAAAAAGCTTTTCCCAAGCTGAAGTTGAAAAATATATATATATATATATGTATATAATTTACATGAAAGATTGAACTTACTATCAAAAAAAAAAAAGCAAAAAAATTCAGGAGGGCATCCAGAGAAAGAAAATGGAGTGGGGGGACCGGGGGAGGCATGTCCACCCCCATCATCCAGCTATATAATGAAGACAGAAGGTCCCTTCTCAACTTGTGGAACAATGATAGCATCCACAATTTCCTTCTACCCAAAAATTGCACGTAAGAAATAATTGGAATCACTTTCCACAACATGTCTCCTCCTCCCTATCTGGGGACCACTCTAGAGTCTAAAGCTCCAACATCTCCGCTGCTCCAGCATCTAAGAGAAATTATGAGACCTGAGAACGTGTGCGAGTGTGCATGCAAACTCTCCAGTAATTTTCAACTTTTTTATGCTAGAAATAATAATTTCAATAATGTGTCATGGAGTGGAGATGAATCAACTACCAATGACCTGTTTACGGGGAATAATTTTGTGCCAGTCAAATAAAAATAAAAATAAAGATTGAAAGTGTGCTGGCCGTTCCGCCGGGTAGGGGCAGATAGTCAGACGATGAGCCAAGCAGTCCACTGCCACCTCTCCTCATTTAATTTTCCGTTAACCATAGCACTACTAGCTGTGGAAAGCCAAGGATGCACATAAAGCCGTTTTTCTACATTGACACACTAACATACTGCAGGAACTCACCTCAATATTATAAATGCCAATTTTTCCATCAAATGAAGATGCTGATATAACCCCTGGTATTTTTGGATACCAGTGTACATCAAAATTCCAGTTGGTTCCAGCCGGCAATTCAGAGACAATCTGCAGATAGAATTGAACATCAAAAAGTGTCACCGCATCAGATAATTGTGTATAACCACCCCACCCCCCACCAAAAAAAAAACCAAAACAAAAGAAGGCCCGAAAAAGGGGGGGTGAAAAGTAGGACACCAACAAAGGAACACAAAGCACAAGAGGTTCAAAACAAAAATAACACGTCTTAGGAAACAAACTCGAAGCCCATTCAAGTATTCATCTACCTCTCCAGAAACAATGTCCCAACAGATAGTGCGGTTGTCTTTGGCACAGGTAAGCAGATAGGAGCTGTCACTAGGACACCATGACATTGCAATTACACCTAGTGTAAGATATGCAGGAAAGCACAGATGAAACATTAAAATCATCAACATGTCCCCAATAAATTGAACAACAAATAGATGGGAAAGATTCTTGAAAAATGAACAGCAATTACCACATATAAAGGGCATCTGCAGCTAAATAAAACTAGCCTAGCAGCTAAAGCTTCTGCTTACCTTAATTGCAACCAGAAGTACATAGACCATCCAAAATTTTCATTTTTCTCTATAAAATACTCTATAATGTTAATATTAATAACAATTAGATAATATAGCATTGAATCAAGAAATTATGAGTACCTTCAAGCATTTGATGACTCCAAAAACATATATTATTTGTAAAAGATGATGGAAACTAGAATCGGTCTAAACAATAGTTCAAATATAGTAAATGGCATATTGCAATGTCTAGGGCTTTAGGTTGAACTTCAGTCACTCCAATATTAGAATTAAATCTGTATAATTTTAGCAATAAATAAGGGGAAAATCATTATGAGACAGGGAGAATGGAAGGCAACTCTTTTATAAAATAAAACAAAATAATGAATCCACATCAGTAAAAATGCCTAGTGCAGATAATATCATTCAACAAACGTGACTTGTCCCTAATTCAATTTCTTTGCAAAAATTTTTGTAAGATGAACTACAAATAAATTCCCCTTTCAGATTGTAGCTCGGACAATGCATTTGTCAGAATTCTTGATGCATCGTTTCAGAGCAAATTCAAAGAAAACAGAAATAGGACATTTTTTATTCAATTTCAAAGTGAAACCATAGTTATCATAACCAAACCGGTGAAGAGGCCGCTTCACGGTTCATTGGTTCAAACCGCTTTTATAATTAATATATTTAAAAATATATTATATTAGGTAATTAATGTTTTAGTTATATATATATATATATATATATATTAAGTTTGGTATAAAGGTTAACAGCTCAGGGCATTGGTCAAGTGTAGCTTCCAGACAGCTCAGGACCTAGACCTAGGGGGTTAAAGAAAATCCATACAAAAGAGGGGTAAAAAACCAAAATATTAAAAATTGGGGGCATCCCCTATGACCGCCATTGGGTACCAACACTTTTTATATATAACTTAAACTAAATGGTTTAGTTCTCTCTAATCTGTAATAAATGCACTTCCATATTCATTGAGTTCCGTACCATAATAAATGTCACACTTAGATATAACTCAAACTAAATAGTTAATAAATGGTTTAGTTCTCTCTAGTCTGTAATAAATGCACTTCCATATTCACTGAGTTCTGCACCGTAATAAATGTTCAACGCGAGTCATCCGTTCCATTACGTGGCTTCAGCCAATTCGGCAGTTCATCCAGTTTGGGTTTAATAGAAATGATCCTGTTCAGGCCAGTTTAATCCAGTTTACATGCAAAAAAGACCCAATAAAAAACAAAACCGGTCAGAGTCCGGTTCCCGGTTGAACCAGCCAGTCCAGTTCTGGTAACTATGGGTGAAACCCGTTCAGACTTTACATAATCAAATTTAAGTTTGAGTGAAGTCATAATTCATGTTTTCCTTAGGATTATGTGCTGCAAAATTAGTTTTGTCAGTGCTTTTTTTAAGTGTTTCAGTCGAGGAATTTTGAGAATTTCATTTTATATGGACCAGACTGTAGTAGAAGCCCAGTGGATTTTAATAAATGAGTTTGCTGTGTAGATGGCCTGTTCATGTAGCATTGAGTGATTTTATTGGTCTTACTGGCTGATTTTAAGATCCAAATTTTCGAGATCAAATCCAAGCAGAATTAAGAGAAAACCGACAGCACAAAAACATCAATGTGCTATTTTAACAGAAGAGGGACCAACTCATAGAAATTTCCAGTGATTACTGAAGCACTCAAGGGATTGTGCAATGATGACTAACGGATTCTATGTGGGATGCCAAAACATTATTTCATCTTCTCATTATCTTCTAATCACGACCAGCTCTTTTCCATATTTTTCCATCCATTACCTTAATTCTGTAACTTTAAACCTTCTCCTAACCTATACACATTTCCCCAAACATCAGCACCTGAAATAGTGGCTGTCCATGGACTACCAACCCAACACCTATAAATTAAGCCTATTCCACACATTTTCTATCTAATAAAGCCCATCCCCACAACTGCAGTATATTAAGATACAATATAATAGAATTTTCATGTCAAACTATACATCTTGCCAATATGTATTGCTTCTTACTCTATCATACAATACCTGTACAACACACACACAAATACATATGAAACAAAGTACAAACTACAAACAATACATGCAGACTCAACAGCCTTTGGAAATAACACTAGACTATTCCCTATGTAACCTAGACCCTTCACTACCCCTAGAGTACCTGTGTCAAGCATCAAGACATGGATATGGGTCCACATTCCTTACATTCATAATAATGAGAAAAAAAAAATTGAAAAGCATGCAAATCTTAGAACAGAACAGTAGGGCACCCCTGCACACAACCAGGGCCGGCTCTAACATTAAGTGACTAGAGCAACCACCTATAAAGAAGGCCCCAAGTCTTGTCTCTATTATATAATCCAAACTAAAAGTCTAAGGCATATAAAAATCTAACTCCACAAGAAAGGCCCCATAAAAATATAAAAAATAAAAAAATTTATTAGTAGTCCTATTCTAATATATTCTCATTTTATATTATTATATGTTTACATTAAAAAAATGTGAATAGTTATTATATATAGCCTTATTTATATTTTTGTAAATTTTATTACTAGAGTTCTATTTAAATTTACTATTCCTTAATTGTTTGATTATGTAATAACTCTATTATTAGGGTTTTATTTAGCATTTAATCTCTCCTATTGAAACACTATTACAATTTTATATTATAATATATATATCAGAAACAAGGCACTGAAAAAGCTGATATACTTTATATATTTATTAGAGTTTTGAATCAGTAGACATTTTTTGCAGGAAGAAAAATAATTTAAAAAAAAAAAATTTAGAGTTCTTGTTTTAAGCCTCATGCACACAACACTCATCGCAGCCTCCGCAACATAGACAATTCGAATGCAATTTGATGGACTAGTAGTAAAGAGTCTTATCCTTGCAGTTTCATAGATGTAATCATTCATATTAGGGGGAAAAGACCTACAAAGAATTTTTTTTTTCTTTAATAAGTAAGTGGCCCTTGGAGTGGGAGTTGAACCTAGGACCTTGCAAAGACCCACAAAGAATATATATCATTGCCTCTAATGTGCTTAGCAAAAATTTATGTTGCACTGACATTCACAAGTATAATAGATTATTGAATTACATAGAGAAATCTATTGAACCCTTTCCTAATGTGTAACCTGGTTTATCAAAACCAATCTGGCTAATCCAATGAACCGGACTGTCAGCCAAGCCAGTACACACTATAAAATTGGGTATATAATCTATAGATATTAAAGGACATTATCCAGTGTTGGTCCAGCTTACGCCAGGTGCCAGAAGGGTTTGACTAGAAACAGAGATATTAAATTACCTGGATGCCAGGCATGGGCTAAAATCAAACAAATGAGATTGGTTACTTTTTTGTGTGTTTGTAGGTGGGGGATTTAATCTCTTTTTGAAGTGGAGTGAACCAGCTTGACCCAGTTGGCCCATGACCCAGCATTGAAACATGCCAATGGTTGCATTGGTTCTAATAATTATGGTGTACTCTTATGACTAATACAGATTTTACAGCTCGTTTGGATGGATAATTTGGACAAAAAAACGAAATCTCAAGTGGAATGATACCACTTTCTCTCATTTGGATGTTTGTAATGGAGAGAAAAGAGAAGATTAGTTTAGAAAGTTGTTTTGAGTGATTAAGTTCCCTTCTCTAAGCCTTAGATGCATGAATTAAAAATTAGGGCAATTGTATATACTTTCTTTGGTTTTTTTCTTAGTAACTATTCGAGCAACTGATAATGTTTTTCTTTTCATTTCGCTCTTTTTTGATAAGTTCTTTTCATTTCTCTCTTGAATATTCAAACAAGACGAAGATGAATACTTTCTTTTTCTTTTCTTCTCTTTTTCACTTCTATTTTAAATTATCATTTCTTTTCTTTTCTTTTCACTCCAAAACTTCCAAACAAAGTTTTAAGGTTTGCGTGTGGATTGCAGACATGAACAAAAGAACTTAACCCCTAATCATTGAAGAGCCTTTATAACTAAATTCCACGTTGTCAAATGGACGGAAAAAAATCCAGTGGGACGGTAGTGCGGTGCTACCATCTCACTGGAATTTTTTCCCAAATGGACAGTCCGAATAATGTTGGCAAACTGCAGCAATTTGTAAACAAACAGAAGAAGCATTACTTTGCTGACTGACATACCTTTAGTGTGCCCCACAAACTCTTTCACCGGAGACATTATATTCCGCATGTCCCAAAGCTACATGCAAATACCAATGTGAATTACAGGAGTAACACATGTCACTCCTACAAGTTATTATAAAAAAGGTACAATACTTACTCTTAGAGAAGGTGAACTATCTTCATCTGAAGCAACAATAAGCTGAGTGGCAACATCAGGATTCCACTGCAAAACAGAGCACCGCCTTCTATTTGAATCTGAAAAACTGTCAATTGACAAGTTCACTTCAATTAATGAGAAAAATCAGAGAAGGGGCATTATCATATTCACTCAAAAACGCCTCAGACACTTAGCATTTTTATTGCAAACAAGTTACCTTATCACTGGCTTTTGCTTCTTTAGGTCCCAAACCACTGAAAATACAGAAAACAATATCTTTTATAAGTGAAAAATACAGAAAATATATATCAATGCAAGATAACAATTAAATCAAAAATACTAAATTAGATAATTGGCAGGTTCCCTACGCACCAGTCGTCCCATTAAATGAAGTGGATGCCAGTATATGTTGAACCTTGCTATTCCAAGACAAAAATGAAATTTCACCTTGAGTAGCAGATCCACTTCCCTGCATAAAGATCTCCCAAACAGTGTCAGATGCCTTGAATTGATTTTGTACATTGAAATGGAACAACAAAAACTTGTTTTGGGGGGGGGGGGGGGGGGGGGATGATCAGTTTGAAACTCCACATTCATTCAAAGCATAAATTTTGGTTTTAAAGCACAATTTCAAAACATGGATGCCTTATAAGGTATAAATATAACTCTTAACTGTGCATTTTGGAGCACATCGTTTTAATTCTATCCAAGGCACATAGAACATGAAATGCTTCATTAAGCTCTTATCCAGGTCAAAATTGCAGCACATCAAAGAATATCCAGACCCAATCCATTCAGACATCATTTTAATTCTATCCAATTTAGTAACCAGATCCCATCCAGCTGTACTGAAAATTAAGTATTATGTATTATACTAGATTATATATTATACAATATAGAAATATTACACTTTGCCTATTATAATATATAATTGGATAGAATCATAAATAGATCAGATCAATCCATCTAAACTCAACAGGTGACAATTAATTCAAATAGATTCAGTGTGTCAAAGAGTGTCAAAAACTAGTCACTGGTCAAATCAAAATGTCACATTCCACCTTACTTAGGCCCATCAATGCGAATTTAAGCCTTAGCCTTGCACTCTATCACTTTTTGAATAAATGGCCATCAAAATGGAAAATTTTGTTTAAAGAAAAAAATATAAGACTGTGCTGAAATATCTATATATTTATTCATGTAATACAATGTTCTAAAAGGTGTTCCTAACACAGCTTGGGGCACACCTCAAAGCAACACATCCCCAAAAAACACCAAGGCACTTGGGGAAAAGATATGGTGGTCTTGGAAAGTGTCCACCTTCAACTCAAAGGTATTCAAAAGCCATACTTTTAATACTTTCTGCACCTCCAAATGTGAAGCGCAGGATTCTCAGGATGAGGTATGGAGAGCTTTAATGGAATTTAAATTATATGTATATATAACAAAAAAAACAGAATGAGGAAAGGAAAACCCTTAATTGAAACGGATTGCCATTGAACAGCGGAAACCCCACAACTGCTTACTCTTTCCTTCAATAAGCTCTTGCTTTTGACAGATCAAAAATAAGCTCTTGCTTTTGCAAATCCAATGGAACCCACTGATCAAGATAAATTAATTATTGGTAGATGCCTGAATACTTCAATGGAATTTTAAAACCCTAAAAGGGCACATACAAAGACAAAGCTGCTCTTAAATGGATTCATTGTAGTTTTGTATCAAACCCACTTTTTCAATTTATATGATCCCAAATATTTTTAAATTAAAACTTTCGTTTATCACCATTTTTATTACTAAAAAATTAATTCCCGAAAAGCTCTAAGCCGTGAGACTCACATCACACCTTGTGAGGGAGTAAAAAGTTACCTTGCACTTTCAACTTTTAAACTTACAATGCAATACATGGATGCCTACAACCCACACTCAGCTTATCCATGTATCCAAAAATTATGCATATATATAGATATGCATACACAATCTCTTTATAAAAAGAAAAGAGACTTCTTTTGTGATAAGTAAGATGGTATTTTGGGTTTGGTGGGGGAGGGGGGGTGAACCCTTTTACCGGGAGAGAGAGAGAAAGAAGAGACACACAAAAAGTACTCTCATATCTCCCCAGAAATCTACAAAAGCATTTACATGTGAGGGGTATGCTTCATGAATCCAAGAGTACAAAACTTTAAATCTATATATATATATATATACACACATCCTTAATCCTACCAAAAGGAATATAAAACTTCCCTTTTAAAAATTATAATAGCCTCTGTCACAAGCGCCAAAAAAGACAGAGAGGAGCCCAACTTCCAATCTTCTCTATCCTATTGAAACAACCCTCATAATCATCCTTTCAAAAGGCCCAAAAATGAAGTTGGCGACAATAAATAACACCCAAACAAACAAAAAAAGGAAGAGGACCACATTCCCTTAACGGTGTAAAGCATTAGGTGAGTAAGTGTCTCTTCTTTTTAAGCACATTACTGCATTCTATTAGCCAACTGATTCAACTCCCAAGCTTAGAGACCCTCAAAAAATGCAACCCTTCATGGGGCTCCCCCAAACACCACACAATCTCCAAGGAAAGAGCCAATCCCCTCCTCTAACCATCTCATTGTAGTAAGAACGAACCATGAAACCTTTGCTTCTATCCTCCTTCCAATATGAGCATCAGGCATATCAATTTGGCATTTGAAACATTGAAGAAAACACAAGCTTACTACCTCCCCAACTCCCAATCTTGACAATTTCGTCTAAAGCGGGGAGTCTATGCAATACCCACTTTAGAGAAGGATATATAATTAGTCACCGACTCACCATAGCCTCAAGGTATAAAGATATTTGAAATACACAAGGAAATCTATCTTCAGGGGTAAAGCTCCACTTTATGCATCCTTCCAAAATCTCACCTTAGTACCATCCCTAACAACAGAAGCAATCCTTCTTACCTCTCCAAATTGTTTTTCACAAACTAAACCCAAAAGGCCCCTCAACCTCCTTTGAAACCCATCCCTATGTCTCGAACCCAAACTTAAATTCTATCATCCCCCCACCAACACCTTCCAGAGAAGAGTACGGGCAATTGTTTAAGGTATTGGTAAAATGCTGGAGCTATCAAGCATAAGAATGAAAATCGAGTCCAAGAGCAACCAATTTGTATTAATAAAGTCAAAATTGAAGTATGTATCCAGTCTACCTCTCTCACACCCCGCTTTGGTAGAACACTAGAACTAGTACTAGATTTGACCTTTATGACCCTCGTTGAAGCTAATCACCAAATTAAGATACAATTCACTTGATCAATGCCACATCAACATGAAAAAATAAAGGCCAGATGACATTGAAAATTATAACAAACCCAAAATTTCAAATAAAATAAAATAAAGAGGAAACACCATGTCATTCCTCCATTAGACAAGTAACACTAAAGAAACCTCCAAACTTGACTAATCAAGCAATAAGTTATCAAGAATTCAGTTTGGCACAATTGTCCAAGGAAAAGTCGAACCACTTAATGGATTAAGGAACCTTATACCACCTTCTGACTTCTCCTACAAAACCACTCATCTAACTTAGGAGTTAGCACTCTCCAAAAAACCTGACTGATATATCAGCTCAACTGACCATTAAAACCATCCTCTATATGCCAATACATCTTAACGAAAGAGAGCTTGTCAACCGGTTGATTATTTATTTCTGATCTTAGAGTGTGTGTGTGAGTGTTGGTAACTTGGTATTTCCACATAGACTGTAGACATATTTGGGGAGCATAGTGAGAGAGGAGATTTTGTGGCTTTTTTTTTTAACTATGACCAATATGTTTCACATTTCACCCCTCAATTCTTAGTACCACTTATATTAACCAAGAAATTCAGGGAAAAGATGAAAAACGAGTTTGGTGAATAATGGTTTTTTTTTTTTTGGTGGGGGTGACTGGAATCCAAACTTCTCTTTCTTAATATAATAATACAACTTGCATTCAACAATGAAAGACATGAGACCAAAGAGCTTTCCCGCGTGTTGATTGTAAGCATTTTAAAAATAAAGGGTGTGACTTCATGTATGCTGAATGTCAGAACACGGCTACATACCTTGAGAGGAGGAAAATGTATAGGTTCTGATGGTTTTGCCACATCCCATATACAAATTTCACCTTCATCGGCGCCAGAAGCAAGATGGTTCGGCGAAAGAGCATTAAATTCAAGACCGCGAACCTGAAAAAGAGATATGATGTAGGGGCACCATCATCGTGCTATGATCAGATTCCTGATGAATGAAAGAAATAGAACATAAGCGTGCAAAATGAAAAACAGAAACTTACAGGCCCCCTATGCCTCGAAAGATTTCCAACAAGGGCGCTTTCAGTTGCCTCGTGGCTGAAGGAAATAGAATCAAAATAAATAAAACAGGAATCCATAAATGTAAGAAAAGGATATCCTCAAGAAGATGATAAAGCACCTACCTCAAAACACAATAGTAATATAGAATTCATTCAAAATGTTTCTATTCAAGAAGTTCAGTTTCCACCTTGTACAACCCAACTTAAGTCTTTAGTTCAATATTAATCCCCACCATATTTTCATCCCCGTGATTTCAGTTTTGACTTCTGATCAAAATATTCAATTGGGGCTCAAAATATGACCTATAATGTCACAGGGCATTGAAACACAATATATAATAGATCAGTATGATGGGAACGGCTGATTTAAACACAATGCAGACAAGTCTCACTACAGCAGGAACAAAAATGGCAATAATTGTCAAAAAGCTTAGGGGAATTTCCCAAAGTTGGGTTGACTAACTTACTATCACAAGAACAAACCCAGACATCCAAGATCTATAGTACACTATTGACCAACAAAATAACATCATAATACCAAGGAACACGGTGTTTTTTTTTCTATCTGATTTAAACAAACCCAGACATACAAGATCAAGAACTGAGTCACCATAAAAGATCCAACCCTTTCCTTTTGTAAATCTTGGGGTTTTGCTCTCCTTGGGCACCCTTGCTAATACAAATTACACTTCAAAAAAAAAAAAGTTCCAAACTCAATTAATTTTTTACTCAAATACAACTCGCAACTTTTTCTTGATAGGTCATACATAATGATGCAACATAATTAAATTTCAAAATTCAAATAAATTGAAGAATTTAAATCGAAACACAATGAGAACAAGATCAATACTTGATCAGAGTGAGAGGATTCCAAATACCGATGTTGCCGTCTACAAGGCCACCAGCGATGAGACCAAGAGAGAACTCCTCTGAGCCCGTTGAGTTCTTCCCCCAAGATAACCGATTGAATCGCTCGGAACTCGGTGACGTGCCAACTACGGGGAGGTCGCGATCGTCGGACTGGAAATCAAGCTTGAAGATATCAAGATTCGCAGACGAACTAAATGACAGATCGACCGCCCCCGCCATCGTCCCCGCAGCCAGGAACGGAGCGTCGGGCGCAAACGCCACCGACGCCGATCTATTCACCCCCTTTATGCACGCCATAGACAAAGGGGTAGATACAGACAAGTGTATATAGATATATCGATGTAGATATAGACAAGAGGTTTAGAGAATGAAATTCGAGATCCGTAGAATGGAGATGAGGAGTTTATGTTTAGGGTTGTGATTTTCTTGTGAATTCAAGAAGAAAGATGCGAGAGATAACAGATCGTGAAAAAAGATTTGTGTGTGAGACCTCTCTCTCCTGTTTCAGTTCAGTTCATTTCGTTTCTTCCATTTGCTTGCGTTTATGAAGGTTTTGTTAGCGGGTTCTGCTGATCCAGGGATTAGAGTCTTTAATTCATCACGGGAGCAACCACATTGAGCCACGCTTTAATTGAGTTTGGCCCTTTGTCAAATGACATTAAAACCCCTTGTTAATGTGTTGTTGTCTATTGGACTGCTTGATTCAGGTGCAAGGTTTTCACTTGAATTCACCAACTTTGTTGCACAATAGAATAATTTATGGATAATTACGCTGATTTACATTAAATATTTGAGAATTATATTCACCCTTCTTGTGATCTATAATATTATATTAATCTCTTCTATGTAATTATAGAAATGAATATTAAAAAAAAGTATAAATTTATTATTTTATTTTTAAAAATAATTATATTTACTTTTTTTTATAATATATGATAATTATAAGAACTTTTTTTATAATATATATATATGATAATATATTTATGATAATTATAAATATATTTTACTCATAAAAAAATTGTTGAAACCCTAACATCCAAATACTGAGCCAGAAAAAAATTTGAGAGGGGCTACAATATTCGGGAGGAAAATTTTAGGAGTGAAATTTTTATTTTTTATGTAAATTTTTTTGGGAAGTTAGATTTATATGTAAGAGAAATTTTAAAAAATAAAGGTAAAAAATATTTATGTTTTCTTCAAAATTAGGGAGCGGCCTATACCCCCGAGCCTGTAAACCTTTGCCTTTGTTAAAAACGTTAATGACGAATTTTGTAGGAGTATTTTATATATTGTGACTATAACATAAGTTATGTCAATGTAATTAGCCTAATAACTTTACAATTACACTGAGTTGTTAAGTATAAAATGATATATTACTCCTTATGTATAAAAATTATATATTAGAAGGATAAAAATACAATATATCGTACCCAGTAATAACATATCAACAATATAATTTGTTTAAAAATAAAATAATAATAACAATAACAAATTTTGTACAAATTTTTTTATTTACAATTGTACAAACCCATATCGACTGTATGAGAAGCAGGCACTTGTACGATTATACCATTTAAATATGACATCAGCCTTCATTTATGCCAAATTACAGAAAAGAGATTGATAATGAATGTAATATTACAAATTTAATTATTAATATTTCATGTTGATAAAATAACTTCTTCGTTTTTTGCCTCGGAAGGAAGGAAAAGGAATTCCAAAACTATGTGTATGGGTTGAAAGAGTCCAACCGAAATAGTACATAAATGATATATAAAATGCTATACTTTTTGGGTCATGTAAAAAGTTGTATTTGTTACAATATACATATCAAAATGTTATATTTTAACTTTTTTATTCAAATGCTAAAATGTGAATAATAACTATTATTCTTTTTAACTACCATTTTCTGGAACAAATCACATGTGAAAACAAAATTAGTGAATTGATAAGCATTCAATAATGCTATTTTTAGTGCTAAATATAGTACAAAAAAACAACATTGTCAACGTTTTACATGAAAAGGCAAAATTTAACACAATATCAACCCCAAAGCTCCACACCCTTCCAAAATCCCTTATCTTTATAACCCACCTTGTTTTTTCTATCATCCAAAGACAAGCTATTTATTGTGAGAACATTTAATAATTATAAATAAAACATATATTAGACAAATATGTAATATGCACGATTAAATATAAGAATTGTAATATATAAAAAGGACATTTGGTCAACACTTTATGAATAAGTTAATATTTAAGATTGGGTCCATGCACATGTATTCTTTTTAACCCTAAAAGTCTTTCAACTAATTTGTAATTTTATATCCATTTATTCATCTTTCGCGTATCACTCTTAATCCCCTAACAAATTGCACATGAATTCATGCACACATCTTTACAAGCTTTTTCAAGATTCAAAATTCAATAATTACAATATATAAATCAAATTTTAATATAATTTATACACTATCACTCGAAATTTTGAGATCTATCTAACAAGATCCATACTGTATGTGAAAATATGTAAAGAAAAAATTGCCCTCCAAATAGTAAAATTTTGTTGTCCCAAATCTCATTGTTTTCTTAGAAAAAAAAAAAAAATGAAATACATATACAATTCACAAAAATAGTCAATCGAGCACAAAATTATGACATTTCGAGATTTATACAAGTAAAATGTATTTGTTCTCAAACTTGGGTACAACAGGTTACTTATTTACATATTTCATCGTACGAATATATGGAAAACACATCAAAATTATTGTTCATAATACAATTTTAGCTCTTTTATATGAAACAAAGACAATTAATTAAACATATAATTTAAAAAAAAATTATAAAAACTTAATTGTTCAAATCATTTTAAATCAAATTACTTTCAATTCACTTTCACATTAAAATAAAATAATGAAATTTCATTGTTATAATCAAACAAATATAAGTTTAGTATCAGATAGTAAAATTTCACCATCTAAATCAAACATGTTTCAACTTAGTTATAATTTTAAACAAGTAGTGAAATTTCACCAATTTGATCTAACTAGATTCAATTCAATTTCAATTTTAAGAAGATGGTTAAATTTCATTGTTTGAATTCAACAAATATAAACTTGGCTTTAGACAATATTTTTTTTATTGTAATTAAACGAGTTTCAATTTAGTTAAACTTTCGAAAAAAATAAATAAAATTTCACTATTTTATTTAAATAAGTTGCAACTCACTTTCAATTTTTAAAAAGCAAAATTTAATTGTTTTAAAGTTTCAGTTCAATTTCGATTTTAAGAAAACAACCAAGCTTGTAAAAGAGTGAAATTTTTACAAATGTAAAAGTAATTATTTAAACTTTAAATTTCAAACTTTTTAAAAATTATTCTTTAAAATCAAATACAAACAAGTAATTTTATTTTTCTTTCATTTCATTTCACTTGTAATATTTTGTATAATATGGAAGGGAGAATCTAACAACTATCATTGCATATATTGCTATAAGAATTTAAACTCACACAAATTACATAAATAGTGCCACACTCGTACTATACGAAGAAAACATTCTCTTTTATTCTTTTGATATTATTGAAAATGGGTTGTAAGATACATTACCCACCCAACAAAAGAGAGTAATACATTTTCATCCCACGTCTATTTTATCTCTGGTAGTAGGATGGGACCCACAAGTAAATCCTATAAGATAAGTAATATTTTATCGTTCATAAGAGGAGTAGTATTTTATTATTTATCAAAATATGTCCATTTTGCCTCCGCCTCCCATAAGATGAGTAATATTTTATTGTTCGTAAGAGGAGTAGTATTTTATTATTCATCAAAATATGTCCATTTTGCCTCCGCCTCTCGCACACGCGATGAAAGTCACCAATGAACCTCCTAAATGTAGGTCCCATGCAATGTTTTCAAAACCGGACAGTTCATCGAACCGAAAAATTGTCCGGGTTACCGGTTCAACTGTCGGGTCAACCGGAATCAAACCGTGATGTCATAATTATGTAATTAATAAATTTAATAATATACATTATTAATATTTTAAATTTTAAACATTATACAAAAATTACTAAAAATTATATAAATTTTTTTTACAAGTTGAGGCTTCATCTCTGTCTCCATCACCATCACCACCACCGCCGACTATCATCTTTCTAACCAACAGAACCCCAGCCGCACCATCACCACAGTCCATAACCCCCGCGCCTTCACCACGACCCCAGCCGAACCCACAGCCACCGCACCTCCACCGTAACTATCCTCTCCCACAATCACCACCGCCCATCACTTCCACTGCTTCATCGTACCGCCACCATCATCACCCGAACCCCTACCCTCATCTCGTCCATAACTCCACCAGCCAACGCCGACCCCTAACCCTCTACCAGCACCGCCGACCACAGCCGTGCCCCCTCATCCGACCACACCCATCTCTCTCTCTCTCATCCGCTCGACCGTATCACCACCAACCACCGACCACACCACCAGCATCTCCATCTCCGTCCCCGACGCACCAGTGCCTCAATCCTCCCTTGCGTCACCGTCGCCGAGTTACCTTGAGAGTTGAGGCTTTAGTGTTCAAGTGATGAGATGAAGTGAGACTGTGAGAAACAGAGAAAGGGAAAATGGGAAATGAGAAATCTCAGATCTGAGAAATGAGGGATTCAGAGATTGGTTTTTTTTTTTATATATATATATATATATATAGAGGTGAACCGGTCCGAATCGGTGACCCAGTGACGGGTCGACCGGTTCACCGGTTGAACCGCCTGGTTCAGACGGTTTTATCTTTTAAGCCCGGTTTTGAGATTGAAACGGTTTATCGGGTTGGTCCGGACCGTTCCTTGGACCGGTCGACGGTTCAATCGGTCGAACCGTCCGGTCCGGTCCAGTTTTGAAAACATTGGTCCCACGTCATGGAATAGAATGGACACAAGAGGAGCATGTTTTGATGAGCAACAAAACATTATTCCCCATAAGAATCACTCCCTCTGACCCCTTGCAAGCATGAGACAAAAGTCATTAGATAGAGAGGGTAAATTACATCAACCTCTTTTGATATTTATGACAATTATAAAGAATTTTATTGAAATTTTTTGAAATGATATTGATCTTTCACATTCTTATTGATAATTACAAAGACCTTCCCTTTACCCAAAATTTATTTTAAAATGACAAAAATGTTAATTTTATTTGTTTAATTTTTTTTACATGTTTTTAATTTTAACCAAATTTTCTAACCTTTTTTTAAAGATTTTTTTTTTCATTTTATATTAAAAAAATTAAGTTAAATAACTTATTTTTTTAGTAAAAAATAATAATTAATATTTATTTAAAAATAAAAAATAAAAGAATTGGTCAAAATACAAAAATATATATGAAAAAGACATTTTAATTATTTAAAAAATAAGATCAAATAAAAAGTTTCTGTCAGTAAATATAAGATATGTAATATCAGAAATTTTATTTTATTTTGATAATGGTCAGAAATTTGTTAAGAAAATAAAAAAAGAAAAAAAGTCATCATGGACACGTGTAAACCTCACTTGGTGAGTTTCCGACCAAACCATCATTGGAAGTCTGGAACACCCAAAACAAGTAAGCTCAAAAACAACATCTGCGATTGCCGTCAACCGCTACATCCGAACACCCCTCCACACCCCGACAGGCCACCATCGTCGGCAATTCAAAACATGCACGTGGACGCGTCGGCATGCAATACATACAACTACGGCCACGCCCTCTACTGGGACGCCCGTTACATTCAGGAGGTCGGTTCCTTCGACTGGTACCAGCGCTACTCCGCTCTCCGCCCTTTTGTTCGTAAATACATCCTTACCTCTTCGCGCGTCCTCATGGTCGGTTGTGGCAATGCTGGTAATTTCACCCAACTCATTTCCCTTTTGTCGTCTCTTGATTTGAGTTGAATCATAACCAAATGTTCAAATTTAGGGTTTTTATTATCTGGTTGATGACGCTTGTTTTCTGCATATTGGTTTGAGTTCCCTACTTTTCGAATTTAGGATCTGTTTGGTTTCTGAGTCAATTGAGGAAATGAAAGGGAAAAGAAATTCGAAGTCTTGCAATTTATAATATTTTATTGCTGAGAAGTTTCTCGGGAACGTATATTGATCTTTGATGTATATTGATGACAATAAATATTTTATTGCCGACAATCCTGGTAATTTCGAGCAGATCCTTGTAGTTCGTTTGGATCAGTATGATTGGATCAGCAGGAGGGAAAGTAAAGGAGAGGATCTTTTATGTTTGGATAACTAATGAAATGTTTGGATTAACTAATGAAAGGGAAGTTGAGAGAAAACTAATATAATTATTTTATCTTGTTGGAAAATGATAAAGGAGAGAAAAGAAAGTAAAGGATTTGGATGTTTATTTGGATGTGCTAGAATAGATGTGTCATTTTTATTTTGGCTTTTACAATTTTAAGTATAATATTGATATTATTAAAAATTTATTAAATTCTTGTTTTCTTTCCCTCCATTTCCTCTCACTTTTGGAGGGATAACAAAATTGCTCAAATGAGGGTCAAACTCTCCTTCCCTTTCTCTCTCTTTTTTTCCTAATTTTTAAAACAAACATGATGTAAGCTCCCCTTCCTTCTCCTTCTCTTTCTCCTTTCCTTTCTTTTCAATTTCTTCCATCCAAACATAGTGTTAATCTTTGATGTATATTGAATTGAATTCCCACTATTTTTAAGTAAAGGAAACTGAAGTGTCTTAGTTGTTTTGTTCTAACTTTCTAATAAATTGAAGACTCAACAAGTTAAGGTCCTATGACTTTGTTGAATTGATTTTTTTTTTTTGTGGAAATTAAAACACGGAACTATGAGGTTTCAATTTTTCGTTGTTTTTTTTCTCTTCTGGTTTCTTAGACCATCTCCGGTGGTGACTCAAACCCATACCAAATTTAAATTTGTGCAAAAATACACAAAAACAGCCCTCCAACCCTAGACTTAAACTCATTTCAAATAAGTTTTTACTCAAATTCAACCCCAATTCAGTGCACTACTGTTTACAAAACCAAATTTTTAATGGCTATTTTTTTCCTGTCCAGTCTCACCTCAGATGGAAAGTGAGAGGAAAAGGGAAGGAAAAGAAATGGAAAGGAAAACAGTGAAAGGAAAAAATACTTGACGGGAACCAACTGCCGTTCTTCCTCGTTCAATGGCGATCATTGCAGAGACGACGACAACGACTGGCAGTGACGAATGGCAATGATGATGGCGGTGACAGTTGGCAATGATGAACGACGAGGGATGAGACAAGAACGATCAACTGTGTCGGAGGAAGAGAGAGAGACGCAGAGATCAACTGTGTTAGAGAAAGAGGGAGGAAGAGAGAAAGACGCAGAGAGTGCTATCCGAGAGAGGGAGGGATGGATGGAGAGAAAAAAGAGGGTTTCGTCAAAAGAAAAGGGAAAGAGGGAAGTGGGAGTCGGTGGGACTTTTGCGAGTGGTGAGAAATGGGAGATAGAGGAGCGGGCGTGATGGGTTGTTCCTGATTGAAAGCCTATCTTGTTCACACGCAACCCGTAGGTCAGAAAGGTTAAAAAAAAATTAGAAGAGGAAAAATTAGGGAGTGAAATGAAAATTAAGAGTGAAAGAGGTTTGTAAGGAAAAAGAAGAGGAAAAATAATTTTTGAAGAGAAATGACATAAAATTGCTTTTGGGATAAGGTGAGAATTTTTAAAAAAAATTTGAACAAAAACTTACTATTGGAGAACATCAAACTTAAATTCATCTTTTACTCAAAATTTAAGTGAAATTTGGGTTTGAGTTTGAGTCACCACTGGAGATGGCCTTAGCTACTAAAAGGAGCACTTGAGGTGTTCTTCCCTCCGCCCCTTCTTATTTCATTTTTTTTCTACCCTTTTCTTTCCTCTCCCCTTTGTGCCTTTCTTCGTTTTAGTTACATAAGTATAATATTGAGGGAAGATGAGTTGTTTAGCTGTTCCAAAAAGTAACAATTTGAAGTCTGGAAAATTAGGATTTAAGTTGTGTTTGGATGGGTGGTTCCACCCCCCTTTGGCCATTTTCACGTTTCCAATGGGCTTTTGGTATACGTGGGTGTTTGTTTGGACTTCTCGAAACGCCCGTTTGGGCATTTTCAAGATCAAAATGGGCATTTTGAAAAAGTGTCAGTAAGTAGCTTTTTTTAAAATGCCCTTTTCCTAAACACCCCGTTTCCATCGCCCATCCAAACGAGCACTTAAAGGGGGCAGTTGATGCTGCAATTCAGTTGGGATGGGAGGAGGGTGGAGGAGCTAGCTTGTGGATTGTGGTGTGGGGTGTTTTCCTTCCATTTACTTGGGTTTGCTAGTGGGTGCTTTTGCTAGATCAAAGGTAGTGTGGGATGCAATGGTGGAATGGTTTCAGCATCACTTGGCGAGTTGGAATTTGGAAGCGTCAATATTTTTTAAAGGAAGAAGAATAACTCTAATTAAGAGTACATTGGTGAACCTATCCACTTATTCCATGTCATTATTCCTTATGCATGTGTCGATGGATAAGAAATTAGAAAAATTTTAGAGGGATTTTCTTTGAAAGGATAAGGAAGGAGAAAAGAAATGCATCTAGTTAAATGGGAAAATGTAAAACTTCCAATAGAATGGGGTGGTCTCGTCTTCAGAGATTTGAGGAAGTTCAATAGAGTACTATTGGGGAAGTGGTTGGAGATTTGTAGTATAGGACAAAGACTTATGGAGGAAAGTGGTGGCTTTAAATTACGAGGTGGAAGATTGGGGGTGGGTGTCGAGAGAAGTGGTGGAGGCTTATGGGTGAGGAGTGTAGAAGTCCATCAGGCAAGGAGAGAATGATTTTTATCCTCTTATAAATTTGGAGGTGGGGGAGGGTTCAAGGGTTAGTTTTCGGAAGAATGCTTGGGGTTGTGATATGCCTTTGAAAGATAAATTCCTCTCTCTTTATGGGTTGGCCATGAATAAGAATGCATTAGTAGTGGACCATGTGTCTATGGTGGGAGGAGATTGTGTTTGGTGCCCTATTTTTCGTTGAGACTTCTACGATTGGAAAATGAAGGAGGTTGATAGGATGACGAAGTTTCTTAGTAGGGACAGGGTGATAGGAGGGAGAGAAGATAAGGTGGTGAGGAAGGCCAATAATAGGAAAGAGTTTATCATTCAACAAGGAGCTAGCAAAGAGTAATGTAGAGGCATTCCCATGGAAACTTATTTGGAGTTCTCGGATTCCCTCAAAGGTCGTTTTTTTTGTTTGTTTGTTTGCATGGACAGCTTCATGGGGCGTTCTTGTGACATTTGATAATTTGTGCAAGAGAGGCCTCTAGCTTATTAATAGGTGTTGCATTCAAATGTGTAGCAGAGACGGTGGGTCACTTACGTATCCATTGTGGGCGGGTGAGAGATTCGTGGAAATTAATTTTCTCTCTTTTTGGTTGTTGTTGGGTGATGTTTGCCACTGTTAAGGAGTTGCTTTTTATTTTTTGATAAGTAAGGAGTAAGATATATATTAAAAAAAGGAGCCCAAGAAGGGCACCAAGGGCAGAAGCCCCACAAGGCTTTACATCGGTCTTAGCGACCCAAAAAATGAACAAAAGAAGAGACATTTACAGGGAAAGCCTCTTTGGCTCAAAAAAATAATAAGCGCAAAAACGCGTCTTTAAAGAAAGGAGTAGAGGGCTCCACATATTTGAAGACGCGATTGTTCCTTTCAATCCATATACTCCACAAAAGGCAAATAGGGGCCAGTCTCTAGATTCTCTTAACCTCTTAAGGGAGGTTGCTCCCTGTCCAGACCAACAAAAGATCTCTGATGGATCCTGACATAACTCAGGAGACACCAAACAAAGCAAAAACAAGGTTCCAACAGTTCCAAGAGACAGGACAATGAATGAGGACATGATCCATCCTTTCCTCCTCCTTATGACAAAAATAGCACCTACTAGTCAAAAGAAAGCCTCTCTTCTTCAAATTATCCGTAGTTAAGATGGCCTTCCAAGAGGCTTCCCAGGCGAAGAGAGAGGCTTTAGGGGGGGGGGCTTGTGAGTGCCATATGACCTTCCAAGGGAATAGAGGGTTTGCCAAGGCTGCCAAACACTTGTAAAAGGAGCTGACAGAAAAAGATCTCTTATTCGGCAGCCACACCCTTTTATCCTCCCTTCCTTCCATAGCTCAAAACTTACTAATGTGACCAAGGAAGGAACCCGCCTCTTCTAACTCCCAATTGAGGAAGTCTCTTCTAAAGCGAGGAGACCAAACAAGCATATTCCCAACTCTCTCCAGGCACTCGCTCACCCAAGTCGCCTTATTGCTAGCTAGACTTTATAAGATAGGAAATTTCATCCGACCCCATTCCACAAATCCTCCCAAAATTTCACTTGATCTCCATTCTCGATAACAAAACCACACCTTTTCTTGAAAATCCTCCATTCACTTCTTATGTAACCCCATGGACCACATCTCTTTGGACCCACCGCATTGCTCGAGCACCAACCACCATTATCACATCCATACTTAGTAACAATGATCTTCCTCCAAAGATCCCCATCACTTTCACCGAACTTCCATAATCATTTCCCTAAGAGAGCTGTATTGAAGGTACTCAAGTCTTTCACCCCTAGACGCCCAAGAGACACTGGTTTCTTGATTTTGTCTCAAGCAACTAAATGAATCTTTCTGCACTCCCCTTCATGGCCCTATAAGAAATCCCTCTGAATCTTCTTGCTGACTTCGGCATGGAGAGGAGAGCAATGTAGTAGGTGGGGAGGTTGGCCAATGTGCTTTTGATGAGTGTGAGCCTGCCTCCCTTAGAGAGAAGCTGCCCTTTCCAACCTGCCAGCTTGCTGTGAAACCTTTCAACCACAGGGTCCCAGACCCCAACTGATCTCGAAGAAACGCCCATAGGAAGGCCCAAATACACCAAGGGAAAGCAACCCACTTTGCAGCCTAACGTGCTGGCAAGCATGTCCATCTCTATAATTGAACCGACCGGAGTAATGCTGCTTTTTGCAAGATTAATCCGCAAGGGATCACAGAAAATAATGGTGTCGTCCGCAAACAAGAGATGGGAAATGGCTACACCACCACCCCTTATGTCCCCCACCTAAAAGCCTTTGATGAGACCCACGTTCTCAGCCCTGAACAAAAACCGACTTAAGGCCTCCATAGCTATCACGAAGAGAAAAGGGGATAGGGGATTCCCTTGTCTCAAACCTCTAGAAGAACGGAAAAAACTTGTAGGGGAGCCATTGACGAGAATCGAAAAGGAGACTGTGGATATACACGACAGAATCCACTTTCTCCATTTGCTCCCAAAACCCATCTTAGCCAACATACCCATCAGGAAGCTCCAACTAACACGATCAAAGGCCTTCTCAATATCCAGCTTGCAGACAAGTCCTTTTGTTTTCTACTTTATCCTGGAGTCGATGCATTTGTTAGCAATGAGAGTTGCATCCAGGATTTGCCGACCTTCCACAAAAGCATTTTGGCTAATCGAGATGATGCTACCCATGATCTTCTTCAATCTCAAAGAAAGAACCTTCGCAATCAGCTTTTAAACATTGCTCACTAGACTTATAGGGCAGTAATCTTTGATGCTATTAGCTCCTTCCTTTTTGGGAATGAGAGCAATGAAAGAGGCATTGAGGCTACGCTTAAAGCCCCCCTCCTTGTGAAAGGCCCCAAAGACCGCCATAATGTCACCTTTCAGGACGTCCCAACATCTTTTAAAGGAAGCCATGGTGAACCCGTCTGGACCTGGAGCTTTATCCCCATTGCAGGCATCTAAGGCTCTCATCACTTCATCTTCCAAGAAAGGGAGCTCCAGGTTAGAAGTATCGTCCCCGTTCGACCTGTCCAAACAAATATCCTCCACCCCGGGCCTCCAACTGTGCGGCTCTGTGTAAAGGCTAGAAAAAAAAGTCAACAACTCCTCTTCTAATAGGCTCTTCCTCAGTGAGAACTCGATCTTCAATGACAATAGAGGTAATCTTATTCTTTCTGTAGTGAGAAGAAGCCGTTCTGTGAAAGAACTTTATGTTGCGGTCACCCTCTCTAAGCCAAATGGCCCGTGATTTCTGTCTCCAAGAGATTTCCTCCATCTTGAGGAGCTGTCCAATCTGGCCCTTTAAACCTTCTCTTTCGGCCCTTTTTTCATTAGAGAGGGAGCCCAACTGATCCTCCCTATCCAACTCCATCAAGCTATTCAGAAAAGACTGCTTTCTAACCTGAACTGAACCAAAGACCTCATGGTTCCACTTGCGCAAGTCTTCTTTGAGAAGCTTCAACTTTCTGGCAATGCGGTAGCTTGAAGACCCGGACACAACATAAGAATCCCACCAGTTTCTGACCAACTCCACAAAACTTTCCGACTCTAGCCACATGTTTTCAAAACGAAAAGGGCTTTTTCCTGCACGAAAACCCCTACAATACAACATAATTGGGTGATGATCAGAATAAGGCCGCGGAAGACACTTTTGGGAGATACCTGGGAAAGCATCTTCCCAGTTGTTGGAAATTAGGAATCTATCCAAACGAGACATAGCCGTCTAGTGGCCTCCTTTGGACCAAGCGAACTTCCCTCCTTCCATATGTAGATCCACCAGGCTTTGAGAATTTATAAACTCGTTGAAACCCCTCATTATTGAGGTCAGCCTACCACTCCCCATCCTCTCATCCGGTATCCGCACAACATTGAAGTCTCCCCAAAGGCACCTTGCTCTTAAGTTGAAGATGTAGCAAAACTTACAAAGGAAGTCGGTTCATTTGGAGGATGACCCCTCTGTCTTACTTGGTGTATATGGAGGGAGTGGAACAAGGGAACATTTGAGGGATTGGAACAACCCCTATCGAGATTAAAAGATATAATTTTTTTTTAAATTTTTTGGGTTAAGGAGAAAAATTCTTTTCTTGCAGATACTTTTGCGGAATTTCTAGGAGATGTTAGGCTTTAATTACTGTAACCGATTCCTTTTTGCATACAGGTTTGCAACCCTCAGGCGCTTTTAATAAATATACCTTTTACTGATAAAAAAAAAAAAAGCATCTGTACCCTTTTCCTTGATGAGAAAAGTCTAGTGCAATTGGCAGCCCCATATCATACATTTTCCTTTATGATTTCAACATTTGTGGGGTCCACTTGGGGCTCATCCTGAATGCTGGAATCACAATGTATGAAACCCCCTGCTCTACTAGAATTTTTATCCTTTTAAAGGCAGTGGCGTGAATTTTGAGGTGAAAAGGATTCTTGTACATCAACCTAAGAGCCTCCTCCTTGGGGAGGTTTACCCCCAACTTATCCATTTTCCAATAAGGTGTTAGATAGCTGGGTGTTACGGGGAGCAGTGGGGCTTATAGCACAAACCATTCACTTGGTTGTTTGTAGATTGGCATCAAATGAGGCTAACCTTGATTAGCCACAAAAAAATATACTCAATTTTCATGTCTAACCAATTAATGGAAGATTGACTCACTTATTTGTTCACATGGAGCAACATGTATTATAATATACATTATATATATACACTTAAATTTTATAAAAAATTCAAAATATATATTATAATTAAATATTATTATTTTTATAATATGCAATATGTTATATATATATATATATATATACATACAAACTATTTACTAAATAAAGGGTAAAAAAAAAAATGTACAATAATCACTTTTGAATAATTTTACCCAACACTCAACTACTTCTCCCCATCAGCACTTGTTGTACTTCTTCATAAGTTGAAGTTCTCTCGAACAGGCGTTAAGTAGTTAAGGTCTGAAGGACATGTTGTTATCCGTATAATTATTTTTGTAAAAGATTGATAGAGATGCAAAGTACAAATTGGGGTGGAAGAAAATACAAGCGAATATCCGCCAATTTGTTGATCTACTAACAGTAGTTATCAGGTAAATTTTGAAATATATGAGGTTCTTGATCTACTGGTACAAGAAGAGGTTGGGTCACTATGGGAATTGGGAGCCTTTATTAGCAATAAAAGTATGGGAGAAATGGAAATGACACATCTCTTGAGATCTAGAGTTCAGTTTGAAAGATAAATTTTCCTTCACAAAATTTTGGGTAATTGCCTACATTTACTGGAAAATGTGGGTGCTTGGCATACTTGCTCTACATTTTTTAAGCTAATCAATAGCATCTTAACTAGAATTATGCAAATACAGATTTGAAGATATAAACTAGTATTTGGTGCATCAATAATCTTGTCCCTTCATTCCTAGCTAGTGGATGCACAGTGATACCTCAAGGAATTGACGATTAATAACTTTTCTATGCATTTTTATATGCTAAGCATCCTTCTGATACCTTTATAGCATCTCTTGAATCCATTAAGGTATCTTAGACTTAATTCTAAATAAGTGATAAATGACATTTTTGAAAATTACATTTTTGATTAGGAAAAAATAATTTCTTTTCCTTAACCTAGTAATAGTGTTTGCTATGTTGTGCTGTACTTTTTGCTGTAAGCTTCATACTTGTTGGCAGAACTTCTGATGGGAAAACCTTCTATTTTGCAGTTATGTCAGAAGACATGGTTAAGGATGGGTATGAAGACATAATGAACATTGACATATCATCAGTGGCTATAGACATGATGAGGAGGAAGTATGAGCACCTTCCTCAGCTGAAATGTATCCTCTATAAAGAGTAGCTTCATTTATTCTTGTTTTTATATTTGTTGAGTATCTCACATATTTTTGGTGAATTTCCCTGATCAAACTGAATAGACATGCAAATGGATGTTAGGGATATGAGCTTCTTCTCAGATGAATCATTCGACAATGTCATTGATAAAGGTATGTCTGTGTCTGTCCACTACATGAATACTTGCAAATTTTTTTTTAAAACTAAATTGGTGTGTAAGCTGATGACTATTTGTTGCCACTAATTCTGCATGCATGATCCTGCCAATCCTCATTCTAGGAGCTCTTGATTCATTGATGGTAAGTTATATTTCTGATTGTTCTCTTGTTCTCGCCTGATTATTGTTAGGCGCGTTCTAATTATTTATGCATCCTTATGATTTTTAAGTGTGGTACCGATGCTCCAATTAGTGCTGCTCAAATGCTGGGGGAAGTGAGCAGGTTGTAGGCTTCATAAGCTTTTAAAGCTATTCGTAGATTGCAATTGTTGTTCTTGATTAAATGTCCCAAATTTGTTTGAGCTTTAATATGTTTCCCCCCTCCTTATTGGAATATTATTCATTGAAATGACTGCTTAATGTTTTTAGGCTTCTTAAACCAGGAGGGGTCTACATGCTGGTAAACATATGCCCAAGGATGAAGCTTTATTCTTATAATTTTTTCTCCTTTTTTTTGAATGCTTTAGACAGATGATTTGTTATGCACTGCCATTTACAGATAACCTACGGTGATCCTAAAGTGAGGATTCCTCATTTGGGCCGACCTGTGTACAATTGGAAAATTGAATTGTACATAATACGTAAGTTTTTGTTTTTGTTCTTTTCTCATTTTTGCAGTATGATTCGCGCTTTAATAATCATTATCTAATTTTGCTAATATCTGTCATTGACTTGAATCACTTTTGGTATGGTTGGATACCATAAGTTGGTTCTATATCCCCCTCCCCTAATTGGTTGGGTTGGATTTTTCTGGAATATAGTTGCGCGGTATTAGGACCCGTTTGATTTACCTTTTATCATTGGTTCTGTCCAATATATTGATAACAATTATCCATGTGGTGAGCCAAATGGCAATTGTGGATTAACTCTCTCTCTCTCTCTGTCTCTCTCTCTCTCTCTTTCTCTCGTCAAAATCAACAATCTAATCAACATAGGGATGAATTTCATTATATCAAACTGATATCTTTCTTTTACCTTATCATCATTTATGGTTAAGATTAGAAACTAGGATTTATTGCTAGTGACCACCTAAAAATTATGGATGCATGTGTATGTCACTGAATTGTCTCCATAAACTTGATTTCTTCAGGTTCAAAGTAACTGAAAAATGATGTGTCCTTCCAAAAAAATAGTCTCAATCTGATGATCATATATATATATATATATATATATTTCTGTCAATATTATTTTGAATGTGGGTAATAAAAGTTTCCTTATTCCTACTGGTGGCGTTCGTTGCTATGAGATCTTAAACATTTTCTAATTGACTTCCCTTGTGTTTTGAATCTGGATCGTTATCACCTGTGTCACATGACAAGATATGGTTCTATTTTTAATTTTTTTGGTGCAACTCTTTAGAACTTTTTTTTCTCAATCTTCACTTTGTTTCAGCTAACTCAAGGAGTAAGGATCAAGATTTTTAAATAACTGAAAATTTTCTTTTTCAAAAGGATTGATAAGGTTTTTCATTTTCCAATCAATGCTCAGTTTATCAAGTTGTTGTTCCCTTCTTTACATAGCTCCACTCAACTCAATAAACCCTTTGTTTTAAGGGTGTTTCTATTGGTTTGGCTGACCCAAAATTGGCCTGCTTATTATGAAGTTTGAGAGGATCGAGCCATGGCTTGTTTTATTTCTATTAAGTGTTTATGTTTTTGATAAGTGTGTTCAATTCACCGTTTAAGTGTCATTTTTTTGTCAGCACATGTTTGTTGTCAAATTTTGGACTTCATTTTGAAGCCTTTTTTTTTTTTCGAAGGATTTTATTGTATTGAAGTGACTATTATAACTGGTTGTTAAACTGGGGCTATGTGAAGTTGGTCAGAGATCTGATTCATCTGATGGACTAAATCAGTGCCGGCTCTATTATAAAGCAGGTGAAGCAATGGCTTTAGGCCCCACCTAAGAAGAAGGCCCTGTTATTGAATTATAGACAGCCTAGTATGTGTCTTCTACATGAACACAGACACAACTCAAATTTTGAGTTAGTTGGGGCTTGTTCCTTTTTCTTTTCCTTTGCACTGAAAAAAGAAAGGAAAAGAAAGACATGCATGTTACAACTTACATCCAGTCATAAAAAACAAACATATGTTACCGTGCCCTTCAATCAAAATTATAGGTATTATTATTCGAACTTTTATGATACACGATACAATTTATAATTCACGGGTTATACATACAATGTCTGTATATTTTGTCTTCATAGCAAGTTTGTAGAAAAATTAATTCTGAACTCTTAAATATAAACATTTTCTAACTGACTTCCCTTAGGTTGATAGACTAAGACTTCAAAATTAGATAGAATTATTACTGGCTGTTAGCTTTAGTGGGTATCTACTGCTACCTGCAAAGAAAGAGGTGCAACGTTCTAGTCACGGTAAGGGCACAAGTGCATGTGTATTACTTATTAACAAAAATATATATATTTAGAATCTTGTATTACCATTTAAACCAAGAGCCAATAACATCAATTGACCCAAACTAAGACATTTGGATCACAGCTACTTCTAAAGCTTTTTAACACAAATAAAAGTGAATCATCTGCTTATCAACTTAAAAAAAGGTAAATAAGATTATGTTTTTGAAATGTAAGATCCCACGTGGGCTTCACCTTGAAATTGGACCAATTTTTCCATGTTACCTTCTATGGTTGAGGATGTGGTTGTATAGACCATTTTAATTGCTCAACAGTAGATTCAGACATCGCATTCATATTGTTGCCCCATTAACAATAAGCTTGCAAGCATTGTTGCAACCAACAAACCGAGGCCTTAGAAATTGAAGATCGTCGTTAATCTTCTTGAATTTTTTGGATGCTAGGATGTTCTTCCTTTTGTTCATCTTTTTCTCTACGTATTGCAGCTAGACCAGGATTTCAAAGGCCGGATGGGTCTACATCATCTGTAACATCATACTTGGAACCTGTTCCTACCACCGAGAAGGGCCTACTTCCTGCAGATTTTGTTTTGGAAGATTCAGAGTCGCACTACATTTACGTCTGCAGAAAGATGGGTGAAACAGACCTAAGCTACATACCCACCTATCCATTGACATCTGATATTTTATAGAAAGCAACTTACCAAAAGAGCTATGCAAGTTGGTTCCTCTCTTTCTGTGCTTCAATATCAATATTCACCATAATTAGTTGTATGATTATTGCTGTTTGTATTAACCAACTCCTCCCTAACTTGTAGTAACCGGCTCTTGAACAACCGGACGTGTTGTTTATGCTCTTGACATGGTAGTTTTTTGCTTTGAACTGCGAAGTGCAAACTACTAGCTGAAATAAGCACCACAGCCGGTGGTCTTAGCTCATTTTCTACAACCGGTGTCCGGTGATGTTCATAATAACCATAGGAAGAAGCTGTTTAATAGTAGAGGATGTGTTTGCTGATTCATAATGTAAGGCTGTGCTTCCAAGAAATTAGCATGGATCGAGATGATGTACAACTTATCCTGGTGAAAATTTTCAAAATTGTGGTTTGAAAAAGTTTCTCATAACAACTTAATCAAGACGTGCTATTGTAGTCTTAATCAAACACTTAATTTTATAAAAAAAAAAGTCTATTTAATTTTTGTAAAAAATATTGTAGTCTCGTACCAACTTATTGTAGGCTTAAAAAGTGTGTTTTATAAATTGAATTCAAAGGGGACTATTTGAGAATTTTTTAAATTAAATTAGGTCAGAGTTATTTTCATTAAGTTATTTGGTTTTTTAAAAAATTAATTTTTCTTTGGTATGACTTTGTTTAGGTTTTAAGTATTTTTTTAAGATTAGACATGAACAAATATATTGTTAAAATGTATTTATTAAACAAGAAAAAAATATAAAACCTGTATTTTACAAAATTTGTTCTAATATTTTCAAACACATCTTTATCAAAAAACTCAATTTAGGTTCTTTATCAAAAAACTCAATTTAGGTTTAAAAACGTTCGTTTTAAGATTGATTAAGTTGAATTAAGCACACACATATTTAGTAAGCCTTTAAATTATACTATAAACACTTGGGCTTCGTTTGTTTACGTTTTTAAAAACAGATTTTCAATTTCAAAACGCGGGACACGCGTTTGGCAAGCTAAATTTAAAAAATGTTATTCAAACGCTTTTTCATATTTTTTTTAATATTTTAAAATTCAAATGATCATATTTAAATATATCAAATGTCAACTGGCATTGTCTCATAATTGAGTGAGAGAAAAATGTTAATTAGAAAAATACTTATATTCATTAAACAATAATTAACGTTGTACTTTTAAAATTTATATTCGAAATTCTTATATTAAATCATAGTTAACTAATATATGAGAATCTTATTAATTACAAGATTTGAAATATTTTCAGTAATATAATGACATTACTATTACATCTTTCTCAAACTTCTCATAAAAAAAAAACCATTAATAGCCCATCCATGCCAAATAAAGGAAAATAATAAAAAGGAAAATAGAGATAAAAGAGTGGAGAAAGAGTTTGATGTCCAATTGAAAAGACCTAAAAATGGTAGGCAATTGTAAATAAAGAAAGCATTCAAATATAGTAATAGTAAAGATAAAGATAAAGATAATAAATCAAGCAAGAATGGAGAGATAGTTGACAGTTGGCGCACTTCGAAAACAAGAAGACTTCTGGCTCCCTCCAAAAGCAGCAAGTGAGTAAATTTACGTACAGGCCACCATTGCTGAGTACTTTACCAAATCTAGCAAAAATTATAAAAATTCAAGGGCGCAAGTGGGACCCACAAAGACCCATTAGAGCAAACGCAAGTCTAAATGTGGCAAAAGGGGAGAGAGAGTCATGCATTGTATAGAATAGCCATGCAAGTTTGCCGTTTCCAGACTCTCGCCATTTGGGGTTAAAACGCTCTCACGTCTCCTTATCTTCTCCGCCAAATTTAGCAACCCCCGTTCCAACTTTAGCAGACCCTAGTAAAGAGGGCTATATACAGTTCTTGTATATATTTATATATATTATAAATACAAGTACAGAGATTTGAGGTTTTTTTTTGTTTTTGTTTTTTTGATTGATCAATTGAGCGTTTTGGGGTTAAATCGGAGGTGAAGGATGGGTCGAGGAAGGATTGAGATCAAGAAGATTGAAAATACTAATAGCAGACAAGTCACATTCTCGAAACGACGTGCTGGGTTGCTCAAGAAAGCTCAAGAATTGGCTGTTCTCTGCGATGCCGAAGTTGCGGTTATTATTTTTTCAAGCACTGGGAGGCTTTTTGATTTCTCCAGTTCTGAGTATGTCTTGGGCCCTTCTTTAATATATTCACATAATTATACTTTTTTTATATGATTTTTCATATGTACTTTAAGCAATTGCATCGTTTTTTACTGGAAGTGATTTAATGGTGTATTTGAACTCTTATTGTTTGCATGTGTTTTTTTTTTGTTACTTCCGATACTCTATTTCTGGACGGTTTTTGATTTAATTGTTGTTTAATGCTTGAGTTTTGAAGAATTTAACTATATTTCATTTACTGATCGGATTAAATAAATGAGAAAAAATGTGTCCTTGCATGTCTTTTAGGACTATTGTTATAATTTTCTGTACTCAGATTCCCTTTTTAAAATTTTTCATGGTTCTTGATACTCTGTTTAATGAGGATGAGCCGATGAGGGTTTATTGGGTTCAAATCTCAGCCGGACCCACCTAACTTTACTGGAATTCATCTGCAGTATCTGAATGCACTGCTGCATGTGTGTTTCTTTTCTCCTGATTGAATCTGTTTGGTCCTCAGTGTGTGCGTGTGTGTATATTGTTTTTTGGTTGAGCTTATGTAACACAGGAAAGCTATAGGAAAAGAAAGGATTAATCACTCATGATTTATCTGCACATATGACTGCATAATGGCGCGTCTTAATCACTCATGATTGTTTGCCTAATCTATTTTGTGATGGAAACATATATTTCCAAATTAATTATCAAATAAAAGTAAACTGTTTGTAAGTATTGGACTGTTATTTTCACTACTCATCTAATGATTGGCTTAATTTTGAATTATATACTGAATTTTTTTTTTTATTTTGTTGTTTGATTCAATTGTTTACTTATTTTTATTGGGCGGTGAGGAAGAGTATAATTTTTTTCCAATTAAGGTGGCAACTAGGTTGGAAAGCTTCAGAAGGATTTTCTTTGGGGTGGGCTGGAGACGAGTTTAAGTATCATTTGGTGTAGTGGAAGTGGTTTTGGGTTGAGATCTATCCGTCAGGAATTGTTGGCTAAGTAGCTTGGAGGTTAGCTCTAGAGCCTAGTAGTCTGTGGCACAAGGTGGTGGTGAGTAGGTTTGGCATCTCGAATAGGGGTTTGAATTTTCATGAGAGTTCCTCTCCTCATGGGACTGGATTGTGGCGAGGTATAAGGAAAGACGGGGGTGCTTTTTTGGGTTTTGTGGTTTGGCATTATTCTCTTCTATTGAAGATAATATAATTGGTTGGATTCACAGGGAGGGAGACTTCCCAGTCAAATCTTTCTATTGGTTGCTTATTGGAAGTGGGGGTCAACAGTTTCTTTGAAAAGCTATTTGAAAATTTAAAGTTCCTCTAAATGTGGCTTTTTTGCATGGACCACTGGGGGAAAATTTTGACCATGGACAACCTTATAAGGAGAGGCCAAGTAGTTGTGAATTGGTGTTGCTTATGCAAATGTAGCAAGGAAATGATTAACCATCTTCTCATCTATTGCTCTTTTTCTTGGTCTATTTGGTCAGTTTTTTTGGGTGATGCCGCAATCCACAATGGAGGTGCTTGTTTCTTGGAGGGGTAGATCTTTTGGTAGGAAAATGGGGAGAATTTGGTGTATGACTCTCCTTTGCATTTGGTGGATCATTTGGAGGGACATAAACAATAGATTATTTTAAGGAGTTTTTGTCTCCTATTTGAGCTGTGAAAGCATTGCTTTTGAGCTCCTTTTATTTTTGGATTTCGGGGGGATTCGTCTTCATCTATAGATTATTTTGTATCTTTTTTTGTACTTCATGATTATGGGAGCGCAGTATGCTTTGTACATATTTTATGTATATAGGTGCACGGTGCACCTCCTTGGTGCCTTTTAATGAAATATATTACTTACAAAAAAAATACATTTTGGCATACGATTTAACAGAAGGTCTGGCCCTAGATAGATCACAACGTGGAATTGTATTTTTATTTAGCCCCAAATAACTCAAAGAAGGCTTGCACTCATACATCTACTTTATGAAACAATATTAATTTGGTCATAATTTTTATCCATGTACCTTTTATGCCTGTATGGGTTAATGTTATTCTGACTGCTTCCAAGTTTTACAGTAAATTTCATGTGAATATGATGAGATGAAAAGTCCAATTTAAATAGACTCACTTTGTCCCACGGTCCCATTATATAAGAAGGGACCGTCTTTTATGAAAGAAGCCCCATGAAGGGAAGGACTTAATGAACGCTCATTTAAAGGAAAGCATGCATGTTAATGTTATAGATAGGACAATTAGTTAGGTAATGTTTTTTTTGACTTCATATAGGGATTTTTAAATGGGTTTTCTTTTTACTTAATTTCTCATATTTAAAACCTCTGTTGGGGTGAAAATCTATGAATGAGGTTTTAGGAATTGAATTTGTGTTTCATGTGTCTGGTTAAATGGTTCTTCATACTCAGAGGTTTCTTCCTCTCAAAAGAGCACCAGTCATTCTGGACTGTATTTAGGTGGTTGATATGTGTGCAGTTTTTTTTCTTCTTCTTCTCTCTTAGGTCATATATTGAATGGCATTGCCTAAATAATGTCATCAGTGTATTTGTTTTTGTCTCACATCTAGTTGTTTAATCATCGTAAACATAATTTTGTAACATTTGCTTGATTAAATACAAAATTGGCATGATTAACGATTAGATAGTATCATTATTCGACCCATGCAATGCATATGATTATAAAGATCAATACATGAAAAAGTTGTATCGCTCAATGGTTTTCCTTCTCTTCAATTTAGGCTCATCCATGAAAGTTCAGTATCTCATTTCCTCATTTTTTTCCATCCCGGGGAACATATTCATTAACATAAGAAATATCAAGACCAACTATCAGATGAAGCACAATTGGTAAATAGACTCAAGTTCTCAAGAAAGTCTTATCAGCTCTACTTGGGATCACTACATGAATTTTATTTCATCATCCTAATCTTTCTAGGGTCTAATTTCACGTCATACCAAAGATTATAGTTTTTTGACACCTTTAAGTTATTTGTTTTTGAAATGTGGCACAATTTAATCAACTTGATTAAATTGTAAATCATCTAATTAAGAAGATTTTGTTTACTTGGTCTTTGAAATAGGACTCGTTAGATGGCGGGTGTCAATCCTTCCTTTGATGCCAAAATTGTGAGATGTGGCAGTGAGTTGTTTAAGTTATTTAGTGAAGTGAGTCACAATTTAAGAAATTTGATTAAAACAGTGTATGGAATTTTCTAATCAAGATGATTTTGTTTACTTGGTATATGAAATTGGACTTGTTAATTGGCGGTTTCAATCCTTCCTTTGACGCCGAAATTGTGAGATGTGGTAGTGACTGGAATTTAGTTTTGAGAAGAACCGGACCCCTTTCATTTGGATGGTTCAATTTTTGAAATATGGAAGAAGTCTTACATCGTTGGTTACAATAAGCTTAAATGAACTAGCTGATCTGCCTTTTCTTTTCCACTATGTTCAAAAGTTTTTCTATGATCCAAAACTATATTGATTGAAATAGAAGGGCTCATGTAATGCTGATGTGATGCATGCTTGCCTAATGAAATCCATATAATGGTAAAAGAGTACATAAACCCATGCAAAGAAGGTGAACAAGATAAGACAGACTGAAGTTAAAATTGTAAAATGGAGCTATGTCATGCTTACTTAATGAAATCAATATAATGGCAAAAGAGTTAGCAAAAAAGGTGAACAAGAGAAGACAGATTAAAATTAAAATTAAAATTGTAAAATGGAGCTATGTCCCCTTGTGATGTTTTTAAGCATCAAATAAAGAAAAAGAAAATGCTTTATCAAGTTGATAGAGAGAGGAGAGCCAAAACTTTTTTTATCCAGGAATAAGGCCAGCTTATTCTTTGAGAGAGACATACAAGAAAACTTCTACAGGAATTGAGTGAGAGAGAGAGAGAGAGAGAGAGAGAGTTCAATTGGATCTATATGTAGAACAAAAATATGGAGAGTTTCACATTGTGAGGGTTCAAAGAATCAAAGATAGAGTTTAAAAATAGAAGGATTTTTTTCTTGGATTCAGAAAGGGAGAGAGATGGGAAATCTATTTTAGATGACATATGAACCATCATTTTTGTTTCCTATGACTCTGCCTTTAAGAATAATTGAACAAAGAAGTTTCTTCATGGAGGAGAGCGGAAATATAACCCCAAGTAGAGCAGAATATATACATATGCTTAAATGGGCATAACACACATTTTTATGTATGTATTAATGTACGCATATTAGATTGAGGATCATTCTCACAATCTCATGTATAGCTATATATGACTTTTAGATTTGAGGTTTAGGTTCTTTAGGAAACCTTCTTATATATTCTGCTTTCATTGCAGCATGAAAAAGACACTTTCAAGGTACAACAAGTGTCTGGATGCTTCAGAGGATGCTTTAGTAGAACACAAGGCTGAGGTACTTTACATTATATCTTACACCCAACCATATATATATGGTTTTGATTTTATATGTACTTATTTTCTTGACCTTACAGATTGGACACAACTACAGTTTTTTTTTGTCTTATGCGGCCTCTTGTTTTGACAGTATCTCTTTATCTCATGTGATTGATATATATATCATTTTTTGTCTATCTTACATATGGCCTTAATTTTTCTAGAAGTTTTGAGGATGTAAAGGCAAACGTGAAATTGTATGTCTGCTCGCAAATTTTCATTCATTTACTCTTTTTAATTTTTTTACGACCATTTAATGTCATTTTTTAATAAATTATGAAAAATATAGTTCGTTGTAAAAATTCATGTGTTGTCGCCATTAGCTGGTTCTTGAGCGACATCTCTTACCACTCCTAGAGGGTTAGGTGTAGGGTTCAAGTCCTAGTTGGGGGTGGGCGTGTTTGTACTTGTCAAAAAATAAAACGAAATTATGCAATGTCTAAGCTTTTAATTTTATTTCCAATGAGGTGAAGGTGTTTAGTTGATGCCTAGGCATTGAAACTTCTTCTTTAGCAATGAATGACTTGAAGGAAAACAATATTTTTGCTTTTATTTCACACACACACATATATTTTGGTAAGTACTTTCATAGAGGTCGTAACTGAGTGTGATGGCAAGGTCTTGTCTGTCCAGCGTAGTGATGTGGGTTCAAGTCTTGGGAATCAGTCTCCCCAAAATGCGGGTAAGGCTGCCTATAATCCACCTCTCCCAAACCCTACTTGTGCAGGAACCTTTTGCACTGGGTATAACCTTTGTTATCTTCATATAAAGCAAGGCACAATATTCCTTTATATTCAATTTGTGATCTTTTGTGCATTTTTCCAACTCTTGTCCCAATATGATAAACACCAATAGCAAAGCACCATAAATTATTATTTTTTGATCGGTAAAGGTAATTTGTATTAATCACAAGGCGCCCAAGAAGGGCAAACCAAAAGGTACAAAAGAAGAAGGGGACCGGCTACAGAATTTAAAGCCTAAGGTCCCCCCCAAAAATCTATTAGCTTCACTAGATACATCTGGTATTCTTCTTTAATCCAAAAGAAAAATTAAGCGCACAACTTACACGATCCCAAACATTCATAGCATGCTAAGTTGAATGTGAAAGTAAGTACAACTTTTTAACCATCTTAGATTCTCTTACAAGTTGTAGCAGTAGTGCACCTTATATTGTGTAATCACAATCGTTAATCACTTTATGTTCTTGTTCATTGGGCATTGTGATAATAACTTTAGAGGATTAGTATCTCATTAGTCTAACATAAAAATCTATGCGGTTTAGTTTAGTATGATTTTGGACCACCTAATTTTTTGTTCTATAAAAAAAATTCACTTTGTTAAGAAGTACTCCTTGCCATGTTCAACAAATCAGATGGCCTAACATCATTTAGATCACATTAGTTCATGTCTGAGACAATTCTTGTTAAGGATCGTCTAACTGCGGAGGCTGTACTGACTTGTTACATGCCTGACTAGAGTGCTGAAGTGCCTATCTGGTCAAACAATGCATGTAGTTGACGTTTCAGGCTCAATATCATTTTTCGCCTATGTGTTGCCTCAACATGTTTACCACCAAGGCTTAAGGCAAGTAGTAGCTAGCCTGGTTAGGTGAGGCAGCACTTAGTTGAAGTCTTGACTAATATCAAGACAGCTTTAGGTATGATATAGAGACTGGATATAATTACGAAACTTAACAAATAACAAGGAAGTAAATATTGTTTTTGATGGAAATATATGCTTTTTCTGGTCCATGAATCAATTTATTATGAGGTTGTTTTAGCTAAATTGTTATTCCTAGAACTCAGTTGCAGTTCTCTCATGCCGTGTCAGATTCTATTGTTCAAGCTTTATATACCCTAACCATGCCAGATTCTATTGTTCTTTTAGTTAAGCTTCAGAAGTAAATTAATATTTTCTTGTGGTTTCTAATAGACCATTGAAGGGTTTTTGTAAAGATATGGAGACATTTGTTTAGTGTTTGAAGATGATGGATGCACTGTCAAGAGGTTGGAACTCTTTGTTAGGACTTTCAAGTATTCTGTTGTATGTCAAGGGAACCTTACAGAACCACCCCCCCAGTAGTATTGTTGGTGATAAAAATTAGCCAAATAGGAAGATACAGATGTCAAGGGGAGGTCACTTGGAAAAACCAATTCAGACTGTGATGGAAAAATTTATATGTGATGAACATTAACTTTATATTCGGTGGGTAGATCAATGCGAAGGATTTCATTGATGAAGAAACCAGTGTTGTCTGATGGATCATAGTGGACACTTCTGACTAGGCCGCATCTCAAGGTAAGAAATGGTATTGCTTAGGTTTCTAGGGTCATGAATGTTCAAGGTAGTTGAGAAAATGTTCTTGATTTTGTATGCGTATTGTTAGAAGTTCTATCTATTCATACATATGTATTCTAAGCGTTTCTGGTCTTTAACAAGTTGTAGCTGTGAATCAAGATGTTTGTTACTGACCCCAGATAGTTGAGACTGTTTTAATTAGTAGAACACCAACGTTCTGCCCTCCAATAATAAGCAGCGGGTGCTCATTGTTTTTGGGGTTACTATATTGTTTTCTTTTTTCTTTTTTATTTTTACCGGTAAAAAAAAAATTGTATTATCTGTTTAATTCAACCAAAGTTGTTCCTCAATTAAAAGGGAGAGAAAATTATGGTTCCAAAATGTAGCGGAAGATCAACAATATCAACAGTTGATAAAATATGCACGTGTGTATATGCATGCACATGTATACTAACAAGATGTTAACCTGTTCTTGTGGAGAAAATAATTTTTCAGAATTGGCTTGGCATGCGTGGTCACTTTAAAACTTTGCAGAAGTATTACTATCGCAAATAACCCAGAAAAAAATTGTATTCAAATTTCTGTATCGGAGAGCACAGTTTATATCTGGTCTGGTCTCTAACTGCAAGAATGGTTGTTCCATCTATTGTCTTGAATTGTTTCTCTGGATTCCGTGTCATATATTCTCATATATTTTAAGCAACTGTTCGTCATGGTAGTTCATATACATTTGGCTCACAGGATGATATTTCTGATTGTCTCTCTCTCGTCTAAGTATTATTTTGTCGATGAACACTTTTAAATTTTATTATTCAGAGTATATTACATGTATCCCCAAAAGTCTAATGTTTCAATGCTTCTTGTCTTTTTCTTTGTCATCAAAAATCATTTTTACCAGCATACCATAAATACTTCCAGCATGCCTGTGTTGTTTTGTGGAGTATTTCAAACATATAAACTCATGCCATACTTCTTGGTCAAAGTGATGTTTTCTTGGTTCTTCCTTTCACTGTAGATGGTTGTTTGTCTGTTTTTATTTCTCTCATATAGATGACTTATTTATGGGGTTGAGGTTTCTAACTTTTTCCTTAATTCAAATAGAATCAAGAGCCTCCAGAGGTGGACATTCTGAAAGAGGAAATTAGGAAGCTCAATTTGAAACAATCGTATGTCTTCCTTATCAGAGTAAATCACCATTAGATTTCTGGAGTATTGCAAAACTGTGCTTCATTTTATTATATGTATGATTATGAATTTGCAGGCAGCTGTTGGGTAAGGACCTTAATGGCTTAGGCTTAAAAGAATTGCACCATATAGAACAGCAATTAAATGAAGGGCTATCATCTGTGAAGGAGAGGAAGGTTTGGTGTTTTGCTTATTCTGTTTCCATTTTCTTTTTCAAATGAAGTGTATTACTTGAAGGCAAAACTGTAAGATTCAGTGGTTGTATTATGTTCAACTGCTTAAGATACATTTTGAAGGCCTTAACTCACGGCTCGACAATTTCAGGAGGAATTACTGATGGAACAACTACAGCATTCCAGAATCCAGGTATCCCTGAATGCATCATTAAATTTACACCTTATATGGTCTAAAACCTGTAATCTTGAGCAACTAAGATTATAATTATATTAACTACATTTGTGCATATAACGGAAGAATTATGTTTACTGCAAAGTCTCTTATAATAAAAATGGAACCAAGGAAATGGAAATGTTCTTGATATTGATAACTTTATGAAGACAAGGTTTCATTTTAAGTTTGCCTATTTTGAATAGCTCTTTTTAATTGCTTTGATGGCTCTAAGTCATTATTAAACTAACAAATATCAGTAAAGCTGCTGCAAACATTTATAGAAATATGATAATTCTTCCCCATCCACCCTCTCCCCCTCTTTAAATAGCAATAGAAGAAAGTGCAATATATAAGACTAACAGTTCTTTTGAAAGTTGTTACTTCATATCATGTCAACTGTATTTTCTTTGTTTTTGTTCTAGGAACAGCGGGCTATGCTGGAGAACGAAACTTTGCGCAGACAGGCAAACCAAATTCTTATTGATACAATAATATAACTTCTTGTGATAATTTGACTTTGGGTGATTTTTCATATCTAACATTAATTCTGTTTTTGCCTAATATAAAATGTAGGTTGAGGAGCTTCGAGGTTTATTTCGACCAACCAAGCAGTCGATGCCTTCTTTTCTTGCATGCCGTCCTATGGAAATGAATAACTCCTTTGTAAACCGTGGTCCCATAAGTCCAGACATGGTCAGTGATTGTGCAGTCGAGAAAGAAGAATCAGACCTCACCTTGAACTTGGGGTGCTTTTCTTTCCTTTTTTTTATTTTTTAACATAGATAAAAAACTTTTTGTTGGTATTTTGTGGTGTCCTCCCCTTTGAGTCAAGACTAATCCCCCTCGTGATACATGAGGGGGCCTGCATACCCAGTCTCTCTGGTTTCATGGGCAGCAGTCAAACCTTGGACCATTGGGTTAAGTCTAGAGTCTTGCACCAATTTAGGCTATCCAATGTGCGGTCATCCTTGGATCAAATTTTATCTTTTGCCATTTGCAAATCTTGCTGCTTATTGCTTGCCTTGTTTATCCGGTGATAATTAGTTGATCTCCATCTAAGTTATGCTTCTTAAGGATCTCTAATTATATGTCTATGTATGTACTTTATATATGGAGAGAGAGGGAAATTGTAAGTGAACTAATCTTTTGCTAGACCCACTTGAATTTTTGTCCGTGTACTTTTTGGTTGAAGTGACGATAGGATGCATCTTTCTAATAATGCTATAGGTGAATACTGTCTCGGTTGGCAATTTAGTTGTCCTCCATACATGAACTAAACAAAGCATCACCCAATCACTTGGGTCAGGCTACATAATTTTTTCACCGTTCCTTATTTCATATACAGCCATTTCTGGCCAAATAATTTGCTTTTAATATGAATGGTGAACACTGGCATAAGATCACAAATGTATAGGTCTATGCTTATGAAGGTTTGACTAAAAATTCTGGATTAGCTTAATACCTTTAGACTAGCTTAATACTAGTTAATTAATTTTATTTTTGGCTAGGATATGTTTGGAGGAAATGCTCGGAACTTGCTAAATTATGATGACCCATCTGCTAATGTTTCAATTTGTCTTGAATTATGTTTATCTGTCTGTTATCGTTTTAACCAATCTCACATGATTCTCTTTCTTGCTTAGGCTCCCAAATGATGTTTATCGAACGAGGAACACCTAAGCAAAAAACTCATTCCAGCAGCTTCGGGAGTCAAAATGGGCCTACAGTGATCCTTCTCTTGCTGGTCTCTCCCCCTTTTAGCTATAGGAACAAGTGAACAAAAATGAATTTGAAATAGTTAATTTAAGTTTAGCAGTTTCTCCCAGAGCAACATTTTGGTTGGAAACAACTTTATGATCTTTAGATGACTTTAGAATCATCAAAATGCAGGTATATATATATATATATATATATATGTTTCTTTTCTAGGAAGAAGTTTTATACAGGATGATGGAGATGGGAGAAAAGAAAAAAGAAATAATATAGTCTTAGTTTTTACTTTTTCTCTCTCTTGAAGTAATAAGCTATGGACATATGCAAATCAAAGGCTCTCTTTATTTAGGGCAAGGATTTAGAAAGTTTGTTCTCACATGAGAACAAGCTTGGATGAAATGAGGTCGAATTTTTATCCCAACCTCATCTTCATGGTTAGAAAGCTCATTCTCATGAAACTGACTTTGTATAGTCTTTCCCTTTTATATGTCTTGCAGTGATATTTATCTTTACTTATTTGATCAGTGCACACACACACACACCTTTTTGATGTTTTATTTGGTTCCCATGAAGAAAAAAAATTGGAATTTTGCATCTACCTAAGTAGGAATGGTTCTTGGACAGAGCAGGTCATTTGAAACAATGAATTCTGCTTATGAAACACTGTGATTGTCTATTTTATTATAGTGAAACCAATAGAATCTATATACAAAGTATCTAATACTCTAATATACAGTGAAAACAATACAATCTATAGATGCAGAGTCTTAACACTTCAATTTCTGTACAAAGGAAATCCTATTATTACTGCTATCGCTTATGCTGTCTGTGTCAAGACATTTGTTTCTCCTTCCCAAAAATCTTGGAGAACGGATGATTATGTCCTTCCCTACACTATTAAACAGATATCTCCATGCTGATTTTCACCTACGGGTAAACTTTCTGCCCCGGGTGATTGGTCCCAAAGATTTAACCTGGAGGCTTCTCAAGAGTCTTATCATGAAGTCCCATCCACTTTTGGGAAGTCCCATCCACTTGGTTTACCCGCAAGCTTACGTTATTGATATCTTTTACCTTTCTCCATTATCTGTTTGAAAATCTCTATAATACAACACAACCAAAATCCAAAAATTCTTCAAAACCAGCAACACCAAAGACCAAAACTCCACACACCCAATAACCGTTGTTTGTTGAACAGCCCATTTCATGCCAGAACAAACCCTTCACGTTTTATTTATTTTATTTTATCTTGTGTCTTCGAAATTTTTGCCAATTAACAAAAACAATACAATACGAGACTTTTTAAATTTTTAATCTCAAATGATGTATGTTCTAGTAGTACGTCAAATCATGTAAATAATACAATGTTTATAGTATATAAAATTTAAAATTTGGAATGAAAATTTTGAAAGACGAGTTGACTGTTTGTTGTTTTTTTAATTTGATGAATCGGTTAGGAGATATTATGGGTTTATGTGATAGTCAGGCTTATCCTTTAAGCTCTAGTTGTCAAGAATCGATACATAGAAAACTTGAACTCGAGACGCTTAAATTTTATCTTAAATATTTTTATTGTTTAACTACACCTCCGAATGATAGTATGTGTTGTTGTTTTAGTGGAATAAAGAGGATAGAATGGGAAATAACAGGTGGTTTGTGTTTTTCCATTTCTCAGTCTCATTAAATTTCACTTATTTTTTTATGCACCTTTTACTATACTTGAGTATATTTAGGATCACCGGCCCTTTCTTCGAAAACTCGAATGAATGTCTTAAAATGTGATGGTTGTATAAAATAATTTAGGATCCTGATTTTTCATTCTTAATAAGCCAGGGTGCACATGAGTTGGGTTAGATTGAGTTGGGTTATAGTAGAATTGAAATCGATCAAACTTTAGGCGGTTCTAAAAAAAAATGGAATAGAAATCGCTAACAAGTAGATACAAATATTTTCGGATTGGGTCGGATTAAACCGTTTTTTTTTTTCCTTCTAAATTTGATATTTAACAATAAAATCATTAAAACGAATTGATTTTTGAATATTCCTATAGTCTTATCTTGCAAATTCCTCACAGTTAGTAATAAACAATATAAAAACTTGTTATGTTACTTTCAAAGGGTATGATATAATTTGTTTTCTTAAAAAGTATGATCAATATTTTGACATAAAAATGATAAATTATTTTCACATTTATATTACAATGATCAAAACTAATTAAATAAAATGGTGAATAAATATGTTTAAAGAAGTGTGAGAGAGTAACATTGACTACGGGTAGTTGTTATAATACATATATACTATTTAGGACTAATAATTTGTTGATATATATATATATTCAAAATCATAACCTGATTTCATTCTCAAAGTCTTTACAAAAGCATTAGCAAAATAGAGAGGTTAAAGATCACCTTTCTGTTTGATTCTACTTAAATTGATGGGAGACTTTAGAAAAAGCAGGTAGGACTTGTTAAATTAATTTTCTAAAAAAAATTCAAAAGGAAAAGTAACACCAATTTCTTAGGGATACATCTGTGGTCAAATTCACATTGAATGTGGAAAAAGAATCAATAAATTTGTTAATATGTATTATATATATACTAATACATTAATTCGTTTACTTTCTAGTTTTTTTTGAATTGGAATGATATTCAATATGACATATATATATATATATATATTAACACACACACACATACACATATATACTATTTATATACGTATTATATATATATAACTTTTAAGAATTTTTTTTTATAAAAAGCTCGGTTATCGGGTTGGGTCGGTTTATCCAAATTTTAAATCGAAACAAATTTGAAAAAATCGATTGTAAAACTCAACCTAACCCGAATCTTCCCTAGAACTAACTCAATTCGAATTATTCGATTTTTTGAGTTGTTTTGGTTCCAATTCTAATCTTTTTGTGCACCCCTGTTAAGCCTTTGAACTTTAGGGTGGTACAGTTCAAAGCCATCAAAAACTAATGCCATTGACTTTTCCCACAAAGAGAGCTGGCATAATTTCCATAATCATGTGAAAGATTGCATCTATTGATTTTGTCTCTTTGGTATTAATTCTTTCAATGCACAATTAAATATGTGAGCATTAGATATATACTGTCTAACATTTACATGTTATATATATCCAAATTCCAATAATACATTGAATGAATTGGAGAAATTACGATTGATTTGGTCAAAGATCCGACCAATTATAAATTACTGTATGAAAAAATTATCTTTTTATCTCTCAAATGTTGAACATATTGTATAATGATCTCGACTCAATTGTCAATGATAGATCACATATATATTTATAAGATATTATTATACATATGACTTTTAATTTAACCTTTGAAACTATGATCTTAAAGAATCATTAAATAATTACTCAATAAATTAGGTCGAATCCTCCCATTATGAATGGAAAAAGTCCATAGGTAAGTAACGCGAAGAAATTGAGTGATCATATAAATCAAATTCTAATACGTAACATTTATTTCAAATTAAAATATCATTATGACATAATTTATGTCCCATATTTAAAATTAATTTAAATAGCCATTGACTTTTTCGGATTACCTTACAGTTAGCATTTCTTTCTCCTTTGTTATCTGGACCGGGCATATACCAAATTTACAAATGCTTGGGCCGCTTGACTTTAGAACGCAAATCTGAAACTGATTCAGTAAGTTTCTCCATTAATCAAGTTGGAAAATTGGAACCCAATTAAAAGTTGGAAAGTTGGCCATAAATGACTCAAGTTGTAATTTGGCAATTTTGAATCACGCAAAGTTTTGATGAGAAATACTACCTCAATCGTGACTGTCATGACTTGTAGTATCTCAACTTTGATCCATCCAACTCTACTAATGGCTGACAGAGTAGCACCAGCTGTACCCATCAAGCTTATTAGTCTAGAAACAAATTTAGAATTTTTAACTAAATTCTAGTGTATTTCTTTTTTATTTAATTCGATACACGTAATTTTTAATTTATTTATTAAATTAATATAATTTTTTAAATTATATATTAAAAATGTGATTTTAAATCAATTAAGATGGTTAATTTGAAATCTATCTTACATTTTGAAGATGTGATTTAATTAAAAAATTAATTTTAAAATAAATATGATTTTAAAAATTACATGAATTTGATAAATAAATAAAACTTATGGGTGTCAAATTAAATCAAATCCAAATCTAAATTCAAACCACATGGATTTAATAAAAAAATCAACAAATCTATAATACCATGTTTCTTCCACCCAGAAAAAGCCAAGTACCACCAGAAACTTTCTAAAAGACACCCACACACGCACATATATGTGTGTCTGTATGTATGAACAAACTGACGGAAGGAATCTCTACGTGCCCACCTTTTATTCTAATCCATTCCCAACTATCTTCCCATTTAAAAGAGGACCCAAAGGCCCCACACCACATTACTCTATTCCAACATTGATATATGGACATTCCCATCTCCAAACAGTCCCAATCAAATTTTCTGTCATTTCAATGAGTGGGTTCCACTCTAAAGAATAATCTCACAATAATAATATATATATATATATATATATATATAAAAACAATTTGGATGACTTCATTGTAGAAATTATATCAAACGGCTAAAATTATCCCATCATCACCAAACTCATGTTTTGTCTGATTACGCTTTATTTTTTTCATTTTCCTTTTGGACCGAGCTACAATATTTCTTCTCCAATCACATGCCTTCTGTTTCTGTTTTGATCATGTGAGACTGTCTAAACAAAAGAATCGTATTGAAGAATTATTTCATAAATTTGGTATACTCCCCAAATAACTTCTTACCTTACCAACGGAAAGTTGAGACATGTGAAATATAGTTGGCTGAAGATAGCTGGATTATGTTGACTCTTCCATTATAAATTATGTTTTAAAATCTCCATGATGTATATTCATTCCGATAAACCCCCAAATATATACACACACTCTTTGCCCATGTATCACACTCTTTGCCCCATTATATATATATATATATATATATATATATATATATATATATACACACCCTCTTTGCCCCACCGTCAGTTGGCGTGTCGAAAAGCTGTCCATGTAGAAACAAGGTAGAATATATATACAACAACTGTATGTCTATAGCAACGTAACATCAAATTATTTTTTGAATTATGATATGCTGAGACTGAGAGTACACACCATAACCAACCACATCAGACCACGTCCTTGGTAAGGAAAGAGTAATTCATTAAAACTACTAATAATAAAATGTTTTTTAAATTTCTATCTTAAATTCGTATTATAAATAACAGGACACTAATATGTTACTTAAATATTTATCTCAAATTTTGCATTATAGATAATATGAAACTGGTAATTTAGAATGACAAAGAGGCGGGTTAGGGGCGGGATGACCCTTCCCCAATCTCGATCTCGTTTATATTTTCAACTCCCGACCCCAACTCGCCCCGTCCCGTTTAGAGGCTTATCTCGACCTCGACCTTGTTTATATTTCTTGACTTTATCTCGCCTTGTCCCGAACTTCGATATATATATATTTTTTAAGTAACTTAAAACTTTTATATATTTTGATAAGTAAATTAATTTGTTTTTTGCTAAAATAACTAATACAAGAAAAAAAATATATGAGTGTGATATGAAAAACTTTAAAATTAATTTGATATAATGTTGTTTATTGGTAAATATAATGTATATAAGAATAAATAAAAAAACTTAATATTTTTAGTAGGGCGGGGTCGGAGAGGGGTGACCGTCTCCTAAACCCGTCCCGAACTCGATGGGCTTTAAAAGCAATATCCCAACCCCATTTATGAGCACCCCATTTTCACCCTATTAGGAGTGAGAGGGGTAAATTGCCATCCCTACTGGTAGTGCATTAATTCATATAATTAATGTGTCAGTGATATTCTGGCTGTCATATTATTTGAAATAATGATGTAATGCATTAATTTATGTAATTAATGTGTAAAATTTTGACTGTCACATTATTTGGGTTAGAATTTTGGTAATGTAACATTACTCATTATAGAATCACATTAATTACATGATTTGATAAAAAAAAAAAATTACATAATTTAAAATATTACCATATTCAGTAGCAAGTCAATAACACATTATTTAGGACACAATTTTAGGTAGTATATTAATGCTCTTCCAAGAAATTATTCAATGGTCCACTTTAATGATCCCAACAATTATATAATAAATCTCACACACACACATAAACACATACAGTATACTGTTAGAAACGTGATCCTCGATCTGAGAACCACATATCCTTCCTCTTGCTCTTAAAACTACATACATAGCATGTTAGTAGAATGATCAACCATTCCCTAATATCGCTGATGTGGCACAATATGATTGGTTGGTGATATTATCTTGCACTTCCCAGACTGGAGCCTATTAAAACTTGGGTCATCCCATCTTGTTAGTGTTCCAGGTTGTTAAAGACTTATAAATAAACGAGAGCGCTTCTAAGAAATGTTATAAACACAGTTGATTTGGATCCAAAACTCCAAGTCTTCTCTCTTTTCTTTCTCTCTATAAGCTTCTGAAGAAAAAAAGGGAGAGAGAAAAAAATGGAGAAAAAGGCCCATTTGGCTCTCTTATTCATATTCATTCTTTCATGCTTAGCAACTGATCAAAGCCATGGGAAGAAACAGACTGAAGCTCTTGGCCATCTTTACAAAGCCAAGTTGAAGAAAAACTCCGGCATCGACACGAGCCATTTCGAGGCGATTCAAGATGTGAATGAAGCTCAAGTTCTTCCTCAGGATTGGATGAAAGAGAGAGATAGAATAAAGAGATTGCCGGGACAACCACATGTAGGGTTTCATCAATATGGTGGTTATGTTACAGTTGATAAATCTGCTGGTCGGGCTTTATATTATTACTTTGTTGAAGCACAGCATTCTAAAAAGTCTTTGCCTCTTCTTCTTTGGCTTAATGGAGGTATTGAATTTCATTCCCAACTTGTTCGTTTTATTTCATTATTATATCAATGTCATTAGTATAAAGTAAATCGGATAATTATTAGTTAATTAGACAATGTTATCAAGAATTGATTTGCATGTTTAAAGATTGTGTTTTAATTCAAAAATTAAAATGATTACAATAAATAAAAACATAATTCTTGAATGATCTGACGAAATGGATAAGTCTCCCTCATTGGTATATGCAAACGAATATTTTTAATGACATTATTCTTCTTCGTAATTATTTCTTGTTAATGTGGAGAAACTGTATAATAATGAATAATGATGATGCGTTCTATCCCACCAAAATCTCTAGAATCTGCACTATAATACTTGATTTTCTCCAACACTGTTAAGTGTGGTATGTTAGTTGAACTCCCCCCGCCCCCTCTGTCTGTCTGTCTCTCTCTCTCTCTCTCTCTCTCTCTCTCTCTATATATATATATATATATATATAGAGAGAGAGAGAGAGAGATATCGTCTCTCTTCACATGGACACATGATATGAAGACAATAATTATTGGCTGGCTTAATATTATAATGATAAGAATCTTCCATCACATGTGTAATATTGATTTTTACTCTTGAAAATTTGTTTACCTAATAGTATATTATAATGACTTTTGGCTGTGTGAGCGATAATTTATTTGGCTTTCAATTAGAGATAACGTCGGCCATTTACGATTTGGAAAAGACTTGGGGATCCAAATCCCTTGCCTTACTCCTGTGGAGGATTTTCCGGCGTTCATGTTGTCACCATTTTCTCAATCCAAATTATAAATTATATAATATTATATGATATAAAATTCTACAAAATTACCATATACTATTATTAAATTCAAATGATGATTAATTTATTTTTACAATTATTCAAAAATAATAATTCATTTATTGTTTTGGTTGGTTTATGACATGAATTTCGTGTGGCATTGCTTAATCTTTTCACAGGCCCTGGTTGTTCCTCTCTTGCCTATGGAGCAATGCAAGAACTTGGACCATTCCGAGTCCACAGTGATGGCAAAACATTATATAAAAATAAGTTTGCATGGAACCATGGTATATAATCTTCTCTCCTCTCTCTCTCTCTCTCTCTAGATATATATATATATATATATATATATATATATATATATTGTATAAAGTTAGAGAAGTTAAAAGCTTTGTGTAGCTAAGTGTTTTTTGGTCTGTTTTTTGGACATTCTCAGCTGCAAATGTTTTGTTCTTGGAGTCACCGGCGGGAGTAGGGTTCTCGTATTCGAATAAAACATCGGATTATGTGAACGGAGGAGATAAAAGAACAGCTGCAGATAATTACTTGTTCTTGTTGAATTGGCTAGAAAGATTTCCCGAGTACAAGAGCAGGGATTTTTACATCTCCGGTGAGAGCTACGCCGGCCATTATGTCCCTCAACTTGCACATAATATTCTCCACCATAATAAGAAGGCTAACAAGACCATTATCAACCTCAAGGGGATCATTGTAAGAATCTCTCTCTCTCTATATATATATATATGTATATATGTATATGTACAATTGGAAACGTGGGAGGGTACAAATAATGGTTGCTGCTGCTTTTCAACATGGTGAAATAATTGAAACTTGGATTAAGGGTACTGCCTTATCTTGTTATCTTGACCAAGGAGAAGACACTGTAGACCTGGGCCCATTAGGTTCGGATGGACCCAAAAAGTGGTACCACTATGGAGTCCAAGCCCAACCCAAGCCACTTTTATACATTTTGGAAAAAGAATCCAGATCTCATTTATTACAGCTTGTGAGCAACGTATAATGACTTTTGAAACGGGCAAACAGTTTGAGAAGCACTCTTCACGCTCAGAGAGCAATTTTCTAAAAGCTGCAAAAAGTGCTTTTCAAAATGCTGGTCTTAAAAGTTTTAAAAGGGGCACCCTTGGCATACCTCTGAAACTACAGGCCAGCTTGCAACGACTTTTACCCGTTAGTCAACTGTTTGCTTTCTTCATTTAAGAGCTAATTTGTTTCAGCTTAATAAATCAGCTAATTGTGTTAAGTATTTAATTCAAAATTAGTTATTTTGATAAATTGAATTGGAATCAGATTTTGTAGTGAGAGATCCATAAAGTTGAAATTAGTTTATTTCAATAATATTATTTAATTATTATTAATTAAGTTTCGAACAAACTTTTAATCGAATCGATTAGGAACTAAAATTAAATAATTTATTTAGTTTTAAATGTAAATGGTAAGTACTACATTAATATATATATATATATATATATATATATAAATGCAAAAAATATAATTGCGTATTGTAAACTCAGATTTGTATACGAATGCAGATTGGGAATGCAGTGATCAATGATGAAACCGATGTAAAAGGAATGTATGAATTCTTCGGGACTCATGCTCTCATATCAGATGAAACCTCACATCAAATCCAGAAATACTGCGATTTCTCGCCCAGTGCCACCACTCAGTCCGATGAGTGCAATGTGGCTTTTGATGAAGCTAACAAAGAAGTAGGCGACCTTGATATCTACAACATTTATGCTCCTTTATGCTCCTCTTCCAATCTCACTGCCGAGCCCAAGAAGACTTCTGTAAGCAACTCCCATTGAAATTTTTACATGAATATTCCTGAATCTCACCAATCACGTATAGATAAAATGTTACTTTTATGTTCTCTTAAAACAAGCATCCTATTTAGATGACATGTTATTATTGATTGAGTTTATGTCAGATCAATGAATCCGATCCATACAAAAACTTCTCGTCCTCTAGGATTGTGACTAATTTTATGTTGCATGTGTTTGCTGGATCCGGCTCCTCTCTAGTTCATTTTTCTTTCCATTTTCTTATGATTCTTTTGTTCTCTCGTATGCGATTCACTTTCATAAATAATTATTAAAGTAAGTGAGGTTTATTTAATGTGAAAGAGATGAAGGGGAAATTGGAGAGAAAAAGAAAGCTGTGTTTGATAAGTCATTTATTCTGCTTTTGGTGTAGATAGAGAATTTTGATCCGTGCAGTGATTATTATGTATATGCTTATTTGAATCGGCCTGACGTTCAAGAGACTCTCCATGCCAATGTCACCAAGATGAAATATGATTGGGAGCCATGCAGGTACAAGGTCTTATGTCTCTCTTTTTACATGTGGGTTTGTGTATACGACTGTCTTTTTATGTCATTATTTAATATGATGTGATATTTATCCATGTAGAGTACCAAAATTTTCAAAATGTATGGTAAATAAATTCTATATATATTTAAGAAAATTAAAGATTCATGAGACATCTATAATGACATGAAATGATGATTTCTCGAAACAAATACTCATACATAAGAATATAACTTTAACTGAAGCTTTGCACAAAAATTGCAGTGACGTGATAAAAAATTGGGAAGACAGTCCATCAACAATTATTCCCCTCCTAAAAGAGTTCATGGCAAAAGGACTTGGGGTGTGGATATTTAGGTAACTAACTCTCTCTCTCTCTCTCTCAATCCCTTCTTTAATTATCCTCATCATCATTATCATTATTGTTATTAATTATTATTATTTTGGTTATTACGTTAGTGGGTCTAATCATTATATAATTTTCATCATTCTTATGATAGTCATAGATGCATACTTGATGGGTCACTTGAGTAATTAAATTCAGAAGTCAATTTGTTGGTTAACATCTTTCTGAGCACCCTACTTATTCTATAACTTTATTGAAGAAAAACTTTATATATAAAATGGTTTCACACATCCAAACACGATCATCTATATCTATGTATGTATGTATATATATATATATATGCATGTATGTAGAGGGATATAGAATACAGAGCTCCATTGGACTCAGAGACAAAGCTTCTCTACATTATACTTTTTTATCGGTTTTCTTCGATGTGACCTGAATATATATGTAACACCATATATTTGTTATTAGATAAAAATAATAATATATGATATGACTCGACAGAAGTCAAGTCGGAGGAAAAAAAAGTAATGGAGAGGAATATTGTTCGAACTCTTTACATGGCCTCCAATACTTTTACCCCCGCGATGCCTGGTTATATAATTATAGCTCCCAATTTGAGAAAATTTGAAATTTTTTTTCCTCCCCTTCAAATTTCTAAACTCTCTCCCAATATATATGTATATTTTTCTGGCTCTGCCCTTACTGTAGGAGAGTGTGCATATAGCTCCATGATATATATGTGTACAGAATATATAATAACAGAGCATAAATAAATCTGATGTATTGAAATGCAGTGGCGACATAGATGGAAGGATACCAGTAACTTCAACCAAGTATTCAATTGAAAAAATGAAACTTCCTGTGAAGACGTCATGGCATCCTTGGCTCCTCGATGGAGAGGTAATTGATCTCTGTGTCCATCATTTCTATTGACTTTCTTTTTCTGTACCACTCTCTACTTTTCATTTTTGCTTGTTTTGTTAATCATGTCTTTGGACTTGAACTCATCATAAAAAGTGCAAATGGTGTGAGTAAGCAATATAGGTTTGGTTGAGTAGTGGGCTCAAAAAGGTCCTTCACAAAGCCACTTTTTGGGTGGAAGATCAATGCCCTGCCAAATTAAAGTCACTCCTAACGGTGAGATTAGTGATCATATTTGTAATAACACTGCAATTTTACATATATTCATCTATCTCACCATTGGGAGTCAACCCCAACATCAAAGTTTAGGTTCACCTAAAAACTCCTTTCAACAAAGTTTAATTTGGAGTAAAAGTAGTGGTCTGGGATAGCCTTGTACATCATATTTGGATTGAATCAGGAGTGATTTAAATCTTATTTGTTAAAAAAATTATCTGACGGATCTATAAATTCTTAATCCAAATTTGAATTTGTTAATTATCGAATTCGATAATAATACTGATATATATTATATATATAAAATATTATGTTATAATATATTAAATTTAAAATATCGAAACTCAACTCAATTCAAGAAAGTATTATAAACATGTTAAAAATATATATTTTAATTTATAATATATAAAAATTAATATATATGTTATATTTAATTAAATCCGATCGTTAACGGATCGGATTTGTTTAATTCATATCTGATCAATTTAACTAAAGAAATTATCCAATTCAAATCAAATCAAATCAAATTCTTTATACTATATCCGAATGAATAAATTGGATTCAAATCAAGATCCGATTTATTGACAATCCTAATACAGAATCATATATTACATGATTGCGAGAGTTAACTTCATTCTATTCTGCTGTCTTTGTCCAGTGATAACTTAAGGTTAGTATGGAAAAATTACAGGATTAATATCTACCAAAAAAAAAAGTGATCAACATACTTTATTGGAGTCATCAAACAGCCTTTGGAAGAATGGGTTTTAGGGGCCATTAACACAAACCTCTTCTTCCATTTTCACCCAAATATAAAAAGTACAAATAGTAAAATAGGTAAAAACCACTCAACCTAAATTGCTGAAAAATGCTTTTATTGAAGTGCTCTAAAAGCAATGTTTTCTTGCATGGAAGATGCATCAAATCAAACACATTTTGAAATTTTTTGAAGCCAAAAAATGATTTTGACAACAATTAATGTTTCCCCTTGATATTTTTTTTGTGTATCAGGTTGGAGGGTATACCCAAGTTTATAAGGGAGACCTAACACTTGTAACTGTTAGAGGATCAGGGCATCAGGTCCCAAGCTACCAGCCTGCAAGAGCTCTTTCATTGATCAAACACTTCCTTACTGGCAAACCTCTCCCCAATACTTCCCAGTCATAATTAATTAACTTCTTCAATTTTCTTTATTCAGTATTCTTTAGTACAATTCCAAATAGGTTTAAGTTCAATAGACAATTAGGGTTTAGCAAACAAGTTTTTCATTGCTATATTGTCCCTTTTTTTGAAAAAATAATGCCAATTGTATTAAATAATATTAATAATAATTCCTTGTTTTGATTAAAGCCCAATGACTAGTCATTTAATTTTCTTTGAAATTCCCAGTGTTGATTGAAACTTCACAAATAACAAATTCATGGCAGATTGATGTTTGTTTTCATTTTCCTTTTTGTTTTCTCTCATTTTTCTTAATGATGAGTTGAACCCAGAAAATTTTGGATTACAGCAACTCTCAGTGATCTACAATGTTAGAATTTTCTGAAATTTAAATCAATCAATTTTCCCAAATTTGGCGGCAGAAGTTAGAAATTTAGTGTTCAGAAAATATAGCTACATGATGTTCCAACATGGATTCCACATCTTGTAACCAAGCCAATAGTTGGAGTAATAATTTCTAATAATTAATAAATTTTAAAGAATCAACTTAGTTCTTTGATGAATCATTAATAATTTTATTAGCTAATTGGTGATACTTTTTTTAAAAAAAGATTCTTTATAATATTAATTGTTAGAGAGATAATATAGTTTTATATATCCCATTTGTGACATATTTTTATAATTATATTTATTAATTCAACGTTATTAGAGTTAAAAGTATTTTATATAAGAAAAAATTATAACACGAGTAAGTGTAAGAAACATAACTTTTTTAATTCAAAATGATATTATAAGCTTTATATGCATTTAGTTGAACATGTAAGAAATACTTTCGGTTAATGAAAGTATGTGAAAGGTCAAAAAAAATTTGTTTATTAAGGACAGTACATGGCTCCAAACCTCCTATGCATATACATGTCATCATTTTTTTGGATTATGCATGTACTCACATATATATATATATATATCATGTGATTATTTAGTTTAAAAAAAAATTAAAAATTTAAAAAATCAAAAGACACGTGTATTATATATGTGTCAAATTGTGATTAAGACACGTATACAGATAGGAGGCTAATTTGGAGCTAAGTATTGCGTTATTAATTTTAGGTTTTTTTATGTGGATGCCAGCTGTGTTTTCATGTGTGCTAACATTTTTTTGTCGAATATTCAATCCCTTTAAGACTTACAGTCTTCATTTCAATGCCACAATGCCATCAATACAATATTTTGGTATAAACTTCATTGACAGGGCCATTTTGTTGTTTGAATAGTAGTTTTAAGTGGCCCCAATTAGACATAGCAGTATAGGAGTGGATATTATATCCTGGGTATTGCGAGTTTTGCCTGTTTGGTTCCCCTTCGGCCTTTGGGTTGGGTTGTTGTGGAGGTTGTTATTATTTGGCAGGTTCAGTTGGCCTGCTGTGTTGGGGTGTTGCTGGCTGTGATTAGTTCTTTTCTTCCCTTCTTGGTGCCATCATGGTTGGGCTGAAGAATGGGCTTCATGATACCTTTTGCTCCCTCCCCTCTCTTTCTTTGTCTTGTTGATGTTTCCCAATGTATTGCTTGTACATTTGTATCAATACGATCTCTTTTTTCTTTGTTGATTAAAAAAAAAAAAATTAAACTCGACCGGTTCGATGGGTCAACCAAGTAAACCGATAAATTAAAAGACATGTTTTGTTATTGGATCATTTAAGAATATAAATTGATTAACCCAGCTGATTTTATGGTTGATCCAATGAACTAGATGAGTTTATATGAATTGATTGAGTTGTAAGTAATTACCAAAAAAAATTGATTTAATAACCAACATTGTACATGATTTATCCTCATGAATGATATTAAAATATCTTTAATATATTCATTAGGTATTTTATTTTTTATTATTATGTTTATGTAATATTTAACTTGAATTTTAATAATAGATTTGATACTTTAACTCTAATTTAATCTTTGAAATAAGAAATGACAATATAAGAATTCATATAATGTTATAATTTTTTGTTCAATATTAATTTAATCCACTTCTGTTTATATATTATTTTTTTAAAAAAATTCTATATATACTATCTTTATTAATAAATCACACTATACAAAATTAGTTTTAAAGTTTCTTATATTACATTCATATTATTTTTTTATAATATTATTCTTGCAATAAATTTTTAATATATTTACCAAAATTTTTGTTAACTTACTTGGAAAAAAATTATATTAGGATTCGAGACAGGTCAAGGCTTATAAATAAGATGAGAATCAAGATAAATCTTTACATAGAACGGGGTAAAAATTATAATTAAAATTAGAATTAAAAAATAATACCTGTCCTATTATCATTTTTAATTAATATATGTACTAAACTTACGGAAGAATATCTCTATGCTTTCCTTTAGCTTCAAAATGCTCTGTTGTGTAACATCATAACTTTCAGTGACGAAGCCCTAGTCAAAGCCCATAATCAAGCCCAAGTTACTTCCTAGGTACAATTGCCCAAGCAACTTCATCAAATTAACAGCAACACCATTTTCCTCTACTCCTCCCGTCCTCTCTTCACGGCACGAAGAACAAACCCTAACCCTAACCCTAGAAACTCAACAAACCATGGTTTGCATACGCAAGGCAACCATGGACGACCTCTTGGCAATGCAAGCCTGCAATCTCTTTTGCCTGCCTGAAAACTACCAAATGAAGTACTACTTTTATCACATTCTATCTTGGCCCCAGCTCCTCTACGTCGCCGAAGACTACGGCGGTAAGATTGTTGGCTACGTATTGGCCAAGATGGAAGAAGAGAGCTCGGAGTGTCACGGCCACATCACGTCCCTCGCCGTACTCCGTACACACCGCAAACTGGGTTTAGCTACCAAGCTCATGACGGCGGCCCAAAACGCCATGGAACAGGTATTTGGTGCCGAGTACGTGTCGCTACATGTGAGGAAGAGCAATCGGGCGGCGTTTAATCTGTATACGGAGACGCTGGGATACAAAATTCATGATGTGGAAGCAAAGTATTATGCGGACGGCGAAGATGCCTACGATATGAGAAAGCAGCTGAAGGGTAAGCAGCACCACCATCTCCATCATCATCATCACCATCACCATCACGGTGGTGGGTGTTGCGCCGGTGAGGCGAAGAGTGGGGAGGCAAAAGTGGAGGCGAAGGCACGTTCAGCAGAGTGATGGTAAGAGGTAAATTGGGGCTTGGGGTTATGGGTTTTTATTATGTTTGTTGGACAAGCATTGTTGATACTATATGTTCAGTATGTGAGAGCGAGTATGAGCTAGAAGATAGGAAATTTTATTTATGTCTGTGTGTATGGAGCTATTGTGATGGACATGCCTATTTAATGGTATGTAAGCATTTTATTACGTCTCTTAGATTGAGTTGTTTGGTTCAAATAAGGATTTGATTTTGATTCATATTGCATTTTTTTTTAAAAAAAAATCATATTTGTTTGATGATGAAATTTTGTCTTTCATCAAGGAGAAATTGTTGAGTGAATCAATTTTGTGGTTTCCATGCATCTAATTCTCTAGGCTAAGATTGTGCATGCGTGCCAGGCGAGGTAGTTTCAGATTCTTAGGTCTGGATCAATTTAGTTGATTACCTTTCTTGTATGTGGAACCAGTAGTGCTATTTCGGGTAGTGGTGGCAAAAATGGTTTTCTGTCTGCTTACAAAATCAGGAATTTTACTTTTTTTTTGTCTCCTACGGTAGTGTACATGTTTTGAATTTACTAGGAGGTGAGTCTGCCTTCTGCAAATTGAGAGAATGACATAAAGCACCAGCTTTGGTGACCCATTATTCGTTTCAGATGACCGGTCTTGGAAACCAGACCACATTAGCAGTATGCATATGGGTTTGTCCAATACCAATGCTGCTGCATTTCTAAAAGTTTGCATTATGGAGTACATTGAGAAATCAACTTTTGCCGTTCTTCATTATTATTTAGGTTTTCTTTGTTGAGATGAATTAGTTGATGCCGATGTTTATTGTTCACGAATCACCAACTTCACCTAGGCCCACTTTTGGTACTTTTATTTATTTTGGTCATGAAAATTGAAGTAGTTAGATATTTCCCTTTTCAAGCTTTGGTGAATGCTGAAAAGGGGAAAAGAATAGTCTTGGAAAATCAGGGACTTCCCTTTGTGGGACTTGAAGAATGTTGTTTCTAGATCTTTTGGGTTCTATTCGGTCTTGTGTTTGAAAGGAGTTATCTGTTCTTAAAAATGGATGAAATGGAAACAAGAAGGAAACTCATTTGACAAAGTCTTTTTTTGAGAAGGTGATTTGAAAAGGCCATCTTTAAGAAACTATTCAACATAATTGTCTGCTTTTCAAGATTCCTGGTCCATTAGAAATGAATACAACTCAACAAGAGCTTCTTTTTTTTTTCAAATTATATTTCCCTTTTCATGCTTTGGTGAATGCTGAAAAGGGGAAAGAATAGTCTTGGAAAATCAGGGACTTCCCTTTGTGGGACTTGAAGAATGTTGTTTCTAGATGTTTTGGGTTCTCTTCAGTCTTGTGTTTGAAAAGAGTTATCTGTTCTTAAAAATGGAAGAAATGGAAACAAGGAAACTCATTTGGCAAAGTGTTTTTTTTGAGAAGTTTATATGAAAATGCCATCTTTAGGAAATTATTCAACATAATTGTCTGCTTTTCAAGATTCCTGGTCCATTAGAAATGAATACAACTCAACAAGAGCTGTGTTTTTTTTTTTTCAAATTTCTCATCATTTTTCCCTAAAATTCTCAAATGAAGATGAGTTATTGAAAATGATACCAAACAGGCCTTTGTTTTTTAGGAGCTCCAAGTGGAGGATGGGTGAGAAGAGGTTCTCTTGGCTTTCTTGAATGCTTGTTTCTAGTTATTTTTTGCTTTGAAGCCTTATTGTATACTTCACTTGTTCTTAGGTTTTGTCTCTTTTCACAATCACACGCCTACTCATCATAAGAAAATACAATTGAGAAAATGTTATGGATGGATGCTAGATATAGTGTTCAGCAGTGTAGCTAGGAATCTCTGCTGCATTTAGCTAGGGAAAAGATGAACTTTATTCGATTCTTTTGCTATGAGGTTATTTTTCTGGCTGCGGTGTCCGTATCCATTAGCAGACGTTCCTAAAGACTCGCTTGATGGGGACTTTCAACAGAGCTGAAATAGGAAAGGTTTGATTGGGATGACTGTGTTTTCATGTAATTATTATATACCAGATGAGAAGTTGGGCATATTTGGTGTGCAATAAAACTATGTCAATATGGAACTCTTGCCATATGCGGTGATATGAAAAGCTGCCATTTTAATCCAAAACGAAAGAGATTTTGGAGCAGAAGAAGAATAATAAGATCACAATTAATTGATTAAGTTAGGCCTGTATTGGGGTTAAGGATATGATTTAGAAGGTTGTAATTTTAGTCTGGCAGTCGCAAGAAGCTGATTTGTGATGAGGCCTAGTTCTAGAATCTATGTTGTCCTTGCTTTGCCATTATATGTTTTCTGGTCAGTGGATCCTTACTAAATTCAAGGATTTTGGCTTAGGTGCATCTGCTTTAATCCACGGTGTAGCCGAAACGAGAATGTTGAGATGAATGTGCGGTAAAACAAGAAAAGATAGAATTAAAAATGAACATATTTGTGAGATGGTAGGAGAAACAACTATAGCAGATAAAATGAGAGAAAATCAGTTAAGATGGTATGGTAATATACAACGAAAATTAGTTAATGCACCGGTAAGAAAGAGTGAGTGACATGGTTAATATTGAGGTTCATGCTAGAGGATAAGGGCGACCAAAATTAACTTTAATAAAAATAGTTAAAAAATATATGCTAATGTGTGATCTAATTGAGAAAATGATCTTAAATAGAAAGGAATTGTTAGACAGGATTCATGTAGTCGACTCCAAATAATTTGGACAAGGCTTTGTTGAGTTTAGTAGTATAGGCTGGAATGATTCCTTAAATCGTGGGAATTATAAATAATCCTAGTAGTTTTAAGTAGGTGCTCACCAGTCACAAATTGGTTGGTTAAGGCAGATGACAATGTACTTTAATTATGTGTCTCTCTCTTTCTTGCTTCTTTTCTTAATTATATGATTGGTCTCAAACACATTGTTATTGATTATTATCTTTTAGAATACAATTGAATGATAAGTTTGAATGCTTCAGGTAAGTGTGTTACAATCTTGTTTGCATGACATGGTACACAACGCTGGTGTTTAAAGATCTTTCAAAAGTAATATACAACACATTATCTCCATTAAGGGTGTAATATCTATAGTTTGATCCTAATATACTAGTTTTGTATGGGTGTGCATATTGATCTTCATCCAATCAAGAAATACGGAGTGTAATTATCAAATTAATTTAAATGTGAAACTTCTTGTATTAATGCAAATTGTAACTTCATTGTGCAATGGTAAAATTTAGGTTAACAAACGTGAGATGGTGGTTTGAGTATGACCACATTTACTTTGCTTCTGTGATCCCTAAAGTTGGGTTCATGGTAAGTCCACCCCGTCCGTCTTGTTGAGACGAACAATGTGTAGCAACCAAGGAGAATTTCTGATCTGGAGCACCTGGTAATACCCCCCTGGAGGGGGTGCGGAAAAATAAAAACCAATAGTAGTGTTTAAAGATCTTTCAAAAGTAATATATAACACATTATCTCCATTAAGAGTGTATCTATAGTTTGATCCTAATATACTAGTTTTGTATGGGTGTGCATTTTGATCTTCATCTAATCATGAAATACTGGTAGTGTAATTATCAAATTGATGTAAATGTGAAACTTCTTGTATTAATGCAAATTGTAACTTCATTATGCCATGCTAAAATTTAGGTTAACAAACATGAAAAGGTGGTTTGAGTATGACCCTTAGTTACCATAATTCGTTCTTCCCCTAGCGAATTGCGAATTGAGATCGCACGATTCAAAACATGGATCATTAGTGATTTGGAACGCAAGAGTTAACATTCTAATATAAAATATGAAAAATTTCAAAAAGACATAAAATACATATACATCATTAGAATTTTATTTTATAATGGCTCAGATTCGTTGGAATCTTTTTGGTGTTTATATATACATGCCAATATTATTACAAATATAATCAAAAAGCATATCACGTTTCAAATAAACGTATTTCGTTCTAACAAAGCGATCCAAAGAAGCCTACGCCTAACGCGTTATATTCTATAACAAGTGACGATCTATGTTCCTGTTTCTGTTACTCGTACCATAACGATCTACGTTCCAGGTAACATTGGTATGACCACAGAAACTTTGCTTATGTGATCCCTAAAGTTAGGTCCATGGTAAGTCCACCCCTTCCGCCCCCCGCATTGTTGAGACCTACAATGTGTAACAACCTGATGAGGAGATTTTTGGTCTGGAGCACTTGGTGACCCCACCCCCACAACCCCTGTGCAGAAAAAGAAAAAACCAATTACGTATATTTTGTATATCTCGTTCAATATGAATAACTTCAACCATATGTGATTGTGTTTGTTTGACACAAAAAGGCAAGAAAAGATAGATTATGATCCAAAAATAATTGAAAACCAAAAATTAGGAATTTTGCTTCCATATTGCAAGGGAGTTGTGGAAAAATGACAATCATTTATATAGTCCTGATTCTTGGACATGTTTTCTGCTATGCCACTAACTCTGCTTTAGCCTGTTCCCATCTTCATGATTCCTTCCTATATGCAACGATAATTTTCTTTAATTACCTCATCGAAAGGGAAATCCCAATGTAGGTATGACAGCACAACTGACTGGAATCAGACAAACCTTATTATGGTCGAAGTAGTCACTTTGATAATCCACTGGTTTAGATTTCTGAGCCCAAAAATTTTCAGTGGTCTTCATTCTTCATAAATTATTTGGCATACGCTTTTTTATGTTAGAAACATTAACTCCGGACTCAGCAAGAGGTGCCATACCAATATGTTACGTTGCTCTATTTTTTTCAAATCCTATATATATATATATATATGGTGCCATACCAATATGTTACGTTGCTCTATTTTTTTCAAATCCTATATATATATATATATATGGTGCCATACCAATATGTTACGTTGCTCTATTTTTTTCAAATCCTATATAGATATATATATATATATATATATGTATGAACACATGTATGGCAGAGTTTTGGTACTGTTAAGAACTATGCACATTAGACCCACTTGCTGGCTGGCCATACTCCAATGTCTCGTGCAAATGGTACTGGAATTCCAATGTCCACATGGAGCAGGGCAGTAACGAAATATATTCTTTATTCATTGAAACTGTTGCAGATTACCATCCCCTGCATTGCAACTGGTCTGTTGCCAGCCGATTTATTTTAAATTTCTGACAATTTTTCTTACTGCTCTATCACACACATCTTTAGAATATTGCCCATCTATGTTTTGAGTTAAAAACTCAAATTACTTTGGTTAATTATGATCCTTTTTTTCTTGCTATTGGAATGTTGCAGGTACTTGTCATAATGATGATAAGATTCCACTACTTTTTTTTCCCAATCTTTATTCATTGAGTCAACATTTTATTGATCAAATGCAGGAATCTCCTCGGTTGTTTTTGCTCAAGCTTATCTGTTACTCTTTCTCTCTCTCTCTCTCTCTCTCTCTCTCTCTCTCTCTCTCTCTCTCTCTCTCTCTCATAGTGACATTTCTACTGCTTTTGGCTTTCTCCTATCTAGAATTGTGGATACAGGCTTTTGAATTTTGGTCATTCTGTACTCCTATAATCTGTTGAGTTGTGATCGAATAGCTTCACCTATCACAGAACTGAGAACACCCAGTTGGACGTATATATTGTCTGACTTTTATGTTAAACCAATATGTGTGTGTGTCAGATAGGATGATAGTGTTTCCTTCTGTCATTCTAATCACCTAATTTATGAGTTTTTTCTTATCACTTTGTACACACAGAAAAACAAGATTCACCGAATATTTTTTGTTCAAAATCTATACAATTGGATGATTTTGAATTATATGATTTGATGGCTTTTCTTCTTTCTTTTTTTTTTTCTTTCTCTAAGGTTGCTCTCTCTCTCTCTCTCTCTCTCTCCTACTACCCAAAAACAGTAGTAGGAGAGAGAGAGAGAGAGAGAGGAAAAAAAAACCTGTGTATACAAGTTTTTTTTTTCTTAAAACACAATCAAACACATTGTTGAAAAAAGTCCCAAGTTTCGAGTATATAAGTATTCTGTAATCTACTAGATAAGGTTTCACATGTCAAAATCAAATACATTGCTAATTGAACTTTGGACATCCATTATATTATATATAAATGGGGTGGCCATTATAATAATCAAGCATATTCCATCTTTGACAATCCCAGCAAAATATTCCCACTTAGAATGATTTACCTGCATCAAATAGAGATATAAAAATGAATAAGGGGTGCTTTAGACAGTTGTGCTAGCTCATCTCATTTTCATTAAATAATGGCAATGGAATCATTTCCTTTGCAACAAGTTTAGTGTCTACTTCTTTATATAAGGATTTACAATAAATTTATTTAGAACAAAAAGTAAATAATTTTTCTATAAAGTATAACAAAAACCATGTGATAATTGTAGACCACATTTATTCTCCATTGGATTTGCAAAATTAGCAAAAGGAAATGAAAACGCATACAATAAGGGAGAAATTAGTATACTAATTTTACATCTTATTTCATTTTTTTAATCTTGAAAAAACAATAATTTAAATGTACATTATTTGAGATGAAGATAAAATACAAGGAAGATAAACACTTTTTTTTTTTTTACTTTTCTTTTATTAAACACAATTTAATATTCAAAAAAAAAAGAATTTAACTCATTAAGTACTTAATAACAAACTCACCCAAATAATTTAATATCATTTTTTATAACTTAATTATTTATTAAATATATTTACTTATACTAAATGACTTAATTCAAATAACATTTTTATATAAGTACTTTAACTTTATATACAAGTACTTAACTCATTTTGTTGCTTAAATCAACTAAGACTCTTACCCATCTCAACTCAGATGGGCACGAAGTCCTAGGCTTCCATGAGTGAATAGTTGAATACTTATGATAATGTATGCCCGTATTATTTCACAAGGGTGAAAGAAAACAAAATGAATATGATAATATATAAGGCTGCATTAGCAAAAGTACAGACAAGAAATGGCTGCAACCGACACATGGTTGAGGATATGGGTTAAGTTTATTATCTTAAGATGGATGTTTTTATATTTAAGATATTTTATTATTATTTAATAAATTTAATATCTTATTATTGAATTTCATATTATTATGCATGTGAATGTTGATATTTTATATCATTAAGATTGTTAGTTATTGAATTGTTATTGGAAATAATTCATGTATATAAATGAGATTTATGTATAAGAGATATGAATTTATGTCAAGTAATTCTAAAATTGTTCGCAATCATTAATGAAACCGGGTATCTTGTCTGTATGACTGTAATACACTTGACTTCTATGTGATAGGGTGATTTATCTCAACCATTTAGAGTAGTGGATTCTAGGTTATAATATTGGTATATTTAGAATACACTGAACTGGATCATTATAATAAATATATCATATAAAGTTGTCATGTTTGACATGATTCTTATATTAACTATTTGCAGTAAGCTCTTAATCATGAGAGAATAGTGGACTCAAGTTCTTACTGGTGGTGACTTTGAATTACCAATGAGTGAGGTCTTTTAGATCAACATTTCGGTATCTTGAGAAATCATTGTTTAGACTGTGGGAATACATATTCTTTAGATGAAATCTATACTCTCTAAATTAGAGAGAATGATATCACTAATGTTTTAATTCAATTGATTAATCATTGAAATTCGGATCCGATCTTTTCAATAAATTATTTATTGAGATTTTGACTATTTTATAGTGATTAATAATTGGTAAATTAAGTTGTAAAAATAATTAAAAATTAGTTTGACAGTGAATAAGTCCAAATCCTAATTATTAATATCCTGATAGAGGAGTTTACTATATATGTTTAGTGATTATGAATTTTTTTTTATTTCACCATATTAGAGTACAATTTTAATTATTTAGTGAAATTAATTAATTAATTAAGAGTTAATTAAAAATTAATTGACTAATTTGAACTAATTTGATGAGACCCTTGATCTATTTTTTTGTCCTAATTTTATAAACTCCTATAAATATGTAATTTAAAGGAAATAAAAGTACAACAACATCAAAAGATTATTTTCCTGCAAGAGAAAAAGAGAGGAACTCACTCTCCTCTTTGGTGTACGATTTACATAGAAGAAAAAGAAGAAAAGACTTAGAAGAGTAAGAGAAAAATATTGCATCAATCTTTTTAAAAAGACTTTTTCATAAATCAAAAAAGGAGGAACTCACTCTCTTCTCTAGTGTACAATTTACATAGAGGAAAAATAAGAAAAGACTTAAAGGAGTAAGAGAAAAATAGTGTATCAATTTTTTTAAAAAGATTTTTTTATAAATCAAGATTATAAAGAATAATGTAATTCTAATTCTCTTTTTAAAATTATATAATTAGTATAAAGAAAAAAAATTAAATAAATTTTTAAAATAGCCAGTTGTGTTACGAACCCAGCAGACCGACAAACAAGCTGAATTTACCAAACAAAAACCAATTGAGTGGTTGCAAATGAGAGTTGCGTTTACTAAAAGCTGAAGTCTCTGTTTTTTTTCTTCCAATCACTAGAATTCCCTACCACCTTTTAGCGGACATAAATAGTCTCAAACCGGCCTTTAAACTCATTTTCATCTGTAATTGTCTTTCTAAAATTACTGAATTTTATATTTATCTTATTATATATTTCAGTGTAAGACAACATTTATTTATTTCTTTGAGAGGTACAGTTACCACATATGCAAACTTCCAAACTGATAAGTATGCTCCGACAATCTCTTGTCATTTACCCAACTTTTTTCCTTTCTCCCAAATTGATTGATATGATATTTAAACTCTGGCATTCACTTTATAATAATCCTAATTTAACACTGAGCTAAGATTCCATCTTAATACTTCCAAAATCAATAATTATTAATCAAAGAGCAATAATTCAGAAATGATGCCCCATTTTTGCATTCAAAAGACCTAATACATGTCTGGCAATTTAGGATAGAATATTTTCGGATGGATAGCAGTCACTCCACATCATTATTTTACCCACATGGTGTGATTACGTACAGTGATTTTTTCTCACAATTTTTATCATTTAACTTAATTTTTTATAAAAATCTTTCTAATTAAAAACCGTCACTCCACATCTTAATGACGCGAAAGTGACGAGTCACAGAATAACTTCTCGAATTAAGGGGTGTATGGTTATACAGAATGAGGCATTAGCTAACCAGAACCTTATCTGGAATTGATCTTGTTGATCATCCCACCATTATTAATATGCTATTTATGAATAACTTTCAAGCAAACCCCATTCAAATCTGATTTCAAATCGAAAACAGAGGAGTATCAGTCATCAATGCAGTTCAAAAAGGGCAACTTCAATTTTTTAATCACAAACAAGGGGAAAATTTTGATAAAAACTCCTCGTGGTGATTCTTACAAAGATTAGTTTACAGAAAGAAAAGGAATGTAATTAAATAATGATGGGTTTTATTAAACTATAACTACTATAGAATAATGATGGGCAGATGGGGCTGCTACAAATGGAACATCCCAAAAGTATATCAAATATAATAAAAAGGCGATGTCCAAAAGCCACTTTGTTTTTGTAGCATTGTTGATAGGAATCTCAGTGGGCTCTCCCTCATCCCTTACCTATTTCAAAAGTACCCAATAGTGGCAGAACTTCGAGACACAAAATTTACATCATCACCATCTCCACCACCATGTGGGAAACTTAGCCTTGACCCATGTTGATCTGGGGTCAAGCCCTTGGTCCCAATTGAATCCATGTGCAGAGGCTGACCTTTGGCTAGCAGGGCTAAACTGTATATACCCATATAACATTTGTACATTTGCTGGATTCATACATTCATGATTCATCCCCTGAAAGAGTTACCTTGCAAATTGCCGGGGGACTCGAGGCGTTGGTACAACCACGTCGCGGCCAGCTTTAATCGATTCGAGACGTTCTGATATTGTTTTGTCACTGAATAGCCTGTTATCAGGGTTCTCAGCATAGCAAACGTAGTAACAGCTCACACAGGCATGAGGCAGTGCCATGGCAATCCTGGTCTGGCAAGTTAAGGCCACAATTAGACTATGTTAATTGAATAATTAAAACTAGAGTTGTTCAAATGTGTAATTGAACTGACAAATGTTGTGTTAAGCCCACTAACCATAAGGTAACCAATGAAGAAGGCAAGGAGTGAAATGGTGGCAGTGAAGTTCTGGTGCACTCTGGCAGTCCAGGCAGCTACAACAATAACACAGATAGAACCACTGCAGACGCCAGTGAGGAAGCAGATTGAGCTGGTCATGTCGGAGTCAACAATGGTTACAATTTCTCTTTTCTGAAACAACTCCCAAGTGTCTTGTGATGCCTGCACAAAACCTTTTCCATATGCAGCTATCTGTAACAATTGTTTAGGGAATACTTCAATTCCATAATTTCAATCTCAAAAATAACATAATCATAAGTCATACTCTATCATTATAAAAAGTCTATTTCAAAAAAAAAAAAAAAAAGAGAAAGGAAAATATGAATATTAATGATCAATAGAATTGCATTCAGAAACTTCATGAATGATTCTATAACCATCAAAATAAAATTACAAAAAAAAACTCCTTAAAGACAGTTATATTCTGTAATTATTATACAGACTGCATATATTGTGTATCATTTCATAAATGAAATTCAATGTAAAGAAAATTATGCGAGTGTTAATGGCCTCTCAATTAACAATACCTGTACATAGGCCCAGCCATTGCCATATCTGAAGATGGATTCCATGACCCTGAGACAGCAATGTGCACAAGAAAACATGAACTCATCTTCTCCCTCGAGCAAATTTAGACCTCGAGCGACAATTCTCAGAGCTTCTATGGCAGGGACAAAAAGAGACCCAAGACAAGCACTTCCAAGATTAATGGACACAGCTCTTTGGAAACAAAATTGAGTGCTGGATTGCATTCCTCTGAGATAATATAGAGCAATTACCCTACTAACGGTTAAATTAGCAACATTTCGCATTACTTCAGCTGTCCAAGCCAAGCTCAGTACCAATAAAATTATGATCAATGGTGGGAAATAGAAATTTAAGGCCCCAATTACAGCTAAAATCCACAGAGACATCCACAAGAAACCAATTCCAAGCATCCAATAAGTGGGTTGATTCAAATCAGGGAATTTTGACACTGGTTCAAGCGATTTAATCAGAACCTTAGAACAGAACTTAATTCTTCGTGTGACCCAACAACCATACAATCCATTACAGATTGCAAACGCAATAAAGAGGACGCCAACGCCATCGGTGGGGGGTTTTTGGAAGCAAATTAGGAGAATTCCAGCTGATAAAGACATGACAAAAGAGCTCCAAAGTATGAAATGAACCATGAATTTAGGCCATTCTCTCACAGCTTTTTGCCATGAAAATGCAAGTGTGATGCTAAGAAGAGAGGCAGCCTCAACCTGAGGCAGAAAATATTCCAATACCCTCTTCTCCTTTCTCTCAGTCGCACCTGCTTCTAGCAAGCCTTGAATTCCCTTGAACAAAAGAAAACAAACTAGCCCAACAGCAACAACCGTGTGCAGAAGGAACAAAAACAGAGATATTTTGTTTGTGTATGCTCTTGAATTCAGATTTGTTAGTGATGGCTGGTTACACACAAAAATCCCAGAAAAATATTAAGATTAATTTTGAAAAATCAGCAGAAAAATTATATATATCCACACACACATATATAAGACTTACTTGTGGGGTTGGTGTAGAGCGAGGCTGAGAATGAGGAGGAGGGGGGCGAGGCTGGGAAGGAGAGGGTGTGGCAACTCTGGTGGCGCCATTAATGATAAGCCTGAGAGGGTTCGTAGTGCTCAACCTCTGCAACCGTGACATACGAACTTGTCTAGGAGGGTTGTTTTGAATTTGAACCACTGGTTCCTGAAAACCCACTTCACCTTTCTCCACATCCTCCACATCCTTTACTTCTACATCTTCTTTTGGATTCTCCTTCTCCTCTTCTTCTCTCTCTACATCACCATTTTCTCTCTCTACCACCTAACAAAAACGCAAAACAAATACACAACTTTAAACAACAAAACACAAGGAGCAAAAATTAGACGAAATTAAAGGGAGGAGAAAAGGTGTTGTGGTACAGGTTCTGAGGCACCCATGGATGGCTGTGGTGGTCGTATCCGGCGGTGATCGTCAGTTCAACGTTGGCTTTATTTCTTGGTGGTGGATGAGGTTATTGGGTCATTGTTTTACCAAACTTTTACATCTTACCCCAGATTCTGAGACAGACACAGTGTACAACCCAACAGCTGATGTTTCGAAACGCGCTTAAGAAGCGCGTGACGGAAAGCCCCACTCAGAATAAAAGTTCTTCTTGCGTCAGTTGGATTGACCAACAGAAAAGCGTTTGGAATCACGCTTCGATTCTATGTGAGCCAGGTGCCCGGTGCTTACGGTATGCGTGCGTTAGAGGTTGACCCGTAAGTGAAAGCGAGGAAGAGTTACGTGAACTGGATTAGATTGGAATTGTGATAATGAATTATGGACGGCTGAGATTGGTTCTTGGTGGGGGTTACATCATACCAGCACGGAAGGTGATATTTGAACGGTGATGCCATGACTTTTGCAAGAGAAAGGGAGAGACGTGGGCCGTGTAGGGCACTACAAACTGCTACTGTAGTAGTATGTACTAGTATCGTGGATCTGTAGCAGTAAACGGTAAAGTTCACCAATGGTCCGGACAACATGCTTCAACGATGTGATGAGTGCCACGTATGCATTATATACTCGTGACACATTATCTCACCGTTAAAAGAAAATTAATTTATTGTGTGATTTCGCACTATTGGTCTTGACTAATCAACTGTTGTTGTGCCTATGATATGTTTAATTTTTAGGAGATTAAAAAATACATTTGCATGAGTCAGTTTATAATTGAACCAAATCATTAACTTGATTAACGTTTGTGAATCATATAATAATTTTCAAATTAATGCATATTGGACATTTTAATAAAATTATAGGGTGATATATTTCATCAGCGTGTCTAATACGCATGAGTCCGAATAATTTTTTCACACATTTAGAGAACTTTTACAACTTTGAATTTATGTCTGTATTTAAAAATATATATTTAATTATTTGTATTAATATAAATTTGAATAAATAAAGAATATAAATTTGAATCATGGATTAATGTTGGGTTAATTTTAAGTTGTCCAAGCCTGGGTTAACGTTAATCTTAGTTTAGGTCTATTTTTTTTATATATAATGACAAGAAGAGAAACGGACTCTCGCTAAATTTTTTTCCTTCCAAATTCTTTAAAAACAAAAAAAAAAAAAAAAAAGAGAAGAAAATGTAATCCCCCACCAAAGTTTCCTTAAAATCTCACACCCCCACTTGAAGAAAAAAAAATCTCTCCGAAAATCTCTAACCTTCGGTAAAATTTTTTTTTTTTTTTTGTGTGCCTTAGTTCTTGCTCGCACTATTGAAATAAAACTTCAGCCCTCTTAATTTAGATTGTTATAAAGTTCTTGCTAGGCATAAAGAAGTGTTTGTATCAACTTTAAAATTATAAAAAATTAAGTGAAAATGAGTAAAACATTAAAGGATGTCTCATGTAGTTTCTCCTAAATTTTATGCACAATAAGAACTCTATATCTACCTACTAACATTGTTATTGTTCAAAGTTTCATAAGGTTTTGGTTCTTCAACAAGTACTATTTGGATAATTGAACTTCTTTATTGCCTTCATGCATCCACATCTCATCATATCTCTTTAAGAAAATAAAGAGGTCTCCATTCACCCTCAAATGGATCTCATTTAATTTGTATATATTTCATTTGAGTAAGATAATTGAAATGGTTGCACTTCTAGGTAGAGCAGCAACACTAACTTTAATGCTTCAACAATTGTACACTACTACTTTGACAATAGGTCTATTTGCATGGGAATAATCTAATTGTGATAAATGTTATTGTGAGCTAAAGTTCGAGTGAGATAAGGTATTTTAATCATTAAACGATCATTGGATCGAGTTTTTATTTATTCTGATCGCTTTATCTATGTTTTTTAAATCATCTAATAGATAAAATATTTTGTCTAATATGAACTCGAATTTATAATAACATTATTTTTAAAAAAATTTATAAGTGAAGATGATTTCATCATAAATTGTTCGATATTCTATGAAATGGGTCAAAGAGAGTTCACTCCCATTATATTATTTGATTATTTTCAAAAAAAAACAAACTTCATGGTAGTCTCAATTTGTGTAGATGTTAAGTATCAAGCATTTTCTAAGAACGAATGTAAATTTTGATTTTACGAGGATTTATATAAGACAATTTTTGTTCTCCAGCTTATGTTTTTGTATTTATGGATAAAGATATTTTCAAAAATAATCTCAAATACTCACTTAAAAGTACTTAGTATATATTAAAAAAATTCATTTATATTTTACTGAATCACTTTTTTCAAACAAGACTGGAAGACTTTCTTTTTACCTAATAAAATTTAATTGTTTCTAATAAAAATTCACCAAACACTTCCACCAGTAGTTTTAAAAGTATTTAATAATAGCATTCATTAAGCATTTATTTAACAGCATAGAAGGCGACAGATGGTGGGAAAATAATAATAATTTTTTTAAAATAAAAAAAAGAGAGAGATAAAAGGCATAGAAAACGTGACACGATATACTATATTGTTACTATTTCTCTGGAGAATACCAGAAAATAATAAAGTGATGGAGAGATTTAATTAAATTCGTGTTGTTTTTTTAATTATTTTTAAAATTTATGTAATTTTTAAAATAGTAATTTCAACACGTGATTTCAATAATAATTTCAAAAAATATGTATTTGAAATTATTATTAAATTTTTATTGATTTGTACAAGACATTTTAAATTTTTCTTGGTTTGAAATTATATTTTTAAAATAAGATTTTGATAAAAATTAACAATAAAATTACATATTTAGAATGTAATTTCTAAAATTACATAAATTTAAAAAATAATTTAAAAATCACATGAATTCGATTAAATGAAATGAAAATTACTGAATTTGGTGAAAAATTCGTATTTTTTTGTTATAAAAATAGATACGATATGAGCGTGTAATTTTGAAGAAGATGAAGGGGTAGAAAATGAATGAAGAGTCGTAAGCGTGGGGGCGCAGGTGCTTTTGGGAAGCGGGTCCCACGACGGACCACAATGGATTTTTTTTCACGTGCCATAATCGTCGTGTCTGCCAAAACTATGCTTGCTTTTTTATGATGTCAGGAAAACGTGACAAGAAATGGTAGGTGTGTACTGCAGATGACTAGGATCCACCTCGACCCTTTTGTCTTTATGTGTCGTCATCTCATATCTCATTTTAAAATAGTATATATATCAAAACTTCAACCTTATGGGATGTTGCTAAATATTAATTCGAATAATATAATTGTGATATCTCACAATTATAAAAAATAAATAAAAATTCATGTATTTTTTAATACTATACACTGACCCATTTTTATTAAAATTCATGTATTTTCAACTAATATTTCATGTATTTCATTCTTAAAAATAATAATACTAAACTTTTACAGTGTTATGTAAAATAACAAAACTATTTATTTTATATTTTTTAAAATTTTAACTATTTTTTTTAATTTTTTAAATAAATATTAATAAAAACTTTAAATATTTTTATATAAAATAAAAATAAATTATTTACCTTAAATTTATTTTTAAATAAAAAATAAAAAAATGTTTTAAAAAAGTTAGAAAAAAATTGTCAAAACTAAAAAAGGTGCAAGAATAAATAAATGAAATAAGTAATTTTTTATTTTGAAGAAAAAAAATTGACATGAGAAAAGTATATGTTTATTTTCAAGTAAAGTATGAGAGATCAGTATAATTTCAAAAAGTTCAAAAAAAATTAGTGTAATTGTCCTAAATTTCACAAGAAGTTAATATACTTTATTCAAAAATAAATAAAACTTCAGTGTGCCATAATGCAAAGTGTAGAAGTAAAAACACATCATTACATGAAATAGTACCTAGTTAATTGCATGTGGGTTTAATTAATATTATTTCCATTCAATCATATGGGTTAAGTTGGTTTATCAATTCGGGATTTATATTTGAGAGGATTCGGGATTTATATTTGAGACGTTCTTGAATAGTTAGTTTGTAATTATGTAGGCTCTGTTTGTTTTTATTTTCAAAAAAAAATTTTTAATTTTAAAACGCGGAATACGCATTTTAAAATATATTTTTTTTAATTTTTTAAAATTTAGATTATCATATTCAAATATATTTTCACAATTTTTAAAAAATTAATTACAAAATTTTGAATATATTTAAAAAAAAAATTTAAAAAATTGTTTCTAAATCACAATCCAAACGAAGCCGTAATATTTGTTAAATTGAGTTGAATTGATTGTAATATTATAATGTCCATCCCCTCTATCAAAAAATAAATAAATTAAATTTTATTGTGCCATAATGCAAAGCGTAAAAGTAAAAACACAAGTATTACAAAAAATGGTATCCAATCAATTTAAGTCCGTTAATTTTTTTTTCATTTTTTTAAAAAAGCTTTTAATAAATTATCATAATTTTAATTATACAAATTCTTTTAATCTAATGATTCAAATTTGATCAAAAATATTTTTTAAAATAAAAATAAAAAATATCAAAAAATAATATTTTGATATTATAACACTCTTAAAATTTTACTTTAACATGATCAAAATGATTTTTAAAATTTTTCTATTAGAGTTGCTTGTATGTGTTTAAATAAACTCTGACACGTCTTTGAAAGTTGGCAATTGGCAATTGGCAAATTAGTACGCCACAGCCGTTATGTCCCTGATTTATATATGGAATAATCAAAGAACTTGAGCTGCCTTTACCTCTGGCATGCTGGATCTGCCAAACAGAGCATTAGATCTAGAATTCAATTCCATCTATTGATGTCCAAAAATTCCCTCTTTTATAATTTTTATTTTAAAAATAAATTAAGAGAGGGGAAAAAGTTATGAATGTGACTTGCCACTAAACGTTTTGTCTGTATAATGTTTTAAAACACCAACACCAAAAACACAAATGCACCCATAAATATGACATCAAAATTTAAGTCCTTTATATTATCTAAACATAGTAGAAGCAACAAAGGGCAGGATCAAGGTTTCATTGTAGATGATAAAATTCTTTTTTTTTTATCAATGCAGTCTAAATTCAATATCTAACGCATGCACACGCATACACACACATCCAAATAAAATTTCACCCCTCTCTCCATCATTTCTCTTGTCTGTAAAAGAAAGAAATTCTAGTTAAATTACAATGTTCACTTGTCATAGAAAGGAATATATGAATGTTCGATAATTGATCATCCCACTAGATGAAACATTAATTAATCCAGAAAAGGCAGAATGAATACAAAATTCAGATATATGGGTGCAATACTTCACTATAGTTTTATTATTTTGTTGATAGATTTGGTAATAAGATGGCGCATGAACTAGTTATGAAGGCTTATTCTTTGGACCACTTTGTTGTTTGATTAGACGATCCCCATTGACCCTCTTTTGAATTCTTGATATTGTTGTATCTTAACTTGGTTCCTCTTACAGCAATACATTTTTAAGTTTTTGTTGGTTTAAAAAAAGATGCCTCGAGCTTTGAAGTCTCCATTCCAAATGAGTAATTATCTAGTGTGACGGTCACTACATTGTTGGATAGTATGAATTCTGATAAGTATTGGATACTAATCTCTCGTTCATAGATATTTTTAGTATTTCATATTATTTTTCTTTTATTCTAATACTATGTATTTACAGTTAAAGAGTTGCATCTCTTATAATTATAACGCTTTCAAATTATAGTGAAACCATAACTGTCGTAAACGTAACCCTATTTTTGGGTAAACCACACAAATTTGTGTTCTTTTGTGTGTGTGTGATTTTAGATTCATTTTCTTGTTTGTTTTCGTGTCTCACTAATTCTGGTTGGGAGATTATATTTCTAACATTCATATCATCATTAGATGTAGTATGACTGTCACTTACAAACTTAACCATCTTGCTAAATTTATGAGATAATTATTTAATCTTAAATATCAGAGAAACTTAAAATTTGATGAGAGGTTGTCACTCCATATCAAATAATGACATGAAATAACGGTGACACCAAATAATTTCTCATTCCAAACCCGGTCAAAATTTACATAATTTCATATAAACCCATCCGAGTAGTATTTGGTACGGTACATCCCGGTAAATTAAGTTAAATTGTAATCCCAATATGCGAACTCTATTAGTGGGCCAAAAAGGTTCGAATGGATTAGATCTGTTATCATGGTTGATCTAAAGGCCCGTTTGGGTTTGGGGTGTCAACCTCACTTATGGGCTAGTTTACCCTTGGGGTCTGCAATAGCTAATTTGGGCTTAAATGGGTATTTGGTATTGAGGTTGAGACTACTTGTAGGATCCGGTGATGATTTAAATTTTTATTCAAATTTAAGTAAAAATTGAATTTGAGTCTCATACTCTGTAAGAACATCTTCAATAAGGAATCAAATCGAGACTTAAAACTCAAATTTGAGTAAAAAATTTTTAAAAATACTCACAGACAGTACACTCAAATTCATATTAAATATGTTTTTATTCAAACTTAAACTCAAATTAGTAAAATATTATTTTTAAACTCAAATCATTGTTCAAAGCAAATTTAAAACTTTTGGAATATGATAGGAATTATTTTGGAACACAGTAGAAATTTTTAAAAAATATTTAAGTAAAAACTATATGACTGTTGGAGAGCATCAAACTCAAATGAAACATTTACTCAAAATTTTATTCAAATTTGAGTAAAAAATTGAGACATTATTGGAGATGGCTTAATTGTTATTTAAATTTGACTTTATAAACAATTTTGTACTGATTTAGGTTTAAATTTAAATAAAACTCAATTTGAGTTTGAGTTTGAGTAACTAATGGAGAATATTCATTTTGAATCTTGACTCAAATTTAAATTTGAGTTAGGGTTTGAGTTACCATTGAATATACTTTTATGGCCCCAAATAGAGTTTTGAAGAAGTGGGTGGGAAAGCTGGACAAATGCTAGCAGGAATGACAATTTGTCCAGTCCTGCCCCCGCTCTTAATGGGACGGGTATGGGGTGTTTATAAACAGGGTTGTGGTGGGGTCTTTAAAACCCCGTTGGGTTTGAGATGAATTTGAGGGATAGTCACCTCGTCCTGTTTATATATTAATTTTTTTATTTATTTATATATATATGTATATATTATATTTACCAATAAACAATACTATATAAAATTAGTTTTTAAGTTTTTCATATCACACTCATATTATTTTTTCTTATATTAGTTATTTTGGCAATAAAAATTTAATTTACTTATCAAAATAAAAGTTTTAACTTATTTATATATATATATATATATCAAGATTCGGGATCGGACGGGATGAAGTCGAAAAATATAAATGAGATCGGAGTTAAAGTCAGAGTCAGGATAAGTTACTAAACAGGAAAGAAAATATAAACCGAATCGGTGTTAGAAAATAATCCTCTTTTCCCAAACCTGTCCGTTTGTTCCTAAATGCTATTGGCATGCTTACCTGGGTTATGCATCATTTTACTAAATTATCCACCCTCTTTTTGAAATATTAAAATTCCACAGCGCCCCTTGTTGAATGATAAGTTGATTTGAATCCCAGGTTTTGTGGCTCAAATGGCTGCATGTTAACCACTGTACGATGAAACAATTGTCGTTCTTTTTTATACGTATTAAATTATATAAATTTTTTATTATTTAATAAATAACATATTTGCAATTATAAGTATCCCTCTATTCTGTTTTAAGAGTTTCTCTGAAAAAATAATTTTTTTTAAAGAGTCTAATACTTTTTTATTTAAAAGTGAAATGAAAGAGATTCATTTATCTCATATTATGAGCTCCACGTGTGATGGGTCTCACAATGTGAGATAAATAAATATCTCCATTTCATTTTGAAATGAAATGAAAAGAGCAGAATCCAAATCCATTTTTTTTAGACAACATGCATTTAATATTTTTACATTTGAATAAAAAGTATAATTTTACAAAACTAATTTTCTTTCACATTAATTACTACAATCACATTAATTTGTAAAACCTAAAAAGGGGCAATTCGAAAATTTACAATACTTTATGCTTGACTAATGAGACGGAAGTTTAATTTTGTAACATAAAAAAAAAAAAAAAATTATTAAATTGAGACGGAGAGAGTAATATATTAATTTGTTAAATGTTATTTGTTATATATATTGTTTGTATTGCTTAATATTATTTGTTATATATATATTGTTTGTTTATTAAAAAAAATTTAAACTATTATTTAAATAACATGGTACCAATTACATCTTCAACCATCTAATAAATTTTAAAAGATTGAGAAGAAATCATAATTTTAAGAATTATTTATGAATGATCTTACCTAAACACTATATAATGACTTTCGAAACATTCAACAAAACACTATTTTTTTTTTGGTGATGGAAGGAAATGCATTATAATAAAAAAATCAATTCAATAGTAAAATTACACTGTAACATAAGAACTTATAAACTATAACGACGGACATAGCCAGAAATTTATTTTAGGGGGGGAATTTTGTTCGTAATATTCGATTATAAATTTAAAAATTAAAGAAGTAGAAAATTTTAATATTGATTGATGATATTTTTACTAATTAACTAAATTTATTAGAAAAGTCTTTTTCAATATTAATTTATAGATGATAGACCACATACATTAGGATAGAAAAATTATAAAGTCATATAAACACGTGAATGCCCATAAAACCTCATTTAACAAAAATAAAAAAATAAAAATCAATTGTTATATGTTATAATAGATTTTCTTAAAAATATATGCTTAAGAAGTTTAAAAGCAAAAAATAAAAATAAAAATAAATACAAAAAACCTACCAATACTCAACGATCCCGTATGTATTACATTAAACTATCGAATAAAATGATTGAAGAATAAGTGGCAAGCCTTTATTGTTCAATGAATTTAGAGAAAAACAATATAAATGTAATTTAATTGAAAGAAATTCTTGAATAAAATCACACCAAAAAGAAAAGCCCTAAAAGTAAAATCATATTTCAATTTTGCATACAAATATGTTACAATTTTGAGTAAAATTGATATTATAGTGTAGAATTAGACTTACTTGTTAGAGTGGGGCAAATGACTTTTGTTAGACTTAGTATAAGTGTTTAAGAAAATTTAAAAAACTTTCATATTTTAGGAAGAGCCATGAACAATGGATCTAAATCGTGACACAAAAAACTTTTTATTTCCACTAAAATAAGTTAAATGATGTTTTAGTCCTTTAGGTGTTCATTGCAGGGGTCAAACAACTATATGTGGGACACTTTTTAATTACACACAATAATTTTGTTTGAAAATAATAAATAAAGAGGAGTTATGTTGAACATTGGGTAAGGATAATTGTGAAAAATGTTAAACTCAAGGAGAGACAAAAAATAAAAATTAAAGGGATATATTTGAATTCTTTTTAAAAAAATATTTAAAAACTAAATAAAAAAGTTACGATTGGTGAATTGATCCCTGAGTTTTTATTGACTCTGTTTATATTTACAACAGACAAATCAAACTTAATAATAACAAAAAAAAATTTTAAATATAAATATTGAATAAAGAAAGGAGTTTAATTCATGATTTAGTCAAAAAAATGCGTTATGACTAACTAGAGGTTAAAATACTATTCTGTTTATTCTTATTTTTAACAAAATCTTGTTTTATCATTTTCAACAAACTCAAACGTGCTAAATTGCGGCTGGCCCGGATGCCTTGGGCCCGAAATCTGCGTCTTTCGGTTGGGATTTGCTTTCGTTTTTGTGTACCAATGAATAGCCGCCATGTTATCCCGTACACGTAGCTACAACGAGTCCCAGTGCTGGGGTTCAAAGACATAAATACCCCCGTCATTTTCATAAATACCGATCATATCGCCTTCTGTGGCGCGTGGTAATTGTCAACCAAATTGCCTACAGAATCCCCATCAAATCCAAGTAAGTAGTCAAATCTGCCTGTCCTTCTCCCTTCCTCCTCCCTTCTTTATCTGCATATTATATATAGACACACAAATATATATATATATATATATATATATACACATATTTATGTATGCGATTCAACCGCTCTTCGATCTTCTATTAACTTCGAAGAAGAGTTGAAGAACACACAAGCCAACCAGTATTACCAATAACGATAGCGAGAAGGAAGATAGAGAATGTGCGGGATATTCGCTTATTTGAATTACAATGTCAACAAAGAAAGACGCTACATCCTTGAAGTCCTCTTCAATGGCCTGAGGCGTTTGGAGTACAGAGGCTATGATTCTGCTGGAATCTCCATTGATTCTTCGTTGCCTCTTTCGCATCCAAACGGCCCCTCTTCTAGTTCTCTCCCTCCTCTAGTCTTTCGCCAAGAAGGGAACATCGAATCGCTCGTTAAATCGGTCTACGAAGGTAATGTTCTTCGATTTTCTATGATCTCCTTTATACATTGGTTTGATTGATTAATTTTTGTTTTCCGATGATATGTGTGGAATTTTTTTTTTGGTCTTTCATTTTCCTTTTTGTTTGGTTGCTGAGAACACGAGAGAGAAAAGAAAAAAGAATAGACATTGTGAAATGGTAATCCCTAGTTGTCCAGAATTTTTCAGACTAGCAAAGTAAGTTTTTTAATATTTGAGACCCAGCAAATCAAAGAAATTTTCACTCAAGCGAGCCTAATACAACTATTTGTGGCTTATAATCTAGTCCAATTTTTCATTTTCTTCCGGAAAAAAACTAAATTCGATATAGTCTTTAAAAAAATTATTTTTATATGGGTAATGCTCCTCTAAACTGGAGTGTATACGAGACATGGTGTTTTGAGTGGGTGTAGTCAATGGCAGATCACATAAAAATAAATAAAATTTATGGAGGTATTTTGCGAAAATATAAAAAATAGTTAAGTATGAAAAAGGGGTAAGTTTTTTTTTTTTTTTTTTGGGGGGGGTGGGCATTGCCCCCCCTAACCCTAACGTCGCTCTGCCACTGGTGGAGTACTGAATTTCTGTGCATTGTTGGGTACAATACAATGCGATGTACATACACTGGCACCATAAAATAGATACAGTATTAAATGGACTTCGTTCACTCATATTCTAAGAAAGTGATTTTTGATATCAATGCCTAATCCTTAATATCTTAGTGACCATTGCTTGGTGCAATCGTAATAGCTCAAGCTTTCAGTGTGAAAATACATGTATGAGTTTGAGGGGAGCCACTTTGTGCGAAAATAGCTGGAGGTTCTGTCTGCATTAGTCCACATTTTCCAACACCCTGGATTTATTGGCCTTTTCATGTTAATGGAATCCATGCCTAATTCGTAATCAACTTAGAAGAAGAGTCATTAACACCAGTAAATGAATTAAATATAGCAAATGTTCTACTATTGAAATTTAAAATGGAGCTGAACTCTAAAAAATCATTTCAGTAAATTCAGTTTCTTTCTTAGCCTACTATTGGTGGTAACAAATACACCTAATTGTCTAGTGGGTGTAATAGTGTAGTCTATGTGAATATGAGCAACATTTTAGCTGGTGTTTTGCAGTTGCGTGTATCATCCTTTCAAACATTCATTGTTTAGAATTGGTCCCCCCGTTAGATTATGTTGGGTCAAGCATCACTGTTAGTTAAATAAATCATGAATTTGGTGTTTTCAGAGGTTGCCACATCAGATTTAAATTTGGAGGAATCATTTTCTGTTCATACTGGAATAGCACACACCCGGTGGGCAACACACGGGGAGCCAGCTCCAAGGAATAGTCATCCTCATACCTCTGGTCCTGGGAATGAGTTCTTAGTTGTTCACAATGGAGTTATCACTAATTATGAGGTTTGCTTAATATTTTACACCATTCCTAGACTAAGTTGTTGTATGAATATGGTAATTTTCCATGGGACAGGAATCATTTGTTGGTGTTGTTATTTGCACTTCTTGTACATTCCAGTACATATTAATATTTAAATTATATTTGTAGTCTGATTCTGGGACATTTTGTGGAAATTCTGGCCCAAGGGCAGAAATATGCCCTTCTTTCTTGTCGATACCTTGCAGTTAGAAAATTGGCAATTATTTATAATTGTGCTCCTTTTGTTTCGATGTATAACATTTTTCGGAAAATGTTTTCAACATTTCAGGTGTTTGGTTGGTTGTAAACTGTTTGTACTATTTTGGGAAAGAATGAAAGAAGCTCGTTAAACTTGAAAATGACTTGCAGATTTTTTTTTCTCATGTAGCTTTCCAAATATACACTTGAAAATCACATGTCCAAATGATAAACATGTATATATTAACCCAAATACATATACGTGCTTATACACTCACATAACGTCTATATATGCGCATGTACATGCATATATGCAAATTTATATACATGCATATGTGCACACACACATATATATACACACACACATACATACTCTCTATATACTCATTTATATACATGTTTAAATATCAACATGTATACTTATATAAATGGCTACATTTGCATTTATATAAAGCTTATATAAGCGTTTTATGTCCATTTTATAAGAATTGGTATATTATTTTCAAAACTTCAATCAAAACTGAAAAATAAGAAGGAAGATTATCATTACTTTTTCATATAGAGAATTTTACATGAAAAATAGTTTTCAGTGTAAAACATTTTACATCGAAACAAATGAAGGAGTTGAAAATTTCCTCGAAGGCTTATAAATTGCCTTGCCTTCTATTGGCCTAGCTCAGAATTTTTGCAACTCTTTTTTGGCATCTAATGTTCAATATATGGCTGCTATGGCCAAATTGGGATGGAGGATTTTAATTGAGCCTGATAATGTATAGGTGACTCAAGTCAGGGGTAAATATTTAAATAGGGATGATTTTTTCACTATAAAAGCCAAAGGAACTGATTCTTGGGCTTGAAAAAATATTTTAAAAGCTAGAGAAATTATTAAAGAAGGCATCAAGTGGTCTGTTGGTAATGGGGAGAAGGTTCTTTTTTGGGTTGACAAATGGGCTTTGAATAGATCGTTGTATGAATATATTCGAGCTAGAAATCAAGAGACAATTGATTGGAATTTAAAAGTAAAGGATTGTATTTTAGAGAACAAGCAATGGAATGAAGGCAAGATAAAGAATCTAGTTGGGGAAGAATTAAGTAATATTATTACTAGGATTCTGATTCCTATTTCTCATGTAGAAGATGCAATGTGGTAATAATGGTGTTTTTTCTCAAAGATCAGCCACAAGATTGGATAGAGATATTAGATGTGGGGATAGATATCAGAGCTTGCATCCAAATAAATCGATTTTCTACTGGTGTTGGAAGCTGAATTATGCCCCAAAGATTAGATCATTCATATGAATCATATTTTCTTGAAATGTAAAGTTGCAAAATATGTATTTAATTATTTTAATCTGATTGGGGAATCGTGTGAAAGTCCAATCAGTGATGTTATTGGTATTGTTGATTGGCTAAAATTGATTCAATCAAAAGGATTAGGTGATGATTCTAAAGAAAGAGTGGGTAACATTTTGTGGCAAATATGGTGTAATCGCAATGATAGAGTTTTTCGGAAAGCAAATTTTAACCCTTCCAAAATCATTGGAAAAGCTACTAGCATGTTTCGAGACTACAAAAATTTAGATGATTGGATTACTAAAAATGGAACTAAGTTATGTAAAGATAAAACTAAAAGATTTATCAGATGGATTCCTCCTATTGGAAAAAAGAAAATGAATTTTGATGGATCTAAAATAGATAATAGATTTTCGGGTGGAATAGGAGTTATTGTCAGGAATGAGGCAGGAGATATTTGTTGGGCTTTGTCTAATTGGTATGGAGGGAAATTTTTTGTGCCCCAATTGGAAGCTCTGGCTTTTCGTGAAGGATTCTTACGGATTGATATTAAGGATTGCAAACAGAGTGATATTGAAGGTGATTCAAAGTTAATTATAAATGTTATGTTGGGTAAGCAGAATTGTCTATGAAAGATTCATAATATAATCAAGGATTGTGTTAATATTGTTTGGGAAAAAAGTCTAGAGGTTAGTTTAAGCATATATATCGAGAAACTAATTTGGTAGCTGACTGGTTAGCACGGAAAATTCATCTTTCAAAAAATAAGAATGTGTGGTTAAATGGATTTCCTAGGGAATTATGTTCTTTGGTAGAGCTTTACTGAGAATGGTGAGATAGTTTTCAAACAACAAAAAAAAATTAAAAATGTACTCGTAGTTGTGGATCTACTTGTTAATAAAAATTTATTTTTATTTTTTTAAGCCCAACCTGCCTGAACCTTAGTTTGTGAAAATTAGAAGGGCAAACAATTGAGAATCGATGGTACATTAATATTGTAACCTCTAAAAAAGTATATGTACGAATATTATATGGCAACATTATATGCTGACCTCATACTACTAATAAAAAATGTGTTAATATAATACGAGTTTTTGTGAAATATGGCGATATATATGAGGCAGTTATTTGATACATGACATTATTGACAACATATTTTTTTTTTTGTGTTATTGCATACTAATTTTGATCATATATTACCAACAATGAAATAAATTTCAAGAACGGTGATGAAATCATGCAAACTTATAAATGAAAAAAATGCAAAACCAAGGTTAATTTATACCGAACAAAATAATTTACTTTGTTTAGTAGTTCCTGAAACACAATGTATGTCTATCTACAAAAGTCAAAAGATATATATACACACACATATATATATATATATATGTATTATATATGATATTATTGTTCAAATACATTCAAACATCTAAACTTAAAAGTTCCAAATTTAAAATTAAATTTGTAAATTAACCCATCATCTAACCATGAAAGACAAGCATCATTATTAGGATTGTCATTGAATCTAATGGATAATCCTATTCACGATATATGTACAGAGAGTTCACTAAGATTAGGGCTGACAATATTGGACACGATCCGCAAACACAACTCGAAAATGACACGAATTTAGCAGGTCTAATCTTGTTTGGGTCAAAATCGGGTCAGACACTATTAACACGATTACTATTCATGTCATGTTTGGGTTGACTTGGCTAACCTGAAATTGACCCATTTATTAAAATGTGTCCCATGACCTGAAGTTGACCTATGAGCCAAAAATGACACATTTAACCCATTAACTCTAAAGTGACTTGTTGACCTGAATTGACACAATTATATGTGTTTTTCTCTATTATAAAAGGAATTTTTGAAAATTATTAATTATTAAATAATATAATTATTAGTTTTAACCATGAATATAAGTATTAATATAAAAATAATAAAAGTATAATAATTTAAAAGGAAAATAAACTTTTTAGATGAATTTACCTTTATTACTTTAATAATAAATTTAATTTATTCATATAGAGTACAAGAAAAATCCTAATAAAAGAATTAATAATTCTATAAACTATATTGTATCAATTAACTATTATATTCTTGTAATCCCTTTAAATATTCTAACATAATATTATTAAACTTAAATAACTGATATATTACTATTCTTTCTCCGTTTCCGTGTTCCCCTAAAATAATGTTATGAAATTAGACTATATTAATTATTCTAATAAAATAATTTTATCGCAAGAAATATAAATTACATTGATTTAATTCTCGATAAAGGGATAGGGTGATTTTGACAATTTCAATCAATGTATTAAATTATTGAAAAATACCTTAATTATTGTAAGTTATATGATTTTTTCTATAAAAAAAAATTTCAAGTATAAAAGTCCACTAGACACCAGTACATTAACATTGATAGGTCATCTAAATTGAGTTTAAATTTATATAACAAAGAAATAACAGTGCAATAAGAAAAGTATGATTCAAATACATGTAATAATTAAAATTATACAACAAATAAATGACAATGGATTAAAAAAAAATTAGCATACATGATATATATTAATTATTAAAGAGTCAATTGTATAAGTTCTAACTTCTAAGTTATGATTAAACAAATTTCATTTGTGATAACTTATAATATTAATTATAAAAGAATCAATTATTAGAAATGTGATTGTTGAGTTCTTTGTGCTTTCTTAGATTTTGTTGAGTTTGAGCAGGGATTTGAGATGGTATGTTGGTTAATTGTAATATCAATCGAGCTGCTCATAATCTTATGTTCAAAATAGATCATCATGGTTTGACCCTCTGTAAAGGAAATTAGTGTAGTATGGATTTAATTCGTATTACAAAAAAGAATATAACAAAATAATTAACTATCAATTTAAATTTAGAATACATTTAAACAAACAATATATTAGTTAATAATTACTAAATGTGTGCTGCTTATAGGTGTATTAGATTAATCATAATATTATTACGCAAAGGTGTAATAGGTGGTAATTTAAATAAAAGTACTAGTTAATCATTAAATGTGTCCTGCTTATAAAGAAACATAATAATAATTCATTAACATATATGTTGCTTTATCTAAAAAAAAAGACGTCCATTAAGTGACCAATAACATAATCAAATCAAGGCAACAACTCCTGAATATGTAGTAGAGATTAATCATTTTTCTAGATGTGAGAGGGAGACTATGTGTTGTCCTCCATGTGATTTAGGAGAAGAGAAAGATCAGAGATGTTTAGGAGTGAAAGGCAATTTCACCTCCCACATCGGAGTGAAAGAAAAAGAATGAGAGTTATCTATTGAGGTTGTGTTTCTATCCCACATCGGATAGAAACAAAGGAAATAGTATCTCTTCCACATTCCCATATGGGAGGTTGAGGGTTCAAGTCCTCGTGGAGGCAAAGTGTGCATGTGAGATTTACCTATCAAAAAAAAATATAATGGTGTTCTTTGGAACTATATTGTATCTTTCACTTATATTTAATACCTTTAGGGTTAATATTACACATCTTAAATATTATAAGGAAATCAGATTCTTTTTCTTTTTTTGAAAAATACATATGTATGAGGGTAAATGTGTAGTACACAAGTATTTACCAACTATGGCTTGGACTTAAACTGATGTTCTCATTGTGCGACTCTGCAGGTGTTAAAGGAAACGTTGGTTCGACATGGGTTCACCTTTGAATCTGAAACAGATACAGAAGTGATTCCAAAGCTTGCAAAATTTGTTTTTGACAAAGCCAATGAAGAAGGTAATTTTCTTTATTGAATGTGAAGAGACTGGGATTTTGCTTTACAATTGTAATTTTTTTGGGATTTGAAATTCAGGCATTGCAGTTCACACTCCACATACTACATACATTATTAGTATTGATGTTATGGTTTTCAAGTGACGAGAGTCCTACTGTTGCGTGAGTTGTCATGATCAGTGTTATTGTTGGCACAGAGCTCAGAGTGGGTTTTTGACCAGTGTTATTGTAATCTCCAGTTTTTTTTTTTGAAGAAACTAGGTTCTAAAAAATGCCTTATATTTAAATATTTTTGCAAAGAAAATATTCGCAAAAAATTGAAGTGGAACATTGAAATGCTAGAAATTCATCAAATTATTGTTTAGGCTTTCGATGCCCAAGATAGCACAACAAAGCTTTAAATCCCGATGGCAAACATTCTCATTTCATCCATATTGATATTTGGATGCTTTATTTCTTTCTTGCCTAGCATGTATAGCTGGTTTGATGGGCTTGTGTTCTAAATGCTTTTATGCTTGTTCTATTGCTTTTGCTGGAGATACTTAAGGGGTTCTTATTAGAATGTAATTTGTTATTACCATTTTTACATAAACGTCTTGAGCACTATATATTATTTCACGAAGTGTTTAATTGTTTGTGCTGTAGGTGATCAGACTGTCACATTTAGTGAAGTTGTGCTTGAAGTCATGAGGCATCTCGAAGGTGCCTATGCTCTCATTTTCAAAAGCCCGCATTATCCAAATGAATTGATTGCTTGCAAACGTGGAAGCCCTTTGCTCCTTGGTGTCAAAGTAAGTTATGTGTGAATCACATTTGTTATGCTTGTTGCAAAAAATAAGCTTATGACAGTCTTGGATCTTCCTTTAGAGATTCTTTAATTTTGTTTTTTCTTTAGTCTTGGCGTATCAGGCCTTTGTATTTTTAGCTTGCTTTCTTCATTTTTCCTTTTGAAAGTTACATCATTATCATGTCTTGAGAAAATATACATCTGTAGTAGGTTCTCTACCTAAAAGCTGAAAGTGGGACTTGGTTAGGGACACAAAGTATGCAGATTTCTATTGAAGACTATAAAGTGCGATGTTTTCTAGACATTTAAGTTTTTTTTTAATCCTATATTATAATATCCATTATATATATATATATTTTAATCTTTACAGTTTCAAGATTTTTTTATCGCATGCAAATTCAACAATAGATCATGTCCTTGACGCATTATAGTTGATAGAATGCGCTTTTACATTAATCACAAGAAAAAGGAAATGATTTTATAAATTTTTCTATTTGGAAGTACTTCAAGTTGTGAACCTCAATGTATGCAATATAAAGGGGGAACAATAATATGAAGATATCTAGGCTTTTTAATAAGACTTGAAAAAGTCTATGTACTTATCCTATGTATTACAATGACGGGAGGCTCCTATAATGTGTTTAAGATACTTGTAAAGGCACAATCTAGTGTTGTGGCACAATCTAGTTTTGCAAACAGATACATGATCTGCACATGATTGTAATTGATGACTAGGACCTTATCACCTTATAACATTTTATAATGATCAGACCGACACAAAATAAATCAAAATCTGGCTACTTCAATCTGGGGGCCTTCATAATCTTAATTAGTGTTAGTTATATTCATGTTCGAGCAGAACAAACTGTGTATATCTTGCAGAAAGTTGTAGATTGGCTTCTTAAAGGAAGGCTTCTAATCTGCTTGGACAACAACATACATTCAGAATGGTCATTGTTTTTTTGCAAAGTAAATTTGTGATTGCCTCGTAAGAAACAAGATGGTTAAATGCCTACTTTTGTATTTCTATAAGGCTGTCTTTGTTTTGTGGATTGGATTAAGAGGGATTGGAGTAACTCTGAATTCCAAATCCAATGATGCAGAATCCTTTGTCAAATATTCCATTTAAAACCCCCATCCAGAGTTTGGTAAGGGCCTGGACAAGGCTCAGGATATCTCACTCTAGTCCAATATCCTGTTTGGTGTAACCATTCAAAGGGCAGGATAACATGACGGATTCAATGTGAGTACCTACCCCCCCAAATAATCAACCAATGATTTAAAATTAAAGCTATAAACCTGATTAAGCCCATTTACAATAATACTTCTACAGTTAACTTTCCATTTGGAAAATATACATAAGCTAAAGGACACTTGAACTTTTGGAGGCAGTTGACAAGGGTAAGAATTTATGTGTGTGTGTCCACAACCAAGGCTTCCTTATCTAATGCAATATTGAATAAATTTGGAAACCTCTCCCTCAAGACTCCTTCTTTATGCCATGGATCCCTCCAAAAGCTTATCCTCGAGCCATCCCCAATATCAAAACTGATTCCTACAAAAAAAGCGCCTCTTCCTCTACTGATAGCCCTCCACACCACCCCACAACCATGTGGCTCTACCACAGCTTTAGAAAACCAGCCCCTTTCTTCGCACCCATATCTAATAGAGACCACGTCTCTCGACAAAGTATTCTCTTTCGTAGAAAATCTCCAACTCCACTTGCCTACCAAAGCTTGATTGAATAGGCCCACGTCTTTAATACCCAAACCTCCTTCCACAATAGGGGCTTTCACCTTGTCCGATCTAATAAGGTGGATCTTCCTTCCTCTCCTGCTTACGAAATCCTGCAGAGTTTTTTCAAGCTTCTTCCTAACCGAGACTGGCATCTAAAAAAGGGACATATAGTATGTGGGAAGGTTGTCCAATGTGCTTCTAATGAGAATTACTCTCCCTCCTTTTGATAAATGCTGGCTCTACCATCCTACTTAATACTTCTGACATCTTTCAATAACCATGTCCCAAATCCCTTCCGCCCTTGAAGATGCACCCAAAGGAAGTCCAAGGTACATTGGAGGGAAACTACCCACATCACATTCCATGCACCATGTCATTTTTGCAACATTCTCCACCTTACCCAGTGGGATAATTTTTGACTTCTTCAAGTTGATTCTAATCCAGACACTGCCTCAAAGCACGGTAAAATACATCTCAAGAACCGTAGCTGGATCTCCTCTGCATCATAGAAAATAAAAGTGTCATCCACAAAGAGCAAATGGGAGCTCTCCATCTTCTCTCCATTGCTCCTCAACTGGCCATAGACTTGGCATTATCCATCATTCTACTTAGAGCCTCCAAAACAATCATGAATAATAAGGGAGACAACGGATCCTCTTGTCTCAACCCTTGCGAGTTATTGTTGCTCGGGCAGCAGCTTGAGAAGCTCATGTTCCCCAACATTAAACTCAAATGGTCATCTTTCTTGACCAGCTAACTTCTTCATTCATTGAGATGTTTTCCAAGATAGGTGTGAGCAATTCTAGTATTTCTCTTCTACTCTTTCTTGAAGTTGTATGCTTGAGGAGATCATCTTGTATAAGGTTCATCCATTGTGTGGGGTAACAATGGTGGTTGTTCTGTAACAATCTCAAACAGACTCTTTGTAGTTGTTGGGTTCCTTTGAGAGTTGAAACAAAGTTGTGTGACACTGAGGAGTTGCTCCCAACTTTTTTTATTAGTGCTGACATTGTGGTGTAAATAATTCTCTAGTAACCCATTAAATTGCTTAGTCTGGTCATCAATTTGAGGGTCAGCTTGAAGACATGTTGAGTTAGGAGTTGAGAAGACGAAACAACTCTGCCCAAAGTGTGCCAATGAAACCTTTGTCCCATTGCATATGCAAAAATTCTCATCTTCCTTTATGCCAATACTTTACAATAAGCAAGGAGGAGCTTTAAATCAAGCAAAGAGGAGCTAAATTCCACATGTTCCTAACTTTTCACCTCTGGCATCGTCCTCTCTAACCTTAGCCTCATTGTTACAACATGCATAATCTCAAATTAGAAAAAAATTAGAAAATATTAAATTAATCATGTAATTATTCCCTAAAATTTCAAACAAATACTGCAAAATCTGAGACTCATTACTGTTTTCAACAATTATCGTATCAGTATTTGGACATGCATTAACTCAAATTTCCAAAAAAAAGAAGAAGATGATTTTATGATTTCTTGTAAAAATATTTTAAAATTGAAGATTTCATGGGGTTTTAGCTTTCAAAATTCAATACATGACCAAACCCCTAGGCTCATTACTCAAAAGCACATAATCCTGAATTATGGGAAAATCTGAAATATAGTAACCAATAGATGATGTTTGTGTCAAAAGCAAAAAATGAATAAATTTCAAAACCCAACGATTTCAAATTATCCAAATCTTCAATCCTACATATCATCTTTTTTTTTTCTTTTTTTTTTTTTGGGGGGGGGGGGGGGCAACACAACATAGGTAGATCTGACTTACCAGAGCAAAGATCAGAACAGTGAACGAACTCATCCCTCTTAGGTGGATGGACTTTTTGTCCAATCCTTTATCCCAAGCCGAATGTTGTATTAAAACCAGAGATTACACCAGACTCATCCCATTTAGTCCCGTCCCATCCTCCTTAACAAGGATGAACTTAAGTTCATATGGCCCGAATATTAATTTTATTTGGGCTAATGCAATTGTCCTATTCTTCCAGGCTTGGTACCTGTTATGTAAAGGACTAGGTACTAAGCACAAAGTAAGAATTGTTTGTGTCTCATTTAAGCATGTGTCTTATCAGAATGATAAAACTTCTCTGTAACTATTATGCCAAAGCCTTAGCTTCATCACTTCCTTTCACATTCCCCTATATTTAAAATGTTTTTTCCTGGTACCCGAGTATTCATTGCTTCTACTGTATCTACTTTTTTTTTTTGGTAAACACTGTTTTCTTTACTGATTAATGCCAAAACTTCATCTTCACCAATGACCTCTTTGTTTTTGTTTGTAGCATCTTTCCATCAGTGCTCCTGCCCATCTTTATCCTAACAAATGAAGGAAAGTTTTCTAACATAGAATACATTGTTATGATACTTTATTATGTTTTCCAATTGAAGTGTTAGGAAATTCTTATTATTATTCTGTCATTGCTGCACCGACAGCACTACCATTAGATGTCCGTCATAACTATGGTGTGTGTGTTGGTTCCTTATAGATGGAAAAGTGAAAGAGGGGATTTAACCAGTTCAGACATCATGTCAGTTGAAGTTTTTTTACTTCATGTGCATATTGTAGTGTATTCATTTGGATTCATCAATTCTTATTTATATAATGCATAAGATATTTTAACTAGTTTAAGCTCTGTGCTGTCATTGGTTACCTTTGTGGAATAATGAACTGACTACTTGAGAATTCACTGTTAATGATGAACGGGATTGTGCTCTTTTGTGCATACTATGTTACCCCAGTTTTTCCAAATTGAATTGCTGTTACTGCAGGAGTTAACTGAAGATGGAAATAGTGGAGCATCATTTCATGATGTTAAATTTCTTTCAAAGAATGGGCAACCAAAAGAACTCTTCTTATCCAGTGATGCTAGTGCCGTAGTTGAACACACAAAGAAGGTTTTGGTAATCGAGGATGGTGAAGTTGTTCATCTTAAGGTACCTCCTCTTGCTCCCTGTTTGCAATCACTCTCGGCTTACAAGTTTTTCTTCTTCCACTTGTCTCTATAGACTTGGTATTTGTATTGTTCTCTTGTGAAGAATTCTGATCTTCACAACTATTTTCTTCAAGATGCATGTTTAATCTTAAGGAGCTAAAGCTAATTTTCCTGTGTTTTTATCAATTTCCTCTCATTGTGCCCTTGACAATTAACCAAGCAGTTGTTCTGAATGGCACAAAATGGTTAAAACAAGCTTATTTTGAATGATTTTGTAGCCAAATATTATTTTAATGGGATTTGACAAAATAATATCATTTATTTTCTAAGATTGTTTTTATTGGGGATGAAATAGAGGCTATTTTAGGGCTATTAACAGTAAGCCATTAACAGCAAATTAGCAATTTTTTGTGACTTTGGATTGTTAGGATTTTGTTCTTTTTATGTCGGAAAGGACTGGACTTTTGAAGGTCAGAGACTTGAGAATGAGCAGAAAATTAAAGAAATAAAGGAGATGAGAAGATGGCAACAAACAAGAAGAATAGTCTAGGAATCTCACCAAGCATTTGTCCTGACTCACCCTCGTAGGTTGGGTTGCATCACAGATCACACAATCTCAAATTCTCTAACGCTTAAAAGTTAAATCTATTGACTAAAAATAGGTTGTTGAGATTCTTTTAATTTTAGTAGGACTAAAACTAGGACGTAAAAATAGGAAATTTTGACATTTTAACTAGAATAATTCTAAAACTAACAATGACCACATATGAAGACCTATTAAAACAACTTAACCCAAAATAAGCCGATGGACCATTACTACAGCCCACATCCAGGAAATCTAGAGATTACCAATATGCCTCACACCAGGAGCCAATAGACCTAAAATAAACATAAGTGTGCTATGCATTAATATGTTCGTATATATGTATATAAAGGCATGCTTTCTTGTGTTCACCTATATTTGGAAGGCATTATAGAGCCAGTAGGTGAAGCTGGATGGAGTCAAATCCTATTGCAGCAGCAGTTCCTCTGGGAACAGCTCAAACCAACTTGAATTCACTCTTTTGGGTTTGTAGGTCTGGTTATGATCTATTCATGGCTTGCATAAGTGGGCTACTTGTGAGAAGGAAGGGTCTATTTGGCCCTACTCCATGTGGGGCACATTTTGCATTTCCAGTCCAACAACATTATTCCGCCCAACGTGCAACTATTTGGTTGCACTTCTCTAGAGCTGTTTTTGTGTGGGATCCATGCTCTTTTGGGCGTTGGGGTATTCTTGCCCCCAATGCCCTTTTGTGCATTTGGAAATTACCCATGCACCCCTACTATATATATATATTAAAATTCATATATTTTATATTTATATAACTATTTTGTTAAATATTAGTTTATATATACTAAATAATATATTATATAATAAGGGAAAAGGGAAATTCATATCCATAATTACTTTTGAACAATATTTACCAAACACCTAATAATCACCAAACTGACCCAGATTCAGTTTTCCTTAATTTGTAAGCGATCCCAAACGGGCACTAAACTAGATTTCATGTTGGATCCTTTGTTACCTCATCTCACTTGAACTCCATTCAACTCAACTACGCGTTGATCCGACCAATTGCATTTAGATAATGAATTTGTCTTCTCCATCTAGCTCTATTAAGAGCTATATCCAATTTTAGTCACCTATGATATGAAACAATTTCAAGCAAGTTTTTGCGTGTTGGGATATTAAAATTAAAATGTCACTTGTCGGCTATGAAGTATGGACACCTCTCCAAAGACACAATGTCGGTGTTGGACAAGTTTAGGAAACAGATACGCTTGGACACATGGCGGTGAACATTAAAATGAGTATCTAATCTCTTTCTAAATTTTTTTAAAATTTTGAACACGCTGGGGTTTCTCTCCCCATCCCCCCTCCAAAAAATAAATATTGGGGTGCTTAAAGTTGCAAATCTTGCACTTGATGATTCGTAGATTTTCTTACCCTAATTTCATTGAAATCAAGTTAATTGAATTATATGATTATATATATATATATATATATTATTTGGAATGTTCATGAAGTATTCGTGTCCTACTTTTTTGAAAAATCCCTTGTTGTCATGTCTGTATCATGTTGTATTCTTGTCCTATGTCCCTAATCTTGCTTGTGGGTACCCAGTTATAATCTTCAATTTCAGTATTCAAGGTTTTTTTTAATCATACAAGCTTTGTGGAATTTACAAAAGTTTAGCTTGCTTTCCTATTAGGTATTGGCCTTCGTTATAAGTTATTATATTTGGCATTGGATTAATATGGAAGAGTGGGATAAAGTCTACTCTAGAGAAAAAATGGTAGCTTAAATTACATAAAAGACAGTTTTTAGCTCCTTTCTACGAAGTCCACTTGAACTCAAGATTTGATATGATATAACTGATAACATGTCGTGATGTGCAAAGCTCAATGGATGCATGGTGCATGTTGTTCTTCTTGTTCGGTGTTTTTTGGGTGATGGCCTGCTACGGTGAAAGAGGTGCTCCTTATGTTTGAAAGATGGCCCTCTATGTTTAATTTGGTGTCTTTGGAATAAGCAAAACTATAGAGTTTTTGAGGGGAAAGAAATGCCCCTTTTTTTGTTTAACTCTCATTTTTGGGCCAAACAGGCCTGTCCCATGTATATAGTATAGATACCATAGTAGATTTTTTGGGGACGCTTAAGGCTTTAGTCTGATAGCCTTCCCTTGTACATTTGGGTCCTTGGGCGCTTCAGTACAATATTTACTTAAAATTGTTTGAACTAGAGAGTATAAAGTTTTTTGCTAGGGGGGTTCTGAAATTTTAAGGTTATCTTGGGTTGACTAAGCTTTGATAGTCTTGTGGAGACGATTTAAGAGGATTGATTAATGAGAATTGTATTGTTACTGGTTTTTGTGCTCCTTAATGGTGAGACTCCATTAATTTCTCACAGGGTGTAGTGAGATGTTAAGATTTATTCTCTATAAAGTTTATTTATTTATTTGTAGATTTTTTGAGTTCTTTGAACTTGTGGTAGGCTTTCTTTGGTTTTCACTTCTTGTATAGTTTGCCCGTACATGGGTCTCAACCCCTCCCCAACAAAAATAGGCCATTTTAGTTGCTTTTACTTGAAAACTAATTTAAGTTTCGTCTTCTACTACTAAGTGCCAAATAAGAGGTTGAGGGTCAAATAAGAGGTTGAGGGTTCAAGTCCCAATTGGGACAAGTGGGTGTGTGTGTCTGACCTATCAAAAAAAGAGAGAGTTTCATCTTCTATTTCTTCTTCTTTATTTATTACCAGCACTGCTGTACGCACCTTGTAACCCCTACAAACCCTTGAACCCTATGTTTGTTCCCCAAACCCTGGCCTTTCAAGTGAAAATCTTAATGCTAAGTTTCTCACCGCTCTAGTACTGAAACATTATTTTTTTTCCTTGCCACCCAGAATTATTAGTGAGCTTTTCCTTTTACTTCCAGACTAAAATTATCCTTCAAGGTCAACCTGTATAACCTTTATCCCTTCCTTAAAAGCTTAATTCAATTTTTTGAGAGTAAAAACTAAAAGTTGAAGCTCTGGTCCACCTTTATTTGATCATAGGAAGTTACTATCTTTAGTCTTTTCCCATATCAAAATGTTGTAAGTTATGATCTATTTTTGAGCAAGTCTAAGTTCTGACAATTGTTTCTTAGATAAAGTAGGTGGACATTAATTTTTAGATGCTTGGATTGGTCTTGATGTTAATATATATATACAGTGCTGACTTCAGCTTAAGGCAAGTAAAGCGATTGCTTTAGGCCCCACTTACAATGAAGGTCCCAAATTTTGTATATATCTATAGTAAAATTCTATTAGAAGTAGAAGTATAAGACCTATAAAAGTCTAAACCTTATAAAAAGAAAAGGAAGTAGAAGTATAAGACCCATAAAAGTCTAAATCTTGTAAAAAAAAGGCCCAATAAATATCAAAGTCAATGAATTTTTTTTCTAACAATCATATTTGCTACAAAAAAATAGCAGAATTTTTTTTAAAACAAAATTAAATAAAAGTTGAACAATCATCTTGAAACTCAATCGTTACACTGTAATAAATACAACCTACTCATAATTTATTATCTCTTTTACTCACCTACTTACTATTTATTTGTCTTTCCCTCCCTTGTGCTTTCTTTCTTTCCCCAATACCTCTCAATCTTTCTAATCAATTTTAACATCATAGAACATTCTCTGCAATATACTAGAAGAATGGAGAATCAAATTACAATTTGTCCCATTTTTTTTTTTCAATCAAGGTAAGTTCACTGCAATTAGAATGTAATTGGAATATCTAATCTAACTAATTATTGTTCTGTAGAATTTTTTTCAATTTGATACTCATCTTATATTTTTTTTATTATTTATAGTGTTTGATTAATTTGTCATTATTTTAATATTTGTATTAATAGATATGGCTATTAAAAAACAAACATTTGGATATGAAAAACTTAAGAAAAAAAATAGAACTTGAAAAACTAATTAAATCTCAAAAATGATATCTTGATAAATTTGATGTTACTAACTAACAAAAAATATAGGTGAAAGTATCCTAAATGAAGAAGTAATGGATTTCAAAGAATTTGAAGACGGTGACATTTAAAAAAAAAATTAATATTTAAAAAGTAAAAGGCCTCATTTAGAATTTTCGCTTTAGGCCTCACATTCCTTTGAGCCTGCCCTGTATATATAGGACCTGCTTGGCCTGAAACAAAATCTATAGAGTATGGATAAATACAGAGCAAGATATTGTTAGGTATATTTCTGCATGAAGAAGATAGTTTAGGAAGGACCACAAGTGAAAACCTCTCCTTCATTGACAACAGTTTCATACGGGGCTGCATCAAAATTTATTTACAACCCCAATATATTTTAGAAGCATCAAATGAGATTCCTAAGTGTCCCGTTGTCAGCAACAAAGAAACAAAGTGTCCTGCCAAACTTGCTTCTTTCTTTTTTGATAAATAAGAGACACACACACACACACACTCTTCCACTTAGGATTTGAACCCTTAACCTCCTCTTTGGAAGGTGGAGGAGATACCAACCGAGCGTTAACTCTCGGTGGTGTATTGCCGAACTTGCTTGAAACTATTAAGAGCTTGATATACATTGTTGGCCCATTCTCTGACAGCTTAAGCTTTTAGATGAGTTGGTGATTTAACTTGGTATTAGAGCCTTGGTTATGGGAGTTCTTGGGTTCAAGTCTTTCTATTTTTATTTATTTCCCTGTTTAGTTTGTTTGTGCAAAGTTGCACCACATTATGCTTCGTGTTTGTTGTGGTTTGTTTGCCTCTTCACGTGCGAGTCCGGGGTTGCTCATGAGGGGGATTATCTGAGAACTTAATATACATTGTTGGCCTTCTCTGATAACTTAAGCTTTTAGAGTAATTTGTTGCTTAACTAACCTCTATCCTCCTACTACAAATCTTTTAAAGTATTATAACGAGCTTTTTTCCTCAAGGAGGGAATATCCTTGGGTCTGGGAATTTAAACTAGCCTTTAGCTGCACGATCAATTAGAATTGAGAAAATAATCAATGATGTACAACCCATGGGTGGAGGATAATTATTTTTTCCTTCTTCTATCTTGTCAATGACTTTATGAAGACCTGTTACTGCATCACTGTCCACGATAGCTCGCCAAACTTCTTCTCTGTGAATATTCTTTCTATTCTGGCTGCTTCATCTTTTGGATGGACTTTGATACTGATACACTCCTTCCATGCCACGTAAAATTCATTTAGAATGCTGAGCTGAGATATGTTCATTCCCTGTATGGTGGTGTATCATGATTATGTAATTGATAGGTAGTTGGTATCAATTCCCTCCCTAGATGCATTGTTCAATTGCTTCTAAAACTTCTAAATATATATATGTATTGATCTCAGAGATATGTTCATTCCCTGTGTGGTGCTATTGTGATTAAATCTTTGATTGGCAGTTGGTGCCAATTCCTTTGCTGGAACATTGTTCAATTGCTTCTAAAACTTCTAAATATATATACTTGTGTACTCTGTGTAAATATGGCACCTTATTTGCTTTCGATGGTGGTTCCTACAGGATGGAGGCGTGTCAATACTCAAGTTTGATCATAGCAAGGGAAAACAGAGTGGTGCTCTTGCTAGACCTGCTTCTGTGCAACGTGCATTATCTGTTCTTGAGATGGAGGTTGAGCAAATAAATAAAGGAAATTATGAGCATTATATGCAGAAGGAAATTCACGAACAACCTGAATCTCTAAAAACAACAATGCGGGGTAGGCTTATCCGCGGAGGTTCCTGCAAAACCAAGACTGTTCTTCTGGGTGGACTGAAGGATCACCTCAAAACTATCAGGCGAAGCAGACGGATTGTTTTTATTGGTTGTGGCACGAGCTACAATGCTGCTTTGGCTGCAAGACCTATTCTGGAAGAACTTTCTGGTAAGTACTTCTTGACTGTCATCTTTTGCAGATGTTGAAACCTGATATAATGATTATTTCACTATCTTTGTATGCCATAAATAGGTATGCCTGTTACAATGGAGATCGCTAGTGATCTGTTGGATAGGCAGGGACCAATATACAGAGAAGATACAGTGGTCTTTGTCAGTCAATCTGGTGAAACTGCAGATACTTTACATGCATTAGAATATGCTTTAGAAAATGGTGCTTTATGTGTTGGCATAACAAATACTGTTGGTAGTGCAATTGCCCGGAATACACACTGCGGTGTTCATATAAATGCTGGCTGTGAGATAGGTGTGGCTAGTACCAAGGTAAATAAATTTCTATTAAAATTCTTTTATAGTCATCACTGCAAGTTGATTTTATCATGGTATGACCTTGTTTAACATCTTTTTTTTTTTTTCTGGGGTCTCCCTTGATTAACAGGCTTACACGAGTCAAATAGTAGTGATGACTATGTTGGCTCTAGCAATTGGAGGTGACACAATTTCTAGTCAAGCAAGAAGAGAGGCTATAATAGACAGTCTATTTGACTTGCCAAGTATGTTTTAGTTGGCTTCTTGCTTCAAGTTATGGGACTAGTTCTCCTGTTTATGCCTGAACAGGAATATTATGTAAAGCGTTCTCCTCTATATGATATATATATACTGCTTTGTTGGCTTCTTGCCTCTATGTTATGGGACTAGTCCTCCTGTTTTTGCTTGAACAGGAATATTATGTAAAGCGTTCTCCTCTGTATGAAATATACAGCTTTGTTATTATTTATGCATTATTTTCCCCTGCAGACAAAGTCCGAGAGGTGCTGAAGCTTGACCAGGAAATGAAGCATCTTGCAAAACAATTGATTACTGAGCAGTCACTTCTTGTGTTTGGAAGAGGATATAACTATGCAACAGCTCTTGAGGGTGCTTTGAAAGTAAAGGAAGTGGCACTCATGCACAGTGAAGGAATTCTTGCAGGCGAAATGAAACATGGTCCGTTGGCACTAGTTGATGAAAATCTCCCAATTGTTGTTATTGCTACCCGTGACACTTGCTTCAGGTTAGTTTTGTTGTAGTAATGAGCAGTTACATCATTGGAAATTCATGATGTTGTTGTCTACTGACATCTTCAAGTTGCCGACAGCAAGCAACAGTCGGTTATTCAGCAACTTCATGCTCGCAAAGGTCGGCTGATACTGATGTGTTCAAAAGGAGATGCAGCATCTGTGTGTGTTGGTGGATCTTGTCGAGTAATTGAGGTTCCTCAGGTTGAGGATTGCCTTCAGCCTGTAATTAACATAGTTCCGTTGCAGGTAATTGAATCACATCATTCTAGAACTGAAATATTTTTCCTTAATTTTTTTGATAGGTATCCCAATATTGTTCAATTTTAATCATAAATATTGTCATTTGAATGGTGCTTCAATCTAGATGCTTATTTTGGAGAATTGATGTCATGCCGTAGCTTTATACTTTTCCATACCTAGGATCTTACACTCTAGACAGCCATGGCAATCCATATGAAATATCAATCAGGTTGTTTTGCATTGTTTTTAAGAGTGACATGGTAATGTTAATTGGATTTTTACAGCATATGGATTTTGTCCAATGAGTTAGGCAGGGGAGATGGGATGCCATATGATCCATGTCTTCCTGGTCAAACTGAGCATGGGAAATTTAGCATGTACTGAAAACATGACAATTAGTTCGGGAGAATGAATAAAGTACTCATCAACAGCTAGAGCTATGCTTGTACATGCTCATTTACTTGCCTAAACAAGCTGTCATCATTCTTGACTAGTAACAATCTGAGCTGGAAAAAAAAATTAGGCTTAGCTTGCTTAGGCTTGTGATTAGTAGAGGTATGTATGATGCTTTTGTTTTTTTATAACTAATTTCCTAAATAAAATGTTTTAAGAAAGTTAAAAGAGTATATACGTACAATCGAGTAACTAAGTGCAACTGACTGAGTGGTTTGCTGCACTGCTGTGGGTATTAACTGCAGTGCTATGCTTGGTGTTTACAGTAGCAGGGATTTTGCAGGTTGGAGCTACAGTATATGTGGAAAACAGTTTCTATTTAGCTTCCCTGAAATATTTCTGAAGTGTAAACTTCGGAACATCATTTCATTGTTGCATTTTGTTGAAACAGAGGAGAGGGTGTGTTTTTGAACAGCTGGAAAGCAATGTTAATGCAGCTTCACAATCATGCACTTTAATGTTGTTATTTTTTCTTTCCTATTCCAATCCGACTGTTAGCACATTAACTCTTAAACAGTTAAACCAGTGTTTTATTCATTCTTAAATTTCTTCATAGTCAATTTTTTGATAGTTTGGCATGCCCTTTAAGTATATGTTATTCAGTATGTTAACCCTTTACACTCGAGAGTTATCCTTGAAATCCAGCTCATCTATCTCCAACCTGTCAATTCCACTGGATTAGCAGTTGGAGACAATGAGCACTCCCCGTCTTTTCTTCTTGTGTGATGTAAGGGGTTAAGAAAGTCTTTGATTTTTCCTTTCTGGTTTTCACATGATAATTTCCAACCATGCCTTCTCATTCCTATCTTTGCAGTGTTCTTTGTGTTGATTTGTTTTTTTTGAAGGACTTCCAACATTTTTAAGGACCCCTATACTGGAAATCTAATTATTGTTTCTGGAACCAAAATTACTGGATAGTGCACTCCTGGTACCATTGTAATTTTAGCCATAGATATTAGACTTCTGGTGCTTCAAACAAATTAGTTATTTTTCTGCTTTAATTTTGTTCGCATTCACTCATTTTGGACATAATTTTTTTATGCTCTATTTTGGTTGCTGAGAAGATGAGAAAAAAGACGCAAAAATTTTGAATTTAAGAATCCAACCTGTGGAGTCTTGTGATTCTAAATTTTATTGTATTTTCCCTCTATTTTCTCAACAAACAAGCTGATGTCAGTTAAACTCTGAACAAGGTTGAGTTCTCACATTTTCAATTATCATTATTATTTGTTTTCTTGGGTGCAGTTATTGGCTTATCATCTGACGGTTCTACGGGGTTACAATGTTGACCAGCCTCGCAACCTGGCAAAGAGTGTGACAACCCAATGAGGAAGGTGGAATGTATATTAAAATCCATGCTCCTTTGGTTTAGAACCTTGTAAAAAGCAGGAATTCTAGCTGAACCTGAAGCTTACCTTCTCTTGAGGATGCTTTGCTTCATAAACCATGTACCTTTCTGATACCAATTGTCGCTAAGGTAATGCATCTTTTGTATTTAATTTTATTTAACATAGGTCACATTACCCCCACAACTCCTCAGTTAAGCCTTGGTCTGTGTGATCAATGCACATAGTTTATTTCATAAAATTGTTTGTTTAAACAATATTCTTTTAGGTCTCAGTGGCATAATCTGTTATACAAACATAATATACACATTAACATATGTTTGAGGTAAAGGACACCAGTGGGTAAAACTCCTTCAGAAACCTGATCCATTGCTTGTGATTGTGTGGCCAGACTTCTTATACTTTCAATGATGATGGCATCTCAAGAACCGTTGGTTGATCAGATCTTTTTATTTTGCTATCTATATTGAATTTTGCTTTACTGAGGGCTTGAGGCATCTTGCAATGGAAAGCAGGGCAATTTTCAGAGCAGGAAGACAAATGGTTTGAAATGCAATATGTCCCCAACAGTGAGACTTTGCTTTCAGATTGCTGGTTTATGATAGGGATTAGGGACTGACCTATTTTATCAGTGTGATTAATAAGTTATTATTTATTCGATAACAATGCTATTATTCAATTATTGGATTTATAAAATTCGTTAGTAATATTGATAGAAGTTTTGTTAGTGCAGATTTATTATAGCCCCCTCATTGTGCCAACACTTTATGGTATGATACCATGTGAGCACAGAGGGGAAGGCAACTTGGAACATAAGATGCACAGTTTCAATTATTTGTAGATATATTGTATCTCAATTGGGAAATGGAGAGAAAATGTTTTTTTTTTTTTTTTTTGGGGGGGGGGGACATTAAAATGTACAACTGCTATTTAATAGTGATGAGTTTATTTTATTTTATTTTTAAAAAAAATTACATTGACCTCTCTTGACAATTACAAAGACTTGGAAGATTTATTCTAAGGTTTTTGAAATTACACTATTCTTTTCTATTTTTACTTTTATTGATAAATTACACATACCTTTCTTCCAGTCTATTTTTTTATTTGAAATGACAAAAGTGCTCCTTAAAAAAAGTTAGAAGAACTAATCAAAATTGAAAAAATGTGTAAAAAAAATCTTGAAATGAGTATTTTTGTCATTTGAAAAAAATTGGATAGGAAGGGAGGTATGTGTAGTTTGCAGTAAAAGTATGAGAGGACAATAAAATTTCAGAAATTTTAAGAGGTATTTATAATTGTCAAGAATATTAGGAGAGGTTAGTGTAATTTATTCTTCTTGTTTTTTTTTTTTTTAAAATCTACATAACAATTTTTGAGTTTGTCAAAATCTAAATAAAAATAGAACTTTCATACATATTCTTAAGGTGACAGGCTTTTTTCATAAAAAAACAATATGTATTATATTTAATTGAGGTTCTAAGAAAGCTTTTAACTCTTTTTTTTCACTAGAAATTAATGGCACTAATAATATTTATATCATTCATACACATTGTTTTTTTTTTCTATTTGAATAATTAAAATTATAAAATAAATTTGTCTCTAATTTATTATTATTAATTGATAATTTTTTATCGATTCAATAAATTTACGTGTATCTTTTTGACAGGCTTTCCTTTAAAGTTTAAGAAATTAATGAATGATCTGGGGCAATTGATGATGTCAATGATCTCAACTAATTAAAAGTTATCAAGTATACAAAATAAAAAATTTATTTTCTAAATGTCCAACATACGATATGACAACTCCTAATATATTCATTAATTTTGTGTCCAATTTTTTGATTAATGCTTCTCTAACGTTTAAGAAATTATTGAATGGTTCGAGACTATTGACCAAGTCAATGGTTTTTATAATACCCTGACCCGGGTTAGCACGTATACCGAAGTAAACTGAGTCGGGTAGAGTACTATCAGTTGTAACCCGAGCTGTTTAAGCTCCATATTTTGAATATCACATGTACTGTACAACTTTAGAAGCTAAAATAGTATTGGCTTTACAGTTAGTGCCGAGCAAACCAGCATTATGCCTCGTAATGCGTGCATGCACGTATTTCCATGCATGCATACACGTACGTATGTGTGTAGCTCGTTCAAAATGAGTGTATGTATATATGATTAAAAATAAATTTATATGCCTACACATGAATATATATACACGTATAAAATATGTATTTTATATGTATATATATATATATGTATAACATAATGTATTATACATATATGTATGTGTGTATATATATATATATGTATATATAAGAAATTAAAAAGAAAAGAAATAAAGAAAAGAAAAAGGGGGAGTTGCCAGGCAGTCACTGTGTGTGACGGTAGGGCAGTGTGTGTGTGTTAGTATGTAATATATTATATATATATATATATATATATAAGTACACATGTCTCTCAAGCTATGTAATATATTATATATATATATATATATATAAGTACACATGTCTCTCAAGCCATAAATGCAAGGTTGCATTTGGCAGAGAAGAGATCAGAACCTAGGCCATAGAAGGGGGCTCTAGATGGGGAGGAACCGAGGAAGAAAGAGAGAGAGGGTAGAGAGAGAGAGAGGTCGGTGTATAAGATATATGTATATTATATATGGGTTGCGTAAAATGGAAGATAGAAAAGAAAGCAGTGATTTGGGAAGGTTGTAAAGGTTTGGAGGTGTTCAGAAGTGAGTTCAGGAGCTGAAGTAGAGAGAGAGAGGAGAAAGAACCGCACCCAGAAACCAGAAATCTAAGGTAAGTGGGTCGTTTCTGTTTTAAGTTTTTAGCATGATCTGTATAGTTTTAACAGTAGGCTCTTGTTAAGCATGAAATGTAGAAAATATTGCAAAAAGAATCATTGAAAATGGTCTAAAAACCAGTGAAAAAATCCAAGTTACAGGTCTTAGTGTATATTGAAGATCATTGATATTTTATGTATGAAATCATGTTTAAATGACCTTAAAATAATCCTAATAAGTGCAGAAAATGATTAGAAAAAGAAAAGAATGAAAACCAGTAGAAAATGGTACTAAAATAGGAGAAATTTAGTTGGCCGGAAAACCGGCCGGAGCTATTAAACCCTATATTCGTGAAGATAGAATGCTCTAAATAAGAAACCAAGGGTAGGTATGAATCCTTGTGAAGTTAGGAAGAAAACTGCATAGAAAAAGGGGTGAAAAATGGCGAAAATCCAGTCGCCGTCGCCGGAGAAGACCACTGTTCTCTACTGGAACCCTACCGGAGTAATGGGGAAGATGACCGGATTGTCGAGGGGCATATCGGGTTAAAAGTAACCTGGATCCGGGTTGGGACCCTGGTTGGATCCGGGTTGGGACCCGACCGGATATAAAACGGGCAGTGATAATGTGTCGTTTAGATTTGAATTTAAATAGAGTTGGCTTGTTTGGTTGCCGGGATAGGAAATTGGAAATGGGGTTTGGGGTTATCCAGACCAGGGATAGGATAGGAGGGTTGGTTATTGAATTCCGGTTTTTGAATTAAACTGAACCGTTTGGTTCAGTGAAGAACCGGACCGGTTTAGGGTTTCTGACCCTGAACCCACTCGTTCAGACCGAGACTTAGGGAAATTCTGTTTTGACCCCAGAAAGTTTAGGAAATTCCACTAAGGCCCAAACAAAAAAATTTATAAAATATAAATTTTTATAATAATACCCCTTTTTCAAATATAAGTCAAACGAAGTCCAAACGAAGCAAATGAATAGTCAAAATTTATTATTTTGGACATTCTAAGTTCAATGGTAAGGTCCGTTTCACTAGACGGAACCCCAAAAAGTAAAATACATGTAATAAATGACCATTTTACCCTTTTATAGTAACGATGTCTAAATTTAACATATGAATAGTGTATTTTAACTATCTCAGACATTCTAAGACCAATGGTGAGGTCTGTTTAGCAAGACGAGGTCCCAAAAAAAAATAAAAGACTCGTAAAAGTGTAAAATGATCATTTTGCCCTTTTTAGTACAGAAGCTCAAATTGAATTCCGCGAAAGCCTAAATCGACTTTGTTTGACATTCCGGATTCAATAGTAAAGTCTATTCACGTAAAAGAGATATCAATAATAAAGAGACAGAAAATTTGATGAATAGCATAATTCAAGTAGCGATAGACTGAAACGTGTTTCATGAATTTTAGGGACACGAGAAGGCAAAGAGAAGGCAGTCTAAATCCTTCTAGTTCATAGACAGTAAGAGGTAAGTAAAATCCGATCTCTGCATGTGTTACATTTCACAGCCATGTCATAGTTCTTGTATTATATTGCCTATTGTACTCCGTACATACATACCAGTGTTTATTTAGCCACATTGATATTGCCCTATCATGTGGGAGACAATTATTGACTTCTATATATATCTCGATCATGATTGTACACTTGTGCACAGATTTCTTCATGTACACTTGTACCTAGGGCCGCAAGGGCCAGACAGTTTTATTTGAAGTAGTCTAGTAACCATAGCCTCGAAAACTATTGTTACGTCAGATTGCCTAGAACCAGTTATAATTCCACCATACCCTTCATGGAATATAGCATGATCCCGATATATTATTAGTGCCGGATTTGTGCTCAGCCACATCTCCATCTGATGCCATTTACAACCTTCGGGTTCAGGTTCCGAGTGGAACATTTACTACGTCGCTATGCGAGGCATGGGATGTACAGTCACAGTGTACACAGAGCAGTATTCATACAGCCCGAGCGGATCTGAATACTAGCTCAGGGGGTAGCCGGGCCCCACCAACACCAGTGCATCTCAGTTTTAGTTGATATCACTATCCTTTGTTGTTGATATTCATAGCTTGATCATGTCATATTGTTATTGAATGATCATGAGATTTTACAGCTTTCAGTAGAGTGCTTACATTTCATACTTGATATAGCTCATGACTGTAGCAGTATGACATTGTTGGCATAGCAGTTCATTTCCTTATCATTTGACTTTCATCACCTGATATTAAGTTATATATTCATAACTGGCTAGCATTCTTTTATACCCTTGTGTACATGGCAGAGTAAAGGATTACTTACTGAGTTTTCATAGCTCATCAGATACTACACATCATTTTCCAGGCACAAATCACGAGAACAGACCGTAGAGTCTGACAGCTAAAGGGTGGACATTTATTTTTGAAGTTGCAGTGTAATACTTAGTACAAACAGTCTTATAGCTCTCCCATGTTATCCACGTCTTGGGGATAAACAGTTGTATTAAGTAAATTTGTATTCCGCATTTTTGTAAACATTATATGTATCACATGCAACTTTTAATTATTTAATTCCGCATTTTAAATTGTTGCATGTTAGTAGCACTGATTGTGTAACAAGTTGAGACCCGTGGTTCGACAAGCAGCGTCGGATCGGGTGCGCTACACGAGATCCGCATAGGGTGGGTCTCAGGTCGTGACTGTTTTTACTAATCAAAAGTTTATTTTTTTGGGTAAATTATATGAATTTTTGAGATTTTGATAATTATATTTACTTCCAATGAGATTTTTGAAATTACATTGACATTTTTTACTTTTCTGACAAATTACAATTATTCTATTTCAGTCAATTCTTTTCTTTAAAATGATGAAATTTTCCTTTTATATATATATTTTTGTATTTTTTAAAATTTTGATCAAATTTTTCTAACTTTTTTAAAGATTTTTTTATTTTATATAAAAAAAATTTAAGATAAATAACTTATTTTTATTTTATATATAAAAAAATGGTCAAAATTGTAAAATGTTAAAAATATATATATATATATTTGAAAGGGTAATTTCGTCATTTTGAAAAAAAATTGACTGAAATGGAGTAATTGTACTTTGTCTAAAAAAATAAGGAAAATCAATGTAATTTTAAAAATCTAAAAAAAAATCAATATAATTGTCAAAAATTTTAAAAAAAATTAGTATAATTAACCTTAATTTTTTTTTCTTAAACTAGTGGTTGAATTGACCAATTACAGTAAAGTCCCCGACTCACCCAACCAAAAAAAAAAAAAGTACGAGAATTCCCACTTGTAATAGTGCACACCTGGACACAATTAACGTAAATTTGATTCTCTCTCGATTAAGCATCAAATAGGGTTCTTGGCTTTTTTTTAAATTATGCCTTTTGATGATAGTAGACGACTCTTTTCTCTAAAGCCAATGGTGGAATTAAAGCATCAATTAAAGTAAAAGTCTCTACTTTTGTTTGTTGCACATATGGAAATGCACATGCACTTCTAATCAAAGAAAGGAATGCAAAGTTTTGAAAAATCATTCAGTGGATATAGAATAATTAGCACACGAGAAGTATAAAAATTTAAGATAAATAACTTATTTTTATTTTATAATTACTCTGATAATTTTTTTTTTAAACTAGTAGTTGAATTGGCCAATTAAAGTAAAGTCCCCGACCCACCTAACTAAAAAAAAGTGCGAGAATTCCTACTTGTAACAATACACACCTTCACACAATTAATATAAATTTGATTCTCTATCTCGATTAAGCATCAAATAATGTTCTTGGCCTTTTAAATCATATAAATTTGATTCTCTATGTGGATGACGCTTTTCTCTAAAACCAATGGTGGAATTAAAGCATCAATTAAAGTATAAGTCATGTCCCCACTTTTATTTGTTGCGCACATGGGACATGCACATGCACTTCTCATCAAAGAAAGGAATCCAAAGTAAGTTTTGAAAAATCATTCAGTGGATATGGATTAATTAGCACATGAGAGGTGTAAAAATGCACACACTGATTTGCTTTTTGCAAAGAAAATCATCTAATAGAATCTAAATTTAAAGAGGTTATTATACAACTCAACAATTCTTGATTGATCAAGTAAAATCTCATAAAATCTGAAATTAAATAAAACATCTAATACGATATTACCTATATTAGTATATCTGAAATCTGAAATTAAAATTTTATATTATTCACTATGTTATGAAACTGGTTCTTCAAAAATTAGTAATTACTTAGAGATTATTAATGTTTTGATTAGAGGGTTAACTATATATATAAATATATATGTGTGTGTGTGTGTGTGTTATAAAAATATTAGTAATATTAGATTTTTACTAACATGAAAGGAAATTAAGGAATTTTTTTTATTACTTAAATTAGACAGATTACATATTTTTGTAAAAATTATCTCACTCTTAAAAATATATGTGTGGTTTCTTTACATTGAAAATCATATAATTTCATAATTAATAGTCTATTAATTAATTAATAACTTTTAAATCATTAAAAATATTAATCATTAGACAAATGCATCCAACCTTTTGACAAAGACTCCTCTAAAGTGAATTGCCCCACTTGACAAAGACAACTCTAAACTTTCCTTTATATCCGGTGGTGGAATTGACCCATCAATTAAAGTGAATTGCCCCACTTGACAAAGACGACTCTAAAGTTTCCTTTATATCCGGTGGTGGAATTGACCCATCAATTAAAGTGAATTCCCCCACTTTGTGACAGTTTCCTTTAAATTTTTTTATAAAGAAAAGGTAAAAAATCAAAATATCAAAACTTTGTGCCATTATTAGGTATTATTAAGTTATTGAATATTAGTTATTAGAAGTCTAATTACATGTATATTACTATGTGTTTATATATTAAAAGATTTATCAGTAATATTAATTTTTTTAACGTGACACGCTTAAGAAACTTTTTCATAACTTAATTAGATATAATACATGTTTTTGTATGAAAAAATTGTCACCCTTGAAAATATATATAAAATTTGTATTTCTATATTGAAAACCATATATATATTTAAAAACATTTTATTAATAAAAATTGTAAAATAATATAATAATTGAGATTTTTTTTAAAGTTTAACCAATAATTAATATTGGTGGTATTAATATTCTCATCAACTCTATTCTTAACCTAACTTTTACATGTGATAACTTTTGATCCATTCGATAAATTTGCATCTCGATTCTCTCTCTCAATTATGGCTTTTGACGATAGTGGACGATGCTTTTTTCTTAAGCCAATGGTGAAATTAAAGTATCAATTAAAGTAAATGTATCTCCACTTTTATTTGTTGCACACATGGACATGCAAATGCATTTCTCATCAAAGAAAGGAATCCAAAGTAAGTTTTGAAAAATTATTCAGTGGATATGGATTAATTAGTACATGAGAGGTGTAACAATGCACACACTCATTTGCTTATTGCCAATAAAATCCTCTAATAGAATCTAAATTAAAATTTTATATTATGAAACTGGTTCTTCAAAAATGAGTAATTACTTAGAGATTATAAAGGTTTTGATTGTGTGTGTTACCAATGGTCGAATTGATCCATCAATTAAAGTAAAGTTCCGACCCGAAGACCCCATTATCGAGTCGACGACTTCTCTCTCTCTGCCCCTCCATTGTTGATTCTCAGACACTGCTTTATTCTTCCTCTCCGGCGTGAGTCCCACCATTACGACGCCTTGTCCCTTTCCTACATTTCACAGATTCAGATTTGACCCTGTGCTTGTAAATTAATTACCATCTTGTTTAACAGTATTGTATCTATTCAAGCTAGGATATTGTCACTTTGAAACCATCAAGCTCTCTCACAAAGAAAAAAGAAATTAACCAATCCTTCTTAATTGCTTTGGTTGCTTGATTCCAATTCTCGTTGCTTCTTCTCCGCAAAGGAAACAATGGCTGTGGGAGAAATCATTCTCTCTGCGTTCATCACGGTGCTTTTCGAGAAATTGATCTCCGACGAATTATTGAACTTTGCACGTCGAGGGGATATCGAGACTCAGCTGAAGAAATGGAGCGATATGTTGCGGGATATTCAGGCAGTGCTCAGTGACGCGGAGGATAAGCAAATAACTGATAGATATGTGAAGCAGTGGCTGGATGATCTCACGGACTTGGCTTACGATTTGGATGATGTTGTGGACGAGCTGGCCACCGAAGTTTTGCGGCGCAAGTTGATGGCGGAACCTCAAACTAGCACCAGTAAGGTAAGGAAACTCATCCCTACTTTCTGTACTAGTTACACCCCTAGTGCTTTTATGTTTCGTTACAATATGAGTTCCAAGATAGAGGAGCTTACTTCTAGATTGCAAGATATTGAAAGACGACAAACGAACCTGAATTTGAAAAAGATTGTTGGAGGAGTAGTCACGTCCAAGTCCAACAGAGAGGAGACTTCACTGCTAGGTGAACCCCGTGTCTATGGCAGAGAGAAAGATAAAGATGAAATCCTCCGATTGTTAAAGGATGAAGCAAGTGATGAGGGAGTCTCTGTGATTCCTATTCTAGGCATGGGAGGTGTTGGCAAAACAACTCTTGCTCAGCTAATCTACAATGATGACGAATCTTTGAAAGAGTACTGTTTTGATCTGAAAGCGTGGGCTTGTGTTTCCGATGACTTTGACGTTTTCAGGGTAACGAAAACGATTCTTCAGTCAGTTGCTTCGGAAACCTGTGACTTCAACAATTTAAATATGCTTCAAGAGAAATTAAAGGAGAAGCTGAGAGGAAAAAGATTTCTCATTGTTTTGGATGACATTTGGAATGAGGACTATGGGGAATGGGAGATTCTACGTCGTCCTTTTTTGGTTGGGTCACCCGGAAGCAAAATTATTATTACAACTCGCAATCAAATTGTCGCATCAATCATGAGTTTTACTCCATCTTACCGTCTAAAAGAGTTGTCAAATGATGATTGTCTATCTTTACTTGCTCAACATTCACTTGGAAGAAGAAACTTTGATTCCCATCCAGATTTGAAAGAAATCGGTGAGAAAATAGTGAAAAAATGTGGAGGCTTGCCTTTGGCAGCAAAGATGCTTGGAGGCCTCTTGCGCACCAAATTGAGTCAGAATGAGTGGGAAGATATATTACACAACAACATTTGGGATTTACCACAACCAAAAAGTGGTATTATTCCAGCTTTGCAATTGAGCTACCATCATCTGCCTTCCCATTTGAAGCAATGTTTTGCTTACTGTTCAATATTTCATCAGGACTATGAATTCAACAAGGATGAGCTAGTCTTGTTGTGGATGGCACAAGGTTTTTTGCTACAATCAAAAGGAAAGAAGTGTATGGAAGACTTTGGCAGTGAATGTTTTGCTGATCTATTATCGAGGTCATTTTTCCAACGATCAAGTGGCAATGAATCACAATTATTTGTGATGCATGACCTCATAAATGATCTAGCTCAATATGTTTCTGGAGAAATATGTTTTAGGACAGATGATAAGTTAGAGGGCGACGCGCAGTATAAAATTTCAAAAAGAGCTCGTCATGTATCATACATTCGCCAAGAACATGAAGTCTTCCAAAGATTTAATGATCTCAATAATGCTCAACATTTGCGAACTTTCTTACCATTACCCATTCGTAAATCAAACTCTTGTGAATCTTTCTATTTAAGAAATTTGGTTTTACTCGACTTATGGCCAAAATTACAATACTTAAGGGTATTATCATTGAGTGGCTATTATATGAGTGAGCTACCAGACTCTATTGGTGATTTGAAACATCTGCGCTACCTTAATTTATCCCAGACTTCAATCAAATGCTTACCTGAGTCGGTGAGTACTCTCTACAATTTGCAAACACTAGTCCTACACAGTTGTCGTGCTCTTTGCAAGTTGCCCTCAAGCATTCAAAATTTAACAAACTTATGCCATCTTGACGTTACCGATACTACAAAGTTACAAGAGATGCCATCAGGGATTGGTAAACTAACAAGCTTGCAAACATTGTCAAAGATTGTTGTGGGGAAAAGTGGTGGTTTGGAACTCATAGACCTTAAGTACTTATCACTTCTACGTGGGACGCTTTTGATTGTAGGGTTGCAAAATGTGATGGATCTTCAGAATGCAAAGGAAGCCAATTTAATGTGTAAGGAGGATCTTGATGAATTATGTATGAGATGGAGTAGCGATCAATTAGGTACGAGATGGAGTAGCAAATTTGATGATTCTCGAAATGAAAATCTTGAAATGGATGTACTCAACATGTTGAAACCTCATGGAAACCTGAAAAGGTTGAAGATTGAGTTCTATGGTGGCATGAAATTTCCTAGTTGGATTGGGGATCCATCATTCTCAAAAATAGTGAACCTAAGTCTCAGTGATTGTAAAAAATGCACCTCTTTACCGCCACTCGATCAATTGCCCATGCTCAAAGACCTATGTGTTCGAGGCATGCACAAAGTAAAAAGTGTAGGTGATGAATTCTACGGGGATAATAGTTATGCTTTGAAATCACTCGAGACTCTAATGTTTGACGACATGCCAGAATGGGAGGAATGGTCTCCCTTTACTGTTGTTGATGAGGCTGCAGTACAGTTACCTCGACTCCGCGAGCTAACTATACGTTGTTGTCCTAAATTAATGAAGGTTTCACTTTTGAGGCTTCCATCTCTTCGCAAATTGGAGCTAAAACGGTGTAATAAAGTGGTGCTGGAAAGTGTGGTGGATATGACCTTATTAACTGAGTTGAGACTTGATGACATCAGGGAGCTTACTTATTTACACGAAGAGTTTATGCAATTCTTGGTATCACTTAAAGTTCTCGACCTTAGGTTCTGTGACGAGCTACTTAATTTGTGGGTTACACGAGAAAACGTAGAAAAGAAAGAATGTCTGCCCCGTAATCTCGAAGTTTTGAAAATAATTAAGTGTGATAATCTAGAGAAGCTACCAAATGAGTTGAACAATCTTACGGCTCTTAGAGAGTTGACTATCGTAAATTGTCCAAAACTTGTTTGGTTTCCTGAGATGGGTGTTCCACCCATGCTTAGAAAACTTCTGGCAGAAGGGTGCCAGGCTCTGGAGTGTCTGCCTAACGACATCTCTCGTCTTGAGCACTTGATAATTTTTGATTCCACGTCTTTGCCAACGAGTGGCAAGTTACCCACCACCCTGGAGATGCTTACGATTTTTAAAGGCGTTCATTTTGAGTCGGTTTCAGAGACGATATTACAGGAAATCAGCAAATCACTTAAATCTTTGTCGATTAGTGGCTTTCCAAATCCGAGAACGTTACTCGGGTCTCTGCGTAATTTTGAAAATCTCGCTTATTTGGAAATAGACAATTGTGATCGTCTCGAGTCGTTCCTTGAAGGAGGCTTGTCCGCCCCTAACCTGAGCTGTCTTAGAATTTGCAAGTGCCCGATTCTCAAGTCCATGCCCGATCAGATTCAAAGCCTCACATCCCTTACAAAACTGCGTATAATTGATTGTCCAAATCTAGAATTTTCACATCCCAAAACCAAAGGGGATTTCCCCCCTAATCTCACCGATCTTTCTATCGCCAGTTGCCAGAAACTCATGCCCCTGACAGAGTGGAGCCTGCACTTGCTCACCTCTCTTCGAATTGTCTGGATAAGTAATGTACATCCAGAGTTGGTCTCCTTTCCTGATTTTCCTGATAATGATGAGTACTACTGTGGGCTTCCTGCTACTCTAACCTCTTTATCTATTGAAAGACTTCAGAATCTGGAATCCCTATCATCCAAGGGCCTCCAAAACCTCACCTCTCTTAAAGAGCTACATATCAGCAAATGCCCTAAGCTTCGGTCCTTGCCTAAGGATGGCCTGCTTGCCACGCTTTCAAGACTAAGAATCGACGACTGTCCACTCCTAAAACAAAGGTGTTTGAAGGATACAGGAGAAGACTGGCACAAGATTGCCGACATCCCCCGCGTGGGGATAGGTAAACCCTTCCATCTTTGAATAAAGTTCTTCAGACTAACTTGTGGTTCTCAAGATGGCATCGATCAGAGACAATCCCCTATGTTTTCTATCAGGTATGCTCATTCACCACACAATACTCTTATTTTATTATTGAGGATTTACATTTTAATCATTGGAGATTTTGTGAAAGCATGGGTTGGCTACTTGACAAGATACTATTCATATGAATGTGATTCTGCTCTTTTATATTATGTTATGTTATATATATTTTACTTTGGTTTTGACCAATGAAATTGCTGTAATTACAAGAGTTGGAAATTTGTCAAATTCCTTTAATAAAATGGGCAACACTAAGAACTCTCTTCTTATTCAGTGATCTCAATCATCTAGTTGAAAACACAAGAAAAGTTTTGTTAGTCAAGCCTGGTGCTGCTTTTCATTTTTCAAGTATTTTCCTTTTCATCACCTCTGCTTCCAATTTTGTTTCTTCTTCTTTGTCCCCACGGACTTTGTTCTTATCTAATTATCATCTAAAGATTTGTGACCTCTTAAATTATTTCTTGAGATTTCTTTCATCATCTGAGAGGTGAAACTTCTTGCCTTGTACTTATAAAATTGTTATAAATGGTGCTCCTGACTATCACATATATGCAGTTGCTTCTTGTTGGACTAAGTTAATGGTCAAAACATGTTTAATTTTTATCATTTTGTAACCAAAAGGAATTTGAGAAAGTAAAATCATTTCGTTCACCATACTTCCATTTTTTCAAATTAATTTGTGTATTTCATCAATTAAGAAATTAAATGGCTTGCTTTGAAATCATGTGGTTGCTAAACTCTTGGAGTAACATGGAGAAAAGATATGATAATTGGGAGGCTAGCCTTACATTGGAACATTCAAAGGAAAATCTTCACTTGCCTTGGTTATCATATTTAGCTTCTTGTCCCTTGAGTGTTTGATTTCCCAAGTTTCCTTGCTAGGGTGTGTCCTTGGCTAAATTGCTCTCTTTCTAGGAGGGGTTGGGAACTTGGGATGTGGTGTCAATATCTATTTATTTATTTTTGGGATCAATTTTCTCTCTCTCTCACTCACACACAACTTAGCATCTGTTTGTCTGTGTATCCATGTATTTGTCGTAGTTTGTATAGATGAATTGCTGCTATTAATGTATGTATGGAAGGCATTACATTGCCAGCAGGTGATTTCGGACAAAGTCAAAAACTTGCAGCCATACATTCATTAGGCATCAACAAGAAAAAAGAGAAAAAAAATTCATTAGGCGACAGCTCAACCCAAGTTAAAGACACCTTTTCATTTTCTATTACTAAAGCCCTATCCCTGTGTTGCAAGGTTACGCAACTTGTGAAAAGATTTAAAATCAAATTTTCTTTGTTTAATTCTTTTATCACCTCAGCTCACCTCAACTAAACAAAGCCTCAGTCCAAATCGTGCAGTTGGCTACATGAATCCTACTCCATTTAGCTCTTTCTTATCCTTGTTAACTTTGACATGGAATAATTTTGGGGGCCTAAGTTTTTATTGAAGTTGAACATTAAAATATTCCGTATATTGTTAGACATGATGATATTCTTCAATTTCAGGCATATAAACTAATTTTTGGTCATCCTCTAATGTTTTTGGAACTTTAGGGAAGTTTTGATCCATGCCTATCTCTTTGTATATCTATTTCTATGTAATTAATCTTCTTTATCAAGTATCACAGTGAGCACTGACCTTTCTTAGGAGAGTGGGAAGAGGTATTCTTCAAAGGAAAATGAAAAATTAAATTAATAAACCCATAAGCATCAAATGTGGTAATTGAAAAAAAAAAAAATTGAAGAATCTCCTTTTTTATAGCAGTTGGGGGGAAGATAATACCAAAGTAAAGTTTTAATGACTTGGTACCCTGCTTTGCTAACAAATGAGCCTCATTATGTACAGAATTATTTGACTTGGCATCGATGCAATATTATAGTATCTTAACTTAGTCACTTTGTTGTAATGACTGCAGCCTACACCCCTTTGTTGCTTTTGATATGCTGGAACAGTGAATCTGTGATGACTCATACTCTACTCCTCACTGTGTCCCAAAAGATCTTGGCTTCTTCTACACTTGCGCACAGTGTCTCATGCCCCTGACATAGTGGGCCCTGCACTTGCTCACCTCTCTTCGATACATCGAGATAAACGATGTACATCCAGACCTGGTCTCCTTTCCTGATTTTCCTATGAATGATGAGTACCACTGTGGGCTTCCTGCTACTCTAACCGATTTATATATTGAAGGACTTGAGAATCTGGAATCCCAATCATCCAAGGGCCTCCAAAATCTCACCTCTATTAAAGAGCTACATATCAGCAAATACGCTAAGCTTCAGCCCTTGCCTAAGGATGGTCTGCTTGCCATGCTTTCAAGACTAGAAATCGAGGATTGTCCACTCCTAAAACAAAGGTGTTTGAGGGATAAAGGAGAATACTGGAACAAGATTGCTGACATCCCCTGCGTGGAGGTAGATGGCTCTTCCATCTTTGAATAAAGTTCTTTAGACCAACTTGTGGTTCTCAAGATGGCATCGATCGAAGACTCTCCTCTGTGTTTTCTATCCGGTATACCCATTCACCACACAAGACTCTTATTTTGTCATTGAGGTTTTACATTTTAATCATGAGAGATTTTGTGAAAGCATGGGTTGGCTACTTGACAATTTGCTATTCATATGAATGGGATTATGTTCTTTTATATTATGTTATGCTATATTATATTTTACTTTAATTTTGACAAATAAAGTTGCTGTTATTGCAGGAGTTTGCAATTCACTATTCATGAAGTCATATTTCTTTTGGTAGTCAAGGCTGGTGTTGCTTTTCATTTTTCAGGTATTTTACTTCTCGGGTTGTTCCTATAAAATTGTTATAAATGGTTCTCCTGAGTCCTGACTATCACCTTTAAGCAATATTTTATTGTAGGACTGAGTAAATGGTCAAAACATGTTTAATTTTTTTATCATTTTGTAACCAAAAGGAATTTGAGAGAGTTATATCATTTCTTTCACCATACTTCATTTTTCTTTTCTTCAAATTAATTTATGTATTTCATCAGTTAAGAAATCAAATGGCTTGCTTTGAAATCATGTGGTTGGTAAACTCTTAAGGGTAACATGGAGAATAGATATGGCAATTGGGAAGCCAACCTACATTGGAACCTTCAAAGGAATATCATGTTTTTTTTTTCTTCTTTATAACTTGGACTGTTGAGCTGCGCTGGGTGTATGCCACGTGCAGCTCTGTAATGCAGGGCGGGATGCCTCCCTTATTGTTGTATATTTGTGCATTTTATACAATTATTTACTTACCCAAAAAGAAAGAAAAAAAAAAGGAAAAGAAAAAGCACTATGAGAAGCTTAGTCTTGAGTTGTCTGAGTTTCATAACAAAGGTGTTTGAAGGATAAAGGAGACTACTGGCACAAGATTGCCGACATCCTCTGCGTGGAGATAGATGGCTGTTCCATCTTTGAATGAAGTTCTCCAGACTCGCTTGTAGTTCTCAAGATGGCATTGATCAAAGACAATCCACTATGTTTGTTTTCTATCAGGTATGCCAATTCACCACACATGAGACATTTTTTATTATTGAGGTTTTACGTTTTAACTGAATCAGAGTCAGTTTAATCATTGAAGATTCTCTGAAAGCATGGGGTGGCTAGTTGACAATTCACAATTCTTATGAATATGATTCTGCTCTTTTATACCATGTTATGCTATATTATATGTTACTTTGGTTTTGACAAATGAAATTGTGTTTTTACAGGAATTCACAATTTACTATTTATGAAGTCAAATTCCTTCCATAAAATGGGCAATGCTAAGAACTCTTCTTATTCGGCGATCTCAATCATCTAGTTGAAAACACTAGAAAAGTTTTGGTGATCAAGGCTGGTGTTGCTTTTCCTTTTTGAGGTATTTTCTTCAACATCACCTTTAGTTCCAATTTTCTTTCTTTTTATTTTCTTCACCATGGACTTTGTTCTTGTCTAATTATCTTCTGAAGATCTAACCTCTTAAATTTTTTCTTTTATATGTCTTTAATTTATTTGAGAGGTGAAACTTACTTCTTGCATTGTTCCTATAAAATTGTTATAGATGGTTCTCCTTACTATGACATACACTATTTCTTGTTTGACTAAGTGAATGGTTAAACCTGGTTAGTTTTTATAATTTTGTAACCAAAAGGAGTTTAAGAGAATAATATTATTTCTCTCTAAAAAATTTTTCCCACTTTTTTCAACTTCACTGTGTGTATTTTATCAGTTAAGAAATAAAATTGCTTGCTTTAAATTAATGTGGTTGCTAAACTCTTGGAGAATAGGTACGGTAATTGCTAGGCAAACCTCTATTAGAACCTTCCTAGCAAAATCTTTGCCTGCCCTTGTGTTCATGTTCAGCTTCTTGTCCCTTGAGTGTTTGTTTTCCCTGAGTTCACTTGTTGGGGACCTACTTGGCTAGATTGCTTTGTTTTTGTTTGCTTGTTGTTACCCTGTTTGGCCTATTGCAATCTCTCTTTGTTTGTCTAGAGCCAATTCGGCTGGCTGGGGTTTGTTTTGTTTTTGTATAGCTTGCTCTGTTGAGCCTTTTTGGGTGCATTCCCTTAGCAGCTCTTTAATGCAGGGAGGAATGCCTCCCTTGTTCCTGTATTTCTCTGCCCAAAAAATAACTATGACAAGCTTAGTCTTGAGCTGTCTGACTTTCAAGCTGATAAGTCCAACGGATGTTTTCTAAGCTTGTCCTGAGTAGCAGCCCCACTTTCTATGAGGGGTTAGGAACTTGGGATGTTGGGCAATTATTTATTTATTTTGGGGTCAATTTTCACACACACATCACTTAGCATTTGTTTGTGTGTAGTGTGTAGTGTGTACCATGTATTTGTAAAAGTTTGTATAGATGAATTGCTTGTATTAACAAGTGTATGGAATGCATTACATAGCCAGTAGGTGAGTCCGGACAAAGCCAAAACTTATTGCAGGCATACATTAATTAGGCATCAACCCTTAAAAAATAAGAAAATAAATTAGGCATCAGCTCAACCCAAGCAGAACACACCCTTTCATTTTCCAAGTCAGGTAATACTAAAACCCTAACCCTGTATTGCAAGGGTACGCAACTTGTGACAAGATTTAGAATCAATTTTACTTTATTTAATTTTTTTATCATCTCACCTCAACGAAAACAAAGCCTTAGTCGAAATCGCATGGCATTGGCTACATGAATCCTACTCCATTTAGCTCTTCTTAGAGCCATATGCTCATTGAGTCAACTTCAAGGTAGAATAATTTTGGGGACTTGAGTTTTCATAGAAGTTGAACATTAAAATATGGCATACATTATTACACATGATCATATTCTTCAACTTCAGGTATTCCAACTATATTTGGTCACCCTCTAATTTTTTTGGAACATTAGGGAGGTTTTGATCCATTCTTATCTCTCTATCTAGCTATTTCCATGTAATTAATCTTGCATTGACCTTTCTTAGGAGAGTGGGAAGAGGTCTTCTTTGAAGAGAAAGGAAAGATTAGAATTAATAAACCCTTAAGCATAGTGGTAATCCAAAAAAAAAGAACTGTAGAATCTCCATTTTCCCAACATTTGGGGGAGGATAATCCCAAAGTAATGTTTTAGTGACTTGGTCCTCTGCTTTGCTAACAAATTAACCTTATTATATACAGAATTATTTGAGCTGGCACAGATGCAATATTCTAGTTTCTTAACTCTACACTTTGTTGTAATGACTGCAGCCCAGAGTTCCTCAATTGCTTTTGCTATGCTGGGACTTTAAATCTGTGTTGAGTCATACTCTGCTCCTTATATAGAATGGGTCCAAAAGGATCTTAGCAATAAGCTTTCTATGAGAGGAAATAAAGCAAAAGTGAGTTTCTTTCACTTTTGTTATTAATTTATCTGATTTTATTGTCAAAATACACTTCTGGAGATTGTTATTTACTTTTATTGGTGACATTATCACGCTAATGGATATTATGGAACTGCTTTTAATTTGTTTGTTTGTTTATAGAAAATGAACTCACATAATTCAACGATTATTATGGGAAAAAATATTAATTTCCCTCAGTTTTCACTTATCAGTGTGTAATACTTCCACAATGTTTTGTAGTATCCAACTTTAGTCTTCAAAAGCACAACTCCTTAGTGGACCTAGTAAAGAAAATGAGTTATCACCTTCAAAGATGGTTAAGAGTCGAAAGGAGGTTTTTTCATGAAATTCTAACGTTTACCGTTGATTTGCAATTTGAATTAATCTCATTTCACTTGCTAGGAAAGGCAAATAGAATTTGTTACATGTCTTTGCTAATACAGCATTTTGATTCTTGTCAAGTTTCCAAAAACACTTTAATTTTCTGAGAAATAACATATTCAATATTTGGTTCTTCTATTTCATGCCTATCACCCCCTGTTTTGTGGGCAGCGAGGCACCTTTAATTCTAGTAGTTGCTGTTTGCTCTGGCTTAGAGAAGGAATGCTATTATTATGTCATGATTATTAGGTAGGATGGCATGCTTCCCCCTCAGTTCGATTGAATTCTCTACGTACACTAAACATGAACTAAACTTTTTCAGGTCTCTGCATTTCAGTTGATTCTGGCATGGGTATACTTTTAACACTTGGGACAATGTGTATGTATCTCCTTTCACTTAATCATAATCAGTTAAACCATAAATTTTTTTAAGATGCATTTGTCCAAGATTTGAAGGAAAATGAACTTTTTTACAAATGCACATTTGTTCCCACACTAATTTAAGGTTCTCTTTACTCTTTAAATCCTGCAACGAATTTAATGTACTGAATTGATGTTATTGCAACAAACTGGTTGATGTGCGGTCTTCTCTTTTGTCCTACAATAGTTAACTTGGTTTTCGTATTTCAATTATTTTACAGATCATGTTTATGGAAGCACCTCACCAACTGAATACTGGAGAGATTCATCATAATGGAGTCACCGATTGGCTCTTTGATCATAAAGATTCATGAATAAGAGCTTTTGTGACAGTGGCTATGAGCATTCATTCAATGGTTGACTTTGTAAAGATAAAAGATGACTGGATGGTAGCACAGTGGCTTGACCTTTGAAGATCTAGCTATATTTTCCTGCTTATACCTTTCAACTGATTTTGCCATTAGTATTTCTATACTTTCATGGAACTTTTGTAGACTTCCATTTCTTTATTTTTTCCATCATGGTTAGTTCAATATGTCTGTCAATTTCTTTGGATATGAAAACATTGCTCCATGAGTCCACTGGATTGTGGTTGTTGCCACTTTAATTTGTTACTAAAATTGTTTTTGTATCTCATCATCAATAAAAAGGTGAAATATTGTTTACCAAGTTAGTCTGGCCTTTTCTTTTGTTGGCTTGAATGCATACCTTAATACATACTTTTCTGGATGCCCTAACTAATTTACTTAATTTTTGTTTTTTTTTTTTCATGTAATTTTTTAATTTATTATAAGGAAATTTTATTTTTTATATGCCCACTAAGAAGGTGCTAGAATCGTAGGTAAGAGAATACTAAAACTTAAATATTTATTTATTTATTTATTTTTTTCATGAATCCAATACTCTCTTTTGTGCATTAGTCCTGTGTGATTGAGTTTATTTTTGTCTTATTTAACTAGCCATCTAAATAGTTGTGTGTTGTTGTAAAAAAATTTAACCCACCCTAACTGAATGGGGGAGTAGGTGCCCTCGGTTCCGGTGCTCCATCCATCTACTTCCTAGGACAAAGAAAAAGGTTGTCAATATAGAGGCACTTTCGAAAAAAATCTATTATCTGACTTTAGGATTTTTACTTTCTAGATGCTTTTCTTCTTCGTGTTATAATAGTAGTATAGACATTTTCCTTTCTTGCATATTAAAATTTCTTCATCCTCATCTTGCATGGGTAAGATGAAATGCATGTCACGGTTTATGCCACGCATATAAAAGCTGATTTCTTTCACCCAAACCAGATTCTTTTGATCTTTTAGCAACCTAACTTTATTGGAGAAGGTTTTGCATAGTTGTCTACTATACATAAGCATCCTTTCAACTCAACGATATCAATGTAGTCAATGTTGATCTCCAAACATGGTGAGGGGACAATTCCAAACATTTCAATTTCTGTATCAAAAGATAGTAGGAATTCATGGTACGGCCTTGAATCTTGGTAATATATTTTCCAATAGAAGGTCTTGGTTGCCATCACCCCAAAATTTTGGACAAGACGTGAACATTTAAGGCAGATAATAGGACCTCTGAGAGCAGTTTTGGTTAACAATATTGATAAATTTGGAAAAAAAACTAAGGAGATTATGACTGTTTATTACCTTAGTTTATATTGAATCGAGAGATGTGAAAACTGTATCAAAGTGAAACAACAAAATGAAAAGCACCCAAAATGACCAATCATTACTTTCAAAAATTTCATGGGAAAAATCAACATTTGTACAAAATAAAATTAGTTGACAACAACAATATCAACCCCATTTATCCACCTGGTTTTCTTAATCCCGTATCTTTTGAATTCCAATCCAGCGTGCATAATCCACCCACCTGTTCAAAGTAAAAGATGTATTTGAGGATTGAAAAAGAAAAGAGTGCCAACAAGTAGTACTTATTAGAATCTATGAAACTCATACATCAATGATCCTAAGAATGTGTTGCCAGTTCGAACAGCAAAGCAGATTGCACTCAATATGATCTTGTGTTGGTGCAACCAGGGTTCTAATATCCGTTGCTCAATGACTCCTGCCAGCACTTGGTATCTGTAGAGCAAAGAATTCAGATCATTAAAATTAATGTTGTGAACTGCCAGAGCATGGACAATAAACCACTGTGACTAACCCTCTTCCACTCTGGAGGTTATGTAGTAATGTGTTACTTTGATAATCCCTATCTTTCGTCAAGCAATACCAATTTGGAGAAGCCACCACAAGGGTGCTCTCCTGGTACTTGCCGTGAACTTACACATGGTATCTAGGAAGCTTTATTATATCACATGTCACTGTTAGAAATTGGGAATTAAAGTCTCCCCATGTAATGCCGGGCTAAAGAGTGAGGATTTGGTAACTACACAAAGTAATAAAGTTCTGATGTACACCAAATATACAAAATAAATATATAGATAAAGAAATGGTTAATGAACATGGTGAGGTGAGGCAATATTCCACGTTAAAGTTAACACACTGAAAATGGAAATGAGTTACAAGGAAAGAAAGATGCGCCAAACATTTATTATGAACTCAAAACTAAATTAATTTAATCAAGAAGATTGCAAATGCCAAAATCTTCTTCAGTCTATCCCAATCCATCAACCTTAATTTCATTTCAACCATACCTTCTATCTTTGCCTAAGTTGCATTAGCATATCTTGCATGTGATCCAAATCAACACTTCAACATTAGATGTGGGGATAGATATCAGAGCTTGCATCCAAATAAATCGATTTTCTACTGGTGTTGGAAGCTGAATTATGCCCCAAAGATTAGATCATTCATATGAATCATATTTTCTTGAAATGTAAAGTTGCAAAATATGTATTTAATCTAATTGGGGAATCGTGTGAAAGTCCAAGCAGTGATGTTATTGGTATTGTTGATTGGCTAAAATTGATTCAATCAAAAGAGTAGGTGATGATTCTAAAGAAAAAGTGGGTAACATTTTGTGGCAAATATGGTGTAATCACAATAGAGTTTTTCTGAAAGCAAATTTTAACCCTTCCAAAATCATTGAAAAAGCTATTATCATGTTTCGAGACTACAAAAATTTAGATGATTGGATTACTAAAAATGGAACTAAGTTATGTAAAGATAAAACTGAAAGATTTATTAGATGGATTCCTCCTACTAGAAAAAAGAAAATGAATTTTGATGGATCTAAAATAGATAATAGATTTTCTAGTGGAATAGGAGTTATTGCTAGGAATGAGGCAGGAGATATTTGTTGGGCTTTGTCTAATTGGTATGGAGGGGAATTTCTTGTGCCCCAATTGGAAGCTCTGGCTCTTCGTGAAGGATTGTTACGGATTGATATTAAGGATTGCAAACAGATTGATATTGAAGGTGATTCAAAGTTAATTATAAATGTTATGTTGGGTAAGCAGAATTGTCTATAAAAGATTCATAATATAATCAAGGATTGTGTTAATATTGTTAGGGAAAAAAGTCTAGAGGTTAGTTTTAAGCATAGATATTGAGAAACTAATTTGGCAGCTGCCTGGTTAGCACGGAAAGCTCATCTTTCAAAAAATAAGAATGTGTGATTAAATGGATTTCCTAGGGAATTATGTTCTATGATAGAGCTTTGCTGATAATGGTGAGATAGTTTTCTAACAACGAAAAAACTTAAAAATGTACTCATAATTGTGGATCTACTTGTTAATAGAAATTTATTTTTATTTTTTTAAGCCCAATTTGCCTGAACCCCAGTTTGTGAAAATTAGAAAGGCGAACAATTGAGAATCGATGGTACGTTAATATTGTAACCTTTAAAAAAGTATTTGTACGAATATTATATGGCAACATTATATGCTAACCTCATACTACTTATAAAAAATGTGTTAATATATTACGAGTTTTTGTAAAATATGGCGATATATATGAGTAAGTTATTTTGATACATGACACTATTAACAGCTTTTTTTTTTTGGTGTTATTGGATACTAATTTTGATCATATATTACCAACAATGAAATAAATTTCAAGAACGGTGATAAAATCATGCATACATATAAATGAAAAAAATGCAAAACTAAGGTTAATTTATTCCGAACAAAATAATTTACTTTGTTTAGTAGTTCGTGAAACACAATGTATGTCTATTTACAAAAGTCAAAAGATATATATACATATCTATTATATATGATATTATTGTTCAAATACATTCAAACATCTAAACTTAAAAGTTCCAAATTCAAAATTAAATTTGTAAATTAACCCATCATCTAACCATGAAAGACAAGCATCATCATTAAGATTCTCATTGAATCTAATGAATAATCCTATTCACGATATAAGTACAGAGAGTTCACTAAGATTAGGGCTGACAATATTGGACACGATCTACGAACACGACTTGAAAATGACACGAATTTAGCAGGTCTTGGGTTGGGCTTAATCTTGTTCGGGTCAAAATTGGGTCACACACGATTAACACGATTACTATTTATGTCGTGTTTGGATTGTCTTGATTAACCCGAAATTGACCCATTTATTAAAACATGTCCCATGACTCGAAGTTGACTTGGGAACCGAAAATGACACATTTAACCTATTAACTCTAAAGTGAATTGTTGACCTGAAGTAACAAGATTAACACGATTATATGTGTTTTTTTTCTATTATAAAAGAAATTTTTGAAAATTATTAATTATTAAATAATATAATTATTAGTTTTAACTATGAATACAAGAATTAATATAAAAATAATAAAAGTATAATAATTTAAAAGGAAAATAAACTTTTTAGATGAATTTATCTTTATTACTTTAATAGTAAATTTAATTTATTCATATAGAGTACAAGAAAGATCTTAATAAAAGAATTAATAATTCTATAAACTATACTGTATTAATTAACTATTATATTCTTGTAATCCCTATAAATATTCTAAAATAATATTATTCAACTTAAATAACTGATATATTACAATTCTTTCTCTCTTTCCGCATCCCCCTAAAATAATGTTATGAAATTAGACTATTATTAATTATTCTAATAAAATAATTTTGTGGTAAGAAATATAAATTACATTGATTCAATTCTCAATAAAGGGATAGGGTGATTTTGACAGTTTCAATTAGTGTATTAAATTATTGAAAAATACTTTAATTATTGTAAATTAAATGATTTTTTCTATAAAAAAAAGAAGAAATTTTCAAGTATAAAAGTCCGCTAGACACTAGTACATTAACATTGGGAGGTCATCTAAATTGAGTTTAAATTTATGTAACAAAGAAATAACATTGCAATAAGAAAAGTATAATTCAAATACATGTAATAATTAAAATTATACAACAAATAAATGACAAAAGAATCAATTATTAGAAATGTGATTGTTGAGTTCTTTGTGCTTTCTTAGATTTTGTTGAGTTTGAGCAGAGATTTGAGATGGTATGTTGGTTAATTGTAATATCAATCGAGCTGCTCATAATATTCTATTCAAAATAGATCATCATGGTTTGACCATCCGTAAAGGAAATTAGTGTAGTATGGATTTAATTCGTATTAAATAAAAGAATATAACAAAATAATTAACTGTTAATTTAAATTTAGAATACATTTAAACAAAAAAGTATTAGTTAATAATTACTAAATGTGTGCTGCTTATAGGTGTATTAGATTAATCATAATATTATTACACAAAGGTGTAATAGGTGGTAATTTAAATAGAAGTACTAGTTAGTCATTAAATGTGGCCTGCTTATAAAGAAAGATAATAATAATTCATTAACATATATGCTGCTTTATCTAAAAAAAAGACGTCCATTAAGTGACCAATAACATAATCAAATCAAGGCAACAACTCCTGAATATGTAGTAGAGATTAATCACTTTTCTAGATGTGAGAGGGAGAGTGTGTTGTCCTCCATGTGATTTAGGAGAAGCGAAAGATCAGAGATAGGAGTGAAAGGCATTTTCACATCCCACATCGGAGTGAAAGAGAAAGAATGAGAGCTATCTATCCCTATAAAAGCAATTCACTATGTACTAATGTCTGGAGTTTGTGTTTTTATCCCACACCGGATAGAAACAAAGGAAATCGAAAGTATGTCTACCTATAAAAGTAACCTGCTCTCTTGTTAGCTCATTACTAGATAACCGAAGGATGAAGGTCAATTTGACAGGACGCATTGTGTGCTTAATTCAATTAATTAATAATTATCAGTCAATGTAAATCAACAATGTGTTTTTAACATTTATGTTTAATTTATGCTGTACATAGTTTTTACTCTGGTTAACCGGTTGACATCATCTTTAAAAATTTGATGATAAGATGTTTATTTTTAAAAACTTAATATGATTAGTTAATTAATTATGTTATATTTGGATTGTTTATTATGTTGTGTTTGGTTTGAATATGTGTTTTGATATGATGCGATCATGGACACGAATTGTCAAAATTTTGTGTCTCTTAACAAAGACTAACTGTCAATTGAAAATTTTGTGAGTTTATGATATTTATTTTATTCTATTTTGAATTAGAGCTTTGAGGCTTTCTTCTAAAAAGAGTAGAATTATATAATGGTGTTCTTTGAGCAATAAGCTCTAGCCTTAATAGTAGGTTGAGCAATCAAGTTTTCGTGAGGGCAGAGTAAATGTGTGAGATTTATCTATAAAAAAAAATATAATGGTGTTATTTGGAACTTTATTGTATCTTTCACTTGTATTTAATACCCTTAGGGTTAATATTGCACATCTTAAATATTACAAGGAAATCAGTTTCTTTTCCTTTTTATGAAAAATACATGTTTATGAGGGTAAGTGTGTAGTATACAAGTATTTACCAACTATGGCTTGGACTTAAACTGATGTTATGGGTTCACCTTTGAATCTGAAACAGATACAAAAGTGATTCCAAAGCTTGCAAAATTTGTTTTTGACAAAGCAAATGAAAGAAGATAATTTTCTTTATTGAATGTGAAGAGATTGGGATTTTGCTTTACAATTGTAATTTTTCTGGGATTTGAAATTCAGGCATTGCAGTTCACACTTCACATGCTACATACATTATCAGTATTGATGTTATGGCTTTGAAGTGACGAGAGTCTTACTGTTGCATGACTTGTCATGATCAGTGTTATTGTAAGCACAAAGGTCAGTGTGGGTTTTTGACCAGTTTTGTTTTTTTTTTGTTGAAGAAACTAGGTTCTGAAAAATGTCTTATATTTAAATATTTTTGCAAAGAAAATATTCACAAAAAATTGAAGTGGAACATTGAAATGCTAGAAATTCATCAAATTATTGTTTGGGCTTCCGATGCCCAAGATAGCACAACAAGGCTTTAAATCCCGATGACAAACATTCTCATTTCATCCATATTGATATTTGGATGCTTTACTTCTTTCTTGCCTAGCATTTATAGCTGGTTTGATGGGCCTGTGTTCTAAATGCTTTTATGCTTGTTCTATTGCTTTTGCTGGAGATACTTAAGGGGTTCTTATTAGAATGTAATTTATTATTACCATTTTTACATAAACGTCTTGATCACTATCTATTATTTCACAAAGTGTTTAATTGTTTGTGCTGTAGGTGATCAGACTCTCACATTTAGTGAAGTTGTGCTTTAAGTCATGAGGCATCTCGAAGGTGCCTATGCTCTCATTTTCAAAAGCCCGCATTATCCAAATGAACTGATTGCTTGCAAACGCGGAAGCCCTTTGCTCCTTGGTGTCGAAGTAAGTTATGTGTGAATCACATTTGTTATGCTTGTTGCAAAAAATAAGCTTGCGACTGTCTTGGATTTTCCTTTTGAGATTCTTTAATTTTGTTTTTTCTTTAGTCTTGGCATATCAGTCCTTTGTATATTTTAGCTTGCTTTCTTCATTTTTCCTTTTGAAAGTTACATCATTATTATGTCTTGAGAAAATATACATCTGTGGTAGGTTTTCTACCAAAAAGCTGAAAGTGTGACTTGGTTAAGGACACAAAGTATAAAGATTTTTATTGAAAACTATAAAGTGCGATATTTTCTACACATTGAAGTTTTTTTTAATCCTATATTATAATATCCATTATATAAATATATATTTTAATCTTTGCAGTTTTAAGATTTTTTTTATTGCATGCAAATTCAACAATACATCATGTCCTTGACGCATTATAGATGATAAAATGCGCTTTTACATTAACCACAAGAAAAAAGGAAATGATTTTATAAATTTTTCTATTTGGAAGAAGTACTTCAAGTTGTGAGCCTTAATGTATGCATTATAAAGGGGGAACAATAATATAAAGATATCTAGGCCTTTTAATAAGACTTGAAAAAGTCTATGTATTTAATAAGACTTGAATAGTAGTCATTGTGTTTTTGCAAAGTAAATTTGTGATTGCCTCGTAAGAAATAAAATGGTTAAATGCCTGCTTTTGTATTTCTATAAGGCTGTCTTTGTTTTGTGGATTGGATTAATAGGGATTGGAGTAACTCTGAATTCCAAATCCAATGATGCAGAATCCTTTGTCAAATATTCCATTTAAAGCCCCCATCCAGAGTTTGGTAAGGGCTTGGACAAGGCTCAGGATATCTCACTCTAGTCCAATATCCTGTTTGGTGTAACCATTCAAAGGGCAGGATAACATGACGGATTGAATGTGAGTACCTACCCCCCATATAATCAACCAATGATTTAAAATTAAAGCTATAAACCATTGATTAAGCCCCATTACAATAATACGTCTACAGGTAAAACTTTCCATTTGGAAAATATACATAAGCTAAAGCACACTTGAAATTTTTTTTTTTTGGGGGGGACATTAAAATGTACAACTGCTATTTAATAGTGATGAGTTTATTTTATTTTATTTTTTGAAAAAATTACTTTGAACTCTCTTAATAATTACAAAGACCTGTAAGACTTATCCTAAAATTTTTGAAATTACACTATCCTTTTCTATTTTTACTGACAAATTATACATATCTATCTTCCGGTCTATTTTTTATTTGAAATGACAAACGTGCTCCTTAAAAAAAAGTTAGAAAAACTAGTCAAAATTGAAAAAATGTATAAAAAAATACCTTGAAGGGGTATTTATATCATTTTGAAAAAAAATGGATAGGAGGGGAGGTATGTGCAGTTTACAGTAAAAGTATGAGAGGACAATGTAATTTCAAAAATTTTAGGAAAGATATTTGTAATTGTCAAGAATATCAAGAGAGGTTAGTGTAATTTACCCTTGTTTTTTTTTTTAAATCTACATAATAATTTTGAGTTTGTCAAACTCTAAATAAAAATAGAACTTTCATACATATTCTTAAGGTGATAGACTTTTTTCATAAAAAAACAAATATTTATTATATTTAATTGAGGTTATAAGAAAGCTTTTTTTAACTCTTTTCTTTACTAAAAATTAATGGCACTAATAATATTTATTTCATTCATACACTGTATTTTTCAATTTTAATAATTAAAATTATAAAATAAATTTGTCTCTAATTTATTATTATTAAATAGGAGAATTTCATTCACTGTGGAATTAAGTTCCTCAAAAGATTAGTAAGTATTAGGTATTATTAAGTTATTGAATATTAGTTATTAGAAGTCCAACTACATGTATGTTACTATGTGTTCATATATTAGAAGATTTATTAGTAATATTAATTTTTTTAACATGACACAATTAAGAAATTTTTTCATAACTTAATTGGATATAATACATGTTTTGTATGAAAAAATTGTCGCCCTTGAAAATATATATAAAATTTGTATTTCTATATTGAAAACCATATATATATATTTAAAAATATTTTATTAATAAAAATTGTAAAATAATATAATAATTGAGATTTTGTTTCAAAGTTTAACCAATTATTAATACTCTCATGAACTCTACTCTTAACCTAAATCTTACATGTGATATGATAACTTTTGATCGATTCAATAAATTTGAGTCTATCTTTTTGACAGACTTTTTTTTAAAGTTTAAAAAATTAATGAATGGTATGGGACAATTGATGAAGTCAAGATCATATTCTTCAACTTCAGGTATTCAAAGTATATTTGGTCACCCTCTAATTTTTTTGGAACATTAGGGAGGTTTTGATCCATTCTTATCTCTCTGTCTAGCTATTTCCATGTAATTAATCTTGCGTTGACCTTTCTTTCTTTCTTTTGTTTTTTTTTATCAGTCTTGCATTGACCTTTCTTAGGAGAGTGGGAAGAGGTCTTCTTCAAAGAGAAAGTAAAGATTAGGATTAATAAACCCTTAAGCATAGTGGTAATTCAAAAAAAAAAGAACTGTAGAATCTCCACTTTCCCAGCATTTGGGGGAGGATAATCCTAAAGTAATGTTTTAGTGACTTGGTCCCCTGCTTTGCTAACAAATTAACCTTATTATATATAGAATTATTTGAGCTGGCACAGATGCAATATTCTAGTTTCTTAACTTTACACTTTGTTGTAATGACTGCATCCCAGAGTTCCTTAGTTGCTTTTGCTATGCTGGGACTTTAAATCTGTGATGACTCATACTCTGCTCCTCGTATAAAATGGGTCCAAAAGGATCTTAGTAATAAGCTTTCTATGAGAGGAAATAAAGCAAAAGTGAGTTTCTTTTACTTTTGTTATTAATTTATCTGATTTTATTGTCAAAATACACTTCTGGAGATTGTTATTTACTTTTATTGGTGACATTATCATGCTAATGGATATTATGGAACTGCTTTTAATTTGTTTGTTTGTTTATAGAAAATGAACTCACATAATTCAACGATTGTTATGGGAAAAAAATATTGATTTCCCGAAGTTTTCACTTATCAATGTGTAATACTTCCACAATGTTTTGTAGTATCCTTAGTGGAGCTATTAAAGAAAATGAGTTATCACCTTCAAAGGATAGTTAAGAGTCGAAAGGAAGTGTTTTCATGAAATTCTAACATTTACTGTTGATTTTCAATTTGAATTAAACTCATTTCACTTGTTAGGAAATGCAAATAGAATTTGTTACATGTCTTTGCTAATACAGCAATTTGATTCTTGTCAAGTTTCCAAAAACACTTTAATTTTTTGAGAAATAACATATTCAAGTTCTTCTATTTCATGCCTATCACCCCCTGTTTTGTGGGCAGTGAGGGGCCTTCAATTCTAGTAGTTGCTGTTTGCTCTGGGTTAGAGAAGGAATGCTATTATTATATCATGATTATTAGGTAGGATGGCGTGCTTCCGTCTAAGTTCGATTGAATTCTCTACTTGCACTAAACACAATACCTTTTCAGGTCTTTGCATTTCAGTTGATTCTGGCATGGGTATACTTTCAACACTTGGGACAATATGTATGTAACTCCTTTCACTTAATCATAATAGTAAGTTAAGCCATAAATATTTAAGGATGCATTTGTCCAAGAATTGAAGCAAAATGCACCTTTTTACGAATGCACATTTGCTCCCACACTAATTTAAGGTTCTCTTTACTCTTTACTCTTTAAATCATGGAAGGAATTTAATGTACTGAGTTGATGTTATAGCAACAAACTGATTGATGTGTTGTCTTCTCTTTTGTCCTACAATAGTCAACTTGGTTTTCATATTTCAATTATTTTACAGATCATGTTTATGGAAGCACCTCACCAACCGAATGCTGGAGAGTAATTCATCGTAATGCAGTCACCGATTGGCTCTTTGATCATAAAGATTTTATGAACAAGTTTTTTTGTGCCAGTGGCTATGACCATTCATTCAGTGGTTGACTTTGTAAAGATTTAAGATGATTGAAGATCCAGCCATATTTTCCTGTTATACCTTTCTAGTGATTTTGCCATTAGAGTTTCTGTACTTTGAAGGAACTTTTGTAGACTTCCATTTCTTTATTTTCCATCATGGGTAGTTCAATATGTCTCACAATTTCTTTGGATATGAAAGCACTGGAATCTGCTTGTTGGCACTTTAATTTGTTAGTAAAATTGTTTTTGTATCTCATCATTAATAAAAAGGTGAAATATTGGTTAATTACCAAGTTAGTCTGGCCTTTTCTCTTGTTGGCTTGAATGCATACCTTAATTATTATGAAACTAGTATTACAACTTGAGTGCTCTGGTTTTTCTTGACCACAAACACTAATCTGCCAAAAAAAGAGGGGTTAGCATTGCTGTTTTGGTTACATCAATTCTTTAATTTATGATAGTTTCTAAAATTGTTCCAAAATAATATACAACTCTAACCAAAAAAAGAAAGAAAGAAGAAAAGCTAAACTAAATAACTTCATCAAATAATTTATGTGAATTAATTTTCAAATGTTAAGGATCAAAATTGGTATATATATCTCTCATTTTTTTATTACTCAAATAAAATTAGAAAATAAAAAATTTCTGTTACAATTGTATTTTCCTTTTCCTCACTGAATTCATAAATTAAAAAAAAAAAAAAACTTTATTTTTAATTTTACTTAAGTAAAAAATACACAAAATATGAGGAGAAGCCTTATAAAGTTGTGTAAAGTCACTGTTCAAGCACAAAATTGTTTCTTTTATTATTTATTTGATTCATTACAAGTTTAAAATTGTTATAGTGTTAGAGTGCTACTACCCCTACTCTGACCTTATTTATAATTAGTAGAGTAGAGATGACAATGGCCTGAGTTGAGGGTATAAGAGCGTTATTCCTATTCTGACTTTGTTGACCTCAATCCCTATTCCGACCTTGTTTATAATTAACAATCTATTCTTTTTTCCAACTTGCTTCGTCTAAGAGTAGATCCCAATCTCGATTTCATTTATATTCTTTAACTTCACTCTTGCCTCCAACCTTAATTTAAATATAAATATTATACGATCACATGAAAAAATATAAGGCTAAAATCTAAAAATATATATACAAGTAGGATATTCAAGATATTACGAGAATACAACAGTATATATGTAATCTTAATACCTAATCATTACAAGGCAAGGTGGGAATAAAATCGACCCAACCTTGATTAACCCTCACTTGTATATGCAGATCCGATTTTTTTTCCATCCCTACAGTATTGGAGGGAGCTCACATGTACATTTACTCTAATTATATTGTTTTAGTTCACTTTATAGGAAGTAGAGTCTACTAAAATCTCATAGCTTGATCCATTGATGTTGTTTTCCTATCAAAAGCGGAACAATTGTTAAGGCTTTATCTTTAAAGAAAAATGTGTGTGAGTGTGATTTATCTTTAAAAAAAAAAAAAACTTGATACCTATAAAAATAAATAAAAAATAAATAAACTTGAAGCCCTAATTTCGGGGGGGGAGGGGGTGATCCGAAGAAATTTTAATTTAAAGTTCATAAGAATAATCCTCATTTCAGCCTTCATAGCCTATTTATTAAGCTGTATTAAACTTGGAATATAGTTAATAATTTTTCCAAAAAATTATCCCAAGGTAGGAACTAAATTCAATTATTCGAAAAATATTGTTAATTTTTTTTGCATGTGCCAAATTTTGAAAAATTGCGTGAAGTGAGGTAGAAAAGTCTCTACCTACTGCGCTAACCCATCCACCGACCCTGTTGTCCTGTTGTTAGACTAACTTCAATGATAAGAATTTCTTTATAATTTTCTTAATTTTTTATCTGGACATATTATAAAATGAATTAATTGGTTTCTTATTTCTTCTTTTTTTTCTTTTTTCTGGGTAGAAGCCAAAAGGCCGGCTGGGACAGCTTACGGCATATTAGAGTAACAATTTGTTGATGGAAACCGGATGCTATAAGTCAAGCACGCAACGATCACTCCCCATTATATATATATATATATAGTCAAGCACGGAACGATCACTCCACATTATATATATATATATATATATATATATATATATATAAAAGACACATATTTTACGGACGGTGCTAAATCATCCAACGATCACTCCACATTAAAAAGTGGTGACTTCTCACCTGCTTTCTTCTTCTGCGTGAGACCCACGGCCGACCACTGATTGGACCCTCTACCTGTAAATTAATTATCATATATATTATTTAACAGTTTATCATGGATTGGTTGGATGATCTTCGCGCTCCAAAATAGATATAGTTTATCATGTATACATGCACATGAGACACGCATTAGCAAACCCTCTGCGTATTCTGGTTAAGGAAGTTCTCACTTTGAGATCATCAAGTTTTCTCAGAAAGAAAAAAGAAACCAAATCCTTCTTAATTGCTTTGGTTGCTTGATTCCAATTCTCGTTGCTTCTTCTCCGCAAAGGAAACAATGGTTGTGGGAGAAATCATTCTCTCTGCGTTCATCACGGTGCTTTTCGAGAAGTTGAGCTCCGGCGAGTTATTGAACTTTGCACGTCGAGAGGGGATCGAGACTCAGCTGAAGAAATGGAGCAATATGTTGGGGGATATTCAGGCAGTGCTCGGTGACGCGGAGGATAAGCAAATAACTGAGAGATCTGTGAAGCAGTGGCTGGATGATCTCACGGACGTGGCTTACGATTTGGATGATGTTGTGGACGAGCTGGCCACCGAAGTTTTGCGGCGCAAGTTGATGGCGGAACCTCAAACTAGCACCAGTAAGGTATGGAAATTCATCCCTACTTGCTGTACTAGTTACACCCCTAGTGCTGTTATGTTTGATTACAATATGAGTTCCAAGATAGAGGAACTTACTTCTAGATTGCAAGATATTGAAAAACAAAAAAGGTTCCTGAATTTGAAAAAGATTGTTGGAGGAATAGTCACGTCCAAGTCCAACAGAGAGGAGACTTCACTGCTAGGTGAAACCTGTGTCTATGGCAGAGAGAAAGATAGAGATCAAATCCTCCGATTGTTGACGGGTGAAGCAAGTAATGAGGGAGTCTCTGTGATTCCTATTCTAGGCATGGGAGGTGTTGGCAAAACAACTCTTGCTCAGCTAGTCTACAATGATGACAAATCTTTGAAAGAGTACTGTTTTGATCTGAAAGCGTGGGCTTGTGTTTCCGATGACTTTGATGTTCCCAGGGTAACGAAAAGGATTCTTCAATCAGTTACTTCAAAGGCCTATGACTTCGACAATTTAAATATGCTTCAAGAGAAATTAAAGGAGAAGCTGAGAGGAAAAAGATTTCTCATTGTTTTGGATGACATTTGGAATGAGGACTATGGGGAATGGGAGCTTCTACGTCGTCCTTTTCTGTTTGGGGCACCCGGAAGCAGAATTATTATTACAACTCGCAATCAAATTGTCGCATCAACCATGAGTTTTGCTCCAGCTTACCCTCTAAAAGTGTTGTCAAATGATGATTGTCTATCTTTACTTGCTCAACATTCACTTGGAAGAAGAAACTTTGATTCCCATCCAGATTTGAAAGAAATCGGTGAGAAAATAGTGGAAAAATGTGGAGGCTTACCTTTGGCAGCAAAGATGCTTGGAGGCCTCTTGCGCACCAAATCGAACCAGAATGAGTGGGAAGATATATTACACAACAACATTTGGGATTTAGCACAACAACAAAGTGGTATTATTCCAGCTTTGCAATTGAGCTACCATCATCTCCCTTCCCATTTGAAGCAATGCTTTGCTTACTGCTCAATATTTCAGAAGGACTATGAATTCGACAAGGATGAGCTAGTCTTGTTGTGGATGGCACAAGGTTTTTTGCAACAATCAAAAGGAAATAAGAGTATGAAAGACTTTGGCAGTGAATGTTTTGTTGATCTATTATCGAGGTCATTTTTCCAGCAATCAAGTGGCAATGAATCACAATTATTTGTGATGCATGACCTCATAAATGATCTTGCTCAATATGTTTCTGGAGAAATATGTTTTAGGATAGATGATAAGTTAAAGGGCGATGAGCATTTTAAAATTTCAAGAAGAGCTCGTCATGTATCATACATTCGCCAAAAACATGAAGTCTTCCAAAGATTTAATGATCTCAATAATGCTCAACATTTGCGAACTTTCTTACCATTACCCATTCGTAAATCATACTCATGGAAATCTTTCTACTTAAGAAATCGGGTTTTACTTGACTTATGGCCAAAATTACAATACTTAAGGGTATTATCATTGAATGGCTATTATATGAGTGAGCTACCAGACTCTATTGGTGATTTGAAACATTTGCGCTACCTTAATTTATCTGAGACTTCAATCAAATGGCTACCTGAGTCGGTGAGTACTCTTTACAATTTGCAAACACTAGTCCTGCGCAGTTGTGGTGCTCTTTGCAAGTTGCCCTCGAGCATTCAAAACTTAACGAACTTATGTCATCTTGACGTTACCGATACTAGACAATTACAAGAGATGCCATCAGGGATTGGTAAACTAACAAGCTTGCAAACATTGTCAAAGATTGTTGTGGGGAAAAGTGGTGGGTTGGGACTCATAGACCTCAAGTACTTATCACTTCTACTGTGGGACGCTTTTGATTGTAGGGTTGCAAAATGTGATGGATCTTCAGAATGCAAAGGAAGCCAATTTAATGTGTAAAGAGGATCTTGATGAATTAGGTATGAGATGGAGTAGCGAATTTGATAATTCTCGAAATGAAAATCTTGAAATGGACGTACTCAACATGTTGAAACCTCATGGAAACCTAAAAAGGTTGACGATTGAGTTCTATGGCGGCATGAAATTTCCTTGTTGGATTGGGGATCCATCATTTTCAAAAATAGTGAACCTAAGTCTCAGTGATTGTAAAAATTGCACCTTTTTACCAGCCACTCGGTCAATTGCCCATGCTCAAAGACCTATGTGTTCGAGGCATGCACAAAGTAAAAAGTGTAGGTGATGAATTCTACGGGGATGGTTATGCTTTGAAATCACTTGAGACTCTAATGTTTGAGGACATGCTAGAATGGGAAGAATGGTCTTGCTTCACTGTTGTTAATGAGGCTGCAGTACAGTTACCTCGACTCCGCGAGCTAACTATATGTTATTGTCCTAAATTAATGAAGGTTTCACTTTTGAGGCTTCCATCGCTTCGCAAATTGAACCTACAAAGGTGTAATAAGGTGGTGCTGGAAAGTGTGGTAGATATGACCTTATTAACTGAGTTGACTACTAGAGAATATCAAGGAGCTTACTTTTTTACACGAAGAGTTTATGCAATTCTTGGTATCACTTAAAGATCTTGTACTTCAGGAATGTGACAACCTACTTAATTTGTGGGTTACACGAGAAAACATAGAGGAAGGAACAATGTCTGCCCCGTAATCTCGAAGTTTTGAGAGTAGATTGCTGTGGTAATCTAAAGAAGCTACCAAATGAGTTGAACAACCTTACGGTTCTTAGAAAGTTGACTATCATAAATTGTCCAAAACTAGTTGGGTTTCCTGAGATGGGTGTTCCACCCATGCTTAGAACACTTGAGCTAGTAGGGTGCCAGGCTCTGACGTGTCTGCCTAACGACATCTCTCGTCTTGAGCACTTGAAAATATTTCGTTCCTCATCTTTGCCAACGAGTGGCAAGTTACCCACCACCCTGAAGAATCTTTCGATTTATAAAGGCAGTTCATTTGGAGTCGGTTTCAAAGACGATATTACAGGAAATCAGCAAATCACTTGAATTTTTGTCAATTATTGGCTCTCCAAATACGAGAACATTACTCGGGTCTGTGCGTAATTTTGAAAATCTCGTTAATTTGGAAATAAGCAATTGTGATCGTCTCGAGTCGTTCCCTGAAAGAGGCTTGTCCGCCCCTAACCTGAGCTTTCTTCATATTTGGAATTGCCCAATTCTCAAGTCCATGCCGGATCAGATTCAAAGCCTCACATCCCTTACACGACTGTATATTAATAATTGTCCAAATCTAGAATTTTCACATCCCAAAACCAAAGGGGATTTCCCCCCTAATCTCACCCATCTTTCTATCGACAATTGCCAGAAACTCATGCCCCTGACAAAGTGGAGCCTGCACTTGCTCACCTCTCTTCGAAATGTCCAGATAAGGAATGTACATCCAGAGTTGGTCTCCTTTCCTGATTTTCCTGATAATGATGAGTACTACTGTGGGCTTCCTGCTACTCTAACCTCTTTATCTATTGAAGGACTTCAGAATCTGGAATCCCTATCATCCAAGGGCCTCCAAAACCTCACCTCTCTTAAACAGCTACATATCAGCAAATGCCCTAAGCTTCGGTCCTTGCCTAATGATGGCCTGCTTGCCACGCTTTCAAGACTAGAAATCGAGGACTGTCCACTCCTAAAACAAAAGTGTTTGAAGGATAAAGGAGAATACTGGCACAAGATTGCCGACATCCCCCGCGTGGGGATAGATATCCCCTTCCATTTTTGAATAAAGTTCTTCAGACTAACTTGTGGTTCTCAAGATGGCATCGATCGGAGTCAATCCCCTGTGTTTTCTATAAGGTATGCTCATTCACCACACAATACTCTTATTTTGTTATTGAGGTTTTACATTTTAATCATTGGAGATTTTGTGAAAGCATGGGTTGGCTACTTGACAATATACTATTCTGAGTTTCATAACAAAGGTGTCTGAAGGATAAAGGAGAATACTGGCGCAAGATTGCCAACATCCTCTGCGTGGAGATAGATGGCTCTTCCATTTTTGAATGAAGTTCTCCAGACTCGCTTGTGGTTCTCAAGATGGCATTGATCAAAGACAATCCCCTATGTTTGTTTTCTATCAGGTATGCCCATTCACCACAAATGAGACATGTTTTATTATTGAGGTTTTACGTTTTAACTGAATCAGAGTCGGTTTAATCATTGAAGATTCTCTGAAAGCATGGGCTGGCTAGTTGACAATTCACAATTCTTATGAATATGATTCTGCTCTTTTATACCATGTTATGCTATATTATATGTTACTTTGGTTTTGACAAATGAAATTGTGTTTTTACAGGAATTCACAATTTACTATTTATGAAGTCAAATTCCTTCCATAAAATGGGCAATGCTAAGAACTCTTCTTATTCGGCGATCTCAATCATCTAGCTGAAAACACTGGAAAAGTTTTGGTGATCAAGGCTGGTGTTGCTTTTCCTTTTTGAGGTATTTTCTTCAGCATCACCTTTAGTTCCAATTTTCTTTCTTTTTATTTTCTTCACCATGGACTTTGTTCTTGTCTAATTATCTTCTAAAGTTTTCTAACCTCTTAAATTTTTTTCTTTTATATATCTTTAATTCATTTGAGAGGTGAAACTTACTTCTTGCATTGTTCCTATAAAATTGTTATAGATGGTTCTCCTTACTATGACATACATGTAGCTATTTCTTGTTTGACTAAGTGAATGGTTAAACCTGTTTAGTTTTTATAATTTTGTAATCAAAAGGAGTTTAAGAGAATAATATTATTTCTCTCTAAAAATTTTTCCAACTTTTTTCAACTTCGCTGTGTGTATTTTATCAGTTAAGAAATAAAATTGCTTACTTTAAATTAATGTGGTTGCTAAACTCTTGGAGAATTGGTATGGTAATTGCTAGGCAAACCTCTATTGGAACCTTCCTAGCAAAATCTTTGCCTGCCCTTGTGTTCATGTTCAACTTCTTGTCCCTTGAGTGTTTGTTTTCCCAGAGTTCACTTGTTGGGGACCTACTTGGCTAGATTGCTTTGTTTTTGTTTGCTTGTTGTTACCCTGTTTGGCCTATTGCAATCTCTCTTTCTTTGTCTAGAGCCAGTTCGGCTGGCTGGGATTTGTTTTGTTTTGTCTAGCTTGCTCTGTTGAGCCTTTTTGGGTGCATTCCCTTAGCAGCTCTTTAATGCAGGGAGGAATGCCTCCCTTGTTCCTGTATTTTTCTGCCCAAAAAAAAAACTATGACAAGCTTAATGTTGAGCTGTCTGACTTTCAAGCTGACAAGTCCAACAGATGTTTTCTATGCTTGTCCTGAGTAGCAGCCCCTCCTTCTATGAGGGGTTAGGAACTTGGGATGTGGGGCAATTATTTATTTATTTTGGGGTCAATTTTCACACACACATCACTTAGCATTTGTTTGTGTGTGTAGCGTGTACTGTGTACCACGCATTTGTAAAAGTTTGTATAGATGAATTGCTTGTATTAACATGTGTATGGAATGCATTACATAGCCAGTAGGTGAGTCTGAACAAAGTCAAAACTTATTGCAGGCATACATTAATTTGGCATTAACCCTAAAAAAATAAGAAAATAAATTAGGCATCAGCTCAACCCAAGCAGAACACACCCTTTCATTTTCCGAGTCAGGTAATACTAAAACCCTATCCATGTGTTGCAGGGGTTCGCAACTTGTGAGAAGATTTAGAATCAATTTTACTTTATTTAATATTTTTGTCATCTCACCTCAACGAAAACAAAGCCTTAGTTGAAATTGCATGGCATTGGCTATATGAATCCTACTCCATTTAGCTCTTCTTAGAGCCATATCCTCATTGAGTCAACTTCAAGGTAGAATAATTTTGGGGACTTGAGTTTTCATAGAAGTTGAACATTAAAATATGCCATACATTGTTACACATGATCATATTCTTCAACTTCAGGTATTCAAACTATATTTGGTCACCCTCTAATTTTTTTGGAACATTAGGGAGGTTTTGATCCATTCTTATCTCTCTATCTAGCTATTTCAATGTAATTAATCTTGCATTGACCTTTCTTTCTTTCTTTTGTTTTTTTTTATCAGTCTTGCATTGACCTTTCTTAGGAGAGTGGGAAGAGGTCTTCTTCAAAGAGAAAGGAAAGATTAGAATTAATAAACCCTTAAGCGTAGTGGTAATCCAAAAAAAAAAAAAAAAAAAAGAACTGTAGAATCTCCACTTTCCCAGCATTTGGGGGAGGATAACCCCAAAGTAATGTTTTAGTGGCTTGGTCCCCTGCTTTGCTAACAAATTAACCTTATTATATACAGAATTATTTGAGCTGGCACAGATGCAATATTCTAGTTTCTTAACTTTACACTTTGTTGTAATGACTGCTGCCCAGAGTTCCTTACTTGTTTTTGCTATGCTGGGACTTTAAATCTGTGATGACTCATACTCTGCTCCTCATATAGAATGGGTCCGAAAGGATCTTAGCAATAAGCTTTCTATGAGAGGAAATAAAGCAAAAGTGAGTTTCTTTTACGTTTGTTATTAATTTATCTGATTTTATTGTCAAAATACACTTCTGGAGATTGTTATTTACTTTTATTGGTGACATTATCATGCTAATGGAGAATATGGAACTGCTTTTAATTTGTCTGTTTGTTTGTTTATAGAAAATGAACTCACATAATTCAACGATTATTATGGGAAAAAATATGAATTTCCCTTAGTTTTCACTTATCAGTGTGTAATACTTCCACAATGTTTTGTAGTATCCAACTTTATTGTCTTCAAAAGCACAACTCCTTAGTGGACCTAGTAAAGAAAATGAGTTATCACCTTCAAAGATGGTTAAGAGTCAAAAGGAGGTTTTTTCATGAAATTCTAACGTTTACTGTTGATTTGCAATTTGAATTAATCTCATTTCACTTGTTAGGAAAGGCAATTAGAATTTGTTACATGTCTTTGCTACTACAGCAATTTGATTCTTGTCAAGTTTCCAAAAACACTTTAATTTTCTGAGAAATAACATATTCAATATTTGGTTCTTCTATTTCATGCCTATCACCCCCTGTTTTGTGGGCAGTGCGGGGCCTTCAATTTTAGTAGTTGCTGTTTGCTCTGGCTTAGAGAAGGAATGCTATTATTATATCATGATTATTAGGTAGGATGGCATGCTTCCCACTCAGTTCGATTGAATTCTCTACGTACACTAAACATGAACTATTCTTTTTCAGGCCTCTGCATTTCAGTTGATTCTGGCATGGGTATACTTTTAACTCTTGGGACAATGTGTATGTATCTCCTTTCACTTAATCATAATTAGTTAAACCATAAATTTTTTAGGTTGCATTTGTCGAAGATTTGAAGCAAAATGAACTTTTTTACAAATGCACATTTGTTCCCATACTAATTCAAGGTTCTCTTTACTCTTTTAAGTCCTGGAACGAATTTAATGTACTGAGTTGATGTTATTGCAACAAACTGGTTGATGTGCGGTCTTCTCTTTTGTCCTACAATAGTTAACTTGGTTTTCGTATTTCAATTATTTTACAGATCATGTTTATGGAAGCACCTCACCAACTAAATACTGGAGAGATTCATCATAATGGAGTCACCGATTGGCTCTTTGATGCTTTTGTGACAGTGGCTATGAGCATTCATTCAGAGGTTGACTTTGTAAAGATAAAAGATGACTGGATGGTAGCACAGTGGCTTGACCTTTGAAGATCTAGCTATATTTTCCTGCTTATACCTTTCTAGTGATTTTGCCATTAGAGTTTCTATTCTTTCATGGAACTTTTGTAGACTTCCATTTCTTTATTTTTTCCATCATGGTTAGTTCAATATGTCTGTCAATTTCTTTGGATTTGAAAACATTGCTCCATGAGTCCACTGGATTGTGATTGTTGCCACTTTAATTTGTTACTAAAATTGTTTTTTTATCTCATCATCAATAAAAAGGTGCAATATTGGTTACCAAGTTAGTCTGGCCTTTTCTTTTGTTGGCTTGAATGCATACTTTAATACATACTTTTCTGGATGCCCTGACCAATTTTCATATTTTTTTCTCATGTAATTTTTTAATTTATTATAAGGAGATTTTATTTTTTATATGCCCACTAAGAAGGTGCTAGAATGTTAGGTGAAAGACAATACTAAAACTTAAATCTTTATTTTTTCTTTTTTTTTTTCATGAATCCAATACTCTCTTTTGTGCATTAGTCCTGTGTGATTGAGTTTATTTTTGTCTTATTTAACTAGCCATCTAAATAGTTGTGTGTTGTGTAAAAAAAATTGAACCCACCCTAACTGAATGGGGGAGTAGGCGCCCTGGGATCTGGTCCTCCATCCATCTACTTCCTAGGACAAAAAAAAAAAGGTTGTCGATATAGAGGCACTTTCGAAAAAAATCTATTATCTGACTTTAGGATTTTTACTTTCCAGATGCCTTTCTTCTTCGTGTTATAATAGTAGTATAGACATTTTCCTTTCTTGCATATTAAAATTTCTTCATCCTCATCATGCATGGGTAAGATGAAATGCATGTCACCGTTTATGCCACGCATATAAAAGCTGATTTCTTTCACCCAAACCAGATTCTTGTAATCCATTTAAATATTCTAAAATAATATTATTAAACTTAAAGAAATATATTACAATTCTTTCTCTCTTTCCGTGTCCCCCCTAAAATAATGTTATGAAATTAGACTATATTAATTATTCTAATAAAATAATTTTGTGGTAAGAAATATAAATTACATTGATTCAATTCTCGATAAAGGGATAGGGTGATTTTGACAGTTTCAATCAGTGTATTAAATTATTGACAAATACTTTAATTATTGTAAATTATATGATTTTTTCTATAAAAAAAAAAAAAAGAAGAAATTTTCAAGTATAAAAGTCCACTTAGACACTAGTACATTAACATTGGGAGGTCATCTAAATTGAGTTTAAATTTATGTAACAAAGAAATAACAATGCAATAAGAAAAGTATAATCAAATACATGTAATAATTAAAATTATACAACAAATAAATGACAAAAGAATCAATTATTAGAAATGTGATTGTTGAGTTCTTTGTGCTTTCTTAGATTTTGTTGAGTTTGAGCAGGGATTTGAGATGGTATGTTGGTTAATTGTAATATCAATCGAGCTGCTCATAATCTTCTATTCAAAATAGATCATCATGGTTTGAACATCCGTAAAGGAAATTAGTGTAGTATGGATTTAATTTCGTAGTATATAAAAGAATATAACATAATAATTAACTTTTAATTTAAATTTAGAATACATTTAAACAAACAAAATATTAGTTAATAATTACTAAATGTGTGCTGCTTATAGGTGTATTAGATTAATCATAGTATTATTACACAAATGTGTAATAGGTGGTAATTTAAATAAAAGTACTAGTTAATCATTAAATGTGTCCTGCTTATAAAGAAAGATAATAATAATTCATTAACATGACGTCCATTAAGTGACCAATAACATAATCAAATCAAGGCAACAACTCCTGAATATGTAGTAGAGATTAATCATTTTTCTAGATGTGAGAGAGAGACTGTGTTGTCCTACATGTGATTTAGGAGAAGAGAAAGATCAGAGATGTTTAGGAGTGAAAGGCGATTTCACATCCCTCATTGGAGTGAAAGAAAAAGAATGAGAGTTATCTATTCTTATAAAAGCAATTCACCATTTACTAATATCCTGGGGTTGTGTTTCTTTCGCACATCAGATAGAAACAAAGGAAATAGCAAGTTTCTCTACTTATAAAAGTAACATGCTCTCTTGTTGGTCCTTTGTAGACACGTGAAGGGTCAAGGACAATTGGACAGGACACATTGTGTCCTTTATTCAATTAAGAATCAATATAATATTAACAATTTTTTTAATGTTTTAATTTAATTTAATTTAATTTGTTCAATATATGATTAGTAGGTTGATACAATTAATTAATTGTGTTGTGTTTAGATTATTATTTTTAAATACGTGTGTCTTGATATGGTATGAAAATGACTTAATAAATATAAATTTCATTCCTAACTGTCAATTGAAATTTTTTTGAGTTTATGTTATTTATTTTATTTTATTTTGGATTAGGGCTTTAAGGCAACTAAGACTGTGAGTTTATGTCATTTATTTTATTCTATTTTGAATCAAGGCTTTAAGGCAATTAAGACTGTAAATTGAAAATTTTGTGAATTTATGTCATTTATTTTATTCTATTTTGGATTAGGGCTTTAAGGTTTTCTTCTAAAGAATAGAATTATATAATGGTGTTCTTTGAGTAATAAGTTCTAGCTTTAATAGTATCTCTTTCATCTTTTAATATGGGAGGTTGAGGATTCAAGTCTTCGCAGGAGTAAAGTGTATCTCTTTCATACTTCATATAGGAGATTGAGGGTTCAAGTTCACGCAAGGGCAAAGTGTGTGTATGAGATTTACCTATAAAAAAAAATATAATGGTGTTCTTTGGAACTGTATTGTATCTTTCACTTATATTTAATACCTTTGGGGTTAATATTACACATATTAAATATTATAAGGAAATCAGATTCTTTTTCCTTTTTTTGAAAATACATATGTATGAGGGTAAATGTGTAGTATACAAGTATTAGTATTTACCAGCTATGGCTTGGACTTAAACTGATGTTCTCATTGTGCGACTCTGTAGGAGTTAAAGGAAACGTTTGTTCGACATGGGTTCACCTTTGAATCTAAAACAGATACAGAAGTGATTCCAAAGCTTGCAAAATTTGTTTTTGACAAAGCAAATGAAGAAGGTAATTTTCTTTATTGAATGTGAAGAGATTGGGATTTTTCTTTACAATTGTAATTTTTCTGGGATTTGAAATTCGCATTGCAGTTCACACTTCACATACTACATACATTATCAGTAGCGATGTTATGGCTTTGAAGTGATGAGAGTCTTACTGTTGCGTGAGTTGTCATGATTAGTGTTATTGTAGGCATAGAGGTTAGAGTGGGTTTTTGACCAGTGTTATTGTAATTTCCAGCTTTTTTTTCTGTGAAGAAACTAGGTTCTAAAAAATACCTTATATTTAAATATTTTTGCAAAGACAATATTCGCAAAAAATTGAAGTGGAACATTGAAATGCTAGAAATTCATCAAATTATTGTTTAGGCTTCTGATGCCCAAGATAGCACAACAAGGCTTTAAATGCCCATGACAAACATTCTCATTTCATCCATATTGATATTTGGATGCTTTATTTCTTTCTTGCCTAGCATTTATAGCTGGTTTGATGGGCTTGTGTTCTAAATGCTTTTATGCTTGTTCTATTGCTTTTGCTGGAGATACTTACGGGGTTCTTATTAGAATGCAATTTATTATTACCATTTTTACAGAAACGTCTTGATCACTATATATTATTTCACAAAGTGTTTAATTGTTTGTGCTGTAGGTGATCAGACTGTCACATTTAGTGAAGTTGTGCTTGAAGTCATGAGGCATCTCGAAGGTGCCTATGCTCTCATTTTCAAAAGCCCGCATTATCCAAATGAATTGATTGCTTGCAAACGCTGAAGCCTTTTGCTCCTTGGTGTCAAAGTAAGTTATGTGTGAATCACATTTGTTATGCTTGTTGCAAAAAATAAGCTTACGACAGTCTTGGATTTTCCTTTAGAGATTCTTTAATTTTAGTCTTGGCGTATCAGGCCTTTGTATATTTTAGCTTGCTTTCTTCATTTTTCCTTTTAATTTGAAAGTTACATCATTATCATGTCTTGAGAAAATATATATCTGTGGTAGGTTCTCTACCTAAAAGCTGAAAGTGTGACTTGGTTAGGGACACAAAGTATGCAGATTTTTATTAAAAACTATGAAGTGTGATGTTCTAGACATTGAAGTTTTTTTTTAATCCTATATTATAATATCCATTATATATATATATATATATATTTTAATCTTTGCAGTTTTACGATTTTTTTATCGCATGCAAATTCAACAATACATCATGTCCTTGACACATTATAGATGATAAAATGCGCTTTGACATTAACCACAAGAAAAAGGAAATGATTTTATAAATTTTTCTATTTGGAAGAATTACTTCAAGTTGTGAAGCTCAATGTATGCAATTGCAATATAAAGGGGGAACAATAATATAAAGATATCTAGGCTTTTTAATAAGACTTGAAAAAGTCTATGTATTTATCCTATGTGTTACAATGATGGGAGGCTCCTATGATGTGTTTAAGATACTTGTAAAGGCACAATCTAGTGTTGCAAACAGATACATGATCTGCACATGATTCTAATTGATGACTAGGACCTTATCACCTTATAACATTTTATAATGATAAGACCGACACAAAATAAATCGAAATCTGGCTACTTCCAATCTGGGGGCCTTCATAATCTTAATTAGTGTTAGTTATATTCATGTGCGAGCAGAACAAACTGTGCATATCTTGCAGAAAGTTGTAGAATGGCTTCTTAAAGGAAGGATCCTAATCTGCTTGGACGACAACATACATTCGGAATAGTCATTGTTTTTTGGCAAAGTAAATTTGTGATTGCCTCGTAAGACACAAATTGGTTAAATGCCTGCTTTTGTATTTCTATAAGGCTGTCTTTGTTTTGTGGATTGGATTAAGAGGGATTGGAGTAACTCTGAATTCCAAATCCAATGATGCAGAATCCTTTGTCAAATATTCCATTTAAAACCCCCATCCAGAGTTTGGTAAGGGCCTGGACAAGGCTCAGGATATCTCACTCTAGTCCAATAGCCTGTTTGGTGTAACCATTCAAAGGGCATGATAACATGACGGATTGAATGTGAGTACCTACCCCCCATTTAATCAACCAATGATTTAAAATTAAAGCTATAAACTTGCTTAAGCCCAATTACAATAATACTCTACAGGTAAAACTTTCCATTTGGAAAATATACATAAGCAAAAGCACACTTGAACTTTTGGAGGCAGTTGACAAGGGTAAGAATGTATGTGTGTGTCCACAACCAAGGCTTCCTTATCTAATGCAATATTGAATAAATTTGGAAACCTCTCCCTCAAGACTCCTTCTTTATGCCATGGATCCCTCCAAAAGCTTATCCTCAAGCCATCCCCAATATCAAAATGTTACAAGTTATGATCTATTTTTGAGCAAGTCAAAGTTCTGACAATTGTTTCTTATATAAAGTAGGTGGACATTAATTTTTATATGCTTGGATTGGTCTTGATGTTAATATATATATATATATATATACAGTGCCGGCTTCTGCTTAAGGCAAGTAAAGCAATTGATTTAGGCCCCACTTACAATGAAGGTCCCAAATTTTGTATATATCTATAGTAAATTCGATTAGAAGTAGAAGTATAAGACCTATAAAAGTCTAAACCTTATAAAAAGAAAAGGAAGTAGAAGTATAAGACCCATAAAAGTCTAAACCTTATTAAAAAAAAGGCCCAATAAATATCAAAGTTAACGAATTTTTTTTCTACCAATCATATTTGCTACAAAAAATAGGAAAAAAAAAAAAAAACAAAGCAGAAAAAAAATTTAAAAAAAAAATTTAAATAAAAGTTGAACAATCATCTTAAAACTCAATCTTCACACTGTAATAAATACAACCTACTCATAATTTATTATCTCTTTTACTCGCCTACTTACTATTTCTTTGTCTTTCCCTCCCTCGTGCCTTCTTTCTTTCCCCAATATCTCTCAATCTTTCTAATCAATTTTAACATCATATAACATTCTCTGCAATATACTAGAAGAATGGAGAATCAAATTACAATTTGTCCCATTTTTTTTTCAATCAAGGTAAGTTCACTGCAATTAGAATATAATTGGAATATCTAATCTAACTAATTATTATTCTGTAGAATTTTTTTAAATTTGATACTCATCTTATATTTTTTTATTATAGATAGTGTTTGATTAATTTGTAATTATTTTAATATTTGTATTAATAGATATGGCTATTAAAAAACAAACATTTGGATATGAAAAACTTTAAGAAAAAAAATAAAACTTGAAAATCTAATTAAATCTCGAAAATGATATCTTGATAAATTTGCTGTTACTAACTAGCAAAAAATATAGGTGAAAGTATCCTAAATGAAGAAGTAATGGAATTCAAAGAATTAGAAGACAGTGACATTTAAAAAAAAAAAATTAATATTGAAAAAGTAAAAGGCCTCATTTAGAATTTTTGCTTTAGGCCTCACATTCCTTTGAGCCGGCCGTGTATATATAGGACCTGCTTGGCCTGAAACAAAATCTTTAGAGTATGGATAAATACAGAGCAAGATATTGTTAAGTATAGTTCTGCATGAAGAAGATAGTTTAGGAAGGACCACAAGTGAAAACCTCTCCTACATTGACAACAGTTTCATACGGGGCTGCATCAAAATTTATTTACAACCCCAATATATTTTAGAAGCATCAAATGAGATTCCTAAGTTTCCCATTGTCAGCAACAAAGAAACAAAGTGTCCTGCCAAACTTGCTTCTTTCTTTTTTTGATAAATAACAGACACACACACACAATGTTAATGCAGCTTCACAATCATGCACTTTAATGTTGTTATTTTTCCTTCCTATTCCAATCCAACTGTTAGCACATTAACTCTTAAACTGTTAAACCAGTGTTTTATTCATTCTTAAATTTCTTCATAGTCAATTTTCCTGATAGTTTGGCATGCCCTTTAAGTATATGTTATTCAGTATGTTAACCCTTTACACTCAAGAGTTACCCTTGAAATCCAGCTCTTCTATCTCCAAGCTGTCAATTCCACTGGATTAGCAGTTGGAGACAGGTGAGCACTCCCTATCTTTTCTTCTTGTGTGATGTAGGGGGTTAAGAAAGTCTTTGATTTTTCCTTTCTGTTTTCCACATGATAATTTCCAACCATGCCTTCTCATTCCTATCTTTGCGTTGTTCTTTGTGTTGATTTGTTTTTCTTTTTAAGGATTTCCAACATTGTTATGGATCCCTGTACTGGAAATCCAATTATGGGTTTCTGGAACCAAAATTACTGCACTCCTGGTACCATTGTAATTTTAGCCATAGATATTGGACTTCTGGTGCTTCAAACAAATTAGTTATTTTTTTGCTTTAATTTTGTTCGCATTCACTCATTTTGGATATAATTTTTTTATGCTCTATTTTGATTGCTGAGAAGATGAGAAAAAAGACGCGAAAATTTTGAATTTAAGAATCCAACCTGTGGAGTCTTGTGATTCTAAATTTTATTGTATTTTCCCTCTATTTTCTCAACAACCAAGCTGATGTTAGTAAAACTCTGAACAAGGTTGAGTTCTCACATTTTCAATTATCATTATTATTTGTTTTCTTGGGTGCAGTTATTGGCTTATCATCTCATGGTTCTACGGGGTTACAATGTTGACCAGGCCTCGCAACCTGGCAAAGAGTGTGACAACCCAATGAGAAGGTGGAATATATATTAAAATCCATGCTCCTTTGGTTTAGAACCTTGTAAAAAGCAGGAATTCTGGCTGAACCAGAAGCTTACCTTCTCGCGAGGATGCTTTGCTTCATAAACCATGTACCTTTCTGATACCAATTGTCGCTAAGGTAGTGCATCTTTTGTATTTAATTTTATTTAACATAGGTCACATTAACCCCACAACTCCTCAGTTAAGCCTTGGTCTGTGTGATCAATGCACATGGTTTATTTCATAAAATTGTTTGTTTAAACAATATTCTTTTAGGTCTCAGTGGCATAATCTGTTATACAAACATAATATACACATTAACATATGTTTGAGGTAAAGGACACCAGTGGGTAAAACTCCTTCAGAAACCTGATCCATTGCTTGTGATTGTGTGGCCAGACTTCTAATACTTTCAATGATGATGGCATCTCAAGAACCGTTGGTTGATCAGATCTTTTTATTTTGCTATCTATATTGAATTTTGCTTTACTGAGGGCTTGAGGCATCTTGCAATGGAAAGCAGGGCAATTTTCAGAGCAGGAACACAAATGGTTTGGAATGCAATATGTCCCCAACAGTGAGCCTTTGCTTTCAGATTGCTGGTTTATGATAGGGATTAGTGACTGGCCTATTTTTTCAGAGATTAATAAGTCATTATTTATTCGATAACAATGCTATTATTCAATTATTGGATTTATAAAATTCGTTAGTAATATTGATAAAAAAAGTCTTGTGAGTGCAGATTTATTATTTGGTATGATACCATGTAAGCACAGAAGTGAAGGCAACTTGGAACATAAGATGCACAGTTTCAATTATTTGTAGATATATTGTATCTCAATTGGGAAGTGGAGAAAAAATGTTTTTTTTTTGGAAGGGAACATATTTAATAAGATGTACAACTGCTATTTAATAGTGATGAATTTATTTTATTTTATTTTTAAAAAAATTACACTAACCTTTCTTGACAATTACAAAGACCCGGAAGACTTATCCTAAGGTTTTTGAAATTACACTATTCTCTTCTATTTTTACTGATAAATTACGCATACCTTTCTTTCGGTTTATTTTTAATTTGAAATGACAAAAGTGCTCCTTAAAAAAGTTATAAAAACTAGTCAAAATTGAAAAAATGCTATAAAAAAAAACACCTTAAAATGGGTATTTTTGTCATTTTGAAAAAAAAATGGATAGGAAGCGGAGGTATGTGCAATTTACAGTAAAAGTATGAGAGGACAATGTGATTTTAGAAATTTTAGAAAAGATATTTGTAATTGTCAAGAATATCAGGAGAGGTTAGTGTAATTTACCCTTGTTTTTTTTTTTTTCAATCTACATAATAATTTTTGAGTTTGTCAAAATCTAAATAAAATAGAACTTTCATACATAGACTTAAGGTGATAGGTTTTTTTCATAAAAAAACAAATATGTATTATATTTAATTGAGGTTATCAGAAAGCCTTTTTTAACTCTTTTTTTTTTACTAAAAATTAATAGGCACTAATAATATTTATATCATTTATACACTCTGTATTTTTTAATTTTAATAATTAAAATTATTATAAAATAAATTTGTCTCTAATTTATTATTATTAAATAGGAGAATTTTATTCACTGTGGAATTAAGTTCCTCAAAAGCTTATTAAGTTATTGAATATTAGTTATTAGAAGTCCAACTACATGTATGTTACTATGTGTTTATATATTAGAAGATTTATTAGTAATATTTGATGCTGCACTTTTTGGCTTGCAAGAAGTTTGGGCTCCATAACCTGAAGAACACTCAAAAAGGGGGATCAGAGGGCCACTGGATTGGCTCTGGCGGTAGCTTGCTCCAATGCTTAAGTCAATAAACAGAATTGAAAAGACTATAATGAAAGCCAAAGAATGAGCATAATCATAAAGCCGTACCTCTAGGGTTTAATTTATAGGCAATGGCTCTCCCAAGTTGATTAGGATTCGAAGCCGTGAATATAGGGATTGCATCGTCGGAGACAGCAGTTACCTTGTTGAATATAACCATGTTTGAGATAACCATGAATGACAGTTTCCTTGTAGCAGACGGTTTCCTTATTCCCTGTTCGGTAGGGACTTCAAGGCGGTAATGGGATCTGAATCATAAAGGGTGCTTTGGAGGAGTTTTACTCTGATCATGAGTTCTGGAGTTTATGCGCATAAGTCTGCTCTGTAGGCTTATCCTGCTCGGGATGATCGAGTGTAACTAGATATGTAAGTACACGTGTTTTAAGAAGATTGGTCTGTCGGTTTGTGGTATGTCAGCTATTCCCCCCCCAAGCCCTAGTTAGGGCTTGGCGTGTAACTAGGGATATGGGTTTTTACGAAAGGTTGCACGCCTTATCTCTCTATTTTCTTGGACGACCGATTGATGGGTCATTTATTGTGCAGCTGATGCTTGGTCTTTCAAAGCCATCATTGTCCTCAACTGTCATGCCGATTCGGCTTGGGGGGCCCACATTTTGAATACATATATAAAGAGAGGGAAAGGGCTTTTTACGCCCTTCTTCTGTACTTGCTCCTATTGTATCGGAGACACTGCTATTGCTGATTGACGTATTTTGAAGTTCGACGTATATCTGTTGCTCGTAGCTTTCCTTCCCTTATTTGATTTCAGGTTCGATCTTTGACCCCTTTTACCGTTCTTTCTACTCTGTTTTGCCATTTTTCTTTTGTCCGCCATGTCAGGTCCTAGGTCACCTTCTGGTTTCGGAAGTTCTTCTAGAACAATTACCCAAACCCAACTTGCAAACGTTCATCCTTTTGTTGATACTGAAAATAGATTAGTTGAACCTTCCTTCAGTCCGGAGGTCAGGATAGTTAATGCGTTTGTAGAACCCCTAAATAGGGCTGGAGAGACCTCTGGTCGATCCACCCATAGAGAAGAAGGTGAGAGTGCAATCACCGAGGGGATGCTAAAAGAGTTGTGGGAGAAATACCATCTCCCTTCAAATGTTACTTTTAGGGTTCCGGATCCTATGGACCTTCCCTGTGATGTTAGAGCAGGAGAAATTTGTGTTTATTTGGCTTGGTTTGAAATGGGGCTGACGCTTCCTCTTCCTGACCTCGTAAAACAATTCTTTTGCTGGTTTAACCTCTGCCCTTCAGACCTTAATCTCAATAGTTGGAGACATTTGTTAAGCTTCATAGTATTAGGGCATCTGAACAATGTTAACGTATCCCTTGACTTGGTCCGTTGGAATATGGATCTGAAATACATGAGGTCAGAAGACCTGTTTTATATGTCTTTTGATAGTGGGTTCAGACCCCTTTCCTCTGTGCCTTCTTCCAACAAAACTTGAAAGAAGTGGTATTTCTTTATAAAGGGAGGATGGGAGCGTGCAGACTTCCAGGACCATTTCTCGACATTCCCCCAAACTACTGGGCGGAAGAGTGAGACCCAAATTTCCTTGTAACTGTCTTGATTCTGTTTCGTCCATTGACTGCCGAGCTGATTATCTTGTGCTTTTTTTTTTTATGCAGTTAGGAGTGTGTGGAGGAGGCCTGAATTCACTCTCGTACTCCAGGAACAATACCGCTAACTCTTACAACCCGACGACCGAGACCATTCCGTCATTGTCAACCCTGCAAACTTGATGGCTGCTAAAGGCCGTATCGAGGAGCTGACGAAGGGTATAATGGCAAGGTGGGAGACCGAGCCGTCCCCATCTCCGGCAGTGGGGGAGGCTTCTTCCCCAGCAGAACCTCCCCTCTAGCCAAAGAGGAGGAGGCTGATTTCGAACTCTCCTGAACCCGCCGAGGGGGAGAGGGAGGCCCGTACTCCTATTTCCATGGTTCCTCCAGCCTCAATCCAAAAAACGGGCAAGGGGAAGTCGGTTTTCAGCGGCCCCGGATGCTGTCAATCAGGCGGTAAAGAAGATTCTGAGGGACTTTTGGGCCAAAGGCAGCCTCAAACTTAAGCCACAGAAGTCAGAGAAGCTTTTAACTGATTTGGCTTCTCTTCAAGTCAAAGTAAGTTCTCCTGGGTCCCCTACTTCTTTTCCATTTTTCTGAATGCTTTTTATTGACTACTGACCTGCTCGTTCTGTATACTGTAGATCGTGCACATTCTTTCTGCTTTGACGGAGGTCTCTCCGGCTTCAGAAGAAGTCAACCATCTTCAAGCTGAGTTGGATGAAGTTAGACTTCAGCTTGGCACTGCTAGATCAGAGGCTCACGAAGCTGAGGAGAGGTTGAAGGAGTCACAGAATTCTCTGGTCGTCATGGAGTCAGAGAGAAATCTTCGTGTTCTGGAGGCAGAGAGACTTTAGAGAGAGATGGACGGCATGCGGTATCTTTATAACCAGAAGCTTGAGGAGACCATCAATCTGGCCGTGCGCGATAATCAGGAGGAAATGAAGACAGCACTTGAAGGGATGGCCAACAATCTGATTTTGTTCGGCTTCAACAACTTTCGATCCAAGTTTCCTGATTTTGATGTTTCCTCAATCGTGCCACCTGGAGCTGATCCTCTCGAGGCTGTCGTCCCGAGCGAAGTGGCTGACGTCCCTCTTGCCGATCCTTCCCCAGCTGATGAGCCTGCCTCTGTTGATAAATTTTAGAATATGTAAACTCTAGGTTTTGAATTTCTAATGTAAGGATCATATTTGTTAATGAAACAGTCTTTTTGTTCAATGCTTCTGCCTTCTTCTTTCGTGAGTAGCTTTGCGTTATCCTACTCTGTAGTGTTTTAATTCTCCGACTTATGATTGATGCAGAAATTGTTGCAAGTAAAGCTATTCTGGAACCTATTATACATCAGACCAGCTCTTCTACTGTTGGTAGTTGTCTTCCGAGCTGTATTACTTGCAATAATTATAAAGTGGAAGTGAACTCTGAAGAATTCTGAGGCAGATTGTTCTGAACCAAAGACTTGTAATAATAACTGAATGTCTTGTGATCATCGTTCTGATAATCAGAACTTCTGCTTCTAGATCCTCGAGACCAGGACCGGGGTGTATTAGAGCTGATGGTCTTTTGCTGCATACGTGGCTTGTCAAGGGTCAATGATGTGGACAAGACTGAAAAGTCTATATATCTCATACGTGGCCCTGTCTTTTGTTCTCCTGAGAGGGCGGTTTAATGCGTCATTTATTATACCACCGCCGTTTGGGTTTTCGGAGCCAACTCTTCCCATAACCGTTGCGACGGTCCAAATGGGTGGCTTTTGGAATTCAAGAGTCTATATATACGAGAGAGGGGCATGCTGTTGCGCCCTAACCTTTTGCTTATTGCTTTCAAACTATTTCCTTATCGGAGGGATTTTGAATGTCTTTTAGAAGTTTCCGTTTATTAGGAGATGATTGACAATCTTCAGTCCGAGTTGGGAATGATTAAACTGTGGTGGAGAATCATCCATCCCTTTGATTCAGTCTCCAAGGAAGGATTAGAGGAGGCGAAGATCTCCTTGTCCATCTTAGCATCCGGCCAAGATTTCATCGCTTGGAGGTGGTCCTTCCTTGATTCAACCGAGGCCTGGAGTATTGGTGATGAAGCCGAAGGTGGGATGCTTCTTTCTCTTTGTGACTTAGTAGAGACTCTTGCTCAAGTTAGCTTGGGTGTTGTGCTGAATTTAAGGAAAACAAAGGTGGAGAACGGAGGTCCCCTAAGACCCAGAGCTCTCATCATCCGTTGTTATTGAGATAAGTGATAGTGATGATGAAATGGCCTAGGTGCTTCTTGATGCAGATTGGGGTTCAGGGTTCCTTATTTTCCAAGAAGAGCCGGTGACGGTGGTAATGGTGGTTTGGAACTCTGGCCCCTAATGGCTTGCATCAGAAAGATTCGAGAAAGAAAGCCATGATGTCGTGAAGCAAAGTGATGTTTTGTTGTAGCTTCTGTGTACTTGTTTTCTCTTCAGTCCTCTTGTATTGATGTAACTGTTATGAACTATCAACAAAATTGAATTTCTTTTCCTCAAATCCAATGTACCATGTGTTTGAATGCATTCCTTTGAAATTAAAACATCCTTCCGAGCGCTGATGATCAATAATGCCGTTTGTATGTTCTGTGAGTAGATCAAAGAGACATAAAACTTGTGTCTTGAACAGAAGTATTTTAAGCCAACTCGGTACTGTAGAGCTGTTGCTTGGTAGTTCATAAGCCAAGTAATCTAGGAGTCAGCTCTGAAGGTCTGCCGATCTAGGAAACTTGTGCAAATAGTAGTAGTTGAGAAGTAGTTTGATCTTCTGTCTTTTTGGATGGACTTCTGAAGGTTTGTACATTAAAAGATGGACCAGACTCTGAAGGTCTGTACATTTAAAAGATGGACCAGACTTTGAAGGTCTGTGCATTTGATATGGATCAAGCACTGGAGGTCTGTGCATTAGATATGGATCAGGCTCTGGAGGCCTGTGCATTAGAGATGGACCAGGCACTAGAGGCCTGTGCATTAGATATAGACCAGGCTCTGGAGGCTTGTGCATTAGAGATGGACCAGGCACTGGAGGCCTGTGCATTAGATATGGACCAGGCTCTAGAGGCCTGTGCATTAGATATGGACCAGGCTCTAAAGGCCTGTGCATTAAGAGATGAACATTTTATGGAGGTATAAAAAGGAAAACCTTTATTGATAATACTTCCGTAAATGCTCTACATTCCAAGGTCTAGGAACAGGTTTCCTAGCCATGTCTTCCAACCAATAAGTAGTAGGCCTAATAACCTTCGTCACTCTGTAGGGGCCTTCCCAGTTGGGCGATAACTTTCCCATAGTGGGATCCTTGGTGGTAGGAAAAACCCTTCTCAAGACGAGGTCCCCAACTTGGAAGCTGACGGACTTGAGCCCTTACTTTGGAATTGTTGGACATTCTATTTGATAAGCTTCCATTCTGATCCTGGCTTGATCCCTCTTTTCTTCAAGCAAGTCCAAATTTTCGGCAAGCTGCTGATTGTTGGACTCTTGGTTGAAGGCTTCTGTCCTCAAGGTTGGCATTCCGATCTCTACAAGGATCACTGCTTCCGTACCGTAGGCCAACGAGAAGGGAGTTTCAGAGGTGGGAGTTCTTCTGGTTGTCCTGTAGGCCCAAAGAACCCCAGGAAGTTCTTCCACCCATCTTCCTTTGGCTTGCTCCAACCTTTTCTTCAGTGCATCAAGGATTGTTCGGTTGGTGACCTCCGCTTGCCCATTTGATTGCCGATGGCATGGGGAAGCAAAATGCTGCTTGATGTTGAGATTTTCACAAAATTTCTTGAAGATTTTTCCAGTGAACTGCGTGCCATTATCAGATATGACCACACGCGGTATGCCGAACCTGCAGACAATGTTTTTCCAAGTGAAGTTTTCAACTTCCTTTTCTGTGATGTGTGTTAGAGGTTCAGCTTCAGCCCATTTAGAGAAGTAATCAATGGCTACCAAAAGGTATTTCCTATTTGGTGTGGCTTTAGGCAGTGGGCCCACAATGTCCATCCCCTACTGAGCAAAGGGCCAAGGACTAGCAATTGAGATTAGCTCATGATGGGGCTGGTGTTGATAAGGAGCGAACCTTTGGCATTTGTCGCACTTCTGGACATACTCCTTAGCCTGTTTCAACATGCTAGGCCAGTAATAGCCTTGTGTTAGAGCTCGATGAGCTATTGTTTTGCCCCCATTATGGTTCCCACAAATTCCTTCATGAATTTTTTCCAAGACGTATTGAGATTCTTCTGGAGTTAAACACTTCAGCAGGGGCTGAGAATAAGACCTTTTGTAAAGCTTATTATTCAGGATTAGGTATCGTGCTGCCCTGATTCGGATTCTTCTTGCCCTGTTTTCATCTTCTGAGAGGAGCCCTGACTCTAGATACTGGAGGATTGGGGTCATCCAGTTTTGGGGTTGTTCAGTAGTTTGAGCAACCTGAACTCCTTCTATGCTAGGTCTTGGCTGGTGGGATGTTTTCACTGCAAAATCTCCTCTTTCCTTAAGGCGGGATACCATGTTTGCCAAAGCGTCTGCCCTGCAATTCTGGCCCCTTTCTATTTTTTGGATGGAAAACTTTCGGAAGGAAGGCTTCAGGGAGTTCACTAGTTCGGAATACTGGAACATCCTGTCATCTTTAATGGAGAATTCCCCCAGGACTTGGCTTACCACTAACTGCGAATCTGAGAAGACTTCGAGGTTTTAAACCCCGTATTCTAGAGCTAACTTTATGCCTAGGATTAGGGCTTCATATTCTACTTCGTTGTTGGAAGCTCTGAATCCCAAACTAACAGCCTTTTCTAAAAGGAACCCGTCAGGGGATTGCAGTACCAAGCCCACTCTAGAACCATGATCGGTAGAGGACCCGTCAGTGTAGAGCTTCCATGTCCCTGAGTTTTCGACGAGCTCTGCCTTGTTCTGTAGTACTGGGGTAAACTCAGCAACAAAATCTGCTAAGGCTTGCCCTTTGATGGAATTCTGCGGTACATACGATATATCAAATTCTCCTAATTCCACAGATCATTTTACTAGTCTCCCTGAGACCTCTGGCTTTCTCAATATTGACTTCAGGGGATAGGCAGTTGGGACTTCAACTGGATGGGCTTGGAAATAAGGTCGGAGTTTCTGAGCTGATATTACCAAAGCGAAGGCTAGCTTTTCAATCTCTGGGTATCTCTTTTCCGTGTCGAGCAATGCTCTACTGACATAGAATATGGGCTTTTGGACTCCCCTGTCCTGCTTGACCAGTACGGAACTGACTGGGTTTTCGGAGACTGTAAGATAGAGGAGTAGCTTTTCTCCTTGGACTGGCTTTGACAAGAGCTCTAGAGAGGCAAGGTATTCCTTTAGTTCTTCAAAGGCTTTTTCGCACTCTTCGGACCATTGTAAGGCCCTGTTACCTTTTAGAGCTCTGAAGAATGGTAGACAACGATCAGTGGACTTGGAGATGAACCTGCTGAGTGCTGCAATTCTGCCATTCAGTGCTTGGATGTCTTTCTTGGTTTTTGGTAATTCCAGCCCAATCAGAGCCCTGATTTGAGTGGGGTCTGCCTCGATACCCCTTTGAGAGACGATATATCCCAAGAATTTTCCCTTTGTTACCCCGAAGGTACATTTTGAGGGATTGAGCTTCATCTGGTGCTGTTTTAGGATGTTGAAGGTCTGAGATAAGTGCTGTAGGTGGCTGCCCTTTTGTAAGCATTTGACCAGCATGTCATTAATATAAACCTCCATGGTATCGCCGATCAATGGACTGAACATCTTATTGACCAGGCGCTGATATGTGGCCCCAGCGTTCTTCAAGCAGAACGGCATCACTCTGTAGCAGTAGAGACCTCGTTCGGTTATGAATGTTGTCTTCTCCTGGTCTGGAGGGTACATCTGGATCTGGTTGTATCCAGAGTATGCATCCATGAAACTCATGAGTTCATGCCCTGCAGTAGCATCGACCAACTAGTCTATCCTCTGTAATACCCCGACCCGAGAATGTCGGGTAATGAGGCACGTTTTACGAGGTTATGGAAAAATTGAAAGAATAATTAATTAAGTTAATATAATTAATTAATTAAATATAAGGAGGCTAATTACTATTTAAATTACTAGAATAATGTGATGAAACACACACTCACAAAGTGCATTGTGTGGAAGTACATGTATAAATATATGTGTCTACAAGTATATGCATGGAAGTTAAAAATAAATATTAAATAGATAATATAATAATGATAGTAATAATAATAATAATAATAATATTTAAAATACATGTATAAAGGTATAAAGGGGTGTATATGCATATTATATATATGTAATTGTAATTATGTATATATGTAGATATGATTATATATATATTGAGGGACATGCAAAGGTCCAATGTGTACAAGTGTGTGTGAGTGACCATTGTATATTAATATGTGTGAATTATGAGATATATATATATATATACATACAAGTCAAACAACCACACACACACACAATCAGCCCATGATGGCTCTGCCCAATAGTGACAATTCAGACCCTAACCTGCCACAAGTTAAACCAAATGAAGGGGGCAATCAGATTTTTGCAATAAGTGGGCATGTACTCATATATGCATAATAGTGTACACAGAACATTATATACACACCCATAGAAATAATCGTGAAAAAAAGAGAGAAAGATAGAGAGACAAAATTCTGGAAGAAAAAGAAGAAAGCTGAAGCAATAAGAGGAAGTTGGAAACTGAAGAGGGAGAAGGAAATTGAGAACAGTCAGCTTAAACGGGTATATTCCCAACCAAAATTAAATCCGATTTCGTTCATATTTTAGCATGAAAACATAGGGTCTTAATCTACGTAGAATGAGCTTCATTTTGCAAGAAATATGGTTTAAAATCATGGAAAATCGAGGGAGAAAACGGAGGTTACAGGGGGGTAGAAAATTTTATTGAAATACAATACCCAAAGTGATGAAACTGAATCAAGCTTTCCCAAACCCAATTTGGTTGGTTGGAACCTCAACTAGACTCCTCAAACATGCCAAAAACCTATATCCGTGATCAAAACTCAAAAGAATCGACCTCCAAATATCGAGTTACAGTTTCGGGTTTCCAAAACAAATCTCACAAACTTGCTTCTAAACCTACCCTTATGAACGAAAATTTAATCCCCATGAATAGGGGATCAAAACAAGCTAAACCCCATGGAAAACGATGGAGAAATAAGCATGAACCAGACCGTTACAGGTCTGGTTATCGTGGCTTGAACCATGCGATTGAACTGAATTCGAGTCCCAAAAACAATGTAAAAACATGTTTTAAGATGTTAGGAATTGATTGGAAAAGAAAATAGAGTTGTAAAATCGCACGAAATACCACTGAAAAATTTTAGGGTTTGGCATGAACAGTGTCGACCTTCATGGGGAAGACGACACTGTTCGGGTCGGGTCGGTCTACGGGTCCGGGTCAAATCCGGTTATGGGTGATTTAAACGGTGACGTTTGGAGATTTAAAATTTTAAATTTTCAAACAGTTAGGGCTAACGTCATCATGACGTCAGCATTATGTTTCAAGCCAACCAAATCGGATTGGTTCAATTAAAACCGGACCGGTTCACTTTAAATGTGACTGAACCCACTGGTTTTCTTATTCATTTAAAACCAAATAAACCAAATCTTTTCTTAATTACGGTTTGACCCCAGAATTCCTGGAAATTGTACTGTAACCCCAGTTTTGGAAAATTTATGCAAGTATGCCCCTGGAAAAAATTAAATAATTAATTTAATTATTTAATAAATGAAAAAAAATTACTATTATGCCCTTGGGTCATTAATAGGACAAATAAAGTCCAAATCAGACATATGAATAGTGAATTCTTACTATTTTGGGCATTCTGAAGTTAATGACGGGGTCCGTTTTGTGAGACGGGGTCCCGAAAAATAAAGACACGTAAAGGGGTAAATGACTAAAATACCCCTGGGCCAAAAATTAACAAGTTATTAGTGTATTCTTACTATCTCGGACCTTCTGAATCCAATGATGAGGTCCACGACACGAGATGGGGTCCCAAAAAAATAAAGACACGTAAAGGGGTAAATGACTAAAATACCCCTTGACCAAAATTAACAAGTTATTAGTGTATTCTTACTATCTCGGACCTACTGAGTCCAATGGTGAGGTCCACGACATGAGATAGGGTCTCGAAAAATAAAGATACGTAAAGGGGTAAAATGACCAAAATACCCCTAGTACCCTTAAAGCCAAAATGAAACCGGAGAAGGTCTAAATTAACTTTCTTTGACATCTCGGACTCAATAATGGAGTCCAAATTACGAAACGAAGTACGAAAAATGTGAAACGTAAAATAGTAAATGACCATTTTGCCCTTTTACATATAAAAGTCTGAATTAAACTCTAAGAAAGCCTAAACCGACTTCCTTCGACGCTCTGAACTCAATGATAGAGTCTATTCGACCAAAAGAAGTGTCTAAAATAAAAAAGACATAAAATTTGATGAATAACATCTGTCTGATGTCTAAAGACTAAAGTATTGCCGAAGTATTTAACTAAGGCAAGTACGAAGAAATAAAGTATGAGAAGACACGACACGTTAACATGTGAAGTAAATAACTTTAAATCAAAGTTAATGGAGCTACCAGAAGAGTATAGGTTGAAATGAATTAAATTTCTAACATAATAAATTGTGTCGTTGGTTAGGAGCATGAGTTAAATCGGTTAGGATGAAATACGATTGAAGCATAAGTTAAGAAACATCGATAGATGATATTGCAGTGAATGTGAAGTTAATGAGACTGTTTATGAATTGTTCTTAGGAATTACGGAGGAAGTGGGAAAGCACACTTTAGCACTAACCCTAAAGGACCGAGGTGAGTAACCCTGTGTTTGAAATGGAGATTTAACTCTAATTATTTGAAGAAGTTTTAAGATCAAGTCATGTGAAGCATTTGAATATCAAATTCAGTTTTGATTCCTGTTTTTAAATTGTTCTGATATGACATGCTGATTAAATGGTTTTATATTCAATTCTTTTCTTGGAAATATTTAGCATGTCCGGTTGAAATTGCAAATTTCTTTTAAATGTTCTGAATTTGATTATTTCAAGTATTGAAGCTCTATCGCAGAAATTGTATATTTCATGTTTTCAATATTCATGAAAAGCCTCTATTGAAGTAGCCATGTGATAAATGTTTTATAAGATAAACGATACTAAGTACCACCCCCTATGATGGTTGAAATCCTTCGGGATTCAACAGTACATGCCCGGTAGTAGGATCTAATCCCCCAGGCAATTATCATTGACAGTATTGGCAGTAAAATGGGAGTCTGGTTCGAAACAGATTCCACCTAATCAAAGAGAAAAGATGACAAAGTGATTTTAAAAATGAAAGCAGGTTTTACCCTCATTTTCAAAATACATAATTATGTGTTTTAAAGTTTGTATACTTTATTAACGAAGTACGAGTTTAGCTTGAACACTTTAATTGTTTCAAAGCTATCTGTTTTATGAAATGCATATGTTTGGAGTTTTTATATACTCTATTTAAGGATGACATGTTATGTTATATGTTTTGAAGTTCATAAGTATAAGCATAGCTTGAATGTTTTAAATGTTTCAAGCCATCCGTTTTGAGAATGCATATATTCTGTGTTCTAAATTGCACGAACAATTGGTAGTGAGTATTTTATAAACTCTCAAGTGATAAACCACTACCAGTTGAAAACCCCATGACGAATGCAGGAATTACTCACAAGCTTAGATTAGCTTACCCGGACTTTGTTCGGACCCCTCTTTCAGGTAAATGACAAAAGACAGTTTTTGATTTGAAGACGACGACGACGGATCTGCCATTTTGGGAAGTTGTACTTAAGTAGTTTCCTTATGAAGCCATGTGAGTTTTTAGTACGAACCCTGTAGTAGTAGACATTACAAATTATGTATTAAGCCCTCAGGGCAGTGATATGTAATATTATAAAGTCTTTAAGTTTTTAGACATGCTCTGAATGTATGATGATACATGTATACCGAAATGTGAAGAGTGGCAGTACCGGACAGATGTGCAAATTTTGAAATAAGAAAGAAAAGAAAAAAGTTTTTCACGCTTCCGCAACCACTTGAAACACATCTATCCGATACCGCTGCAGATGCGAGCCTTCGCCCAAGGGTCCTCGGGCCTGAGGGTGGCGGTCGCGATGCGAAATCCGCAGAGGGTGGGTTTCGGGTCGTGACATCCTCTGTAGTGGAAAGCTATCTTTTGGGCATGCTTTATTGAGGTCTGTTTAGTCAACGCAAACCCTCCACTTTCCATCTTTCTTCTTGACCAGAACGGTGTTGGCCAACCAGTCTGGGTAAAATACTTCACGTATCATCCTGGTCTCTAGCAACCTTCGGACCTCTTCATTTATGATCTGATGCCGTTCTGGAGCGAACAGCCTTCTTTTTTGTCTCACTGGTGGGTGATCTGGATCTACCATCAGTTTGTGAGTTATGAGGTCTGGATCTATTCCCTCTATGTCTTTGGTCTCCCAGGCAAACACAGAGAGGTTGTCTTTTAAGAATCTTACCATCTCCTTCTGCTCAGCACGTGTCAGGTCTGGACCTATAAAAAAATAGCGCCCTTCTGCTTCTGAGCTGACAAGCACTTTGAGGGGTTCCCCAATTGGTTTAGCCCTGCCATCCCGCCCTCTCGGACTTAGGGGTTCCTCAATTCTGGAAGGGCAACCTTCCTCTTCGGGATTGTTTGAAAATGCTGGATCCGTACAGTCTCGAGCATACTGTAATTACTATTTAGTAGTTTTCTCCTTGAGTGCAATGGCGTGACATTCTCGAGAAGTCAGCTGGCACCCTCTGACAGAGAAAATAGTCTGGTTGTGAACGTACTTTAAGCACTGATGGAGGGTCGAGGTGACAGCTTCCATCTGGTGCAGCCATGATCTCCCAATTATGACATTGTAGCGAGATCTTGTATTCAGCACCATGTACTCCGAGATTGTGGTTTTCTGTCCTTCACCTTCCCCTACAATGGTAGGCAGGTCAATCCTTCCCAACGGGGTGCTGAGATTGCCGTCAAAACCTGCCATTACAGCAGTGGTAGGCTTGACATTGTTGTGATCGATCTTCATCTGTTCGAGGGGCTCATAGAATAGTATGTTGACAGAACTGCCAGTGTCAACCAGAACTCTTCTGATCTCGAAGTTGGCAATTTTAAGGGTGATGACAAGCGCATCACTGTGAGGGCAGTGTACCCCGGCCATATCTTGTTCTGTGAATTGGATCTCTGGTATGGGCCAGGGTCTTTTCTCAATGCTGGCGATCTGTAACGCATCTGGGGCAGCCCGGGCCTCTCGAGCGTACCTCTTTCTTGCTCTATTTGACATTCTTGTAACGGGGGTATCTGCATGGAGGACGTAAATCACATGGTTGTTCTACCTCTGAGGCTCATTCTGTCCTTTCCTCTGCTCCTGTCTCTGCTCAGGCCTCTGATCAGTCCTGTGTTGAGGCTTGTCTTCGTGGGGGTTCTGTCTCCCGTCCTGCTTAACGAACTCCCGAAGACGTCCTTTCTTTATGAGTTGCTCGACCTCATATCTAAGGGACCTACATGAGTTAGTCGTGTGCCCGTGATCTTTGTGGAAGTGGCAGTATTTATTTTAGTCCCGAAGATTGGGATCTCCCTTTATTGGTTCTGGCCATCTCAGGTTTTCACAACCTCGGATCTGCTGAAGTACCTGAGCTAGTGTAGTGTTCAGAGGAGTATAGTTAGTAAACTCCCGTGACCCGGAATTATAAACAGCTTTAGGTGCCGCTCTCTTTTCTGGACTCCTGGCCCTTTTCTGGACTCCTGGCCCTTTTCTTGCTAGAGTCCCTTTTATGGTCGTCCCTCTTATGATCTTCCCTCTTTAGATTGTCCTTATGGGTTTGCTCTTTGCCTTTTTGGGACGTGCGGTTAGCTTCTTCCAAGTTGATATATTTTCTGGCACGGTCCATTAATGTCGCCATGTCGGCAGGAGGACTCTTTGTCAGGGAATGTCTAAAGCCACCGTGAGCAAGACCAGAAGTTAAGGCAGCTACGAGGAAACCTGGGCTGCAGTCGGTAATCTCCGTGAGCTCGGCATTAAAGCGTGCAATGTAGGCTCTGAAGGACTCTTCTTTAGTTTGTTTGACATTTAGCAAGAACTCTGGTCCCCTTCTGAGCCTTCTGCTTGTCATGAACCGGTCCAGGAATTGCCTACTGAGCTCATAGAAACCGGTAACTGAGTTCGGTGGGAGGTGGTGGAACCATTTTAGGGCGGTGCCTTTTAAGCTGGTAATGAAAGTTCGGCACATAAAGGCATCAGAGGCCCCGTGGAGGGCCATGGTATGCTGGTAATGTGATAGATGGTCTCCTGGATCCCCGGTCCCATCATAAAGGGTAAATTTTGGCACAATGAACTTCCTTGGTCTTTCTTCTAACATGATGGCAGGAGTGAATGGGGTGGCAAGTCTTCCGAGCAGCCTGGCCAACTCATCCTGCTCTGGAGGGTTCTGGACACCTCTCACAGCTACTGTTCAGTCCATAGATTCTACAATTTCTTCAACCCTCCGTGGGTCTCTAAGCCGGACTTCTTGTGAACCTTGCCTTATAGCCTCGATTTCAGGGTAGTCGGGCTGAGCATGTCCTACGGACGGAAGAGGGTTCCGAGCTGGAGGGATTGGTGCTTGGGGCTGAAGCTCCCGTGGTGCTGGATGTGCACCTGAAGCTCTTGGAGTTGGGGCTTTTGTAGTGCTTCGGTAATGGACGTCAGGGACGAAGGCTGGTGTTCCCCAGCTTGGGGCTGCTGACGGCTGTGGATCTCTGCCGACGTGAGCAACACCCTAGGGGTGCCCAGGCCGGTTGTTTGGAGCCTCATCATGGGGCTCTTCATTCGTGGCGACAATAGGGGGTTGAGTCCCCTCAGCAACATTCACCGGCGGGTTTGGAGGATTTGCCCCTTGACTTTGTGTAAGCATTGCCAAAGATCGGGATATGGCTAGTAGCTGTTCTTGTACTAGCTCGTTGTGTCGTTTGATTGAGTCAATCTCCTGTCGCATAGGATCAACGGTTGGCCCTCGTGGTCGTCCAGCAGGCGGCCGCCGTTGAGAGCTTTATCGTTGAGAGTTTTGAGGATTTTGAGCGTTCTGCCTTGGTCGAAGGTTGGGGGCCATGGTTCTCCGATAGGAAAGAGAATAAATTTGTGAGTAGAGCACTTGGAGATTGTCGTTTCCCACAGACGGCGCCAAACTGATGCTGCACTTTTTGGCTCGCAAGAAGTCTGGTCTCCACAACCTTAAGAACACTCAAAAAGGGGGATCAGAGGACCACCGAATTGGCTCCGGCGGTAGTCGCTCCGATGCTTAAGTCAATAAACAGAATTGAAAAGACTATAATGAAAGCCAAAGAATGAGCATAATCATAAAGCGTACCTCTAGGGTTTAATTTATAGGCAATGACTCTCCCAAGTTGATTAGGATTCGGAGCCGTGAATATAGGGATTGCATCGTCGGAGACAGCAGTTACGTTGTTGAATATAACCATGTTTGAGATAACCATGAATGGCAATTTCCTTGTAGCAGACGGTTTCTTTATTCCCTGTTCGGTAGCGACTTCAAGGCGGTAATGGGATCTGAATCATAAAGGGTGCTCTAGAGGAGTTTTACTCTGATCATGAGTTCTGGAGTTTATGCGCATAAGTGTGCTCTGTAGGCTTATCCTGCTCGGGATGATCGAGCGTAACCAGATATGTAAGTACACGTGTCTTAAGAAGATTGGTCTGTCAGTTTGTGGTATGTCAATATTAATTTTTTTAACGTGACACAATTAAGAAATTTTTTCATAACTTAATTAGATATAATACATGTTTTGTATGAAAAAATTGTCACCCTTGAAAATATATATATAATTTGTATTTCTATATTGAAAACCATATATATATTTAAAAATATTTTATTAATAAAAATTGTAAAATAATATAATAATTGAGATTTTTTTAAAAGTTTAACCGATTATTAATATTGGTGATATTAATATTCTCATGAACTCTATTCTTAACCTAAATCTTACATGTGATATGATAACTTTTGATTGATTCAATAAATTTGCGTCTATCTTTTTGACAGACTTTTCTTTAAAGTTTAAAAAATTAATGAATGGTCTGGGACAATTGATGAAGTCAATGATCATATTCTTCAACTTCAGGTATTCAAACTATATTTGGTCACCCTCTAATTTTTTTGGAACAATAGGGAGGTTTTGATCCATTCTTATCTCTCTTTCTTGCTATTTCCATGTAATTAATCTTGCATTGACCTTTCTTTCTTTCTTTTGTTTTTTTTATCAGTCTTGCATTAACCTTTCTTAGGAGTGGGAAGAGGTCTTCTTCAAAGAGAAAGGAAAGATTAGGATTAATAAACCCTTAAGCATAGTGGTCATTCAAAAAAAAAAGAACTGTAGAATCTCCACTTTCCCAGCATTTGGGGGAGGATAATCCCAAAGTAATGTTTTAATGACTTGGTCCCCTGCTTTGCTAACAAATTAGCCTTATTATATATAGAATTATTTGAGCTGGCACAGATGCAATATTCTAGTTTCTTAACTGTAATGACTGCAGCCCAGAGTTCCATAGTTGCTTTTGCTATGCTGGGACTTTAAATCTGTGATGACTCATACTCTGCTCCTCATATGGAATGGGTCCGAAAAGATCTTAGCAATAAGCTTTCTATGAGAGGAAATAAAGCAAAAGTGAGTTTCTTTTACTTTTGTTATTAATTTATCTGATTTTATTGTCAAAATACACTTCTGGAGATTGTTATTTACTTTTATTGGTGACATTATCATGCTAATGGATATTATGGAACTGCTTTTAATTTGTTTGTTTGTTTATAGAAAATGAACTCACATAATTCAACGATTGTTATGGGAAAAAAATATTAATTTCCCTCAGTTTTCACTTATCAATGTGTAATACTTCCACAATGTTTTGTAGTATCCAACTTTATTGTCTTCAAAAGCCCAACTCCTTAGTGGAGCTATTAAAGAAAATGAGTTATCACCTTCAAAGGATAGTTAAGAGTCGAAAGGAAGTGTTTTCATGAAATTCTAACATTTACTGTTGATCTTCAATTTGAATGAAACTCATTTCACTTGTTAGGAAATGCAAATAGAATTTGTTACATGTCTTTGCTAATACAGCAATTTGATTCTTGTCAAGTTTCCAAAAACACTTTAATTTTTTGAGAAATAACATATTCAAGTTCTTCTATTTCATGCCTATCACCCCCTGTTTTGTGGGCAGTGAGGGGCCTTCAATTCTAGTAGTTGCTGTTTGCTCTGGGTTAGAGAAGGAATGCTATTATTATATCATGATTATTAGGTAGGATGGCATGCTTCCCCCTAAGTTCGATTGAATTCTCTACTTGCACTAAACACAATACTTTTTCAGGTCTCTGCATTTCGGTTGATTCTGGCATGGGTATACTTTCAACTCTTGGGACAATATGTATGCAACTCCTTTCACTTAATCATAATAATCAGTTAAGCCATAAATTTTTAAGGATGCATTTGTCCAAGAATTGAAGCAAAATGCACCTTTTTACGAATGCACATTTGTTCCCACACTAATTTAAGGTTCTCTTTACTCTTTACTCTTTAAATCATGGAAGGAATTTAATAAACTGAGTTGATGTTATAGCAACAGACTGATTGATGTGTTGTCTTCTCTTTTGTCCTACAATAGTTAACTTGGTTTTCATATTTCAATTATTTTACAGATCATGTTTATGGAAGCACCTCACCAACCGAATACTGGAGAGTAATTCATCGTAATGGAGTCACCGATTGGCTCTTTGATCATAAAAATTTTATGAACAAGTGTTTTTTTGTTCCAGTGGCTATGACCATTCATTCCGTGGTTGACCTTTGAAGATCCAGCCATATTTTCCTGTTATACCTTTCTAGTGATTTTGCCATTAGAGTTTCTGTACTTTGAAGGAACTTTTGTAGACTTCCATTTCTTTATTTTCCATCATGGGTAGTTCAATATGTCTCTCAATTTCTTTGGATATGAAAGCACTGGAATCTGCTTGTTGTCACTTTTAATTTGTTAGTAAAATTGTTTTTGTATCTCATCATTAATAAAAAGGTGAAATATTGGTTAAGTACCAAGTTAATTAGTCTGGTCTTTTCTTTTGTTGGCTTGAATGCATACCTTAATTATTATGAAACTAGTATTACAACTTGAGTGCTCTTGTTTTTCTTGACCACAAACACTAATCTGCCAAAAAAAGAAGGGGGTAGCATTGCTCAATTTTATTTATACCATCCTAAGAACCACTAGGCTTTTTTTTTGGTTACATCAATTCTTTAATTTATGATAGTTTCTAAAATTGTTCCAAAATAATATACAACTCTGACAAAAAAAAAAAAAAGAAAGAAAGAAGAAAAGCTAAACTAAATAACTTCATCAAATAATTTATGTGAATTAATTTTCAAATGTTAAGGATCAAAATTGGTTTCTATATCTCTCATTTGTTTTTATTACTCAAATAAAATTAGAAAATAAAAAATTTCTGTTACAATTGTATTTTCCTTTTCCTCACTGAATTCATAAATTAAAAAAAAAAAACTTTATTTTTAATTTTACTTACGTAAAAAACACACAAAATATGAGGAAAAGCCTTAAAGTTGTGTAAAGTTACTGTTCAAGCACAAAATTGTTCCTTTTATTATTTATTTGGTCCATTACAAGTTTAAAATTGTTATAGTGTTCGAATGCTACCTTACTCTGACCTTGTTTATAAGATGACAATGGCCTTGAGTTGAGGATGGAAGAGCGCTATCTTTAAAGAAAAATGTGTGAGTGTGATTTATCTTTAAAGAAAAAAAATAACTTGATACCTATAAAAATAAAAATAAAAATAAAAAATTTGAAGCCCTAATTTCTCCGAGGAAGGGGGGTGATCCCGAGAAACTTTAATTTAAAGTTCATAAGAATAATCGTCATTCCAGCCTTCGTAGCCTATTTATTAGGCTGTATTAAACTTGGAATATAGTGAATTATTTTTCCAAAAAATTATCCCAAGGTAGGAACTAAATTCAATTGTTTGAAAAATATTGTTAATTGTTTTTGCATGTGCCAAATTTTGAAAAATTCAACTTTTGTAGGATAATTTTGTTAATATTTTTATAAATTAAGAATCACCCCTCCCAATGAAAAATACATATTATAAAATGAAATGATTGATTTATTCTTAATTTTTTTTTATGTGTAAAAGACAAAAGGCCGGCTCTATGTAACCGTTTACAACATATGTTTTACTTTTTTTATTTTTGAAATAATTTATTATTTACAACATTTTTGGTAATAATTTTTAGTTTATTCGATACGGAATGATTTTATTTTTTTGAATTTTGAATTCTATTTTATACTTTTGAAAATTGTGCATTTTATTTTTGTTAATTAATTCTCTAAAAGCATTTTAGCCTGCCTCTATTAAAATTTGAAAAATGGCTTTCAAAAAATTGCGTGAAGTGAGGTAGAAAAGTCTCTACCTACTGCGCTAACACATCCACCGACCCTGTTGTCCTGTTGTTAGACCAAGTTCAATGATAAGAATTTCTTTATAATTTTCTTAATTTTTTATCTGGACATATTATAAAATAAATTAATTGGTTTCTTATTTCTTTTTCTTTTTTCTGGGTAGAAGCCAAAAGGCCGGCTGGGACAGCTTACAGCATATTAGAGTAACAATTTGTCGATGGAAACCGGGCAACGATCACTCCACATTAAAAAGTGGTGACTTCTCACCTGCTTTCTTCTTCCGCGTGAGACCGACGGCCGACCACTGATTGGACCCTGTACTTGTAAATTAATTATCATACATATTATGTAACAGTTTATCATGTATTGGTCGGATGATCTTCACGCTCCAAAAGAGATATTGTTACTATTCATTAAAACAATGAAGAATTTATATCAGTAGCATGGTTGTGTATACATGCACGTGAGACACGCATTAGCAAACCCTCTGCGTATTCTGGTTAAGGAAGTTGTCACTTTGAAACCATCAAGCTCTCTCACAAAAAGAAATTAACCAATCCTTCTTAATTGCTCGGGTTGCTTGATTGAAATTTTAGTTGCTTCTTCTTCGAAAAGTAAACAATGGCTGTGGGAGAAATCATTCTCTCTGCGTTCATCACGGCGCTGTTCGAGAAGTTGAGCTCCGGCGAGTTATTGCACTTTGCACGTCGAGAGGGGATCGAGACTAAGCTGAAGATATGGAGCACTATGTTGGGGGATATTCAGGCAGTGCTCAGTGACGCGGAGGATAAGCAAACAACTGAGAGATCTGTGAAGCAGTGGCTGGATGATCTCACGGACTTGGCTTACGATTTGGATGATGTTGTGGACGAGCTGGCCACCGAAGTTTTGCGGCGCAAGTTGATGGCGGAACCTCAAACCAGCACCAGTAAGGTATGGAAATTCATCCCTACTTGCTTTACTAGTTACACCCCTAGTGCTGTTATGTTTGATTACAATATGAGTTCCAAGATAGAGGAGCTTACTTCTAGATTGCAAGATATTGAAAAACGAAAAAGGTTCCTGAATTTGAAAAAGATTGTTGGAGGAGTAGTCACGTCCAAGTCCAACAGAGAGGAGACTTCACTGCTAGGTGAACCCCGTGTCTATGGCAGAGAGAAAGATAAAGATGAAATCCTCCGATTGTTGAAGGATGAAGCAAGTGATGAGGGAGTCTCTGTGATTCCTATTCTAGGCATGGGAGGTGTTGGCAAAACAACTCTTGCTCAGCTAGTCTACAATGATGCCGAATATTTGGAAGAGTACTGTTTTGATCCAATAGCGTGGGCTTGTGTTTCCGATGACTTTAATGTTTTCAAGGTAACGAAAACGATTCTTCAGTCAGTTGATTCAGAAACTCATGTCTTCGACGATTTAAGTTTGCTTCAAGAGAAATTAAAGAAAAAGCTGACAGGAAAAAAATTTCTCATTGTTTTGGATGACATTTGGAACGAGGACTATCGCAAATGGGAGATGCTACGTCGTCCTTTTCTGGTTGGCGCACCCGGAAGCAAAATTATTATTACAACTCGCAGTCAATTTGTCGCATCAATCATGAGTTTTACTCCAGCTTACCGACTAAAAGAGTTGTCAAATGATGATTGTCTATCTTTACTTGCTCAACATTCACTTGGAAGAAAAGATTTTGATTCCCATCCACATTTGAAAGAAATCGGTGAGAAAATAGTCAAAAAATGTGGAGGCTTGCCTTTGGCAGCAAAGATGCTTGGGGGCCTCTTGCGCACCAAATTGAGTCAGAAAGAGTGGGAAGATATATTACACAACAACATTTGGGATTTACCACAGCAAGAAAGTGGTATTATTCCAGCTTTGCAATTGAGCTACCATCATCTCCCTTCCCATTTGAAGCAATGCTTTGCTTACTGTTCAATATTTCATCAGGACTATGAATTCAACAAGGATGAGCTAGTCTCGTTGTGGATGGCACAAGGTTTTTTGCTTCAATCAAAAGGAAAGAAGAGTATGGAAGACTTTGGCAGTGAATGTTTTGCTGATCTATTATCGAGGTCATTTTTCCAACAATCCAGTGGCAATGAATCACAATTATTTGTGATGCATGACCTCATAAATGATCTAGCTCAATATGTTTCTGGTGGAATATGTTTTAGGACAGATGATAAGTTAGAGGGCGATGAGCATTATAAAATTTCAAAAAGAGCTCGTCATGTATCATACATTCGCCAAGAACATGAAGTCTTCCAAAGATTTAATGATCTCAATAATGCTCAACATTTGCGAACTTTCTTACCATTACCCATTCGTAAATCACGCTATTGGGAATCTTTCTACTTGAGAAATTCAGTTTTACTCGACTTATGGCCAAAATTACAATACTTAAGGGTATTATCATTGAGTGGCTATTATATGAGTGAGCTACCAGACTCTATTGGTGATTTGAAACATCTACGCTACCTTAATTTATCCGAGACTTCAATCAAATGGTTACCTGAGTCGGTGAGTACTCTCTACAATTTGCAAACACTAGTCCTACACAGTTGTCGTGCTCTTTGCAAGTTGCCCTCGAGCATTCAAAATTTAACTAACTTATGCCATCTTGACGTTACCGATACTAGAGAGTTACAAGAGATGCCATCAGGGATTGGTAAACTAACAAGCTTGCAAACATTGTCAAAGATTGTTGTGGGGAAAAGTGGTGGTTTGGAACTCATAGACCTCAAGTACTTATCACTTCTACGTGGGACGCTTTTGATTGTAGGGTTGCAAAATGTGATGGATCTTCAGAATGCAAAGGAAGCCAATTTAATGTGTAAGGAGGATCTTGATGAATTAGGTATGAGATGGAGTAGCAAATTTGATGATTCTCGAAATGAAAATCTTGAAATGGATGTACTCAACATGTTGAAACCTCATGGAAACCTGAAAAGGTTGAAGATTGAGTTCTATGGCGGCATGAAATTTCCTAGTTGGATTGGGGATCCATCATTCTCAAAAATAGTGGACCTAAGTCTCAGTGATTGTAAAAAATGCACCTCTTTACCGCCACTCGGTCAATTGCCCATGCTCAAAGACCTATGTGTTCAAGGCATGCACAAAGTAAAAAGTGTAGGTGATGAATTCTACGGGGATAATGGTTATGCTTTGGAATCACTCGAGACTCTAATGTTTGAGGACATGCCAGAATGGGAGGAATGGTCTTGCTTTACTGTTGTTGATGAGGCTGCAGTACAGTTACCTCGACTCCGCCAGCTAATTATACGTTCTTGTCCTAAATTAATGAAGGTTTCATTTTTGAGGCTTCCATCTCTTCGCATATTGAACCTAAACGAGTGTCATGAGGTGGTGCTGAAAAGTGTGGTGGATATGACCTTATTAACTGAGTTGAGACTTGAGAATATCAGGGAGCTTACTTATTTACACGAAGAGTTTATGCAATTCTTGGTATCACTTAAAGTTCTCGAACTTAAGTTCTGTTACAAGCTACTTAATTTGTGGGTTACACGAGAAAACGTAGAAAAGAAAGAATGTCTGCCCCGTAATCTCGACGTTTTGGAAATAATTCACTGTCACAATCTAGAGAAGCTACCAAATGAGTTGAACAAGCTTACGGCTCTTAGAGATTTGGGGATCAGATATTGTCCAAAACTTGTTTGGTTTCCTGAGATGGGTGTTCCACCCATGCTTAGAACACTTGAGGTAACAGGGTGCCAGGCTCTGGAGTGTCTGCCTAACGACATCTCTAGTCTTGAGCACTTGAAAATCTTTCGTTCCACGTCTTTGCCAACGAGTGGCAAATTACCCACCACCTTGAAGAATCTTTCGATTTTTGAAGGCGTTCATTTTGAGTCGGTTTCAGAGACGATATTACAGGAAATCAGCAAATCACTTGAATATTTGTGGATTACGGGCTTTCCAAATCCGAGAACATTACTCGGGTCTGTGCGTAATTTTGAAAATCTCGTTGTTTTGGAAATAAGCTATTGTGATCGTCTCGAGTCGTTCCCTGAAAGAGGCTTGTCCGCCCCTAACCTGAGCATCTTTTATATTTACGATTGCCCAATTCTCAAGTCCATGCCCGATCAGTTTCAAAGCCTCACATCCCTTACAGAACTGTATATTACTAATTGTCCAAATCTAGAATTTTCAAATCCCAAAACCAAAGGGGATTTCCCCCCTAATCTCACCGATCTTTCTATCAGCAGTTGCCAGAAACTCATGCCCCTGACAGAGTGGAGCCTGCACTTGCTCACCTCTCTTCGATGTGTCGTGATAAACGATGTACATCCAGAGTTGGTCTCCTTTCCTGATTTTCCTGATAATGATGAGTACTACTGTGGGCTTCCTGCTACTCTAACCTCTTTATCTATTGAAGGACTTCAGAATCTGGAATCCCTATCATCCAAGGGCCTCCAAAACCTCACCTCTCTTAAAGAGCTACATATCAGCAAATGCCCTAAGCTTCGGTCCTTGCCTAATGATGGCCTGCTTGCCACGCTTTCAAGACTTGAAATCGAGGACTGTCCACTCCTAAAACAAAAGTGTTTGAAGGATAAAGGAGAATACTGGCACAAGATTGCCGACATCCCCCGCGTGGGGACAGATATCCCCTTCCATTTTTGAATAAAGTTCTTCAGACTAACTTGTGGTTCTCAAGATGGCATCGGTCGGAGTCAATCCCCTGTGTTTTCTATCAGGTATGCTCATTCACCACACAATACTCTTATTTTATTATTGAGGTTTTACATTTTAATCATTGGAGATTTTGTGAAAGCATGGGTTGGCTACTTGACAATATACTATTCATATGAATGTAATTCTGCTCTTTTATATTATGTTATGTTATATATATTTTGCTTTGGTTTTGACCAATGAAATTGCTGTAATTACAAGAGTTGGAAATTTGTCAAATTCCTTTAATAAAATGGGCAACACTAAGAACTCTCTTCTTATTCAGCGATCTCAATCATCTAGTTGAAAACACAAGAAAAGTTTTGTTAGTCAAGCCTGGTGCTGCTTTTCCTTTTCAAGTATTTTCCTTTTCATCACCTCTGCTTCCAATTTTCTTTCTTCTTCTTTGTCCCCATGGACTTTGTTCTTATCTAATTATCATCTGAAGATTTGTGACCTCTTAAATTATTTCTTGAGATTTCTTTCATCATCTGAGAGGTGAAACTTCTTGCCTTGTACTTATAAAATTGTTATAAATGGTGCTCCTGACTATCACATATATGCAGTTGCTTCTTGTTGGACTAAGTTAATGGTCAAAACATGTTTAATTTTTATCATTTTGTAACCAAAAGGAATTTGAGAAAGTAAAATCATTTCTTTCACCATACTTCCATTTTTTCAAATTAATTTGTGTATTTCATCAATTAAGAAATTAAATGGCTTGCTTTGATATCATGTGGTTGCTAAACTCTTGGAGTAACATGGAGGAAAGATATGATCATTGGGAGGCTAGCCTTACATTGGAACATTCAAAGGAAAATCTTCACTTGCCTTGGTTATCATATTTAGCTTCTTGTCCCTTGAGTGTTTGATTTCCCAAGTTTCCTTGCTAGGGTGTGTCCTTGGCTAAATTGCTCTCTTTCTAGGAGGGGTTGGGAACTTGGGATGTGGTGTCAATATCTATTTATTTATTTTTGGGATCAATTTTCTTTCTCTCTCACTCACACACGACTTAGCATCTGTTTGTCTGTGTATCCATGTATTTGTAGTAGTTTGTATAGATGAATTGCTGCTATTAATGTATGTATGGAAGGCATTACATTGCCAGCAGGTGATTCCGGACAAAGTCAAAAACTTGCAGCCATACATTCATTAGGCATCAACAATAAAAAAGAGAAAAAAAATTCATTAGGCGACAGCTCAACCCAAGTTCAAGACACCTTTTTATTTTCTATTACTAAAACCCTATCCCTGTGTTGCAAGGTTACGCAACTTGTGAAAAGATTTAAAATCAAATTTTCTTTGTTTAATTCTTTTATCAGCTCAGCTCACCTCAACTAAACAAAGCCTCGGTCCAAATCGTGCAGTTGGCTACATGAATCCTACTCCATTTAGCTCTTTCTTATCCTTGTTAACTTTGACATGGAATAATTTTGGGGGCCTAAGTTTTTATTGAAGTGGAACATTAAAATATTCCGTATATTGTTAGACATGATGATATTCTTCAATTTCAGGCATATAAACTAATTTTTGGTCATCCTCTAATGTTTTTGGAACTTTAGGGAAGTTTTGATCCATGCCTATCTCTTTGTATATCTATTTCTATGTAATTAATCTTCTTTATCAAGTATCACAGTGAGCACTGACCTTTCTTAGGAGAGTGGGAAGAGGTATTCTTCAAAGGAAAATGAAAACTTAAATTAATAAACCCATAAGCATCAAATGTGGTAATTGAAAAGAAAAAAAAAAAAAACTGAAGAATCTCCTTTTTTATAGCAGTTGGGGGGAAGATAATCCCAAAGTAAAGTTTTAATGACTTGGTACCCTGCTTTGCTAACAAATGAGCCTCATTATGTACAGAATTAATTGACTTGGCATCGATGCAATATTATAGTATCTTAACTTAGTCACTTTGTTGTAATGACTGCAGCCTACACCCCTTTGTTGCTTTTGATATGCTGGAACAGTGAATCTGTGATGACTCATACGCTACTCTTCACTGTGTCCCAAAGGATCTTGGCTTCTTCTACACTTGCGCACAGTGTCTCATGCCCCTGACATAGTAGGCCCTGCACTTGCTCACCTCTCTTTGATACATCGAGATAAACGATGTACATCCAGAGCTGGTCTCCTTTCCTAATTTTCCTGAGAATGATGAGTACCACTGTGGGCTTCCTACTACTCTAACCGATTTATATATTGAAGGACTTGAGAATCTGGAATCCCAATCATCCAAGGGCCTCCAAAATCTCACCTCTCTTAAAGAGCTACATATCAGCAAATACGCTAAGCTTCAGCCCTTGCCTAAGGATGGTCTGCTTGCCATGCTTTCAAGACTAGAAATCGAGGATTGTCCACTCCTAAAACAAAGATGTTTGAGGGATAAAGGAGAATACTGGAACAAGATTGCTAACATCCCCTGCGTGGAGGTAGATGGCTCTTCCATCTTTGAATAAAGTTCTTCAGACCAACTTGTGGCTCTCAAGATGGCATCGACCGAAGACTATCCTCTGTGTTTTCTATCCGGTATACCCATTCACCACACAAGACTCTTATTTTGTCATTGAGGTTTTACATTTTAATCATGAGAGATTTTGTGAAAGCATGGGTTGGCTACTTGACAATTTGCTATTCATATGAATGGGATTATGTTCTTTTATATTATGTTGTGCTATATTATATTTTACTTTAATTTTGACAAATAAAGTTGCTGTTATTGCAGGGGTTTGCAATTCACTATTCATGAAGTCATATTTCTTTTGGTAATCAAGGCTGGTGTTGCTTTTCATTTTTCAGGTATTTTACTTCTCGGGTTGTTCCTATAAACTTGTTATAAATGGTTCTCCTGAGTCCTGACTATCACCTATAAGCAGTATTTTATTGTAGGACTGAGTAAATGGTCAAAACATGTTTAATTTTTTATCATTTTGTAACCAAAAGGAATTTGAGAGAGTTATATCATTTCTTTCACCATACTTCATTTTTCTTTTCTTCAAATTAATTTATGTATTTCATCAGTTAAGAAATCAAATGGCTTGCTTTGAAATCATGTGGTTGGTAAACTCTTAAGAGTAACATGGAGAATAGATATGACAATTGGGAGGCCAACCTATATTGGAACCTTCAAAGGAATATCATGTTTTTTTTTCTTTTTTATAACTTGGACTGTTGAGCCGCCCTGGGTGTATGCCACGTGCAGCTCTGTAATGCAGGGCGGGATGCCTCCCTTATTGTTGTATATTTGTGCATTTTATACAATTATTTACTTACCCAAAAAGAAAGAAAAAAAACTAAAAGAAAAAGCACTATGAGAAGCTTAGTCTTGAGTTGTCTGAGTTTCATAACAAAGGTGTTTGAAGGATAAAGGAGAATACTGGCACAAGATTGCCGACATCCTCTGTGTGGAGATAGATGGCTCTTCCATCTTTGAATGAAGTTCTCCAGACTTGCTCGTGATTCTCAAGATGGCATTGATCAAAGACAATCCCCTATGTTTGTTTTCTATCAGGTATGCCCATTCACCACACATGAGACATTTTTTATTATTGAGGTTTTACGTTTTAACTGAATCAGAGTCGGTTTAATCATTGAAGATTCTCTGAAAGCATGGGGTGTCTAGTTGACAATTCACAATTCTTATGAATATGATTCTGCTCTTTTATACCATGTTATGCTATATTATATGTTACTTTGGTTTTGACAAATGAAATTGTGTTTTTACAGGAATTCACAATTTATTATTTATGAAGTCAAATTCCTTCCATAAAATGGGCAATGCTAAGAACTCTTCTTATTCGGCGATCTCAATCATCTAGTTGAAAACACTAGAAAAGTTTTGGTGATCAAGGCTGGTGTTGCTTTTCCTTTTTGAGGTATTTTCTTCAGCATCACCTTTAGTTCCAATTTTCTTTCTTTTTATTTTCTTCACCATGGACTTTGTTCTTGTCTAATTATCTTCTGAAGATTTCTAACCTCTTAAATTTTTTCTTTTATATGTCTTTAACTTATTTGAGAGGTGAAACTTACTTCTTGCGTTGTTCCTATAAAATTGTTATAGATGGTTCTCCTTACTATGGCATACATGTAGCTATTTCTTGTTTGACTAAGTGAATGGTTAAACCTGGTTAGTCTTTATAATTTTGTAATCAAAAGGAGTTTAAGAGAATAATATTATTTCTCTCTAAAAATTTTTTCCCACTTTTTTCAACTTCACTGTGTGTATTTTATCAGTTAAGAAATAAAATTGCTTGCTTTAAATTAATGTGGTTGCTAAACTCTTGGAGAATAGCTACGGTAATTGCTAGGCAAACCTCTATTATAACGTTCCTAGCAAAATCTTTGCCTGCCCTTGTGTTCATGTTCAGCTTCTTGTCCCTTGAGTGTTTGTTTTCCCTGAGTTCACTTGTTGGGGACCTACTTGGCTAGATTGCTTTGTTTTTGTTTGCTTGTTGTTACCCTGTTTGGCCTATTGCAATCTCTCTTTGTATGTCTAGAGCCAATTCGCCTGGCTGGGGTTTGTTTTGTTTTTGTATAGCTTGCTCTGTTGAACCTTTTTGGGTGCATTCCCTTAGCAGCTCTTTAATGCAGGGAGGAATGCCTCCCTTGTTCCTGTATTTTTCTGCCCAAAAAATAACTATGACAAGCTTAGTCTTGAGCTGTCTGACTTTCAAGCTGATAAGTCCAACGGATGTTTTCTAAGCTTGTCCTGAGTAGCAGCCCCACTTTCTATGAGGGGTTAGGAACTTGGGATGTGGGGCAATTATTTATTTATTTTGGGGTCAATTTTCACACACACATCACTTAGCATTTGTTTGTGTGTAGTGTGTACTGTGTACCATGTATTTGTAAAAGTTTGTATAGATGAATAGCTTGTATTAACATGTGTATGAAAGCATTACATAGCCAGTAGGTGAGTCCGGACAAAGTCAAAACTTATTGCAGGCATACATTAATTAGGCATCAACCCTAAAAAAATAAGAAAATAAATTAGGCATCAGCTCAACCCAAGCAGAACACACCCTTTCATTTTCCAAGTCAGGTAATACTAAAACCCTATCCCAGTATTGCAGGGGTACGCAACTTTGACAAGATTTAGAATCAGTTTTACTTTATTTAATTTTTTTAATATCTCACCTCAACGAAAACAAAGCCTTAGTCGAAATCGCATGGCATTGGCTACATGAATCCTACTCCATTTAGCTCTTCTTAGAGCCATATGCTCATTGAGTCAACTTCAAGGTAGAATAATTTTGGGGACTTGAGTTTTCATAGAAGTTGAACATTAAAATATGGCATACATTATTACACACGATCATATTCTTCAACTTCAGGTATTCCAACTATATTTGGTCGCCCTCTAATTTTTTTGGAACATTAGGGAGGTTTTGATCCATTCTTATCTCTCTATCTAGCTATTTCCATGTAATTAATCTTGCATTGACCTTTCTTTCTTTCTTTTTTTTTTTTTTTGATCAGTCTTGCATTGACCTTTCTTAGGAGAGTGGGAAGAGGTCTTCTTCAAAGAGAACAGAAAGATTAGGATTAATAAACCCTTAAGCATAGTGGTAATCCAAAAAAAAAAGAACTGTAGAATGTCCACTTTCCCAGCATTTGGGGGAGGATAATCCCAAAGTAATGTTTTAGTGACTTGGTCCCCTGCTTTGCTAACAAATTAACCTTATTATATATAGAATTATTTGTGCTGGCACAGATGCAATATTCTAGTTTCTTAACTTTACACTTTGTTGTAATGACTGCAGCCCAGAGTTCCTCAGTTGCTTTTGCTATGCTGGGACTTTAAATCTGTGATGACTCATACTCTGCTCCTCATATAGAATGGGTCCGAAAAGATCTTAGCAATAAGCTTTCTATGAGAGGAAATAAGGCAAAAGTGAGTTTCTTTTACTTTTGTTATTAATTTATCTGATTTTATTGTCAAAATACACTTCTGGAGATTGTTATTTACTTTTATTGGTGACATTATCATGCTAATGGAGAATATGGAACTGCTTTTAATTTGTTTGTTTGTTTATAGAAAATGAACTCACATAATTCAACGATTATTATGGGAAAAAATATTAATTTCCCTCAGTTTTCACTTATTAGTGTGTAATACTTCCACAATGTTTTGTAGTATCCAACTTTATTGTCTTCAAAAGCACAACTCCTTAGTGGACCTAGTAAAGAAAATGAGTTATCACCTTCAAAGATGGTTAAGAGTCGAAAGGAGATTTTTTTCGTGAAATTCTAACGTTTATTGTTGATTTGCAATTTGAATTAATCTCATTTCACTTGTTAGGAAAGGCAAATAGAATTTGTTACATGTCTTTGCTAATACTGCAATTTGATTCTTGTCAAGTTACCAAAAACACTTTAATTTTCTGAGAAATAACATATTCAATATTTGGTTCTTCTATTTCATGCCTATCACCCCCTGTTTTGTGGGCAGTGAGGGGCCTTCAATTCTAGTAGTTGCTGTTTTTCTGGCTTAGAGAAGGAATGCTATTATTATATCATGATTATTAGGTAGGATGGCATGCTTCCCCCTCAGTTCGATTGAATTCTCTACGTTCACTAAACATGAACTATACTTTTTCAGGTCTCTGCATTTCAGTTGATTCTGGCATGGGTATACTTTTAACTCTTGGGCCAATGTGTATGTATCTCCTTTCACTTAATCATAATCAGTTAAACCATAAATTTTTTAGGATGCATTTGTCCAAGATTCGAAGCAAAATGAACTTTTTTACAAATGCACATTTGTTCCCACACTAATTTAAGGTTCTCTTTACTCTTTAAATCATGGAACTAATTTAATGTACTAAGTTGATGTTATTGCAACAAACTGGTTGATGCAATAGTTAACTTGGTTTTCGTATTTTAATTATTTCACAGATCATGTTTATGGAAGCACCTCACCAACTGAATACTAGAGAGATTCATCATAATGGAGTCACCGATTGGCTCTTTGATCATAAAGATTCATGAATAAGAGCTTTTGTGACAGTGGCTATGAGCATTCATTCAGTGGTTGACTTTGTAAAGATAAAAGATGACTGGATGGTAGCACAGTGGCTTGACCTTTTAAGATCTAGCTATATTTTCCTGCTTATACCTTTCTAGTGATTTTGCCATTAGAGTTTCTATACTTTCATGGAACTTTTGTAGACTTCCATTTCTTTATCTTTTCCATCATGGTTAGTTCAATTGCTTTTGCTGGAGATACTTAAGGTGTTCTTATTAGAATGTAATTTATGATTACCATTTTTACATAAACGTCTTGATCACTATATATTATTTCATAAAGCGTTTAATTGTTTGTGCTGTAGGTGATCAGACTGTCACATTTAGTGAAGTTGTGCTTGAAGTCATGAGGCATCTCGAAGGTGCCTATGCTCTCATTTTCAAAATCCTGCATTATCCCAATGAACTGATTGCTTGCAAATGCAGAAGCCCTTTGCTCCTTGGTGTCAAAGTAAGTTATGTGCGAATCACATTTGTTATGCTTCTTGCAAAAACTAAGCTTACGACTGTCTTGGATTTTCCTTTAGAGATTCTTTAATTTTTTTTTTCTTTAGTCTTGGCATATCAGTCCTTTGTATATTTTAGCTTTCTTTCTTCATTTTTCCTTTTGAAAGTTACATCATTATCATGTCTTGAGAAAATATACATCTGTGGCAGGTTCTCTACCTAAAAGCTGAAAGTGTGACTTGTTTAGGGACACAAAGTATGCAGATTTTTATTGAAAACTATAAAGTGTGATGTTTTCTAGACATTGAAGTTTTTTTTAATCCTATATTATAATATCCATTATATATATATATATATATATATTTTAATCTTTGTAGTTTTAAGATTTTTTTATCGCATGCAAATTCAACAATACATCATGTCCTTGACGCACTATAGACGATAAAATGCGCTTTTACATTAACCACAAGAAAAAGGAAATGATTTTATAATTTTTTCTATTTGGAAGAAGTACCTCAAAGTTTTGAACCTCAATGTATAGGTTTAAGATACTTGTAAAGGCACAATCTAGTGTTGCAAACAGATACATGATCTGCACATGATTCTAATTGATGACTAGGACCTTATCATCTTATAACATTTTATAATGATAAGACCGACACAAAATAAATCAAAATCTGGCTACTTCAATCTGGGGGCCTTCATAATCTTAATTAGTGTTAGTTATATTCATGTGTGAGCATAACGAACTGTGTATATCTTGCGGAAAGTTGTAGAATGGCTTCTTAAAGGAAGGCTCCTAATCTGCTTGGACAACAACATACATTCAGAATAGTCTTGTTTTTTTGCAAAGTAAATTTGTGATTGCCTCATAAGAAACAAAATGGTTAAATGCCTGCTTTTGTATTTCTATAAGGCTGTCTTTGTTTTGTGGATTGGATTAAGAGGGATTGGAGTAACTTTGAATTTCGAATCCAATGATGCAGAATCCTTTGTCAAATATTCCATTTAAAAGCCCTATCCAGAGTTTGGTAAGGGCCTGGACAAGGCTCAGGATATCTCACTCTAGTCCAATATCCTGTTTGGTGTAACCATTCAAAGGGCAGGATAACATGACGGATTGAATGTGAGTACGTACCCCCCATATAATCAACCGATGATTTAAAATTAAAGCTATAAACCTGATTAAGCCCAATTACAATAATACTTCTACAGGTAAAACTTTCCATTTGGAAAATATACATAAGCTAAAGCACACTTGAACTTTTGGAGGCAGTTGACAAGGGTAAGAATGTATGTGTCCACAACCAAGGCTTCCTTATCTAATGCAATATTGAATAAATTTGGAAACCTCTCCCCCAAGACTCCTTCTTTATGCCATGGATCCCTCCAAAAGCTTATCCTCGAGCCATCCCCAATATCAAAATGTGACGAGTTATGATCTATTTTTGAGCAAGTCAAAGGTCTGACAATTGTTTCTTATATAAAGTAGGTGGACATTAATTTGAAGATGCTTGGATTGGTCTTGATGTTAATATATATATATATATATATAGTGTCGGCTTCATCTTAAGGCAAGTAAAGCGATTGCTTTAGGCCCCACTTACAATGAAGGTCCCAAATTTTGTATATATCTATAGTAAAATTCTATTAGAAGTAGAAGTATAAGACCTACAAAAGTCTAAACCTTATAAAAAGAAAGGGAAGTAGAAGTATAAGACCCATAAAAGTCTAAACCTTGTTAAAACAAAGGCCCAATAAATATCAAAGTCAACGAATTTTTTTTCTACCAATCATATTTGCTACAAAAAAATAGAAAAAAAAAAAAAAAAACAAAGCAGAGAAAAATTTAAAAAACAAAATTAAATAAAAGTTGAACAATCATCTTGAAACTCAATCGTCACACTGTAATAAATACAACCTACTCATAATTTATTATCTCTTTTACTCACCTGCTTACTATTTCTTTGTCTTCCCCTCTCTTGTGCTTTCTTTCTTTCCCCAATATCTCTCAATCTTTCTAATCAATTTTAACATCATATAACATTCTCTGCAATATGCTAGAAGAATAGAGAATCAAATTACAATTTGTCCCATTTTTTTTTTTCAATCAAGGTAAGTTCACTGCAATTAGAATGTAATTGGAATATCTAATCTAACTAATTTTTATTCTGTAGAATTTTTTTAAATTTGATACTCATCTTATATTTTTTTATTATAGATAGTGTTTGATTAATTTGTAATTATTTTAATATTTGTATTAATAGATATGGCTATTAAAAAACAAACATTAGGATATGAAAAACTTAAGAAAAAAAATAAAACTTGAAAATCTAATTAAATCTCAAAAATGATATCTTGATAAATTTTCTGTTACTAACTAACAAAAAATATAGGTGAAAGTATTAAAAGATTTAGAAGACAGTGACATTTTAAAAAAATTAATATTAAAAAAGTAAAAGGCCTCAATTAGAATTTTTGCTTTAGGCCTCACATTCCTTTGAGCCGGCCCTGTATATATAGGACCTGCTTGGCCTGAAACAAAATCTTTAGAGTATGGAAAAATACAGAGCAAGATATTGTTAAGTATAGTTCTGCATAAAGAAGATAGTTTAGGAAGGACCACAAGTGAAAACCTCTCCTACATTGACAACAGTTTCATACGGGGCTGCATCAAAATTTATTTACAACCCCAATATATTTTAGAAGCATCAAATGAGATTCCTAAGTTTCCCATTGTCAGCAACAAAGAAACAAAGTGCCCTGCCAAACTTGCTTCTTTCTTTTTTTGATAAATAACAGACACACACACACACACAATGTTAATGCAGCTTCACAATCATGCACTTTAATGTTGTTATTTTTCCTTTCCTATTCCAATCCAACTGTTAGCACATTAACTCTGAAACTGTTAAACCAGTCTTTTATTCACTCTTAAATTTCTTCATAGTCAATTTTCTGATAGTTTGGCATGCCTTTTAAGTATATGTTATTCAGTATGTTAACCCTTTACACTCAGGAGTTACCCTTGAAATCCAGCTCATCTATCTCCAAGCTGTCAATTCCACTGGATTAGCAGTTGGAGACAATGAGCACTCCCTGTCTTCTCTTCTTGTGTGATGTAAGGGGTTAAGAAAGTCTTTGATTTTTCCTTTATAGTTTTCACATGATAATTTCCAACCATGCCTTCTCATTCCTATCTTTGCAGTGTTCTTTGTGTTGATTTGTTTTTTTGAAGGACTTCCAACATTTTTAAGGACCCCTATACTGGAAATCCAATTATTGTTTCTGGAACCAAAATTACTGGATAGTGCACTCCTGGTACCATTGTAATTTTAGCCATAGATATTAGACTTCTGGTGCTTCAAACAAATTAGTTATTTTTCTGCTCTAATTTTGTTCACATTCACTCATTTTGGACATAATTTTTTTATGCTCTATTTTGGTTGCTGAGAAGATGAGAAAAAAGACGCAAAAATTTTGAATTTAAGAATCCAACCTGTGGAGTCTTGTGATTCTAAATTTTATATGTATTTTCCCTCTATTTTCTCAACAACCAAGCTGATGTCAGTTAAACTCTGAACAAGGTTGCGTTCTCACATTTTCAATTATCATTATTGTTTGTTTTCTTGGGTGCAGTTATTGGCTTATCATCTGACGGTTCTACGGGGTTACAATGTTGACCAGCCTCGCAACCTGGCAAAGAGTGTGACAACCCAATGAGGAAGGTGGAATATATATTAAAATCCATGCTCCTTTGGTTTAGAACCTTGTAAAAAGCAGGAAGCTGAACCTGAAGCTTATCTTCTCTTGAGGATGCTTTGCTTCATAAACCATGTACCTTTCTGATGCCAATTGTCGCTAAGGTAATGCATCTTTTGTATTTAATTTTGTTTAACATAGGTCACATTACCCCCACAACTCCTCAGTTAAGCCTTGGTCTGTCTGATCAATGCAAATGGTTTATTTCATAAAATTGTTTGTTTAAACAATATTCTTTTAGGTCTCAGTGGCATAATCTGTTATACAAACATAGTATACACATTAACATATGTTTGAGGTAACGGACACCAGTGGGTAAAACTCCTTCAGAAACCTGATCCATTGCTTGTGATTGTGTGGCCAGACTTCTACTAATAATTTCTATGATGATGGCATCTCAAGAACCGTTGGTTGATCAGATCTTTTTCTTTTGCCATCTATATTGAATTTGGCTTTACTGAGGGCTTGAGGCATCTTGCAATGGAAAGCAGGGCAATGTTCAGAGCAGGAAGACAAATGGTTTGGAATGCAATATGTCCCCAACAGTGAGCCTTTGCTTTCAGATTGCTGGTTTATGATTGGGATTAGGGATTAGGGACTGACATATTTTATCAGTGTGATTAATAAGTTATTATTTGTTCGATAACAATGCTATAATTCAATTATTGGATTTATAAAATTCGTTAGTAATATTGATAGAAGTCTTGTGAGTGCAGATTTATTATAGCCTCCTCATTGTGCTAACACTTTATGGTATGATACCATGTGAGCACAGAGGGGAAGGCAACTTGGAACATAAGATGCACAGTTTCAATTATTTGTAGATATATTGTATCTCAATTGGGAAATGGAGAGAAATTTTTGTTTTTTTGTTTTTTGGGTGGGGGGGGGGGGGGGGGGGACATTAAAATGTACAATTGCTATTTAATAGTGATGAGTTTATTTTATTTTATTTTTAAGAAAATTATATTGATCTCTCTTGACAATTACAAAGACCTGTAAGATCTATTCTAAGGTTTTTAAAATTACACTATTATCTTCTATTTTTACTAACAAACTATACATATCTTTCTTCCAGTCTATTTTTTATTTGAAATGATAAAAGTGCTCCTTAAAAAAAGTTAGAAAAATTAGTCAAAATTGAAAATATGCATAAAAAATTCTTTGCAAGGGGAAATTTTGTCATTTTGAAAAAAATTGGATAGGAGGGGAGGTATGTGTAGTTTGCAGTAAAAGTATGTGAGAACATTATAATTTCAAAAATTTTAAAAGAAGTATTTGCAATTGTCAAGAATATCAGGAAAGGCTAGTAAGAAAGCTTTTAACTCCTTTTTTTACTAAAAATTAATGGCACTAATAATATTTATATCATTCATACTGTGTGTTTTTCTATTTTAATAATTAAAATTATAAAATAAATTTGTCTCTAATTTATTATTATTAAATAGGAGAATTTTATTCACTGTGGAATTAAGTTCCTCAAAAGATTATTAAGTATTAGGTATTATTAAGTTATTGAATATTAGTTATTGGAAGTCCAACTACATGTATGTTTACTATGTGTTTATATATTAAAAGATTTATTAGTAATATTAAATTTTGATCAATTTTTTCTAACTTTTTTAAAGATTTTTTTTTTATTTTATATAAAAAATTTAAGACAAATAAATTATTTTCATTTTATATAAAAAATAGGTCAAAATTGTAAAATGTTAAAAAAAATATGAAATGACAATTTCGTCATTTTGGAAAAAAAATTTGACTGGGAGGGAGTAATTGTACTTTATCAAAAAAAATAAGAAAGGTTAGTGTAATTTTAAAAATCTTAAAAAAAATTAATATAATTGTCAGAAGTTTCTTAAAAAATTAGTATAATTTACTTTAATGTTTTTTTCTTAAACTAGTGCGAGAATTCCCACTTGTAACAATGAATTAAGCATCAAATAGTGTTCTTGCCTTCTTTTTTTTTTAATCATGGCTTTTGACGATAGTGGATATGCTTTTCTCTGAAGCTAATGGTGAAATTAAAGCATCAATTAAAATAAAAGTGTCTCCACTTTTGTTTGTTGCACATGGACACGCACATGCACTTTGTTTGTTGCACACGTAGAAATGCACATGCACTTCTCATCAAAGAAAGGAATCCAAAGTTTTAAAAAATCATTCAGTTAAATAGACCAATTAAAGTAAAGTCTCTGACCCACCCAACCAAAAAAAGAAAAAAAAGTGCGAGAACTCCCACTTGTAACAGTGCACACTTTTACACATGTAAATTTAAATTTCTCTCGATTAAGCATCAAATAGTGTTCTTGGTTTTTTTTTTTTTTTAATTATGACTTTTGACGATAGTGGACAAGCTTTTCTCTAAAACCAATGGTAGAATTAAAGCATCGATTAAAATAAACTTGTCTCCACTTTTATTTGTTGCACACATGAAAATGCACATGCACTTTGTTTGTTGGGCACAAGGAAATGCACGTGGGACATGCACCTTTCTTGGCCTTTTAAATAATATAAATTTGATTCTCTATGTCGATGACGCTTTTCTCTAAAACAAATGGTGGAATTAAAATCTTGGCTCTATCTTACTTATATATATATATATATTTGTGAATTTGATACATCATGTGATAATAATGTATCATTTAAATCAGGTGATAATGCATGTTTTAAATGATAATCTGTCTTTTTTTTTTAAAAGTAAATAATAATCTGTTATATGTACTATGTCTTACTAAATATAAATATATATATATATATATATATATATATATATTAGTGAATTTGATACATCATGTGATAATAATGTATTTTTTAAATCATGTGATAATGTATTTTTTAAATAATAATCTGTTATATGTATTATGTCTTACTAAAAAAATTAAGTCTTATTATATATGATAGAATACTATTAGAAGAAAACATTATCCCGTCACTATACTATACTCATTTAAGAATTTTCTGATCTCACTAGTCAATACTAAAAGCCTTTTTAATTGATGTGTCGTCTAACACCTAGTTACTAAATTATAGAACATTTTTATAAAATTCATCCTCTAATGCAATGTTATTTTTCATGCCAAAATTTGACTATGCTATTTTTGGTGCTCAATATAACATCAAAGATAGTATTATTGAATGATTTCTGACTCACTAATTTTATTTTTGTGTCAAAAAAATGATAGTTGAAAAGAAGATTAGTTGTTTTGTTAAAAAATAATATTTTACCGTTGGAGTAGAAATGTCAAAATAAAATATTTTGATATTGTAACAATATTAAAATATAGCTTTAACATGATTTAAATGACATTTTGCATTAAAATGTTTTAATTGAAGAATGATAGTGTGGGAAAGAAAAGGGAGAAAAAACAAGAAATTACAAAACAGAAGTTGAGAAATTATGTTAAAATATTGTAATGATCGTCTTAATTTTTAAAATTTTTTAAGATAACCAATCTTTTTCACAATTTCTTTTTTTAAATTTACCACACCACATTAAGTACTAATATAAAATGATCGTTCTACCAAATAAATTTTTTTTTTTTTGAAAGGAATTGAGTTATTATATAATTTAGTAACTGATTGCCTTTCTATACACTGCAAAATGAAAAATAATTTTAAAAAAATTCTTACAAAACCATAATTGCTCTCTTACTATAAATATTGGATATTATTTCTAGAATTAGTTCAATAAGATAAAATATATAATGTAAAAAAATGTCTTATCATTACAAAGAAAAGATATAATGTTCAGATTTTACCCTCTGCTTGTAAATTAATTACCATCTTGTTTAACATTATTGTATCTATTCTAGCTAGGATATTATCACTTTGAAACCATCAAGCTTTCTCACAAAGAAAAAAGAAATTAACCAATCCTTCTTAATTGCTTTAGTTGCTTGATTGAAATTCTCGTCGCTTCTTCTGCGAAAAGTAAACAATGGCTGTGGGAGAAATCATTCTCTCTGCGTTCATCACGGCGCTGTTCGAGAAGTTGAGCTCCGGCGAGTTATTGAACTTTGCACGTCGAGAGGGGATCGAGACTCAGCTGAAGAAATGGAGCAATATGTTGAGGGATATTCAGGCAGTGCTCAGTGACGCGGAGGATAAGCAAATAACTGAGAGATCTGTGAAGCAGTGGCTGGATGATCTCACTGACTTGGCTTACGATTTGGATGATGTTGTGGACGCGCTGGCCACCGAAGTTTTGCGGCGCAAGTTGATGGCGGAACCTCAAACTAGCACCAGTAAGGTATGGAAATTCATCCCTACTTGCTGTACTAGTTACACCCCTAGTGCTGTTATGTTTGATTACAATATGAGTTCCAAGATAGAGGAGCTTACTTCTAGATTGCAAGATATTGAAACACGAAAAAGGTTCCTGAATTTGAAAAAGATTGTTGGAGGAGTAGTCACGTCCAAGTCCAACAGAGAGGAGACGTCACTGCTAGGTGAAACCCGTGTCTATGGCAGAGAGAAAGATAAAGATGAAATCCTCCGATTGTTGAAGGGTGAAGCAAGTGATGAGGGAGTCTCTGTGATTCCTATTCTAGGCATGGGAGGTGTTGGCAAAACAACTCTTGCTCAGCTAGTCTACAATGATGACAAATATTTGAAAGAGTACTGTTTTGATCTGAGAGCGTGGGCTTGTGTTTCCGATGACTTTGACGTTTGCAGGGTAACAAAAACGATTCTTGAGTCAGTCGCTCCAGAAACCTATGACTTCAACAATTTAAATATGCTTCAAGAGAAATTAAAGGAGAAGCTGATTGGAAAAAGATTTCTCATTGTTTTGGATGACATTTGGAATGAGGACTATGGGGAATGGGAGCTTCTACGTCGTCCTTTTCTGGTTGGGGCACCCGGAAGCAGAATTATTATTACAACTCGCAATCAAATTGTCGCATCAACTATGAGTTTTACTCAATCTTACCATCTAAAAGAGTTGTCAAATGATGATTGTCTATCTTTACTTGCTCAACATTCACTTGGAAGAAGAAACTTTGATTCCCATCCAGATTTGAAAGAAATCGGTGAGAAAATAGCAAAAAAATGTAAAGGCTTGCCTTTGGCAGCAAAGATGCTTGGAGGCCTCTTGCGCACCAAATTGTGTCAGAATGAGTGGGAAGATATATTACACAACAACATTTGGGATTTACCACAACAAAAAAGTGGTATTATTCCAGCTTTGCAATTGAGCTACCATCATCTCCCTTCCCATTTGAAGCAATGCTTTGCTTACTGTTCAATATTTCATCAGGACTATGAATTCAACAAGGATGAGCTAGTCTTGTTGTGGATGGCACAAGGTTTTTTGCTACAATCAAAAGGAAAGAAGAGTATGGAAGACTTTGGCAGTGAATGTTTTGCTGATCTATTATCGAGGTCATTTTTCCAACAATCAAGTGGCAATGAATCACAAATATTTGCAATGCATGACCTCATAAATGATCTAGCTCAATATGTTTCTGGAGGAATATGTTTTAGGACAGATGATAAGTTAGAGGGCGATGCGCAGTATAAAATTTCAAAAAGAGCTCGCCATGTATCATATATTCGCCAAGAACATGAAGTCTTCCAAAGATTTAATGATCTCAATAATGCTCAACATTTGCGAACTTTCTTACCATTACCCATTCGTAAATCATGCTCTTGGGAATCTTTCTACTTAAGAAATTCGGTTTTACTCGACTTATGGCCAAAATTACAATACTTAAGGGTATTATCATTGAGTGGCTATTATATGAGTGAGCTACCAGACTCTATTGGTGATTTGAAACATCTGCGCTACCTTAATTTATCTGAGACTTCAATCAAATGGTTACCTGAGTCGGTGAATACTCTCTACAATTTGCAAACACTAGTCCTACACAGTTGTCGTGCTCTTTGCAAGTTGCCCTCGAGCATTCAAAATTTAACTAACTTATGCCATCTTGACGTTACCAATACTAGAGAGTTGCAAGAGATGCCATCAGGGATTGGTAAACTAACAAGCTTGCAAACATTGTCAAAGATTGTTGTGGGGAAAAGTGGTGGTTTGGAACTCATAGACCTCAAGAACTTATCGCTTCTACGTGGGACGGTTTTGATTGTAGGGTTGCAAAATGTGATGGATCTTCAGAATGCAAAGGAAGCCAATTTAATGTGTAAGGAGGATCTTGATGAATTAGGTATGAGATGGAGTAGCGAATTTGATGATTCTCGAAATGAAAATCTTGAAATGGATGTACTCAACATGTTGAAACCTCATGGAAACCTGAAAAGGTTGAAGATTGAGTTCTATGGCGGCATGAAATTTCCTAGTTGGATTGGGGATCCATCATTCTCAAAAATAGTGGACCTAAATCTCAGTGCTTGTAAAAAATGCACCTCTTTACCGCCACTCGGTCAATTGCCCATGCTCAAAGACCTATGTGTTCTAGGCATGCACAAAGTAAAAAGTGTAGGTGATGAATTCTACGGGGATAATGGTTATGCTTTGAAATCACTCGAGACTCTAATGTTTGGGGACATGCCAGAATGGGAGGAATGGTCTTGCTTCACTGTTGTTGATGAGGCTGCAGTACAGTTACCCCGACTCCGCAAGCTAACTATACGTAATTGTCCTAAATTAATGAAGGTTTCACTCTTGAGGCTTCCATCTCTTCGCAAATTAGAGCTAGAAGAGTGTAATAAGGTGGTGCTGGAAAGTGTAGTGGATATGACCTTATTAACTGAGTTGAGACTTGATAAAATCGGGGAGCTTACTTATTTACACGAAGAGTTTATGCAATTCTTGCTATCACTTAAAGTTCTCGAACTTGAGTTCTGTTACAAGCTACTTAATTTGTGGGTTACACGAGAAAACGTAGAAAAGAAAGAATGCCTGCCCCGTAATCTCGAAGTTTTGAAAATGGGGATGTGTGTTAATCTAGAGAAGCTACCAAATGAGTTGAACAATCTTACGGCTCTTAGAGAGTTGACTATCATAAATTGTCCAAAACTTGTTTGGTTTCCTGAGATGGGTGTTCCACCCATGCTTAGAAAACTTGAGGCAGTAGGGTGCCAGGCTCTGGAGTGTCTGCCTAACGACATCTCTCGTCTTGAGCACTTGAAAATCTTTTGTTCCACGGCTTTGCCAACGAGTGGCAAGTTACCCACCACCTTGAAGAATCTTTCGATTTTTAAAGGCGTTCATTTTGAGTCGGTTTCAGAGACGATATTACAGGAAATCAGCAAATCACTTGAATCTTTGTGGATTAAGGGCTTTCCAAATCCGAGAACATTACTCGGGTCTGTGCGTAATTTTGAAAATCTCGTTGATTTGGAAATAGGCTATTGTGATCGTCTCGAGTCGTTCCCTGAAAGAGGCTTGTCCGCCCCTAACCTGAGCTATCTTAATATTTACGATTGCCCAATTCTCAAGTCCATGCCCGATCAGATTCAAAGCCTCACATCCCTTACAGGACTGTATATTACCAATTGTCCAAATCTAGAATTTTCAAATCCCAAAACCAAAGGGGATTTCCCCCCTAATCTCACCCATCTTTCTATCAGCAGTTGCCAGAAACTCATGCCCCTGACAGAGTGGAGCCTGCACTTGCTCACCTCTCTTCGAATTGTCCGTATAGGGAATGTACATGCAGAGTTGGTCTCCTTTCCTGATTTTCCTGATAATGATGAGTACCACTGTGGGCTTCCTGCTACTCTAACCAATTTATATATTCGAGGACTTGAGAATCTGGAATCCCTATCATCCAAGGGCCTCCAAAACCTCACCTCTCTTAAAGAGCTACATATCAGCAACTGCCCTAAGCTTCGGTCCTTGCCTAAGGATGGCCTGCTTGCCACGCTTTCAAGACTACAAATCGACGACTGTCCACTCCTAAAACAAAGGTGTTTGAGGGATCAAGGAGAATACTGGCACAAGATTGCCGACATCCCCTGCGTGAGTTTAGATGAGCCCTTCTGTCTTTGAATAAAGTTCTTCAGACTAACTTGTGGTTCTCAAGATGGCATCGATTGAAGACAATGCCCCATGTTTTCTATCAGGTAAGCTCATTCACCACACACTACTCTTATTTTATTATTGAGGTTTTACATTTTAATCATTGGAGATTTTGTGAAAGCATGGGTTGGCTACTTGACAATATGCTACTCATATGAATGGGATTCTGCTCTTTTATATTATGTTATGTTATATATATTTTACTTTGGTTTTGACCAATGAAATTGCTGTAATTACAAGAGTTGGAAATTCGTCAAATTCCTTTAATAAAATGGGCAACACTAAGAACTCTCTTCTTATTCAGCAATCTTAATCATCTAGTTGAAAACACAAGAAAAGTTTTGTTAGTCAAGCCTGGTGCTGCTTTTCATTTTTCAAGTATTTTCCTTTTCATCACCTCTGCTTCCAATTTTCTTTCTTCTTCTTTGTCACCATGGACTTTGTTCTTATCTAATTATCATCTGAAGGTTTGTGACCTCTTAAATTATTTCTTGAGATTTCTTTCATCATCTGAGAGTTGAAACTTCTTGCCTTGTACCTATAAAATTGTTATAAATGTTGCTCCTGACTATCACATACATGCAGTTGCTTCTTGTTGGACTAAGGTAATGGTCAAAACATGTTTAATTTTTATCATTTTGTAACCAAAAGGAATTTGAGAAAGTAAAATCATTTCGTTCACCATACTTCCATTTTTTCAAATTAATTTGTGTATTTCATCAATTAAGAAATTAAATGGCTTGCTTTGAAATCATGTGGTTCCTAAACTCTTGGAGTAACATGGACAAAAGATATGATAATTGGGAGGCTAGCCTTACATTGGAACATTCAAAGGAAAATCTTCACTCGCCTTGGTTATCATATTTAGCTTGTTGTCCCTTGAGTGTTTGATTTCCCGAGTTTCCTTGCTAGGGTGTGTCCTTGGCTAAATTGCTCTTTCTAGGAGGGGTTGGGAACTTGGGATGTGGTGTCAATATCTATTTATTTATTTTTGGGGTCAATTTTCTTTCTCTCTCACTTACACACAACTTAGCATCTGTTTGTCTGTGTATCCATGTATTTGTAGTAGTTTGTATAGATGAATTGCTGCTATTAATGTATGTATGGAAGGCATTACATTGCCAGCAGGTGATTCCGGACAAAGTCAAAAACTTGCAGCCATACATTCATTAGGCATCAACAGTAAAAAAGAGAAAAAAAATTCATTAGGCGACAGCTCAACCCAAGTTAAACACACCTTTTCATTTGCTGTTACTAAAACCCTATCCCTGTGTTGCAAGGTTACGCAACTTGTGAAAAGATTTAAAATCAATTTTTCTTTGTTTAATTCTTTTACCACCTCAACTAAACAAAGCCTCAGTCCAAATCACGTGTAGTTGGCTACATGAATCCTACTCCATTTAGCTCTTTCTTATCCTTGTTAACTTTGACAAGGAATAATTTTGGGGGCCTAAGTTTTTATTGAAGTTGAACATTAAAATATTCCGTATATTGTTAGACATGATGATATTCTTCAATTTCAGGCATATAAACTAATTTTTGGTCATCCTCTAATGTTTTTGGAACTTTAAGGAAGTTTTGATCCATGCCTATCTCTCTGTATATCTATTTCTATGTAATTAATCTTCTTTATCAAGTATCACAGTGAGCACTGACCTTTCTTAGGAGAGTGGGAAGTGGTCTTCTTCAAAGGAAAATGAAAACTTAAATTAATAAACCCATAAGCACCAATTGTGGAAATTGAAAAAAAAAAACTGAAGAATCTGCTTTTTTTATAGCAGTTGGGGGGAAGATAATCCCAAAGTAATGTTTTAATGACTTGGTACCCTGCTTTGCTAACAAATTAGCCTCATTATGTACAGAATTATTTGACTTGGCATCGATGCAATATTCTAGTATCTTAACTTAGTCACTTTGTTGTACTGACTGCAGCCTACACCCCCTTTGTTGCTTTTGATATGCTGGAACTGTGAATCTGTGATGACTCATACTCTACTCCTCACTGTGTCCCAAAGGATCTTGGCTTCTTCTACACTTGCGCACAGTGTCTCATGCCCCTGACATAGTGGGGCCTGCACTTGCTCACCTCTCTTCGATACATCGAGATGAACAATGTACATCCAGAGCTGGTCACCTTTCCTGATTTTCCTGAGAATGATGAGTACTACTGTGGGCTTCCTGATACTCTATCCGATTTATATATTGAAGGACTTGAGAATCTGGAATCCCTATCATCCAAGGGCCTCCAAAATCTCACCTCTCTTAAAGAGCACCATATCAGCAAATGCGCTAGGCTTCAGCCCTTGCCTAAGGATGGTCTGCTTGCCATGCTTTCAAGACTAGAAATTGAGGACTGTCCACTCCTCAAAATAAAGGTGTTTGAGGCATAAAGGAGAATACTAGCACAAGATTGCTGACATCCCCCGCGTGGAGGTAGATGGCTCTTCCATCTTTGAATAAAGTTTTTCAGACCAACTTGTGGTTCTCAAGATGGCATCGATCAAAGACTATCCTCTGTGTTTTCTATCAGGTATACCCATTCACCACACAAGACTCTTATTTTGTCATTGAGGTTTTACATTTTAATCATGAGAGATTTTGTGAAAGCATGGGTTGGCTACTTGACAATTCCCTATTCATATGAATGGGATCATGTTCTTTTATATCATGTTATGCTATATTATATTTTACTTTAATCTTGACAAATAAAGTTGTTGTTATTGCAGGAGTTTGCAATTCACTATTCATGAAGTCATATTTCTTTTGGTAGTCATAGCTGGTGTTGCTTTTCATTTTGCAGGTATTTTAATCTGCATCACCTGATTCACCTCTGGTTCTGACTTTCTTTCTTCTTCTTTGTCACCATGGACTTTGTTCTTATCTAATGGCTGGTGTTGCTTTTCATTTTGCAGGTATTTTAATTTGCATCACCTGATTCACCTCTGGTTCCGACTTTCTTTCTTCTTCTTTGTCACCATGGACTTTGTTCTTATCTAATTATCTCTTGAAGATTTGTAACCTCTTAAATTATTATTTTTTAGATTTCTTTAATCATTTGAGAGGTGAAACTTACTTCTCGGGTTGTTCCTATGAAATTGTTATAAATGGTTCTCCTGAGTCCTGACTATCACCTATAAGCAGTATTTTATTGTTGGACCGAGTAAATGGTCAAAACATGTTTAATTTTTTATCATTTTGTAACCAAAAGGAATTTGAGAAAGTTATATCATTTCTTTCACCATACTTCATTTTTCTTTTCTTCAAATTAATTTATGTATTTCATCAGTTAAGAAATCAAATGGCTTGCTTTGAAATCACGTGGTTGGTAAACTCTTAGAGTAACATGGAGAATAGATATGACAATTGGGAGGCCAACCTACGTTGGAGGAATATCATGTTTTTTTTTTCTTTTTTATAACTTGGACTGTTGAGCTGCGCTGGGTGTATGCCACGTGCAGCTCTGTAATGCAGGGCGGGATGCCTCCCTTATTGTTGTATATTTGTGCATTTTATACAATTATTTACTTACCCAAAAAGAAAGAAAAAAAGAAAGAAAAGAAAAAGCACTATGAGAAGCTTAGTCTTGAGTTGTTTGTGTTTCATAACAAAGGTGTTTGAAGGACAAAGGAGAATGCTGGCACAAGATTGCCGACATCCTCTGCGTGGAGATAAATGGCTCTTCCATCTTTGAATGAAGTTCTTCAGACTCGCTTGTGGTTCTCAAGATGGCATTGATCAAAGACAATCCCCTATGTTTGTTTTCTATTAGGTATGCCCCTTCACCACACATGAGACATTTTTTATTATTAAGGTTTTACATTTTAACTGAATCAGAGTCGGTTTAATCATTGAAGATTCTCTGAAAGCATGGGCTGGCTAGTTGACAATTCACAATTCTTATGAATATGATTCTGCTCTTTTATACCATGTTATGCTATATTATATGTTACTTTGGTTTTGACAAATGAAATTATGTTTTTACAGGAATTCACAATTTACTATTTATGAAGTCAAATTCCTTCCATAAAATGGGCAATGCTAAGAACTCTTCTTATTCGGCAATCTCAATCATCTAGTTGAAAACACTAGAAAAGTTTTGGTGATCAAGGCTGGTGTTGCTTTTCCTTTTTGAGGTATTTTCTTCAGCATCACCTTAGTTCCAATTTTCTTTCTTTTTATTTTCTTCACCATGGACTTTGTTCTTGTCTAATTATCTTCTGAAGATTTCTAACCTCTTAAATTATTTCTTTTATATGTCTTTAATTCATTTGAGAGGTGAAACTTACTTCTTGCATTGTTCCTATAAAATTGTTGTAGATGGTTCTCCTTACTATGACATATATGTAGCTATTTCTTGTTTGAAACCTGTTTAGTTTTCATCATTTTGTAATCAAAAGGAGTTTAAGAGAATAATATTATCTTTCTCTAAAAAAAATTTCCCGCTTTTTTCAACTTCACTGTGTATTTTATCAGTTAAGAAATAAAATTGCTTGCTTTAAATTAATGTGGTTTCTAAACTCTTGGAGAATAGGTACGGTAATTGCTAGGCAAACCTCTATTGGAACCTTCCTAGCAAAATCTTTGCCTGCCCTTGTGTTCATGTTCAGCTTCTTGTCCCTTGAGTGTTTGTTTTCCCTGAGTTCACTTGATGGGGACCTACGTGCCTAGATTGCTTTGTTTTTGTTTGCTTGTTGTTCCCCTGATTGGCCTATTGGAGGGAATCTCTCTTTGTTTGTCTAGAGCCAGTTCGGCTTGCTGGGGTTTGTTTTGTTTTTGTATAGCTTGCTCTGTTGAGCCTTTTTGGGTGCATTCCCTTAGCAGCTCTTTAATGCAGGGAGGAATGCCTCCCTTGTTCCTGTATTTTTCTGCCCAAAAAAAAAAAACTATGACAAGCTTAGTCTTGAGCTGTCTGACTTTCAAGCTGACAAGTCCAACAGATGTTTTCTAAGCTTGTCTTGAGTAGCAGCCCCTCTTTCTATGAGGGGTCAGGAACGTGGGATGTGGGGCAATTATTTATTTATTTTGGGGTCAATTTTCACACACACGTTACTTAGCATTTGTTTGTGTGTGTAGCATGTACTGTGTATCATGTATTTGTAAAAGTTTGTATAGATGAATTGCTTGTGTTAACATGTGTATGGAATTCATTACATAGCCAGTAGGTGAGTCCGGACAAAGTCAAAACTTATTGCAGCCACACATTAATTAGGCATTAACCCTAAAAAAATAAGAAAATAAATTAGGCATCAGCTCAACCCAAGCAGAACACACCCTTTCATTTTCCAAGTCAGGTAATACTAAAACCCTATCCCTGTGTTGCAGGGGTATGCAACTTGTGACAAGATTTAGAATCAATTTTACTTTATTTAATTTTTTTATAATCTCACCTCAACGAAAAACAAAGCCTTAGTCGAAATCGTATGGCATTGGCTACACGAATCCTACTCCATTTAGCTCTTCTTAGAGCCATATCCTCATTGAGTCAACTTCAAGGTAGAATAATTTTGGGGACTTGAGTTTTTATAGAAGTTGAACATTAAAATCTGCCATACATTATTACACATGATCATATTCTTCAACTTCAGGTATTCAAACTGTATTTGGTCACCCTCTAATTTTTTTGGAACATTACGGAGGTTTTGATCTATTCTTATCTCTCTGTCTAGCTATTTCCATGTAATTAATCTTGCATTGACCTTTCTTTCTTTCTTTTGTTTTTTTTTATCAGTCTTGCATTGACCTTTCTTAGGAGAGTGGAAAGAGGTCTTCTTCAAAGAGAAAGGAAAGATTAGAATTAATAAACCCTTAAGCATAGTGGTAATCCGAAAAAAAAGAACTGTAGATCTCCACTTTCCCAGCAGTTGGGGGAGGATAATCCCAAAGTAATGTTTTAGTGACTTGGTCCCTTGCTTTGCTAACAAATTAACCTTATTATATACAGAATTATTTGAGCTAGCACAGATGCAATATTCTAGTTTCTTAACTTTACACTTTGTTGTAATGACTGCAGCCCAGAGTTCCTTAGTTGCTTTTGCTATGCTGGGACTTTAAATCTGTGATGACTCATACTCTGCTCCTCATATAGAATGGGTCCGAAAGGATCTTAGCAATAGGCTTTCTATGAGAGGAAATAAAGCAAAAGTGAGTTTCTTTTACTTTTGTTATTAATTTATCTGATTTTATTGTCAAAATACACTTCTGGAGATTGTTATTTACTTTTATTGGTGACATTATCATGCTAATGGAGAATATGGAACTGCTTTTAATTTGCTTGTTTGTTTGTTTATAGAAAATGAACTCACATAATTCTACGATTATTATGGGAAAAAATATTAATTTCCCTCGGTTTTCACTTATCAGTGTGTAATACTTCCACAATGTTTTGTAGTATCCAACTTTATTGTCTTCAAAAGCACAACTCCTTGGTGGACCTAGTAAAGAAAATGAGTTGTCACCTTCAACGATGGTTAAGAGTCGAAAGGAGGTTTTTTCATGAAATTCTAACGTTTACTGTTGATTTGCAATTTGAATTAATCTCATTTCACTTGCTAGGAAAGGCAAATAGAATTTGTTACATGTCTTTGCTAATACATCAATTTGATTCTTGTCAAGTTTCCAAAAACACTTTAATTTTCTGAGAAATAACATATTCAATATTTGGTTCTTCTATTTCATGCCTATCACCCCCTGTTTTGTGGGCAGTGAGGCGCCTTTAATTCTAGTAGTTGCTGTTTGCTCTGGTTTAGAGAAGGAATGCTATTATTATGTCATGATTATTAGGTAGGATGGCATGCTTCCCCCTCAGTTCGATTGAATTCTCTACGTACACTAAACATGAACTATACTTTTTTAGGTCTCTGCATTTCAGTTGATTCTGGCATGGGTATACTTGTAACTCTTGGGACAATGTGTATGTATCTCCTTTCACTTAATCATAATCAGTTAAACCATAAATTTTTTAGGATGCATTTGTCCAAAATTTGAAGCAAAATGAACTTTTTTACAAATGCACATTTGTTCCCACACTAATTTAAGGTTCTCTTTACTCTTTAAATCGTGGAACAAATTTAATGTACCGAGTTGATGTTATTGCAACAAACTGGTTCATGTGCGGTCTTCTCTTTTGTCTTAAAATAGTGAACTTGGTTTTCGTATTTCAGTTATTTTACAGATCAGTGTTTTTGGAAGCACCTCACCAACTGAATACTGGAGAGATTCATCATAATGGAGTCACCCGATTGGCTCTTTGATCATAAAGATCCATGAATAAGAGCTTTTGTGACAGTGGCTATGAGCATTCATTCAGTGGTTGACTTTGTAAAGATAAAAGATGACTGGATGGTAGCACAGTGGCTTGACCTTTGAAGATCTAGCTATATTTTCCTGCTTATACCTTTCTAGTGATTTTGCCATTAGAGTTTCTGTACTTTCATGGAACTTTTGTAGACTTCCATTTCTTTATCTTTTCCATCATGGTTTGTTCAATATGTCTGTCAATTTCTTTGGATATGAAAACATTGCTCCATGAGTCCAGTGGATTGTGGTTGTTGCCACTTTAATTTGTTACTAAAATTGTTTTTGTATCTCATCATCAATAAAAAGGTGAAATATTGGTTACCAAGTTAGTCTGGCCTTTTCTTTTGTTGGCTTGAATGCATACCTTAATACATACTTTTCTGGATGCCCTAACTAATTTACTTAATTTTCATTTTTTATCTCATGTAATTTTTTTAATTTATTAAAAGGAAATTTTTACTTCACTAATGCATTTCTTCTCCGTGTTATAATAGTAGTATAGACATTTTCCTTTCTTGCGTATTAAAATTTCTTCATCCCCGTCATGCATGGGTAAGATGAAATGCATGTCACGATTTATGCCATGCATATAAATGCTAAATTCTTTCACCCAAACCAGATTCTTGTGATGATTTAGCAACCATAACTTTATTGTAGAAGGTTTTGCAAAGTTGTCTACCATACATAAGCATCCTTTCAACTCAACCATATCAATGTAGTCAATGTTGATCTCCAAACATGGTGAGGGGACAATTCCAAACTTTTCAATTTTTGTATCAAAAGATAGTAGGAATTCATGGTACGACCTTGAATCTTGGCAATATATTTCCCAATAGAAGGTCTTGTTTGCCATCACCCCAAAATTTTGGACATGACGTGAACACTTAGGCAGATAATAGGACCTCCGAGAGCAGTTTTGGTTAACAATATTGATGAATCTGAAGGGAAAAAAAAACTCAGGAGATTATGACTGCTTATTACCTTAGTTTATAATGAATTGAGACTAGTGGAAACTATATCAAAGTGAAACAGCAAAATGAAAAGCACCCAAAATGACCAATCATTACTTTCAAAAATTCAATGGGAAAAATCAGCATTTGTACAAAAATAAAATTAGTTGACAACAACAATATCAACCCCACTTATCCACCTGGTTTTCTTAATCCCGTATCTTTTGAATTCCAATCCAGCGTGCATAATCCACCCACCTGTTCAAAGAAAAAGATGTATTTGAGGATTGAAAAAGAAAAGAATGCCAACAAGTAGTACTTATTAGAATCTATGAAACTCATACATCAATGATCCTAAGAATGTGTTGCCAGTTCGAACAGCAAAGCAGATTGCACTCAATATGATCTTGTGTTGGTGCAACCAGGGTTCTAATATCCGTTGCTCAATGACTCCTGCCAGCACTTGGTATCTGTAGAGCAAAGAATTCAGATCATTAAAATTAATGTTGTGAACTGCCAGAGCATGGACAATAAACCACTGTGCCTAACCCTCTTCCACTCTGGAGGTTATGTAGTAATGTGTTACTTTGATAATCCCTATCTTTCGTCAAGCAATACCAATTTCTCCCTTCCTTCCTACTTTTCTTATTATTGTTTTTTCATTTTTTATGAAAATATTCCTCGAGTATTAATAGAAATGAAATACAACATGTGTTGATAGAAATAATCTCCGCTCGAGGAACTTGTGTTGGCTTTGACTGAGGATGTAAATCAACACAAGATCAGGATGGTATTTTGAACGTCTTCATCCAGCTCACATGAACAAGCATTCCCCCTACTTAATATCTGATAGTAGATTCTGTGTTATTTATATGTTTGGAGAAGCCACCACAAGGGTGCTATCCTGGTACTTGCCGTGAACTTACACATGGTATCTAATGGTATCTAGGAGGCTTTATTACATCACACGCCAGTGTTAGAAATTGGGAATTAAAGTCTCCCCCTGTAATGCTGGGCTAAAGAGTGAGGATTTGGTAACTACACAAAGTAATAAAGTTCTGATGTGCACCAAATATACAAAATAAATAAATAGATAAAGAAATGGTTAATGAACATGGTGAGCTGAGGCAATATTCCATGTTAAAGTTAACACACTGAAAATGGAAATGAGTTACAAGGAAAGAAAGATGGGGCAAACATTTATTATGAACTCAAAACCAAATTAATTTAATCAAGATGATTGCAAATGCCAAAATCTTCTTCAGTCTGTGCCAATCCATCAACCTTAATTTCATTTCAACCATACCTTCTATCTTTACCTAAGTTGCATTAGCATATCTTGCATGTGATCCAAATCAAAACTTCAACATTAAATCTAGTTTATAGGATCATATCTCAACCTTTTTTAAGTAGCCATGTTATGGACTAAAACTTTTAGTTGAGCGACCCCAGTAGCATTAATAACTTTCTTTGGTGCACAATCATACCGGATAATGTAGGCACCATTCATTTTCACCATGTAAACAGTGGTAAGCACTGCACTATATGATTTACTATCCAGAATCTAAAGTTGAGTCCTCACAAGTACTTTTTTTTTCTTGTTTTTTTTTTCCTTTTTGTTTTGGGGTGGGGTGGGGTGGGGGGAGGACAACATATGACACTATTTCTAGGAATTGGCAAGAAATGTCACTAGGCGACTACCCATTTCAGCGATATGGCATACGATTTTAACTGTTGGTTTAATTCACAACTTGATGTATTATTCTGAAAAACATAAGCCAAGCAAGGATAATAGTCCTGTCTCATGGAGATAAAACAAAATCTCAAGAAGCTGAACACTAAATTAAATTCAAGATACTGATTCTCAAAAAATGTATATACCTAAGGTTGCTAGAAACTGCCATATAGACACCATAAGCAACACTGGTTGATAATATGGGTACATCCTCAGCTTCGCCAGCAAAAGTTTTATCAATAACTTTTCGTGCATTAATCAATGCATTTGTTATACCCGTACCAACCTGCAAAAAGCTGCTATCAGCATATATTACCCAATCATACCAGCAAGTTGACAGATAGAAACATATGCAAACCAATTGTTCTAATAAAGCTATATGTGTGATGGAACCATGCAGGCAAGAACACACAAAAACACATGCACGAGCATGCTCATGCACATACTCGTGGAAAGGGGGGAATAGATGATCTTCATCGACAAAAATATGCTAAATTGGACCAACTCTTAAGGTTTATAGTGTTTAATTACATTAAAATGTTGGGGAGGTGAAACCCTCTGTAGAGCAGTTTCTGGATTTTGTAGAAAATTTTGATTCTTTGTTTACTCTAAGATATATGTATAGATTTTTTTAATACGCTTAGCGTACACGGGTTGCCCATCTCCGGCACCTTTCATTTAATACTGATAAAAAAAAGTGGCCTAACTATAAACAATCTTATGTAACTGCAAGGGAATTGTTACAATTTCAGATATTGGTAGCATTGAAAATGTAGGATCCAAAACATAGAAAATATCAATGTCAGTGCTAATTTAGGCTGACAAAAGGAGAAAATGTGGGAGTATGTGGAAAATAGGTAAAATTATCACTGAAGGTTTACAACATTAGAAAAACAAATATGCACAAGAAGAATGGCAAGTTTATATGAGAAAATTGCTACTCTCCATTGATTATTGGAAAGATTTGTTCTTTTTCTTCTTTTTTTTCCTACTAATTTTCAAGGATGTTTGTTTCACTCCCACCCACCACGTTTTAGCATGAACAGTATTTTCCATTTTGAATATCATTTCTTAATTAAGCATCAAAATGTCATGTTGCACATACAATACTTTGCACTTAAGAAGCACAGATACGGACACAACACGACATGGATATGCAGACACGTTATTTCTAAAAAAGTAAGACACGAACGCGTTAGGGACACGTTTAATATACATAAATTTTGTATATGTTTTATATGACCATGTCCCATATAATAAAAACCTAATATTATTTCAATTAAAATTGGCATAAAAACACATAAATCACAAAAATATTATTAAAATAACAAAGTCATTAAATAAAAATTAAAGAACTTCTTCATTTAATCATCAACATCTATGATTCAAGTGTTGCACACATATCCGGAAAGTGTCCGAGAGTGTCAATGTCAGACACGAACGCGTGAGTCAAAATATAGTGTCCATGCTTCATAGCTTTGCATAGCCTTCTCGTTTTAGCATTAGTAACTTAGAATGTACTATTTCAGTTTTTTGAAGAGAGCTGTGAAAGTTCTCTATATTCCTAAGATGATAAGATTCATATCCCTAATTCCCCTTAATGAATGTCAAAAGTCTTTTCCCACTGTTCTACAACAGCTTCGGCTCCATGAAAGCTCCATAAACGAGGGGCTGCTTCATCTCTTCCGTTGTTCTTCTTGTTCACCTCTTTCCATTATTTCTATGTCTAGCCCCTGTGTTTTTGAAACCTATATGGAATTCTCAGTGCAACTAAATAATTTACTCAAATTTCTCATATAGGAATTAATCATGGGAAATCACTACGAAGGTAGGCGAAGGCTATCCAAACCCTAGTTCAGGTTTAGATATGTGAGATATCCCATTTCGAAACCAACCCGTACAAATCTACTAGTAAATACTAAAAACAAAATAGGCTTTCTATTCCTGTCCAAAACAATGATTTTAAATACGTACAGATATAGCTATCAATATATCTGTCTTCCCAAGCTTGGGTGGGACTTTGAAACAAATTCTCATCCCTAGTAAGGAGACAATGTAGGGTGGGAAAAACAGAAAAGCTACAAGGTGATGATTAACACTAACCATCGAATGAAACTACTCTTCAACTCTAAAAAAATTTCTTTTAAAGGGATAACTATAGAAAGAGAGAGAATTCCCAGAAGAGTGGAATCTACCAGAGTTTTAAATGAAGTAAAAAGACTCGTACACACCATTTAGGAAGCACGAACACTCTATTTTGCCTAACGTATCCAAGTTGGACATGGACACGCTCAGACACGTGAAAAAGTGTCCAATTTTTCTGAATTTCAAACATGACTTGGACACATCATGGACACGTTTTTGGATTTTTTTTAATTTTTTCCTCCTTTTTTTTCCTCTTCTTCTCCATTTTTATACATGCGCACATATTTATATAGTAGTTAACAAATTTGTTTTGAAACTTGAATCATGAATGTTGATAATTAAATGAAGTTCTCAAATTTTTATTTAATGGCTTTATTATTTTGATATATTAATAATATTGCCGTAAATTGTGTATTTTTACGCCAATTTTGATTGAAATACTATTAAGTTTTTATTATATAGTCATATAAAAAATATAAAGATATATAATCAATGTGTCCTTGACATATTTGTGTCCGAATTGTTTGAAAAATGGTGTTTGCATATTTGTAGTCATTATGTCCGTATCCTTGCTTCTTAGCAAACTATAGTCTTTTATTTAAATTCTAAAGTTCATTCCTGAAAAATCTCCTACTCCTTTCCCTCCAAATACTCTAAAAATGGGAGCGAGGTTCTCCACCATACATCCTTCTTCTTATATTCGTTGCCCAAACCAATCATACAAACCACAAACAAAAGTAAAGCGGATTTTTGCATCTCCCAACATACCCCAAAGAGAGAAAAAACATAATCCTAAGTATCCCTCGCCACATTGCGATGCAAAAAACATTAATAATTTTTTGATAAGCAAACAACATTACCTGATTCAATCTCCAAATTATTGTGAGAAACTCTAGGAGGTTCTGATACCATGAACACTTTGCTCTAGGGAAGAAAAAGAAGAAGAAGAAAGAAGAAGGAAGAAGGAAATCTTATCATTGCAATTGTATGTCTGCAAAAGCTCAAAAGAAAATAGAACATAATCAAAGACCTTTATCATGGATTTAATTATTTAAATCGTGGTTGCGAGATAAGACACGATCGCAATTGTAGTGTAACTGATATCGAGTTAAAAATCACTGATAGATACACATACTTTGATAATAATTTATCATATTTTAGTTTTTTTATTATTAGTTTTTAATTTTCAAATACCTAGAAAGATATTTTTTTTATAAGTAATATCTATAAAGATGTTTTACTATTTTTATATTAATTTTTTAAAAAAATTAAACTAATAAGAAAGTATGATTTGATTTGAATAATATTGCAACAACAAATACAAATAATAAAAAAAAATGATAATGAGCATCAAAATCAATTTAGTATGATTAATTATAAAATAAAAAATTAAACCTAAAAGTCCTTTCCAACGTCATATTGACCTAAATTTTTTTAGTAACTTGCTTTAATTTTTTGAAATATTTTGTTAGGTATCTCTTCTGTATTTACATCTTATAAAAATAGGAATCATAATAAATAAATAAAAAACAAAGAATAATAAAAAAAGCTAAAAACTCAAAAAGTTGTATCAATCCTTTAACGACCATAACAGTCCTATAACGACTGTAAAGGTCATGTAACAGGCTAACAACTAATACGATACGCAAGGGCCGTTCCATGCCCTTTATAGTAGGGTTAAACAAGAGATCGAAAGACTAAACTACACTTAATGACACGCCAACTAAAAGTCTAAAATACAACGTTACTCTAACACTTCTAAGTTACACAGTTTTATTTTTTATTTTTTATTTCACTGCATCTTTTCCGACATGTTTATGTGATTAGACTTAATATGTGAGCAATATGTCCTTTCTTCATTCAGGTTTTCGAAGACACTTTTTAGGATTCCTTGAAAGACATTTTGATTTAGGTTTCCAAGAGCTTCCATGGCTGCCTCTGTTAATGACTTTCTTTCCCAGCACATATTCATATAAATATTCTTCTACAATACTGTGAAAGTTTCTTGTTTTCCCCAAAAAGTGGCATGCATTTTGCACACCATCTATGTAATACTGCAACTAATTAAAACAAACTCAAATACATATCAACTTAAAAAACTTAACATAGTAAAGATTAAGTACAAAAGTTGAAAATACAATGCAAAAGGCTGACAAATACATAGTTCTATATTTTTACTGTTTGATAAATAATATGTAACATGCCGACGTCCCAAGTGGGACTTGAATGCTGTACCTTACCCTTTGTTGGTGGCAGAAATAATACTCAAGCTAACAGCTGGCAGCCTGGCAGTATACATAGTTCTATAATAATAGTAACAATAACAATTCACGTTTCTGGAAATCTTATTCAAAGATTGTAAAAATGCCACTTCAATGTTCATGCAATATCCATCTTTCGTCCTTTATGCATTTCTAGTCTAAATGTATGATCTTAAATAGTTGCACCAACTGCACCAAAAAAGTGAGAACTAGAGCATCATCAATATTAAGCCAAAAAGCTTCTTCCATGTTCCTAATCATACCATAGTAACATCTGTATGACCAAGTTACTCAATCAGCTCCTTCGGGTACATAATTTGCCAAATGTCAAGCTTCAACATTGGAATTCCTTTAAAATTGAACCAGTATGTGTAAAAAAATAACATAATGTACAATATGCGAAATCTCATTCATACTCAGGGGTCAGGCCTTTTAATGTGAGAAATAAGTCATAGAAAAGGGTGAATGAAAGCATACGCAACAAAAAAATATAATATTTATGACAAAATGAAACATAAACCTGTGGAGGAAACCAACAAGACCATTTTATTTTATCAAAAAAATAAATTGATGTTACAGACAATGAAAAACAATGGGACTTCCTACCAATCAACAATTGAACAATAGAAAGCCAGATAGCAGCAGGACATGTTCCAGAGGTCAGACAACTAGAAGTAGAGTAGTCCAAAGCTAAATCAAAATCAAAGAACTTAGAAAATATGAAATGCTAACTTACCAAAGAAGCACCGGTCCCAACTGCAAATAACTTGGCCCCATTACGCTGCAAAATAGAAAAGAATATCATGAGTTTCATTGATTTGCTGCAAGAGTGGCAGTTTGAATTTGTAGAAGTATCCTGAGACCCTACCACTATGGCGCCTATTCTCTGTAAAAATGAATAGGAAGTACCAGCCAAAGCAACCTGCATAAAGGATTCAAAAGGTTTTTTTTACTTGAATGTAAGAAGTTTTGTATCATTTTCTTTGAAATAAATGTCTGCATAATTAATAACCTGAAATGCATTATCAGGGCAGCTGTAGAAGAACTTGGCGAGAGGTCCAGCACTAATTGCAAGAGGTGGACGGAGAGAAACAGTAGGAGCAGGAAGCCAGACAAGCATGAAATCTGCAATGATGGCCATTACCTAAAATAAAAACTATTAGAAAACTATTTACTCCATTGAGAATAAGATTTTTCTAATCCTTAACCAATCAAAGCAGGAGAAAGCAAAGCTTTCCAACCGTGCAAGGCATTGTGATTAAAGAAAAAATAACTAAATACAAATGCAAAGAATTTTACTTGAACAAGTGCACAAAATGTGCATATGGTGGGATGATCTCAGATATTTCTCACTCACTCACCTCTACCCACTGAATCCATAATCTCAACCACTTGGGTTGGCTAAAAGTAATCTTAAAGAACATAAATAATATTTAGTTTGGCTAAACTAATATTAAAGAATATAGATAGTATTTAGTTTCTTGAGAGAGAGGGAGAGAGAGAGGAGAGAACCTAAAGGTAATCTTAAAACTCCAATCAAACAGTCTCAACTCAACTCAACAAAGCCTTAACCCAACTATTTGGGGTCGGCTACATGAACCCCTATCTCGCCATTTATTGGTTTATTCAATACAATTTAAACGAGAACATTTTGATGCATTTTGGTCAGATATAAGACTAAATTTGTAACATACTAACATCTGCAAATGTTTCATATCAGATCACATGCACACATGATTGGAATGCCTTGTTTTGGTGACATTTCTATTCATGTGTTTTCCAGTTATAAAGGATGTTTTATCTCTTATTCAGGTCGCAACATCTTCTATCCACTTCCATACTAATTTCTTTGGGGCCAGGAGAGAGAGAGAGAGAGAGAGAGAGAGAGAGAGAGGAAGTATACAGGGCAGGCTTTAAACACCAAAGGTCAAGGATGACGGTCATCTTACTTGTTTATTACTTTATTTTAAATTTTACACCTTTACGTTATCAATTTGGACCAGCCCAAACTCAGCCTGTTGCCTTCTATACATGAATCAGCTGATCTCAGGATGAAGTCATTATGCTGAGATAAAGCTCAGGCTGAGATCTGATATGTTCCTGAATGATGGCCTAACTTGCACCCTTGAACAGGGTCATTTTATCCAGGAGCTGTGCCAAGTTTAGTGAACACCAACTTTATTTCCATTTTTGATACTCAATTTTAATAAAATTCATGAGCTTGAATTATTTAATTTCAGCAGCAGGGATTTCATTAGCCCATATGACTGTGCACAGTATAGATAAAAAAGACTGTTTAGCCCAATTGCTTGAGCATAAAAAATTACTTATAACTGTCACTATTAGAAGTGTGTAGGCATCTCAACATAAAACCCACAATATGCACAAGGCAAAATTAGATATGAAAATTTTATCATGACAATAGCCATACCACATCAGCAAAGACAAAATCCAGCTCCTTGGTAAACTTTTCTCTACGCCTTTCAAACTCTGCAGCAGTCTAGAAAATAAACCGAATAGATAACAATTATATTACGAGTTAAAAAAATAAATAAGTCGTACAAGATAATTACAAAGAAAGCTTGCCCTTCTATCAAAAGAATGACAGAAATTACATTGTCTATAAAACATAAACCATAACATTCTCTCAGTAAAAATATATAAATACCCCCCAATCACAAATTCAAAATTAAATCCCATTACCTAGTGCTGGCCTGCTAATGCGGGTTGCTAGGAGGGGCAAATTGGATACAAACTTAATCTCTGGCATTCTTTGCACAAGAGTTGCTTTTAGAGTTGAACCTGCATTCTCATACTTGATAGCCCGAGAATATTTCCATTGCACCAAGTAATGGCCCCCAAGCCTTTTATGAGTTATCTCAAATATATATTTAGAGTGTATTTAGTTTGAGCTTTTAAGGAAGTATACCATCAAATCAAGCTAAAAAAATCTGGCTTTTAATAGCAACCAGTAATTTCTGAGAAATGGATTCTTCTCATTATAGGAAACTAGTACAATATATTCAATCAGATAAATCTTCAATTAATTGTGACATCGGCCTGGGAAAAATGCTGTCTAAGAAAAGAAGGTATGAAGTTTCCTACCTCTTGAAACAATGTCAAGAACCATCTTCACACATTGATGACAAAAAGTAAATTACCTTGAAGAAAAAACAATACACATCGGGATTTCATTGCTAGAATTTATATTAACCCAGAATAACCATTTACTTTTAAACAAGATTATGCATTCCAGATGTAACTCTGGCATCTAGGACAGCATCAAACTGAGAGCAAGATATACCCCTTAACTTTCAATCATACATATTGGTACAAAGTAGTCATTTTTGAAGCAGAGGCAAATTCAAGTGAGTGTCCAATAGAAGATTTTCGTTAAAAAACAAACACAATCAGAACAAACATAGCAATGACTCAGCGAGTCCAGTTAGTAGCTTTAACTAACAAAGTAATAAGACCCAAAAATAACACTACATGAAAAAGCAACTAACTCTCAATAAAAAAAATCCATACACTCCTTTGTACACTTTAAAAGTAAAGTCCCATGCCAACTGATACAACCACCAATTCTCCTTCTCATTTCACATTTCAATGCAAAACGACATACATCTCATTTTACTGCAGCTCCTTGTCGTCATTTTTCCCAATCATTTCTAAGCATAACATTCTTACTGTTGCAAATTAACAATTACTTCAATAGTCCAATCCAAATATAAATATTTCAAAATTGTTGAATGTCAATCCCAATTTATACCATCTTTATTTTTAATTTTCAAAATTATTGAACCAAATGTTAACTGAATTTCTTATAAAAAATAATGAAAGAGCCAATTTCTTTTGAAAAATGCAATATTTCCCTAAGTTGTTGGAATAGTCCACTTTCTTTTTTGGGTAATTAAATATACCATTTCCTGGTGCAACAAATAGTAAAATGGTCATCATCTCAGTAATTTTAAAAGTAAACATGTCCAGTCAGTACAAATTTTTTTTTGTAGAAATATAATAATGCTATACTTTCCAAACTTCTTTTCTAAATTTTAATGTGGAATTGTATTATTGAAAGTGCATTAAATTATGTAATTAGTAGTCATCAAAAAAAAAATTATGTAATTAGTACCATTTAAGATATAAATTTGGGATAGAAACTGTAAGAAAGAATCATAGCCAAACAATCGAAAATAAATCACAAACCTTGGTAAATATCCCAACACCACACTCCATCGCAACTTTTGCCAAGAAGAGATCATCTGCGAGCAACCGTTCCTTAAACCCTCCAAATTGAAGCAACCACCGAAACACCGGCGATTTCTCCAGCTCGAAGTATCTGTAGACTATCGATCCCGGAATCCTCCCCGCCTCAATCGCGGCAGCCAAATCTTTCGGAACGCTATCCAAAGATCTTCCAACCTCATGCTAAAGCCAGAAACGCCTCCGCCTTATTTCTCTCTCCAGCATCTCCATCTTCGCTTCCACCCCCACCGCCACCTCCTCCGCCATAACCTCCGTCGTTTCCGGCAGTTCCGCCCCCACCACCGGCGAATACGACGACCCTCGGCGGTCGACCATTTTGGAAGGGAATTTAGTCTGAGCTGGGATGTAGAGAGATTGGTGGTGATACGGACGGGCCGGATAGCGAAGCTGAGAGAAGAATAAGAGTGGTGGTGGTGGTTTGGTGTTGGAAAAGGTAGAGCATGAGTGGATAGGTTTGAAAAGGTGGTGATCGCCATTGGTGGTGGTTATGCTGGTTCTCTCGCTGCTGTCTCTAACAGTCTAAGTGTAGAGAGAGAAGAAGGGACAGAGTCGAAAGAGAAGTCAATCTTGGATTCTTGGTGGCCTTTGGTCTGTTTGTGATCAAAAACGCTACGTCGTACGCTCCTTCATGTTCCCAGGCCATCATTTTTTAAATATTTAAATTTTCTTATCTAGAGTTGACTTACAATTTCAACGATTATAAAAATATAATTTAAATTTTCAAATCTTAATTAATTACCTTATAATTTCAAATTTTTTTAACTAAAAAATATGTCTATTTACAAATATAAATAAATTACAATCAAGCTCAATTAAAATCAATGTTATCATCAACAAGTCTAATTTATAACTTAAAAATTAATATATTATCACACATTTTTATTTTTAAATATTTAAAATTATGAATTTTCTAATAATACAATTTTTTTTATAATTTCAAATAAATATTTAATCCTAAGTCCCAACAATGGACACCAAAACACAAGTAAATGAAATTTAAAGTTAAGTTCCTTTGCAAAACAAAGAGAACAAACAACATCTATTTTTTTTATTGAGTTCATGTGTGAAAATTAAAATATAAAAAACACAATGAAAGACTATGAATTTCACACCCAAAAATTTAACTAATTCAAATGAAAGTGAAATTTCATGGCACATTTTTTGTTGACTTTTTTACTTTTTCAAAATAATTAGGACATTTTTTTCATATTAAAAATAAAAAAAAAAAAACTATTTTTAAAATTTATTAATTTTTACAATTTATTTGATATTAATATTTATATTTCTTACTTTTGATTTTTTTATCATAATCCTTGTCAATTGTTTTTATAAGAGAATTGGAAAATCTTGGCTTTGAGTTATTTCTTACCTCAAATAAAAAAATAAAAAAAAAGTTCATATTTTCACACTTATTTTAATAATAATACTAAATATTTCAAATTTTTTTAACAAATTTTACATTCTAAATAATATAACTTAAGATCATTTATAATCTATCGTATACATGATTTAATAATTCATCAATAATTCAATTTGACATCATTTGAAATACATAATTTGATTTAACACTTACTACTATTATTATTATTATTATTTTAATTAAAAGTTTTTTTAAATTCGAATAACAACCACTTCTAATAATCAATACACAATAGTTCACTCAAACGCTTCAAGATCGAGTCTTTTTTACATTTATCAGTTGACAAATAAAGTTTAAAGAATAAGTTTAACTCTCGTAGAAAAAAAAAATTTAATTTCATACACATAAATTGACCTAAAATATTTCTTACAAACTCATTCAAAAAAAAAAAAAAATACTTGACCTAATCCCAAGACTCCTTTTTCAATAAAATTTCTGATGCAAACAGATTTCATCATATATGTTCCAATCTAAGTCAATAGAAAAAACTCAAAAATTATTTCATCACTTAAAAAAGAAAAAGAAATATTGTATTTTATTTTTATTTTTATTTTTATTGAGCGGAACGGAATTCATTGCGCGTTGGTGCAAGATACTCCCCTTTTTTCCCGAGCCGATCCCACGGGATGACATGTGGGTCCCATCTTTTGAATTGTAGCGGTCAGGCGGCGGCATAGAGCGTGGCTAAGAGCGCGTGGTATTGTTGGAAAATTAGTGATCAGTGCAGTTAGACGTGCGAGACACGCGTCCAGTAAAAGGAAAGGATTCAGTTAATGAGTTGTTAGACGTGGCACTAGATCCGAATCCCTCGACTATCACAGCGAAGAAAAGCAGATTATTATTTTCTTTTTCTTTTACTTTTTACCACTAAAATAAAAATGGCAAGCGGTAGCCATTAAAAGAAATGGTAAAATGTCCGGACCGGCCAGTTGGGTCGGGTTCTTTGTACGAAAGTTTTTAATATATTGTTTTAATAATACTATAATGTGTTATGATTTATTAAAGAATTAATATTATTAAAATAATAATAAAATTTAAATCTAAAAGATTCATGAATATTTATAAAAAAAATTCAAAATAAAGAATTTTAATAAAAAAATTAATTATTAACTTTTCTCATCCAATAAATGTATCTGGTCTGATACGGTACAGTACAATACGAGACGATGGAATGCAATGGGATAGATGGTAGAGGGCTGCCTGCGCCCAAAAGCGATGATTCACTTGTCCCTGTTTTTTTATAAAGATCTCGTGACATACAACTGAAACTACTCTCCTTAGATGGCCGTCTATTTCAAGAAATTAAAGATTAAACTAAAATGATTTTTAAAATATAATCTTAGAAAAAAAATATTAATATATATATATATAAAATAACTGTTTCAATCTTAAAAAACAATAACAGTTTTTTAAGTAAACTTTTTTTTAAGCCTTCAAGACAAATAAAAAATATTTTTTTTATTAAAGAATTTATTTTATGAATTATTTAGTATTTTTTTGTAAAATATATCTTAAAGGTTATTTTAGTCTAATTAATAATATTTTTTAACTAATGTTAAGATAGAAGTTAACAATTATATTTTTTTATATTAAAATTTTGTTTTTTGACTTTTTTAGATTGAAAAAAATATCATAAATTTTTTAGATTAAAAAATTTATTTTAAAGATTTTTTAATATTTTTCTCTAAAATAATTATGCAGTGGACTCATTAAAAAAATTTCCCTCTTGCACTACATCTAATATAGAGTGGATTCAAGAATAAATAAGTGGAGTAGAATGGACATGTAAAAGAAGACGAAATTTAACATGGTCCCGTGTAGAATGTGCTTGGGTATTCCTGTTTGGTTCTATTCCGCCCTTTTCCTTTCTAATTATTTTTTAAGTAATATAAAATTTTTCAACATTATCATAATTTTTAAATATTATTATATTTATAGATTTAGATATGTATACATATATAGTATGTGTATATATATTTATGTATATATAATTTTTACATATATGTATATATATATATATATATTTTCGTGTTTGTAATAATATTAATTAATTAGTTTTAATATTTTAAAAAAATTAATTAATTAATTTTTAGACGGAGACAGATGGAAATGGAGACGATACTTGAAAAAGACTGGGTGAAAATGGAGATGGGGAACACATGATTAACAGGGTAAGATTAGAACAAAAAATGCTACTTTTAAATGGGGGCGTCGAGACAAGTAAATTTGTTTTGAACTGTTTTTATTGTCATTCTTGATTATCAAGGGTAATGAGTTTTAAGCATGGAATTTCAAAATTTTCGGTTAACATTTGTTTACATTTTTAAAAATAGATTTTTAATTTTAAAACGCAGGATAAGTGTTTGGCAAGTTATTCATTTTCATTTTTTTTAATTTAGATTATCATATCTAAATATATTTTTACAATTTTTAAAAAATTAATTACAAATTTTTTGAAATATTTTTCAAAAAATTATATCTGAATTACTATCCAAACGTCGTATTGAGTTTCAACCCTTCTCTTTAAGCTCTATAATTCTGTAGTAAAACTAAATGCTCGACTAATAAAGTTATAATAACTTTTTATTCATAAATAATATTTGAATGTTCAAATATTAGTGTTCAAATATTTAGGTAGAGTAGACTCTATTAATAAGACTCATAATGATAAATCTTATTTCATATGAATATCGAGTATCATTTGAGCATCAAATATTTAAATATTGAATCAGTGCTCTTTTATTTATTGCCCATAATCACACCTAAACTCCTCCAAATCTCGCTGCTCTGAATTAAGGAATCAGCTAGTCTTGGATTTTTTTTATTTTTATTTTATTTCAAAAACCCATTTGTTTTTCTAACCTTCTATAATACTCAAATTCCAGCTACAAAGTAGTAAGATTAAGGAGTTCCATTTATTTTAATCGCGTTATTAATTACAACAATTATACCTGATAAAACTTATAAGGGCCCAAATCAGAATTATAAGACAGCTGAACATAGTTAGAAGAGAGATAAGAATCCTAAACATGTTTGATTCTAATGCAATCTTACACAGTTGAGGGTCGTTTCAGTTGATGAGTTACAACAAGGACACAAAAAAAGAGGATTGGGTGGTTATAATCTCCTTGAACTTTGAGCCACACCGTGTTGAGATGAAATTTCTCTTACAAAAATTGTTTTTTTTTTTCCCTTTTTATCAATGAGAAGAATGTTTATTTACAAGTATAAAAATTGTCTTCTTTTTTTTTACTAATAAAAAGAATGTTTATTTTTTACAAGAATATATATACTTTACAAATAAGTCCAAGTCGTTATTAAAAATATTATATTCAAACCAGTTATAAACTCTGTTCATTTAGAAATAAATATAGCATTATATATTTTTATTTGAAGAAATTTAAAAGGGTGACCTTTTTTATAAAAAAAAAAGAAGACATGATATGACACTTGAATAACAATGAAACGAGTTTGGAGCGAAGAATTTCATGAAAAAAATAAATTTCTATCAAATCTATTTAAATACCATAATAGGTGGGGACAGGTCTATATCGACTTCTTATTTATTTATTTTATTAAATCAAAATATTACATGTATTAAAATAATAAATATACATGATATTATTTTATTTTTTAAATATATAATAAGATAAATTACACTGACTTCTCCTGAAGTTTTTGACAATTACACTGACCTTTATTAAGATTTCTGAAATTATACTGATCTCTCATACTTTATTTGACAATATACAAATACTCCCTCTAATCAAATTTTATAATAAAAATGACAAAATGGCCCCTCTTATTTAATTTTTTTTTTTTTTTTACATTTTTTCAATTTTGACCAAATTTTTTAAACTTTTTTTTATATAAAAATTAATTAAAAGTAAATAACTTATTTGATTTTATATAAAAATAAATTTAAAGTTCTAATCAATATTTATTTAGAAAATAAAAAAAATTGGCAAAATTAAAACAATTGAAAAAAAACATGAAAGTGATAATTTAGTTATTTTAGAGAAAGACATTAATTAAATTAGATATTTATATATTGTCAAGTAAAATAGAAAAAATTGGTGTAATTTCAGAAATGTCAAAAAATGTCAATATAATTATCAGAAACTTCATGAGAGATTAATGTAATTTATCCTATATAATATTATCTAATTTGTCTAAACTTCTAATAATTAACTAAAAAATATTATTATAAATATTAATTATATAATATAAAATTTTAATGTAAAAAATATAACTTCTTTTGATTCATCCCATTAAAAATGAATAGATCGAATTCTCCGCGAATGAATTTAATTGTCAACCTTGACCATCGGATACTCCAACATACCAAAAAAAAAAAGAACTCTATTTGATAGTTCGACAATGTGTATATACACTAATAATTGTATACACATATTTCATCCAGCAATATTATATTTTTTAAATTTATATTTTAAATAATGTGATAATAAAATAATAATATATTACATTCACACGTTAAATACATATTTTAATGTAATAGCAGTATTACTGTACCAAATAATTTAGGAAACGTTTGAGAGGCAAACTATTTACCCATTTCATATATAGAAGAAAAGTTGCGTTCTATTTTATACACTGTAGTGATCGTCTACAATTCAAAAGTTACAGTAGACGTTAATGACTCTTATCATCATCTGTTTATATGGATGGACAGAGCGGCAGAGCATTTGCAAACGGGAGACGAATACAACAATGGCCTCCTCTGCTACACCCTCAACTCTAATGCTAACCTACGCCGCCTCTTCCGTCCTTCCCCAAGAACTCAACCCCTCTATCTCCTTCAAACCCAATCCACTCTTTTTTACGTCCCCCAAGACATTCTCTATCTATCCATTGGTGTTACAGTGTAGAGGGAGAAAATCATGCAATTGGCTTGATATTTCTTCACCCAAGTCTGGGTCTTACCCAGTTGTTGTGGCTGCTTTGGCTGCTGAGGTAGAGGTAGAAGAAGATGTGGAACAGCAGGAGGAAATGGTGGAAGGTGGTGTCGCATCATCAACACCTCCAACAAAGCCCAAGAAAGGCAAAGCTGCATTGCCTCTGAAGAGGGATAGAGTATGTATAATTAATGGGTTTGGAAAGAGTTTGTTCTTTATTATAGTCTAGAATTTTAATGTTGAGATAAGTAGAGAAAGAGTGTGTTAATTTCATCTCAATTTGTTGGCTTTCTCTCAAACCCCTGAATAATTGATGCATATCAGCGATGAACACAATGGATTTTGCTTGATCTCTTCTTTATTGTCAATTTGTAATTTTAATTTCAGAAAACCCTTTTGTATTTCCTCGAAGTGAAACAGTGAATCCTTTATCTTATGCCTCTTTATTTCTGCTTGTTTTAGAATTCTGTATTGTGGACGAATATTCTGATCTACTAGTAGATTTGCTCGACTTTTATCTTAATTATAATTTCAAAAATCTCTTATTCTTGTTGTTGTAAGCTCGTGAATTTTGGCTTAATTTGTTGATGCATTCAAAGGGTTTTGTTTGATTTATCCCTTATTTTGTGAGACACAATTTATAGGTTTTCACACATTTTAGTTTCAGGACAACCCTTTTGTATCATCTGGGGTTCCTCTTCTTCTTCTTTGTGGGTTTTTGGTCCCTTTCATTGTATTGTTTATTTAGGCTGATATGTTCATCCTCTCACACCTTTTTTCTTTTTTCCTGTTTAGACTTTAAGCTTATTCATAGGTTCATACTCTCTCTCTCTCTCCTAACTCTTTGCCTCCCTTTTCTGTTGGGATTTTCAGACGAGGTCTAAGAGATTTTTGGAAATTCAAAAATTGAGGGAAAATAAGAAAGAGTACGACTTAAAAACCTCAATATCACTGCTCAAGCAAATGGCAAGCACAAAGTTCGTTGAAACAGTTGAAGCTCATTTCCGTCTCAACATTGACCCAAAATATAATGATCAACAACTGAGGGCAACAGTGAGTGTTCTAAGCATTGATTGATTATGAGAAAAATATGTTGAAAATCTCATCGAATGTTTGATGCTACAGTTAATCTTGAACTCTTTTTACTGTAGGTAAATTTACCGAAGGGAACTGGTCAGACTGTTAAAGTGGCTGTTCTTACTCAAGGTTGTTACTCTTTTCAAGTCTCACTTTTATACACGGTTCTAGTATGCTGGATAGTGAGTTTTTATTCTCGTTGTATGGATAAAAATTGACATCTTTCTTAATCAGTACAAAACAGGTAGGCTTGTAGAGAGTGTATGAGCAAAAGAAGAAAAGAACCAAATATGTAGTAGTCATCCCAACTCTCTGCTCCCCAATCACTGCCATCGTTGTCTTTTATCCTTATAAAGAAGTGCAGCTCCCGATATGAAGCCTGCGCCTGGTGGTTTTACTCCATCAACTTATACAGACACACATATATTTTGATAGGTAAAAGACACACACACACACACATCCATTATGTCCCAATTGGAACCTTGAACCCTCAACCTCCTCCTCCTCATGAGGTGGAGGTGATACCATTCAACTTATACTTGTAGGCAAATAAGTCTAGCTTGTCTAAACTAGGGACATCCACATTTATCCAACATAAATTATTGAAGTTTCAGTGATAAAATACACAATAGAACCCATTGTTTAAAGAAAGGAGGAAGGGAAAATAAAAATAAAATAGAAAAATTATTCATCAAATGTCCAACTGCTTACTTTGTCTTTATGTATTGTAAATATATGCAGTTATGAATAATTTTCCCAAACAAATAGGAATTAGACCTAACATAATTTTGGATAAAAAGTTCAACATTTTGATATGCTTGATAGGGGTAAAGGCATAGGTGTCAAAACTTAAATAAGCATTTGAATTGCATATGAATTTTGATGATCAAGAATTGGCAATTAGCGCAGGGAAGAAACTGTTGAATACCTGGCATCTCATGGGAATTGATTTTTATAAGTTGTTCATGAGCGTTGAAGATTTGAACTAACAATTTTCAAATTATAGAAAATTGTGGTAGTGAAGAATTACCAAGCAATTGATGAATGTAAATAATAGTGTGAAATCTTCTGGGTAGTGGCATTGATGACTTAATTCTCAAGATATTAATATAATTTGTTTATAGGTTAGGGTTATAGTGTTAGGATTTTAAGATAAAAGACCAAAGGAAGTGAGGGCAGGTTGTCTTGAATTAGCAAAATCTGATCGCGGAGGATCAAGGACAAGAAGAAGAACTATCACTTCCAAGATTCTCCAAAATACTTAGAGAGAGGGAGAGAGAGAGAGAAATCATTCTAGCAAATTCGCTTAGGATCCCTCACCCCGGAGGTTAGGGTCCAAGAACCATCACTCATTTAAAAAGCTACTAGCAATCTCTATTCCAAACTCTGTTAAAGTGAAAGAGTATATATATTTTATATATATATACAGTCCGACTGCTGGTTGCCTTGTAAGTTTGTTAGGAACATGACTCCAAAATATTAGAAACTTTAAACTTTGACTTCGAAATCTACGCTAGACATACACAAGGCCTCATATGAAGTTGTCATACCATAACTAAGTGTCTAAGCCTAATTAACTAAATAAAACCAATGTGTCATTGCTACAGCCCAATTCCATGATATAAAAAATTTCTGAAATAACTTTGATTTAATTTTTTTTTTATATTTAAATACTCTTGGTTTAATAATATATATGTATACTTGCAAACTAACCTATAAAAAGGACTTGAATTAAATCAAGACCGAATTACATAAGTTCCCAAGTGGGCCCCATTTAGCAATTGTTGGGAGGGCTAGATTCGATAGCTAACTTGATTGTGCTCAAGGGTTGGCTACTTCTTGTTTATTTACTTTGAAGTCTGAACTTACTAATTAATCAAATGACTTATTTGTTGGAGCAGTCCCGTGTTTTCCCATTATTCTGGGATTCGTTCTTGTAAAAAAAATGCTATATTTACTCTTAAATAGTTTCTTCTTCTATAATAATCTAATTTAAATGGGTGGATATTGAATGTTTAGGATGTTGCCATTGCTTTGTGTATAGGCATAGATGTGTGACACGGATTGAACATAATACAAATACGTAGTAATGGGCCCTTCCTCCCCCCTCCGGGGGTGGTTAGAAATTGAACTTGCACACATTATGGATACTGCTGCTACTACTGCTACTGCTACTTCTACTACTACTTGCCGATGATACCAAATGAGGGCCTCAGTTAATCAGATACTTATATAACGTAGTTCTTTGTTTATTCTAAAAAAATGGCTATGCTCGTGTAACCTAGTTCTTCTATTTTAAAAACTAATTGTTTTGTTATTTTTTAGATTCTGGTAACGCTCCTTTTAGGCATTGTGGCCCTTCCTTTAATTTTTTTTTTTGCAATAGTGTCCTTGCCATGCCCTACATGTTTGCGCCATGTTTGCCACACATCATGCCATGTCTCACAGGCATGTCAAACATGGCAGCAACTTCTTTGCAGGAGTGTCTGCTGTGCTACACATGCAGAATCTCTATCACAGGCTCATGAATTTCAGATTCTGTCAGTTTTCTGCTCATTCTCTTAGCTATTGTTGTAAACTTTGCATATCACCATCTCGTTGGGCTCCTTATTGTATGGCTGAATATCCACAGGTGAAAAGTTCGATGAAGCAAAAAATGCAGGAGCAGATCTGGTTGGTGGAGAGGACTTGATTGAACAGATAAAAGGAGGATTCATGGAGTTTGACAAATTAATTGCGACTCCAGATATGATGCCCAAGGTGTGGATCAGCTTATCTTGTCATAATTAATTGGATAGAGAGCTTCTGCTGTATTTTCATTTTGTGTGATTGGGAAAAACTTGTAAATAGAAATATTAGAAGTTTAGAGGGTTATATATCTCTTATTTAAATGAAAAACACTCATAAACTTTGTAAGCATTTGTCATTCAAAAGCACTAGTTTAGATGATGAAATGCTGCAGATGCATTTCTCTATTTTTCTCACTTCTTAATTACAAGGTTTTAAAAAATTTCGGTAGTGCTTATCGGCTACTATCAAGATGGGATGCCTAGAACTTTGCCTCCACTAGAAAAAAGCCCATGTTCTTCTCCTTTAACACCCCCCCACCACCCACCAAAAAAAAAATTGTTCCTCATGATGGTATTTTATGTAAAATGTATAATGTGCGAGTTTTATGATCCAGTATTACTCTTAACTGTTGATTATAAAAATAATTTGGTATTAATTAAGAACTCGTCTTTTGTTTGAATTCCCATCATGCATTGCCATGTGATGTAACTAACCTGCCTTTTTCTTCCTCTTACAGTTACGAAGTTTTGCTCTCTGATATCTGATTTCAGGATACATTTAATAGAATGCAAATGTGTTCATACAAAATCTTAAAAGCTCCTGCAGAAATCAGGAATAGCATGCTATTACAATCCAATGTTCATGTTTTATAACCAGTCTTTATGGTATTACAGTTTTTTATTCTTTTAGGTACCATTTTGTTTATCTGAATCTGATATTTTGGGGCGTGTCTGTGTGTGTGTGAGTGAGATTATCAGTGGATTAAAAAATTGAGCTATTCAAACCAGTAAGATGTCAATTTGATCTCTTTCAGTTGGACTATTAATGTGGTTGAATAAGAACCAAATATTAATTAAAAAATTAATCATTTACTTGAAATTATTGAAGGAAACTGCCACTCTCTCCCATTTAACCAATTATTGCAAAATCCTGTAGGTATCTTGGTATGACCGGTTTTTGCTGTTTTTTCTGTTTCTCCTGGCTTTGGGTTGTACAATGCTGGACATTCTGTTCGAACTTTGCACCTCCAGTTCAGGCATCTTTTGTTGCACTAAATTATAACCCTTTTTTTTTTATAGGTATGGCACACACCCACACTCACTTTTTCCAATTGAGACTTGAACCCTCAACTTCCTCTTTGAGAGGTGGAGGAAATACCACTCAAGCTAATTCTTGGTGGTACTTGGAAAGTTTATATGCTTATACATGCCATATGTTTTGTCTCTGCCATTTTTAAAGCACAAGGTGGTGGTAGCATCCACGCATGCCGCAAGTGGTCATAAAGATTCAGAAATACGGAACAAGTGACTTGAATTGCAATTATTTGAGCTGGATATCTTTGATATATCCTTCTTTCTTATGTAGTGCAGAAATCAATAAAAGTTCCTGGAAAAGGAATAGAGTAGCTTTTTAGACTGCCTAAACAAAAGCAGGATGGTGATGGCTTCTTTTAGTATTGTAGTATATAATCTTAATCAATTCTATACATCGATTCATCCTGGATTTTTTTTTCCTTTTTGTTTCTTTTTATTAATAGAAATATATGAATGAAGGCATATGCTTTTTTATGTATTTTCTGAGATGAGGTTTCCTCATGTTGGCTAGAGAAAAAGACTTTTTATATCCTGAACTTCATTTACATTTATCCCCCTTGCATCAGGTTGCCAGTCTAGGAAAGATTTTGGGGCCACGAGGACTCATGCCGAATCCAAAAGCTGGTACTGTTACAACTAATATACCTCAGGTATGTTTGCATATTTTTGTTATACGCACTCAGTTTGCATGCATGTATTCACATACGGAGTAGACATTTCTTGATTCTATTCTTCTGATGGGTGGTATTTCGTATTTTTACATTTCTTTTGTGATATAGCTACTCTCTGATGGATCTCAGCTTTATATGATTTCAAATGAAACAATAAGGGAATCAACAGGGAAGAAGAACAGATAAAAAGATAGAAACAGCTGAATTGTTGTTATCTTTTTATTGTTGAATTTATTTTTACTCATCAGCAAGAAGTGGTGTCGAAAATATGACTTTTCTGGTGACTAGCACCCTTTGAAGTTTAGTTAGATTTATTACTGGATTCACATTATCCTTTCTTGCAGGCTATAGAGGAATTCAAGAAGGGCAAAGTTGAATATAGAGCAGATAAAACTGGGATTGTTCACTTACCCTTTGGAAAGGCGGATTTTTCAGAGGAAGATCTTCTTGTAAACTTGCTTGCTGCAGTGGTATGTTCTTTGACCCTCCTCTCATGCTCCATCACTGTCTGAAATACTTTGTTGTGAATTGAAATTTTTTATTTCATTTTCATTTTTCTAATCTGGTAGAGATCGGTAGAAGCAAACAAGCCATCTGGTGCAAAGGGAGTATACTGGAAAAGTGCACATATATGCTCATCAATGGGGCCATCCATTCGGTTAAACATAAGGGACATGCTTGATTACAAGCTTCCATCGAATGTTTAAAGAACATGACTACACCTGTAAATTATATCTTCTACTGTTCATTAGCTTCTCGGGTGTCCCCACGAGAGCTTGCTGTTTAGAAGAGGATAGGATGGAAACTAGGATGAAGAAAAGAAGGGAGACCCTGAAAGCCATGTCCTTGTTGAAACTATTCTGGAAATGTGCATGCTCGCTTCTTATACACCAGTGTCACAAAATCTTTTTCACTGTTATCCTAGATATTACAAAATTTGACAGATCAATTACCTATTTTCTCTTGACTCGGGAGGCATAATGCATGATTTTTATTTTTTTTTGTTGAATTGCTATCTGCTCTGTTGCCTAGGTTTTGTTGAATTGCTATCCTCCTCGACCTCTCCAACCGCCATTATTACTGTAGCAAGGAAAATCCTAGTTTTAAAATTTGCACTTTCGTTTGTTTTCTCGGTTTCCAAATGGTATTAAACTTCTCTTGGGGTCTCAGAGATCTATTTTAAAGCTTTAAAACACATCATTAGTCACTGGGGCTCGAGATTGGCCATCCATGGCCGTGACCTGTACATGGCTTGTAAATGATCATTTCTTGACCAAACAGTTTCTCCACTGAGGACAACCCCATAACTCACATGCCAAATCACCATTAACAATCTCCAATGCAGCTTTGATTTAAGTATCTTCTTTCATAAAGATGATTCTAGAGGAGGGAAGGCTACAAATCTAACCTTTGATCTAAATTATAAGCTGATTTAACTGAGATGAAGCCCTTCAATGAGGGATCTAGCAAAAGCAATCTAGCTTTACAATCCAAGAATCTCAAAATATATTATTTGGTGATTCCTGATCAAACATCACCCCCTCCCTCACCAAGTCCAATTTCCCTGAAGATCTGAGCTCAGGCACTAGCACTCGAAAAATCACACAAGTCAGTCAAAGTGAGAGCTAATTGCACAATATAATTGTGTTTATGTTTTCACAAAATACTTTATAAAATTTATTTTTCGTATTCTTGGCTCCCATGTTCAAGGTCTAGATCCGTCATTGTATATATTGTCAATTATATATATTAATAGGTTACTGTAGCAGCAGCAAAACACTTGTAATTGGCAGGTTATCAATGTAGTAGAAAATATTATGTAGTGTTTTTGAATTTTTTACATTGATATGTAAATTGATGAATTGGATTAAATGTATCATTGATTATTTTGGAAGGTTATTTGTATCAACAGGTCATTAAAATAGGGGAGAAGTATTTTGGAGAAATAATTTCTGTAAAAAAAAAAGAAATACTTATTACTAAGTGTGAAAATTTTTGAATAATACTGATGCTAACAAATGTCAAAAATATTAAATAATTTCGATGATAAATCCACCAAAGAATCGTCGGTAATAAAAATGTATATAGGAATTTAGAACGACGTCGCCAATATAATCACATTTTAGGACAATTAAATTTAGTCACAGGTAGCCAACCATTTGAGACACTTTTAGGCGTCTGTATTAATAATTTTATTCATCTGACAAAATTATTATTAGTAAGTAGAAAACTTTGACAGTTAAAGACGTCACTAATATTTATGCTTTTTTGACGATATTTGATGTCGGTAATTATTGTTATTTGTTGACTAAATTTGTTTTATTTGTTGGGATTGATATTTATAGCCGATGTTTATTATTATCGGTATTAGTTTATTAAATAGAGACAGACACTAAGTTGTGTTTGGATGGGCAGGTGGAATTGTCCATTGACCATTTTCACGTTTTAAATGAGCTTTTGGAATAATTGGGTATTTGTTTGGAATTCTCGAAACACCCGTTTAGACATTTTCAAGAACCAAATAAGCGTTCTGAAAAAGTGCTAGTAAATATATATATATTTTTTAAATGCCCTTCTTCTAAATATTCTTTTTCACTGTTCATTTAAACGAACACTAACAATCATAATAAATGTTCAGGTGGCATGAACAAGTATAGTGATATTACATGCCAAATGCATGTTGTCCATTATATTACCACTACATATAACAAATTCTCATAATCATTCCATGCTTCCAAGCATGTCCATAAATATGATGGATTCATATTTTATCAATGATTCTTAAATTAACATGCACAAACACCAATCATGCTTCACTGCAAGAAAATTGCTTTATGCCGACACATAAAATTGTCCTGAATAAAATTGCATGTAATAGGCAATAAGATTATGAGTATGAGAAAATTAAGACATGTTTTGAGATGCCATGTAACAATATTGTAAACTTATCGTATGTTGTATTAGATGAAACCTTATTTGGACATTTAAGGAATCTCTTTATATCATTTAAATTTAAGAGTTGAATAAACCTAGCTCCTACTTTGATGAATAGGTATATCCTAGCAAATCTAATGATAAATTAATTTAAGGGCTTAAACCTATATTAGCGCGTTCACCCTTGAATTTTTGAAATTCGGGACGTGATAGACTTAGTCTGACTCAACTAAGTTGAAACTTTGGCGCCGTTACACTAAAAAATTGACATTCGCCTTTTTCTTGCTTATTTTGAGGTCTTATTTCATTCTAATTGCTTCTAAATACCTAATCACATCATTTTAATCATTTCTATATTAATTAACATATTAAAATAAAATTATCCTCTATTATAATATTAATACTATAAAGAATTTTTTTTAAAATATTAATTATTAAATAATATGATTATTAGGTTTAACTATTAATACAAGTATCACAAGTATTAATATAAAAAATAAAGATATTGAATTGTTGACAATTAATTAATTAATAAATTTTATGATTATAAAAAAAATATTTCAAGGTATAAAAGTCCATTAAACATTAGTACATTAACATTAGGAGGTCATCTAATTTGAGTTAAATTTATACTACCATTTTAGTTTTCTAGCCAAATTAGGATTTTTATTTCATTATATATATGAAGTAATTAGACTTTCATAATTATGATTATCATTAATAATATATCATATTCATTTTAGAGATGTTTTCTCTTATTTTGTAGTAGATTTCATAGTATTATCACACTGCGTCAAAAAAGCAGTCTAAATTGCAAAAAAAAAAATTGGTAAATGTAGCTTTATATATTTTGAAAAAACAAAATTAGCATAGAAGTAATCTTACAAACATGTTCAAATAATCAAACATGTTTTTAGTGAGTATTTTGTATAAGCACAAATGATAAAAAAAAAAAAACTACAGCTTCAAGTATTTAACACCATTAGTCTTACACTTATCACCCTTCTTTATCATTTTGGTTATCCCCCTTTTATATGGAATTATGGATTCACTGTCCATGAGACTCACCAAAAAAACTCACCTATGTAAAAAAATTGATAAACCTAAGTGCCTATTTTATTGAGCGGTAAATAATTATAATTTAAAAAAGTGTAATTTGAGTTAAACTATAAGTGTTTGATGAGTGTATTTGAAATTGACTTAAATGATATTCTAGTTTTTGAATGAACTGTTAAAAGCATCAAATATGTTATATAAATAGAAAACAAATAATTTCAATCTATGAGTTTGAAAAAAGCTCATCACGACACTTTTCGCGTTTTGACTTGATAACATCCAAACAAATGTTTTGAAAACATCAAAATAAATATTCAAATATTAAAAAAAAATCAAATTTAAATTCCGAAATACCAGTTTCAAAAATGCCACCACTCATCCAAACATGCCTTTAAAAGTAAAAGAAAAAAAAGGCGAAATGTATAGAATTTTTTTTTTTGAATGGGTCTAATACAATGATGTATTAATGTGTCATTTCAATGATTTTCTACCATGTCTGATATGACCCCCACCTTTTGTAGTAGGATATACTACATATGACAAAATGTCATTAGAATGACACGTTGTCATGTGGTGTGCCAGATCAACTAAAGAATATCTTGTAACATTCCTCATCCTCATTTAACATGATTAGGCGAAAGTACAAGTAAACTTCACTAGGCTGTAACTCATTCCAAATTTTGAAGAAAAAAAATTTATACATATAAAAAAGTAGTCCTTTTTAAGTTAGTCCAACTCAGAATTTTAACCTAATTCAATTTTTATTATTAAATTATGTCAGTATTCATTCCAAAATTTTAATCCATCCTAAGATTTTTTTACTAAATATATATATATATATATATATATATTTTAGCCTTCCACAGATTTTTTACTAAATATATATATATATATATGTATATATATATTTTTTAGTATGCGTCGTCCCAATTAGATTTGTTGGGAGGCTAACATCCAATACCAACTTAACTATCAATGTTTCATTACCAAAAAAAAAAAAATAGTAATAATCGTCCGAGTTCAGGAAGATTAACAGACTCAGAACAAAGTAATTTTCAAAATTTTACAAAAATGCTACTCCGTCCAAGAAATTAATTCAAAAGTACTGCCTCGGAGATAATAAGCCTATTTTATAGTTCAAATTTAAAACTTAATGCATGTGTGCACATATCTAATTAAAATTTTCCTCTTTTCCATTCTTATACTCAAAAAATAAAAATAAAAATATTGTTGCCTTCCACTCAAGTGTTGTCACATTGATTTGGGCAGCACAATGCAGGTCGAACTCGGGTTGAGTCATTTTCACGTCTAATCCAAGCTCTAAAATAATTGACCCAAATTTGATCTTAAATTCGAACAATTCAATCCGAAATAAAATTTATTAGTTTTGGGTTCAACCTGAGACTGAATCAAAACTCGATTACTAATTTCAATTTTTTTGATTTTATTAACATTTTTTAAAAATAAATCATTGTCTTTTTTTTTTCTATTTTTATTATACATTAAAAGTTTCAACAATTTTTCTTTCTAAAAAAAATAAAAACCGTTAAAATAATTCTTTCAACATAATTTAATTTTAAAAAAGTGTTAAAAGTAAATAAATTTTTCAAATTATAAAAATATAAATAGTAATTCTGATAAAGAATTTTTATTAATATAATAATGTATAAGTAAAATATAAAAAAATATATAAAATATTAAATTTGATTTCGGATTAAATTTTGATTTTTAAAGTCTCAATTTAACTCTAACTATAATTTGTGTTTTTTTTTACCCAAGTTAAGTTTAAAAAATAAGCCCAAAACCCTTAAAAAATTTACCCATTCCGAGTTGAGTTTGAGTTAGCCCTCAAGAATTGCGCCCCTAGGGGCACCACTCTTTCAGCAAATACAAGGAATCATAAATCAAACTGAAAAGCCGAAAAGGAATCCATGTTTCAATTGTTAATCATTAATACAAGGAATCATAAATCAAACAGAAAAGCCGAAAAGAATTCCTTATTTCAATTGTTAGTCATTAAAAATCCATTTAAATGTATATAATAGGAAGAAAAAGAACAAAAATCATCCATCGGTGACGTACCAGCTTTCCATATCATATAGACAACTCTGGTAAATAGCGATGATACCTGAAGAGACAGAGAGACAGAGATCGAGGATGAGCGGAGCAGGGAAGGTGGTGTGCGTAACAGGGGCGTCCGGCTACATTGGTTCATGGCTGGTGAAGTTGTTGCTCCACCGTGGTTACACTGTCAAAGCCACCGTTCGCAACCTCCGTCGGCTCTCTTTCCCCACTGCTTCTCTCTCTCTTTTCACTTCACTGCTTCTACTTTACTACCAACTTCTTATTCCTACAATATACTCTTTGTTTTGAATAATCTTTATGTTCAATTTCTGGGTTTGATTTCAATTACGAGAGCTTTTTCTCTCCCAATAGTTGAGGGTCAGTCCAATATATGTTCATTTATATCCACCTTGATTGAAGCATATTCTTTTGCACACACACACACACACGCATATATATATATATATGTATTTTGCATTGTAGAATCATACAGCATATCCTTAGATTCTTTTGTTTACTTGGTGGGAAATATGAGTTTTGTTCTTTATTATTATTATTTTTTGTAAAGTGCTACATCTAGCATGTACAGGGGTTTGTGCCCCTGTTTTAGCAATGTCCATTGATTGTATTTACTTCTAGAAAAAATAAATATTCCACCTTTTAACACCTACAGAATGGAGGCTGCTTGATTATTCCTTAATAATACTCTGTATATTTGTAGCGGGGGAGGGGTACTTAGCTGGACGGTCCATATATAAAATTTACGAATTAAATTAATTATAATTTGTCAAAAAAAAAAAAAAATTTATCTGTTGACTTTAATATTTTTCTTTCTCATCATCATATCTCGTGCACAGTGGCAATTTAGTTTGTATGTTTGGTTCTGTGATGAAATAATAAATTTGAAGTAAGAGAAATACTAGTATTAGTTATGAATAACAGCCACTTATAATTAAATTATGAATTTCTATAAATATGACTAAGGCTAACATTTCTCTTTGAAGCAATATACATAATAGATTGACTGCTAGAAAACAATGTCATTAGGAAATCCCATTTGTTGCAGAAGCGATCTAATCTGAATCATCTCACATGTTTTACGTGTGATAGCTGTATACCAGCTTTTGCACTTGATCTTGCCACTTCATTACTGATAGACATCTATTTTGGCTGGTAAACTAACTATATTGTGAATATGGACAATGCTCTTCTTCATTACCTTTTCCCTCCATTTTTCTCGAGGCATTTTGATAGATGGTACATGATGCTGCACTTTTTGACTCGCAACACGTGAGGGCTCCGCGACCTGTAGAACACTCAGAAAGATGATCAGAGGATCACCGGATGGGCTCCGGCGGTAGCCGCTCCGATGCTTAAGTGAGTAAGGGAATTGAAAGACTATATTGAAAGTCAAAGAATGAGCATGAATTTGAAAGCGTACCTCTAGGGTTTAATATATAGGCCGAAGCTTTCCTAAGTTGATTAGGATTCGACGCCATGAATATAGGGATATGATCATCGGAGATTGCAGATACCTTGTGGGCATTGAGTCGTAGATGGAGATAATCATAAATGGTAGTTTCCGTATTGGAGACTACTTCCTTATTCTTTGCTCGGAATCCGCTAAGGCGGTGACGAGCTCTGAAGATATGGTCTGGACCCTGTGGTCAGTTCTGGATATATTTGTTGGTCATTTCTGACCTTATATGCTGATCTGGATGTCACTGGCTGAGCGAGAATCATGCTAGTTGAACATAAATCGGACTGTGGTCATACGTGTCAAGTGTTGATTGGCTTGTCCTTTTATGGTATATCAGTTACTCCCCCCCCAAGTCCTAGTTTGATGTAAGCAACTAGGGCTAAGAGAGTTATGTATCTCGCTTGTTCGCCCTCCAAGACAATTGTTGGGGCGCCATTTATTGCGTAGTTGGCGATTAAGTCTTTTCAAGGTCACAGTTACACTGGACGGACAGTTGGTTTTCTCGAGAGCATCATTGTTCTGAACCGTCATGGCGTTTGGGCTTGGTGGGTCCCTTCTGATATCGTGTTTATAAATACGGGATGAGATTTTTGAAATGACCTTTCCCTCGACATTTTTACTGTGCTGGAAGATTTCATTTGCCATTGTTGGTTCGTGCGACCTTGAAGAATACAGACCCCCTAAGTGAAAACAGGTTCGACTGATTTTTTCCCCCTCTCTTGCTTCTTTCTTCTTGAGTTTGAGAATAATGTCTGTTCCTTCGGAATCTCGAATTGTGAATGAGGGAGTAGGAGACCATTCTGAGATGGCTGGTCCGTCTGTTGTAGGAAATGTAGGTAACCCTGCTCTTGAATTTATTGAGGAGAGGCCTGTTGATCCTCCCCCTAGTCCAGGGGTTAGAATAGTTGATGCCTTCGAAGAGCCCCGAGACAGGGCCGGGGAGACCTCTGGTAGGTCTTCTCATAGAGAAGAGGGTGAGAGTGCCGTCACTCAAAGCCTCTTGGATGAATGGAGGGTGAAATTCGAATTTCCCCCAAATGTGACTTGCAGAGTTCCAGGACCCATGGACCGTCCCCAAGATGTTAAAGCCGGGGAGATTTGCGTTTTCCTTGCCTGGTTTGAAATGGGCTTAAGGCTTCCATTGTCGGATTTAGTCAGGCAATTCTTTTGCTGGTTCAAGCTCTGCCCTGCCGACCTGAATCTCAATAGCTGGCGGCATCTTCTAGGTTTTATGGTGCTGGGACACCTGAACAAAGTGGACGTGTCTCTGGACTTGATCCGTAGCAATATGGATCTGAAGTTCAAGCAGGCAGAGGGCCTCTATTATATGTCCTTCGAGAAGGGGTTCCGACCCCTGTCTTCCGTTCCTACTTCCAACAAGACGTGGAAGAAGTGGTACTTCTTCGTTGGAGGAGGATGGGAGCATAAGGACTTCTAGGCCGGAGAGACCTCGTCGTTTCCTTGTGTTACGGGCCATAGGGGTGAGACTTATTCTCTTGGGTTTGTTTTAGCTTTGCTTATATCCTCAGAACTGACAAACTTGGTATTTTTCATTTCCTTTGTGCAGTCAAGAGTGCTCGGAAGAGGCCCAAGTTTACTAAGGCTCTGCAGGATCAGTACCGGGCTTTGCTTTCAACTTCTAACCGGGCTCATACTGTTATCGTCACTCCGGACCAAGTGATGGCCACCCGTAGCGCAGAGTTTAAGAGGAGGCTTGCCTCGAGGTGGGAAGTGCCGAAGCCTCAAGTGGTGGGGGAGTCTTCCTCCCCAGCTGAACCTGATGCTCCTTTAGAAGTGAAGAGGAGGAGGTTGATCTCTGGCTCCCCTGAGCCCTCCCCTGCCGAGGCTGAGGAAGCCGAGCCTGCCATTCCTGTATCGGCTGTTCCTCCTGGTCCGAGCAAGAGGTCTAGGAAGGGGAAAGCCCCTGCCGCACCTTCTGAGCCATTTGTTGAGCCGGATTATCAAATTGCCAAGAAGGCATTTGATCAAATATGGGCTCAGGGCCCGCACCGGTACAGAGGGGATGATCCCTTCAAATTGATGACTGAGATGATGACTCTCCAGATGAAGGTAACTTCTGAAGCCTTTCCCTGGCCTTTTGTTTGCTCGATTGTTTCACTCTAATTTATCTGTCTTGCTTTATACAGAGCATGCATAGTTTAGCTGCTCTGATGGTAACCCCCATGGGCCTTGAGGAGGCCGAGAAGCTGAGGACGGAGGTGAACGAGATGAGACTGGAGCTCGGAACAACTCGTTCCCAAATTCAGTCTGCTGAAGAGGGTCTGGAGAAAGCTACACCAGCCTTAAGGTAGCAGAGTCTGAGAGGGATATATTTGCTCAGACGGTTGAGAGGCTTGAGGCGGAGTTGGTTGGTCTCCGTAGTTCCCTTGATCAGAGGGTTCAGAAGGCAGTTGGTCAAGCCAAAGCTGAGGCTGAGATGGAATTAAAAGAGGAAGTTGATCAGATGGGTGATGACCTGATCCTGCTCGGCTTTGAGAATTTCCGAACTAGATTCCAACTTCAGTTCCCGGACTTTGATGTGTCATCAATCGTTCCTCCTGAACCTATCTCATCTCGTCCTGATCCGGATAAGACTGCTGGGGCTCGTGCCCTTAATTTGGAAGAGGACGCAGGCCCCTCTGGGAAATCTTGAGGCTTTATAGGTTTTTGGTTCTCTTTTTTTTTTTTTTTTTTTTTTTGATGTAGTGAATATATTTCCCTTTTGATCAATAAGATTGACTTTTCTTCAGATTCTGCTTGTATTTTTCCCTCTTGTGAATTTTGTTGCAAGTGTGGCTGCTCTGAACCCTTTGCATTTTAGATCAAACAATTGCTTTCCCATCTTCAATACTTGTCATTGAATAGTGAATATAGATCTGCCTTATAAAAATAAGACGAGAAAGTAGATATAGCCAGATAGATAGAGCCTGACTGAGCGGGAGTGGATCTCTGTAGAGCCCTGAGATAGACTGCTCTAAATTAAGAGTCTGTGAGGTTAACTGAGCAGCTTGTGCTCGTCATTATGATGCTCGGTATGCTGAGTACTCGGGATTGGGATATATCCGATCTGCTTGGTCTTTGTTATGTGTCTTGACCCGTTATGAAATAGTTAAGACCAGTAGGTCTAAATCTTTGAATTGGGGGTCTATTTACTTTAGACTTTGTTCCCCTCTTTATTGATTTGGGAGCTCAAGTACTGGACTGCGGTCTCTGTCTTGAGAATTCTGTACTCTGTCTCTTGGTATATTAAAGAGGCTTATTTAATGCACCGCTTAGTTATTCGACCGTCGTTTGGGTTTTCGAGGCCATTCTCTTTTTCACCATTGCGACGGTTCAGTTGGGTGGCTTTTGGACTTCAAGGGTCTATATATATGGAAACGGGGCATACGGTTGCGCTCAACCCTTTTGCTCCCCGATTTGCTTGTGAGAGAAGCCTCATATGCTGCCGGAGTTTCTCCCATTCGTCCGGAGATGATGGAAGATTCTTTGCCTGAGTTAGGAATAATGAGCCTGTGGTCGAGAGTTAACCTCCCCCTTTTTTCAGTCTCCAAGGAAGGATTGAAAGAGGCCCAAGTCTTCTTGTTTCCTCTGGCATCCGGTCGATATTTCTCCGATTGGTGGTGGCCCCTCCCGGATTCAACCGAGGCCTGGAGTGTTGGTGATGAAGACGAAGGTGAGTTGCCTCCCCTTCCTCACGCTCTGTCAGATACCCTTGCTCTAAGTGGCTGGGGTGAAACAAACGGTGTGAAGAAGAAGATTGAAGGTGGGCTACCTTCCCCCCCATGTGTCTTGGCAGAGACCCCTGCTTTATTCTTCTGAGGAGTCATGCCGATTACAAAGGTGGAGAATGAAAAGTCTCCTGAGGCTCAGAGCCCTCATCATCCATTGGTCATGGGACCAGTGATAGTGATGATGAAATGGCCTGGGCACTACGTGATGCAGATTGGGGTTCAGGGTTCCTTCCTTTCAAATGGAGCCGATGAAGGCGGTTTTGAAGGTTTTGGATCTTGTGCCCCTTTATCATCCCAGGAGAAGAGCCATTATGTTGCCAAGCGTAGCTTCTGTAATAGCTTCTGTAATAGCTTCTGTAGTAGCTTCTGTAATAGCTTCTGTAATAGCTTCTTGGTACTGATGTAAATCTTTTTGAGTTATTAATAAAGTTGAATTTTTTCTTCTCTGATCTAATACTTTCTGTGAATGTGCTCTTTTGAAACTTAAGCATCTTCTAATGCGTTGCCGATTGTTCTGCAAATAAATCAAAAACTTAGAAAAATGCCAGAATCGAAGTACTTCACCTTTGGTTGAAACCATGGTGCTGGTTTTTTTTTTTGACAGATAAGTCAAATAATGCAAGTGTTAGATCCGAGGTATTCCGTTCTAGTAAACTTTTAGTTGACAGGTGCTCGGAACCTCTGCCTTTGGATAGACGGGATTACAGAACCCACTAGTTGAAGATGGTCCAGGCTCTGAAGGCCTGTGCATTAATAGATGGACCAAGTCATAAGACTTGTGCATTAATAGATGGACCAGGCTCTGGATGCCTGTGCATTAATAGATGGACCAAGTCATAAGACTTGTGCATTAATAGATGGACCAGGCTCTGGAGGCCCGTGCATTAATAGATGGACCAAGTCATAAGACTTGTGCATTAATAGATGGACCAGGCTCTGGAGGCCCGTGCATTAATAGATGGACCAGGCTCTGGAGGCCTGTGCGTTAATAGATGGACCAGGCTCTGGAGGCCCGTGCATTAATAGATGGACCAGGCTCTGGAGGCCCGTGCATTAATAGATGGACCAGGCTCTGGAGGCCCGTGCATTAATAGATGGACCAGGCTCTGGAGGCCCGTGCATTAATAGATGGACCAGGCTCTGGAGGCCCGTGCATTAATAGATGGACCAGGCTCTGGAGGCCTGTGCATTAATAGATGAACAGTTTTAAGGAAGTAAAAGAAAAAAATTTTATTGATAGTACTTCCGCAAGTGTTCTACGTTCCATGGCCTAGGAACAGGTTTCCCAGTCATGTCTTCAAGCCAGTAAGTGGTAGGTCGAACGACCTTCGTCACTTTGTAGGGGCCCTCCCAGTTTGGTGACAATTTTCCCATGGTGGGATCCTTGGTGTTCTGAAAGACTCTTCTTAAGACGAAGTCTCCAACTTGAAAGCTGACTGTCTTGAGTCCTATCCTGGATTTATTGACCATTCTTTGTTGGTAGGCTTCCATCCTGATGCTGGCTTGATCCCTTCTCTCTTCGAGCAAATCCAAGTTCTCCATCAGCTGCTGATCATTGGATTCTTGCTTAAAGGCCTCAGTCCTCAGAGTTGGCATACCGATTTCAACCGAAATTACTGCTTCTGTCCCATAGGCTAATGAGAAGGGTGTTTCAGAGGTGGGAGTTCTTCTGGTTGTACGGTAGGCCCAAAGGACTCCTGGGAGCTCTTCTGCCCACTTCCCTTTGGCTTGTTCCAACCTTTTCTTTAACCCATCAAGGATTGTTCGGTTGGTGACCTCTGCCTGCCCATTTGCTTGTGGATGGCCTGGAGAGGCAAAGTGCTGCCTGATGTTGAGATTTTCGCAGAATGCCTTGAAGCCTTTACCAGTAAATTGTGTCCCATTATCCGAGATAATTACACGTGGTATGCCAAATCTGCAGACAATGTTCTTCCAGGTGAAGTTTTCGACTTCCTTCTCTGTAATATGCGTTAAAGGTTCGGCTTCGGCCCATTTAGAGAAGTAGTCGATAGCCACCAGGAGGTACTTCCTGTTTGGAGGTGCTCGTGGTAACGGGCCCACAATGTCCATTCCCCATTGAGCAAAGGGCCAGGGACTAGGAATCGGGATGAGCTCGTGCTGAGGCTGGTGTTGGTATGAGGCAAATCTCTGACATTTGTCACACTTCCGAACATATTCTTTAGCCTGTTTCAGCATACCAGGCCAGTAGTAGCCCTGTGATAGAGCTCGGTGGGCTATAGTCCTGCCCCCATTGTGATTCCCGCAAATTCCCTCGTGAATTTCAGCCAAAACATATTGTGACTCGTCTGGAGCCAAACACTTTAACAGAGGTTGAGAGTATGATCTCCTGTAAAGTTTGTCGTTCAGGATCAGGTACCGGGCCGCTCTGATTCGGATTCTTCTGGCTTTGTTTTTGTCCTCTGGGAGGAGCCCGGATCTTAGATATTGGAGGATTGGGGTCATCCAGCTCTGGGTTTGTTCATCGATTTGAGCAACCGATGCTTCCTCAATGCTGGATCCTGGTTGAAAAGAGATTTTAATGGTGGAATCTGCTTCAGACTTGAGGCGGGAGGCCATGTTAGCCAGAGCATCTGCTCTGCAGTTCTGACTTCTCTCAATCTTCTGGATAGTGAAAGTCTGGAAAGAATGCTTTAAACGGTTTACCAGTTCGGAGTACCGAAGCATCCTTTCATCCTTAATGGCAAACTCTCCTAAAACTTGGCTTACTACCAGTTGGGAGTCAGAGAAGACATCGAGGTTCTGAGCCTCGCATTCCAGGGCAAGCTTCATCCCTAAGATTAGGGCCTCGTATTCAGCTTCATTATTAGAAGCCCTAAATCCCAGGCTGACTGCTTTTTTCGATGTAAGTCCATCAGGGGACTGTAGTACCAGTCCTACCCCTGATCCTTGATCGGTTGACGAACCATCAATATACAGCAGCCAGGTTCCTGTAGTTTCGGCATTTTGTGCTTCGTTCTGCAGTGCCGGGGTGAACTCGGCCACAAAGTCGGCTAAGGCCTGCCCTTTGATGGAGTTTCGGGGTACATATGCTATGTCAAACTCCCCTAGCTCCACAGACCACTTGACCAATCTTCCTGATACCTCGGGTTTCCTCAGTATTGACTTTAGAGGATAAGCAGTTGGAATCTCAATTGGATGGGCCTGGAAGTAAGGTCGAAGTTTTCGGGCTGATACGACCAAGGCATAGGCCAGCTTCTCTACTTCTGGGTACCTTTTCTCTGTGTCAAGTAGTGCCCTACTGACGTAGAATATAGGCCTCTGTACTCCTTTGTCCTGTCTGATTAGTGCGGAACTGACCGCGTTCTCAGAGACTGCTAGGTACAGGAGCAACTTCTCTCCTTGTACAGGCTTTGACAGGAGCTCTGGAGAGGCTAGGTACTCTTTTAGTTCTTGGAAGGAAAGCTCGCATTCTTCTGTCCATTGCAAGGCCTTGCTGCCCTTCAGAGCTTTAAAGAAAGGTAGGCAGCGATCGGTGGACTTAGATATGAATCTGCTCAATGCGGCGACTCTGCCGTTTAGTGCCTGAATCTCCTTTCTGGTCCTTGGCGACCTCAGTCCAATCAGGGCTTGGATCTGAGTGGGATCTGCTTCGATACCTCTTTGAGAGACGATGTACCCCAAGAATTTTCCCTTCGTAACTCCGAAGGTGCATTTCAAGGGGTTAAGCTTCATCTTGTGCTGTCTGAGGATATCGAAGGTCCGGGCTAAGTGCTGGAGGTGGCTGCCTTTTTGAAGGCTTTTTACCAGCATGTCGTCGATGTATACCTCCATGGTGCTGCCAAGCAGTGGGCTGAACATCTTGTTCACCAACCGTTGGTAAGTGGCTCCAGCATTCTTTAAACCGAAAGGCATCACTCTGTAGCAGTAGAGTCCTCTTTCGGTTATGAAGGCGGTCTTTTCCTGATCTGGAGGGTACATCTGGATCTGGTTGTATCCAGAGTAGGCGTCCATGAAACTCATAAGCTCATGCCCTGCAGTGGCGTCAACCAGTTGATCTATTCTCGGTAGTGGAAAGCTGTCCTTGGGGCATGCTTTGTTGAGGTCTGTATAGTCAACACAGACTCTCCACTTGCCGTTCTTCTTCTTGACGAGCACAGTGTTGGCTAACCACTCGGGATAGAAAACTTCCCGTATCATCCTGGCGTCCAGCAGCCTCTGGACTTCTTCGTTTATAACCCGATGCCGTTCGGGAGCGATCGGTCTTCTCTTCTGTCTGACCGGGGGGTGATCTGGATCTACCATCAGTTTGTGAGTTATCAGATTAGGATCTATTCCCTCCATGTCCCTAGTTTCCCAAGCAAAGATAGAGAGGTTGTTCTTTAGAAACTTGACTATCTTTTCCTGCTCGGCGGGCGTAAGGTCTGGGCCGATGTACAAATAACGCCCTTCTGTTTCCGAACTGACCAGTATCTTGATGGGCTCGCCAACAGACTTGGCTCGGGTATCTCGTCCCCTTGGGCTCAGGGGCTCTTCAACGCCGGATGGGCAATCTTCCACCTCGGGAGTGTGAGTGAAAACCGGATCTGCACAGTCCCGAGTGTACTGTAATTGCTATTTTGGAGCTGTCTCCTTGAGGGCAATAGCGTGACATTCTCGTGAGGTTGGCTGACATCCCCGGACCGAGTGCACGCTCTGATTGTGGACGTACTTCAGACACTGATGAAGGGTCGAAGTGATCGCCCCTATCTGGTGTAACCAGGGTCTCCCAATGATGACGTTGTATGGAGACTTCATGTTCAGCACCATGTACTCTGAGATGGTGGTCTTCTGCCCTTCACCTTCCCCAATAGTGGTCGGAAGGTCAACTCTCCCCAGGGGGGTGCTGAGGCTGCCATCAAAAGCTGCCATTACGGCAGTGGTGGGCTTGACGCTGTCCTGGTCTATGCCCATTCGCTTAAGCGGTTCGTAGAATAGAATGTTGACTGAGCTGCCAGTGTCGACTAGGACTCTTCTAGTTTCGAAGTTGGCGATTCTGAGGGTGATAACAAGGGCATCACTGTGAGGGCAGTGTACCCCTGCTAGATCTTGCTCGGTGAACTGGATCTCTGGCCCTGGTTTGAGCCTCTTTTCGACGTTGGAGACCTGCAAGATGTTTGGGGCGGTTCTGGCCTCCCGAGCATATCTTTTTCTCGCCCTGTTGGACATTCCTGTAACAGGGGAGTCAGCATGGAGGACGTAGATAACATGGTTGTTCTGCCTCTGAGGCTCGTTTCGTCCTTCCCGCTGCTCTTGCCTCTGTTCGGGCCTCTGATCTGGCCGCTGCTGAGGCTTGTCTTCTTGGGGGTTCTGCCTTCCATCTTGTTTGACGAACTCCCGAAGACGTCCCTTCTTTATGAGCTGTTCTATCTCATACCGGAGGGTCCTGCAAGTGTTAGTAGTATGCCCATGATCTTTATGGAAATTGCAGTACTTACTTTGGTCCCGCAGGCTGGGATCTCCTTTGATCGGCTCTGGCCACCTCAGGTTCTCCCGATCTCGGATCTGCCGGAGTACCTGGTTCGGAGTAGTGTTTAAAGGCGTGAAGTTGGTGAACTCCCTTGGTGCGGAGTTGTACACCGCTCTGGGAGCTGTTTTCTTCTCTGGGCTTCTGACCCTCTTTTTGTTGGAGTCTCTTCTGTGATCCTCCTTCTTAGGGTCCTCCCGCTTCGGATTATCCCTCTGGGTCTGATCCTTGCCCTTCTGGGCTGGGCGGTTGGCTTCTTCCAGGTTGATGTATTTTTTGGCCCGATCCATCAATGCTGCCATATCGGCCAGGGGGCTCTTTGTCAGGGAATCCCTGAAGCCACCTTGGGCAAGCCCGGCAGTAAGGGCCGCAACAAGGAACTTCGGGCTGTAATCCGTGATCTCAGTGAGCTCGGTGTTGAAACGGGCAATGTAGGCCCGGAGGGATTCTTCCCTGGTCTGCTTAACATTCAGCAGGAATTCTGGCCCCCTTCTGAGCCTTCTGCTGGTCATAAATCTATCCAAGAACTGTCTACCGAGCTCGTAAAAGCTGGCAACTGAGTTCGGAGGGAGGTTGTGGAACCACTTCAGAGCTGTTCCCTTCAAGCTGGTGATGAACGTTCGGCACATGAAAGCATCTGAAGCTCCGTGAAGGGCCATCGTATGCTGATAATGAGATAGGTGATCCCCTGGATCACCAGATCCATCATAGAGAGTGAATTTGGGCACCACGAACTTTCTAGGCCTCTCTTCGGACATGATGGCGAAGGTGAACGGTGTGGCTAGTCTTCCGAGCAGCCTGGCCAGTTCGTCTTGCTCTGGAGGGTTCTGAGGTCCCCTTAAGCCGATTGTCCGGTCCATAGACTCGGCAATCTCCTCTACCCTTCGCGGGTCTCTGAGTCTGACATCTTGTGAACCCTGCCTGACATCCTCGGCTTCAGGGTAATAGGGTGGAGTGCGCCCTTCGGATGGAGGAGGAATCCGAACTGGTGGGACTGGCACTGGATGATAAGGTTCCTGTGGTGCCGGGGGTGCTCCCGAAACCCTCGGAGTTGGGGCTCGAGTAGTGCTCCGGTAATGCACGTCGGGGACAAAAACGGATGTTCCCCAGCCAGGAACTGTTGATGGCTGTGGATCTCGGCCATCGTGAGCAACGCCTGAAGGGTGCTCAGGCTAGTTAGTAGGGGCCTGCCCACGAAGTTCTTCATTCCCCGTGGCAACCGGGGGTTGCGTTCCTGCAGCGAAGTTGGCCGGCGGGCTAGGAGAAGCCGCTGCTTGGTTCTGTGTGAGAGTGGCCAGCGTTCTAGTGATGGCTAGCAACTGCTCCTGCACCAGGTCATTATGTCGTTTTATTGCTTCGATCTCTTGTCGCATAGGGTTGGCCGCTGGTCCTCTTGTGTGTGGAGCAGGCGGCTGACGCTGAGCGTTTTACGAATTCTGAGTATTCTGTCGGGGTCGGAGATTTGGTGCCATGGTTTTCCGGTGGGGAAAAAAGATGAATTTACGAATGAAGCACGTAGAGATTAGTCGTTCCCACAGACGGCGCCAAACTGATGCTGCACTTTTTGACTCGCAACACGTGAGGGCTCCGTGACCTGTAGAACACTCAGAAAGATGATCAGAGGACCACCGGATGGGCTCCGGCGGTAGCCGCTCCGATGCTTAAGTGAGTAAGGGAATTGAAAGACTGTATTGAAAGTCAAAGAATGAGCATGAATTTGAAAGCGTACCTCTAGGGTTTAATATATAGGCCGAAGCTTTCCTAAGTTGATTAGGATTCGACGCCATGAATATAGGAATATGATCATCGGAGATTGCAGATACCTTGTGGGCATTGAGTCGTAGATGGAGATAATCATAAATGGTAGTTTCCGTATTGGAGACTACTTCCTTATTCTTTGCTCGGAATCCGCTAAGGCGGTGACGAGCTCTGAAGATATGGTCTAGACCCTGTGGTCAGTTCTGGATATATTTGTTGGTCATTTCCGACCTTATATGCTGATCTGGATGTCACTGGCTGAGCGAGAATCATGCTAGTTGAACATAAATCGGACTGTGGTCATACGTGTCAAGTGTTGATTGGCTTGTCCTTTTATGGTATATCAGTACATATTATATATTGTTTAAAGAATAATACTTAACTCCAAACTTGGTAGAAATAATTTTTTCTTATTTGGATATATGATATGCAATGATATGTGCTTTTTAATTTTTTTTGTTAAAACTAAATAGTCACATAATATACATACGATTGCATGCATGACACACTAAAATTATGATACATATGTGAATGAGAGTAGCTTACTCCTATTGAATTTAGGCTACGTTTGGTACGCAGGAATGGAATAGAATAGGAATGGAATAACATCAGGAATGGAATAGAGTAGGAATGGAATGAGAATAATTATTCCATTCTTTTGTTTGGCTGAATACCTAGTAATGGAATGATAATTTCATTCCTGTGTTTGGTTTGAACCATCAAATTGTTGGAATGGAATGAGAATAATTAATTTTATGATAAATAATTAATAATTATATTACTGAATAATTAATATTTTTTAAAAATATATCTTTTATAATATTAATTATTAAAAAATTAAAATAATTATACATATATTTATATATATCCTATTTATAATATTTTTGGCAAATATATTTGTAATTTTATTTAAATTAGAGTTAAATATATTGTAATTCATCTACATGTATAAAATATTTTTTTATTAATAAAAGTATAAGAAAATTTATAATTATTAATTATAATAATTAATAAATTTTTCATCTACCAAGATTATTAATTATAAGAAAGTTGACTGTACTTGTGGTCGTGAGCTGTAAAGATGGATGACCATTCCATTAGGAAAGGAATGACCATTCCTTAGGTTTTGTCAAGGAATGGCCATTCCTGTGCTAAGTGGAATGGTCATTCCGAACGGAATGGGCATTCCAACATGTTTAAGCATACCAAACGTAGGAATGGAATGGGGACAGGAATGCTCATTCCATTCCTACCTCCATTCCTGCGTACCAAACGGGACCTTAGAGTCAAATGCTGTCCTTGATTAAATTGAACTTACTTGGGCTACAGAAGAAGCCAATACTCCTGGATCTGTAAGAGGATTGGGCTGCAAGCGTTTAAATTTATTTGGGCTCTAAATAACGATATTGGGCCGGACCTGCCAACCCTACCTTCTCGCACTCCGTCCCGGTCTTTCCCATGCTTCTTGATTATAAGACCCGTCAACACTGCCGCTAGGCCTTCAAATTTATTTTGCCCATCTACTTAATTTAGCCCGTCTAGCGAAGAGAACCACGCACGCGTCTTCACCCCCTCATTCTTCATTTGAAATTGCGCCCGACCTCCTTTTTCCGATAAGGTGAGCCTCGTCTCCATTTCTTCTGATTCAAAACCCTAAAGCCGCCTCCTTGGCCGGCAGCTAAAACATAAACAAAGCTCTGTCCTTGTTACGATCCTAAATAGTTAAAAAGACTTGATTTTACGCGTTCTATCAGTCCTAGAGTTTTTAGCATATTGGTCAGGTTCATAACATTGGTATCAGAGCAGGCACTACGTCACGGGTTCGAATCATAGAGGGGGCGACCTAAAGGCTGGATTAAAATGTTTTGGTGTTATGTATGGGCATAGTATCAAGTCATTGAATACTGATAGTTGAATGGAGCCACCAAGAGAAAAAGGGTTATCAACGGGTCAGTGTCGATAGAGTGGGTCGTCGTGGACGTCGGTCCGGAAGTGTGGTAGTTTGTTACGATCTTAAATAGTTAAAAGACTTGATTTTACGCGTTCCATCAGTGGGCTTTTGGCGTATTGGTCAGGTTCATAACAATGGATATAAGAGCAAGCACCACGTCACGAGTTCGAGTCATGGAAGAGGCAACCTAGAGGCTGGATTAAAATACCTTGGTATTATGTATGGGCATAGTACCAAGTCATTGAATAATGATAGTTGGATGAAGCCACCAAAAGAAAAAGGGCTATCAATGGGTCAGTGTCGATAGATTGGGCCGTCGTGGGCGTCGGTTCGGAAGCGTGGTGGTTTGTTACGATCCTAAATAGTTAAAAGACTTGATTTTATACGTTCGGTCCTAGGGCTTTTGGCGTATTGGTCAGGTTCGTAACAGTCCATTTCAATCTCCTCAAAAAAAAAAAAAATTATTGAGATCAAATGCAATATTGCCGGTTTTGAGTGGAAAGTCACTTTAAACCTCAAAACGATGACCAAACAACAAGAAGCATAGCAGAAGGTAACAAAAAGGGCGGGGCGGCATGTTACAAAATGACAGCATCATCCGCACTTCTGCTCATATCAGTAAAATATGAAAGGCATGTCATAGATGTAAATAAATTTTGAGTGTACCTTAGTAGCCTACTGAAAGTTTTCACTTTCAGAATAAATAAATTAATTTAGAAATTTGTTACGATTAACTAAATTTCATATCAAATTTAAATTTGAATAAAAATTTTTAAAAACACCTCTCTAATTGTTTAATCAAATTCATTTTTACTTAAATCTGTAAAATACTGCTCATTGTATCGTGTTTTCACTCAATGAAATAAAGAAGTTTTTGGATAAGGTGAAAATATTTAATAAATAAATAAATAATTTATCAAAGAACTCTATACCAAATGAAATTTTTACTCAAATTTCCATAGGAGATGGTCTTATATAGATATATGATATACAGAGCAATTAATACATGCTCCTTAAGCAGCATTTACTATGGTAGCTGTTATCCTGGAAAAATACTCAGCTCAATCAAATGATAGCTCCTTTGGAGCTGCCATGTTCACTGAAGCAGCATTATATACTTGGATCAGCACCAAAGTCCAATGATTGACACCCTTCCATGGGTCTTTTTGCTCTGAGAATCTACTAAGGGAAGGGTGCTGGTGTGCTTGTTTGGTGGACTAAGTAATATGCCATGTGTCATGATAGTTGATACCTTGAAATGCTGCATGCTGAATTTCCATTTTCATTAAATTCTGTATATCCTATCACATATTTTCTTTGATATGAACTCAAATTAGCATGCCATGACCATGGCCACCTCATTGTGTCAGTGGGCCTAGCAGTTCTATCTAACATTAACTTTTGCATATTTAACTAACATGTCCATTCTTTTGATTGTCACTATTTCTGTTTGTATACACTGCAGATGATCCAGAGAAGACAGCACACTTACTTGCACTTGATGGAGCTAAGGAAAGACTACATTTGTTCAAAGCAAACTTAATTGAAGAAGGATCTTTTGATCCTGTGGTTGATGGTTGTGAAGGTGTCTTTCATACAGCGTCTCCCGTTTTCTTTTCAGTCACTGACCCACAGGTCCAGTCCCCCCATCACTTTCCTGTCTATTGTAGTCTGTTTTTTTGTTTTTTTTTTTTTTTAAATGTCGACATGTTATTCCAGTTAGCCAGCATCTCTGTTATCTGAGGATGAATAATTGATGTTTTTGTTCATAATATAATGCTGAAAGTAGCTAAACTTCTGTGTGACTGATAGCATGTTTTCTTGCACATTCTTACCAGTGCTCTCCAATTTTTAGTTCTGCTACTTTCAGTTTTCAGTGCAAGGAATTTTCTCATGGAAGTTTTTACTATTGTATGTTTATCCAAATGACTCACTTTCTTTGAATTTCACATTTGATGTTTGTTGATCTTTCCTGAGTATTATTTTTCCAGCTTATTCTGACGTGGATGTAATTTTTAAATTAGCCATATCACTAGTAACACTAGTGAATTAATTTGAATTAGCAAAGGAAATAAATACAACAGATTGTTTAGGTTTTGACTTTTTGTGAGCTAAGTTTCAATTCAGTTGCCCTTATCTCAGCCAAACAGGATTTTTTATGGATGTGCAGTTGTTTGGTTGTCCGTTTGTGTGTGACCATCTATTTGGGAGTAATGTGAACTACACTAATCACGACTCAGCTGCTATTTTCCACCATAAAACTTCCAGAAAATGATTAACAAACTCTAAAATCTTGGTCCATGGTTATTTTACCTGGAATGACGTTGGCATTTTCTAGGTATTATCATATTCAAAAGTAGCTTGCTTCTTATAGAATGAATTTTCCAAGGCTCTAGATGGTGCGAAGGGTGATATTTGATTCTTGTAACCAACCCCAACTAAATAATAATGAGAGCTATTGTTGGGTTTAGTCTCATGCTTTATTTGCTTTTTTGTGCAATTTTACCATGAAACTAAAGGAGCGAAGGCTGCAGCTCTTGAAATGACATTTTTCTATTTAAAAAAAGAAAAAGAAAACGAACTTGGTTGTGGAGATACACTCTAGAATAGGGGTGACAATTGTGTTGTGTAATGTTGGCATGGACTTTGGGGTGCAAGGTTAATTGCCTTCCTCTTATTTGGGTTTTCCAGTCAGGAGCATCAACAAGGTGTTGTGCTATTTTGGATCCAGTGGTAGAAAGGTTTTAAAGGCGTCTTGCATGGTGGAAAGGGAAGCATCTCTCAAAAGGAGGGAAGATTACGCTCATCAATAGTACTCTTGCAAGGTGACCGACTTATTTCATGTCCCTTTTTCCTATTCTTGCTTCAATGGAAGGAACATTGGAGAAATTGCAACATGACTTCCTAGTGGGGGAGGAATGGAAGATGAAAAGAAGATTCACCTTGTGAAGTGGTATAAAGTGAAAACTCCAATTCAGGAAGGGGGTTTGGGGGTGAAGAACCTAAAGGTATTCAATAAAGCTTTGGAGATATGGCATGGAGGATGAGGCATTGTGGAAGGACTTGTTGGTCTTAAAGAATGGTAGCGGGGATGGTAGATGATTTTCTAATGAGGCGATGGGGGTTTGGGGTTGTGGTTTATGGAAAGGCATTCAAGGTGGGATTAATGGTTTTCGTAGATGCATTCACTTTGAGGGTCAAATTTTGGGATGACCTATGGTGTGGAGATAGGGATCTTAAGGAGAAGTTTCTGCAGCTATTTAGTTTGGCCAGACAAAAAGAGGTGGTGGTATCTGATTGTTTACCCTTGGGAGGAAGGGATGTGGTGTGGAAGCTGGGATTTAGGAGGAATTTCATGATTGGGAGATAGAGGAGGTGGGACATTTGTTGGAGGCATTGGGTAGGTGTAGGGTAGCCATTGGAAGGGAAGATATTATGGTGTGGATTCCCAACAGTTCTTGGAAATTCACAGTGAGGTCCTTCTATAAGGAATTATGAATTAATGGTAGCCGTGGTTTCCATGGAAGTTAGGTGGCATTCTTTGCTTGGGGGGCAATTTTAACCTCTAACAACCTTCAAAAGCGAGGATTTCAGTTGGCTAATAGGTGCTATATGTGCAAGGGAGCAGAGGAGATGGTGGATCATCTTCTTGTTCATTGTAATTTGGCTAGAGATTGTTTGGCATTTCATTCCATCCATTTTTGGGTGTGCATGTGATGTCTGCTTCTCTAAGAGACTGTGCTTCTAAGTTTGAGTGGAGGAAAAGGGAGAAACAGTGGTCTGATGGTGTGGAAAATGATCCCTTAATGCTTGATTTGGACCATTTGGAAGAAGAGGAGCAATAAAGTTGATTTTTTGAGTTTATTGTATTTTTAGGTCAAATGGATAGGTTCTTACATTGATTTTTTGGAGGATATGAGACCTTAGTTGTATAGTCTCTCCTTATAAATATGGGTTCGCTCCCCTTGGGTGATCTTTTATATATATACAGTTTTATTTACTTATATAAAAAAAGAGATATTTGACCATTAATAATTTGGTAATTAGGAAGATAATGGTACCCAATAGATGTTGTGTGTGCAAGAAGGCAAAAGAGTTAGTCGATCACCTCCTAATGCATTGTGGTGTGGCTAGGTATCTATGATTTATGTTGTTTTCTATTTCTGGTGTCTAGTGGGTCATGTCTAGATTAGTGTTTTGAGTTCCTTGCTTGTTGGTAGAGGAGTTGTGATGGTAGGAAATTAAGGTAGGATTGGATGGTTGCACCTTTGTATTTTATGTGGTGCGTTTAGAAGGAGAGGGACATGCATACTTTTAAAGCAAAAGTTATGCTAGCATATTGATTAAGAGAGTATCTCTTTAATTTTTTTCACTCTCTTTAATTTTTTTCAGTTTTGGATATCACAAAAATTTTCTTTTTACTTCTTTTTTTTTTTTTTTTAAGTAAAAGTATCGTATTAAAACCATCTAGAAGGGGCAAATCCATGTACAAAGGAAACAATTCACAAAATTAGAATCTCAAGTCTCCCAAAAACTCTAATGAATCAAGCACCAACAAGTATAACATTTTCATTACATTATCTTTAAATATACAAAGAGGCATTTCTTCCTCCTCAAAAATTCTTCTATTCCTCTCACGCCACAAACGCCAAAAAAGACAAAGGATGACCATCCTCCACGCCTTTCTCTTTTGTAGATTTTATAGGTGATTTGAGCTTTTTGGAAGGAGATTAATTTTACTCACTTCTATACACTCCATCCGTGCATGGGTTGCACACTTGCACTGTGCCTGTAGTGAATTTACATTTATAGTTTAATATATGTGTGCACGCTGTCACGATCCGTCTGTCTGCTAGAAGGTTACGCCACATGGACGCCACGCAGACACCACATGAGCGCTCACTGGACTGCCACTTTTGTCTGCATAGCAAGTCTACATGGATCCTCTAGAACATTCTTGGAGTCTTAGACTTGTGAAGCATCTTGTATATACTTCTAGCCTTGTATAGAGTATTCTAGAATGTTGACTTTGTAAGGATTCTAGAATAATCCCTTAAGGAATATTCTAGATCCACCATTATAGCCCTTAGATCAAAGTGATCTTAACCATTGATTGTATGGCCAAGAGCCTATAAAAGGGTGGGGGTCTCATTTGCCACTCACTCAATCAAGGGTAAGCAATCTTCTCTTGAGAATACAAGTTCCTCTCTCTCTAGCTTTCTTGTTCCTTAGCCACCATCTTCTCTAGCCACCACTCTAGGTGAGCTAGCTAGATAGGCTGACTTAGCATCTCTAGCCCGATAGGCTGACTTAGCATCTCTAGCCCATTTGTGAGTTGCTAAGTGCCGCACGGGTGCTTAAAATATTAAGCCCGTGACAGCGCGCATATAACTTTCAAATGTTGTGATGATCTAGTGAAAAACGAAGTTAAACTTCTTACATCAGCATTACGTTATTTTAGATTTGATAATATACGAAGTTATAGTTCTTGCAGCAGCATTATGTTATTTTAGATTTGAATAAAATCAAGTTGCAACAGTGAAATTCTAAAACAGATGTGAAATTGTTAACACAGACAAGGAGGACAAATTATTAATTTTATCCTTTTCTTCATGATAGCTAAACAAAGCCAGTGTATAAATAAAAATACTTAAACCTAAATAAGTGTGCAATCAACACGATTCAATGGAATTAGAAACTATTATTTTTATATATGCTTTCCTACCATCAAATATTATCAATGAGTGAAAAGCATCTGATTTTGTTTATTATCTCTGTGTCGGTTGTAATTGTTTTCTTCTTTCCATATCTATTTATTTTCCCCTCCTTTCATAGTATAAGATTTTCACTCTGGTTTACTCTTATCTTTATTTCATGAATGCTTGACTTAAAAAAATGCAGTGTTTTCTAGTTGTACTTTATCATCCTTACATGAATTAGTGCATCATGTTCTTGCTCTGCTCAATCAACCTAAATTAGGTTGTCATACAACTACAATGTTATGGATCCCCCCCCCCCCCTCCCCCACCCCCCCAAAAAAAAACTTTTAGCTTAAGAAGAAAAATATATTGGAAAGATTGTTGCTACCAAATTGGTTCTGAATTGCACTGTCCATTTCAAAATATTCTTAGGTTGTCAGCTTGCTTAAAAAAAAAAAAACCTGCTTCTCATCATTGTTCCCTATTTCAGGCAGAATTGATTGACCCTGCAGTAAATGGAACACTTAATGTTCTTAGATCATGTGCAAAGGTTCCATCTATCAAAAGGGTGGTAGTAACATCTTCCATGGCTGCAGTTACATTCAATGGAAAACCTCTAAACCCTGATGTGTTAATTGATGAGACTTGGTTTTCAGATTCAGCATTTTGTAAGGAATCAAAGGTGCATATATTTCTGTAACTCTCTCTCTCACACACACAAACACACACAGAAGATAACGTGCTGGTTCATTTCAAAGTGTTGCATACAAGGATTATGCTGGTTAAGTCCCAACGATGGTGTTACTAGAAACATGAGAGACTGTCAGTCATGTTGTCATTTTAGTTATCAACTGGGGTCTGGACTCAGTCCTGTTAAGATAATGAAGCATATGAATCCATTTTTTTATTTTTTATTTTCTTATTTTTTATGCAAATAATGCGCTTGGAAGATTCAAAAGATACTACTGGAGATGGGGAAATCCAAATTCAAGGGCCAGTGTTGTTATTTGGCAAGATTCTAATATAGAACTTGTCTAGAAGATTAATTAATTGAGTTATATCCTATGTTTTTTATATTAGGGGTAATTTTGGTTTTTGGGCTACAGAGTGGGCTCTTATTTTGGGTTTTTGATTGTGGGCTTATTTATATATTTTGGGGTAGATTTGGTAGGTCTAGCAGACTTGACAGAGTTCCAAGTCTTCTAAGTCCAAGTAGTCGAATCAAACTTGGCCACCAAGGTCTTCTAATTTTGGCTTTCGAGTTGTCATACTTCTTATTATGTCCAAATTGTCTCATTGTTTGCTCTGCTTATCTATGAACTTATTGATGTTCAGTTTCTAGGGACTTGTTTGTCTTTGCTGTAATCATTTCAGTATAAAAAAGTGCATCCCTTAAAATCAAAGATAATGTTTCTCCCGAGAGTTTCTCCTGGAGGTAATCTGGTCTTCATTGAATTTTGTTCGCCACATTATGCATGACTTCATTTCCATAATTGCCTAGTACAGTCGACTTACATTGTATATCTCTCATTTGTATGGTACTTGATGGGACCATAGACATGGGTTTCGCACATACTGTAGGCGTCGGAAGAAGATTTAAATTTTATTTTTTATCTAAATAATTTAAATTAGTTTCCTTGTTTTTCGGATTAGATTGGGCTTTCTTTATTTTTAATTTGCCTATATAAAGGCATGGGATGTACTGGATTGGCACTTTTGGATTGAATTGAATAACCGATTATCTAATTTATTCCCTCTTCTTCTCTTTCTCTTCTCTCTCTCTCCCTTCCTTTTCTGTGGTTCTACATCAGTACTTCAACTTTCTTCCTGCTCCTTCAGATAACAAAAACATCTGTTGTCAGGACCTGTGGGCACTGATCATCATAAGATTTGGATTATATTGCGAAAGTATATAGAGAATCTACAAAATCTACTTCTCTGGTCATGTATGTATTCTTGGTCGATCGACATAGTATCACTTGGTAATATAAATTTTCACCAAACATAGGAAAGTGTTTTGGTGCTTTGTTAGACTTAAGACATTATGTGTTGGAAAAGAGAAGGATGTCAAAATCTCTTCATTCTACTGTCAACTATTCAAATAAGATTTTGAAAAGATATACATATATGAGGAAGGATCTTCAACAAGATTTAAGAACTTTTTATCTAATCCTATTGATGGAAAAAAGCACATTTTCTTATTTGAAAAAAAAGAAATTTTAAATATGCATGAAATATTAGGCCTGTTTTTTGTACTAATTTAAGCTTGGATTAATTGCACTTCTTTGTGTTCAACAATATTGTTGGAGAAGAGTTAACTTTAACTTGAATTAACTTTCTTTATAATATGCTAATTCAATTTTTTGTATTTCTCCCTCTGCAACAAAATAAGATAATTGCACGATTCATCTTGCTACATGAGTTTCAATAGGTATTTCATTTCCATTTTCAAATTAACTTGTGTGGCAACCCTCTGGGAAAAAGTGGATGCAGAAAACAATATAAAAAGGTAATATTTTTCCTTGTTAATTTTGCTGTGTCAACTAATTTACATGTATCTTAGGTTATTAAGGAAGCACATGGAAAGTCAAAAGGGAAAATGAAAAACCCAGTGGATGCAGAAAATACAAATGTAGAATGAAATAGGGTCTGCATATGTGCTGGGACATTTTCTCTAGAGTAGGCATATGGGTAAAAAATTAGAGGTTTTTCTTCCCATTGGTTTGAGTATTTAGTAAGTACTCTCTGTATGAAAATGACACATGACATACTTATCAGGGCTTCTACAATTCTAAAGATAAAGAGATTATGACTTCAAATCCATGTTCCCTAATATTTTTTAATGATTTGAGTTGCTTTCTAAGGAATTCTTTACAGTTCTCTTTCTTTTCACAAAGGGGTGATCTAGCTCGGTACATATCTGGAGGCTACAACCTACGTAAAGAACACTTGGATTAATGGACACCCACGCACATTGCAGTGATATACATCTATAACATGCTCAGGAGATTCTCTAGACACTTTATTCTAAAACTGCGACTGTCCAACCCTTGCTATACGTTCTGATAACCTAGATATTACCAAGAATATTGCCTGCTTTTTTAGTTAGTCACGCAACAATGATGTCTGGACAAATAATATGATATAGTGGCCAGATTGTTGCCTTGGAAATTACATATCAATATCCAGGAAAGTCATTTCTATTCTTGATGCAACCTAAAATATCATTTTCTTGTGATGCAAGCAATTGAGTTTTTTCATGATGCAGGTAGCCAAACCTTTTCTGATGGAATCCATAGACTGGTTGATGTTAGAGATGTGGTCAATGCACATATTCAAGCATTTGAGATTCCTTCTGCTAGTGGCAGATACTGTTTAGTTGGGACAGTAACATACTCTTCTGAGGCTCTGAGTTTTGCACAAATTTTACCCTGCTCTTAACTTTCCTGAAAAGTAAGTAGTTAGTGTTTGCAAGGTATTTCGTGTAGCTTCTCAGTGTCATTAGCAGCAACAACTAATGTCAATTGAACACTTAACTAATGTACCTCATGCCATATTACTTATTTTTTATTGGTTTACAATCAAGAACTTCCCATTCTAATTCCCCCAAGTAACACTTAGATCACGTTGAGCACACTAATGTGAAGTAGATCAAAGAGTTCTATGATGGAGGAGATTAAAGATATATAGACATATATTTTAATAATCTATGTAGGAACATTTAGGTAATGGACTTGGACTTGATGGTTCTACTCATATAAAGAATATAGTTAATTTTGATAATTAACAAACTCTGGAAATTAGAAAACTAGGAAAGGTATAATAAGAAAATGAAGTTATTTTCTAAAAGAATTGGGTATCTAAATTTAGAGAAGCTTCAAAAGGCAAAAAAGTAGGAAACATTGAGAGATATGATAATATTTTCATTAAGTCTGAGATTTTTTTTTAATAGGTTATACACACACCCATGTATGCAATTAGAACTTGAACCCTGCACCTCTCTTGGGAGTTGCTACGGATGCAACTCAAGCTAACAGCTGGTGGTATTAACGCTTAAAATTTTCAGGTGATGAAGTTGTAATTTCGCTCACTAAATTATTCAAGAAGATCATAAACCTTAAGAAGCATATAATGATCCGAGAACAAGGTCTGTAACTTCTGTGTGTGTTACAATAATATTCATAACTGCACCAATTATTATGGTATCAAAATTATGAGTCATACTTAAAGAGTTCATGTGCAATAACTAAGATGTAAAACAAGAGCTTTGGATAATCAATTTACTTATGCAAAAAAAAGGGGTCCATTGGAACTATTTTGTTGCACATGCAATTAATGAAAAGATTTAAAGAAAATAAGAAAAACCTTAATATGGTATTTCTTTTGACTTAAATCAAATGATAGTCCCTGGGAGGATAATATGATAGGTTTGAGAAGAGAAAGGCACGTCAGTTAGAGATGTTTGTTAATGAAGATACATATGTTAAGAGCGGTAGCTAGCATAAACAAATGAATTTCCATTCTCATAGGCTAAAAAAGATCACTTTTACTTCTTGAATTACATATCAATAAATGGGCAAGTGAAAAACGTGTTTCTATTAGGACACATTTCGTATGCGTGAATGGGTCAAAAAATGGAATGACTGTTCCCAGTCCCATTTCATTACTGTGTTTGGTGCAACAAAACAGGCTGAAACAACCATTGTGTAGAAATGGCTAATCCCACAAGAAGTGGGAATACCTATTCACCATTCCTACCTTTTACCTAAAAAACGAAGTTCATTCCCTTAGAATTAAAAATAAAAAATACATGCATTACAAAACCTAATTACACCTTGCCCCCTCCCTTCTTCGTTCTCCGTTTCTCTCCATCAACATATTAGAGCTAGGGATGGAAATTTAATCCAATCCACTGTTACCCGTCATACCTATTGGGACAGGTTTAGAGGAAGCTCTATTAACTCCGTTAGGGTTCAGGCATGTTTGAGGTGAAAGCTGCCCCGCCCTGATTGTATGAAATAAAGTAACAAAAGAGTTTTTGTATTACATAATCAATGTTTATATAAGATTCTTTTGTTCCACGGCATAGTTTAGGCAAACTTGATAGAGAATTGAATGATATTATATAATATGCCATCCCTAATTAGATCCCACCTCCTTCCATCCATCCTCCATCACCGTTGTCCTCATTATTGCAAACATTGTTGTCATCACCTTTGTCATCTTTCTTGCTGCTATCACTATCAGCCTATCACTGTCTTTCTCTCATATATATATATATATCCAAAGATAAGGCCACAAATGGGACAAAATGGCAGAAAACATAAATATATTGTGTGGCTGGCCCAAGTAGTCAAGGCTCCATTGAAAATTTTCTTTTTGTTAATGTCATAAATAATATTATATTTTTTGACGTGTATTTTAGAAATTATGAGATCAGCATCATATATCCTTCTAAGGACTCTTTGTAACTTGTGAAACAGCTAGGATTTGTTCATGCATGGGTGACAAAAATGTGGAATCATTTGAACTTCTTTAAAGGCCCAGTTGACGTGGTTCTCTCTCCTTATAATCATATTTTTGTTACTTCCACATGTACTTTTTTTTAATATATCATTCTGTGTTACATCAGCACAATCAAAATGGTAAGGACTGAGAAAAAAAAACATGCGTGTGTCTTGAGAATTGTATGAGTTGCCCAATTAGATTAGAAAATGTGGGCATATTCTTGATACTATCAGATTATGTTCAGTGGCTTTAATATATATTTATTCTCCAGTTTAAATGTATCAAACATTTGCACTGTAGGCATTTGTACCCCCATCAAAGCCAAAATGTATGTCCATGCCACTACATGCTGCCTACCTATGACTTGCAACTGATCACTATGCTGTAGTCCAAAATTGTAAGTTTGACACCCCCCCCCCCCCCCCGGGGGCCTTGTCCCCCTCCTTCCCTCTCCAGTAGCTAATGGTCAAGTGTAACTGGTGAGGCTTGGAGATGTTATGGTTTTCCTTATTTCTCCTGCTTTGGTGATACCACTCATTAATATTTTCTCCGAGCACCCAGAACTTTTTGGTGAGTTGTTGTGGATAGTAGGACCAAACGTCAGCCTCGAGCTTTCCTTGTTAACATATCATAGTCATTGATTAAGTTCTTAAGAGTGATTATCCACATTTTTTGGGAAATAAAAAAAAATCAAAATAGAAAATAGAAAAATAAACAGTCAACACTGGTTTTCATAAACATGGAGAGCATAATTTCATGCTTGAAGTACTAGGCAGCTTGAAATACATTTTTCCACAATAAGTACTAGAAAAAGGATTGTACTGAGCTTTCTGTTGCTTTTATGATTTAAGCTTCGAAGATGTTAGGATAAACCAAATGATCCACTATCCTAAGCTCTCTCTTTTTGGGTCATTGTCAGCAATTCTCATAACGATCACAGAATTCTGAGCAGACTTGCCTTTTCTTTTTATGATGACAGATGTGAAGATGAAAAGCCTGTTGTGCCACCCTACCAGATATCCAAGGAAAGGGCAAAAAGTTTGGGCTTTGATTTCATTCCTCTTGAGGTGAGCCTCAACGGCACAGTGGAGAGCTTGAAGGAGAAGAAATTTCTCAGTTTCTGAATTATACTATATGCCATTGTTGGCAACGTTTACTGGTTTAAATTTAGTTCAAAGACCAATGAGAACTGATATAACAAATTCAGGATTTTAGAACTATTTGGTATTGAAATAACTTGCAATTTGATAGTTGTTAGAGAATATAGAGAATTTGTTGAAGCATTGGAGACGATATGCGCCTTGGAACAAATTGACATCCCTATGAGAATTTCAGTGAAGATCATAATTGTTAAATTGCATGGTCATCCAGAACTGGAAAAGAACAATTCTGTTGTCCTGTATTTTCATCACTTCGTTGTGGTGGTTCATTATCTGAACATATATGGGTCTGAAACTACTGGAGATAGAACTTGCCCAGTTTCTATGAAAGTTACAGTGCTAATTCTAGATGAAAGCTACAGAACTACTGCATTGAAATTTCATTTTATTAATGTCCTTGCATCAACCTTTTGTATCCATTAAAGATACTAGACCATCCACAACTTTAGAACCCTACCAATTTAGTGGCCATTTCCTAGTTCAATGATAATAAATTAGTAATACTCTCTGTCCCAAATTTTGATACTAAATTTTACATTCAAATTATGTGACATTAAATTATTAGTAATATTTTAAATGCATTATCAATATTTTATTAATAATTTATTAACACATTATTTGAGATACAAATTTTTATACAAAAATTTAAAATACGTAGCATTACTCATAATAAATAGATGCTAAATGACATATAAAAGAAAAGATGGATTGAAAGATTTGATTCTTATTGTTGAGATTCAAATGTCATATCTACCAGCATGTTTATGCTGGGATTATATGCCCTTCAAACTAATTTTATGGATTGTATTTTTAACATTTTAATAAAATTATTTTATTTATATTGTATACATATTGGAGTAAAATATTTGTATCGATGAATTTAGTGTCCACGTATTATAAATAGATGATTTAGGTGCATTGAGTGAGATTCGTTTATAAGAGAGATAAATTATCAATTATTATAACCTAAAATTTTTTGTTCACGTTCAGTAATAGAACTAGGCGTGCAGTCTATCTGAAAGAACGTAGCATGTTAATATATGTGAGATAGGATAACTTATCTCATTATACGAGTGGAAGACTCAAGACTAGTATGTCAATGTATCTGAGATGCATTGAATATGATCACTAATAAAAATTATATCATAAAATATTGTTAGGTTTAATATATTTCTTGTCATTTTTAAAGTGAGTAGCTCTTAATCCCGATAGAGTAATGGATTTATACTTTTATTTTTAATTACTTTAATTTATCAAAAAGTGATACCTATTAAAGTCAAAATGCTCGATATTTTGGATAATTAATTCTACTAGCTATGTAACATATATTCTCAAGATAGAGTCCACATGATTTGATGAATTTATTTTTATTTAGTTTGATGACAACAATTGGGTCCAGTATTTTTGAAAAAAATGTTTTCCAATAATATAATATTTATTTTATGAAAATAAAATTTTTAAAAGTGTGATCAAAAGAGATAAATTAAGAAATTAAATTGATTAAAAAATTAGCAAATCGTTCGACAATAATTTATTCAATCTCAAGTGCTAATTTATGTGGAGGGGTTTATTCACAGATATTTAGCATAGAATGATTTATTTACAAATTATCCTATTTTTGTAGTTAGTTATAATTATAATTATTATTATTATTTTGTGATGGGATTAAAAATAATGAATGAGTTTAGCAGTTGGGTTAAGTGTTAACTAGTTTACCGTTGGACTCATTGGAGCCAAGATGCGGGAAGACCTATTAAATTCCACTCTTATCTCAATATGAATTACAAACAATGAATTTTTTATCTTCGTCCATGCACTTTATTTATTTATTTTTTTTAAAAAAGTGTTTTCAAAGTGTTTGATACGAGTTCTTTAATAAAATATTAATGTTATGTTTGGTTTAGATTATTTTTGACTGATTTAATCATTTAAAGTGATTAAATTAATTTTTATTTTAAAAATTTAGTTTGGTTAAAGGAATAAAAATGAATATTTTATAATTAATTATATAAAAAATTAAATCATAATAAGATCTTGTACTGATTATCTTTTAAACAACTTCATTTTGATAGGTAATTTGAAATTCAAAAAAGAAATCACTTTCTTATATTTAATAACCAAACATTATCTTTGATCAAATTATTACTATACTAATTAATTATATAATAATCATTTACATAATAATATCTTATCATCTTGAGATATAAAATTTTATAAAAAAAATTTAAGACATAATAGGAGACAAATCAATCAATTCATTAATTTAGTCATTATTACAATATAATTGATTAGTAAAATTTGACTTTATTTGAACTAACATAATTTAAAAAGACAAGAAGATGAAAATAATCATTATTTTATGATCCTTATAGCTTAAATGATTAATAAAATTAGATAATAATTTGAAATAACACAAGTTGAAAAAACAAAAGATGACAATGAAATGGATATTTGATTTGAAATTTCAATAGTACAATAATTATAAATTTTTTTAAGTGAGGGCAATACCGGGGAGTTTTAAAATAGAGTAATGCTATTCTTATCATAAAATTTTATCAAATTTTTTTACTTACTGACGTGACTGCTCGAGTGCTAGTCAATTAAGTCTATTAGTATATGCGGGTATTAGTCAATCAAGTCTTTTAGTACTAGTTAATTAAGTCTCTTAGACTCACTTGACATGACTAGTACCAAGAGACTGAATTCATTAACACCAAGAGACTAAATTCACTACGACCAAAATAGTCACGTCAGCGAATAAATTTTGTTGGTAAAATATTAAGATAAGAATAGTATTACTCTTTAAAATATAATTAATAAATAAAAATAATTATGATCCAATTGAAAAGGACCACCTTAACTGTTTTTTTGTTTTTGTTTTTATAAAACACAATGAGTTGTTGCAATTTATAAATTATAATTAGTTTAATATTCTAACATAATAAAATTATTAACATAATTAATTATTTATTGACTCAAATTAAGAATCTCTAAAAAAAAAAATATAAACTCAAATTTATAATATTTATTTAAAAAAAATATCAATAATTAATTGAACTGGTACGAGTTGAATTAAAAGAAAATTTTTATTTTAATTGTTATCGGTAATAATTTATTTAATTATTATAATATGAAAAAAAAGAAAATAAATAAATCATCCATCGGTCATCGGTGACGTACCAGTTTTCACGGAAAATTATTATAATACGAAGAAAAAGAAAGAAAAATAAAAATCATCCATCGGTGATCGGTGACGTAACAGCTTACTATATCATACAGTGATGGCTCAGAGCACTCGTCCCTATAAAACCACTGTAAGATAGCGATGATAGCGGAAAAATTAGAGTGAGAGAAAGAGAGAGAGAGAGGGGATGAGCGGAGCAGGGAAGGTGGTGTGCGTAACAGGGGCGTCCGGCTACATTGCTTCATGGCTGGTGAAGTTGTTGCTCCAACGTGGTTACACTGTCAGGGCCACTGTTCGCAAGCTCGGTCAGTTCTCTTTCGCTACTGCTTGTCTTTCTTTTCACTTAACTGCCAATTCTTCTTTGTAGCCTATAGTGTTTTGAATTATCTTTATGTTTAATTTAAGGGTTTGATTTCACATTGTTGATCATTTTCGGTTAGTTCTATGGGTTTGATTATTGTAATTTGTTCAACAAGTATTGGTTCTCCACAAATTAAAACTTTTTTATTAGCTTTTGTGAGCAATGGAATTCATATAGTCAATTCAAGGTGGAAGAGGAGTTACTCCCCCTCTGAATTCTGATGATTCTTTTCTTCGTGTACTCCTCCTCCAATGATGACGTCACCAAACTAACGTCCTTTTTCATGTGATTATCTCGGAATTGGTTGTCATTCCATATGATTTCTCAGTCAATCTAAGGCAGTGATCGAAAGGCATGGTCTTAATATGCCAAATCACATATGGGATATTCTGACTAGCGGCCGCTGTATGATTCCATATTTCTGGGACATGTTGTGGTGGCCCCTTCGCAGGATATGTCACAATCCTATGGATGAGGGATATGCCTCGATCCAAGCGGTCACGGTTCTGCGGTATGGTTTGGTGACAACTACAACACAACAAGCCGCGTTCCCCCTCGGGAATAAAAGATTGCTTGGTTGGAGGATTGTATAATTTAGCCTTCCACAAGGAAGCTCATGTGGTTTGGAATCCTTTGTTTAGAAGGATTTTTTTTTTTTTAAATTGAGAATTGGAGGAGGTTACGGCTTTCTTGGGGGAAAAGAGGGCACACCTTGGTTTGAACTTGTTCTTCTTCAAAGGAATTTTTGGTCCGCTCTTGCTACAAGGAAATTGGTGAGATGGGGTGGAGGTATTTTTCCATGGAGGTTGATTTGGCATTCATATGTTCCCCCAGGGGCGGCCTTCTTTGCTTGGGAGTCTTTGTGGGGTGCCAGTTTAACCACGAAGAAGAGGTTTCAAGTTGGCTTCTAGATGTGGTATGTGCAAGAAGGATGAGGAGACCATAGAGCATCTTCTTCTCCATTGCCCTATCGCGTGGGATATGTGGTGTTTGATATTTTCCTCTTTTGGTGTTCATTGGGTTTTGTCGGATAATGTTAAGGAGGATCTTCTTAGTTGGAGGGTGCATTGTATGTCGAAAGGCCGGTGAAGGGTGTGGGACATGGCCCCCCTATGCTTGATGTGGTGTATTTGGAGTGAGTGGAATTTTTGGATTTTTTAGGGAATTGAGGAAACTCCTTTTTTGTATCAAAGGCAAGTTTATACGTTTTCTTTTCCTATGGGCTGAAAAGGTAAACCTTTTGAATGTAGATAACTTAGTAGATTTTTTGGGGACTTTAAGACTTTAAGCTCATAAGCCTTTCCTTATATACATGGGTTTGCCCCCCTAAGACATTTTTTAATACAATTTGTTATAGTTACTTATAAAAAAAAAAGGGATAGGGACACACGTCATAACCCTAATGGCCTACATGTGTCAAAGGTTTATAAATTCCCATCCTTACCCAAAGGTGAAGGGGACAATACATTAGAAGAAAATGGGGTCCTAGAATTTTGCCTTGAGATTAATGCCGCCAACCCAACTCCCATTATTCCGCATTGCTGCTCACCCTTTTTTCCATCAGTCTTTGTCTCAACCTTAAAGCTTGCCATTCCTGGAGGAAGGTCTTATTAGAGCCCCAACCTTATAGACATTTAGGCGACTTTGTTGGGGAAGCGCCACTCATGGAACGACAATAGCATGGAGACCACGTCAACAAGGAGGTGCCAGCGAGGTGACAACAAGACCAGTAGCTCTACTACCCACCGAACCTCGTTCTACTAGACCCTAATACCCAGAGCAACTAGACCCACAACTTCATTAGCACCATCACCTGTTCCTTGACCTTCACTTGTATTGGATTCTCTCCTTCTCCAAACCATCCTAGCCATCCAAGAGAGCCAAAAACAAATCGCCTCAAAACCAAACCTACTCACCAGCACCCAATGCCATGGCATTCTCTAAAACCCAGGCAAACAACCTTGTACCTAACAAGACAAATGACCAGCATCATGTTTAAGTTGGCCCTTCTCCTTCCCTGTAAACCACTCAACCCCAAACCTCGTTTGTCACCATGAAACAAATTCCAACCATACTGTGTGATGGCAGCTCCAATCGTATAACAGCCTGGAGTTTGACCTTCGGCTGCTATACCTAGAACACCTAGCCAAAATGCCTTACCCCGAGGGGTACGTGGTGCCAAAATTCAAGCCATTTGATGGCAAGAAGGGGAATGCTGGTGGGCATGCAGCAAATTGATTAATGGGTTTCGGTTCTTTCACTCCCTAAGATCATGCAAGACTGGGGGAGGATGTAGTTTCATTTGTTAAGAGATTCAGGGAGAAATCTATAGAATGTTATGTACCTATCATCGAGGACACTTTGGAACGATGTGCATTGAAGGGATGTTGAGGGTCTGGTGAACTTCGATATATAGACTTTCTTAAACCTGTTAGAGAAAGCTTGCCAACTAAATGAAAATACTCAACTACCTTGCTCAAATCCATGGTGTACGAGAAAGTTGGCAGATGTATCGCTTGTCGACGTGCAATAGGGTATACAGGGGAGGAATCAACTCGAAGCGGAGGAGGTCTGAAGATATTCCACCACCTTTCCCTTGCAGCATGGAGAAGGTTACATCTATGTTGAAAAAGTGGATCTAAAACCAGGTGATTACCCTACCGTATGTGAAAGAGCCACCCTTGAAGAGAGACGAAGAAAGCCTGAACTCTTGCATGTACCACCGTTATACAAAGCATCCAACAAAATATTACTGGGCCTTAAGAGATTTTTACCCAAAAAAAAAAACTTGCTAGTGGTGATTTGGAGTTGGGAAATCGTGATGATGTATGCTAGACCTTACCCAAATCATGACCAAGTTGTGAATATGGCAGCAACCTTCAACGTAGTGGATAATCCCGAGGAACAACCAAATACCGAAACTGAGGAAGTAGATCTAGCAACTACTCTGGCCAAAACTAAAAATTTCAATCATTGTTAGATCGTTGTGTTTTCACAGATAAAACTCGTGAAGAGATTACCAAACCTATAGTCGACATAACCTTAATCTGAGGTGAAGCTTGTATGCTGGAAGAGGAGTGATGCCGAATGCTATTGCTGAACATGACAACACAATTACCTTTATCAAGGTCGACTGAGTAATTCCGCATCCTCATAACAACCAACTATACTAGCTAGTGCTGTTAACGGGGTGGAATGGGATAGTGGGGCTTTAGTCAACATTATGCCCATCTCAGTCTTTCGAGTTGCAGGTATTCCAGAAAAATGTTAGTCAATACTGGTGATCGAAGGCAAACTTAGGGGCATGTTACTATTGATTTAGCGGTGGGGAGGATTAGGTTGCCTACACGGTTCTATGTTATAGACCTCCTACAAGATTCTCCTTGGCAGGCCTTGGATGAATAAGTATGCTATCATTCCGTCCTCCTGTCATCAAGTATTGAAAAGCCAAGATGGGGAGAAAAATTGTCACAGTACTAGCAACTAGAAGTACATTTGCTGCAGATGAGATTCATTTGTCAGATGCCATCTTTGGTGAAATTGCAGAAGACAAGTTGATTGTTGGAAAGCCAAGGAGCATACTAGTGCGAAAATGAAAGCACATAATGGCAGCGGAAAAATCATCAAAATGTAAGGAGTTGGCTCAGCATGAGGTGGTGCATCTGCATCAAGAAGGCTGGTGGAAGGGTGGTATATCAGTTATGATGGCGTGGAGGTTAAGCCCAACAAGTAATGGGATCAATCCTAAGACTTGACAGTCCTTTTGAAGAGGCAGAGTAATTGAACACCTGAGCCAGCACCAGAATGTATGCAAGACCAACCAACGTTACAAGAATAGGAATTGGAAGAGATAAACCTCAGAACGGATGAGAACTTAACCAGACCTGAATCTCTCGATGATGAGAAAAAAGGCACATTTGATCAAGTTACTAAGGGAGTACTGTTAAATGTTAGGGCTGGGCCTTGCAATAGTAAACCATGCCCTCCATGTTAACCCCTTGGCTAAGCATGTTAAACAACCAAGACTTGGAGATACATATTAAGGATGAAGTAATCAAGTTGCTGGAAGCTGGTTTCATCAGTCCAATACAACACCCTGAATGGTTGTCCAATGTGATGCCAGTTGGAAAAAAGGGGGAAATCCACGTATTTCTGGACTGCTGAGACCTCAATAAAGCATACCTGATAGATGACATTCCATTGCCCAACATTTTTTTTTGATAAGTCATTGCCCAACATGGATACTATGGTTGATGCAATATTGGGACTTCAGATGTTTGCATTTATGGATGGATTTAGCGGGTATAACCAAAATTCAAATGGCCAAGGAAGATCCCATATGATAAGACAGCCTTTAGAACTCCTATTGGCAATTTCTACTATACTATCATGCCATTTGGGTTGAGAAATGCAAGGTCAACTTACCAAAGAGGCAAAGAGTGATGACGGCTATTTTTCATGATATGATACACAAGACAGTCAAGGATTATGTGGATGCTCTTCTAGCGAAATCAAGAAGGGAGGAAGACCATATGAAAGAGCTGCCTGCAGTATTAGAGAGGTGTTGCAAATACAATTTGAAAATGAATTCATAAAATGTACCTTTGGAGTCACAACTGGGAAGTTTCTCAGTTTCATGGTGCACAAGCATAGCACAGACCCTGACCCCACAAAGGCGAAGGCGATCCTCACTATGAAACCACCAAGGAATTTGAAGCAATTAAGGAGCTTTATGGGTAAAGTATCATATCTGTGCAGATTTATACCTGCCTTAGCTAAGATCACCCAACCCTGCTAGTGCCTTTGCTAAGAGGGAAAGCAGTCTTTCATTGGGAGCAAGAACAGCAGAAGGAATTTGAGGAAATCAAAAGAAACTTGACTTCTCCAATTATCATGGTTGCCCCTCAGGTTGGTAAACCGCTGTTGTTGCGACCTCAACTCCATGGTACATTGGAGCGTTACTCGCATGAGAAACGACTGGGGTTGAGAGACCTGTTTACTATATTAGCTGAGTGCTATGGGGGCCAGAGCATCAGTATTCAATTCTTGAGAGGCACTGCCTTGGCTTTTGCTGCACATGTTTTTACTCGCTGTGATCTGATCAAATACCTTCTCACTAGGCCAAATTTGACATGGAGAATGACTTGGTGGTGCACAGGCACAGGATAGACCCTAACCCTATTTCATTACATACTACATATCCTATCACATATTTTCTTTGATATGAACTTAAATTAGCATGCCAGTAGTTGTAGCTAACATTAGCTTTTCCTTATTTTTTAACACATTCATTCTTTTGATTGTCATTATATCTGTTTGTATACACTGCAGATGATCCAGTGAAGACAGAACACTTACGTGCACTTGATGGAGCTAATGAAAGACTCCATTTGTTCAAAGCAAACTTAATTGAAGAAGGATCTTTTGATCCTGTGGTTGATGGTTGTGAAGGTGTCTTTCATACAGCATCTCCCGTTTCCCTTTCAGTCACTGACCCACAGGTACGCCCCCCCCCCCCCCCCAAAAAAAAAAAAAAAATTTTTTTTACTGTATACTGCAGTCTTTTTTTTTAAAGATCTATATGGTATTCCAGTTAGTTAGCATCTCTGTTATCTGAGGATGTGTAATTTTTGTTTAATTGTCATAATAATGTTGAAGATCAATAATGCTGAAAGTAGCTAAATTTCTGTGTGCCCCAATAGCACGTTTTCATGCACATTCTTACCAGTACACTCCAATTTTTAGTTGTGCTGCTTTCAGTTTTCAGTGCATAGAATTTTCTCATGGAAGTTTTTACTATTGTAGGTTTATCCAAATGGCTCACTTTCATTTTTATTCCAAATTTGGACCTTTATGTACATCATCGGGCTTCATCTAGAAAGTAGGGCCTTGTACGCCTTATTGGTGCCTGTTGTGAATTTATATTTTTATTTTAACATTTATGTGTGTGTGTGTTAGGATTCATGTTCATAAGTATGATGAAAATTAAATATATTGAGTGTAACTTTAGTAAAACTAGGAATATAAATGAGGATGTTGTGAAAATTGAAAATTAAAAGAGAATAAAAAGTGAAATTTTTATTTATCTAAGTTCATTTGTCCATCAAGTAGGGAAACTGGAGATAATAGTATTCATAGAATTAAAGTAACATAGCTTAAGTGGAGAAGTGCGCTTGGCATATTGTGTGATCGATGTATACAAATTGGAAGGTAAATTTTATAAAACAGTTATCAAACTAGTGATACTGTATGCAACAAAATGTTGGGTAGTTAAGAAACATGTTAATAAAATGAACGTGGCCAAAATGAGAATGTTGAGTTGGATGTGTGGTAGGACCATGGATTTAAATTGCAGTCGCGGTGTAATGGTATCGAGAATATCGGCTCGTTACAAGAATTGAAAGTCGTGACCGTGAATTTTTTTGAAATACTAGCAAACTTCTTAAAAATCACCGATACATATATTTTGACAACAATTTATCACATTGTTAATTTTCAATTTTCAAAATCTAAAAGGATATTTTTTTTAATAAGTAACATCTAAAGAGATGTTTTACTATTTTATATGATTTTTAAAAAAACTTAATCTAATAAAAGAGTATCATTTGACTTGAAATATTGCAACAACTAATACAAAAAATAGTAAAAACGATAATGAACATGAAAACCAATTTAGGATGATAAATTATGAATGTGTGATTCATTATGGAATAATAAATTTTAAAAAATAGTCCAAAAGGCTATTTCCGAGGTCGTGTCGGCCCCAATTTTATGGTAACTCGTATAAATTTTTTGAATTATTTTGTTAAGCAGCTCTCTTGTATTTAGATTTCATAAAAATAAGGATCATAAAGATTTTGCAAAAGAAAAAAAAAATGAAAACATCCATATCATTCCAGTAATGGCCGTAACAATTTTGTACAGGTTGATATGTAACGGTATCGGCTCGTATCAGCTGATATGAGTGTGAATTTTGATATTACCGATATATTGGCTTGTATCAGTATCGGAGGATAAAAAATTGATATGTATCGGCTGATACAATATGTAGATACAATGTGTAATGACCGTTATTTAAATCCATGGGTAGGACAAGAAAAGATAAAATAAAAAATGAACACATTCAAGAGATTGTACAAGTAGCACATATAGGAGATAAATTGAGAGAAAGTTGATTAGGTGGTATTGCCATACACAATGAAGACTAGTAAGTGCAACAACGGAAAAGTGACACGGTTCACATTGAGGGTAATGTTAAGATGTGCGAGAGACCAAAATTAAATTTGGTAGAGATTATAAAAATTAGGGTGATATGTGGTTTAATTGAGGGGGTGACCTTAAATAGGGCATAATCGTGAGACAAGATCCATGTAGTCTACTCTAAGTAGTTGAGATAACGCTTTGTTCAGTTGAGTGTGAGTGTGAATGTGTGTGCGTGTATAACTTTTGGATGTGATATTCTAGTGAAAAACAATCTTATAGTTCTTACATCAACATTATGTTATTTTAGATTTGAATAAAGTCAAGTTGTGATAGTGAAATTCTAAAACAGATGTGAACTATGTGAAATTGTTAAAATAGACAAAGAGGATATATTATTTTCTTCATGATAGCTAAACAAAGCTAGTGTAGAAATAAAAAAAAAAAAAAATTGTTAGCCTAGCTATGTATGCGATCAATGCCATTAGATGGAATTTAAAAATATTATTTTTATATATGCTTTCCCACCACCAAAGATTATCAATTTTTTCGGTGTCGGCTGCTCCCCTGTACTGATCCTAGCTACTAAGCACCTTCCCAAGTACTCCAGCCGTTCTAAGCCTACCACAATGTTGCCCCAAGTCTGCCTGTTCCCCATTGTTACCATTACTGGAGATTCCGGCCACCGACCCAGTTGGGCCACTTCAGAAAATGATCGTTTTTCTATGTACCATTCCACTTGCTGCCTTCCCCCACCCACCACCTCGATCAACCTCTGGTAAAAATAGGTGGAACTTTGCTTCCCCATTCGATTCCTCCACTTTTTTTGCTTGGTCAGCGGCATGGGGTACTATATTAACGATGGACAATCTTCAAAGGAGGGGTTTCGCTTTGCCTCAAAGGAGGGGTTTCATTTGCCTACCCGATGTAGCCTATGCAAGTGTAGGAAACGGTGGATCATATTTTACTCCATTGCAAGTTGGCGAGAGATGCATAGAATATGATATTCTCCATTTTGGGTGTATTGGGGTAATGTTGGCATCCATTCGGGTGTTTTTTTTTTTAAGTTGGAGATGTAGTAGAATGAGGAAGGATGTGCGAATTGCATAGAGGATGGCTCCCCTTTGCCTTGTGTGGTGCTTATAGAAGGATTCTTTAGGCGTTGAGTTATCTTCTTGGTGTTTTATAGATAACTTTTTGAGCTTACTCTTTTTTTGGGTTAGCGAATTGCATGGAGGACCCTTTGCCTTGTGTGGTGCTTATAGAAGGATTCTTTAGGCAGTTGAGTTGTCTTCTTGGTGTTTTATGGATAACTTTTTTGAGCTCACTCTTTTTTTGGGTTAGGGAAGCTTTCCCATTGTATTTAGATAGCTTTGTAGACTTTTTGAGAGAACTAAGGCTTTAATTTGTGTAAACTCTTCCTTTTTCTTTTTTTCTTTTTTTGTAATTATGGGTTGCCCTCCCTCCACACCCCTTTTAATGATATACTCCCTCTGTCCCAAAATAAAAGACCCATTTGGGAATTCTAATTTTTTAAGAAGTATTATTTTATTATTTTGAAACTATTTAAATTTTCTATATTATCCTCATTTAATTGTAAGTCATGTTCATATTAGGTGTAATAAAGGGTAGTTTTGAAAATTCATAAGTTAAAAGTACGTTGACTTTTCAAATGGGACATTTCAAAATGGAATAAAGGACTCTTAAAATGCGACGGAGGGAGTACATACCTTTTACCAACCCCCCCCCCCCCCCCCCCCCGGAAAACCAAAAAAAGGAGTGAGCAAAAAGCATCTGATTGTATTATTATCTCTGTGCCAGTTGGAATTATTTTCTTCTTTCCATATATATTTATTTTCCGTTTCCCCCTCCTTTCATAGCATTCTGATTTTAACATTACTGCCTGTTGCTGTTGCTTCTGGTTATAATCATGAAATTTATTGTTTCCTGGTTTGGTAGGGCATTAGTCTGCATTTCTATTACTATTCTAAGATTTTCACCCTGGTTTACTGCTATCTTTATTTTGTGAGTGCTTTACTTTTATTTTTTTTAGAAAAAAAAAATGTACTTTTTCTGGTTGTTCTTTCTCAACCTACATGAATTAATGCATCATTTTCTGGTTCTGCTCTATCAACCTAAATTAGTAGACAACCATAATGTTACACTTCCTCCCTCTTACTTTTAGCTTAAGAAGAAATATATCTGAAAGATCCATGCTAATAACATTTTCAACCGTACCTGTATTTTCACCAGATTGTTGCTACCAAATTGGTTGTGAATTGTACTGTCCATTTCAAATAATCTTATGTTGTGAAAAAAAAAAAGAAGAAGAAGAAGGCTGCTTCTCATTTTTGTTCCTTATTTTAGGCAGAATTGGTTGATCCTGCAGTAAAAGGAACGCTTAATGTTCTTAGATCATGCTCAAAGGTTCCATCTATCAAAAGGGTGGTGATAACATCTTCCATGGCTGCAGTTATGTTCAATGGAAAACCTCTAAACCCAGATGTGGTAATTGATGAGACTTGGTTTTCAGATGCAGCATTTTGTGAGCAGTCAAAGGTGCATATATTTTTTATATTTTATTATTTATTGTCTCTTTGTAACTCTCTCTCTCTCTCTCTCTCTCTCTCTCTCTCTCAGAAGATAACGTGCTGGTTCATTTCAAAATGTTGCATATGTGCTGGTTATGTCCCAACAATGGTGTTACTAGAAACATGAGAGTCTGTCAGTCATGTTGTCATTTTAGTTATCAACTGGTGCCTGGACTTGGTCATGTAAAGATAACAAAGTATATGAATCCACTTTTTATTTTTTATTTTCTAATTATTGATGAAAATAATGTGCTTGGGAGATTCACAAAAAATACTATTGGAGATGGGGAAATCCAAATTCAAGGGCCAATATTGTTACATTTAGCATGATTCTTATGTAGAACTTGTTTGGAAGATTAATTAATTGAGTTATATTACAGTTTCTATGTTTTTTTTTATTGGGGGTATTTTTGGTAATTTTAGTTTTTGGACTGCAGAGTGGGCATATGTTGGGTTTTGATTATGGGCTTATTTATGTATTTTGGGTTAGATTTTGGTAGGTCTAGTGGACTTAACAAAGTGCCAAGTCTTCCAAGTCCAGGTAGTCTAGTCAAACTCGGCCACCAATGTCTTCTAATTTGGGCTTTTGAGTTGTAATGCTTCTTATTGTGGCCAAATGTCTCATTGTGAATTACGCTTATCTATGAACTTATTGATGTTTAGTTTCTAGGGATTTGTTTGTCTTTCTTGTATCATTCCATATAAAACACAGTGCGTCATTATCCTTTTTCCCCCTAAAATCAAAGATGAATGTTTCTCCTGATAGTTTGATCTGGAGATAATCTGGCTTCATTAAATTTTGTAAGGCACATTATGCATGACATCATCTTTATAATTTCCTAGTCCGGCCTGACTTACATTTTATGTCTGTCATTTGTAAGGTACTCCACTTTCTTCCAGCTCCTTCAGATAACAATAAGCCGGTTGTCAGGTTACCTATGGGCACTGGCCATCATAATATTTGGATTATGTTGCTGAAGTATATAGAGAACATACAAAATCTACTTCTCTGGTCATGTATTCTCGACTGATTGACATAGTATACCACTTGATAATATAAATTTTCACCAAACATAGGATTGTGTTTTGGTGCTTTGTTAGACCTTCGACATTATATGTTGGAAAAGAAAAGGATGGCAGCATCTCTTCATTCTAATGTGAACAGTCAACTATTCAAAAAGATGTACAAATAAATTGAAGTTATATCTGTAACACTGAAGAATTTTTGTGTGAAACATAATTCCTTTTAGTTTTAGTACAAGGAAGGATCTTCAACATTTAAGAACTTTTTATTTAATCATATTGAAGGGGAAAAAAACATATTTTCATATTTGGAAAAAAAATTGGAATTTCAAATATGCATGAAATGTTAGGCCTGTTTTTTGTATTTATTTTAGCTTGGATTAATTTCGCTTCTTTCTGTTCAACGATATTGTTGGAGAAGAGTTAACTTTAGCTTGAATTAACTTTCTTCATAATATGCTAATTTAAATTTTTGTATTTCCCAGTCATGGTATATGCTCTCAAAAACCTTGGCTGAGGATGCTGCTTGGAAATTTGCAAAAGAAAATGGGATTGACTTGGTGACGCTAAATCCAGGATTTGTGATTGGTCCTTTTTTACAGCCGACTCTCAATCTCACTGTTGAAGCGGTTTTGAAACTCATAAAAAATGGTACTTTTCTACAACTAAATATTGTGCAATTCATCTTTCTACATGAGTTTCAATAGATAATTGTTAAATTAACTTGTGTGGCAACCCTCTAGGAAGAAAAGTTGAAGCAGAAAACATTATGAAAAGTTGATAATATTCGTTGTTAATTTTGCTGCATCAACTAATTTAAATGTATCTTAGGTTATTAAGGAAGCACATGGAAAGTCAAAAAGGAAAAAGGAAAAATCTAGTGGATGCAGAAAATACAAATGTAGAATGAAATAGGGTTTGCATTTGTGCTGGACATTTTCTCTAGAGTAGGATCCTGAGATGACTCTTGATGCTACTGATTTTATAACATAGCCTTATAATGTTATTCTTGAATGACTCTTTGATAAGTTACGACCCAAGAACCTTATGGCCTTATAATATTGCAAAACAAATACCAAGACCCACTTAAATGTCGTAAGTGAGATGATTATGTCAAAATTTTCTTCTCACTCATCAAATGACTCTAGTTTGCTTCAAAATAGGTGGCTGACATGATGATTAATTTCAGCCATTTAACTTCTTATTAGGATTGGTATTAAATCAAATACTACTTCTAGAAAAAGTTTTCTTTAAAAATATCTCTTTAGGCTAATCAAACTCTCTCTCCCTCTAGAGTAGAATGGCAAGACAGGATTCACGTAGTCAACCCCAAATAATTGGGATAAAGCTTTGTTGAGTTGAGTCGAGTAATCAAACTCTCTCTCTCTCTCTCTCTCTATATATATATATATATATATATCCGTCTATTTTTCTTTTAGACTCAATAAGCTTGTTTTGAACCAGTTGTTCTCTTATCTCAAATCGATCCTAATGCTAATTTCTTTTACCACTACGTCATGGGTTCTGCTAGAGAGCCTTTCATGGCCTGAGTGGCCCAAATATTTTAAAATATTTTTTTTTTATGTAAATAAAATATTTAAATGCAATGACTGATTATTGATTATTGATGATTGATGAATGATGAATTATATAAATTAAATGTTTGTTATGCTGATGTACTAAAAATTATTAGGGAGAACTTGTGGAAGCTTTTTGTGCTCTAAATATTTGTTTTTTTTCTCTATATTTTTCATGTGTTTTAGGCTTTCTCACGGTGTATTTTTATGAATCCTTGAGATGCACAAATATTAGGTGGTATTAGTTTTCTTATTTTGTAGAATCTTGTGATTCTCAATCCGATCCTACGACGCAATCTTGAAGACCTTCCACAGTCCATCTCAGTATCCCAATTTTTACCTCCTTGGTATTTAGTAGCTTTTGAGTAATATTAACACGCAAGCATATTGCGGTGACGTACATTTATAGCATGCTCAGGAGATGCTCTAGACACTATGTTCTAAAACTGCTACTCTCCCACCCTTGCTAGACGTTCTGATAACCTGGATATTACCAAGAACATTGCCTGCTTTAGTTGGTCACTTCAGCAATGATGTCCGGACAAATAATATGATATAGTGGCCAGATTGTTGCTGCAAAAATTACATACCAGTATGCAGGAAAGTCGTTTCTATTCTTGATGCAACCTAAAATATCCTATTCTTATGATGCAAGCAGTTGAGTTTTTTCATGGTGCAGGTGGTCCAACCTTTTCTGATGGAATCTATAGATTTGTTGATGTTAGAGATGTTGTCAATGCACATATTCAAGCGTTTGAGATTCCTTCTGCTAGTGGCAGATACTGTTTGGTTGGGACAATAGCACACTATTCCGAGGCTATGAGGATATTGCACAAATCTTACCCTGCTCTTATCCTTCCTGAAAAGTAAGTTGTTAGTATTTGCAAGGTATTTCATGTAACTTCTCAGTGTCATTATACCTCATGCCATGTTACTTACTTTTAATTGGTTTCCTTTTAAATACAATCAAGAACTTCCCATTCTAATTTCCTTAGCTAAAATTATTTATCTTAGGTGATATTATATTGAACTGTTTATTATTACTGTAAAACTATGCATATTCTTCATTGTCATTACAAAAACTTGCTTGAACAGGGGTAAAAGGATTGGTGGGCACTTGGATCATGTTAAGCACATAAAACGTGAGGTAGATCAAAGAGTTCTATGATGGAGGAGGAGAATACAGAAATATAGACATATATTTTAATAATCTATGCAGGGGAATTTACATAATGGACTTGGACTTAATTATTATTATTAGTTATCAGTAAAGGAAAATAATATAAACAAGACGCCCGAGGGGTTGAACCCATATAATGGACTTGGCCTTGATGGTTCTACTCGTATAAAGAATATAGTTAATATTGATAATGAACGAACTCTGGAAATTAGAAAACTATGAAAGATATAAGCAAATGAAGTTATTTTCTTAAAGAATTGGGTATCTGACTTTAGAGAAGCTTTGAAAGGTACAAGAGTAGGAAACATTGTGAGATCAGATCATTAAGTCTTAGATTTTCTTCTTTTTATTTTATTTTTTGATAGGTAATAGGACACACGCACACACTCCTGTTACCAATGAGAACTTGAACTCTGCAGTTCCTTCTCTGGGATTGTTGGGGATGCTGCTCAAGTTAACAGCTGGTGGTATCAACGGTTAAAATGTTCAGGTGATGAAGTTGTAATTTGGCTCACTAAATCACTCAAAAAGATCGTCAATCATAAAAAGTATCTAATGATTGGAGAGCAAGGTCTGTAACGCGCGCGTGCGTGTGTTACAATAATATTCATAGCTTCACCTACTATTATGGTATCAGATTTGAGTCATACTTAAGTTTGTGCGCAATAACTAAGATGTAACAAGAGCTATGGTTCATCAATTTACTCATGCCAAAAAATGGCCCATTGGAACTACTTTGTTGCACAAGCAATTAATGAAAAGATTTAAAGAAAATAAGGACCTTTAATATGCTATTTTTTTTACTTGAGAGAAATCAAACAATAGTCCCTGGGACGATAATATGATTGGTTTGAGGAAAAAAGCCACATCAATTAGAAATGTTTGTTGATGAAGAGACATATGTTAAGAGTTGTAACTAGGATAAACAAATGAATTCCAATTTCCATAGGCTATAAAAATGATCACTTTTTACTTCTTGAATTACATATCAATAAATGGGCAAGTGAAAACATGTTTTTTTTTTCTTGGTGTTAAAAACATTTTTCTATTGGACAGCATAATTTCATGCTTGGAAGTACAAGAAGCTTGAAATACAATTTTCTATAATAAGTAGTAAGAAAAATGATTGTTCTGAAACTTCTGTTGCTTTTGTGATTCAAGCTTCAAAAATGTTAGGGCAAACCAAAGGATCCACTATGCATTTTTTTGTTGTCACTCTAAGCAATTCTCTTCAAGATCACAGAATTCTGAGCAGACTTGTCTCTCTCTCTCTCTCTCTCTCTCTCTCTCTCTTTTTAATGATAACAGATGTGAAGATGAAAAGCCTGTTGTACCACCCTACCAGATATCCAAGGAAAGGGTGAAAAGTTTGGGCATCGATTTCATTCCTCTTGAGGTGAGCCTCAAAGATACTGTGGAGAGCTTGAAGGAGAAGAAATTTCTCAGTTTCTGAATTATACTATATGTCAGCAAGTGATGCAAATGTGTATCTTTATAAAACAATGTTATAACTTTTAAGTTTACATATGTAATTTCTTTAATAGAATTCCGTTATTTAAGTATTCGGGATGGGTCCAACCGTTCCCGACTCATGTGCACCCCTAGATTCTACTGAGTGAAGGAATAATTCTCTTGTATGTTTTTCTTTGCTTTTTTAATAAAATCCGTTGTTTCTTATAAAAAAAATGCTACATATTTTTATCTTACGGAAAATATAGGCTTGGCTTGATTTAAGTCTATTAAATCTCTCTGAACAAAATGATTTAAAGAGATAGCAGTGATCAGTGTGCAAGGTTAAAACTCATTCTCAAATCAAAACTTTAATATATCGGTACATGTTATCATATTGTCCAAGGATCAACAGACCAGAAGTGAATTCAAATCCATGACAAGTCCCAAGCAACAACGGAAAATGACGAGGAGGATAGCCCATAATACAAGATTCTTGTCACTATGAAAATTAAAAAATAATCAATTTTGAACATTCTATACAGGTTTGCAATTTTGAAAAAAAAAAAATCAATTGTAAAGCAATTTCACGTGGGAGAAAATACTGCACATTTTTTTTTTCACTTTATTTTTTTTATTGTTAGACATAAGATAGGGGAATTCACATATATTTATTATAATAAATTTAAATTCCGGTACTAGATGTGAGAAAAAGAGTGAAAAAATCTATTATATATAAAATCACTCAAAAATAAAAATGAAGCTTATAGCTAAAACTATATTATAGATGGGAATCACATCATTTTGAGATTAAAGTCTTTGGTTAAGATGCTCAATCAATGTGTTGCTCTCAAAAAATGGATCCAAGTTTTTACCTGATTTACAAAAGAAATTTTGTTTTCTTTAGCTTCTAGTCTAACTAATTTTTTTAATTTTATTAACTAACTTATCGTCTTAAGTATATACACAAAGGTTAAATTATTACAGACAAAAATCTTATTCATTATTTTTTTGCTTAATTTTTTTAAAGGTATTTTAAATGCATGACACATTATTTATTATTTAATAATAAATATATGACGTGTCATGCATTCAGAATTACATTAATTTTTTTATTTTAAGAGAAAAGTATAATAGAGAGGATACATAGATATAATGAACTATAATTGCAATTTTTTGACAGTAGCTTAGAATGAAAATAGAGGACTAAGGAATAAATGCCCTCATATGACATTTTAAGGGCCTTAATGAAATCATATTTTATCATTTTGGGTCCTAATAGAAATCATACAAAGTCCGGGTAATTTTCTCCAGTTTTTGACCTATGCAGATCTTTTGAAAAATTTTCTACTCAATTCAAGCAATTTTAAATTTACTTTTTTAATTCATGTAAATTTTAAACTCTCATATGTCAAAGATATGATTTTATTAAAAAATAAACTTCAAAAATTACATTTTAAAAAGATGTAATTTTAAAAATTGCAATCCGGACAGTCAATTTAAAAATGCCTGGGTTGGCATTTTCCCAAGGCGACGGAAAAGAAAAACAAAGAAGAAAAATAATTCCTATCCATGGGTTTGACCATCTTTAACGTTAGATATCTGATCTGCCAGTCAAAGTTTACAAAATGGAGACAACATTGGTTACATGCTCTCCTCTGAAGGGGAAGAATCAAAATCAGTACGAAAGCATGCACAATTTCAAGTTTCTGCTTCTGATTTTGGTTCTAGTTACTACCTTTTATTTCATCATCTGAACAATCAGAGGCAATAGAAGCTGTTCTGAGACGTTTGGATGCCAAACGGCCATCTCCGTCAGTACAAGAATCTGCAGCCAAAGCTGTTCTTCAGAGATTGCTTCCTACCCATTTGTCCAGTTTTGAATTCAAGATTGTCTCCAAGGTACTATCGTGTTCTTGCATTACTCAACATTGGGTCTGCCTCTAATTAGCTCGTTTCTTTGATTTTTAGCACATTCGGGTACCCTTCAGTTTCTGGGTATTTCTTTATTTAATTGCCGAGAAAAGGAAAGAAAAGAAAAGAAAACACTGTATGTTTTTCAGTCTGCATAAGTTCTTGGTTGGTGAAATGTTCTCATTTCTTTAATTGTTATTTTTCTTAATGACTGGTGTCTTCAATATGTTTGTTATTGTAATAATTTAATTATTTTAACTGTTTTCAGTTTCATATGTTAGGATGTCTGTAATGGACGAAGTTGCTTCTGGGTAACCAACCACAAGAATTCAAGCAGGAATGCGCCAGAGATACTGTATGTAGAAGTTGATTACAGCAAGGCCTAATGTGCCATTTTCTTCATTTATTATTAATATTTTATATACTTTCTAAACACCAGCAATTCATATGCTGTATTGTTTTCAATTTTCTGCTGGAGAATCTCAAGAATCAATCTAGTTATCTTTGCTTGCAATGATTTGAGTTGATGGAGTGTTAAGATGGGTAACATTAAACTTGTGTAAGTTGATGTTGTAACTTTCTTCTTGTTTATCTGCTTTTGTGGAAAGTGTGGATCTACGTGGTTTTTAGAATCATATCGAACTTCTTTAGGTGTCTTTGGGCATTTCATGGGATTGAATGGATCCTTTGTTTTTTACATAGCATGTGAGGGTAAGAAGCAATAATTGAAATGGGGTCATTATGGGATTCATCACCACAAATTATTGTATGAAACCAATTTTAGTTCTTTATGGTCTAATATTTCTATATTTTTGCTAGGCAATATTTGAACCTAATATCGTATAATAAACCCACCCCAACCCTCTACCACCAAGGCTTAGGCCAAGGGGCTGACACTTTCTATCTTATTAGTATCATTTTTAAAAAGGCTGCCATATTCTGTTAAGTCTCCATTCGTGTGATGGATTTCTATATTCAAGTTCTATGTGAAGCACAACAAACCTTCATTCCTATGAGATATCTACACATCCATGTATAATTGGCCGAATTTAATTTAAAAGTTGTGAACTTTTGATTTTAGTAAACATAGGTAGTTGTTGCTATTTGAAGAGTTTTGATCACAGTGAGGTCTTAACTCTGTTGGTTTTGGACTTCCTTAAGATCCCATATATTTGCACATTTACCCTTGTTCAAAATGTTAGAAGCTTAATATAAACTCCAAACAGTTGTAACTGCTGATAGAAGACATGACTTTTGGCTTGTATAGGGGTTGCCCCTCCTCTAGCACCTTCTATATCTAATATACACTCTTATTACTTATCAAAAAAAAAAATTATTGTTATTTTTTTTTCTCATTAAAAAAGTAGGCATAGGTGTTAATAATTGTTTCCATCAAAAGAATAAACAATAGATGCTTATTTTTCATGAATATAAAACTTCCAGATGTTATATTTTTCTCTAGGATAAAAGGCACTACAGCAGTTGAAATCACATCCGGTCTCCATTGGTATTTAAAATATCAGTGTGGCGCTCATGTTTCATGGGACAAAACTGGTGGCAGTCAGATTGCTTCTATTCCCAAGCCAGGATCATTGCCTCTTGTATCAGATAAGGGAGTGCTGATTCAACGCCCAGTCCCGTGGAATTATTACCAAAATGTTGTTACTTCCAGTTGTAAGTACCAAATCTTCCTCTACCATTTCCTTCAATTAGTTACCATTTCTGTCTTGGCTAGATGCTACACATTGACTGGTATTGCGTCATTGGCTCCTTCAATTATCAAAAGAATGGCGTTATTTATTTATTTATTGCATTTCTTGGGTACTTATTGCATGTGAAAAATGATGTTTTCTTTGGCTAATAAAATTGGTATGCACTGCATCACTTTTCATCTCTTTTGAACTATGTCTTCCCCATTTTTGGCAAGGGAAAAGGTAGATTTGGTAAACAACCAACTCATCTAAAAGCTTAAGCAATTAGAGAGGGTGTAGCTTGCACCCTCGCGTGTGGCAAGACTGGGCCAAAACGTGCATAATTCATATTATCAGGGTGATGGTGAGATTTAAACACAAGACCTTTTGCTTGCTTTGATACCAAGTTGAAATATATTTGTCGTAGTTTTTAAGGTTTAAGATGAATAAAGAAGGAGAAGAGGAAGAGAGAGATTGACAGAGTAGGGTGGGATTAATAATCCTTTTTCCTACACCCTCTCTACTTATATTAAAATAATTGAAAAATTACAAGAATACCTATTATCTTAATATTTCTAACAAGATTATCATGGAGAAATGTACTTAGCAAATTATTTGGTCCATCTGGATCGAAAGTACTGAGAGAATCTTTCAAGATACATCTAATGGCTTGGGAGAGGGTCACACTCATGGCTTCTTTGTACATTTTGGTCACTAAGGAGTTCAAGGATATCCCTATATCTTTGATCACAAGGAATTGGCTTGGTGCTTTCACCTTCACTACTTTGAGAAAAATCTCTACAATCCAATCTTGGAACCCTATTCCTATTAATAGAGTCAAGTTGAATTTGATGGTTGTCTCATGGAAAGTTTTTTTTTTTCTTTTTAAATCCTCGTGTTTCCATTAGAGTGGAGGCGGGACCTTTTTGATGGGCTTTAGGTCTTAGGCAAACCAAAATCCTGGGCCTTGGAGACATCATAGGGGAAGGTGATTCCCTAATGGTGATATCTTGGGCATATCTGGCAAGCAAGAAAGATGGATGTATTGGCATTGGATGAGAGAGATTTAAGATTTTGCTACAAAGATTGAAGTCGATTTATCTTGGTCACATTGGACGGCTAATAGCAAAGCTGACTTTCTAGCTAATCAGGGGGCTAGACTAGGAGAGACTTCAGTGGGGGCATGTTTTACTGATGTGATTATTTCTTCCTTTCTTTTTTCTTTCTGATTTGAGCTATTTATAAATCTCGTAGATGATATCTGTCATTTCTATATAACCCCACTTGTCTTAATAACAGTATTTTTTCCTATCAAAGAAAAAAAGGCCTTAAGAACTGCATAATCTTGTGTATGATTCTCTAATATTTGATTTTTTCCCAAAAAAAGAAAAAAAGAAACTTACATGGAGGTCACAGAAGAAAAAAACTTCATTTTAGAATTTGTTCAAAGGCAAACATTTAAAATTTAAAAATTCAGTTGGTCTTTCACACAGTCCTTCAGAGAAGGGCTCCAATTATACAGAATACTAGGGTCCTGCTGGGTATTGTTCTGAAAGTGCAACCTAAGTACTCTCTCTCTGTATATATTTATCTACTTGTCACTGAAGCCAAAATCAGATAATATTAGGAACTTAAGAAAGCTGGCCTGTTTCACACTTCTCAAAGATGAGAAAGAAGTGTAGTTCCTTTGATTTATTGATATTTTAACTAGTTTGACATTTCCTGATGCTGTTGTTGTCAATTCTTAGCATAATCTTATCATCTTATTTACAGATTCGTATGTTTGGTGGGATTGGGAAAGATGGGAGAAAGAGATAGATTGGATGGCACTTCAAGGAGTCAACCTGCCTCTGGCATTTACAGGACAAGAAGCCATTTGGCAAAAAGTTTTCTTGGTGAGCAAATATAACCATTCCTGTATAAATTGATATGCTCACCAATTTAGTTATCTGCTACAAAGCAGTCTTAAACTTTGTTGGGGTGCGAAATTAGAGTGCTTCTAAATTTTAGTTTAAGAATCATGGTTGGCCTGTAAAAAAAAAAACTGCATAGGTTTTTTTCTCTTGGTAAATGAAAATATTATGTGACTCACATTTGACATATTCTGAGCCAGAATATTGTAATGAGATAACAGGTACAATACTTATCAATATTTCTATATATACATGTGTAGTCATTGAATTTTCATTTTTGTCAAAATTCAACAAATCAAATGGTCAACATATGTTGCGGCTTTGCTATTTTGAGCTTGGAATCTCCTTTTCTGGGCTTATCACTACTAAAATATTGCTTTCATAATTTGCAAATTATCTTTGTTCACAAAGTTTGTGATGACCATGAAAATTGAGTCATATTGGTCTTCCACGACTTATCTTTACTGCATAAGTTACTCATAGTAATCCTATCTACATGTGTAAATGAGCCATGCTTTGTGTTTCGGTTCCTTTTAGGGATGTCAATGAGTGAAATATCAAATCCCATCACATCTTAATTATAGAATCCAACTGCAATATTATTCAGATTATGAGGCTACCATTATTTTCATACCTGGCACTCCCTCTAGTTTCAATGCACAACTTTGAATAGGGTTAATTTTGTGTTTATATGCTATAGATCCATACATAGCCGAACTCAATTCCATTTCTCTGGTTTTTTATGTTTGATCGCAGGATTTTAATATTAGTGCACAAGATTTGAATGGTTTCTTCGGTGGACCTGCTTTTCTTGCCTGGGCTCGAATGGGAAATTTGCATGGGTACAATTATCTGATTCATATATCTGTATATTGTATTTTCTTTCAAGTATATGGAATGCGAACTGGGGATTAACATTGATATAGAAATCAGTTATATTTTATTACATCGAGTTTAATATCATACACCATTATTTCTATCAGATTCCATGACTCTTCATTCTTTAAGTTATGCTTAAAGAAAAATATACAAGGACTGCTGATAGTTGTTCTTTTGAACATATATCATTTGGGAATTCTGCATTCCTTCTGGTGAAAAAAATAGAGCATCAAGTTTCTGCCGTAATGGGAAACCGTGTTTAAATTCTTAGATACTATAATAAATTACATTCCAAAATGGAAGAAAAATCAAGAAAATCAAATGTGTACTATTATATCATAAAAGATAGTTGTGGAGTGAAGGTCTCATAATGCAGTTTTGGCCATCCTGCTAAAAGAAACACGGAAGAAAAAAGAATCCCCATTCTTAAACTAACCCCTCTATTTCATCTGGCATTAGTAAATTATGGGATTTTTGTGAGCATCTCATTTCTGTCCCGGGGTTGGTTATTGAGACAGAAGATAGGACAACTGATCATCTTGAATTTCAAGCTTAATTCCAGCATCGTCCTCTCTCTCTCTCTCTCTCTCTCAGGCTTATGATTTGGTTGTTGACAATTAAGTATCTTTTGATGTGTATTGTATACCCTCATAGACATTGTGTATGAAAAGTTTCTAGATTTTATATATTCAAAATCATACAGTGGATTTTGTTGTCTTCTTTGAATGAGCTAAGCATAGTGTCACGGGCTGCTTGCCAACATGCCATGCTGCTTGTGACACACGCCAGCCAGCTGTGCCCAAGCTTGGTGCATGGTGGCAGTTTTTTGTAGATATGTTGTGGGGGTCTTGTAAATACGATTGCAGATATGTAGTGGGAGTCCTTTCACTGTGTCTTTGGGAGGTTATGGGGGGGGACATCTCGGATAGCCAGAATGCGGGCAGACATATTTTGGATGCAACTTTGATAGTTAATGAATGCACTAACTCAAGAGGGAAGAGGGGAGAAGCAGGTTTGATACGCAAGTTGGATATAGAATAGGCTTGTGAGCATGTTAATCAGGGCTTTTTACTATTTCTTCTTGCTAAAGTATGGTTTGGGAACCATCAAGTGTTAGCTTGAATGGTATCACCTCCACCTCCCAAAGAAGAGCTTGAGTGTTCAAGTCCCAATTGGGACATAGTGGGTGTGTATGTCTTACCTATTAAAAAAAAGGTTTTGGGAAAAGGTGGAGAAGATGGATTTAAGCGTGCATTTCTTTTGTTTCTTACTCAGTTCTGGTTTGAGGGTTGAGACATGAGGACCCATTATTCCCATTCCTCTTTGTGATCGTTATGGGGGCTTGAGTAGGATGTTGGATAGAGTTGTGGCAGCGACTTACTGAGGGGCTTTTCTTTGGAGGATGGGAGGTGCAGGAGAGTAGACGTGTCCCATTTGTTTTTCACTGATGATATGCTTATTTTTTGCGAAGCTGAGGATAGGCAACTTCTTATGAAGTTTGGATACTATATTTTGGCTCACACGTCCGTGTTGGACACGCCCTCGACATGTGTTGAACACGCGAAAAAAAGTGTCCAATTTTTTTTTTTTTTTCTGAATTTTGAACATGTTATGGACATGCTCGAGACACGTTTTAGACACGTTTTTTGTTTATTTTTTCTTTTGGATTTTCTTCTTTTTTTCTTCTCTTCTCCTTAGTTCTTTTTCTGGTTATATATATATATATATATATATATATATAATAGTTAGTAAATTTGTTTTGAAACTTGAATTATGGATGTTGATGATTAAATAAAGAAGTTCTTGAATTTTTATTTAATGAATTTTGTTATTTTAATATCTTAGTAATATTTTTGTGATTTGTGAATTTTTATGCCAATTTTAATTGAAATAATGTTAGCTTTTATTGCATGGCTATATAAAAAATATAATATATATATATATATATATATATTCAACGTGTCCATGTCTTACTTTTTAAGAGGGAGGAGGAAAGAGGAAGGAAGCTTGGGGTTTAAAGATTTGAAGATGTTCAATAAAGCTTTACTTTGAAAATGGCTATGGAGGTTTGCAATGGAGAGTCATCCTTTGTGGAAGGGTGTAGTGCCTACAAAATGTGGGTGTGAGGGAAGGGGTAGGTATGTGAGTGAGGCAAGGGAGGCCCATGGGTGTAACATTTGGAGTGCTATTCAAAAAGGGAGGGAAGAGTTTAGCCATCTGGTGCCTTTTGATGTTGGGGCGGTTTGAGAGTGAGATTTGGGGAGGACCATGGTGTTGTAATACTCCTCTTAAGGAGAAGTTCTCATCTTTTTACAACATAGTTTCCAACAAAGAGGGCCTCGTGGGGGATTATGTGTTGACTTTATGGGGAGTTAGGGTATGGAGCCCGTGTTTTAAGAGGAATTTTCATGACTGGGAGTTGATGGAGGTTGAAGGTTTAATGAAGTTGTTGGAAAGATGTAGGTTCTGTCCAAACACAGCTTTCTTTTTCGTTCGGATGCATATTATTTCGCCGAAGAACATGCCTCAACTTCAAACAGCCATATCTTAATCATACAAAGTCAGATTGGGGCGTTCTACCTATCCATTTGAAGCTTTTGAAATCTACTTTCATATGAACTTGGTCTCGTCTCAAAATTCAAAGCATTTTTTTGAGTTATGATCAAAATAGGACAGATAGGTCATTCTAGAAATTATTTTCGAAATCCATTTTGATTGACCCTGTTTCAAAAAGTCATGAGATCAATCTTAAATGTTGAAAAACATTCAAAATTTTTTTCTAAGCTTTAGAAAAGTGTATACATGAATGCATGAACACAAATATATGAACTCATGAAGTATGTGCCTAATATCTTAATTCAACAATTAGGTATCTAGGTCCACTTATCATTTTTAAACACTAGAGATATGTTGCTCAATTTAAGTTTTCGGGTCTTCAATGTTCAACCGCTTTGTGGCTTGAATGGATGTAGTCATGAGTTCTCACTTGACACACTTATGTCGACCAATGTTTTGGAATTAGAATTAGCCGACATGACAAAGTGACAAATTTTGTCTTCACATTTTTTATTTTGTTCAGTTTTGATTTTTTTTGTCTTTAGTTCCTCAATAGTTTGTTCCTTAATGGGCCTTGCCAGACCGTGCTTGTGGGCTGGGAGGGGCAGGCATGACATAACCCATGAACTGGGCATGGCATGGCACAGTTTGCTAGCCTGCCTTTTTCGTGTCGGGCCAATGCCTTGTTTGGCCCGGCCCAGCCCACTTTACATGTCTACCCAAGCTTGTATATTTGTCCTCTACTAATTGGTAGTCTGCGCCTAGGGCCAACACTCATGCCTACGTTGTAGTCATTGTTGCATATAATAAAAATCTTTGTTGCCTATTTTTGTGCCACATTGTTAACTTGTGGATTTGACTGTGTGCCTGTGTTGCTTTCAAGGTAAACTTTTTCTTTGCTGACTTTCTTGTTTGTGCAGATGACAAGTGCCACACAACATTGCTCCTCTCCATGTGTATTCCGTTAGTAGCATGCTAAGATGGCTTTGGCTTTCATTATTTGCTCTTTTCTAATTTAACATTTATCATGTCATAGGTGGGGTGGACCTTTATCACAAAATTGGCTGGATCAGCAGTTGGTGTTGCAAAAACAGATATTATCTCGGATGATAGAGTTAGGCATGACTCCAGGTATGTTTGAAAGGACCTTTCTCTAATGCATTCCATATCACCTTATGTTGGACCAAATCATTTAGAGTTGATGTATATGTCTCTTTCATACAATTCAAAATTTTATTAAAGTGATGTATCATTTTGTAATGATCTTTCTTGTTATTTTGATGACGTGTCCGATCAAAAAAATTTAATTCCTTTTCCCAGTGTTGCCATCATTTTCTGGAAACGTTCCTGCAGCACTGAAGGAGATATTCCCTTCTGCAAGTATAACCAGACTTGGGGACTGGTATATTACTGTTCTCACTCTTTGATGAGCCTATTTCTCTCTCTCTCTCTCTCTCTATATATATATATATATATCTGTTTTCAATTCTATAAAAGAACTTTTTTTGTTTCCTTTTCTTTTGTTGTTTTCTCTTTGAAAGTACTGTTGTCTTTATGAAGTTTGGACTATGTTCTTGTTTTAGCTTTACAAGTTTTAGCATCACATTCATGGTGCTTTTAGTTTTTATCAATGCATTCCGAGATTATAATTAGATTCTTTAATATGCTATTTAGTGTTCATTTCTCTGTATCCTTTGCTTTCAATAAATATTCTCAATAGAAGAAAAAGAAAAACGAAAGAAGAAAGTTTTATTTCTTGTTTTAAATGTAATTATGGTAAACTAGTCCAAGCCTCTATAAGAACGCTGGTAAGATACAAGTTCACATAATTTTATTAAATTACCAAAAACAATATCCATGAACATATATGGAGCTGTCAGAGCTGAAAAAGTTGTTGATTAGCATGTAATGTTTGATTTTTGTGGCTAATATGGTAAACTGCATGCCCAAATCATCCACTTGATGGACTTGGTTGTAATCAGCCATTCTGGTATAAGCTCTGGTAATTTTCAGTGGCATCTCCGATCAAGGATATGTGATGTTGGAGAGTGGTAAGACTGTAAGACTAGTTCAAGCCAGCGGAAAGACCTTCGAGGTAGTCAACGTCGGTGATGGGGTCACTGGTGATTGCTTTTAGATTATTGAAAGATTAAATAGGTATTATGAATGGATGGGAAGCCGTTGCGTCTTTGGTATGCTTCAAAGTGGGAACAGGTCAGACAGTAAGGTTTTGACATGATATTTTATGTGGGAGAGGAGTATCAAGGAGAGGTATTTGTATTTGTTTCGAATAACCACTCGAGAGGATGCCTCAATGGTGGATTTTGTTACAGTCAATCTCGGTGGGGTTGTTTGGAGTCCTACCTTCGTACAAACTTTCCAAGATTGGGAGTTGGAATCAGTTTCTAAACTGGAGTCTCTTTCTAGAGTGGGTGGGGTGGAAAGAGGATAAGATGTTATTACGTGAAAAGTGGCTGAAGGAGGTGTCTTTTTGTTAAAGTCTTTCTTTGAATACTTATTAAGAGCCCAAGCGTGCTCTTTCCCCTGGAAGTGCATGTGGAAATCAAAGACTCCTATAGAAGTGGATCTTTTTGTATGGGAAGCATCTTGGGAGGCCATTCTAACGAATGACAATCTGAAGACAAGGGGCTTTAGGATGGAAAATAGGTGCCCTATGTGCAAAGCAGCAGAGGAGTCTCCTTTGCAATTTTTATTGTGTTCAATGGCAGATAAACTGTGAGGTACTCTATTTGCTATTTTTGGTATTTCTTGGTAATGCCAGGTTCAGTGATGGATTTCCTTGGGAGCTGGCAGGAGAGTGTAAGAGGAGAAGAGTCCTGCCTTTATGCCTTGTGGCTCGTCCCTTGTATAATGATATGTATTTGGAGGGAGCATAATAGGAGAATATATATATATATATATATATATATTTATTTATTGGGGTTACTCAGTTTTTTGAAGCAGCTGATGCTTCAAAAAACTGAGTACCTTACGAATACCTTATAAAAAAACTTGCATGCCCCAGCCATAGCTAACGCCTGGTTTCAAGCCAATATTTGGCTTTTAAAATTATAAATTCCATGATGTGATAATTTGGAGTTGCTGCTATTTTCCCATTTCTTGTCCTTCTTCTTGTTAAATGTTCATGATTACAAAGTTCTGTTGTCGTCACTTTGTTTCTTGAAAGTTAAGGTGGTTGTGGTGGAAGTTTGTCAAAATACCTTTCAATCAATATAATACAGATTCTCTACTCCAAGAAAGAAAAGGGTCAATGTAGTAACCTAAAAGAATTTTTTTTTGTTGGTCCACGTTTACTAGAGGTGCAATACATTTCAAAAGTGAATTGCTAATGTAACTTTCACTAGGGTTCTTCAGAATAAGAAAAGAGCAAGAGAGAGGAGAGGATAGAATAGAGGAGGAGAAAGAAGAGGAATTCTAAAAGGGAGGGAGCAGAAACAATTTCTTAGTCTCTCAATCATAACATAAGAGAGAAATAAAATTCTCCTCTTATATTGGATGAGAGAGAGAGAGCTTAAAGCTGTCAGATAATTGCTATTATTGACCCATCTCAAATCTCCTGGTATATATTTTAACCCTAAAAGCTCTAAAAGTCTAAAAGGTCTTTAGAGTCCTTTTATAACTCAGCAAAGGCTTATCCCAACTATTTGGGGTCGGATACGCAAATCCTGTTTCGCTACTCTTGAGTAGTGTCAGGATTTGTGTTCACAAGTGATCTTTAGGCTTTTTAAACCCTTTTCCTACAGCCAAAAAGAAAAAAAAGAAGAAAAAGATGTTATTACCTAGTGTTAGTCTTATCATGATGGATTAAATGCCTAATATTGCAGTGCATTTCATATCTTGTGCATGTTACTTCTCATATATTATCCACGAGTTGAAGTTCTCCATTTTTCCTCCATCTCAGGAACACTGTTGATGGCGATCATCGGTGGTGTTGTACTTTCCTTCTCAATCCTTCTGATCCTTTGTTTGTTGAAATTGGGGAGGCTTTTATTAAGCAACAAATTAAAGGTGCGTTAAATGTCTGTAAGTCACTCCCTCGAAATGATCAGAGTGTTTTGACCAATGAAATTTAACAAATTCTGCATATTTTCCATAGTTTTTGATGTTTGAGCATTGAGCGTGATAGTATTTGGGGTAATGAAATGAAAATGTCAGTTAACAAATGGGAATTTTGAATAGCTGGAATGACACGCATTTATTGACTCTATGTTTCTTTGCAAGTAGTTAGGGACCATAATTTGGGCAGATATACATCTATAGATAGGTCGGCATCATATTCATCCAAATTCCAAACAGAATTTTATCTACACACAAGTCTATATACGTAAGTCATTCATACTATACTAACATACACAATCACACCTACACATACATGAATTTACTTTCCTTAGTCATTTTATAACCATACAATTGGTAGCTTACATTTATTCAGACCATGTGTAAAAATAAACAACAGAAAAACAGAGGACAACAGTTAAAGACAGCTAATTCACTGGCAAGTAGTCTTCTTTCCATCTTTTGTCTCTTTACATCCAAATCCCATTAAAGTCTCAACTTTCCTCATACAATCTCTCTCCCTTGGATACTTTCCAAAAAAAATCTCTCTCCCTCAGAAACCAAAAGAGGAACATGAGCCATATCTCTGCAATAATCGTATGATATTGTGGTGTGAATTTTCTTAACTGATTCTTCATTGGATAAATCGGTATCATAATGGCTCGATTTGAGTCCACTATCATGGAATCTGGGGACAGTAGTTGACTGTTGACGTGAGGCTTTCCTCTAGTATCTGCATTACACGTCTTTTCTTCTATTTTAGCTCTGGTGAGAGCATATGCAATCCATGCATGTACATTTTCATAGATTGAAGCAACTACTGCTTTAATAGCTCCTGAAAATTTATTTATTTTTTCAAAATTTAACCTTCTTAATTTATTTAAAAAATTCCAATATTTCACAGTTCAACGAAATGTCCTTCTCTGAATATCCTTTTTGAGCAGTGGAACTGATCAATATTTTACATAACATTTTAAATCTGTACCACCCGCAAGTGTGGAAGCCTTGTGCAGTTGGTATGGATTTTACCCACGAGTGTGTGTTTTGTGGACGTGTGCCGGGTCATGCCTTTTCATCATAATCAAAATTTTGTTGCAGTTGCATGCAAAATCTTGTCCTTTTCTGATTGTATTGGTTTTGTGATGTAGGATCTGTCCTTTAAGAATCAAAGTTCTAGAATGTTTTTCAAGGCTAAATAGCCAGGCTAGGAACTAACTTTATGGTTGAAACAGTGAGCGAGTTAATAAAACCAAGAGCTGGAAGCTCGAAGAAGGAAGAGAACAAGAGTAGGAAAATCCTAGGGCAGTGACACTTAGGTTCTTGGTCACTCACATTTGGGAGAGGATGCATCACAAAGCACTACTTCTGGGCTTCAAAATATCTCTCAATTCACTACTTCAAAATAGTGCCAATACATCCTTACATAGAGTACCAAAGCTAGGAAACCAAGGAACTTGGGAACGAACCCTAGCCATGGCTTGGACCTATAAAACTCCACTAGACTCATTAAAGATGCCCACAAAACAAAAGACTGCACAGTGGCAGGCTCACACATAATTACCAAAATATTTTTAACATAAACTCAAAAAAATAAAAAATAAAATGGAGAGCATTAAATTTACAGATATAGAATCCTTATGTAAGTTCTAGGCAAGAATCTTACCAAATTACTAAATTTGTTCTTGGATCTTGTTTTTCTTTAATAATATTTTCCAACCTTTCTTGGCTTGTTTTTTCCATTAACTTTTGATTGTAGATTGTAATCTTATCATGTCCCAAGACCATTAATAAATAGCAAACCATGCATCTTTTTATAGGCAACAAAGGCACACACACGTCCATGTAGTTGAGTTGAAGTGTTGAACACTTAACACACTTTGCCATTATCCACTAACATTTTAGGGGGTTAAGATAGTTGAAAGTGGGCAAAGCATTTAATACTAGCAACATAACAAATTTATCTGCGGTCAGTGCGTTCAACTGTGAAGACATAAATTTCTTCAAGTTCCTGAACTTGACATCCTATTACTCAATTACTAAGAAGCACAGATACAGGACACGGGACACGGATACAACACGACACGGACATGCAGACACGTTATTTCTCAAAAAAATAGGACACGGACACATTAGGGACACGTTGAATATATATAAATTTTTTATATGACCATATAATAAAAATCTAATATTATTTCAATTAAATTTGACATAAAAACACACAAATTTAAAAAATATTATTAAGATATTAAAAAAACAAAGTCATTAAATAAAAATTAAAAAACTTTTTCATTTAATCATCGACATCCATGATTCAAGTGTCCGGCCACGTGTCCAAGAGTGTCGGTGTCCGACACGTGTCCGACATGGATACATGAGTCAAAATAGAGTGTCCGTGCTTCTGAGCTCAGCTAAGCCTTTATTCCAATTATTTGGAGGTCGGCTACATGAATCACATTTCGCCACTCTATCAACCTAACATTATGCATCATTTTTTTTTGCTTTTTCTTTCTTTTGAGTGTTCATATTAAATGCTTCATTGCTTACGAAATTAAGATTTTACATTTGGTATATCCACTTTTATTTGACTCATTGACTACTTTTATTGGTTCATCTTTTGTATGTTTATTGCAGAATACGGGGATGTCACAGACATCTACAATTGGTAATTTCTGTCAATTTTATGTTATTAACTATATCCTGCCTTCTTGGAGAAAATATTACATTGAAGCATGCTTTATGAGCTCATGTTACTCAACATTTTTGCATTTAAGAAGTGGTTTCTCTTCTTTGGCCTTAGGTAGTTATAGATTCTTATTTCCAACATCTTCTATATATTCCCACAATCCCACCTAATCTTAATTGGTATGAATTACTCAGCAAATATAATTCTTGACCAATCTTAGGTTGACTAGAGAAATAAACAGACGATTTATACTAAGTCAAGTTATAGAAGTATGATATAATATGGAACTGGCAGAAACCTACAGTAAGATGCTCTAATTTATTCTAAAGAATCTAAACTATGACATATAAAACATTCTTCCTTCTGATATTTGTTTTGCCATATAAGGTTATCCTTTAATCTTTCAAAAATAAAAACTCAATTATTTTTCTTTTTTGATAAGTAAATGGTACGTTAAATGAGAAACATCTAAGGGGCAGAACCCATGTACAAAGCTAAATCAAGGATCTAGAGTCAAGCTCCTTCCTTGCAATTCAGCTCACCCAAAAAAATTGACATAAGAAAAAACCAAGTTTGGAAATTGCCCAAAACTCCAATTATAGTGCTGTGAAAAACAGCAAAAAATCCCCTTATGATTAAGTGGAGTTTTTTTTTTCTTTCTTGATAAGTCATGATTAAGTGAGATTGCATATGTCACTTTCTATGGAACATAGGAAGTTGGATTGGACTAGAGTGTGGAGTGAGCACAAAAGGGCTTGAGCATTGATTTTAAAATTATTATAGAGTTCAGAGCATCTCTATTATGTTGGATATGTATAGTTATTGTTTTTTAGAAGAAAGGGAGAATATGCAGTAGAGAACCATCTATCTCTACCCACTGGAAATATTATATAATAGGGTTTTAACAATACAATGCATATATAATAAGGTTTTTACTAATACCACTAATACTCCTCCTCAAGCTTGGAAGAATATATTGTATAATCCCAGCTTGTTACAAAGCTATTCAAAATGAGTTCTAGTGAAGGACTTGGTAAATATATCAACAATTTGATCTCCTGTAGAAATATAAGGAGTTGTAATCACACCACTCTCCACTTTCTCATGAACAAAATGACAGTCTACTTCAATGTGCTTAGTCCATTCATGAAACATAGGATTAGAAGTGATATGGATAGCAGCTTGATTGTTATAATGTAAGGTCATTGGTAACTGAACCACAAACCCCATTTCATGCAAGAGTAGCCTGATCCATGTAACTTCACAAAACGTGTGAGCCATAGCTTGATATTCGGTTTTAGCACTTGATCGAGCAACAAAACTTTATTTCTTACTCTTCCAAGTGACTATGTTACCACCAACGAATGTACAATACCCATTTGTAAATCTCCTATCAAATGGCAGGCCAGCCAAGTCAGAATTTGTAATACCATCTACTTAAAGGTGTCCATTAGATTTGTAAAGAACACTAAGACCTGGATGAACTTTCAAATATCTCACTACTTGAAGTATTGTTTTCAGTGTAGTTAAAGGCGAAAGGCGCCCTTAAGGCACTGAGATCTCACATTGTCCGAAAAGCGATGCGACAAAAAAGCACTAGCCTGAGTGAAGAAAGGCGCTAACTAATAAAAATAATTGAAAAATATATATTATACATTAAAAGTCGATTAATTCTAAGCTTTTTTTTCTTATAAATTAATGTTCAAATTTTTTATTTTTATTTTTTATCTATGTAAGTCTTATTTACTAGTCCTAATAATATGCAAGACATTCTAGGGCCAATCTCATAAACATCTAAACTAATTCTCAAAAAATCAGGTCTATGTTGGGAAGACTTCCCATATAGGTGATCAATTTGGTTGATGGAGGGAAGATGTTTCATAATGGGTAAGCTAAGATTTTGTGAAGAATGATGATAGTCCATGAAATATCAATCCTTACCTAAAATTTTTATATATTGAAAGTGTTACTTTCCCTAAAACTTTGAATTTTTTGCAAAATCTCAAATAATTTAATTGTTTATTAGGCTAGTTTTATGTTTGATAATAATACTTTTTTAACTATAATAAATCAGACAATAATACTTATAAACTACAACTATATTCTTTTATATTGATATGTCTCTTTCAGAATTGTTAAATAAGTGTATTAAACACTATAAACATAAGGGACATACAAGTAAAATATGTTACAATTAAAAATGTCATCGCTTGGTCACCTTTCGCCTTGCTTAAGGTGATTGCCTAGGCGTCGCCTCTTTAAAGACACCTGGCCTGAAACATGTTAAGACGATATCACTGGAAATTGCCTCACCTGATCGCCTAAGCGATGAGGCGATCGCCTTTGACAACACTGACTGCTTCCCAATGCGGAATATGATGAGCAGTCATAAACTGACTTGCAACTCCCACTGCGAAAGATATATCTGGGCATGTAATGGTGGGATAACTTAACTTCCCAACAAAATGACGATATCTATCGGGGTCTAGCAACAACCCCCCCGATCTCCATACAATTTAGTATTAGGATACATAGTTGTCTTGACATGTTTTGACCCTATTAGACCTGTTTACCGCAAAATGTCTAGCACGTACTTCTACTGAGGAAAATTGATCCCTTGATTAAATCTTGCTATTTCAAATTTCAATACACAAAAAAGTAATCACAGCATCCCCACATCGTTAGTTCGAAATGGCCTTGGAGAAACACCTTTAAATCAGAAATACACTGCTCGTCATCACCTGTGATGATGATATCATCCACGATTCCACGTAAACTATCAACAACACATTTCCTGTATCAGAAGCAGAAGATGAAACTGAATGATTTGACTGAGCGATGCATCCCAAATTTTAAAACTCCTTCACTGCATTTGTCAAACCATGCTTTGGGAGACTATTTAAGACCATAGAAAGCCTTGTGCAGCCTAAAACTTTCCGACACTTTTACATCGGCTTTATTGATGTTTTGATTTTTTTTTCTCTCTTTCTTTGGGTGCTGGTTTATGCTTTCTAAATTTCATTATGCTGTCCTAGCTTGTTGAAATATTTTTGTTCTTTACTGTGTATTTTAGCATAATTGCATGAGAATATGATCTTGTTTGCTATTCATTTTTTTTTTTTCCCTTGACCTCTTTTCCTATCGTAAGTGTTCATTCTGTACGTATTTGCATGAATCTTGAATTGCATGTCACCGTGTTTAACACAGTGATACATTCAATGAAAATTCACCACCTACAAGTGATCCAACATATATTACATCTCTTGGAGCTGCCGTTTATAAAGCAATGTCGAAAGCAGATAAAGATGCAGTGTGGCTAATGCAGGCATGTTCCTCACTTTTACTCTCCCTGCAACCATCTTTTTACTGGCTCCCTTCATGATGTCACACTGCTAGTTCTTCATGTCTTTGCATTTAAGTGCATCTGGTGTGAGAATCAATTGTTATTCTATGATCATTAGATTCACGATGTCTCCTTGAAATTAGTATGATTTAATAATATATCCATTAACCTAAGATGAACATAAACTAAGACTTTACAAACTAAGAATTAATAAAAAGGCTTCTTGGTTGTCGCAGGCACATAACCCTTGGTTGGATTCTAAGCCTATCATATTTGTTTATCCAATTAAGAGACATGGCATCACCTACCTTCAAATTTTAAAACTTAAATTCTGATGGGACAATGCAGACACACACACAACCACCCACCATATAGGGCAAAGAGGGGCGTGTCCCACCATTGTCAACCCCTTTTATGTTTCCAACTACCCTTCCAACACCTAAACAAATCAATTATAGTCCTTGGCATAACCCTAACAACATCAAAGAGTGAGAACAACATACTCCAAAAGGCCAGCACTGATGTAAATGTTGAGAGCTTGATATACATTATTGGCTCATTATCTTAAGGGCTTTTAGAGTAATTGGTTGCTTAACATGGTATCAGAGTCTTGGTTACCAGAGGTCTTGGATTCTAGTCTCTCTAATTGCATTTATTCCCCGTTTACATTTGGACTTAGTTCTGCGTCGCATTTGTTTATGATTCTTTGCCCCTCCATGTGTGAGTCTAGAGTCACATGTGTGGTGGGAGTTGTTGAGAGCTTGATATACATTTTTGGCCCATTTTCTATGAGCTTTTGGAGTAATTGGTTGCTTAACAGTACAATGCAAAAATAAATGGTTAAGCGACTCCTCTTATGAAAAACACATGCAACAATAATTCACCAACTACTAGCCTCTCTTCTTCATATTATCTATAGTAAGTATTGCCTCTAACACTATGGTCCACAGGAAAAAAGAAAAAGAAAAAATAAAATCACCTTCAATGGTGCCTACCCTCCAAATTCTATTTGAAGGGAAAATAACCTCCCTTTCCTCAAACAAGACCTCATAAAAAGATCGGACAGAATATCCCTCTACTTGCCGCCCTCCAACTCATGCTATCCTCCTCACCTACTCTTCAGCACTACTCCTCCTCACAACTATCATTCCAGAATCTTACACTATCCTTTGTATTATCACAAACACTACATTTGCCAGGAAACCTATCCATCCCTTCCTAATACGGTTTCCTAAGCCCACCCCGTAAGATGAAGCTATCTCTTCCAATGTCCAGCCACCCCAAATACACCAGTACTTCTTCTGAACCAACCTTCTTCACAATCTCCCCTTCCCTTGCAAACCTCCACAACCACTTCCCCAGCAGTGCTTGATTAAAACCTTATCTTTTTTACCCCAAGCTCTCCCATCTCGATGGGCCTACAAACTCTCTCCTACCCCACCAAATATATTTTCCTCTTTTCCCCTATACACCCCCCCGCGGGCAGGAAATCCCTCTAAAGCTTGTCAAGCCTCCTCTCTACTAAAGCTAGAATGGTAAATAATGACATAAAGGTAAGCTCGCCAATTTACTTTTGATATGGGTAAGACGACTCCCTTTCGGAAGATATAGGCGCTTTCAGCCACAAGCCTCCACCAAAATCTCTCCACAATGGCATCTCTTACCGATTTTGGCTTTATAGGAAGACCCAAATAGGATCCCCATCTATGATGATGTAGGGAACGTGCCCACTGAGCAACCCAAGTTGATAGCCAGATTCACCATATCCCCAATCTCTCCCACTGGATTGACTCTTCCCCGAATTTACCCGAAGCCCTGACATTGCCTCAAAGCATGGCAGGATCCATCTCAAAACATCATATATTCCTCATCTTCCCTGCAGAAGATTATAGTGTCATTCATAAACAGTAGATGCAAGATGCTAAGCCGGTTCCCTTCCCCATGCCCAACTTCGAAATCTTCTATCGTACCCTACACCACTGCTCGATCATTTAGTCTGCTCAACGACTCCATAACCACAACGAGATAAAGTTTCGTAGAAAAAGGGATTATGATGTATGATGTTCTTGAGTACATCATAATTCTTTTTTCTAATAAAACTTGGTGGGTCTTGAACCCTTAACCTTCCATCATGGCCTACCAGCCAGTGGTACTATTAATGACTTGTTATACATATTTCATTACACAAAGCCAAATATAAATCGTCTTGTTGGCCTTGGGGGAGGAAAGGCAATGTGAACTTCATTTAGTTATTGAATTAATGTTCTTTATTTTCCATTTACAACTAGTGGTTGTTTGACAGACTAAAAAATCCAGCCAGTGGAGGACAGGGTTGAGTTGGAGTGTTTGGGAAAGTCATGTAATTGTATGACTGTTCAGTTATGTTTGAGAGTCAAGCATAAGAGACACCTCCAAAACCAAGTTAAAATTGGAGTCATGAGCAAGATAGTGAAAAGAGGGTGGTCCTAGATTGATTTGCTTCCCAAGGTTTATGAACAGCCCCATAGATTTGTAGTTACACACACTTAACAGATACTTGATAGGCATTTTATGTTCTCACTTTGTAAGTTTACTCTATCTTGCAAGTTCTTTTCTTTTATTTGAATATATTCTAGATACCATTTCATTTTAATGCATTGTTGTACTTATCCTCTGAAATTACCATGTGGCCAGGATTTCTTTGTAATAAATCTTTCTATGCCAAGGTGTATGTGCAGATTGTGGGTTTTGGTCTTATGCCCCATGACACATAAAATGACTTATAGTTGACTGATTTATTATTGTGCAGGGTTGGCTATTCTATTCAGACTCGTCATTCTGGAAACCACCACAAATGAAAGTATGCACTTCCACAAGATGAAAGAAATTCTTATTATGTTATCTAACACATGGCATGGGAAATCCAGTCATATTTCATTTCATATGTCCAACTCATGAACTCCAAGGTTTTTGGACAGTTGTTTAAATGCCTAGGTGAGACTTGAGAGCAGGCCCCTGGCATAGGTGCCTAGGTGGTTTGTGTGGAAAAATGTGATGTATAGCATATCTTACATGGTATATTGGGCGATTTTATTTCATCCGTGTTGCTAACTATGGTTGCTCCCTCAAGCTATACTTCTGGTGTTACCTACTACAAGTCTACAACATAAAATACGATGAGAAGTACGGGATATTTTCTTTATAATATGCTACGTTGTTATTTTATAATCATAATTTCCAGTAGGAAAACCCCCTAGATGATCAGTTAGCTGCAGTTCCTAGGGCTCTTCAGGCATTTTGACAACATTGCTAAGGAGAACATTAGGAATACATATGTAAAAGAGAATTTTCATAATGAGTCATGATAAATGAAGGGTTATTTCAATTGAGGTGGTTTGGTGTTGTGCATGGAAAAACAATGGCAGTGCAAAAGTAAAGCTATGTGATAGGTGAAAGGAAAGAAACTGACTAAGAAGTACGAATATGGACACAAGATATGGATACAACACGGACAGGTAGACACAACATTTTTCAAAAAGTAGGACACGGATACTTTAGGGACATGTTTAATATATATACACACACACACACTATACATATGCATGTGTATATATATTTTGTATTTTTATATAATCTTATAATAAAAACCTAACGCCATTTCAATCAAAATTGGTATAAAACACACAAATTACAATAATATTATCTGATATCAATAACAAATTTACTAAATAAAAATTCTAAAACTTCTTCATTTAATCATCAACATTCATGATCCAAGTTTTAAAACAAAATTACTAACTATTACATAGAACATATATATGTGTATATATAACCCAAAAAAAAAAAGCAAAGAAGAAAAGGAGGGAAAAATTCGAGGGGGTGGGGGATGGGAAACGTAAAACATGTCCAAAAATGTGTGAGACGTTTTCTAAAATTTAGTAACTCTTTTTTCTTGTGTTCGACACGTGTCTGGGACATGTCCGTGTTTGATACATCTCTGATACTGATTCGTGAGCCAAAATAGAGTGTCCATGCTTCATAGGAACTTGAATACTTGTAAATTAGTACCCATGCCTTGAATAACTGGTTTGGGGGTGGCACTGCTGTGGAGTTCCTTAATGGGAATTCTTAACCCTCTGGGCTGTTGCTTTTTATAAAATCTTGTTTGTGGTTGGATCCAGCTCTTTTGCTGCATAGTACATTTGATAATCTTCTTCTTTTATTCTCTTTTGCTCAAAATCTCCTTTGGTTGCACACTTCATCTCTTTTATACTGTTTGTTTCTTATGAAATTATAACTAAATTAAAGCTTGGACAGTTATAACAGTGGTAATGATATTTTCGTTTAGTTAGATGTTCTTTTGTTGTAACTTTTGTGTTCTTCATTATCAAACCATTTGATATTGCTAAAATAACAATAAGTTTGTATGCATCAGTCTCTCTCTATCTCTCCGTGTACACCTTTCTATGTACTCATGCTTACAATTGTCTTGCATTTTCTGGTTCTTGTAATAAATTTTTACTGTTTAGTTATTAACCTAGTTTATATTTGACAGGCACTTTTACATTCTGTTCCATTTGGGAAAATGATAGTTCTTGATCTATTTGCCGATGTTAAACCCATATGGAAGACATCCTCTGAATTTTATGGCACTCCTTATATCTGGTAGTCAGCTCTTTTTTTAAAAGTTGTCACAATCTTATGTCTTTTTTGATGTTCCATCTTCAGGACGTGTCTCTTTTAATTGTTAATTATTTATAATTTTATCAAAGCTTAGATTCTAATTTTCAATTGTCAGTTTGTATACTAATTTCCAACTTCTAATGTACATAAGGTGTATGCTGCACAACTTTGGTGGAAATATTGAAATGTATGGTGTATTGGATGCAATTGCTTCAGGTCCAGTTGATGCTCGTGTCAGTGAAAATTCAACTATGGTACGCTAAGAGTTCTTGTTATCATACATAAGATATTGTCTTGCATGTATTATATTTTTCTGAAATCTGTTAAGAGTTCCTACTTCCTAGTATGCATGACCCCTGAAGCCTAAACTGGATAATAAAAACACCTTTTACTCTGGAATTTTTTTTTTTTGATCGGTAAAAGTAATATTATATTATAAACAAGGTGCCCGAAGGGGGAAAACGCATCTACAAAAATGGGGAGAGGCTTGCAAAAAAATCAAGGCCTTAACTCCCCCCCCGAAAACTATAAAAGTATCTACATACATAGGCTATTCCTCTTTACACCAAAATACCATAATCTCAAAAAAGAATCTTTGAACTCCTGTCTTCAAAGGTCCGCCGGTTTCTCTCTTGCCAAATACTCCACACAAGACATAAAGGTGGCAATCTCCATATTCCTTTCAAATCTTTCTTCACCCAATTACATCTCCAACTCATAAAAAACCTCCCTCACGGTAGCCAGCATTACCCAACTATAACCAAAAAGTGACAACACCAAATTCCACGCATCATGAGCCATAGTACAATGCAAAAAAAGACGATGGTATCTAGCATAATGGAATTTCTAGCATAATGGTATCTAGAAGAGCAATCTGCTTATTAGTTCAGCTCAAAACAGCCTTAGTCCCTACTATTTGGATTAAGCTACATAAATCCTTGTTTGCCTTTCACTCGATCCAGAGTCATACTATGTTTTTACATTCTTTTAAGAGCATAAGTTAAATTTGGTTGGACAAATTTACTTCCAAGCATTCATTGTAACTTTGTCTGTGTAGTGCAAGTGAGAATGTATCCCCTTTTTGTTTATGAAGTACTTTTGAGATCAAAACTTGGTCAGTTTATATTTTGATTTTTATCTACAACATAGAAGTCTTAAAAGACTTCCCTACTATTTCATACCATTTAATCTTGTATGTTCTCGGAGTGTCATGACTGAAATAATGAATGTTTTTGCCCACACTCGGTGCTTGCTTTGTTTTTGCTAAAAGAAGTCAGCAAATAATCTGAAAAGGCTAATGTGTATAATAAAGCCTTATCCAGGCAGTGTGGGCCAATTGCATGAATCTTGTTACACCATTCTACATGATATAGTACCAAACTTCCAATTTAATCATAGGCCAGCATGCCATTTCTTATCTCATTGTGAAAGAAAAAAAGCCTCCCTGCCACAGCAGCCAGATTGCTTCCTCTGTTGTCTCCAAGAACTACCTCTCTTTGTCCTTGTGGGTATTCCTCTCATCCTAGTAGAACCCTCTCACAAATACCATTTTCAACTTACAGTCCTTACCGGTACAGTATGTCTTTGTCTCACATGGCCAGACCATCCCAATCAACTTTCTCTTATGTTCTTTCAGTTGGTGGCAGCTCCACCTTTGTATGAATGAACTAGTTACCATCTTAATCCTTTATTGTCTTGCCACTTATTCAACTAAAGATCGGAGATCCTCATTTCAGTTTGTTCTCCTTGTATGCAGATATATCTTAACTACCCAATGTTCCTTTATTAGAGCATTGTTTGTCGTAAATGAGTGTGTATCTATATATTATTACATCCATGTCTATTGGTATCTATGAGCCTGCAGGTGTGTATATGTTAAATTACTGTTATAGTTATTAGATGTGTTAAATAGGGGCTGTTTTGTTACTTTCTCTTTCTTAATATTTAAAGGGCTATCTCACCTTTCTGGTGTGTCTAGCCACTTTCTCTCCTCTCTACAACTCAACAATTGCATTACAGATCATAGGGTCTTATGACTTGAGCCAAATCGTGCATTTTCTTAACTCTATAGGGCTTGTAATTGAAGGGCTTAATATGACAGAATAGGAGACTGACAGTTCTAGTCCCTGACATTAAGCTAGGCTCCTCAAAGAACTCTTTAAGTACTAGCTTGGCTCGACTTGACTTAATTTTGGTCTTATAATTCAGACCCACTGACATAAAATTGACATAAGTATTTAATTTATTGCATTGTGCCATTTACCAAAAGTTCCCTTTCAGTGACCTTTTTGCTGCTTTTTTTATTTATTATAGTCTCAATTGATTTATTAACTAATATTTAACTAATCTACAGAAAATAATGAATGAGTGTACAGTAAAATGAGGGTCACGTGACATTGAATCTCGTACTCCTTCACCCATCATATTTATGTTCTGTAGAAGTGTCGAGGAATTATACTTACATTAGAAGAAATGTTAATTGGTCACATACTTCTGAAAACAGATGTTAAGTTGACTGGATTGAATTCTTGCTCTGATTGAAGCAGACAACTTAAAAGATTCTGAAATTCGTCCTGCCCCAGGAACTGGACAGTTATATTTAACATGTTAATTATTAATCATATTCATTTATAATTTATTAATTACAAACAAAGGATTTAGTACTCAATAAGGTCCAATGACCTTTGCAAACAGGCATGGTAAAAATTATGAAAATGCTGCAATAAAGCTTTCATTTGAATATGAGAGAGCATTCTTTGCCCATCCTGATGTTTTATCCTCTATCTATCTTCCTTTTACCGATTGCCTTGTCCACATAAAATATGAGAGTTCTTTGCATTTGAAAAGTATAAGCGAATGAAATTATTTTTGTGAACATCTTGTTCAACTATGTAGCTTACTCATTATCCATGTTTCACATAGGTTGGTGTTGGCATGTGCATGGAAGGAATAGAGCAAAATCCAGTTGTCTATGAGCTGATGTCTGAAATGGCATTTCGAAACAATAAAGTCCAACTTGAGGTAATTGAAGTTCTCTCATTGTTAATTAATATCTGTTGGAGAACTTTTACTTGCATGTAGTTTCAATAATGATTCGCATCATTCTCTTCCTTACTCTGGGTAGGAAATTGTCTGTCACCTTTAGTCTGTTTGTCTACAATACAGCCATCAGTGTTGTTCTATCTGAGAGAACTACCTCTGAAAAATGTTGGATTCTAAAGCAAGTTAAGTTTTGTTTATGAATCTCAGAATGTTTCCGAGTACTTTTTGAGATGTTTTGGTATGGCAACCAGTTTTATAATTGTTGGGTAGTGTGGATCTTGATAAGTACTGTACATTAGCTCCTACTCCGCGGATCCAACTTCGCGATAAGTTGGCCGGGGGGTTGCAAGGTGGCGGGAGCCTCCTTGCCCGAATGTGGGGGTTAAGGGGAGTGCCCCAAAGCCGAATTTTTTTGAGAGTATTTTTGGTATTTCACATTATTTCCCCGTTGCTCTAATTTTATGTATTTATAGTTGAAGAGCTGCATCTCATTGTAATTTGTAACTCTTTCAAATCATAGTGAAGCCGCAACAGTCATGGATGTAGTCCTATTCTAGGGTGAACCACGTAAATCTTTGTGTTCTTGTGTGTGCGTGTGATTTTAGATTCGTTTTCTTGTTTTCTTTCGTGTCTCACCGATCCTGGTTAGGTGATTATATTCCTAACAATAATCTAAGTCCTGTCCTGTGTAACCTTTTGAAATGTTAGTTATTATTTTCTTTGAAAAATGTCTTCATTTCATTGCATTAGTGGTCTCATATACAATTTTGTTTACCTTACTGTTTAGATATAAATATATATATATATATATATATATATATGATTCATGAGCCCACTGGTAGCAGCTGCAAGTTTTTATGATCATACACATTCAATAATAAGTTCTTCAGTTTCTTGTTCATGCTTTTTCGGCTGATATTTCCATCACATAATCCTAATTTTCTCTAATTTCAAACGCAAATTATGCAATCATAAACCAAAACTCCACCAGTTTGGTACCAGTAACAGCTGCGTGTGATGGCACGTGCAGCTGGGCAGGAAAAGGAGGGTTCATTCTGCTCAATTCCTTGTATTTAGCTCACATGCTGCCTGTGCAATTTTTACCATCCATAATTTTGAACAGAATCTGATGGAGGGACTCAAATGAAACACAATAAAAATGTCGGGTTAAATGTGTTCAAATTGAAAACACGGGAGGTAAAACAAATTTTATTTATTTTTTGGATAGATAACACACACACCCATGTCCCAACCAGGACTTGAACCCTGCACCTCTCCCTTTGGGAGTGGCAAGAGATGCCACTCAAGCTATTAGCTGGTATTCAGAGGGGGTAAAACAATTAAAGTGAAACAAGACCAAACTATAGGAGTGAAAAGTGTTATTTACCTTTTGCAGGATGTGATTGATTAGTAGGAAAGTAGATACAATTTAGCATATATAGGAAACTAGAATTATCCCTCTCCATGATATTTTTAAAGTAGACCGAGAGTGTGTAAACTTATGAATTTGACAAGAGGAAGGGTTTTCAGTATAGGTTTAAAAATAAATAGAGGGGATGAGCTGAGGGAATCCATAACGAGTTGGATCCTGAAAGTTGTAAGACTGAAAATATTGCTCCTAGACAAATTGGATTAGAAGGTTAGAATCTAAGAAGCACGGATACGACACAGCATGACATGGACACACAGACATGTTATTTCTAAAAAAAGTAAGACACGGACACATCAAAGACACGTTGAATATATATAATTTTTATATGACAATGTAATAAAAACATAATGTTATTTCAATTAAAATTGGCATAAAATCACACAAATCACAAAAATATTATTAAGATATTAAAATAGCAAAGCTATTAAATAAAAATTAAAGAACATTTTCATTTAATCATCAACATCCATGATTCAAGTGTCCGACACGTGTTCATGAAGTGTCCGACACGGACACATGAGTCAAAATAGAGTGTTCGTGCTTCATAAGTTAGGATTTATGCAGTTAACCCAAACAGTTGAGGCATATTTTGCGGCTGTTAATAATGATGAATGGCTGTTGAGGCCATGGACCTGCCACTCTAGTCTATTTTCCTACCTTAAATTTGTTTTCCATGGTATGGTTGTAAGTGTTCGGGGGATGGGGCAGGGTTTTTTGGTTTAGCTTCTATAGGATATGATTTGCCATTCTTGTATTATTATGAAAGATCAGGGTGGAAGTTCCTCTCTTTGGCCCCTTAGCTACACTATGCTTTGAACATTTAGAATGTCAAGCATTTATAATTGCATGATATGCTGACATTTAATGTTATAGGGCCATGGTTTGACTTTTTAACTTTTGTAGGAATGGCTGAAAACCTACTCTCGTAGGCGTTACGGTAAAACAGTCCATAATGTCGAGGCTGCTTGGGAAATTCTTCACCAGACAGTCTACAATTGTACAGATGGAATTGCTGTATGTTTTCTTTTTTCTTTTCTTTAGTATTGAATGAATCAATTGACTGTGTTATTTCTCTGCATTAATTTTCAATAAAGGAAAATCTCACAAACGGAACTATCCTTGAAGATGATATATTTTATGGGTCCAGTAGAGTGAATATTCTTCAATTTAGTGTTTAAAAGTACTTTTTTCTTTTTTTAACTGTTATTGCATTGTCGTTAGATATACAACAGTCTATAATGTGCATCCTTTGAGTTTGGGTGTGATCTTGAATATACAATTGCTTGGATGTTTAGTATTAGCATCGACTTAGTGTTGCATCAGATTATTTTCTTTGCAGTTAAACTCTGTACACTTCAGATCTACCAAAAAAGGAGCAATTTTGTCTCTGGCATATTTTGCTTGGTCTGTTTCAAGGGGAGCTGTTTGGAATGACAGACAACCTTCAACAAAGAGATTATAGCCTGGCTAATAGGTGTTGTATGTGTGGCAAAGATGAGGAGACAATTTATCACCTTTTCCTCCATTGCTCCTTTGCAGGGAAATGTGGTGTTTTTGGATTATGTTGGAGTCTCTGGTAGATTTTTTGATAGGTTGGTAAGGTCACCGTGTTAGAGGCAGCCTGAAGAAACTGTGAAAGCTTGCCCCTTTACGCCTTATTTGGAGAGAACAAACTAGAAAATTTTTATGGGGAGGAGCTTTTCCTTTAAGGTTTAGAGACACATTTTTTAAATTGTATACTTTTGGTTTTGGATAGTGTAATCATACCCATCTTGTATAGATTCTTTCTTGGACTTATTGGTTGACTATGAAGTACGGTCATTCTATTTTGGCTCACGTGTTCATGTCAAACACGTGTTGGACACCGACACTCTCGAACACTTCTCGAGCATGTGTTGGACACGTAAAAAAAGAATATCCAAATTTTTTTTATTTTTTCCTGAATTTCAGATACGTTTCGGACATGTTACGAAATTTTAGGGACATGTTTGGGACACATTTTTGTTGTTTTTTTCTTCTTCTTCTGCTTATTTTTTGAATATTTTCTCTTTATGTATTTTTTTTTGTGGTTATATATGTACATATATATATGTGTTCTATGTAATAGTTAGTAAATTTGTTTTCAAACTTAAATCATGGATGTTGATGATTAAATAAAGAAATTTTTAAATTTTTATTTAATAAATTTGTTATTTTAATATCTTTATAATATATTTTTTAAAATTTGTGTACTTTTATGCCAATTTTAATTAAAATAATGTTAAATTTTTATTATATAATCATATAAAAAATAAAAAAATATATTTATATATTTATATATTCAACGTGTTCCTTAACCTTTTCGTGTCCTACTTTTTTGAGAAATGTCATGTCCGTGCCCGTGCCCGTGCTTCTTAGTTGGTTGATATGAAACTTTGATGTAAAGCTCTTTTTGCAATTCATTTCACCCCCTTGGCAGCTTATATATACAATCATTTACTTATAAAAGAATTGTATTTAATTAATTTATAATGCAATTGTATAGTTGTGGGGTAAAGGCATCGCTCTCTCTCTCACAAGTTGCACATGGCTATGTAAAACAACATCCCATCTCATAACATTTTACCTCTTACAATCCTTAGGTTCTGTCAAGACAGAGGATCATTTGACTTGGATTCAAGGAATATTTTTTAAGGTCATAAAATAGGTGCATTTTTTTTTTCTCTATTTTGGTGTGTTATAGTTGCATGGTTGATGTTTTCGTTCAATAGCACAGGGGTCCCCTGGGGGGCTTGTCCTCCTGATTATTTTGGAAAAATTAGTTGGTGTCCTAAGACATATATAGACCAATTGCTAATCTAAATCTTATTTGGTAAGAGGGAAACAAAAAGAATGATTAAAATACACTGATATCTTGTAGTTTTAATCGAAAAAGATGGAATAATTACATATTATTTTTCTTTCTACCATTAGAAGATTTTGATTAGTTAGATACAAGTCAAGCTAACTTTGTCAGTCTTGTGCTTAGTATCATATATCCATGCATAGTTGATCCCAAGTCTAGAAAAAAAGGAGAGTTGCATAAGTTAGTTGACACTTGACAGTCAACCATAAAACTTTGTTAGATCTCTTATGAACATAAATCTTGAGACTATTTGAGTAAAGGTTAGGGCATTAGCTTAGAATGTGTTACTTAACTCTTAGGTGTTTCGAAAATTTGCAAGGGGCTCTGGATCTAGGAGTGTGTGCCCTTAAAAGTAGTTAAGGGTTCCTGCTTTGTTTTGGACATTTGAGGTAGCAAGCTTAGGTTAACGACTTGGAATATAGGAATAAGAGATGGAGCTAGTCGATACTATGATTAGAAGGCATGTTAATATAACATGTTTACAAGAAACTAAGTAGGTAGGAGAAAAAGGAAGGACAATTGAAAAGACGTTGCATTGGAAAAGATAGACATAAAAATGAAGTAGGGATAATAATATATAAGGATTTAAAAGAACAAAATTATAATTCTTATTAGAAAGGGGATATGATAAGATTAATAAAACTTGTATTCAGAGAGAAAATGTAATTAATATAATTAGCTCTCATGCACTTGAAGTAGGACTAGACGAGCACGTCAAAGCACAATTTTGGGAACATGTGGATAAATGAATTCAAGTCATACCTGAAGGAGATAAAATATTTATAGGAGGCAACATTAATGGTCATTTAGGGAAGAAACATAGGAGGGGGGTATGAAATGGTGCATGGTGGACATGGATTTATAAATACGAATGATATTGAGGAGGCTATCTTAGATTTCACAGTAGTATATAATCTTATGATAACATACTTTATTCTATAGTTGATTTTTTGGGTTCTTTGGATGCTCTGTAGAGCATGTCTCTTTCTTGTATATGAGTTTGCCCCCTCGGGTGCCTTCGAATACATTAATTTACTTATAAAAAAAAATTAATAACATACTTATTTTACAGAGAAAGGAATATCTAATTACTTTTAAAAGTGGATCAAATAGGAGTCATATAGACAGTTTTCTAACTAGAAGAGTAGATCAATTAACATGCAAAGATTGTAAGGTTATTTCACGAGAGATTATAACCTCGCAATATAGGTTGACAATTTTAGATGTATATATTAAAAGACAACAAAAAAGGGGAAGAAATTAGAAACTCAAGGACTACATAGTAGAAATTAAAATGAGAGAAAATAGAATTATATAAAGGTAAGATGCTAAAAGAGGCAACATAGGCCTTAAACAATTAGACTAATGCAATGCGTAATAAGAGGCTGATTGTATATGTTTGTGTGTGTGTGTGTGTGTGTGTCTTAGAGAGTCAGAAGGTAAAGTGTCATTATCTAAAGAAGCTTGGTGGTGGAGTGAGGAAATCCGAAACATATTAAAAGTCAAAACAATTGGAAATGAAAAAAGTTGGGAAAGAATTAGAAATATAAGGAAAGACGTTAGAAAATAGTAAGAAATTCTAACTAAACCATATAACAGTCTCTATTTCAAGTACAATACAAAAAATGGGGAGAAAAATTGATAAGAACTTGCTAGTTAAAAGAGAGGTCAACTACAAATTTTATCTTATTAAGTACATAAAGGGTTGATTTAGGCATCTTAATGAATGGTGTTGAAATTGAAAAAGATTGAAAAGTTACTTTGAGAAGTTGTTAAATGAAAATTATATAGAAGGCTGAAGTTTGGATGACCCTAGCGAGATTAGAGGAAATTTTTTTCTTAGGATTAAAGTGTCCACAATAAAAACTTCTTTGAGAGAAATGAAAACAAAAAGGACTTTAGACTAAATAGAATTCCTATTGAGGCTTGGAAATGCTTTGGGGATGATGTGTTCTTGATTAACAAAGTTGTTTAATAAGATTATAACAACTCAGAAGAAGTCTAACAAGTGGCGAAAAAGTATTTTAGTATCTATATGTAAAAGTAAAGGTAATATCCAAAGTTGTAGAAACTATTATGGTCTTAAATTAATGAGTTATACTATGAAACTTTGCAAAAGAGTGGTTGAAAAAAGATTAAGACTTGAAATAATAGTGTCTGGTAATTTGAGTTTATGCCAAAGAAGTCAACAATAGAATCTATTTACTTATTAAGGTGGCTAATAAATAGGTATAGAGAAACAAAAAAAAAAAATCTTTATGTGATTTTTATAGCTTTGAAGAAAGCCTATGATAGGATCCTTGATGATGATGTTGCCCATAGAATTAAGGTAGGATGGGGTAAGTGGAAGAGTACTTCTAGTACATTATGCAATCAATGTATATCACTAAAAGCAAAAGTTAAATTTTATAGAACAGTTATTAGACCAGCCTTACTTTATGCGACGGAATGTTAGGCGATTAAGAAACAATGTAAAGTCAAAATTGTGATATTGTGAGTGTTGGCATATTCCTTTAGACAAGCATAAGGTCTGTTCATTGTCTAGGTCGTTGTTTAAGTTCCAAATGAGTATATTGAGAGCCAAAGTGTTTTGAAGACCAAGGATGTTCAAGAGTTTTGACATGAGCTTTGGTTATGCTTAAGGTAGGGTAAGTTGGACTTAGGGACTTAGTTTAACCATTGGTGTTAAATGATAAAAATGTTTTCTAGAAATGGTGTTCAAAGGGTTTCCAATTGTATACATGAGCCCATTGTAAACTTCAAAACTGGGAAAGGTATACAGGCCCATTGGAACGAGCCTCTTGGGGGCATTTGAACGAGGTCCTTTGAAGTCTTTGGGTTGAGTTTCAGTATGCCCGGTTCTATATCCGTTGGATAGGCGTTCGAATGAGGCTTGAGCTTTTCAAAACATCAGTTTCTAGAGAGCTCCATTCAATCCTTGTTTGATGGTGGTTTGAATGAGCCAAAAAGGTTTTCAAAAACTCAACTCTAGAGGGCACCGTTTGATAAGCGTATAATGGTCATTCGAACAAGAGCCATTCAATGTGAATTTAAACTCAAATAGAAAGCGCCATTCAGAGGGTGTTTGATGGCTGTTTAAATGACCCTTGTGAGTGACATTCAAACGGTGGTTGTAAATTTAGTTTTTGAATTAGATTTAGGAACCATATAAATAAATTTCTTTCATAATCTAGTGAGAGTGAGACATATCACGAATTTTGAAGACTTTCTAGGATTTTCTCTACTATTTTGAGTGTGCTAAATAGTGTGAAAACAAGAGTGAAATTTTTAAGCCTTCCTATGCTTAATTGATTATAACTTAGGCAATACACTTTTCTACACTTCGATTGTGTGTGCACTTGCTTGGTGAATTTCCAAGTTGGTGTTCAAACATTAGGTGGGTATCAAGTTTCATGAATTCGAATCGTGAAATCGTTAGTGGATTCTAACATTGTTGTGCTTTGAAGATTGCATGCGAATTCAAGTGGTATAGTGAAGATAGAAATCTACGAAGCTTGTGGATTTGAGTTGTGTTTGTAAGTAGAGTCCATGTCTTTAAGTAAAGTTGAGTCTTTGAAACCCATGTTTCTTCATAGTGCATTGGTTTGGTTGTGCTAGGTCCCGTGATTTTTCTCATTTGGGTGTCGACGTAAAAATTCTCTCTTTTGTGCATGCTTTTAATTGTTTTATTATTTTGTGTGTCTATTACAATTGATTGAGAACATAGAGAATTTACCAGTTAGGTTTGAATAAATTTAAAATTGGATAAGTTAACCGGTTAACCTATTCACCTCCCTCTAGATCATACCTTTCACATTAAGGCAATGTACATAGACCATTAGGGTCTCCCCCAAACATGTTTACCAAATGAGCCGAACCAAAATGATTATTTTAGGCTTTTATGATAATTGATTTTATGCTTTCTCATGTTATTCATCTTGTTTACTTAAATTTGGACCCCAAAAGGTAAAATAATTGATTATTGTGATTTATGATTTAAATATTTTCTTTGTTGTATCCAAGATGGTTATGTCAATTGAATAGGGGAAGTATGTATTCAGATGTGATTTAGGGCTCAGAATATGGTTAGAAAAAAAGAAGAGATGTTCAAGAAAGGAACGAGAGAGAGAGAGAGAGAGAGAGAGAGAAATTAATTATCTCATATCTCATCCTTGTATTTATATTATTCAACTCATAAAAGTACTAGATAGGGAAACATTCTAATGCATTCTAACATAATTTAATAGGGAAAAACATAAGAAAGGAATTTAATTGATAGATTATATTTTCAATGTAGTGTTCCATTGGTGTAGTTGAAGCAAATACAATATTTTGATATAGTTAATATTAGTTTGCATCAATTTGGAAAATGAAAACTAGTTGAGGGCAACTAAACAACTTTTCATGAAAAATATAAGAATTGTGTTTTTTTTTCTCTAAAAGAAATATAAACCAATTAATCCATGCACAATATCTGTAAAAATTATGGACGCTCTCCAATGAGCCAAAACAAATTCTTATGAAATGAGAAAAAATTTTGCTCCTTTCTTTTTTATTTTAATTACTTCATTTGGGAGGGCTTGATTGCCCCTTCTCAACTGAAAATGTGGTTCTATCACTGGTTGCAATTAATGCTAGCTAATAACTTTTCTTTTTTCTTTTTCTGAATTTGTTGCAGGATCATAACATAGATTTCATAGTTAAATTTCCAGACTGGGATCCATCTCTAAACACCAGATCTGAAATATCAAAACAAATCCAGATGCACAAGCTCCTTGCACTACACAGAAATGGAAGATTCATTCTCAGTGAAACAAGCTCTCCCTTACCTCCGTCACATTTATGGTATTCTACTCAGGATGTCATCAATGCATTACGGCTGTTCCTTGATTCAGGAAATGATCTTGCTGGAAGCCTAACATATAGGTAAAACTTGAATTCTAATTATACATGCAAACCCCCCGCTCCTCCTAGAGCTTATTACTTTCAACTTACTGTCTGGAGCAGACGCCATGACATGACTCTCAGATTCTCTGGTGATTACTGAGCTGACTCTTGAGACCTTTTACATTCTATAGAAGGCTATTTTTGTCCCTGATGGGAGCTCCTGAGGTATTAGAAAATAGAAATCAGCTTGAAGAAAATAAAAAGAACAATGGACAAGGGAGCATGTAACATAGATCAGAAAACAGCCTTTTTCCAAAAAGCTCTACTGCACATATCTTTGGTCTGGTCTTCAGAATTGACACTGAAACTAGCTACCTGACCTCACTATTATCTACGTACAAAATAACAGGTCTTGTTCAATTTGCTTTGTTTCTTTCATGAAACATCGCGAATGTTGCAATTTGTAAATCCCATGTTACATGGACTCCAGTTCATATATTGGGTGCCCGTGCATGTCCTTGTGTTATGTGTTGTTACTTTCACAAGATTTTCATTATTTAAGTGTCAGGTATGCATACCCATGTCATGTCAAGTCTATAGGGGTTCTCTAGGGTGAAGAGTGGAAGTGCGGCGGTCCAGGTAACATTGGGTATAGCAGCTTGTAAGTCTTCTTAAATCAACTCCTTATTATTCAGAATGATATAGATGAAAAAAAAAATGACAGAATTAGAAAATAAATAGGAGAGAGATGAAAGAGGATTGCAATGGTCACTGGTTTAAGCTTTTGATACGATGTCAAAGTTGCTGGAAAAGAGAACCAACAAAGAGAGTAGAGAGGATAAGAGGAGCAGTTGAGATGCTCAGGCTGGAGCCAACTCCTCTATTTTACAACATCAAGCATTCTGTTGAGGTTACCTTGCTGGCCTCAATACCATATTATATTCACACTCATACATAGTCTTTAACATAAATAGAGAATTGAATTAAAACTTTGGTGTTGGACACTATGGATCTTATAATATTTGGCTGTAAGCCTAGAAATTCATCTGAAGCAGTTAAACATGTAGTAAATTGCACTGATGGTAATGACGAGGAAAACAGAAATTTTAAGAACATTACTAATATGTATTTATTTTTGACAGGTATGACTTGGTTGACTTGACTAGACAGGTACTGTCAAAGCTAGCAAACAAGGTATATTTAGATGCAGTGACTGCTTTCCAGGATAAGGATGCAAAAGCTTTGAGTTTCTATAGCCAAAAATTCCAACAACTAATCAAGGACATTGGTAAACTTCTTGCTGCCGATGATAATTTTTTACTTGGAACTTGGCTTGAAAGTGCAAAAAAACTGGCATTAAACCCTAGCGAGATGAGGCAGGTGAGAACAAAGTTTTCTCCTCTGGTATTTTACTACACTCAATTCAGAATAACGCAACTCATTGGGTAATATATCATTATATCTGTGGTCCTTTTTCACCAACCAAAATTAAATAACTTTGACACAGTTGAAACGATGATTTGGGTTCTTGCAAGTTGAACTTTTGTATTTTGCTGAGTTAGCTTGTCATATCTAGATTGAAATTTGCCGAGTTTTATTGAAATTCAACAAAATGTGTAAAACGAGGTTTTGTATGTGACAAACAAACGAATTATTTACCATTTTTCCCCTCTAATTGCTTCAGTACTGAGTGGAATGCAAAAACACAAGTGACCATGTGGTTTGATAATACAAAATCCATGCAGAGTCAACTTCACGATTATGGTAAGTTAACTGTCTGAAATAACTTAAAGACTTTTATTTATTCATTGATTTTCTTGCTATGTAGTTGGTGGTGGAACATTACATTTTCATCTTGTCTATGATCAGCAAACAAGTTTTGGAGCGGACTATTAGAAGGCTACTATCTGCCACGAGCATCGACATATTTTAGTCATTTGTTAAAAAGCTTGAGAGGAAATGAGACCTTCAAGTTGGTGGAATGGAGAAAGGAATGGATAGCATTTTCAAACGAATGGCAAGCAGGTACTGAGCTTTACCCGGTGAAGGCCCAAGGAGACGCCCTTGCTATTTCAAGAGCACTTTATGAGAAATATTTCAGCTAGGACTTGGGTAGAGTCTTTGTAAATGAATGAATGTGTAAAAATTCAAACCTGTTCTTGATTTTTGTTTAATAATATCATTTGAGCCCTGGAAATCTTGGGCTCGAAAATTGAATAAAGTTTGTGATCAATCTATTTTGCTCTTGGATATGACACATTATTCTGATGGTGGCAAAGATCAAACATGGCTTGGAAAACAGGCAAAAGAAATGCATTCGCTTGGGCCATTTGAAGGGTAGGATTGTAGGGGGGAGCTTTTGACCCTATGCAAGTGTTTTCAAATCTTATAAACCCAATCTGCACATTTTTAAACTTATTGTCCGGACTCGTACACTTTTTAAAACTGAATCTTAAAGATGCAATTTTGAAACTAATTTTCTATCAAAATTACATTACATCTTGAAGATAGTGAGTTTAAAATCGCATCTATGAATAGTCCTTAATCAAGGAACTTGATTGCTTGTGAGTATTGATACAAATTGTATCTTAAATATGTAATTTTAAACTTACATCTTGAAGATGAGATTCTGTTAGAAAATTAGTTTCAAAATTGCATTTTGAAATTACAATTTTAAAAATTGCATGAATTTGAGAAATAAGTTTAAAATTGTCCGAGTCGGGTAGAAAAGTTTTCAAAATAACTCCATAGGGTTGAAAACTCACTGTAAGGAACTCCTTAAAATTGAAAAGTGGACAATCATATAATGTCCTGGTTTTCGGAACACTGGCTTTTTGACCACTTCCAGTCTTCTTGTGACTTAAGCTTGAACAAAAACGTGGTTCATTTTGCCTGTAGAAGAATTGAAAAAAACAGGTGGGAGAGAGTAATCGCATTTTTGTTGAGATTACTACAACGGCCATGCAAAGGCAAAACAAAGTCTTTGTTATTGTTCTTTTCAAATATGCAAATGTAACGCCCAGATAGGGCTTGTAGGGAAGTACTCTAGGTAACAAATTCTTACAAAAGTGAAATGCCATCTTCTGTTCTGATGTCAGTCACTAACGTTCATCAACTGTAATGAAATTCAACACCACAATAAGCTGTCTTGCATCAAACTTAATGACGATCATCAACTGTACTAAAATTCGATATCACAAATTCTTTCAAATTACAGTGAAACAATCTTAATGTTGGACCAAGGCCCAGAACTATAGAGAGAAGTCAATGTAAAATACATAGCTATGGATAGTCTATAGTAATCAATATTGGTGGAGCTTGGCTGAAGCAGTTGGGGTTGGTGTAGAGATAAATGAGGTCTTGTTGCAGAATTGCAGCTACGGGGAGAAGATAAAAGTTCAGCCCGAGTGAGAACTGAGAATCCAAATAAGAATTTGGCATCAAGAGAAGGACTCAAACTTGTGAAGGAACTAATAGTTCATAAAACAGAAATGGAGAGTGATGAAATGTGGGCATTAGTGATGTACTTTAAAGAATAAAGTCAAACTCGAGCACATCTAGGTTTAGGACCCATCATCTGGGAAGCAGCTGCTTCATGTGCAACCCTTTTGCCTTTTGTGAGGTAGCAAGACAAGTAATTGATTCACAAGCATCAAGCACTAGCAAGTAACTAATACTCAAGAGCAGAGTAGTTCAGAAACTAAAGAAATAAAAAAGTCCTTTCATTTATGAACACAAAGTAACCAATACAACTTAAATCCAGGTATGCTTTTCCTCAGTTTTCAATCCAATGAACAACCTTCATACGTATGCCTAAACCAATTCCCTCAGTATCCAAAACCCCGGCACCTCTGCATATTTCAGCTATTTCGTGAGGATAAGACGCTGCACTCCTTTGCAGGCCTTCCAAGTCTTTCACTGATATCTCCCCTTATTCTGCTTTCCAGATGGTATCAAGGTCTCGAACTGTGCTGCAATTCAACCCTGTCGTGCCATCTTTCTCACTGGTTGGATTCTTCTCGTTGTTGAAGTAGGGCTCATCAACTGGTCCATTTAGTCATAAGATGGCCTCCGGAAGACCTAGCTTGCTACTACTAAGGAAGAGTTGTCTAGGAATATCGAACTTGTGGAGACCTGACACGGCATCTGTCTGGGTCAACGTTAAAGACCCAGTCAATGCTAACAAGGGCTCTAACAGAAAATTTTGATTTTCACTTTTTCTCTCCTCCTCCCTCATTTCTTCCAGTAAAGCTCTGCTAGTGTCTATGCCTGCTTATAACAATCAACAAAACAACATGCCATGAGAATGGATACCAGATGTCATTTTATCAACAGAGCTCGTTCATTATAAGGAAATGCAAAAGTACCATCAGTTGCTCACCTGCAAGGTAACCCCCATGGACATAACCATTAAATCTTTCGCTTGTGTGTTCTCCAGTAAAGAATATCCGTCCTACTGGCTCCTGACCAAAAATAATACAAGAGAACATCTCCAATGTCATACCATAATGGAAGATTTCTAAATTTAGGTTTGATATTCCTCATTTTTTTCAAGAATGTTTTAAAATCCAATAAAACTTTCCCTCTATAAATTTTTATTTTTGAACTTCTCGTTGCAAGTATAAAAAAATAATGATTCCCACTTGCTTGTGGTGCACAATTCAAAGTCTATAGAGCAAACTGTGTTTGCCTTTATCAACAAGGTTTTCCTCCTTCAAAAATTGTTCTTCAATATATTAAACCCAATTCTATGCTTTCTATAAATCTAAACAATGTAACAACTCGCAAATGAAATGAAAATGTTTGGTTTAGTATCATAGGAAGTATGTCTATGAAATGATTCCAAAATGTGCCCCACACTCATATTATGCATTACTTGCAAATGATGAACACACAAAATAACAGCCACTAATATTTTCTTATATTGACTAGGGGATATAGTCCCACGTTACCAAACCCGACCAGCATGAAAATAATCAAATCCTTGCAAAATCTGAGTATAGGATATAATGCACACCTTAATATTATGAATAATTTGATGATTGAAATAGATGGGGTAGTTGCTGTAGCTCCCACACTGGAAGCGATTGCTCCACCAGCGAGGCACAAGTATATCAGTGGCATCAGGTATGTCAGGCCCAAACATGTTCCTTAGCACTTCCATAGCTTCTTTCAATGTTACTTGGTCCGACTGAGATTCAACACGTTTAGATTCTCCATTTGTCAACGTTACAACGAGAACATTGGACCCTGGGTAAGCATTCTCCATGTGCTGATGACATAGCAACAGACAACAGCCAGCTTCGATCAGTTTGGTGAGCGGATAATAATGATTAGATGACCCAATCAACAACCATAAAGAAATATAAATAGCTATAGGTCAGTCATGGTTAGTCTCTAGTATTATAAGTTTAGAATCTATTTTTTTTTAATAAAAAATTGAAGATGATAAGGGCAACGTGGTCCCACAAGGTCTCTCCACAGAAGCCCACGTGACCTAAGAATATATTCACTCAATCTCCTACTTGAGCCAATAAATTAATTAAGAATTTAAGAAATTGTATCAGAGTATTTAGTGTGAATCTCTTCATAAGCAACAGCTGACATAGAGATTAGCTTTTATGGAGCAACTACATTGCCAGCTCTAAGAGAGTGACAGAAAGATCATTGAAGGAAGAACCATCAAAAATCAATTATACAAAAGACAAATTTGTAACTTTCACAAGAAAAATAATTCCTCCTTGATGATTATTATATTATGATTAGAAGTTGTTCGACTGAAATGGAAAATAATGGACTGCATCTCAAGGGTCATTATTGTAATTTGCAAATGGGCATCATGGTCATTTAGAAACATGGTACAGATAAAAATGAATAGGTAGACAAATGAGAAACAATACAATAATCCATAGTAAACAGAATGGATGGATTTATGCCCACAAGTAAACAGAAGTAAGGTTCATACAATAAGATGAACTACACGAGTGACCAACTAAATGAGATGATATAACACAACAAATATCAAATTTTCAGCAACTGGTTATTGATGCCTACAGGGTGGGCAGACATCTCAATCATTTGGTGATGATGTACTTGACATATTACAAGTCAAGGGATCAGTGGCCCCCAATTAATTGGAAACCAAATCAAGGAGCCAGTGCCCCACCCATACACAGTAGAGATCTCTTGACATTAATGAACTACCCCAGTATTAGTAATGACATTGACATTAATATAACTTGAAAAGCAAGTCATGAATATGTCGTGTTTAAAAAAAAATTAATAATAGTTGCATATTCTAAGGTCCTCTGGTAGTTGGATCGGTTCATTTTGTTTTCTATTGCACTTGAAGCCAAAAATTCAGGACCGATAACTGGTACACTATAGTAAAATTAATTTTACTACCATGTCCATAAACGAAATTAAGTCGTTTGTTTGAAAACCTAATTATAACCATTTATGAGATAGATAACTCAATCTAAATGACAGGCCAAATGCTGTCCACATGTAAATAATGCAATGTAACAATATAAGTTCCACAAAACAACCAAATGCACCCAGTAGAAGTTAAGTTGAATTACAAATACAAACATGGCAAAAAAGAATAAGATGACTAGTAGCACACAATAACATTAATCATAAATTATGCGAACCTGCCAAAATGTGTAGTAGCCTCTCCGCTCATGAGCATAAATGAAGAACTCTTTCTCGGGCCCACATGGCCAGAACTTATACGGAAACTTTAGGAAGATCTTTGTGTACACCATCACATCACATTTCTCGATGGCCTCCATTTTCCACCTCTGCTACATTTTTTTTTTTCATTTGTTAGTTTTTTAATCCAAAGAAGCATATAATATTAATATGAATGGGGAGTTCACATCAGGCTAAGCTTTCTTAGGTGAAGGGACCACAAACAAACAACCAAACGTGTCGAATAATTTATAAATGTTTTCCAATTTAAAAATCAAGTGTTGAGTCAGTCACAAAAAATTCTACCTAAACACATTATCTTTAGATGTAATAGATGTGCAGCAGTTGAGCAGCAACCTGCCAACAATATCTTGGCACAAAATCAGGACCACAGAACAATTTCAACTATGAAACTTGTGCCATGTCAGCATTACATGGAAATTGGAACAATTTGATCAGCCTAATTTTCATTTGTTGAGTATTTAAATATCAATCCAAACCACTGAGTTTCAAAATTGCAATTTTGAACATTCAGCTTTGGAGACTTGGTAAAAACCTTTTCAACATTCATGAAATTTTAATATAACTCGAGGTTGATCAATTCAGTGAGAATCATTATTGTTGATTAGCATGCCAAGAATGAGACCATTTGTATTTAAAGTCCCATTTAGGGGAACACTCCAGACTCTACCTCTACTAGTTTTTGTCTGAGACGCTGTTTGAGCGCTTGCCCAAACACCATACAAGTACCCCAAAAAAATTAGTAATAATAAATGCATGTACTGTGCCACCATAAATTGTACATTTGATTGACTAGTCCACCACATATGACAACCGAGAGTTTTTGACCTAATCCAAATCTTTTTTAATCAAAATTTTCAGTTCCATAATTTTCAAATTATTCATCAAATCCATGTCCTTATGTCGTGAACATCTTTTAAATTCACAAAAAATTAAGGAAGAAGGTAGATACACAACAAATTCTGTCACTTATAAGTAATTTAAAAAAAGAACACGAGTTTAAAAAATAAGACCAAAACAACGTGAATATGAAAATTTTGATTTAAACCTCCGCCGGTGCAATTAAAATATATAATAAATGCATGCACTGTGCCCACCCTTAACTGTATACTTGGCCTGACGTATAAGGGAAACCCATTGGCGAGCCAGTGCCAGTGGATTACAATACCGTAGGATCATGCAGTCCGTGGTATTTGCATAAAAAAGACAGCACCAATATCCAAGTCTTGCGTCATCAGACAGTAAACAATTAATACGAACAATTGATGAATCCTGTCTACCCCAACCAATTCTACACCCCAAGACCATATTGTGTACAACTTGGTACTCCCACCTATTGGGGACCCATATCGTAGCCCCGACCCCAGACCAATTGAACGTTCCAGACATCACCATTTAGTGCAAATAAAGAATGCCACGTAATAAAATCAAGAGGAGCAAGGGGATGTGTGTATATATATATATATATAGAGAGAGAGAGAGAGAGAGAGAGAGAGAGAGAGAGTAGACATACAGGCAAGGGTGGTCTGAAGGAGATGAGGTCGCTTTGGAGGACACCAATGCTAACGGACAAAATCACGTAATTGGCTTCGTAAACGCAACCATCTTCCGTTGTTACCGTGACGCCGTTTCTCGAGTGCTGTAATTCCCGAACAACCTGGCTCCAATTCCATGAATTGAATCATTAATATGCCAGAAGAGACTTTACATACATATATCTACATATATATATATATATATATAAAGTGTAATGAAGATGAGAAAACGGAGGCCGAGGCAACAACAACCCCCATAAGATTCTGAGCAGTCAAACCAAGGAAATCTGTGCGACAAAACCCTAATATTGTTTTGACTTGTAAAGTATGTAGGAATCTCTGCAGATATTCAGTTATCCATTAATCATTTTCAAAAGTAACATCAGCTTTAATAATCCTAGTTTCATTTCTATTTTATTTTGAAGTCCTCTTTGCTAGTGGCCATGCTCGTCTTGCCATAAATATTTTTAGTAAGTTTGGTATAATTACTATATATTATATTTTATTAAAATAAAATAATTATATCATTCATAACAAAATATTAAAAAATACATTGAATCGTAATTGTATCAATTTCCTCCAAAAAATTTTCGTCTTTGCAAATGTTACAGCATTGTGACTGAGGCTATCATTTTTTTCCATTTGAGAAAGAATCCTCACACCGACAAACGACCCATGTGATATGAAGAAAAGTCAAAACAACTTCTCTTTTTTGATGTGATAATAAAGTTAATTTTTAGCACATAATTATGAAAGTAAAAGTGTAGAGAAAAGTATCATTTGGGGATGAATTGAATTTCTGATTTTCTTTTCAAGAAAAAGGAAACAACCAAACCCTATTCAAAGAAGAAAATGACGAGACTTATTTTTATAAAAAGAAAGTTCTATGAAAATCCCAAAAGAAAAAAAAAATCTATTTCCACTCTCATCCCACTGTTTTTAAGTGAAAAAAAGAGCTGGTATTCATTGTGGGTGCAACTAGCATTTCTTTCTCTAAGAGGAGGGGAAAGATTAATGTCCAGAAACGGTTGAAAAAAAAAATAGGGGAAAATAACATCAAAACCAGATTAGTTAATGTCCTACATTGAGCTGATATGACGTCCTACCTCAAAACCTCATGACTTGGGGTCAGTTGCAGCCGATGGGAAGAAGCATAGGGCACATGCACGCTGTGCAAGATAGTGGAAGCTGGGACCTACCAAGTGCTACATTAGGCAGTAAAGAGGCTTTTTGAAAAGTTAAAAGATCTTAGCAGTTCATGACTACATGATTTAACAAAGACATGGATGGGTAGGTCAAATTATGACTGTATGTAGGGGTCCTCATCAGCTCAGCTGCTCATATTATGGCCACTTCTCTTTCTTATCACTGCACTAAGCATTGAAAATGTGCAGAGAAGGTCAAAGACCCACCCCCAAGGCAAATAGTTCCCCGCTTTAGATATTTTTTTGGCACTAGTATTTAGATATGCATTCATATAGCTCAGTCCTTATCAATAAATAAATTTTCTGAAAACAAAAAATACTAAATGGTGGAAAGAAAATGAACAATTCACCCACATTCTAAAATTTTAAGTTTGCTTCCGTTGCCATTATTGGCCCAGTTTGGCAAAGAGGGGTTGGGCAAAACACACTGTTTGCAGCAATAGCTCTTATTTAGACACCAAAACAAACATCCGGCTCCTGGGTACAAACAGACTCAAAAAGATAGTTTTTGTAATTGATGGGATTTAGTACATGAATATTACACAAACATATAACTGGTTCAAATGACTTGCAAGTACCAAGTGCATCACAAAGGTCCCCCTTTACCAGTAATCGTAAAAAAAAAAATTGTTTAAGGAGTCACAAAGACAAAAGGCCAACTATTAGAAGGAAATTAATTACCCATTAACCAATCTAAGACACCAATATTAAAGGATTCTCTCCTATAGAAAATTATTAAAAAAATAAAAATAAAAAATGAGACTGACCGCAAACACAAATCTGTATCTATATCCACATATTAATAAAATATCATATACTAACATATAGATTAGAGAATAGTAAAAATAAAAAAGTTAAAGGAAGATAGAAAGGAAAAACAGCTTTGGGGAAGATGTCGTTATCTGCAACTCTAAAGGTGGGTCAATCAATTTCATCAGCAAAGAGAAAGGAAAAGCAGTGCATGCATACAAAACAGAGTTTCGGATTTTTCGCACTAACTTTCTGTTCCTTTTTCTCTTTTTTAACTAATCTACATGTCCCTCGGTTTTCATCTGATGATTGGTTTGTAAAGAAAGAAAGAAACAAATCATATCCCAAGAAAAAACAATGAGCCAGCCTCCACCATTCATCCCTCCGCGCTCCAACCCTCGGTGCGTTGGTGGGAGTGTCCAAGGATAAAAACAAAAATTCCCCCCAAACAAAAAGCAGATATTAATTTACCTTGTTGAGTTTCAGACGACTGTCCATAATTTTCCCATCGGAGGTAAAAAGGAAAGTTTCGGCCATTTTGTACAGCAAATACTCGTACCCTCTTTCATCTGCAACTAAAAATTCTCTCTCTCCAAAGTCTATAAATGTCGATATTGGTTCAACCTCTGTAAGCAAAACCCAAATTCTTATTAGATAATTAGAAGGTATGATTTGATGTCGAGAAAATGTGGAAAGTAAAAATAAACTTTTTTTTTTAATTTTCTTAGTAACCAAACAGAGGATTGAGGAAAGGGACTACTAAAGCGAGTTGAAATTGACCTGCCATTTCAAAGTCATGGAGAATGAAGTCAATTGCCAGCTCTATTGGTGTTTTTGGAGCACTGTAACAACGAGAAATTTCAAAAGTAAATATAAAAATTAATGAAACTAAAAGCTGATTTTTTAGATAAAGCCAAACAAGGACTAATGGAGGGAGGTACGATGGCGGTTCGGAAAGTCTGGGCACGTCAGTCTCATGGTTGGCCTCTTGGTTCCTCAGCTTCTGAATCGCAGACTCCACTGCCTTCTTGTACGAGTCAGCGGCGACTCCACTCGGAAAAATCTTCCCACTGCAACTCACTCCAAGAGAGAAAAAGAGTTAGCATCAGTGACGGCGTAATCTAGAAAGAAAGCATAATACAGAAGCTAAATTACGCCGGAGTGGTAAAATGTTGAACCACAAGAACAGAATTGACGGGAAAAAAAATTTGTACTCAGGCCCCACGGCGGCAGTTAACCAAAACGACTACGAAAACGCTAAACTCCGTCGTTAGCTCAAACTTCTGCCGACGAAGTTTAAAGTTAACACTCGCCAACTCCGGTAGGGAAACATTCAACCCGGCGCAATATAGCAAAATAAGAAACAAGTTTCGGGGACAGGGAATTTGAAACAGACCTGGGATCGTAAATATTGTAGCGGGCATTGCTGTAGTCCGAAAAACACGTCCGGAGGCCAGATTTGTGGGCAAGTTCCCAAACCGGGTTGGACTCTTTGCCGCCTACTCCGGCGATCCAACCGGCCCCGAGTTCTACCGCCACGCCTCCAAAGTCTTCTTTTCGGATCCTCCCACCGATACGATCCGACGCCTCGAGAATCAGTATATCGTCGACGCCGTTCTCCGCCAACACCTTCGCTGCCGATATACCTTATACAGACATACATACAAATATAAATAAATAAATATATATATAGAAAGAAAAAAAGTATGTTAGATCTACAGTTGGAAATAAACCGAGCCGGAAAGTTGACGGATGGTGTTTTGAGTCTCACCTGAAACACCAGCTCCGACGATGATTACGGAAGAGCGAGCTGGAGATTCCATAACGAGAGAGAGAGAGAGAGAGAGAGGTGTTTGTTTTTGAGTTGTAAAGTGTTGTTTTGTTGGCGAGAGAAGCAGAAGAAGCGGGAGTCGGTTTATATAGTTTCTTTCGATTTCTCTCTCTACAGAACACCGTCTTTCTCTCTCTAATTTGACTCGCGTTCAAGGTGGATTTGGATTTGCACAGAGAAGGGGGGGCAAATTAGTCATTCAAAGAAGGGCACAATCGTAATTTGGTACGGAAGCCGTGTCGGTCAATATCAAGCATAGAAGCGGTGGCAGAGAGGAGAGCCACCAAACACACGTGACACGTCGACGACACCGTTCGTTCGACCACACGTGAGGAAGGGAGAGAAACTTTATATAGACCGGGTCCATGAACAAGGCGAATAATAGCCTGCCATGTAAACAAGATCCCTCAAGAGTAAATATTCCTATTCAAGTGGCATGATTTTATAGGTTGGATGCATGACATGTAAATGAATGACGGTCCGTACAAAAACTCTTCATTGCCTATGGCTAGCGTAACAGCCAGCTGTGACTTTGACTGTGTACAAGTCAAAGTGTCAACATGTATTTCTTCAAATGGAAGGGTTGTGATTAGGGCTGTGGTTCCAGATTGGAAACAGGCTGTCATGATTGTGAATTTTGTCGACAACATACGGTCCGTCCCGCTCAGCTGAACACGATATTTTTCCCTTCCGGTTAAGTAAGCAGTAAGCTTCTTGACATGGCAATTTTTAGTTCTCTGTTGTCACTTTCTTATTGGTCCTTTTTTTTTTTTTCTTTATAGTTCTGTTTTTTCAGTTGCTGGGAGTACGGGACAATTGAAGTAACATCAGTAATTTTATTGTTGTTTATTTATTGATTTTCTCCTTTTTTTTTTACTCTTAACTTAAAATTAACTGGCAATAATTTAGTATTATTGATATCTAAGAAATATAATTTGTAATAAGATTTTAATTATATTTTCACCAAATCATTTTTAATTTTTTTGATATTAGAGCATTTTTAATTTATTTCAAATCTTTAAATTTGAAGATAAAGATAAAAAGAATTGGTTTCCAACCTATTTTCATATTTTTTTTAATGAAAATTCATTATTTATCCTTCAAACCATTGTTTGTCTACTCATTATTTTTTTTTATAATACTCAAAAGTAATAATTAATTATTTAAATTTTAAAATAAATTTATCAATAGTTTTTTATTTTAATTATTAATTATTTATTTTAAAATAAATCTTTATATGATAAAATAATTATCAGCCAATATGATAATGGTTGAAGTAAAAATGTGAAACCCATCGTTTTTAAATTTGAAGATTGTGAATTGGATATGCTTTTAAAAGAGATAAGCTGAAAATAAATATTTTTTAGATTCAAACTCTTATATTTATACTTATCAATACAAATATTTTATAATTATTATTTTTAGGTTAAAAAAAGATTTTCCCAAAAATCTTAAGAATAGTACAAACTAGAAACTATCTAATACCCCCATTTCATCTTCTTTGGGACTTGAATTTCTTGGCCTCTCTACTAAAAATATATTCTTATACTAATAAGACATGAGTTTAAGAAATTCAAAAACCAAAATATTAGAGGTGGGTTGAGATTTAGCTTTGTATTCAAGTAAATTGTCTCAATTATGCTGTTGAAAAATGATCCTAATTCCAAGCAAATATCTCACCACATTGTTTGGTGAAGACTCAAAACTTGCATTCTCAAACTTAATGATATAAATATCTTATCATTATACCAAATAATGATAATAAATATGGCCCAAAACAGTTTAATCTTCTTCCTTTCACACAATGAGGTCAAAGGGGGGGTTTATATAGTCTTGCCTCACCAATTTAGAGCAACTATCTAGACCGTGTGACCTTAACAACCATGCACCAACTCAATTTACCCATGTCACTAACTATTTGTTTTCATTTTTTTCCTTTTGAGGAATCTTTTCTCTAGTGTAATGGTGCAAGTTCCTCAGTAAATCTTTTATTGTATGTATTTAATTATTTTGATTCATCTTTTTCTCGTCAAATTTATCATCTACCGACTGTGACTTGCACAATTAGTCATCCATGCTTCTTTCGAAAGGAAGGTCATGGGTTCAAGTCTTACTTTTTATTAGAAGAGATGTGAGCATTTATTTTCACCCAGTTATAAGCTGGGTTAGGGTATTTGTCCAATGTCCATATAAGAGAGACTCTTGAGTTGGATTATGTCTTGTGAATTAATTGAGTTGGTTGTAATAGAGTTGTAATAAAAGTTTATTATAATATATGAATTGTAACACCCCATCGCTTTTTTCAAAAAAATAAAATAAAATCTTGTGTTAGCAAAGATAGATCTTTCCATTTTAAATAGATCAACTTGCCTTATTAAGAATCACTTTTAAAAAATCAACTTTTAAATAATAAAATCATTTAATGCTTTCACAAAACTAACCTCGATTCATATTAGTTATTATATTCATCTCAAATTATTCACAAATAATTTTAAAAAATTTACAATATGCATTAAGTTTTTCCAACTTGGGGTTGTAAAACAAATCAAGTATTTCAGTTCGGCTCGCAATCGATTTTGTTAGAGGCTCGTTTAATTCAACTTGTAAGATAAACTAATCAAACTTGAACATATTTTAAAACTTATTAATTTATTAAGTATAACTCAAACTCATTTCAATAAGATAATAAATATTTTAATATGTTATATTAAAAAAATCAAGTTACTCAAACTTGATTCATAGTCAACTCAATTAGAGGTCTTTCGAAATTGACTCAAGATATAAATAAGTCAAATTATTTAAACACAACTTAATGCTCATTAATTTAATGAACCAAGTTTAAGAAACTTATTGTTCAACTAGGCTAGACTCTTTTACAGCTCTATTCAAAATGGACAATCTAAACTTATATTTTATGACATATTTTAAAAATAAACCCAAAAATTGAAAGTAAAAAATTTGGGTAAATTACGTTAACCTCTCCTGATGTTTTTTACAACTATATTGACTTCCCTACTTTGCCTCACAAACTATAAATACCCTCCTGCAGTCAGTTTTTTTTTCTTCAAAAAGATAAAACTATCCCTTTTATTTTTTTAACTTTTTTTTTGAAATTTTGAAGGTTTTTTTTTTATTTTCAAATAAATATTGATTAAAACTTTAAATTTATTTTTATATAAAATGATTGGAAGAAGTATTTTTAGTTTGTCAATAAAAATAAAAAAAGCTAATAAAATTTTAAAAATATCAAAAAAGATCAATATAATTGTCCAAAATCTCATACAAATTCAATGTAATTTAACTCAAAAAAAAATTTGTTTAGAAAATTTTTTAATTTGTAAGTAATTTGGAACAATGCTGAGGGCTTTTTGGTAAATTTACTTTTTCACCTTTCCACACAAAACAAAAGACACAAGCGTAGCATTTATAGCCTTATAGGGTTTTGTAACCGACAAATTCTAGGAAAGACCTACACCAGAGAAAGCGTTAGTAGAAAAGTTGTAGTCCCTACACAAATTGGAATAATAATAAAAAAAAAGAGAGAGAGCAAAGTGCTTAATCACATAGTTTTGTGAGTGCGTTAGATTGAGCCCTATCACAACCCTTACTTTTCTCTCCTCTTTTTTTTTGTATTTTTGATAACCTATCACAAGCCTTACTTGAAGGGAAAAAAAGAATGGAGTTTTGGTATGGCCTTTCATCAAGCTTTGCTTTTTCTAATACACAAATGTGGCATTTATGCTACATGTAAAGTTTTAAACAATCTGTGCTTTATATATTTAGGTAACATCTCTCCTATTATTGGCATGTTTGGAATGTTTAGGTAGAATGTTTAATGGTGATGTAATGACCTAAAATTTTTAGGTCATTATATTGACATTGAGTATATAATATTGGTTATATTAATATTATGTACATATAATTATTTCCAAATCAGGTAATGATAGAAATTTCGTGTACTGAACTAACATTTTTTTAATATTTATATATTCTCACCTAAATGATGTGTTAAAGTATGAAAAAAGATAAATAACACTTTAAAACTTTTTTAATTGAAATTTGGGCTTCGTACACTAAAGAATTTGAATTTAATATTCCCTCCTTCAATTCCCAAGTCACCATTAGGTAAGAAACCACCCTTATCCATGTTCTTCTCCCCCTCCCCCACCCCCCTCCCTCTTTCTAATTGATTGTTAAGACAAGGTGCTATTGTACTAATAGTGAAGTGGCTCGAATCAAATCGTTTGTCTAAAGAAGGTGTAACGATAATCAAAATTGACTTTACTTGAAACTCAAGATGTTGATACACTACTCTATCGGGAATAGGCTTTCCCTTGCCGGGGAGGGTGTGTGTGCATGTGAAGAACCCTTTATTTAAAGGTAAGACCAGAAGAAAGGCAAAAATTAATAGAAAAATCCCTTCCTGACCGACGATGAAGAAATTTGAAAACATGTTTAAAACAGCTTTTACAAGTTGGTTGGTAAGTAAATTTGAATTTTATTTGGAACACTAGTCATGATCTCTTAAACTACAAGGCTATGATAAGTCACTTTCTTTGGGAGATGTACACTCTGATAAAACTACAATTGCTTGAGAGGAAATCAAAAGCCTCAAAAGTGATCAGTAAAATGACAATACTGAAAGAATCAAACCAAAGAATAAAAAAAGAATTATATTTCACAAAACATATAACATTTAGATTGTATTGTTTGTATTTCACCAGTGAGATGAATAGTGTTAGGTTAGAAATTTCACTATCTTCCATTATTAATTACTAAACAATTTGTTGTGAAGCAATAACCATCATGTCAATGCTGTGGTTGTCTAGTTTTTTCATAATCATATTCAAAAGATCAATGCTATTCTTATAATAAAAAATTTTCAAAAGTAGTTTCTCATGTTCGTTTTGTGGATTGTATAGGGGAGGATTAGTTCTCCCTTCACTAACAATGAGGGGGACTAATAGTTCCAATAAACTCACTCACAATCCGGACCCCTCATCCCACTAAATAACCCATGGTGAAGTGTATTATATAATCCATTGAAAACTTAGTCCGTGCCCGGTTAATTTAAACAAACAAGGCCTTAGGTGATTATCACGTCATGAAAGTGATGTATATTATAGTTTTTTCCTATTAAAAATTTTATGCTTAAATGCCAAAATGAACTCACATTATTACTCTTGTATCCATCTCTGATCAGGACATTCATACAGTGAAAAATGTCCTTTGTATGAGACACAAGACAATATTGATTGTGACTACTGAAAGTTGGTTTCTCCAGATGACTCTTATCTGAGCTAAAAGTGTTACTATAATTAGATAGTGGGTTGAATGGCTTAGGCTAATTGGATTTTGAGGCTATGGTTGGAAATAAAAAAGGGCATTTGTCTAAATCAAATGCTGCTTCCACACATATAAAAACTTTCATCTTTAAACAAGAAGGCAATGCCAAACAAGTAAATTGCTTAGGCTAGTAGGAGTTTGAGATCATGTTTGGTAATCTAGGGGCATTTGTCTAAATCAAAAGCTTTTTTCACATATAAAAGCTTCTTACTTATAAACAATAAGGAAATGCCAAACAAGTCCTTAATACAATTTCGATATTTAATAACGACATTTTACCAACCCTAATAATGATATGATGATTTACAAATTTCGAACCACTAATTGCAAATTTTTTGCCAACCTAAGTTAGATTTTGTGGCCAAATTGGCATTGTCCATGTCTAACTATCCGCAATGATTTAGATAAAGTATTGTCGAAGATTATAATTTAAGCATTAACCACCTCATGTATGAAAATGATAAGCTATATATAGAGACACACTGTATATTTGTTGGAATTATTGTCCTAGTTCTATGGAAAAAGACCTAAATTGATTCAGACTCTTAAATGCTTGTTGGGACAAGGTTGCAATGATAATAACTGATGGAAAATTATATGTTCCTGCTTGGGTAGAAACAATATCCATATGATAGTGATGTTGCAATGGATTTTTGGCCTTTTTACATATGCTAATTTGTCTTAATCTTTCGTGAAATTAATATTTCTAATATATTTCATAGAAAACATGTCTCTAGTGTAGGGTCAAGCGTCCGATAATTAGTATATGATTGATAATCGATAAAAATATTTACCAAAAATCAATTTTAACGCGTGTGTAACAACCATTGTAATTACAACATTTTATAGAATTGTAATCGTAACAATTGTTTTTAGGAATATAATCACCTAACCAGAATTGGTAAGACACGAAAGTAAATAAAAAAACGAATTTAAAATCACTCGTACGCAAAAGAACTACAAAAATTTACGTGGTTCACCTCAGAATAAGGCTACGTCCACAACTTCTGCAGTTTCACAATGACTTGAAAGAGTTACAAGTACAATGAGATGCGACTCCTCAATTATAAATACATAGAATTAGGATAACAGAAAAATAATGTAAAATATCAAAAATATTCTCAGAAAAATTCACCTCAGGAGCACGCCCCCAAACTCCCTCCTTCAAGCAAGGGGGCTCCCGCCTCCTGCAACTCACCGGCTAACTTATCGCAAAGTTGAATCCACGAAGGAGGAGTTAGTGTTCAATACTTATTAGGATTCACACTACCCAACAGTTATCACACACATGTGACAAACACATTGAATAATTTCGCTTACAATACAATGAATAAGTGATTACATACTATCTCTAAAAATTAAGAAAAGTTAGTGTATAAGGTGACAAGGTCTATTAATGGTAAAAGATATGAATCCATTTAACAAAAGTACAGTCAAATTTACCTATGAAACACTCCTTCCTCGTATGAATCAATATGCCTATATGTATCTTGTATATAACTACGGACACAATTAGAAGAAAAAATCTATACCTTTTACTACTATTTTCATTAAAAGTTTTTTAAAAAAAATTAGGAGTTGCGTCTCCTAAAATTTTTCATATTTTTACAAGAGTTGTTCCACATTCTAATGCTTATACCATCCCAACTTGAATATATGACACATATTTTTCATATTTTTACGAAAGATTTTAATAAAGGATGGTTCCAACGAGACACGAGACAATTGGAACCATGTAGAAAAGATTAGCATGATTCCTCTGTCAGGATGATGAGCACAAATTGACGAAGGATGGTTCCATGGAAGATGTATGCTTGAAATATACCATTTGAAATTTTAATAAAGTCCACTTTTAGAAGCAACTTTTCTTTGAAGTTGCTTTCAAACACACCCTTAAAGATTCTAAGATGGCCAACTCTCCATAAATAATTGGGGTATAAACCTAAAACAAAAAGGGGTTCAAGCATTTCTTTTTTTCTATCATTTTAACCTTCCTTTTCTCCTGTAGAATTTGTGCCACTGCAAGTAATGCATCAAATGGCCATTGGCCCAATACTAAGTTTCAGAAAATGCATTATTATGGTCCCTTGGTCAAGAGGCAAAAGAGAGAACAATTTTCCATGAAAGTGGATTCAATTTTCTATAGAATATGCCATGAAGTTGAATGTATTATAGTATGGTGGGAATAGTGGCCATAATTAAAGAGGGAAAAAGAGAGGAATAAATTTTACCAATTCCATGCTAGATAAGGGTTATTAGGAATCCCACAAGATATGGAAAACTCAGTATGAATGCTATCCTGACTACAAAAATCATCTCTGCCTTGCATTGGTGTGGTATCCCAAAATCAAATTCCTTTGGAAAATGTATATTTTTGTGCAATATGTGGTGATAAAAATAGACTTGTGTTACAAGTCTTTTCCACTTGTCATATGCCTTATCCAAGGACAGTGCTAGCATGGCCTTAGGGACCCCTCAATTTTTTTATTTGAAATTTTTTTGTACTTTTTAATTTTTTTTTTCAAATATACTACTCTTTTAATTATTTTCTTACATTTAAAATCTTTCACACTTTTACCCTTATTTTTAATTTTAATTTAACCTCTCAAATTTTTAACACTTGAAAGATGATCAAATTACCCTATGGGAGAACATAGGAGGTATGGAAAAGACACTCCTAGGAAAAGGAAAATTGATCATTCCTTTATTGTTTGGTTGTGTGGGGGAAATAACAATTATTTGATAAGCAATGAAAAAAAGGTTTGAGATAGAGAGAGACTCCTTTCTTATTCTCTTTTTTGCCCACTACTATGGTGGGCCTAAAAGGAAGTGCTTCCCTTATCTCTTCCCTTTCTTTTTTCCTTTTCTTAGCTATCAAATGATTGAAAGTTGTATCTCCCTCTTATTTGCCTTCTCTTCCCTTTGTTTTAATCTCTTTCTTCCTAGCAAACCAACCATAAATGTATACATTAGTCAGTCTGAAGTGCTTAGCTCCAAAAGTGTTGTTTGGTCACACAAAATAAAATCATATGTGAAAGAGGAAAAGACAATACACAAAAAGAAGAAAGAAAAAAGAAGGATGAAATGATTTAATTTTAAAAAAAATCTTAACCATTTTCTGGGGATATATATATATATATATATATATATATATGTTATATACTGTGAGCTATTATTCATTTTGTAAGGCTAAAAGTAGGCTTCTAACAGGAATGAATTTTTTATAAAATTTATAAGTATTCTAAATCTAACCTAACTTCCACTTGGTGTCATTATTAAATAGATGCTTGATGAAATATATTTAGAGGTATGTTTTTCGTTGCTAAGAAAATCTATTATTTATTTACAAACAGATGATAAATAATGTTTTAATTTTAATTTACTAAAAATAATACAAATATGAAAAATTAAAAGAAAGAAATTTTTAAGTCATGTATTTATTAGTCTTATAATTCATGTCCAAACAACTTTATTAAGTTTTATTTTCAAGTTAATTTTAACTGTAAACTACATTTTTTAACACTTAAAATTGATTTTGATTCAATCAAAGCCATCTTACTTGATTTTAAACAAAAATTTAAAAATAAATCGCGAGATAATAATATTATTATGCAATTCATCATTTGTGAGTAATTTCTTCACTCAATTTTTAAACTAATTTTATCCAAATCTGGAATATAGCTGACTAATTAAGGACAAATAATTTCATAAATTTAAGTTGCATTTTTCACTATAAATTTAATAAAATTTAAGACTAATAAATATAAAAGGTTAAAATTATAATAAGAATAAATAAGTACAAAATTTTAAAAAGTCGATCACTTAATTGTTTGTTTTTGGAGAAGATTTGGTGGGGGATTTGGGGAGTTATCAGCACTTAGAAACTTGATGGGCTAATTATAAGCAATGAGAAACATAAAAGAAATTTCAATCCCTCCGCCTACACCTACCTAACTCCGCCACTAGATGAAAAAATATCTCACGACTCGGTCACACCTATGTGACAACTTCTGTAATTATAATATTTTGTGGGTCATGTGACACTTATTGTATGACTATGATGTGTTCATAAAATAATTTTTGTTTGATACGGCCAATTTATAAATTTGGAGTCGAGGTTTAAACCTAATATGATTGATCTGCTAAGATTGTGACACGTAACAATTAGTAAGTTGCAGAGGTCGTCACCTAAGACAGAGTTGACATTCAAATAATATTAAACATCATATGATAATCCTTTGGAATTGTAATCTCCAAACGAAGCAATATATTTCCTTTATTTAGGTATGAATAGAAGACTTTCATCTTTGGAATTGGATCCAGGTTGATCTCATATGGGTATCCAAGTCAGGTTAAAAGGGTCATATCACATGTTCAAAATTGTCTTTGGTTAAGTAAGCAACCATCTCCTTGTTCTCACTAATCACCACTCTATCAAGTAAGTTGGACGTAAAAACATTTCAACCATTGCCCCTTGCAATATTTATTGAGGTGTTTGATATTTAGAGATTTTATCAAGAATATAAAAGTAGACTCTTGTATAAAAACTATCATGTCAAGCTTATCAATCTAGTACATCAATCTCCATATTCCACTCAATCAAAGATTCTACGTAAATCTTAATTCAATTTCTGCAAGAGTTCTTTTTTTTTCATTTATCTTGATTCTTTCACACTTGACCGTCGAATGTAATCAGTTATCAATAGTCGAAGTAATCAGTCATCAATATTATGCTGATATCTAAGCTTTTCTTTATTTATTCTCTTGTAAAAATTGTTGAAAAAACCCTAACCACTCATCTTATCAAACAGTTTTTTTGACCAGATCAAAACCTATATATGAACTGCTTTTTTGGCAAGTCACAGCAGCCATTCCTCAAATGAATGACATATACATCACATACTTCTTATCCCCATATGCAAGTTGTTTGAATCATCACTCCATCAAAGGTGTGCTTGTAATGGCTCTATACAATTGATCCAATTGCTCACAGATAAAATCCCCTTGGCCTTGGCCTTACAAACATGGAAAAGGACTAGTGGAATGACAGATGCCAAATGATCATTTTTGAGTCTTGTCAAACTGATTTTTAATCATCATTCTCATGTTTCATCATTGTGTGGGTCCCACTAATTGGTTTGATTAATATGTAGGCCCCCAAAGATCATATGAAAATTGTGACAATGGGGACTTTCTTTAATTTCAAACTTAAAAAAAAAAAAATGGTTTTAGGTGGACTATCCTTAAAGTGGTGCTTTAACCATACGAACAAGAACTTAGAATTGACCCCTTCTTTCTCTTTAATCACTTTGTCCTAATGCATTGGGGCCTGACAGACAATGGTCAAACAAATGGGTTGTTTTTCCTCATTGTGAAATGATGCTCTTCAATGGTAGTCTTTAAGTCTATACCATGATTGCTTTAATATAAGTTCTAGTCACATTTTTGGGCGGTTGATTGCTCCATTAGAAGCTTCTTTGCTTTGGCCATGGTGGTCAATTCCATATGTTGCCATCTTTTGAAAATATTTGTGAGTTTGACTAGGAAACTGTTTAGCCACGGCTATCTAATAATGTTGTTTTTGAAAATTTTCAATTCCCTATCTCTTTCAAATGAAGTGAAATGAAATGAAATGAAAATGTCTGGATTTATGAAATAAGGTGGGATCCATTGTGTGTAAAATGAAAGGTATCATATTGGATTTTTGGTAGATCTATAAATAAGTTGAGTCGAATAGTGAGTGAGTAAGATTGGCTCGTTAAAATTAACGAACTTTATGTTATATTCAAGTTTAGCTGTTTATGTTTCGATCTCATCTTGAAAGAGGCTTTAGTTGAGCCGATCATAAGTCGAAGTTGAGTAACTTTATTTACATTTAAACAACTCAATAAATTGACGAACTTTAAAATATGTTTAAACTTGTCTTTGTTTATCTTACAAGCTAATCTTGAAGAACTTCAAACTGAGCCAATTACGAGTCGAATTTGAATAACTTAGTTCAATTTACAGCACTAGTTTTTAAGTTTTCCTCTCCGGTCTCCACAAGGAGAAATTATTCCATTAGACTGTCACACCACGTCATCGTGCGACAGTTTCTCACAAACATTCAACTTTTTCTAAAATTAGGAAAAAATTTATATGCTAAAATCATGAAAAAATTGAATGTTTGTGAGAGGCCATCACACGATGACACGGTGTAACGGTCTTACTAGATAATTAATACTCCACAAGTGCCATGATGTATTTCCACTCACAAGCTTTTGTCTTGTTTTTATATGATTTTTCTCCTAATAGAGTTCACACTTCATTTACTTGCATCCTTGCTATTGAAGGCAGCCAACAGAAGTTGACTTCAAAATCTTCAAATACCAACGTACCCCTTTCATTTAAGAGGGTGTGTTGGGCAATTTCAAATTTTAAAGATCCATTTCTCTTTGTGGACAAACATAAGTGCATGTGAATGGTATACCCTACATGGGCATTTGGGCCCTTTCACTTTTCAGAATTTTTTCTAATAAAATGAGGCAGCCCTATTTGCACTCCACTTTAGATGACTTTAGTGTTACCAAAACCATTTTTTTGTTCATGAAACTACATTATTTGACAATTTTGGCACTTCAAAGTTGGTTAATTTGGTGATAAAACATTCCCTGAGATATTTTTGGGGTAGGGGGTAGGTATATAAATGCTTCTTTAGAATACTCTATACATATTTCAGATGTTTGATAGAAGATAAAATTTTCAGAGTAATCTGCCGACATAAGACTGGGATTTGAGAGGCAATGTCAGTTCAAAATTAGACCAAGACTGGTCACCAGAAGTGTCCCTTCATCAATCCATTTTGATGATGCATGTAATGGGAATATGCTTGTGTCTTGACAACTAGGCACCAAGATTTATTACACCATGACTCTGAGAAAGTCCTTCATGATACATGACATACATTACCTACACAGTAAAAAAGGGAAAAAAATCAGAGGCAGATAGAAGAGGGACTAATGGGGATCATGACTCCCCAAATTTTGAAATTTTGATTTTATCCCTTATTTTTTATAGAAATTTTTTAAAAAATAAAGAATTATCCTCCCAAAGTTTTTCAATTTTTTTATAAGAGACCCTTTTAAATTTTAATTTTAATTTTCTTACCCCCCTCCTCCTCTAAATTAATAGTCTGGATCAGTCATAGGAAAAAACAAAAATGTGTTGGTTTGTAAAAGGAAAAAAAAAATACATAAGAAGCTATTCTAAGGCACTTGTTCTCTTTTGGCTCAATCATCAATGCGGGACACAAGAATTCTACAGAAGTTTTCTTTCCATTACATTAGTGCCCTGTTTGGTACTGCATTGCAAATGGACACTAGGTTAATTTAAATTTTAAGCTGACTTGCAATTTTATAATACCAAATACAGTATCAGACAATTTTATTGTTGTTCTCGATGGCTGGAGCTAGAGATCATGATAGATCACAATGACATCGACAAAAGTTGCCTCTAAAGCTTTTAGGGATGATAACGGAATGAGTTCGAGACAGGTTCCTTTCTCTTCTTCACCTCTCCCAATCCGGCCTCCATATAAAAAAATATTTTTATTATTTTAAAAAAATTAAAACAAATCAACAAATTTCATTACAAATGCAAATATATATATATATATATATATTTAGATTTAAATTTATATATTTGAATGTAATTAAGAAAATATGAGAATATTAAAAAGTATTTATGTAATTTAGATGTATACTACCCCACTATTGAAATCTATAAAACCTTTTAAATTATAAGAGTTGGAGGGACTAAGGATGATGATTAAAAAGAAGACAGGTGCATATTCAATCTCCATGCAAGCCAGTGAAGTAGTAATTTGATGTTGATCCCTTGGTAAAATGAATTAAGTTTGTCTCATATATAACTCCTTGAACACAGAATGATGAAGAAAACAGACAATTCTCCCTGTTTCAGAAACATAAATGCAGACACTGGTTTAAATTCTTTTACATTAAAAAAGAAATTAGCAGAGAATTAATGGTGAATGTCAAAAGAAAAAGAAATTAAAACTGGAGAGGTGGGGGTGGTAAAATGAGCTAAGATATTCGAGCTCAGCTCGTGATCGGTTATGTTAGAATTTCTTTTGAAATTGATTCGCAAAATAAATAAGTCAAGCTTGAATATATTTTGAAACTCTTTAATTTATTGAGTTTCACTCGAATTTGGTTTGTTAAATCAAAAGTAATTTAATATTATATAAAAAAAAATTAAGTTATTCAAGTTCGACTCAATTAGAGGGTCGTTCGATATCGGATCAAAAAATTAATAAGTCAAATTTTATTTATTTTAATGAGTCAAATTTAAACAACCTACTACTTTACTTGACTAAACTGGGCTCATTTACAGCCCTATAGAGAGAGGGAAACACGTTTGAGTTTGGGTCAGCCATAGTGGATCCAAAAATCTGAAGCTGTCAAATAACTGATTTCTAACTTCTAAGAGAATGCAAGGCTCCTAAAGCCCTAACCTTAAGCCTCATCCCATTTGCATTAGTTCACAACGGTTTCCTTTGGGCTAGCCCCATCCACTCTAGGCCCCAATAGCCGACACCCATATCTCTCACAGATAGCCTAACTTCGCCACTTTCTCTGCGACTAACATTAAGGTTGGGTTCACGTGACCCGCTTAGGTCGGAATGTTAAGCCCTGATTGTATTAACTTTATTTTTCTTATTTTAAAAGAATTATTTATTTTTTAATATAATTATTGAAAATTTAGTATATTTATGATTAAATTAAGTATTTTAAAATATACATATATATAGAAAGGATATTTAAATAATCTTATATTATAATTATTACGTGGGTTTAATTTTTATTTCTCAAATCTACTAACTTAATTATTGGAAGTCCTTAACCGGATTTCCTCCGATAAGTTCTTAATCTAACTATTTTGCAGCAATGGTTTAAAACTCAGATCGGACCGGTTGGTTCAACCGGTTGAACTGTCAATCGGTTCATAAAACGGTCCGATTTAACCCATAAAATCGCTTATAGTTCAAAACCGTTCTAAAAATACAAAACCGTTAAAACCGATCGGTCAGGACCGTCGAACCGGGTAACCCGGTACTGGTCACCGGTTCACACCAGTTCTTGTCTATATGCATGATTTTATTTTATTTTATGTATCATGTGGTATTTTATTTTATTTTATGCATGATTATTAGTGTTTGTATTTTTTTTTTCATGTAGTTGAAGACTAAATTATTAGATTATACTTGGATTGGATGTTAAAATGATTTTTGTTATGATCCTTGCAATTATAGAAGAATGGTAATAAAGTTTCAACTTTCAACATTGTAATAAGGTATGTCTACTATATATTTTTTATTTTTTTCTTGAAGTTTTACATATTAAGAAAATTCATATTTTGTAAATTCTTTTATATAATTTTTAATAATTTTTGTATAATTTTTTAAATTTAAAATATTAATAATATATATTATTAAATTTATTAATTATATAATTATGACTATTAAAATTTAATATTTATTGATTTGACAGTTAAGTCGATAATCTATCATTTAAATATTTTTTTAATTTGATGAAGAGACTGGTCTGAAAACATTGTTTTGCAGATCATCCAACCGCAACGTTAACAGTTGATATGCTGGCTCGGAAACTGACATTATCAAAGGGGGATATTAATTTATTATATATTATTATAATGAGAAGTGGTCCATTCAACTGGGGGAATCATCACACTTTGACCATCTTAGATCACCAAATCAACTAGTGTAGTTAGTTGAAAGGCTACCAACACTAATTAAAACAATTAAAACGTGGTTTCACAAACCCTTTTTTTAATTTATTATCACGATGATATTCTGCATTTCTTTAACTATTAGTACTTTATTAAAGGCAATATGCATATATATGAATGTATATAAATATATATTGTTATAAATTATATATTACATATGATATCAGAGTGTTATGAGCAAATGTATATTAAATTATAGGATATATATTGTTGAGTTATATAATATATAAAAATTAAATAAAAGGGATAAGTTACACTGACCTTTTCAAAATTTTTAAAATTATACTGATCTTTTTTATTTTATAAAATAATATACAGATATATTTCTTCTGTCAATTTTTTTCAAAATGACGAAACTATTACTTTTATTTATTTTTTTTATTTTTTAATTTTGATCAATTTATTCTAGCTTTTTTAAAAAAATAATAATTTTTTATTTAAAAACAAATATAAGGTAAATAACTTATTTTTATTTTATATAAAAATAATTTATGTTTTTATCAATATTCTATTAAAAAATTTTAAAAAATATATAAAAGAGATAATTTTGTCATTTTATAAAAAAGAATTATTGAAAAGAATGTATTTTTATATTATTTTATAAAATAGAAAAAGTTAAGTATAATTTTTAAAAAATTAATATAATTATCATAAAATTAATAGATGTTTACTTTAAATAAAATTAACACTTTTGCATAAATATTATTTATAACTGACAAGACATTTGGGTGACTTGCTACAGTCATTAACGCGTAACGTCTTTTAGACTTTGTCTAAAGTCTAAGTTGCCACCAACTGTCATGCAATGCAATTTCCTTGGTTCTTCAATGCCCGCTGACAAAATGGTTTTACCCGATTAAATAAATAAGCGGAACAATTATGCCGGCTGGTTGGGAAGTTAATTTAATTGACGTGTCTTTAAATTCATAAATTTCAAGTTCAATGTAAAATGTTTGTAGTTTATGAAATTTTCGTACTATTTTACATATAAAAAATGAATTAATTCAATAAAATTATAATATTATTTCTTTTAACAAATAAAAAAATATGCAAACTTGTTTGGCTATTAATTAGTTTTTCTCTCCTGTAATTTTAAATACGTGACATGATTTGAAAAATATATTGTACAATTTTTTATATAGAGAAAAACTAATTAATAGTCAAACAAGTTTGCATATATTTTTATTTGTTAAAATAAATAATATTTTAATTTTATTGAATTAATTCATTTTTTATATGTAAAATAGTACAAAAATTTCATGAACTACAAACATTTTACATTGAAAAATATATTGTACAATTTTTTATTTTACAAGTTTACTGAGATCTTGTAAAAACATGTCAAAGTGAGGTAATTAAATTTTTTTTTTTTGCTCTCCGATCATGTCAATGTAATATATCTATTTTTTTTATTTTATAAATTGGTTAGAAAATATTCTGAGTTAACTTATACGTAACTAAACTAAGTATTTTTTTCTGTGACAGACAGAGCAATCCATTATGTTATAACTGTCAACGATCGACGCAAAAGGAACTCAAACTTAAGACACTTAGAACTTTATCATCAATGTCTTTACTGTTCGATCACAACCTCAATATTTATTTAAAAAAAAAAAAAAAATTGGTCAAGATTTAAAAAAAAATATAAAAGAGATAATTTTGTCAATTTAAAAAAAAAATTATTGAAGAGAAGTATTTGTATATTATTTTGTAAAATAAAAAAGTCAGTATAATTTTAAAAATTTAAAAAAAAATTAATATAATTATCATCAAATTAATGAGATGTTTACTTTAAATAAAATTAACACTTTTGTATAAATATTATTTAGAGATAATTACACTTACCTCCCCTGAGGTTTCTGACAATTGCAGAAACCTCTCCTATAGTTTCTGAAATAACACTATCCCCCTGTCAATCTTGTCTCCTTAACTTTGTTAACGGAATTAGTAAAATTACTAATTTACCATTGTATTTTAATATTTTAATTTTATCAAAAAATCTATAACACTCTCTTTCCTCTCTCATATATATCTCAGAACAATAAGAAATCGAGGGGAACGATTTCTGTCGAAAACAACTAACACTATTAGCGGTGGGGTGCGATGATCGGTGTTGTTTTGTTGTTGTGTTTTCTGTTGATCGGAGGGACACGAGAGGCCTTTGCTATGAGAAGGAGGAATTTCCTCCTCTGCGATGACGATTGCTGCAGCTACAACAAGAACAAATCGATGATGGCTTCAGAGTGTTACGACGATGATGGTTGTAGTAGAGAGGAAGTGGAGCAAAGGGATGAAGTGGAGGAAGACAGATGTTCCTGAAGCAGGTACTGATCCCAGGCACTCTCCTCAAGCGGTCGTAGCAGGAGATTTGCAAAGTGAGCAAGAATAAGCATTAGCAGTGGGGGCAAAATTGAGGAGTATTAGGGGCTGAATAAAGAGAGTAAAATCTTGGGTGTTCCATGCATTGGGTTTGAAGTAAAGCTGATAGATCTGTTTAGAGAAATTGTCATTTGTAATAGGCAAAATTGGGAGAAATAGGCGAAGGCATAGTCGAAGGCCAGGAGCAGAGCTAGTAGTTGTACAGTCCAGTTCCAATTCTTCCATCCCATCCCAGACGGCACCACCACCTCCGCTTCCTATCCCATCACGAATCCCCATCTCTATCCTCTTATTTTCTCTCTCTTGTTCTGTTGTTGTATTATCTGTTGATCGGAGGGCACGAGAGGCCTCTGCTATGAGAGTTATTGTTGTGTTTCTTCGCATCAAATTAAAGAGGCAAAAGGCTTCCTCACCAAATCCATTATCAGAATAACTGATAACTGGTTAAAAAGTGCATATTTATTCTGTTAATCCTAGATAGTCTTGCATTTTTATTATTTTAATTTCTCCAATCTATATGCATTTGCTAGTTAATTCTTATTTTATCTTTTTGCAGAGAAAGCTTGACAAAGTTGATGATTTGGTGGTGGATTTGGAGCAAAAAGAAAATATTGGGTTTTGAAGTACATAAAGAAGTGAAAAACAAGTAGTTTTGGGTTAAAAGAGATGCTTGACTCATATATGGGTGGACTAGGGCCCATTTTAGCACTACAGACTCTATTTTGGAGTAGTTTAGCTTTGCTTTTTAGGCCTTTAATGTTTAATTACGAGATTTTATATTATTTTTTCTAATTCTTATTTTGTGGGAGTATTTTTGAAAAAAGGGGGAATATTATTGTCAGCTAGGGTTTTGGAAAAGAAGGAGGCCGTTTTTAGGGATCTAGACGAAGGGAGGAAGGAAGGAGACGACTCAAAAGAAGAAGATGAAGAACTCCATGGCTATGGTGGTCTCCTCTTCCACTATCATGGGCTAAGTTCTCTCATTCTTAGGGTTTAGATGAAACCCTAGTCAAGTAATATTGCTTCTTTGTATTTTATTTTTAGGTTAATTAGTTTTGGATGTTGATTGTATAACGTTGAGATTTTATTAAGACAATAATCGTATTATTTAGTTTCACATAATCAATTTCTGTGATTTTGTTTATGTGGTTATACAATAGTAATATGTGTACATACATCAAAACCGTAGAACAAGTCATAACTCAGGAAAAAACCAAATTGTGACTATGACCTTAGAATTAGCGTAGACAATTTATGTTGACCAAAGATGATTCGTGCTTAGGGTTTTGATGCGTGATTTTCTTGATGATTGTATTGAGGCTTGTAGTCAAAATACATCTTTTACATCCAAATTTAATGGCCTAAGAATTAATACAATTGAAGCTAGTTACAAGATTAGTGGTGGATTCAATACTCTAGGAATCCTCTTTTAATTTGATTCAGTTAAATATTTGCTTTAATTATAGTTCTCATTTAATTTTAGAAAAGAATCAACAAACAAACACCTTTTGTGAATTTGAATTAAAGTTAATCTCAACTTTGATTTTTAAACAATTAACAGTCTTTGCGGGTTCGACCTTTACTGCTCTACTATACTAGTAGTTTAGTTTGATAATTTGATTGATTTCTACGACAGATCAATAACTTGAAATAATTGAATTCCATGAGACAACATTTCTTTTCGACATATCGATAGCTTCTATTGCTTTGCCGGAGCTCCATCCTCTAGTAATGGAGCATGGTTAGGACAGAGAAATTGAGAGAAAGATGTTTGCAGGAATGGAGAATTTAGGGTAGGGAAATGGGTTTAACAAAGAAAGGAAAATGGAGAATTTAGGGCAGAAAAATTGAGAGAGAGAAGTGATAGAAGGGTAAAGGAAATATTTGTGAGGGTAGTTTTGTCATTTAACCATGACTTGTAAGGGGTAAAATTAGCATTTAGACAAAAAAAAACTGCTTCTATTATCAAATTCTGTTAGGTCAACTAACAGTCATTAACGGCAGGAGGAATTTGTTATCGACATTGAAACCAGAAGAAGGACAGTGTTATTTCAAAAATTATAAAAGAAGTTTTTGTAATTGTCAAAAATCTCAGAAAAGATAGATGTAATTTATTCTATTATTTATAAGTGACAAGACATTTGGGTGACTTGCTACAGTCATTAACGTGTAACGTCTTTTAGACTTATTCTAAAGTCTAAGTTGCCACCAACTATCATGCAATGCAGTTTCTTTAGTTCTTTAATGGCCGCTGACAAAATGGTTTTACCCGATTAAATAAATAAGCGGAACAATTATGCCGGCTGGTTGGCAAGTTAATTTAATTGATGTGCCTTTAAATTCAAAAAATTCAAGTTCAATGTAAAATGTTTGTAGTTCGTGAAACTTTTAAATTATTTTACATATAAAAAATAAATTAATTTAATAAAATTGAAATATCATTTCTTTTAACAAATAAAAAAATATGTGAACTTGTTTGGCTATTGATTAATTTTCCTCTCTTGTGATTTTAAATACGTGACATTGTTTAAAAAAAATATTGTACAATTTTTTATTTCACAAGTTTACTAAGATCTTATAAAAATACATCGAGATGAGGTAGTTAAAATTTTTTTTCTTTTTTGCCTTCTGATCATGTCAACGTAATATATCTTTTTATTTTATTTTATTTTATTTTGTAAATTGGTCAGGAGATATCTTGAGTTAGTTTACGCATACTAGACTAAGTATCATTTTCTGTGACAACCAGAGCAATCCATTAAGTTATAACTGCCAATGATCGACGTAGAAAAAACTTAAATTCAAGACGATTAAATTTTATCATCAGCATTTTTACTACTCGACCACAATCCCGAATGGTCATAAACATATCTCCTTATTTCCTAGTTTATTTATAAATATCTCTTAATTTGTTTTAATTTATATATTTTTGGCTATTAATTTTCCATGTAAAGCAATTTGACAAGGTTAAAAGGAAATACATTTGGCTGATAAACAGATATGATTTGAATTGAATCAAGGTAATTTGAATCCCATATGTTAAGTTAATTATTCGATTTGATCCAATTCAAAATTTTGATAGATTTGTAATTTATCAATATCGGATGTTCAATTCAATAATTTGATGGGATCTAACCAATTTTAATATATATTATATATATAAATATTATGTTATAATACATAAATTTAAATAATATATTTTCTTGATATGTAATTTTAATATATTATTTATAAGATATAATATACATATTTTAATGAGTTTAATTTACATCTGATTCTTTTAATTAAAAATTATCGAATATTTTACCAGCTGATCGAATAAAACTTGGATCAATATCTGAATCATTAACTGACTTCTACAGTTTTTACAATAAGATGGTTTGTAAAAACTTATTTAATAATTATTATTCAAAAATATAAGATGGTTTGACAAACTTATTTAATAATTGTTATTCAAAAAAATAAACAAATGGGAAAGGAATGACCGAGGAAAGGCGACGCAAACACAAGACAGACGTGTATATATATATGCGTGTGTGTGTCTCAGTTCGTCTCAAGCAAAGAATTCACAGGGTCTCACCCATTTGATGGGCTCATACATTTGGGAAGTCTTCTAACATATTCTGCTGCCTCTGTTCTTTTCTTTTGGCTTTCCTTCTCTCTCCTCCGAGAAAGAAAGCAAGAAAATCATATCGGTAGATATAGAGGGGGGAAAGAGATGTCGAAGTATGTGGAGATGTTGGATGCAGGGGTGAGAATAGTGGCTAGATTTCATTCCCACTGCCCACAGACAGCCCGGATGTATTACCATCCCCCGGCTAACTCTCACGGCTGCCACCACAACAACAACCCACGTGGTGGCGCCACCAGCGGTGACTCCACAAGCGATGTCTCTACCAGTAGCCGGGTGGGCTATGGCGGTTCCAAGGCGTTCATGGGTGTCGGCGACACTACTGATTTGATTCTTGATTCTGTTTTCTGAATCACAAAGAAAATCTCAAAGAAGGCAAACATGATTATTCTTATTTTGAATGTATTGGTTAATAAAATTCCTCTAAAAGAAAAGAAAATTCTTATTATTGCCATACAAAAGTAATTCTCTCTTGTATTATTATGTTAGAAGAAATTGAAAAAAGAAAAGAAAGAAAGGGAATTCCCTCTTATATCTCTGATGACTTTAATTAAGGAATGATTATAGACTTATGAATTTCTGTGAAGAATCGATTTTTTTTATTAAAATCCTTCTTCTTTTTTTTACAAACATAAGATATTTTTGGTTTAACATATCTTAAAGCTAAATTATCAAACATTCCCATTTGTGCAAATTCAAAAGAGTAGCTTCCGTGACAAATTAAGCACGGAGATGAGAGTCTTGCCATGCTTTTGTTACTCTCAAAATTAGTCAAAACAAAATTTTAAAAACCCGTGTCACCGAGGGATGTCAATTTGTCTTGTTTTTTCGACAATTCGTCTTGTCTCATCTAGAATTCTCTTGCTTATTTCTGGTGAGACGAATATGGAATGTTCATAAAAAGAATCGGAGTAAAATTTTTAAAAATTTCAGTCATATTCGGAACGAATTCTGGAGACAGGTCATCTCGTTCCGTTTATATATTTAATTTTTTTATTTTTATATATACTATATTTACCAATAGATCATACTATAAAAAAAAAATAATTTTTTATTTTTGATATCACATTCAAGTTTTTTTTTATTGTATTAGTTATTTTAGTAATAAAATTTTAACTTATCTACCTAAATAAAAATTTTAAGCTTATTTTAGAAAGAAAAAAAAAAATAATCAGAGTTTCAAGGCTGGTCAGGATGGATCGAGGATAAAATTTAGATGAGACGAAAATATAAATAGAATTAAAATTGAACAAGAGACACCTCATCCCATTGTCATTTCTAGCGTCACCAAGAAGAAAATTGTGTGTATAAAAGGGTGAGAATTTTTCCACAAGGTCACAATGGTGGAGCAAACCCCCTTGTTCATGTATGACAACGCAATAGTGCTGGACTAACTATTTTTCTAATGTGATGAGTTGTCTCGCTTGCGTGACTTTCTCAAACAAAAGCTAAAATTAAAAATTTTAATAACAAAATTTGTTATTCTATTATTAATCTATAACTGAAAATTATACTAATCTCTTTTGAAGATTTTGAAACTATATTGATTTTTTTTTTATTTTACTTGACAAAATATAAATATTTTTCCAATTAATTTTTTTTCTTTTCAAAATGACAAAAATTACCCATTTCATGTTTTTCTTTTTTCACATTTTTAAAATTGACCAAAATTTTCAAATTTTTATCATTTTCAAATAAATATTGATTAAAATCTTAAACTTAAATTTATTTATCTTAAATTTATTTTTATACAAAATAAGAAAATTCTTTAAAAAAATTGGTCTAAATTGAAAAATAAATAAAAAAACATGGAATGACTGTTTTATTATTTTGAAAAAAATAATTTGATTAGAAGGGGTATTTGTAATTTTTCAGTAAAAATAAAAAGAAATTAGTATAATTTAAAAATCTTATTGTAATTTACCTTCTCCCATATAAAAAAAGAAGGTTGGTTGTAACAAAAAAATTAATCTCTTGTAATTTATTTCCTTTATCTCGTCGTCATGCCTAATCTACAATTTTGTCTAATTATGCCTAATTTATATTTTTGTCCTTCATTTAATAATCTCTTGTGATTTATCATTTCAATTTATGAGTTATTTATGACATATACCATTAATTATAAAATCAATTATTATCTCATTCTGATCTCGATGAATATATCATTCTTATCATAATACACATAAAATGTTTGTAATTATTTTTTCTATTATATATAAAAATAAATGTGCTCTATATTTATTTGTAATTATAATATAAAGTTATGCATGGGTGTTGTGTATCAGATCAAACATGTGCATGACATTGGTGTGTGTGTGTGTGTGTGTGTGTGTATATTAAAACATAATTGCATGATGCAAATAGAAAAGATGATTAAAAACGTAACGTGAAACAAATGGATGAGAAAACCAACATGTGTGCACGCTGGGTAAACATTGTTGGTTGGAAAAATATGTGATTGAAATTGAAAAGGCTATGATTCAACGAGGAGGGGAGTTTACAGTTGCACCCACTTGGCCGCCTAGTTGGATTCATTGAATTGAATGACAGATAGTTAAATCATAGTATTTGTTTTATTACTAGGTAGTAGGTACAAATACAAAGGCTCCACTAAACGTATTCAAAAGGGTCAATAATGTCGACTTTCTTCCTCCTAAACTTATGGTAGAAATTTATGTCCCCCTTTAGACATTTGAAATTAATGTCTGCCATGGAAATTTGACTTTGAAGCTTTCTGTACTTGGGCTCATTCAAAAGTTATAAATAGGGGTGAAAGTGTATATATTAAAATTTAAAAATTATTTTAAAAAAATAGAAAATAATTTAGAGGAGCCAAATCTTAATTTTGAAGAAAGAAATTAATAAAAATAGTGGTAAAAGAATATTTAAAAAAAATTGGAGGGACTATGACCCATTAGTCTTCTCTCTATTTGTCACTTAATCTTTTCAAAATTTATGACATTTTCATTACTCTCATTTAAAAAAGAAATTAAAAAAAAAAACTTCAATGAAAAAGTATTTTTAATGATTTGTTCATGAGAGAGAGAGAGAAGGACATTGAAATCAAAAAGAGAAAAGTAACAAGACTTGGTTAATGTGGGGGAGTTTGCAACCATGTGCTAATGGTTGGCATGACAGACCATGCCCCAGGATGGAGTAAGCTATTTTCCAGGAGAGTGACATAAAAAAACCTTGCGTAATTAAAATCTCTTATAAAAACTTTGACCTTCTTTCCAAACACCATGCCCTTGCAGACCAAGTTATTAGCTATCAGATCAAAGGTAGAATTTTGAATTTCTTGGGGAGAGTAGTGCTAGGTATTTCCAATGTAATGTTTCAGTATATAACAACTTAAAAATCACATTCTGTGAGACCTAAGATCAACGTATTCCTGAAAATTTTCCAAACAGCCTATAAAATCTATCATGAGACCTGTCAAGATATAGATACTTAAATTTCTAGTAAATAAAGTGACGAATTGAGTTCTACAGATTTTTTTATAATAACACATAGCAAATAACTCAGATGTCTACCTTTCCATAGCTGGACAAGGATAATTGTAGCATCACAAGAGTAATTGGCATGATATCTTCATACATTGGAGTTGATGAAATTCGAACAATGGAACAATTCAGTCTTCAAAATCATCAGTTTACCTTTGAAAGAACTTTAATGATGCTATTAATTCCATAATATCCTTCAGTTCAGCCATTAATATCCTCACGATATGAAGCATTTTGCAGTTTCGAATTCCTACTATATTTGGCTTTGCATGATCAAGTAATAGAAAAATCAATGATAAAAGCGAAGGATAAGAACAAACAAAGGAACAAAGTGGGCACAAAATCCCTACCAAGTTCAGGGAAAACTTTCACATACTGAATTAAGAAGCAATACAATAGATCAAAAAGCTGAAATTATTGTTCATTACATAGCCAGCATCGGATGAACTCACAAGAAACTAGATGCAGATGGAACTAGCATACATAAACACAAACAAGCAACAAGCAAACCAAGGCTACCTAGCATGGTCGTACCCAGTTCTAACAAAATTACTGCTGGTCAGAACTCCAAAAGAGATTCAATAAATACAGAAGACGGTTAATTAGTTCACACCACCACCTTTATTGTCTGTCTGCTCAAGGCTTTCGGGCCAAGAAGAAATACATCGGTGTGAATATCTCTTTCCTGAAAGGCCAAAATACATAATTCTTGTCAGTCTCAAATCTAAAGAAGCTCCAGACTCACAAAGAAAAAATGGAAGGAAGAATCATTTTCCAATTTATACGAGGACAAAGCTTCAACCACTTTGGATGATTAATCGGAAAGGAGCTTAGCAGCACTTGAAGCACCAATCTCATGTTGATATGGCTCACAAGCATAGGTACAGGACAAAAAAATTATAATTCGTATTATATATTTCTGATGGGTGATAATGAACAATCTAATTTCTCTGTTACTTTATTCTCCACTTGATTCTAGGAAAGAATGAGTAAAGGGCAAGCATTTTCAATAACCCTCCTCTCAATCTTCCAAGAACCAAAAAGAGCCTCAATTAGTAAAAAATTTAACCATTTATTAGCTAAATAACAGAGGAAGTTAACCAACTTGAAGTTACCCACTCATGATGATTTGTGGCCAAAAAATATCACAGGTGGGTGGATTCAGCCTAATGGTTAGTTTTGCTTTGCCACACTGTATGAATGCCACATGCCCAATTCAAACTCTTCAAGGACAAGCACCTTTCTTGTCTCAAGTACGATGCTTAGACACTAGATGCTCTTACCAGAATATTACCATTAATCTGTAACAAGGATAGAATTAAATGTAACTTGAAATAATCCTCACCTTCCACCGTCAACTAGACCTTCCGCAGCTTTCTCTAAGAAAGATTGAACCCTTTGACTTCCCTTCGGGGCAAGTCCCACATATTCTAGGGCCATGACCTACAAAGACAAAATACAAAACTACTAAGGAATTGATCACAACATCTTAGAAGGGAGAACACACAGTAAAATTCAAATTAATTAATGCTAGAAACACAACCACCTAAAAACAAGTTCTAATTTTTTTTCCTCAAAATTTCATTAAATAGTAAGAAAACGAGGCAGAACATGTACAGATCTTACCATGTTTTTGGTAATGAAACGTCCAATAGCTGTTAGACGGAAACTACTGAGTGAGAAGTGACTTTTATCCAGAGGCAAATACCAAGGGAGGGATGAGTCCACTGCAAGATCTTTCTCCCATAAAACCTTGGCAGACAAAAACAAATTGTCCCTTACTATGGTCATAGTAGTTATCTCTTTGAAACTTGTATGAAAGAGACTCAAAAATTCAATACAAAAAATAGTAATTGCTACTCACTTCAAAACCTGCTAGTTTCAGGGCTTCAAGGCATTGTCTTGTTGACCTAATGTCAGGGAGGCCATCACCTATCTCTATTTCTGCCTGTGTCCATAAAATTTTGATATAAATACAAGCATTTAAGATCAAAGCAACATAATTTAATAGGAAGTCCTTTTGATTTCTAGAAAACCTTGATTTTTTGGTGTTCTTGGTTATTGGGATCGAAAGAATCAGTCATGCACCACTCGTATGCAGCAAAGCACTGACCAGGCTTTAACACTCTATATATCTCTTTGTAGCATCCAACCTTTGGACCAGAAATGTAAGTTAGACCAGAAAAAAAAAAAAAAAAAAAACTTTAAAAATTAAATAAAATATTGAAACTTAATATGTCATCCAAACCAAGGTGTATATGTGAGATTACAAGTCAAGATTGAGTATTTTAAGTCTTCATACCGCATCTGGAGCATGGCAGGTAGCCTCAATCGCATATACAGCATCAAAACTATTGTCTGGAAATGGTATTTTCATGAAATCAGCCTGCATCATTATGAAACAACAATCAAAACACTTCCAAGGAACGAAATTCAGAACAAGAACATAAACTCATTGAACTTGATCAGCAAAACCACTGACTTTCACGAAGTCGCAAGTCTTCTCCACTCCAGCACTGCGGTTCAGTACCTGTAGGGTAACAGGAGTCATGTAAGCATTAAGCATTGATCTTTCTAAAAAAGATTCAGCATTTCAAAAGTTAAGTGAAACAGAATAGATTTATGAATTTTGAAAATGGGAATCCTGTATCATCCTTTATTCATTATGAATTCAAGTTCATATTGAACTGGGTTCAGCATAGTTGGCAAAAGGATCACCATCTGGTCTCTACACTGGGAATGAGTCAATTCAAATTCCCAAGCTTAGTTATTTGTTTTTATGAAACGCTAACCAAACTCATTAATTGAATATCACAACATCTGCTAAAGGAATAAGCGGAAAACATTATATGCCTATATGTAACAAAAGTTGTCATAAAATAGATGCACTTCATCTTCAACAAACAGAAGGCATAAGCAAGCACCTTTCCTCTTGATATCTGATATTCATTGTTGTTCAGGCCTGTAACTGATGCTGAGCTGCCAGATATCACCATACAAATTAGATTCTCAAAGCCAACTTTCTTTGACACAAAATTCATAACAGAACCAGTAATAACTTTTCTAAATACACTCGAAATCAACAGAAAAGATGTAGTTTCTTCTACCAATAAGATTATCACATCCGATAGGATATTTAGTATAGTTATGACTCATGAAGCAACTAAAAGATCTGTACACAAGATCCATTATCAATACTTCCACCCATATAGCACTCCTTATTTACATAACATTATAAAGCAGAAAATAAACGAGATCCTGACAACAATTAAACACCCATGGTGGTTGTTCTTCCTTTTTTTTCAAAAGAAAAAAACATGAAACAGAAATACATTGTAATGCTATAAACTATTATAATTATTGGCAAACTCAACAAAGAAATTGGTATTCCATAATAAAACACAAAGTAGTACCCCATTAAATGTCAGCACATAGCAAGTAGGAACTAAAATGTAAATAATTAAAGCATGACTTCCATCACACCTTGGTATAAATCAAATACTAAGGAAAAATCAACCAACCACGTCAAAGCATAAAATAGGCTGAACTCAATGAATCACAATTTACCTGAATCGAGCAATTTCCCTTAATGGTCCACCAATTCCACATCCTACATCCAACACCTACACTTACAGTAGAAAGCACAAAATACCAATTTGAAACAAATGACCAACAGTTTTTCAGTATTGTTTCATAAAATCAACAGAAGGAGAAAGACCTTTTGTCCAGGTTTCAAGCCCAGTTGCAAAGCAAGGAAGTGTTCATGCCGCTTAATGCTTTCTCGAAGAGACTCCCCTTTCCATCTGCAGGCACAAATATAATGCTCATGTTTAGTTTTCTAAGAAGCAGTTTCAACAATGCCTAATGCTGTATCTAACACAATGTAAATTGCTTGTGGGTATGGAAATAAGAAATAAAGTACAAAAGTGAAGAAAAGGGAGCAAATAGAGACCACTATGAAGAGCATAATATTGACCTGGGTGCAAAATGGAATGACTCTCCCCAGCCATATTCATAGAAGCTGGTTACAAGATCATAATATTTATTAACCTGAAAAACCACATAAGACAACTCTTATAGATTACACAGCCTAGTTTGATAAATCAATTAATTTTGCACCCAAACAGTAAATTGCAAGAATTCTACTCCTTCAACAAGAGTATTGTTAATAAATGAGTTCGCCTCATGGTTGTAAATTTGCAAATTTAAAGTCAGTTAGCTAGACCAAGCCAAATACAAATTATTCAGAACTGCTGATTTTTTTGTCAGAAGGCAAGACAACTCCCTATTAACTCAGCATGATTTCCAGACTACTCCATGAAATGCTGTAAAAATGACATTAACAAATGGATGACTTGATTCTAGGAAATCCTTTGTCCGGTAACCATAATATATAAGCATTTGTTTCTCTTGGAATTTGCAAGGTATAAAAATGCTCTTTTGCAGCTATTTTATAAACTTTGGCTCCACGTGACTTGCAATATAAGGAGCTTATATTTTGGAGAATCATGCAGCAATAATACCAATAAACCAAGGTAGTAACACCTAATGCAAGCAGCTAACATAATATAACAAGGTCATCATTAACTGAAAAAAAAAGCAAAGTTCATATCAAATGATCCAGTGAAAACCTAAGAACAATACTTAAATCTTATATTTACACGGCACAGGCACTGAATGAAATATACAGCTAGCAGGCATAAAAGTTGAGATGAATTAAACAATTTGAAAAAAGAAATTATGTTACCATATCAGTGTAGTTAGCCTTTCTCTCTTCCTCTTCACCTCCATAATAGACATGATATTTCTCATACCTGAATCAAGATACTGAAATTGTTACCACAAAGTCCAAATGCACCAAACACTTTGCAGATCAAAAACCACCAAAGAAATCACAGAAAGACCTTTGACATTAGAGTTGGCTACAAGCATTGAAATAATTGTTATTAGGGGAAAGTATTTCACTGTTTTAATGAATGCATGTACAATTTTATTTTATTTATTGATTGGTAAAGTATTTGTATTATTATTATAAAGGGCATCCACAAAATTTATGAAAACATATCATACAAACATGGCCACACAACTCAATACTGGACATAACTATACCCTACAATAAATAAATAAATAAATAAAAGAATAGAGGATCAAAAACATTTATAAATCTAAGAAATCAAACAAATAGCTTCCTTTGTATTATTGAAGTACTTCTCCCTTGGAAATATACTGGTAATGCAGGCTCCATTCATCAGCCATGCAGCAAATGCTTCAATCAAAAGCATACAAGCTCAGGATCAAATTGATCATGCCAAATCATGTAGCCTGATTCCATACTCAGGGTAGTTGGTAACTTGGTAGATAACATCCATGAGCATCAATACACTTAAGTTTCCCAATTTTTCATTTTCAATAGAAACAAATAAACTCATTATTCCATTTTACCGATAGATCAATGCAAATAAGAAAATCACAAAAATAAAAAATAACGTATTCTGACAACAACCATTCAAACCCCTAAAAGTGACACAGTGATAAGATTAACAATTTTTCCTCCTGTATAGCCGGCCCAAATAGAATATGTATGTGTGGGTGTTATGCTACAGATTGAAGTGGAAGTACTACTAGAAAATTTCTTTCTTTCTTTCTTTTATCGGTAAGACATAATTATTATGCTAAATATAACCACAAAAATTTATATATAATAATATTTCATTGACACGAGTCACAAATTAGGGATCAAATTGGGCTTTTGTTATGTATCAAATAAGAAATCAGATCTAATAGGTAAATGAATTGATATAAAAATGAAATAATTCCCAACAAATTCATATCTAATTTTCACTGGATCCTTTTGATTGTTGAAAATATCCAAAATCAAAAGCAGCATCTAATTGAGAGACAAAGATGTAGACATCATTCTAGAAAGTGAGTGAGATTTAAAAGTGAACCTAGAAAGAAAGATTAGAACTTTAAGATCAAGATAGAGAGGTAGTGATAATAAAGATCAATCCAGAGTGGAAAAGACAGATTCAAACATCATTGTAGTGAAAGAGAGTGATTTAAACATCAGTTTACACTTTACGGACTTTAAGATTCGAAAGACACTGTAGAAAGGGAATATACTTCTCGACAGCGGAGAGAACGTCATTTTTATCAATCTTTCCACCCAGGCCAGAGGCGAGATCCAATGCTCCAGCTTTCGACATCTCGCGATTTCCACTAACCACACTGAGATCTAAAAATGCAAAACCAAAGAAAGTATATCAAAATTCAAAAGCATCAAACTCAACACAATCCGGCCTAGTCCAATGTAAATTTTTCGAAAACACTTTCTACAAGCAGATTAAAACACTATCAACACAATGTCGATTCTTGAATTAAATGACTCTGAGAGAACTTACATTGAAAGAAGGATCTGAAAAACCCTAGACAACACAGAGTCTATCAAATGAGAGAAAGCAAAGTAGATATATTATATATAATTATATTTATATAGAAGTCAAGAGCATAGAATTGGATGGATATATAGAAGAAAAAAAATGGAGAGCTGAGAGATGTGAGGAAGAGAGAAGAGACAGAGCGGACTAAAGCGTCTTTTTCTTCTTCGACGACGACAAAGACGGCCGTTTGTGCTTGACACGTCATCAATGTCAAGTTCAAGGACCCAAGTTAGCGGGCCAGAATCCTACGGCATTAACGAAGTTTGGAGTCCAGTGTTCCATCCAATTGAGTGCCATTGATTGCTTCCGTCCGATCCTAACCATCTTTGATTACATGTGCGTCTCAGGCGGCACCTTCTGTCAAGGCGCGACATTTCACTGCTCATATAATGTTCAAAGAGTCGTGCGGGTTTTTGGGCAAATTAATGTATTCCTTTCTGTCAGAACCCGTAATTGAACTCCAACATATACATGGGATGGTGACTCTCTGCAGGAACATATATACTGTCTTTGTAAGGTATTAATTGAGCCAATTTGAGTCGAATTGAACGCCCATCGAATTATTCAAATTTAAATATTATTAAAATAAATAAGTTTTAAATAATGTTAAAATTTTGTTGGTTAATTTTTTAAGTCAATCTTACACGAGTTTTTAATCGATTCAAATTTAAATAATTTATTTTTTATATATAATATTAGTTAGATTACTTATTGGTTTATCAAGTCAAGTTTAATAAATTATTAAGTCTCAAAATATATTAAAACTTGACTTATTTTATCTCGTGAGTTGATCTCAAATCGATATCGAATAACTTGATACGTTTTATAGTTATACATCTCATTTTAACAACTTTGGGATTTTCATTTTAACATTTATAAGGGGTGAGGAACCTCCCCATCCCAAGGCATAGGGATGAAAAATTGACCCGCCCTATCCTATTCTTGATGAGTGAGTATAGAATGTTCATAAACAAAGTTGCACGGATATGATGTGCAGCTATTCTGATATATGATAAATAATGGTTGTAGTTATTGGCGGATACAAGGGGCTAAGAGTGACCATAGCCCCTCCAAAATTGTAGAAATATGATATTTTACCCATATTTTCTAAGAATATTTTTTTGAAAATTAGAAATTGCTCTCCTAAAATTTTTCATTTTGCTGTACAAGACCTTTTAATTTCAACTTTTATTTTTTTTCCCATATGTTAATTGTATAGATCTCCCACCAATTGCAGTTGAAGGAGGCAACTCCATAGGACATATAGCAGTAGTTGAGGCAAGGTTGGTGACTTGTGTAGTTGTTACAACACAGATGACAATAAGATAGAAGTCTTGCATAATTGCTGGGACGCATGTGGCATTGTATAGATCTGCCATTGATTGCTGTTGAAGGAGGCAACTCCATAGGACATATAGCAGTAGTTGAGGCAAGGTTGGTGACTTGTATAGTTGTTACAACACAGATGACAACAAGATAGAAGTCTTGCATAATTGATGGGACACATGTGGCGACAACATGGTTGATGGCATAACTGTTTAGGCTGGGTGGTTAAGTTGGAGACAAGTGGGGTGTCACACATAACTGCTCTAGGACAAGTGCATAGTTTTAGGGCTTTATGCTTTGTAACTATTGTAATTTGTGTCTCTACATGCATGCATGTACGTATGTATATGCCGTGTTTGGTAGAGATAAGAGAGAGATTGGTTGTGAGTGAGCCAGTGAGGGTATTGTGTAGCATAGTGTTGAGTGCATTTGTAGCCTTTTTGTGGTTGGAGTATTACCTTAGTATTCAAAGAGTGTTTGAATAAAAGGTTTGAAAAATAAAATTAACACAAAAATAATTTTAAAAACTTAATTCCTTTAAACATATTTTTGAAATCAATTTTTACATATACAAATGCAAATGTAGAAAAACAAGTTAAAAAATTATCCCAAAAAAATCTTAAACGTCTTTTGAATTTTGCATTTGATAGTCCAACCAAATTTGTACCTAATGTCAAGGATCATGCTCAAGATCCTTAGCCTTAATTCAAGGCTTTCCATTTGCATTTTCTTTGACCCAAGATTATCGTTTTCCATACTTGTAATCATCATGTACTTGTCATTACCATACACACATATTTACTGTACAAAGATATATATGAAATCAACTCATCACACTATTGTGGTGGTTTTCAAGCATTCACATGGTATCAGAGCCCCTACGGCTTAACATCCATCTCACGATCCCATTTCTCTTCCCATGGCTGTCGACACCTCCTCCACTCTTCTTCCCTTCAACACCCTAATCCACATGATCACAATCAAACTTTCCTCTTCCAACTATCTCCTATGGAAGAGTCAATTGCTTCCACTCTTAGAAAGCCGAGAACTAATTGGCTATGTGGATGGCACTATTGAAACCCTACCCCGTTTTGCCTCTGAAAATTCTCAGACCCCAAACATCAAACATGTGGCATGGAAACATACCGATCAACGGCTTCTTAGTCTTCTGTTGTCCTCCCTCACCGAGGAAGCCATGGCAGAAGTTGTGGGCCTCTCTACCTCACGCGAGGTGTGGGTTGCTTTAGAAAACACTTTCAGCCACCGCTCCAAAACCTGTGAGATCCGTCTCAAGGATGATCTGCAACTCATGAAACGCGGCACCCGAATTGTTTCGGAGTATGCTCGCTCCTTCAAAGCCCTCTGTGATCAACTTCATGCCATCGGACGACCCGTCGATGACACCGACAAGGTGCACTGGTTTCTCCGAGGACTCGGCTCTGATTTTTCAAGCTTCTCCACGGCCCAAATGGCCCTCACCCCCTTACCCTGCTTTGCCAATCTTGTGCTCACCCCCTTACCCTGCTTTGCCGATCTTGTACCGAAAGCAAAAAGCTTTGAGCTCTTTCAGAACTCCCTCGAACCCGCTGCACCGTCCCCTGCAGTGTTCACCGTCACCACTCGCACCTTTGGGAAGCCGAACCAGCGCAACTCCTCTTCCCGCAACCACCTGACTCGCAATAGTGGCCATGGACAAGGACAATGACACTTTGGACGACGCCCCCCCGCTGCCAAATCTGTTGTATGGAGGGTCACTATGCCGACTGTTGTCGGCAATGGTATGATCGCCATGGTCATTTCCCTGAGACACAACTTGCTGAAGCCTTCACTGCTTCATGCTCTCTTTCTGGAAAAAAGGCCTCCTCGGACTAGTTTTTAGACGCAGGGGCCCCGGCCCATATGACCTCAACCCAATCATTCTTGGATCAGTCCACTTCCTACACAGGTAAGGATTGTGTTATTGTCGGAAATGGTGTGTCTCTACCCATCACTCACATTGGTAAACTTTCCCCTTCCCTTGATTTTCAATTGTTAGATGTCTTGGTTGTTCCCTATATCACTAAAAATCTTTTGTCCATTAGTAAATTAACGACTGACTTTTCGTTATCTGTTACATTTACTAATAATTTTTTCACTGTTCAGAATCGCCAAACGGGAAGGGTGGTGGCAACTGGTAAACGCTATGGCGGCCTATATTTGTTAGAACGCGACAATTCCACTTTTATTTTTGTCCTAAAAAATAAATCTCTTCATGCTTCGTATGACTTATGGCATGCTCGCCTAGGACATGTGAACCATTCTGTTCTCTCTTTTCTGAATAAAAAAGGACAGCTTCATCTTACTTCTTTATTGCCATCTCCTGTGTTATGTAGTACATGTCAACTTGCAAAAAATCATCGTTTGCCTTATTCTCGTAATGACCGTCGATCTTCACAGGTGTTAGACCTTATTCATTGTGATCTATGGGGCCCATCCACTGTAAAGTCCAATTTGGGTTTTACGTACTATGTTATATTTGTTGACGATTATTCCCATTTCACTTGGCTTTACCCATTAAAATTGAAATCTGACTTCTACAATACTTTTATTAATTTTCAAAAATTTGTGGAAAATCATCATTCTGCTCGTATAAAAGTTTTTCAAAGTGACGGTGGTGCTGAATTCACCCGCACCTACTTTAAAACCCATTTTCGCACCTCCGGCATTCACCAACAATTCTCTTGTCCCTACACACCTGCATAAAATAGCCGTGCCAAAAGGAAACATCGCCATGTAACTGAAACAGGTCTGGCACTCCTTTTCCATTCTCAAATTCCCACTCACTTCTGGGTTGACGCTTTTAGCACTGCGGCTTACATCATCAACTGCTTGCCCACACCTCTTCTCGGAGGTAAGTCACCCTTTGAGCTTTTATATGGTTCCTCTCCAAATTATGAAAATTTTCATCTATTTGGTTGTCGTGTTTATCCTTGTTTACGTGCTTACATGATTAACAAGTTTTCCCCTCGTAGCATTCCTTGTATCTTTATGGGTTATAGTCCCTCCTATGAAGGTTTTCGCTGCCTTGACCCCACCACCTCCAGAATTTATATCACCCGCCATGCCCAATTTGATGAAAACCATTTCCCTTTTCACCATATTTCCCAAGCCCAAGCCATCTCCTCCCTCCAAATCTCCAACTTTTTAGAACCGAGTCTCATTCCCACAGATCTGCCCTTGCTTTCCCCTGCACCACCGTCCTGACATATTTCTCAATCCGGATCCACCCCGTGTATTATTTGTACTGATCCTGTGGATGAGTCTTTGCAGGCACCTAACTTTTCTCCAGGTTCATCTCTATCACACTCGGACTTCAGACCGGCTTCTCCGGAGCCCAGCACTGCGCTGCCTATTGTTGCTCGCACTCCTCGTGCCATTGCCCCTTTGGGTTCCCATCCTATGCTCACACGAGCCAAAGCTAGTGTCTTTAAACCGCGCCATCTAGCGCATCTTGGCCTTGTGAGTTCCTTTGGACTTCTTTCTGCTCTACTTGCATCCACTGAGCCTAAAGGATTCAAATCTGCTGCCAAGGATCTTGACTGGCTTGCTGCCATGGATGAAGAAGTTCAAGCTTTACAAAATAATCGTACTTGGATTTTGGTTCCTCAACCCATCAACACTAACATTGTGGGTTCCAAATGGGTGTTTCGGACCAAATATTTGCCCGATGGATCTATCGAGCGTCTCAAAGCCCGTCTTGTTGCCAAGGGCTACACACAGGTACCTGGTCTTGACTACACTGACACTTTTAGCCCTGTCATCAAGGCTACCACTGTCCGTGTTGTTCTCTCTCTTACAGTGACCAACAAATGGCCTCTTCGTCAACTTGATGTCAAAAATGCATTCCTCAATGGCCATCTCACTGAATCTGTTTATATGGAGCAGCCCCTAAGGTACATTGACCCTCGCTTTCCCAATCATGTCTGTCGGTTGAAGAAAGCTCTCTATGGTCTAAAGCAAGCTCCTCGCGCCTGGTTTCAGCGTCTTAGCTCCTTCCTTATTAAGCTTGGCTTTTCTTGCAGCCATGCCGACACATCACTTTTTGTCTTTCATAAGCATCCTGACATCATTTATCTGCTTCTCTATGTTGATGATATCATTATTACAGGCAACAACTCATCTCTTCTTGACCGTTTTACCTGCAAACTCAATTCTAAGTTCGCCACTAAGGAGTTGGGTCCTCTCAGCTACTTTCTTGGTCTTGAAGCTACGCCCACCTCTGATGGCCTCTTCATCAGTCAACTCAAATATGCCCGGGACATTCTCACACGCGCTCAGCTATTTGACAGCAAACCTATTCACACGCCCATGGTTGTTTCCCAGCATTTGTCTGCTGATGGTCCTTTGTTCTCGGATCCTACACTTTACAAATCTCTTGTTGGTGCTCTCCAGTATCTTACCATCACCCGTTCGGATATTGCTCATGCTGTCAATTCTGTCAGTCAATTTCTCCACTCCTCAACTGACAACCACTTTCTTGCTGTCAAACGCATTCTTCGTTATATTAAAGGTACATTACACTTTGGCCTCACTTTTCATCCCTCTGCTGCTCCTGGTGCTCTAGTTGCTTATTCATACGCAGATTGGGCCGGCTACTCTGATACTCGTCGCTCTACCTCTAGTTACTCAATTTATCTTGGCGGCAACTTAGTCTCTTGGAGTGCCAAGAAGCAACCTACTGTCTCTCGCTCCAGTTGTGAATCCGAGTATCGTGCCTTGGCTCTCACTGCTACCGAACTTCTATGGCTCACGCATCTCCTCTGTGACCTCCACGTTTCGATTCCACAGCAGCCCCTTCTCCTATGTGACAACAAGAGTGCCATCTTCTTGAGCTCCAATCCGATTTCTCACAAACAGGCCAAGCATGTTGAGCTCGACTACCACTTCCTTCGTGAACTTGTTCTGGCTGGCAAGCTTCACACTTAGTATGTGCCTTTTCATGCAAGTTGCCGACATCTTCACCAAAAGTGTGTCCAAACCTCTCTTTGACCTCTTTAGATCCAAGCTTCACGTCCGCTCAAATCCAACGCTTAGCTTGCGGGGGGGTGTCAAGGATCATGCTCAAGATCCTTAGCCTTAATTCAAGGCTTTCGATTCTCTTTGACCCAAGATTATCGTTTTCCATACTTGTAATTACCATATACTTGTCATTACCATACACACATATGTACTGTATATATATATATATATATATATATATATGAAATCAACTCATCACAATACTGTGGTGGTTTTCAAGCATTCACATCTAATACATAAAATCATAAATCTGTTTTACAAAAAAACTTTGTTGGATGAATCATATTAAACACACATATACTTCATTATATACATATTTCATGTGTTATTTATACCTTTCTTACTTCTTAAAATATAGAAGTGTCAAAACCATTGTTCGGTATGAATTTATAGTGCAAGGAATGATATCACTTGATAATTGATTGATTTTTTCTCCAAAAATATGAGTTTATAAAATTTACAATATATCAAGTACTAGAGGTTGTTTTTCTATCATCTAGACTAATATCAATTACATGAGTCATCTCCAACATTAATGTTTTATATAAAAAAAGAGTAATGCTTGAGATTTTTAATTTATATCTCTAATGTAATGTGTCATTATGTAGAACCTTAAAATACTAAAAAATGTCATATCCTACCGAGTATACAAATTGAAAATCACTAGCATTTTTCATTTAAACATCTCTCAACTTTACACCAGTCATCAAAAGATTGTCATATTATTTAAGTTGTTTTTTTTGGACCAAAAGATTATATAATGTAATACTACCTAAAAAGTAAAAATGTGAATTTCAACAAATTATTAAAATGAATAAAAAATAGAGAGCTAGATGTGCATTTATGTTAGTAAGAGGCGCATGGGGAATGAAACTTTGAAATAGTTAAATTTTTTTTTAGGGAAAAGTACTAGAAAATCCCTATAATAAAACCTTCAATCTAAAAAGTTCATCTTAATACTGTAAAAAATATTATTGATTAGACTAAAATAAATTTCAAAATATATTTAAAAAAAAAACATTAAAAATTATATAAAATAAATTTCTCAATTCCAAAAGAATTATAACATTTTATGAAGTAAAAATTTATTTTTTAGGCCTTCTAGATAAATAAAAAAAAAAAGTATGTAATTTTTTAGATTGAAAATTTTATTTTATAAATTATTTAGTATTTTAAAATATATTTTAAATGTTATTTTAATCTAATTAATAATATTTTTTAACAGTATTAAGATGAAAGTTTATTATTAGACTTTTTTTGGAATAAAAGTTTCTTTTTAAGATTTTTTAGATAGAAAAAAATAATTATGGACTTTTTAAATACAAAATTTTATGTTAGAAAATTTTTAATATTTTTTCTTTTTTTAAGGGTCCACATAAGAAGGTGTGGTAAAAGATTTTTTTTTAACCAACTAACATAGTTTAGAGGTTTTGTTTTAATCAAATAAAGACAATTACATATGTATTTATTACATCAATAAAAGTTTGAACGAAATTAATGCTTTCAATGATTAAAATCGTCACTAAAGTAACAATTTAGTTTTTATTCTTATATTTTTATTTATTTATAAAATGATGTGAGGAAGGAGAATCAAATTTACAGTACTCGGATCGAATCTCAGGCATAATTTTTAATCATATCTTTAAATGATAATTTTAAATCAGAAAACATCTCTTAAAATGATGATTTTTATATTTATAGAGGCACCGTTTGATATTTAAATATTTTATTTTTGTGGGTGACTAAATTTTTTTTGTGACAATAATAAAAAAATAGAATCTATTGTTAACCCTCTTATAATTAATAAGCATAAAAGATAAAAGAATTTATTAATTATTAAATTTTCAGTGTTCTTTATATGTAGGTGATTTTTTATGTAAAAATAAAACTTTATATAAAAATTTTCAATGACATTTCAAATTTTCATAAAAAATATATTTAATGTTTCAACTTAAGTTATTAAAAATATTTTTAATTCCCTTTTAAACTAAATAAGTTATATTTTCTATGATTGTTATGTCATAATTTTTCATATTTACAATACTTTTATTTAAATTATGTAAAATTAATAAATATATATGCGATTATTTTCTCTCTCTTATAAATAATATTATAATTATTTTAAAAATATTAATTATTAGATAATAAAATTATTAATTATTGAGCATAGAATCAAATTAGTTTTTTAAAAATTTGTTAATTATTAGATATTATTAATTTATTAAATATTTAATTATAAAATAGTTAACCGTATATAAAATAAAATTGATATTGTTGTGATTTTAGGTATTGTCTGAAATGGGTAAGGGTATTTCGGTAAAGAAAAGTAGAACGACTCTTTTTTATAATGGTAGATGGACTCGTCCAAAGTCTTGTTGAAGCTTGTTTGCGTAGAGGCTTGGCTGCATTGATACAAGAACACGGATCATTCTCCTCTTCGTTTGAGAAACCGAAATCTGAAGAGTTCGAGTACTAAATTCTATACAGTAAGCTTCTCGTCCCTCTATTAATTATATCTGTCCTATAAATGTCTGTGTAAGCACATACATACATACATAATACATATATGTATAACATTTCAGTTTTTCGGTTTTCTGCAATGTTTTAAATCATCTCTGATAATTCATATCGAACCCTAAAGTTATTGCTGTCAATCATGAAAGATTTATGCTTTATTTACTTTTTTCGTAACATGTATTTGATTAATCTTGTAATCAATTGTCATAATTCGCCTTATGGCTAAATAACCATAATCAATGAATGGATGGTACAAGTTATATACGAGGGTTTTGTAATTTCAGCATTATACAATCTGTTTCTTTGCTGACAAACTCAAGGATATTCGAATTTTATAGATTTTGTGTAGTTTTAGTGTCAAGCAATGGAGAAAACTAATGTCAGCTAATCCAAGTGGTTCTGTGGTTGTATCAGGCCAAGTTGTTCGGAATTTTTTTCCCCTCCCTTAAAAAGGAAATTTATAGTTGAGTCTTTAATAATGAAAATTCTAAGATTCAGAATTCCAAATTTGATTACTTTCATTCATTGTCTCAATTTAAGCCATAATGCCCCCTGTTGGCGATCACTCAAAGGACTACTTTTGCGATGTTTGTCACATGAAGAAGCTCAGCAAGCCTTGCAAGAAGTACATGCTTTACTAATAGGGGCATAGTAATAGTGGTTTGCTGGGTTGGTTTTGCTCGCTATCTTCTCACGGGGGGATGGAAACAAGAGAGGTCAACTGGAGTGAAAGCCAAACGACGGGGTTGAGAATCTGTGATTGATCCGAAGAACCACTGCCAGATACGATTCTGCTCCCCCCAAGCCAGTAACCCTACCAAAAAATGAGATTTTTGCCCAACTTTCTTTCGGCTTGAGAAGGCTGCTCTAAGAATGAGGATCACTTCGGAACTCTAGGAGAATGGTCCTATTAGGGTGGGATCTAAAAGCTCTCCAACATTAGATTGGATTAGACAGAGTACAACATTAGACTTTCATTAAAAAAATGTGTAGTAAAGTTTTAAAATCAATACTTTGAAAGAATTTTGACATTAAGGAAATTTTAAGGAAATCAATTCTACTGAATTGTTGAATTATTGTCATTATCCTAGCAGCAATGAGGATCTTTAATTGCTATTTCAGTCTCTTAAGTGCCCTATTTTATGTTAAAGATGAACTTGCATGCTGATAAAAAAGAAGAAGATGAACTTGCATACTTTAGTTTGTTTGGTGTGATAAAAGTCACATTGGTTGAATTGGGAAGTAGCAGGAATCAGTGGTAAAGAGAGATGATATGGCCAGCGAAAAAAAGAAGACGAGTGATATATTACTTTGCACATTTCTACAGGATACACCAGGCATTTGCTACTGCATTGACCACCATCCATAAGAAGTTCCATTGTTGTATTATCTTGGATTTTTTTTGTTGTGAATTGGGATATATGATTTTTGTTTACCAATTAATTTTTACTAAGTCATTGTGTACATTTTGATTAATTGTTCAAAAGATAATCAAATCATATGACAGGACAGGTTGCTTGTATTGTTTGGCAACTGCATTCAGCGTGAGATGGACAATGATGATGATTTTACATTTTGTCAGGCAAGTTTTTTAGATTTACAATTTGTAATGTGTTTTGGATCATCATGTATTGTATGGTAGGTCAAATATGTAGATTTTGTTCTGTTGTTGTGAGCTCAACCATTGCTGGACTCTGTATTTTATTTATTTATGTTAACTTCAAGAACAATTGTTTTAGTTTAGGTTGGTTCACCCGTCAACCAAGATGGTTTTGAGGCACAGAAAGCCATGCCAGATATCAGCAGTATTTCTATAGAAAATGAATTAACAAATGGCACTGGTAGCAGTCAGAGTAGTGGTATTCTGTGGAAAGATAGGCTGCCAAGTAATGCAGCATCTAAGAAGAATGCAACAATTGGTTCTTTGTCTTTTAATGTTATTGATACATCAAGTCCAAAACAATTGAATGAACTGCCTAAACAAGCAGTATCAGTAGATGCTGGTAGTTCAGTCAAGATTTCACAGGAGCAGAAGGGTCCTGCAAGGAAGCCTAAACCACGGGCCAAGGTTCCTTTTGAGAAGGGACATAGCCAAATGGACTGGCTTAAGCTTACCCAAACACACCCCGACCTGGCAGGTACTTAATACGCATACATATATATATATATATATATTATGTATTTCAAAATTCATCCTTAATTCCTAATACTATACCATCTGTTTGGTTGTTGAAAACAACAAAATATGTGAGATATTTTTTTTTTATTTGAATCTTATGTGTTCTGTTATTTTGATTTCTAGAAAAATAATGTCACTATTCTCATCTCGCTTGAGCTAGATTGTTATATTAGGCTTAGTTGAGTCAAGGCTTTTTCTTTCTTAAGTCCCAATTCCCAAACAATGAAAACTAATATTTGAAATTTAAATTGATTTCTTTCCTAAATTTTCTCAGTGACCAAATTAAGCATTAAAATGTACTACATTCTTTTGGGGCGTGTGGTGGAAAGATCCCTTGATAATTCATATTTCTGATTTGTGCCTGTATTCTGTTAATTACAATTATCTTTCTTTTTTTAAAAACAAAATCAATCTGATGTTTGTTTTCTTCCATCTTTTGCAACAAGATTTGTTTCAGATTTTCAGATGCTAATGTCTATGCCTTGAAGTTTGCCTTATGGCAGTGTTCAATATCACCCTTTTGGTTTAGACTTTCACCTAATAAGCTCATATTGATTGAGGTTTGTGTGTCCATGTGTCGTGACATATAAATGCACTGATGTTACACCCTGAGGCTCACTCGTACTCCAGGCAAGTACCTCATTAACTAAAATAATTTATTTGAACTATGAGGGTTGAAACATACAAAAATTTAATAGTTGTGCTTGTTTAACCCAAAATTCTAAATCCATTTTGGCCTTTATTAAAAAATGTGTATTTTTTTTAATAATATTTTTGGTAACTTTTAGTTTTTTGTAAAGTACTATTATTTTTTTGGTGCTAAAAGATGAGAATGAAGTATGAATCTGTTGGAATCGCAGAAAGCAAAAATTATTAATTTTTTTTTTATTAAATTCAAAAATCCTAGAACCTTTACTCTGTAATTAGTCATGAATTAATCACATGAAGATTATATAAACATACCTCAAATCTGATCTGAAGTTGCAAGGAAGTGATCTCAAGTTGTTGGACTTTGAAGCCTCCAATCTTCCCCTCCAATGGCCTAACATTAGAGTGTGTGGGCTTGAAACTTAAGCCACATGCCTTGAGGGTTGCCCTTGGTGCATGCTAAGTTCTCAATGGGATGTGATATCTTGCATACTCTAATACACTGTATTATGGTTTAGGCTATTTTGATTGATTATTTTGGATGTGTAGAACAAAATGACGAACCATTATTTTTTGATCGGTAAAATGATGAACCATTATCATTAAAATGATTTTTTTTTTATAATTACGTTTGGGAAAGATCACCACCAACTGTTGGCTTGAGTGGTATCTCCTCAAAGGGAGAGGTGTAGGGTTTAAGTTCCCATTGGGGACATGGGTGGTTGTGTATTACCTATCAAAAAAAAATTACGTTAGTGACAAAGCGGTTTTAACCTCTCATCAACATAGATAACCAAGCACATAACTTTGCACTGGGCTCCTGTGTCTTTCCTCTTTCTTTAAAGCATCTCACTTGTAAATGGTCTAGGGCTATCCTATTGAGGCTTTACTTGCATAGTAAAGCAAATAATTAAAATAATAAGAATTGGCTTAGTTGCTAAACAGAAGCATGCCGTGTTTTGGAAAATGTGATTTGGATAATTGGATCTTGGGTTGCTTGGGTAGTGGTGTTTCATGGTAGTGTTGCTCGCTATAAATTGGCCCCAAAATTCACAGGTCTTAGTGCTTTGCCTCACACCTTCCCTTTTGAAGGTACTGTTTCTACTTTAATTTTTGGAGTGTCTTTGTTAAACCTTGAACAGACCATGTGCACTTGTAAAGCCTTTGGTGAGCTCGTGGATAGAAGTGTATCTGGTGTGGCTTATTTTTTATGTAGGTCTGCTGCATTGTTTAAAGTAATGCATGAGCTGATCTTAGTGTTGGTTTAAAAGTTGGCAGATTTGCTGGTGATTCATTGTTAATTTAATCTTTCTAGTCATCATGCACTCTGTTCATATGTGTTTGGTTCTAATATTAATTTGAGGACATGAGCTAGATGTGGTATGTATGCTTGTAATTGGGGTGGTGTACACACCTAGCTTGTCCATGTAATGCACTGTGCACCTATCCTAAAAATTACAACTGACACAGTGACACCTGTTCTTAATATTTTAATTTATGGAAAGTGGTCAATTGGTCACTTCATATGTTGTTACGAATTTCATTGAGTGACATTTTATATGTTATAATGTCTTCTATTTGAGATTGGGATACCAGTATTGGGGTTTCATGATTTTTTTTTTTTGGTAGGATTGGAGGGACAGTCAAATAAGAGGCTCATATCATTGAGTGAAGTCAAACAACACCAAACAGAAGGATCCATGTGGACTGTTCTTAAAGGCCGTGTTTATAATATATCTCCATATATGAAATTTCACCCTGGAGGTATTCATATAACTTCATTTTACTCAAGTTTCAAAGAGTTAGTGGAGAAAATTCTGTTTTTCAAGAGCTATTTTAAATTGTAAAAATTAGGACTAGTCATTTGAATTAGTGTTTGGAGTTTTCTGCATGGTTAATAGTTTGTGCTTATGTTTTTTGTTTTTGTCAAGTTTTTTTATCAATGGTAGTTGTTTTGTTATGCGCTCTCAAATGGTAAGGTGACATTTTCATTGTTATTGTTACATCAAATATATGCAACTTGCTGTTTGATCATTTTATTTTGTTGTTAAACTCAGCTTTACTCAGAAAGTGTTGTCCCAACTATTTGCATTAATTACAAAATCAGTTTTGCTATTCCATATTGTGTAGGACCAAAACTTGAGTTATAGTATACACCACTATTTCTTTCCTTATTGCTTCAACCTACTTTAATTTTGGTTTTTCCCTTGTCCTAGCATTTCCCTTAATAACCATGCTAATCTTTCACAATGTTGCAATAATTGGTCTTTCATTATGTGGCCAAACTATCTTAATTGGTTTCTCTCTTTCTTTCTCTCTCTCTCAATTAGTGGTGCTTCCACTATCTCATGAATGTCTCAACCTTTCTTGTCTTGCTAAGCATCTATCTCAATATTCTCATTTTAGTCACATTGATTTTATAAGTTTGTTATTTTTAGCTTCCGACCATTCTGGCTCATAAAAGTATCAATGGAATTGTAATTATCTTATAACATTTTCCTTCTGACTTCCTAGATATGCATCAATCTTACAATAGTCAAGAAGCGCTCATCCACTTAATTTCACAAGTAATATCCTCTCTAATCCACCCTCTTATGAACAATATAGCCTATATATGTGGTGGTAAAAATCCCAATCCGGATTTTACGACCTTATAATCTTACTGATCCAAAAATACCAAATCGATCCGGATTGCATCTAAAGTTTTTATAGGGTATAATCCTTTGGAATCACATTTTTGGATTACCGAGATCATAGATCCTAATTTGACTTATAGTTTTACTAATTCTACTATATAGCTTTTGTAATGTTATTCTTGTATGCTTTTTCATAGGTTACGGATTGAGACCTATATAGTGTTATAAAAACAAATACCAAAACCCTCTTAAATGAGAAACAAAATAATTATGTCTAGAATTTTGGCTTTGAATGTCTCTTTTAGTCTACTTTAGACTAGTCGAGTGTTCTAATGGTTAATTTAACACCCATTTTTAACTCCTTGTTTTGACTAGCATGGATCAATCTTGCCATTTGGTCAAAAGTTTGCTTTAAGACTATTGTGTCCACTCAGCCATTCGCCCAAAGAACCCGTAGTTGGTAGACATCCGTCATAAAAAAATAAGAATATTGCATCAAGCCAATCAACCTCATAATTTCATTAGGTTGATCAATTTCTCTTACTCTCCTAAATTCATTAAATTTGCTTTAAACCAATTAATCTTTTATCCAAATATATCCTAATGCTAATGTTAGTTGGTAGTAGCCTTTTCATTTTGTAGCATCTTACGATTTTAGTTTCAATCTTACAATTTGATGTTGAATACCATCCCATTGATCCATCATAGGATCTTGAGGGTAGCATTTTTTTTATTAATTATTGCCCCTTTGTGCCCTTACTACACATGGCAAAACTAATCTTAATTCAATTTTCTCCAATTTTTGCTGCATCAAGTATTTCAGGATGGTGTTTATCTATAATTTTATTCTTTCTTGTCTTGCTAAGAATTTATCTCAACATTTTCATTTCAACCAGGCTCGTTTTATGAGCATTTTATTTCTTAGCTTCCTAGCAATTTTTCTTGTAAAAACATTAGTGCATTTGCTATTTTTTCATAAAATTTTATTTTCAACTTCCTAGCTATGCATCGTTTACACAATACGACATGCCTCTAGATAAAAGAGAATATGGCAAAACAGGACTCATATAACTAACCCAAATGGCTAGGGAAAAGCTTTATTGAGTTCAGTACACGAAACATAGTTATCAGAATTAGATCAGACTGGTCGGTTCAACCGGTTCGACTAGGAACCAGGCTCTAATCTAGTTTGGTTTAACTAAAATACCTAATATGGTGAAGAACCAGTCCAATCGGCTAGTTTTTTGTTGAATCGGGTGAACTAATCATTGTCAGTGAACCATTTTTTTTAAAAGGCTGGCCTTTTTTGGTTTTTTTCCGATATAGTCTTTTCTTTTCTCAAAAGAGACCTCTCTCTCTCTCTCTCTCGTCACACAATGCAAAACACTCAACAGAGACTACGGCTTCTTGACATTTTGTGATTTTGTTTCTCTCGTCTCACTACAAGAGACTTCATCATCCAATTGTCGTCTCTCTCAAAGTTCTCAAGTAAAGGTTGGTATGGTCACTGTAAGTGACGACGACGGTTGTTCTATACTTCATGTGTTCAATTGTATGTCTTATGATCTTCGGCGTCTTTCTTTGCTTCTCGGTTTCTCCAATCACACCTTCTTTATTCAAAATGATGACCACATTCGGTTCTCCAAGACTCTTAACTATCCAACTTCTGGTCTTCAGCTCAATTATGAGGGATGACCTGTCTTTCAATCAGTAATTGTAAGTTGTAACAGTTGTATATTAATAATTTTTTTTTTTTTTTTGCATCTTCCGCATAGTTGCATGTAATTGACATTTACCTTTGTGTTGAATTGAATCTTGTATGAATATACTTTGTGAAATATGAAATATTCACATGAAGTCATTTTTTATTGTTTATAATTTTATATGTTAATTATTAGAAATTAGTACTTGAAATAGTTGTTTTAGGATTTTAGTTCTAGTTGGTACTTGAAATTAGTTATTTTTGGATTTTTAATATATTTATTTATTTTCAAATATATTAATTAAAAAAACCAGTTGAGCAGGTTGAGCCAGTTAACCATGAATTGGCCCCTTCATTTGTTCATTGTCCTGTTCGATTCTGATAGCTATGACACAAAAGTCTAGAAGCACTCGTCCACTTAATGTATCCCACCTTGTTATTATTATTTTTTGATATGTTATCCACCTAATTTTACAAGTAACATCCTCTCCAATCTATCTTGTGAACAATATAAATAGATAGCAAAAAATTTCAATTCTAGTTGACTCTAATAAATCAACAATTTACTCCATTTGTCCCATTTTAAGAATCTCTTTTGAGAAATTAACTTTTTAAAGAGACAAGCATTTACTGCTTTAACACTTGAGGGAAAAGTATAAATTTACAAAACTAACCTTCTTTACATTAATTACTAGATTCGCATCAAAGTGAAAAGAAAAAGATAAATTAGATAATTATGGAATTTTACAACACTGAGCATTGATTTTCAAAAACTAGACTTATATTTTGGGTCTTCACAAAAAAGAATAAGAGACTCTTAAATTAGGATGGGGGGAGTAATATTCAATAACTTAATAATCTCAATGAAATTTTGAGGAACCAATTTTTTTTATGATGAATGATTAAAAATTATATTACTTAATAGTTAATAATATTTGTAAAAATTTCTCTTAGAGTATGTATTATTAGAATAGAAAAATACAAATGTAAATTAGTAACATTATTATTTTTACTACTATACAACAACATCAATAATTTTGTTGTTACTTAAAGATGTAAAGGGGTCCTTGAACTCATCTAAGCAATTAGATGAGTGCAGAATTTGACCTCTCTCAAATGGATGGATCTATGATTGGTTGTGGAACCTAACAAAGAGAACCCATGATTGGATTAAATACAAATTTTTCTGTGGAAAAAGTTTTATCTTCCTCAGGAATTACATATGCATGTTCTACTTTTATGCTAAAAATAGTATATGTGTGGAATTTTTTTCCTTAATAAAAATTGTCAGAAAACTTCATAATTAATAATTTTTTGGTCTTCCTAGATTATTAAAAATTACAAAGTCGATTATCGTCTTATAAATGGCTACATTATCTTAAATGAATCTTCTCTCAAATTTTCTCCCATTGGTGCCATTTTCATTGTCTCACAAATTTGTTTGTTTTAAATTTTAATCTTTCTTGTCTTGCTAAGTATCTATCTTAACATCTGAATTTCAGCCATGCTTTTGTTGTGATTTGTGAAAATATTATTTTTGAGCTTCCTAGTGCTCTCTTGCACAAGCATCAATGCCTTTCAATTGTTTTATAAAATTTTCATTTTAACTTTCAAGGTATACATGATACATCAACATATAATACTGTAGAAGCACTAATCCACTTAGAACGTCCACCTTAATTTTATATGTAGGATCCCCTCTATTCTCTCCCTTGTGAGCTAAATAGCCCAGATAATAAAATTTTGGTATTTTGCAGCTATCAATCTTCACTACCCAACCATTTGTATTTCTAGTTCTATTAAATTGAAATTCCACACGGTCAATCTTACTTCTATTTATTTTTTTTTTAACTCTCTTGATTATGAATCTTCTTTCCTTAGTTAATTTAGCATTTACTACTTATTTTATAATATCGTTGCTGTCAACAATAATTTCATCATCATTACATCCCTAGAGTGGGGTAACTCTTGCAAACTTCCACTTTTCATTTCACAGAAACTACCCCTGGCCCAAAGCTATTGTAAACTAAATGTATACGGTTCCAAGTCTTTAACAATATCCAATTACTTTTTTTTTTCTCCTCCTTTTGTCCCCATCAAGCTTTGAATTCAAAAGGTGATGGTAGAGTAGCCAGTAATCATAGTGATTTTCAAAAATACATTTGTTTGCATAAAGCATGAACCATCTTGTAAAAGTAACACCTTTTGGCCTGATATATTTTCTGTTCAATTAATCAGCATGGATTTATTGAGGGAAAACTGGATCATCACCAGAGATACCCAAAAGAGATTGCCAAAGTCATAATTGATGTTTATTAATACTGATTTCCAGTATTATGAATACAATAATGTTCCTTTATGTGGAGGTTTCTTGTTCTTACATCTCCAATGCTGCTGCAGCTCCAGAGAAATATGTAGGACAGGCATCACTAGCACACCATTTGTTCATGAAAGCTTTATTTAGTTTATAGTTTTTTTCTTCTTCTAGGGTTTTCATTCTGTTTTTTTTTTTTTTGGTGTTTTCTTTGACATTAATCGTTTTATCATATATAAGATGAGTGTAACCAAAATGAGGAATATTAAGATGGATGTGTGGTAAGACAAGAAATGATAGAATTAGGAATGAACATGTTCGTGAGATGGTAGCAGTAGCACCTATTGGAGACAAGATGAGAGAACATTGGTTTAGGTGGTATGGTCATGTCAAACGAAGATCAATAAATGAACCAATTAACTTCAATAGAAGTACTTAAAAAAGATATGGTAATGAGTGGTTTTACGGAATGAATGACCTTAAATAGAAAAGAACGGTGAGATAGGATTCATAGAGCCGACCCCAAATAATTGGGATAAGGCTTTGTTGTGTTGTGTTGAGTTGAGTTGAGTTGTGTACCCCTAGCAGAGGGGTTGTCAGTTTTGATGTTTTCTGCAACTTCATGTACAATTTGCTAGTTTCTTTCCTTGTTTTACTTTCTAATTAGTTGTTTGGTGTCATCTAAACTATGTGATGCATAATTATATCGAGAAGCTTCATCATGCTCGTGTAAGAATTTGACAGCCTTGCAGTTGTATTTTCATATTGGTTCCTTCCATTAAGCGTTGGTATGAATTATATATACTTGGACTATGGTTTGTCTAACCATTCCTTTGTCAGGTGTTGACATGCTAATGAAGGCAGTTGGAAAAGATTGCACATCTTTATTCAGTATCCTTTGATGCTTGTACTAATGTTCAGTAATTTATACGGCTCACAAGTATTAAGCCTTGGTACACAATAGTAGATGCTTTTTAATTTTAAATTGGGAAAATTATGAATTTTCACATCCAGATCTCTATAAAACCTTCATATTTGTCAATATTAAAACCCATAAATACATGAATCCCATCTGGAACATCTGTATTAGATTATCTTACCATGATTTCTGGCATCAACAATCCCCTATGCTAGGGATAATTTGTGCTGAGTTCTGCATAAAAAATTAGTGTTGTGTTGCCCAAGGTGCTTGAGAACTGCTGCTTCCATTTTTAGGGTTAGATGCATGTTGATTCCTTTTTATTTTTGTAAAAGATTGATGTCCCCCAGGAATTGCAATCCTTAATTCTTGATTTAGATAAATACCATGCTTGGGTGAATGCAGAATTCTTATTGGAAAAGTGCCTTGTGGGGACTTTAGATGATAGCAAGTGAAGGAAGATGATTTTCCAACAAGGAAGAAGAGATTTTCTGCTCCATTCATTGTACCAAGCATATCTGGCTTGTCAAAGAGGCACCTTGTATCCATTTTAAAGTGATAATATCATACAATTTGCTAATAAATTTCCTCTTGGATATACTTGATTTTGTACAATTCTAAATTATTATTTTCATATCAATCTCTCTGTTATTAAAAAAAATTAATTAATTATTTTGATAATACAGAGGTGTCTTAACTCTACTGGATGTTTGCAATTGTAATTGAGGATGTGGCGAAAATAGACAACATATGCATTGGTTCATGTACTAGGTCTACGCAAAAAGTAATCGAAATCAAGTTCTTTTCCCAAGTATAGGGCGATGCCTAATACAGATGTTACACCAAGTAGGGATAGAGCAAATGCTGTTTGACAGTAATACACACTCACTAAATTGTCTCAAGTGCAGATTTGAGGTTTTTTTTTTTTTTGGTTACTTCATCCAAGTTGTATTTATTCACATTTACTACTCATGTAATTTTTAACTTATTTTTCAAATCTATATAATAACTCACCCAAAATTTTAGAATTTTTTTTTTTAAAAAAAAGATGCCTGTAGAGATGTTTCTTGGAAAAAAAAAAACTTTTTTTATTAGTCTTATATAGCATGAGATTGTTTTTTCAATTTGAAGTCTTATAAAAAGATGTTTTTTAACAAAATTTTAAACAAAAGAATCTTTCTATGGTAATATGGATTTGAAAAAGTAGGTAAAAAGTGCATGAATTTATTAGTAAAATTGGTTTACAATAGCATTGAAAGGATCAAAATTCCTTTCTTGTATTCTAATAATAATGCAGAGTTAACTGGGAAACTAGGGTTAAATGTTTTTTTAATTATTAATCTGAGGTTGGTTGAATCTTATTTATCAAAATGAGATTGTTTTTTTAATAACATCTCTTCAAGTGATGTTTTTATGTAATAAAGTTACTAGAAAAAAAATGTTTTTATTGTAAAAGAGTGTTTTTGAAAAATATGTTTTCAATTGAAATCATCACTTGAGAAGACGTTTTCAATGTTAAAGCGTTTCTTCAAGTGACGTTTTTATAAAACAATTATACTTAGATAGATAACATTAAAACAAATTTATTTTGGTAATAAAGTTTTAAAACAACTTTAAAATAATAAAAAATTCTAATAATGTGACATCAAGTAGGGTTTTTAAAAATTATCATCATATATTTTCAAAATCACACACTGCCACAACACCATTGAGAATACAAATAAAGACAGTTGGAAATATATTACATTACTTTATAAAATATTATAGTGCTCTTCCATCATAAGCATCCTTTTTACCAACACTACATAAAGACAAGATCATACTTGCAAAAAAAACCAGAAAGGATGCAAGTTTAAGCATTAGGATGAAATGAAAGTTCCAAAAAACCTATAATTAAAGATTAACCCATGATTCCTACGTAGTTTGGTGATGAAGATTAACTTCTAAGCAACAGGTAAAACCCTAACTTGATCAAGAACAGGGCCACAAAGTGATCCAAAGTCATCAACCCTAGTGTGGTAGAATGAGCTGAAGAACATTAATCTGGTCCTATCTGAAATGGCTTTGAACTTTAAATTAGCGGTATTGAACCTTCCCTGCCCTTGGGATTTGAAGGGGACTTTCAGGGTATCTTTAGCTGCAAAAGCTTCAACCATCATGGATCCATGGCAACCATTTTTTGCATCCCCTACCACGAATGTGAGATTGTAAAACTTGTCGGGAACTGTTCTGATTATTTGAGCAATGGCACTTTCTCTCCCTGCAACTAGTTCAATTGCGGCGAGCCCAGAGGGAACATTGAAGTGCTTGGAGTCTATGAACTTCACAGCTTTGAGGGATTCGATGATCCAGCCGGGGAGTGGGGATGTGAGATCTTCTTGCTTGGGCGGGAGGAGGACACCATTGGAAGAGTTTATCAACAAATGAGGACCCTCCTCAAAACCACCATTCTTGACCGAGTTATCTGCGAGAAATCATTAATAAAATGGATCAAAATCATGAAATTCCTACACAGGAAATCTCAAATTAAATTACAGAGAAAGCTTCAGATATTTGTGATATTATCAAAGGTCCTGATTTCAGGTTCTAACAGTAGATACTATAGAAGTTCAAGAGCAGAGTGAAATTGCAGATACCATTAGGATCCAATGTACAGATCAAACCATAGAAGTCAACATATCAAACCAATGCCCAGACATTTCAGATGAAAAGACAACCCAAATCATATACTAATAAAGAAACCCAGATTACAAATCCAAACTAACTATAGCACAAGCAGAGACAAGCAAACAAACCCCAGAGAAATTTCAGAGTGAGATAGTGACATTTGTAGAGCCCACCAACAACTAAGAATAAGACATCAAAATCAACAGCTTTCTTCTAATAAAACCAGTTTTAAACCAACAAAGTAAATGAATTAGTGGCTACATTGAATGTATCATTCATGAGTTGTGTGGAAGCGATCAAACAAACAATAGATCAATCTCTAACAAAAAAAATAAACATAACACACAGGATTTACGTCATTCGACAAGATGTTTACGCCTACGGACAACGATGAAATCCACTATGAATTAAAGAGATTACCAGAACAAAAACTCTCAAAACTCCACTTTTCTCCAATGACGAGAAACCCTTGAAACAATACCATTATATAAGTGGATTACAATATAAGAAACAAAACGGGTCAAAATACCCAAAACAAAAACTGGTAGTGGGGTAAATCCACACATTACCCATTTTTTGGGTTACCTCGGGTTATCAAGAATCCCTAAAACCACCAACATCATGCACTGCAATCATCAAAGGAAGCCAGAAAAACATAGTTCACAGACTAAACAAAATACCCAGATAGCTTCATCCAAACAAACTAAACTAAACCAACAAGCATAAATATAAAAATAGATGATATATACCTTTTGTGGGCATTGGAGGGAAGAGCTCCTTGATGGCAACAGCATCCAAGAGTGGCCCACAACTAGGATCCTCTTGCATCCCAGGATTGTGGAAAGTCACCTTAGCAACATTCGAAGTAGCCCTAAATCCCCAAGCATAAGTGTCACCACCATTGCTGCTATAGAGTGTCTGCAGAGGAAGGTCCCCGGTTTGAGGAGGCACTGATACTCTCAACACCTCATTTTGGGCACAAGTTCTTGATGCCCCAAATGTTAGTGCATAGAGAGAGCCTGGTTTCACTGGGATTGTCTGAGAGATTGAAGCCTCGTTTCCCAGTCTCACTGCGTGGACGCCGTGGGCGACGGCGAAATACATTCCACCAGGCTGTGGGCCGCCGGTCATGTACTCAACGAGGCCGCTTATTTCCCATCTGGGTAGTGAGTATTTTCCCTTGAGTACTGTTTTCTTGAGGTCAGTTGGTTTTGGTTTCTCCTCAAAGTTGCCATTTGGGAGGAGTCCTGAAGAAAGAAACAGAGATAAGAGGTATTGAGGGTGGGAGGTTGATAGTCTACACATTAAGGAACCCCAAGAGGGTGTTGTGAGAGAGAAGAGCAAAACACTTGTCAAGATCAAATATTAACACATCAGATCAGATTTTGCTCTAAAACTACCACAAAAGAGTGAAGAGAAACCAGTAAATACAAAGATCCCAACTAAGCAGAACAGATCTCAATGCCACAAACGATAAAAAGTAAGGTAGATGAAGTTAGGATTTGAGTTTTACCTTCCAGAGGAGTAGCTGCAAAAACAGAACCACTGAATAGCAAGCAGAAGGCAGGCAAAAGTGAGATCACCGCCACCATTTTCACAGAGAAGAAGAAGAAACAAGTAACACAGAGAGAGACGCAAAAAAGGAGAGTTCTAAAGCCCTCTTCTGTGCTTCAAGGTGACGTTTATATGCCCGAGAGAGTGATAATGGATTGCCAGAGTCACCTTGAACATGAACCAATGCAGCACCCTGATAGATTTGTTTGTTTGTCTGAGTTTCTATTTTTTTACTTAGAAACCGCCCTTTCTCCACAATTCATGCAATGGCATTTATGTTATGTTGTTATGTTCATAAAGATAGGGTTTATTATATGAGTAAGATGAATGCAACGTATGCCGTTCGGCATTCATTAGTACATATATTATATATATTTATTTTACTTTTTGATTACACATGTCATTTAAATTGAGTGTTTGTTACTCAGATGCTAGTAATTTTTTTTTAACGGTGCTTTTAAATAATACTGTACTAATTTGACATGTCTTACCATTTTATTACATTTAATTATTTTTTATTTCTTCTTTTCAACACTTTCATGACTATAAATTTGTACAGATGCCTTGCTTCAAAAAGAATAACACTACAATTTTTAAATTTGTATTTGTTATTGATGCTGACATTGTACTATTAATAATATTTTAAGTTATATAATTGATATAATTTTGTCAAGTCAGTACCACATTATTTGAAATGAAAATTTGAAATATAAAATTAAGAAGTGAATCATTATTAATGTGTATATATACAAATGATTATAAATACATGTATATCCAATATCATGGAGGAGAAAATCTGTAGGAGGGTTTGTTTTTCAAGTAATACTATATTTTTAAAAAAATTATTTCAAATTTCTATTTTAAATGATGTGATAATGATATGATAGTGTTTAATTGTAATACATTAATTACGAGGGCATGATATGTCATTAGGATTTGAGCTTCATGTGCTTGAGAGGCTCAGTATAATAGCACAGTCGGCGGAGCTCCCTGTATCTACTAAAACCCTTCTGATCTCAAAATTGACAATTTTGAATGAGATAACAAGGGCGTCACTGTGGGGACAGTGCACCCCTGCAAGATCTTGGTCCGAGAACTAGATCTCAGGAATTGACTTCAGCCTTTTCTCGACTAGCTAAGATCTGGAAGATGCTATGAAGTCGTTCTGGCCTCCCGAGCATAACGTTTTCTTGCTCGGTTGGACAACCCCGTGACTGGGCTATCAGCGTAGAGGACGAAAATGACCTGATTGTTCCTGTTGTTGTGGCTCATTTCGTCCATCCCTCTGTTCAGGTCTTGGTTCTTGCCTCTTCTGTTGTGGCCTGTCATTACGGGGGTTCTGCCTCCCATCCTATCTGACGAACTCCCGCAGTTGTCCTCTCCTGATGAGCTATTTGATCTCCTATTTGAGGGTCTGCATTCATCGGTAGTATGCCCATGGTCTTTGTGAAAATCGCAGTACTTATTCTGGTCCCGTGTGTTGGGATTGCTCTTTAGGGGCTCGGGCCATTTCAGATTTTCACGTGCTTGGACCTATCGAAGTATATGAGTTAAGGAGGCATTCAAAGGAGTGTAGGCATTGTTCCTTCTAGTACTAGTGTTGCTAGGTGTTCTGGATGCCGTCCTTTTGTCGGGACTTTTGACCCTCTTTTTGGTTGCATTGGAGTCTTTCTTTTGATCATCCTTCTGGGCCTGTTCTTTTACCTTTTAAGAAGAGATCCTCGCTTCCTCCATATTTATATACTTTCTGTCTCGCTCCATGAGTGCTGCCATGTCAGTGGGAGGACACTTTGTTAAAGAATCATGAAAACCCCCCAGCACTAAGCTAGAGGTTAAGGCTGGCAACCAAAAATCTTGGACTGCAATTCGTAATCTCTGTGAGTTCAGCATTGAAGCGCGCGATGTACTCTCGGAGTAACTCTCATTTAGATTGCTTAATGTTTAGTAAAAACTCTAGTCCTTTCCTCAGCCTTCTCCTGGTCATGAGCTGGTCAAGGAAACGCTTGTTGAGCTCATAGAAATTGATGATTGAATTCTGAGGAAGGTGGTGGAACCACTTCAGAGCAGTGCTCTTGAGGCTGGTCACAAAGGTACGGCACATGAAGGCATCTGTGGCCCCATGTAGTGCCATGGTGTGCTGATAGTGAGAAAGACATGTCCCCTGAGTCCCCAATTCCATCTTAAAGAGTGAACTTCGGGACAATAAATTTCTTTGGCCATTCCTCGGCCATTATAGCAGGGGTGAATGGCGTGGTGAACCTTCCGAGCAGCTTTGATAACTCATCTTGCTCTAGAGGGATGTAAGCACCTTTAGTAATAGCGATGTGGTCTATAGAGTCTGCTACTTCTTCGATCATTTGTGGGCCCTCTGGCTGTACCGATGATCAAAGGTCTTGCCTTGTAGCCTCAGTGCCCACATAAGTGGGATGATTTTGTCCCGTGGTAGGGAAAGGATACCGATTGTCATGGACTGGGGGAACCGGTGTCGTGTGGAAGCTGAAACTCATGCGGCACTAGGTTTGCCCCTGAAACCACCGGAGTTGGAACCCTTGTAGTACTTTGGTGGTGGACAGCCGGGTATCCCCCTACCGGCAGCGGCTTGATGGACTGGGGGTTTCCTTCCCATATGAGTGGTGCCTTGAGGGTGCACTGGTTGCTCAACAGGGATTCTCCTCGTAAGGTCCTCCACCCATGGTGGTGGCAGGAGGCTGTCCCTCTGCATTGACCACGCCAGTAGGAGGATGTAGGGGGTTGCTCCCAGGGCTCTAGGTAAGCAATGCCAGAATTCTAGAGATGGCAATGAAGTTGTTCCTGCATCAGGTTAGGCTGTCACTGAACTCGATCGAGTTGCTGCTGCATGGGATCAAATGCTTGTCCACTTCTTCTTCTGGTTTGGAGGGTTTTGTGAGTTCTTCATTAGACGAAGATTGGGAGCCATGGTACTTCAGTGAGAAGGGCAGCGAGTTCGTTTGCAGAGAAAAGAAACTTTAGCAAGAAACTGATTTTCGTCCCCACAGACGGGGCCAAATTAATGTTGCACTTTTTGATCAGCAGGAACCCCGCTCTCTGTTGCCTGTTGAACACTCAAAGAAAGAGATCAGAGAGCCACCGGATTGGCTCCAACGGTAGCCACTCTGATGATGAAGTCAATAAAATTGTAAAGAAAGACTGTAATTGAAAGTAATTGAATGACTGTAATCGCAACCGCGTACCTTTAGGTTCAATTTATAGGCTGTCGATTCTCCTAAGTTGATTAGGATTCAACCTCGTGAAAGTAGGGATTTGATTGCTATCATAGAATGGTAGTTACCATGTAGAATACTGCGCTCCATGAAAATAGGAAGTGAAAGTTGTCTAGGAATGACAGTTTCCTTGTTGTGTACAACTTCTTTATCTTTAGCTCGGTAAGGGTGCCTAAGGTGGCAATCAGCTCAGGACCCTCTTGTGCATGGGTGCGGAGCCTTCTAAATTGAAGGTGAGTCTAGAGGTTGCCCGAGATTCCAAGCTACGAAGCTCTGGAGCCCATATGTATAATCCTGCTCTAGATGAACGAGTTTCATCTGTTATATGTGTACACGTGTCATGTGGAGACTGACCTGTCACTTTATGACGTATTATTAATGAAGGCAGGCAATTTTACAGATTTAACTTGGACAAAATATACCAGTCTTGTAAAATAAATAGGAAATTAAGATTTTTTTTTTTAAGGATCCCAGTCTTTTCAGCAATTAATTAACATAATTCCATGTTTCAATGTTTTTCTTCAGTCTTGAGCATTGTGGAACCTTTGTATGTAGCAGGAATGGTGCAAGAAACCTTCTTAAATGTATAGATGAATTCGGGGAGGACGTCTATGCATGAAACCTTAATGGATTCTTCTACTACAGAACCTACTTAAACTTTGCTAAACACATTGAGTAATTATAACTTAGTTAAGTGAGCCCTAATGCTAATAGTAATTCCACTTGAGATTTTTACTTTTTCAGCTTCTTGTGCTCAGAAATGCTTTGTTGAATGCCACTCAATACGCAGAGATGCATAAGGGCTCAAGATATGAAGAGAGAGAGAGAGAGAGAGAGAGAGAGAGAGAGAGAGAGAAAAGGTTTAATTTCTCCTATTTTAGAGGAAAGGTTTTGTTATTGAATGCCACCGTCTGTCTCGTTTAATAATTTCTCCTATTTTAAAGGAAAGATTTTGTTTTTGATTACTATGCTTTGTTATCATCTATCAGAAAAGGTCAAACACAATCATTTTTCATAATTTTAATATTTTTATTTTTATTGTTGGGTTTCTCTCTCTCTCTCTCTCTCTCTCTCTCTCTATATATATATATATATATATGTAACTCCACTTTTAGTTATTATTTCTTCTTTGGGAAGAAGAAGCCGAAATGCAGAATGGACTGTAGTTTACCAACTGATGTGATTGTGGACGTGCTGTCAAGACTCCCCGTGAAATCTCTTCTTCGATTCAGGTGCGTCTCTAAAAAATGGCTTCATTTGATTTCATCTCCCTCTCCTGATTCTGTGAAAAAGCTACACGATGAACGATCCCAGAGAAATCACTTTCTAATTCTATGGAATAGTATCTATGTTGAAAATAATTATCATTTTGGCATTAAGGAAAATAATGATCGAGATAGGTTTCGCCTATCGGTAGTGGACATGGTTGATGAAATAGTGCATAGCAAGTTCGAGGTTCGTATTTCTGATCTGGAGAGAGTAGTTTGTTGCCGCAATCTGGTATGTCTTGTGAGTCGTCAAGCTGTTCATGTCTGTAACCCTAGCACTCATGAATTGGTAAAATTGCCGGATTCCCCCAATTCTAATTGCAGGTTCCACATTGCTTTCGGGTACCTCCCTTCCACTAACCAGTACAAACTTCTCACTTGGTTCCACCCAGTGAACAATGGCGATTTGGATCGTCGCAATAATATGGGTTGGAATGTCTTTTCTGTGTCTGACTCAGGAAGGGTTGATTCTGGTTCTTGGAAATTAATACGAAATCAACCTTACCGTAATTTTTTGTACCTAGACTCGAGGGCTGTATGCGTTAATGGGGTTATCTATTGGCGGTTTACTCGCACAAATCCAGATTCTGTTTACAGTACAATGCTCTCGTTTGATTTAGAAAAAGAAGAACACGAATTGATTTTCCATCCCAAACTTTTTCTTTCAAATGTGGATGATAATGCGTATTTGTTAGAGTTGAAAGGGTATTTAAGTTTGGTCGATCGTCACCCAGACCAAATTAGCATATGGATCATGAAGGACCAAAAGAATTCTGAGGATTGGGTTTTGGAATACACAGTCAATCTTCCCTTACATTTTTTATATGATTACATTCTGGTAGTAGCTTCTATTGATGCTGCAGATAATGGGGAAGAAGAACTAGTATTCCTGTCAAAGAATGAAGGTGTCTTGTACTATAACGTTGATGATGGAAGCATCCGATCAACTGATAACTTGATGCACTTGACAATGCGGGGTATTGAAGAGCCATTTCAATACTTTGATAGCTTCTTTTCACTTGGAAGTGCATAGATTTCGTTCTTGTGGCTGTGGTAGATGGTACCACACTGGTTTTTTAAAGCCTCAGAATTCAGAAAGTGATTCCTTCAGGGCATTTTTTAGTTTGATTTCTCGTCTTCTGCTAATAATTTCCCAGTGATGTAGTTGTGTTTTGCATCACAATTCATTTAAATTTGGATGAATAAATATTGTCTTTCTCTTTGTACATGAGTTTTGCTTATTTGAAAGAGGCATTTGAAGGGCTCTGCTTGACTGGGGCAGATTGCAGGTAAATGCAACCTGAATTATGGACTCGTTGGAGAAGGTTAGAAGCAGTTTTGGACTGTTTGATAGACAAATCATTTATGTTGTGCTGGAAGTGTGTGTAATTATTGCCTTCTTTCTGAATTAGTGGCAAAGCTAATTTAGCTCTTATGATGCTGCCTGCTTTATGAGAAAAATAACTATTACCCTCTATTCATCTTTCCAATACAAAGTGATGGGAGAGAGAAATTTTATACATAATTGATAGTTCATGTTTACACAATTTTCATGCTTGATAATTCAAATATTTTTATTATTGCACCAAATATTGACCTCTACTTTACAAATTCTCATATGAAAATAAAAATCCTCTTCAAAATGTCATCAAATTCTGCAGAAACATAAGAACTTGGTCTCTGTTCCTGTCTCTTAAAAAAAATTCTAAATTAATCTCATTTTTATTTCAACAAGAATTACATATTTTGTCCAAGTTAAATCTACAAGATTGCGTTGCTTGCTTAACGAGCTGCTTCTATAGATGGTGATCTTTACAATAAACCATATTTCAGTCAACTAAATTTCTTACCATAATTTCATCTCAAAATTTTCTTCTTCTTCTTCTTCTTCTAAGGTGCATGACGAAGGAAGATCTTCTTTAGGTTTTTGTGGGATGAGTATGAATTCTCCTCTGTTATACTTGAAAGAGTAAGTATTTTCATGGCCATCATGAAACACATTCCGATCATATAACCATGGTCGACCCAACAATATGTCGGCTGCACTCATGGGGACGACATCACACTGAACTTGGTCCACATAAGTTCCAATACAAACAGGAACTAAACATCTTTCAGTAACCACGATGTTCAATTCATCACATACCCAGGCCATCCTGTAAGGCCATGGATGAGGTTCCTTTGCTAATTTTAGTTTGTCAGCCAGATGCGTTGCCACAACATTGACACTGCTTCCACCATCAATCGCGAGAGAACACAATTTTCCCCCACAGTTTGCAGTAGTCTTGAAAATATTGTGCCGTTTCCAGTCATGATTAGATGGATTTCTGCAGTTGGGTGTAAAGCAGGAGGTGTTATGATGAACAATGTTCTTATTGTGTAGAATTGGATGATGATCACAAGCGCTCAACCCTTTGGTATTTTCAGAATTTTCTTTGAGTAGACTTTGAAACACCCTTGTTTGGTGTTCAATCCTTTCTGCTAGCTCTTTGTTAATCTGATCAAATTTATCCACCATTCTTTGATGACTCCGATCTATATTCTGAGTTGACTGTTGAAGTTGATGAATCAATATTGAAGTGCAGTCTTCAAAGGAAGTCATCATGTTGTCATGCGTTTGCTTGCATGGGAAATGCAAGATGGAGATTGCCGAACCCATGTAGTTATGATTGATCAGAAAAGAGAGAGAGCTGAAAAACTTAAAAAGATTGAAAGCAATGATAGATAATTATTATAAGCCTTTATAGGCACTGGATTTTTCGTTGTTTAATCCAATCAATACGTGTTTTCAAATTGTGGGAATCAAAAGCGTGTTTTCAAATTCAAATTTACGCTTTGTTGCCTTTTACTGGGTTTTCAATTTTGACACTCTTTTAACTTGCATGACTACGTCATTAATTATTACCACAAATTCATTTTCCAAAGGTTAGTTTAAGGTCCACAACTACCGTTCTCTTTGTTTATTGACTTTACTTTTTTTTTTCCTTTTTTTCTTTTTTTTGTATAAGCACAACATTTCTAGATAACGTATGTTATTATATGCAACTCGTTAGGGTCAATGACAACGGTTGACAAGAATTTTGACCCCCTCATCTCCGTTGATGCAGACTTTGACTTGGCTCAGTTTCAAGATTCAACTAGACATTCCTGATTTACTATAATCGTAATTTGTCATGTATGTATTGAAATAAATATTACGTGATTATTTAATTTTAATTATAAAAATAAAATAAAAAATACGTGTGCATTACATATGTGGCCGATTGTGATTAAGACTCCTATCCGAGTAGGAGAAAGTTTTTTATACTTAGTTTAGAGCTAAGTATTGTTCTTGTATAAATATAAAATAAGGGAGAGAAAACATGATTAGGCAGATGTTAGCATTATTTCCACCCATTCATAAATTATGCGGCCCTACTTGAGAAGATCTTACTGCTTCTGCAACCACATTCTATATGCTTCAAAAAGAAAGAAACCACAGGCTGTGGAAGAAGACCTCTGATATGCTCTGTGAAGAGATTATCTCCATCATCAATGATTTTGTCTCTATGTAGACGAAAACTAAGAAAAATTCTCTTAATTGGAATATCATTTTAAATTTTTATTTCCCATGCTCTGTTTTATATATATATATATATATATATATATATATTTGGGTAAATGTGAGCAATTGAAGTCCCCTGCGAAGGGCTTCCTCTGTTTTTGTTCAGTCCTGCTCTTTGAATTTGGTTCCCTGCGGCATGGCCATTGTATATTTGTAATCCAATAGTTTCTTCTAATATACTAATACTTTCCATCGAAATTATATGATAATTTGGCAAACACAAATTTAGCAATGGGGCAAGGAATTCAAATCAAAATTATAAAAACATGTTTATGGATATAAGAAGACCCACGTACTGGTTTCTCAGTTGTAGTTGATAATTTTAAAGAAATTGACTATAATGTTACAACAAGGGAAATAATATTTTCTCTCTATATTTTACTAAATGGCTTCACTTTTACTATTAAATAAATCTAGTAGACTTGCTCTGTGTGTGTGTGTGTGTGTGTGTGTGTGAGAGAGAGAGAGAGAGAGAGAGAGAGTAAAGCCAATGAATGCTTGACACATGAACAAAATGCTTGGGATCACAGTACACTTTTTGTTCATATGTTGAGTTTTAATTGGCCTAGACCCATTGCACCTGGACTAATAAATATTTTTCTTGAAAAAAAAAAGTATAAAAATTGAATAATAAAAAGAAGAAGAAAGAAATAGTTTCCATGCTATTTGTAGAAGATTTTATGAATGACAAGGACAGAAAGTGGCAACAAATGGTGAATTCTTATTTGTTTCTAACAGTGAATGCTACTCCCAGTTCTGTGTAGCTACAGCAAACAAAATCAAGCAACACAGGAATTTTTACGGAATGTTAGTAAAAGGTATCTGCATTTAACAAGAAAGAATAAGATTGGAGTTATAATTGCCCAAAAAAAAAAAAAAATACAAGAAGGAAAACAAATGAAGCTCGAGAAGTAGCTGAAGAGGATACCTTCTACGTCAAAACTATCTTGAAGATGGAATTCCATTGTTTCTCCCCAGGGCGTAGAAACTGAGTCTTTGAGGTAAGGTGAGGTTGCACGGCAATGATGCCAAATTGGGGCGGTAGGAAATTCTAAGCTCTTGAAGTGATGTAAGGTTGCCTATCCGCTCTGGTAACGTCGTGAAATTGTCACAACTTTCAATAGTAAGAGATTCCAGAGTGGTAACATGTCGAAGCCCCACAGGAAGAGAAACCAACTTTGGAATGCATCTCAAAGACAGACAAGTAAGGTTGCCAAAGGCTTGAAGTTCCATGCCACCATCACCATCTGATAAATCTAGCTCTGGGCAGTTGTTGATATAAAGTCAATGATTGAAGGGATTCTTTCTCCTTCAAGTAAGAGTTGTTTGCTTCCTCGGCCGCTTCTGCTGTTGTCATGCCTTCAAAACCTCGTCCCAATCCTTCAATCCTCAACTCTCCCCGTAGGTTAATTAGGCCATTCAATTCACTTAGCCCGCCACAGATGGAGCTATCCTGGCCCACTACAAATCGTGTTAATGTTTGAAGAGAAGTCAGTTGACCCAATCCTCTTGGCATATGAGTCAAACCAGAACATCCTCCAAGCTGAAGATGCCTAAGGCTGACCAATTTTCTAATATCTCTGGGAAATTCCTTAAGCTTATAACAACCAGAGAGTTTTAGTGTTTGCAAATTCAGCAATCTCGTAATAGCTTTGGGGAGCATTACGAAATTATTTCCAGAGAGATCAAGAAATCTTAAATGCCTTAACTCACCTAAGGAACCCGACACAGTCTCCATCCCTAATTCATGAAGATCCAACACACTGCAAGCACATGAACCTCGAGAAAATTGTGTCACAAGTTGAAAAACTCATGCCAGTTGCTCCCTTAGATTCAAAAGGCAGAAGAAATGACCTTATCTTGTTTACATGAAGCAAACGAGTTGGGAATTTCCAGGATGAATCTAATGGAGAAGAAAATGATACATGACGAGTTCTTTCAACAACATTTTCAGCGTCCAAATTAGCCAGAGAGATCTCAATCCCCGCTACTGATTGAGCAAGATCATGGAAAAGATCGTGTATTTTGTAACTTATTATGTTACCTAATTCATCTTTTCTAACATCTTGAAAGAGCGACCTTCTAAGTAAATCCATAAAATACTCATGGCCAACATCCTCTAGACATTGATTTTTCCTTGATGACAGAATAAACCCTTGTGCAATCCAAAGGTTGATCGTTGTATGCTTATCAAATACAAAATCTTTTGGAAACAACGAACAGTAGGCATAGCAACGCTTCAAGTGTGGGGGGAGGTGATCATAACTCAATTTCAGTATTTGTAGAATGCCATTTTCATTTTGGGCTAATTTTTGAAAGTTCATTATGCTTGAAAGATAGCCATTCAATTTCTGTATCTTTGTAGTACAAGAGGCTCCCAAGAGTCCTTATGACAAGGGGGACACCAGCACACTTCCTTACAATCTCCTTCCCAATTGCCACTAGTCTTGGATTCTCCAGCTCTTGTCTTCCTTTAAATGCCTCGGGCCTAAATAGAGACCAAGACATGTCTTCTGGTAGACCTTTTAAAATATGTGGCGTAACCGTGCTTGTTATCGTTGCAACCAGATCCATACGGGTAGTTATTATGATCTTACTTCCCTTTGCCCCACCCATCAACAGATTTATCAGCTCTATGTTGGCGTGAGTTGTCCTATTGAAGGGAGAATCATAGGCGAGAATCATTCACTGCAATCCCTCAATTATAGGGTCAACACCGGATCACAATTCTAGCCGTAATACTTGTAGTCTCTGCCTATATATATATACACTGATCTTGTAATAATAAGATATGAATGAATATATGATTTTATCTCAGTCCAACATGGTATCAGAGCGATTTTCGATCCTCTGTTTTCCGTTTAATCAACGCTAGTGAAACAGAGCACCGTTTTTTCTCCCATGGCCGACGATGATTCCCACTCGGGTGAACACTCAGGTGAATCACCAACCACTACCTCCATTCTAGCCGAACTGACAGCAAGGATGACGGAAGCTTTGAGCAAAGCTCCGACACCCATTCCGACCATTGATTCAGGAACTGCACCGATTGGCATCAAACTGGATGGTACGCACTAAGCCCTCTGGTCACAAGTCATCGAGATGTACATCTCGGGCAAGGATAAACTTGGCTATATCAACGGAGATCTCCTTCAGCCACCGACAACCGACCCGTCTTTCCGTAGGTGGCGGACCGAGAATGCAAATGTGAAGGGATGGTTGATTAATTCGATGGATCCATCCCTTATTGGCAATTTTATTCGATTTCCAACAGCAAAGCAAGTCTGGGATGAAATTGCAACAACTTACTTCAATGGAGGTGATGCAACCCAGGTTTATGAACTCCGGCGACGAGTGGCGCGGCTCAGGCAGGGCGGCGGCTCTCTAGAGAAATACTACAATGACCTCCAAGGTCTATGGTGGGAGATCGATTTCCGCCACCCCAATCCCATGGCATGTTCAGCGGACATCCAACACTTTAACAATATGCTGCAGGAGGATCGGGTATATACTTTTCTTGATGGTTTGGATGATAAACTTGATAATATTAGAAGTGATGTGCTGCAGCTTAAGCCATTTCCCACAGTGGAACAAGCGTATGCCCACGTTCGCAGAGAAGCTGTTCGTCAGGCAGTAATGACAGCCCATGATGTTGAAGACACGGCTAGGGCGGTGTTGGCCTCACACAGTCTCAAACAGGGACCCTCCACTCCAGCCAACTCTCTGTCATTAAATGGAAAGTATAATTCAACTTCTAAGTCAAAGGGCCTATCTGATGGAACAAAATGCACTCATTGTGGAAATTCTAAACATACCAGGGACACATGTTTCAAATTGCATGGCTACCCGGAGTGGTGGCATGAGCTACAAGCAAAAAGGCAACAGGATGGGAGCGGGAAAAATGGTGGAACAAGCAAAAATGTAGTGAGCAGCACTGGCAAGGCTGCAGTAGCCTCTGCTGAGCCCCAATTGTCACTTATCCCTGCGGCAACAGTTGATTTGGATGCAGGTATGGTTTTTCTCGAGACCAATTCTACCGAACCTTATACCGATTGGATTCTTGATTCAGGAGCAACAGACCACATGACATATGATGCCAGTGATTTTTCAGAACGATCATCTCCTCGACGTACTAGCATTGCTAATGCTAATGGAGATATATCTCTAGTAGAAAGGGCTGGTACAGTGAGAATATCATCAGCCCTCTCCTTAACCAATACCCTTCTAGTGCCATCATTGTCACATAAATTATTGTCGGTAAGCCAAGTCACGAAGGAATTAAATTGTGTTGTTCTAATTTATCCTACATTTTGTCTTATTCAGGATATTCTCACCAAGGAGATAATTGGGCGTGGTACTAAAAGGGGGGGGCTCTACTATATGGAAGATTTTGGCATTGGTCGAGCTTATCATGCGAGCAGTACCAGTGATCGAAATAAGGCGAACATTTGGTTGTGGCATCGTCGGTTAGGACATCCTTCATTTGGTTCTCTGAAGCATGTTTTTCCTACTTTATTTTCGGGTCTGTCGAATTTGGATTTTAAATGTGAGACTATGCATCTTAGCTAAAAGTCATCGTGTTACTTATCCCTTGAGTTTGAATAAGAGCCAGATACCTTTTGAGTTGATTCATTTTGATGTGTGGGGTCCATCTCCCAAATCTATTGTGTCTGGTGTTCGATGGTTTGTAATTTTTGTGGATGATTGCACTCGGATGACATGGCTATATTTGATGAGAAATAAAGATGAAGTTTTTTCTATTTTTCGCTCATTTCATGCGATGGTTAAAACCCAGTTCTCTGCTACAATTCGCATACTTCGCTCTGATAATGGCGGAGAGTATGTGAATCGAGAATTTCGCAGTTATTTTATCCACCATGGCTTGATTCATGAAACTTCCTGCCCTCAGACACCGCAACAGAATGGCATTGCCAAGAGGAAAAATCGGCATATTTTGGAGACTGCTCGTGCACTTCTCCTTGGCGTTGGTGTACCTACTCAATTTTGGACCGATGCTGTCACTACAGCGGTTCACCTTATTAACCGAATGCCTTCTAAGGCTCTTGAGCTTCAGACTCCTCTCCAGGCTCTATCCACTGTCGTTTCTCTACCTACGGTCTTAATGCTTCCACCTCGAGTCTTTGGTTGTGTTGCTTTTGTTCACTTACACAAGAATCAGCGCACCAAACTTGATCCTTGTGCCATTCGCTGTCTGTTTCTGGGATATGGTCCACATCAAAAAGGATATCGGTGCTATGATTCTGACTACCCGTCGTACCTATGTGACGATGGACGTCACCTTCTTGGAATCAGAGTTTTTTTTTCCCTTCTGCCACATCCACTTCTACTCTTCAGGGGGAGTCGAGGAGTGAAGAGTTGAATTGGCTGAGGTATGATTGGCCAGGATTTAATGAGCCTGTTGGCTCTGTACCTAATATAGAGATTGGTGCTCTGCCAGCTGTCTCTGTACCTGATATAGGGACTGGTGTTCTACCATCAAGAACTGAGGAGACCAGTGATGAAATCAGGAAGCAGCAGACCTCGGAAGCAGAAGCAGTACCCCCTCCTCACCCCACAGTATCCACAGACCCATCTCCTGATGAATACTCCTGAGGTAAGCTCCCTGAACTCTCCAAGAACACCTCTATTAGCTAATGATACTCTTGTGGGCTATGAGTTACCATACAGGCATAACCGAGGTAAGCCTCCAGACAGATACTCTCCTGACATTGAAGGCCAGAGGTCGAAGTACCCAATTGCTAACTATGTATCTACGGAGAGGCTTCCCAAACCTCTCAAGGCTTTCGCAGACGAACTCTCCTCATGTCAAATTCCTACGAGTGTTGAAGAAGCAATGAAAGATCCTAAATGGGTCCAGGCTATGAAGGAGGAGATGGAGGCACTATTGAAAAATAAGACGTGGATCCTTGTCACTTTACCTGAAGGGCAGAAGACAGTAGGGTGCAAGTGGGTGTTTTCGATTAAATATAAGGCAGATGGAACAGTTGAGCGGTACAAGGCGAGACTTGTAGCAAAGGGATTCACGCAGACATATGGAGTTGACTATCAGGAGACCTTCTCACCCGTAGCCAAACTAAACACGGTAAGAGTATTGCTGTCGCTTGCAGCAAACTGTGATTGGCCTTTACATCAGTTTGATGTGAAGAACGCTTTTCTGCATGGTGATCTAGAAGAAGAGATTTATATGGATATCCCCCCAGGTTATGTAGCCAACACAGAAGGCAACGCTGTTTGCAAATTGCAAAGAACTCTATACTGGCCTGAAACAGTCACCTCGAGCTTGGTTTGGGAGATTCAGTACGGCAATGAGAAAGTATGGGTTCCAGCAAAGTAACTCTGATCACACCCCGTTCTTGAAACACAAACAGGGCAAAGTGACTGCTTTGATAGTCTATGTAGACGATATGATCATCACAGGAGACGATTCAGAGGAAATAGCGAGACTTAAAGAGCAGTTGGCATCTGAGTTTGAAATGAAGAACCTAGGAGGACTCAAATACTTTCTGGGAATTGAAGTCGCTAGATCGAAGCAAGGTATATTCCTATCTCAGAGAAAATATATTCTAGACCTTTTAACAGAGGTTGGATTGCTAGATTGTAAGCCTACAGATACTCCAATAATTCCAAATCACAAACTTGGGGAATATCCCAATCAAGTACCGACGGACAAAGGGAGGTACCAAAGATTGGTAGGCAAGCTTATTTGTCTTTCTCACACGCGGCCTGACATTGCGTATGCAGTAAGTGTTGTAAGCCAATTTATGCACTGTCCGAGTGAAGATCATATGAGTGCTGTCATACAAATTTTAAGATATTTGAAGTCCTCCCCTGGAAAGGGGCTCATGTTCTCAAAGAATGACCACCTAAGAGTAGAAGGGTATACAGACGCAGATTGGGCAGGGAACATCATGGATAGGAAATCCACCTCAGGCTACTTCACCTTTGTTGGAGGGAACTTGGTTACTTGGAGAAGCAAGAAACAGAAGGTAGTTGCACTATCTAGTGCCGAAGCTGAGTTTCAGTGGAATGGCTAAAGGGCTATGTGAATTATTGTGGCTTAGAAGACTTTTAACGGAGATTGGTTTTGCTCCCAACTCCGAGATGAATTTGTTTTGTGACAATAAGGCAGCAATTGACATCTCTCATAATCCCGTTCAGCATGATCGGACGAAGCATGTGGAAGTAGATCGACACTTCATCAAACAAAATCTCGATCCGAAGATCGTCCGGTTTCCTTTTGTGAAGTCTGAAGACCAACTAGCAGATATTCTTACGAAGGCAGTATGCAGTAAAATATTCTACAACTCACTGGACAAGTTGGGACTCATCGATATATACGTACCAACTTGAGGGGGAGTGTTGGCGTGAGTTATCCTATTGAAGGGAGAATCATAGGCGAGAATCATTCACTGCAATCCCTCAATTATAGGGTCAACACCGGATCACAATTCTAGCCGTAATACTTGTAGTCTCTGCCTATATATATATATATATATATATGTATATATACGCTGATCTTGTAATAATAAGATATGAATGAATATATGATTTTATCTCAGTCCAACACTCTAGCCATCTCTCACGCTCATCATTCCGTACATCATCCAAGATGAGCAAAAATCTCTTCCCACCAATTTCTTTCCTAAGAAGAGTTTGCAACCGCTCCATCTCAAAGTTCTCACATTTCTTACAAGTTGCAGATTCTATCATTTTTTCTACAATCACTTTCACATTAAAGATATCAGAGACACATGCCCACGTTTTTAACTCGAAATGTCTTTTAACCTGCTCATCGTTGTATACCAACCGAGCAAGTGCGGTCTTCCCTACACCTCCTATGCCAACTATGGGAATGACTTAAACGTTCTCTTGAATGCTATTGTCCATAATTAGTTTTATGATTTCCTTTTCGTCCCCATCCCTCCCAATAACATCAGGTTCAAGGACAAAAGAGTGTGTTTGCTGCCTCTATATTCCTAGATTGCAAACCTACAACTTGTCTCACAGGACGGAATCTATTCCTATCAGCTGTGACATCCTCGACTCTACCCACTATTTCTTTCAATTTATAAGCCATCACAACATAAGAACTCAAAGTTGAAAAGAAATGGGGTACCTGTTCCACCAAGTTGCTTGGAGTGATCAGTTGCTTTTGCAAAGGTTCAGTTGCTAAGTCATCCACCAAGGTCATCAGCATCATAGAGAACATCATGAAGCTTTTTGAGCCAATCTCTATCAGAACGGCTCATCTCCTGCTGCTTCTCCATATCCTCAAGTGCTGCTTTGATTGCGGACAAAGTGTTCGTGAATTTTTGTAACTCACTTTTGAGAGAAAACACATACTTAATACATGGGACAGCTAAGGAACCTTCCAATACGTTTGCTATGCTCTCTACAAAGCTACGCAGAAGAGCGGCGGCCATTTCTATTTTTCTAGGACAGTGGACAGATGCTCAGTGTAGAGAAAAACTTTGAGAAGATGATGAGAATGAATAGTGAAAGGGGGGCCAAACCCCATAGGATTGACTCCAAGGGAGTACCCTTTCTCGTTTTACACCGACACACCTACCGACCCTCAACACATTGAGAGATTGAACGCACACCAAGCGTCCAAGACTGGCCCACTTTCTTTATAATGAGGATGGACTCCCCACTTGTTGAACATTCAAAATTGAATGCTGAAATTATGTGGTTAGGGCCAGCTATAGTTGAAATCTAATGTCCTAGAGCTCAATGGTCGGCTATTGTTTAGTCATGCAACAATGCAGACTTGAGTTGGTGAACTTTAGCAATATATATATATATATATATATATATATATAAGATAAATTATACTTTCATTTCATAAGACTTATGATAATTATATTAATTTTTTTAAATTATACTAATTTCTCCTATATTACTTGACAATATTCATATACTTTCTCTACTCAATTTTTTTTTAAATAGCAAAACTATTCCTTTCATTTTTTTATTTTTTAAATTTTGACATTTTTTTCATTTTCTAAATAAATTTTGATAAAAACCTTAAATTTATTTTTATATAAAAAAATAAGTTATTTACCTTAAATCTATTTTTAAATAAAATAATATCAAAAGTTAGAAAAATTAGTAAAAATTAAAAAAAATTGTAAAAAAATAAAAATAACAGTTTTGTTCATTTTGAGAAAAAAAATTAACTGAAAAAAAAATATATTGTTAGATAAAATATGAGAGGTTAGTATAATTTTAAAAATTTTAAAAATGATCAATCTATTTTATCCATATATTTATATATAATATCGGATGGCCTTATTTGCATTCCAAAAACCTTATCCGGACTCCACATGTTTTAGTGTTAATTATCAAGAAGACAATTTTTCCCTTGCTCTGTTCTACAATGTTTTCTTTGTTACTTTTTCCTCTTGGCCGGAACAGGACTTCCCCACTGTTAAGTTTTTTTATACTAAGCTATCCATCATTATTGCTCTCCCACCACTCTAATATTTAATAATGGCAATCAAAATGAATATTTAATTTATATTTTAATATATTTTTATTTTCTTTTTCTTTTTCTTTTTCTTCCCACCAACATATCTCTTTCAACTAACTTTGGCATCAATTTTAACTCCCCTCTCCATCTCTTCCCATTAGATCCTCACATGAACTGGATCCATTCTGCATACCCAAATAACTCTACAGCTCCCCTCTCTATCTCTTCCCATTGAATCCTCAAATAAGCTAATCTATTTTGTATACAGAGATGACTCTAGTGATGAGGTTGGCTCCAATGTCTAATGCCCCTCATCTGCGACACACAAATCAGTCCCTACTTTCACTGGTCCAACCGGTTTCCAGCTATAGCAGTCGATCTGGCTTGTCCAGTCTTATTTTTAAAACCATGCTGCAAACAGAGGGAGCAGGACAAGCCTCCTCCAGAAAACAACTAGACATAATGATATAACACAAACAATAATACTCTACCAAGTTTTGTATTTCAAGTGATATGCCATTATATTACTGGTGGTGCATTAAACACATTATTTAATTTTATGCCACTAATCTACTATCTTAATATATAATCATTTTTTAAAAAAAATTATTTTATTTAAGATGGAGAGAAAACACGAAGAAAATTACTTTGCAATTTTCACTCACGTGGTAGTTTTGTCAGCATCAGTATCAAATAAAATTCAAAAATATTATTAAACTCGTTACAAACTATCTTCTAGTTTGCTTCTAAGTTACACTCTAAGATATACACATACTTTGCAAAAGAAGACATAATCAAGTCAACCTGGTTACAGAAAATACAGGAGGAAGAAACCAGCAATGAGAGGAATAATAGGTCAAGGTCATAAGAAGCTAAATAAAATCCCAGCAAGTTAAAGTTCAACGGAGAATCCACCACACAAGGGGAGTGACACAAATGATTCAGAAAAAATTATCTGAGCCACTAAAAACACCTAAATCAACTCCGCAACGGCATCAATTCAGTTTTTTTTCTGAACTGAACAGGTATAACTCGCAACATTTTATAATTTACCAACAATCCATGAATGAGAATAGAAAATGATCAGTAATAATAGTCAAAAGTCTCAACTAAATCTCACAAGTATTTATTACTAAGGGACCCAACTCAGTGACTGCCATTGTCAAAGAGTAGTGTAACTTTTGTCTTCACCAAAACAATGACATACACACGCACGCACAGAGATATATATTGGGCAAGTCAAAATAGTTATTAAATTAAGCAAGGAGACATAACAATAGCCATTTTCAGCCAAAAAATATGCAGCATCCAACTAAGTGATTAGTGTGTAGGTGCGAGCGCAAAATCTGTACTTACATGAGACACAGATTTCAATGGCTGCAAGAAGCATGAAAAACCAAAGTGGAAACCAACCTCTTCACTATGAGTTGTTCAAATACTAAACAACTATACCAACAAAGATTATGTAAACTTTTGAGGAAAAATTGCAATTTTACTATCATTTAGATTTTTCTTGCTCCCACCTTTGTCATTAATTGTAATATCTCTTCGTTGACACAAATTCAGCTCCAGTGTCTGAAAATGTAGGTAGAATGGAATGTATGCTAGCTTTGACAGAATTGATAGTCAATGCAGCGAGATAGCTAGAGTAGTTGATGATGCTGCTAGTACCACTGCTTTCTATTATCATCAACCAACACTCTTCTCTTGGTCATTCCGCCACAGATAGCAAATAATTGAAGGAGAGATCTTTTAGGAAAGAAAGAAAATAATTTAAAAAGAAAAAATCTACTCCACTAACCACATTTCCCAAGGAAGAAGAAGAAGCCTTAATAATATTGTCAATGTACTTAAGGTTAAGCAGAAGCAGTAGAATGAGAAGCTAAAGAGAAGGCATTGAACAAATTGCAGCAGATCTTGGCACCCAGCAAAATCACACCTTGTAACTTTGACAAAATTTATGAGGAATAAGTCTATGTTTCCATCTCCCAACTTGGAGATCTAAGACTTTTGTGGACTAATACAGACAATGCTCTCACATTCTGCTGTGGTTAGATGCCTTACTATACTACAGATCAACTCTAGCATGACCACCAGACCTTGTGTCATAGTACAGCACCAGGCACAAAGGTACTGCTCTGCCTTTAAGCTCGCATCCATGGATTCTAGTGTACAATTTTCAAGCATTCAAGATTTAAAATGCAATGACTCACATCTAAGGTCATTTAGACCATTAAATTAATAGGAGTCCAAACCATGGATTTAAATCGTGGTCGCGATGTAAGGGTATTGGGAAATCATGTCCTGAGCTCATTGGGAGTCCTCTCTACACCATAAAAAATCCGACAATTACGCTCCTTCCATACACACCACATCAAACAACTTGATCAAACAAGGTTTTGATCAACCACTTTGCAACTTATCATCCTACCATGGTCATCTTCTAACAACTTGAACAAAGGGCCTCCCTCATAAATCCTTAAATTCTCATCACTATTGCCGCTGAAGGTTGGTTTTTTGTTTGATGATTATATATACCTTGTGTTCTTCACTAATTAATCAAGATATCCTAAAATTCATAATCTTATGGAAACATCCAAACATTAAATAAAGCATTAGCCATTACTCCATTTGAAATGGCAAGTGATTGTAAACGAAATATATGATTCCTTTTTCTTATTCTTTTTTTGTTGACAAGTATGGGTTTCATTAACAAGAGCGGGAAACGGGGGGGCACCTATGCACACGTGATGTATACAACCTCAATTCATCAAATTCATATCTTCCTAAAATTGAAAAAATATAGGATTCTCCTTCTGAGTTAGTGTTGAAAGTTCATTATATGTTACCATAACTTAGAAGGACAATGGACTTCTCAAAGTCCTGAATGCCGGACAAACTCCCTTACTCTTCTTTGCAATCTTGTATCCAATTGTCACAAGACCTGGTCTCTCATTCTCTTGAATTCTTTGTAAGGCCTATCACTGTATCGTATAAACAAAGGCCAAACATCACCCAGTAGCAGCGCAACCTTTTCATTTGGTGTAGTTACTATAATCTACCTTACCCTTGTGCACCATATAACAGATTTTTCATTCACTTGTATAGAATATAAACATATTTTTCATTCGATAATCTTTCATGGTTATCAATTCAGCTCCCACATTACCAAAGACAAGTAAATATCTTGTCTTGGGCACCATATGTTGAATAGTAAGCACGGTTACTATTCAACATTTGGTGTAGTTACTTGTCTTTTGCATATAAAATTAACCATGTATAACAATAATACTATTCAACATATAGCTGAGCAATAACAGATGCCAATGCAAAAGAAAGATAGTAAAAGCAAAATATAATAATGGAAGCCTATACCTCAGCACTTAATATTGAATAAGGAATCTACTTAAATGGAAAATAAATGCAGCAATCTGTTCTGCGTGCTTTCAGGGTAACAAAAAAAGAATAAAAATATCAACTTAAAAACAGCATATACACTAATCACTTGTATGCCAAAGAAATATCCACACTTGGGAGCAGAACGGTTGTAGCACCATCAAATAAAATACATTTTAATGATAAAATGTGTCCAATTCAATCAGAAACATCACAGTTTGCTATATCAATATAATCTACAGATTCTCGTACCGATAAGAATAAATGAACCCATCAAAAGAACACATAAGAAACTAAACTTGATCATCAACCAGCCAGTATTAATGAAAGGAGTGACAGTAGATCTCCAATGACCTAAAGAATGTAATCTAACAAGCTACTGTCTGCATAACGATCAGTTTCAGAAGAAAACAGAATGCAGATTGCTTTTGTTTAAAAGCCAAATGTACTCCTAGAGGCCGTGCAGAAGATTGGGAAGAAGCTGTACGAATTTCTTACTGTCTGCATAACAACCAGTTGCAGAAGAAAATAGAATGCAGATTGCTTTTGTTTAAAAGCCAAATGTACTCCTAGAGGCCTCCAGAAGATGGGGAAGCTGTAAGCATTTCCTGGTGCTGTATAAGCAAGTTTTGGATCTATTGCTTCTCTCAATATCAAACACTATCTCTTATTTGTTTCCTGTAATTAAATTCTTTTATACCAGTAGGTGCACTTGCAAGTCATTACGTATGAGGTAGTCTTATTCCATTAGAGCAGCAAAAGAGGTAGAAATAGTTGTTTTATCAACTTCATCCAGAGTAACTCAGACCACATTAATTTCACAAAGAACACATGTACGGATTTACCTGGAAAAAAAAACACATTCCTAAAAAAATACTTACAAAAATTAACACCACCAGGGTAGGCGAGATAAATCATCCTTTACACACTATCCAACAAAGCATCAATCATCATTTCCAAAACTGGCCACTAGCAGCTAATAAGAACTTTCTCCTATAAAAGCAAACTAAACTAAGTAGTGTAGCAAAATTTTGTGCAATTAAAATCATTAATCGCACTAAGATGCTCTTAACATTAATGAGTAATCTCCTATAGAAGACAAATATTATGCGCAATACAACTTCAGCTCATCAGCTAAAAATGGGTTCTATTCAGAGACAACGCCTAAAGTAAACCCAATGAACAGATAAGACTGAATTATCTACATCACTATACAAATAAGATCTTGTACAAAATTATTATTTTTCAGTGGCATTCATATATGAATAGAAGCGTTTAATTGAAAGGGAGGCGAAATCAAACTCAACTGTAAGTCAATTAATCAATCCAGGTACTCAAACTCATCTTCCTTGAGATGGGCGAAGAACTTAACTGAACCACGGCCTTCAATCTCCGTAACAAACGCGACTTTGAAGGGTAGATTGGACGAAATGCGCTTACCCTTCCAAATCCCAACGTATTGCTTCAACACCCCTTCCATCCCAGTCAAATCAATCTCAGGTACCCTCGGCACATGGTACACCTTCAAAGGCACCTTAACCCTAACCCTAGCTCCGATCTTGTCTGCCGCAGCGGCCGCCTGATCTTCCTCTTCTGTCGACAACGATGCCGACGTGGCCCCCGCAGACGAAGACGCTACCGACGGATCGTCCACAACTGTTGTTGAATCCGACATTCTCACCGGCGAAGTTGGGATTCTTCCTCTTGTTCCGCCAATTGGAATAGACGGTGGAGCTATGCGAACAACACTGACATGGAGGTTGCGAGAGAACATCATGGTTGGAGAGGAGGAGGTATGGGAATTCATCATCATGGAAGCATTGATAGACGGAGAGAAATGATTCACCGACGCCGGAGATGTCATCGTTTTTCGTTATGCAAGGAGTGTGGAATGTACTCTTCCAAGTCTGTTTATGCAGGTTTTTTTGTGTGGATTTAATTTACCCAGCTAACGTCTTGCCAATCCCATTTATATGGTCAAGGAATTTTCTTGTATCATATCATATGGGAATCATTCGACACGTGACTGGCCTTCTTCACTTCTTGTGTTTGTATTTCGGAAAACGTCCATGCTTTGAAATATCTCAAATTTAGTATCATGTTGAAGCTTGTGATTTGGTGGGTGAGATCATGTATGCGTATAATGCATGTATTTATTAGATTCTTAATGATAATTAATACATTTTTTAATAGTTTGTTTTTATCAAGAAATTACCATCCTAATTTACGAAGTGGATTAGATTCTTTTATAACGTGTTTGGTTTGAGCAATATTAGTTATAAGATAAATTATTTAAATAACAAAAAAAAAATGATGGTGTAATTCTCTGATAAAAAGAAAAAAAAATATAATATTTATTTAAGTGATTAGCAATAATAAAATAAGAATTCATGTGTATTATAAGATAAAGACAAAAAAGGTCATTATTAATTCTCTTTTTTTCCTTCGTGTCCTTCTGCCTTAAGCAATGTCACATTTTGAATTCGATTGCTTCACACTTAATAACTACTTTTATTAAGGTATTTAATTTCTATAAAAATCAATTATTTTATACTCTTGACTTTATTTAAATTTTAAATATATTTTAAGAACACGTCTTGTTAAAAATATGAAACAATTAAAAATTAGGTCACTTTTTTTATGAAAATACCAATCAATCACTATTAGTCGAAAAGATTACAAAAATATCATCTTAAGGGACAAAAATGAAATGACATTAACTTTGACTACTTTACGTTTTTTCTTTCATAATTATCTTTTAATGGATTTCCATAAAGATTATTTTGTCTATCATTCTCATATCTTTCTCATTCAAATCCTAAATTTTATATATATATATATATATATATATATACACACGCGTGCGCGCGTGTGTGTAGCATATGTGTATATAATATGCGTGTGTATATATTGCATATTTATTTATATGTGTATACATATTAATTACATATTCAACTAGTTATCAATCTGTAGTTGAATATAAATCAGAAAGTAGCAAAAAATGAATGAATTGTTATAAATCACAATTTCATTTTTTTAAAACAGCTATAAACAATAGTCGTATAAAATGATGCTTAAGATGTACACAATGGAAGAAAGCGTAGATTCTCACTCTCTCTTTTTCTATGTTCTCTTTATTCTTTTTTTCTTGGACTATTTATTATACTCTTTTTGTATAAAAAGAAAATATTGGTAACCACGACCTCTACTAAGTTCGTTACTTCACTTTTTCGAGCGATTCAGGTGCAACCCTCACAACGTTTAGGTTCAACTCTCTAAAACATATGGTGCAACTTATACGACGTTTGGTGTAACTCATATAATGTTGTGCACCAAATCAATTTTATTTTATTCTTCTAAACCTGGTGCAACATTCACAATGTTAAGGTGTAACTCTTTAATACATCAAGTACAACTTATATAACGTTGATTCAACTTACGTAACACTGTAAATTAATTCAATTTGATGTTATTCTTTTAAACGTGATGCAACATTCACAAATATCATAAAACATATGTCTCTGTGTAGTTTTAGCTCAATCATATATGGATTTAAGTTTTTTCATAAACAAACAATACATATCAAATCAATATCAATGCCCATTCATCCATCAACTACATTAAAAATTCAAACTCCAACAATTTGACGATGTTCCTGTCTAATTTTAGCTCAATCGTGTATGTATTTAAGTTTTCTTCAATTCAACCCTTAATAAATTTAAAATCATGGAATTAATTGGTAAAAGACGAAAAAAAAATCATCAAGTTAGGAGATAAAGTAGATCTTCAAAATTCTTGATCATTAGAGGTTGATTGTTGATGTCCTCTTCAATAGTGAAATCACACAAAAACTCTATTACCATGAGATAATGGTAGAAATTGATGTTGGGACTCCTTGAGTTTGTGTGAGATAATGATTTGTGTAAAATAAAGAAAAAAAATGTTAATTTTGTCTTTTAATAAAGGATATTTTTGTCATACAATATTTTAAAAAAATAAAATAAATTTTTTTTAATTTTTATAATATCTTCTTAATTTAACTCATAAAAATATATTTTTATCTAAATTAAAGTCTAACACTAATTAATTTTTAATATAAAAAAAGTGACTGAATTTAATTACCCTAAAAATATTCATCATATTCATCAAACAGTAAAAATTCGTAATCTACGTAAAGAACAGTCAAGCAGCATGTCCCATTAAAAAAAAGCTGTCCAAACGCTTTGAATAGTCATCTACTCATGTGTCCCAAACAAAACTACCGCCGTCGATCTCTAAAATCAATCCTGTCCATCCATTTAAAATCCCGCCCAATTCAAATTCAAATCACAACCCTGTCGACCGTTAGCCATACACCTTTGCCAGTCTTTAAACCCCTCCCTCTCTTCACTTGAACCCTGCTCTCTCTGGCTATACGTTGTCTCTCTCTCTCTCTCTGTCTCTCGCGCTCTCAGGACACCATCTCTGTGTCTTTTCTTTTCTCTTTCGTCCACCATGGTCGTCCAAAAGAAACTCCCCTTACAAACCAGCAACAACGTCAATGTGCCGGCCGCCGAAACAGCCGGATCCACCGCTGGAACGGGGAAAACGATTGAAGAAACTTACCAGAAGAAGACCCAGCTCGAGCACATCCTCCTCCGACCCGATACATACATCGGCTCGATCGAAAAGCACACCCAAACCCTCTGGGTCTACGAAAACAACGAAATGGTCCACCGCTCTATATCTTATGTTCCCGGCCTGTACAAGATCTTTGATGAAATTCTCGTGAACGCAGCAGACAACAAGCAGCGTGACCCGTCCATGGACTCAGTGAAGGTCGTTATCGATGTGGAACAGAACTTTATCAGTGTGTATAACAGTGGTGACGGTGTTCCGGTGGAGATTCATCAGGAGGAGGGCGTTTATGTACCGGAAATGATTTTCGGACACCTCCTGACGAGTAGTAACTATGATGATACGATGAAGAAGACCACCGGAGGGAGGAACGGGTACGGCGCAAAGCTTACGAATATTTTCTCAACGGAGTTTGTAATCGAGACTGCCGATGGAAGGCGGCAAAAGAAGTATAAGCAGGTATACAGATCTAGGGTTCTGAAATTTTGATGGTGGTTCTTGGTTCTTGTTCTTGATTTCTGATTATTGATTTGTTTTTGAGGATATCTACTTTTGGTAATGATTATTGATTATTCTCGATGTGGGTTTTCTTAGCGGTTTTGTGAATGTGTAGATTTAGGGTTTTACTTTTTGAATTTTAATTGTTTAATTGTTTTCATGATTTTTTATTCTTGATCTGGGTTTCTCGAGTTTGTTGTTGCTTGTTGAGCATATTTGTTAGATTTTGGATTTATCTGATGTGTTCTAAGGATCCCTGAGAGATTCTTGATATTAGGGTTTACTTGTCTGTTATACAGGACAATTATTTCTTAGTTTCAGAGTTTGTTATACAGGATTTTCTGCTTCTTCGTGAGAAATTGTTCAGGGTTTTCATTACGTAATAGGTTTTTTAGGGTTTCTGTGATGATTCAGGACAGAACATTTGTGTTTGAAACAAATATGTATGTATGCATAAATATATTCGTTTCATTTACATTTTCTATTATCTAGAGTCTTTTTGTCTGAGTTCTGTGAGCTAATCTCTACTTATGTTTTCTTCTTGGGGTTGCTCCTTTTGTTTCATCAAATACTCTCTGTTCGGCTGCTGAGAAAAATATAGGAAAGACTAGGAGAATGAAATTTTGAATCATCTGAATTCTATAGTTGTTGATTTTGGGTATAGTTCTAGTTTTCTCGTGTTCCAAGTATTGAAAATCCTAACAGAAGAACATTTGTGTTTCTTCTAAATTTTTGCCACTTCTATTTTCATGTACATATAACTGTATAAAAATTCAATTTACATTGAACTGCGTTTAACAGGGATTTCTTGTTCTTTTATTATGAAACCATGAGAATGAGATAATCTCTATTTATGTTTTGTTTTTGGGGTTCCTCCTATTGGTGCATCAAATACCCTATGTATGGCTGCTGAGAAGAATATAGGAAAGACTAAGAGATGAAACTTTGAATCATATGAGTTGTGTTGTTGTAAACTCAACAGAGCAATTAGTATTAGGCAGAGTGGGTATATTTCTAGTTTTCTTGTGTTCCTTCCAAGTATTGAAAATCCTATCAGAACATTTGGGTTTCTTCTGAATTTTTGCCACATCTTGTTTCATGTACATGTATGATATAACTGTATAAATTCAATATTGCTGATATGAAATCTTCTTCCAAAATTTGCTCATGTGCCTATCACTATTTAGTACTCTATTTTCAGTCATGTCATGATTTATGTGCAAATGCTAATGGTAAAAGTTGTTTGTGCTGATTTGAAGGTTTTCACTAACAACATGGGTAAGAAATCTGAGCCCATTATAACCAAGTGCAAGGAGAGTGAAAACTGGACCAAGGTTTCATTTAAGCCTGACTTAGCGAAATTCAACATGACTCATCTTGAAGATGATGTTGTTGCCCTGATGAAAAAGCGTGTGATTGACTTAGCGGGATGCCTTGGAAAGACGGTGAAGGTTGAGCTTAATGGGCAACGGGCCCCTGTAAAGTCTTTCCTTGACTATGTTAATCTTTACCTTCAATCTGCCTCCAAAACTAGACCAGATTCTCTCCCAAGGTTTTTATCTGACTTTTGATTACTTTCTGAAAAGTCTCATAATTTAAATCAGAATCCTTATCCAATTCATCTCATTTACTAGGATCGCGGAAAAGGTTAACGAAAGGTGGGAGATTTGTGCGAGTCTTAGTGAAGGGCAGTTTCAACAGGTATGCACAAAATGTTGTAATCAAAATATTTATTAGTATTCAGAATTGTAAATTACAAGTTAGTTAAGAAACTTACATGTTTTATTTGGATGAGTTGGTATTAACAGGTCAGCTTTGTAAATGGAATTGCAACAATCAAGGGTGGGACTCATGTTGATTACATTACTAACCAGATAACCAATCACGTAATGAGTATTGTAAACAAGAAGAACAAGAATGCCAACCTCAAAGCTCACCAAGTGAAGAACCATCTATGGGTTTTTGTCAATGCTCTTATTGACAATCCTGCTTTTGATTCTCAAACCAAAGAGACTTTGACAATTCGTCAAAGCAGTTTTGGGTCCAAATGTGAACTCTCACAAGAGTTCCTGAAGAAAGGTTTTGTCTCCTTAATTTGTTTATGCAAAAGTCTAGTCATTTAATCCTTGCGTGGGCTTCAGATTTGATGCTTGTTGGTTAATACTGTTGCAGTGGCTAAGTCTGGAGTAGTGGAAAGTCTCTTGTCATGGGCAGATTTTAAGCAGAGCAAAGATCTCAAGAAAACTGATGGGGCTAAGAGACAGAGAATCACTGGGATCACTAAATTAGAGGATGCTAATGATGCTGGAGGAAAGCACTCTGATAAATGTACCTTGATTTTGACAGAAGGAGATTCAGCCAAAGCTCTTGCAGTAAGTTGTCATGCTTTATTAAGTGGTTTCAACTCAACTTAGTTTGTTTTGTGTTTTGATGTTTTTAACAGAACTGAGTTTATGCAGATGGCTGGGATTTCGGTTGTAGGTCGAAACTACTATGGCGTCTTCCCTTTAAGAGGCAAATTGCTCAATGTGAGGGAAGCAAGCCATAAGCAGATCATGGAGAATGCTGAAATTCAGAATATTAAGCAGATTCTTGGACTCCAGCATGGGAAAGAGTATGACAGTGTCAAGTCACTGAGATATGGTCACTTGATGATAATGACTGATCAGGTTTGACAGTTAAAACTTTCTCCCTTTTGTTTGTTCTCTGTTTCTTCTTGATGTCTAGTTTGTTTGCTCGTGTATTCTTGATAACAAAGGTTCAATTTAATGATTGTGCAGGATCATGATGGCTCGCATATCAAAGGGCTTTTGATCAATTTCATTCATTCATTCTGGCCATCATTGCTAAAAATTCCATCTTTCTTAGTAGAGTTCATTACACCTATCGTTAAGGTCTGTATTGCTTTACTTGTCCCTTAGATCAATTTCAAACTAGTGGAAGTTGTAACCTTTGGAATTTGTTGTTGTACAGGCTACTCACAAAAATGGGAGGGTGCTATCCTTTTATTCAATGCCTGAGTATGAATCGTGGAAGGAAAGTTTGGGGGCCAATGCAACTGGTTGGTCTATTAAGTATTATAAGGTTTGTCTATTCAAATTTTTAAGTAAGGAACCAATTTGAGTACTTGGTAATTGTATTTATGTACCTTCTGATTGATTGTTGTTATCTTTGTACTAATAAATTTCTCCCTGGCAGGGGTTGGGAACAAGCACATCAAAGGAAGGGAAAGAATACTTCAATGATCTTGTAAAGCACAAGAAAGACTTTATCTGGGTAGATGAGCAAGATGGGGATGCAATTGAACTTGCCTTTAGTAAGAAGAAGATTGAAGCAAGGAAGAATTGGCTCCGACAATTTGAGGTTGGTGCAAGTCAGGCAACTGTTTGAAAATGAGGACCCCATTTCTACAATTCCTTCTAATTATGCCATTCAATCTTCTTGATTTGCAGCCTGGGACTTACCTTGATCAGAAGGAGAAGCTTATAAAGTACAGTGACTTTGTCAACAAGGAACTTATACTGTTTTCAATGGCAGATCTTCAAAGGTCAATTCCATCAATGGTTGATGGCCTGAAACCAGGTCAAAGAAAGATCCTTTTCTGTTCTTTCAAGCGGAACTTTGTTAAGGAAGCAAAAGTGGCCCAGTTCTCTGGTTATGTATCTGAGCATTCGGCTTACCATCATGGTGAGCAGAGTCTTGCCAGTACCATTATTGGCATGGCACAGGATTATGTGGGTAGCAACAACATAAACCTTCTTCAACCAAATGGCCAATTTGGTACTCGTCACCAGGTGAGGGAAACAAAACTTCCACTTCTTTGAATTGAAATTAAGTCACCGTGTTATTGTTTGCTTCTAATTGTAGAGCCCGTTCATTAACAGGGAGGCAAAGATCATGCGAGTGCTCGGTATGTATACACTCGGCTTTCTCCTATCACACGGTTCCTCTTCCCCAAGGAGGATGACATCCTCCTTGACTACCTAAATGAAGATGGGCAATCTATTGAACCTACTTGGTGAGATTTCTTATCAGGAGGCAGACAGTTCAGTATGGTAATGAATTTATTGCAGATGATTAAAGCTATTTTTGTTTCGTGACCAGGTACATGCCAATTATTCCAACAGTTCTAGTCAATGGAAGTGAAGGAATTGGAACTGGGTGGAGCTCTTACATCCCAAATTATAATCCAAGGGATGTCATTGCAAATGTGAGGTGCTTATTGAACGGTGAGGCCATGGAGCCCATGGATCCATGGTACAAAGGGTTCAGAGGAACTATTGAGAAAACGACAACAAAAGAAGCTGGGGTTAGCTACACTGTCAGTGGAATTATAGAGGATGTCAATGAAACTACACTTAGGATTACAGAGTTGCCAGTCCGAAGATGGACTCAAGATTATAAAGAATTTCTGGAATCTATTATGACAGGAAATGATAAAATCAAGGATCCATTTATCAAGGTAAATTTCTTTGGTGCACCTTATAACATTTTGTGATATAAGCAAATTGTATATTGTGGGGAGTTCAGAATTCTTATAGCAGACTTTTACCGGTTGCAGGATTACAGAGAGCACAATGATGACACAACTGTACACTTTCGAAATTATCTTGTCTGAGGAGAACTTGATCATGGCCAAGCAAGAGGGCTTGCTGAAAAAATTTAAGCTTACGACTACAATCAGCACAAGTAACATGCACCTGTTTAACCCAGAAGGCGTGATCAAGAAATATGAGACCCCCGAACAGAGTATGATTTTGATATTATGAGTTTAGATCTCCCCTGCATGTGTTAAAAATGAGGTTTATTTACCATTAATTTGTTTTCTTCTGCAGTTCTTGAGGAATTCTTTCACATTAGACTTGAATTCTACGAGAAAAGAAAGGCAAGTGGGCCAAACAGGAGATTCAAATTGCAGATGTTCTGAATTCTTGGTTACTTGTAATCATGGCTGCTAACTATAAATTAATTATGTGCAGAGAATTCTATTGGACAATCTTGAAAAGGAATTGTTGAGACTAGAAAACAAGGTTAGGTTCATAATTGGGGTTGTGAAAGGAGAGATCATAGTTAGCAACAGGAAGAGAGCCGATCTGTTCCTTGAGTTGAGGGATAAAGGTTTTGCACCTTTCCCAAAGAAAACAAAAACTGTAGAAGCAGTAGTAGTTGCTGGAGCAACTGATGATGCAGCAGAAGATATGGAAGAAAATTTGGAGATGGATAGCACCAAAGGAGTACGGGCTAGTGACTATGAATACTTGTTGTCAATGGCAATTGGAACCTTGACACTTGAGAAGGTTCAGGAGCTATGTGCTGATAGAGATAAGCTCAACAAAGAGGTTGATGATTTGAGAAAAGCAACTCCAAAGTCTATGTGGATGAAAGATCTTGATTCTCTTGATAGAGAACTTGACGTATGAATTGAAAGCTTATTTTATAATGATTTTTAATTTTAATCATTCTTTGTAGCCCCTTATCTTATTTTGTGCATAATTCAGGAACAAGAAAAGAGTGATGCCCAGGCAGAGGTGGCCAGAAAGGTGATGAAAAGCAGGGTGATGAGTGAAGCTGGTCTTAAGGTCTCCAAACAAGCAGCAAAGAACCCAAGGAAAAATAATAAGAAGACCAGCAATGCAGAATCTGTTCTGGAAACATCAGCTAGTTCTGCAATGGAAACTGGTAAGTTGGGAATCATAATTTCTCATCTTTAATTTATGTATGTATATGATAGTTTTGTGTTGCATTTTTGTCAGTTATTTGAATTTAACTAAGATAGATACTCTCATCTCCTTCATCAGATAACATTCCTGAGGTGATGAAACCAAAAGCCAGAGCAGGTTCGAAAAAAGCTCCTGCTAGAAAGGTCTGCATCATTAGATTATATTACAATCAAGATTGTCATTTTCTCCTTGTAGTAAATTCTTATGTTTGCAAGTTAATTTTTAAAAATTGCCTTTGTCCTACTGCCAGCAGGAGAAGCCCTCTTTGGTTTTGAAAGATGAAGATGATGAAGATGACGATGAAGTGCTTGAGCTAAAAGACCGTCTTGCTGCTTACAATCTCGAGTCTTCTCCTGATCGCTCTGAAGGTAAATTCTATATGCCACAATGATTGATATCTTTTCCCCACACAAAGTTATTGTCCATAATGTCAAGTTAAGGAAGAGTGTTTGATTGTTAGAAATATGGAATTTGGGGAATTAATTGGTATATTTTGAACGAGATTGGAAAGTTCTAGAAATCAGTTTAATGGAGTATTACTATAAAAATAAACCCTGAGTTTGTCCTGACAAAATAGTTCCCAAACTTGTTATTCTTCCGATGGAGTGGTTTTACACAGTTTATTGTAACTTCAGTTAATAATCCAAATTCTGTAAATTCCTATTCTTTTGTACAGTCATGGAAACTGAAGTGCCCCAAAACCAAGCAAGAAAGAAAGAACCCAGCAAAAGGGCTGCTGCACAGAAGAAGCCCTTATCAACTCTTACGGAGATATCTGATGACGAGGATGAGGATGAGATTAGCGATGAAGACTTTGAGCTGGAAGTGGTAGCAGTTCCAGAAGAGAAAAAGAAGGGAGGGAGAAAACCAACAAAAAATGATGCCAAGGCAGCCAAACCCCCTGCGGCAGCCAAGAAGAGAGGGAAGCAGCAGTCTCAGGTAATAGGCCAGAGGCTGATAACTGAGGTTTTGAAGCCAGCAGAAAACTCCGGGATTTCGCCTGAGAAGAAAGTAAGGAAGATGAGGGCATCACCTTTTAACAAGAAAAGTAGTTCTGTGTTGGGAATCAGCAAGGAAGATGAAGCAAAGATTTCAACAGGAACTGAAGAAAAAGCAGGCTCTTCTCCTGCAGAAAGTGCTGAAGAAATGAGTGAAGTGATTGCTCCAAGAGCTAGACCACAGAGGGCAAATCGTGGTAAGGCAACGTATGTTGTGAGTGACTCTGAGAGTGATGAGGCTACTGATGACTCCACCTTCAGTGATGAAGATGAAGATGAAGATTAGATGGACTCTTTGGTTCCTAACTGAACTTTGACATTTGAATTTGAAATCTGAGCTGATTTGTCTCTATTTCATGTTAACATTGTACCTAATTAATTGTTAGTTTCTTAACTGAAATTACCAAAATTTTATCTTTGATTGGTTACTTCCAATTGCTTGCATCTGATTGGTTCTTAACTGAGGAGTTTTTGACCGTATAATTGCTGCAACTTTCAATTATTATTTGCAAACTTAAGTAGTTTGAAGGTGCCTTACAAGAGGATACCTTTATTTTCTGAAGATGTCTTCATTTTTCTAAAAATAAAGTTCTTTACTCGTAAGACAGACGCCTGTGTGAAAGGTTTGGGAAATATGTTGCAAAGTAAGTGGCTGAGTTCGGGATATTGTTTTTTTTTTTTTTTAAATGACAGTACGGTCAAAATCTCCAATACTAAATCTGTAAATTGAGCAAATCAATGGCATATGCTGCTGTTCTTAGAAAGAAATGCATTGTAGGACTTTGCTGATTATTCACATCTTGGTACTAAATCTTTGAAAAAAAATTAAAAAAGGCATTTTTATGCCTCTAGGCTTGAAAGAGATGGCAAGGGCCCAAGCGTCGGCAGGAAAAGCATATAGCCATGGCTAGAGCCGACTTGGTAGCTCTTTTTTTTTTTTTTCCCTTCTTTCTTATGTATGACCATGTTGAGACGGAAGCATCAAGTTTTCCATGAGATTATGTTGATCTCGACAAAGAATTTTAATTTTTGTTTTTTGAAACAAGGCATCATGGAAGCATTGTAGCTGCCATCAAAATTGTCAAGGGGAAAGACCTGTATGAGCAGACAGACTCACTATAAGTGTTGAAAAGCATCTGTTTCACAACTAAGAAATCTATTTTTTCCTCTTTATTTGGGTTTATCCGTAACTAAGAAGATAAAAATTAAAATTTATACAACCTTCTAAATGTTCTTGGGATTGAGTATATCACATGCACTCAGCAATCTATAGTTGCAGAAGAACTGCAGCAAGTACAAACCGATGCCGTGTTTAACTCTGGCCAACTAGTGACTACTACTTTCATCAGGATAGAAAAGCGCAAAAAAAAAAAAAAACTCACAAAAAATTAATTTTTTTTATTATCTAAACTAGAAATTAAAGCATGCAACTCTCTTAGTTCAGTTTTTGTTCCTCAATTTTCCCTAAAAAAAGGTTTGATTTATTTAAGTTCCTTATCTAAAAGCATGATGTTGGAGCTTCCCCAGAGTATCACCAAAAGCGTTACTCCGGGAAGCAAGTAGTTTATTGGATCTAATGCCTTTCAGGTAATAAAAACTTGATCTGTAATTTCTCTTTCTAGATTGTGTCCATTAACTGGCTACTCTATTTTTGTAACACAAGGAGATGAAGCAGTGTCTGTACAGATTCTGGTTAGCAGCTAAAAAAATAAAAAGGAACCAAAAAATTGAAAGATACACCTAGAAACTTATGACCACATAAAGTGGACTATTAAACATACAACAGTATGCGAAAACTATGCCTAAAGGTAAAAATTACCTGAGATGCCGAGAGTTCTTAAGATATACTGCTGATCAGCCAATCACACGGCTAGGTTCTGTTTTGTAGCTTCCATTTTCAACAACAGATCTTTAATATCTGCTTCCATTCTCATCTTCATATTGAAATATTCCTGAAAAGCTCTTTCTAGGGCTTGGAGTTCTTCAAATTTTTGTTTGCTCTTTTTCTCAGCCTCGGCTAAATCCAGTTTTGTGATTCGACTTGTAAACTCTTCTTCAATTTTCTCATTCTTAGTGGCTGCAATGCATTTCAGGCCTTCAGCTTCTCTTCTTGCATCATCAGCGCGGTCTTGGAACATTTGTGCCTCTGCCTGTTTGATTCTAATAATGCTTTCCAATTCATCAAAAATAGGTTCCTTTTGAGCACTTCTTTGCAGATCTGAGTTCACTGTGTATTTATCGTTTCGATCACAATCAAAGCTAGGAAGTAAACTAGCAGACTTTTTCAATTGAGGAGCTTTTTCTGAAAAAATAGATTTTAGCCATACGGCTTCTTGACTAGGTCCCAGCAACCCCATTATTCCCTTCTCCTTGATTCTTGATGGATGGTTCCTTCCCAGACCCAATGGTAGTGTTGCCAGACTTGAAGCAAGTCACTTTCTGCAATCATGGAAGGGATGTAAGTAGCAACCTTTTGGTTAGGTTGCAGATTCAGTCAAGCTAAATATAGAATGAACAAGATGCATGCCCGAAAAGTAAATAAATATCCAACCCATCATGACACTTCAACAAACATGGATGATGCCGCTGTAAAAACTGGTGTATCATTCTTGATTCACCATTTTCTAATCATGCAGAATCATAAAAAACCAATGGCTTTATCAAATTCCACTCTTTCAGCAAAATCCATATGATCAGAACCATGTTGACTTTTTGAGCATGCAATGTGACTGATAAATATGACAGTGGCAAGCCATCATACTGAATGGTCCACCAGTTTGTCACCATTGATCTCAAAATTCTAATTATCAGAACCATGCTAACTTTTTGAGCATGCAAAATGTGACGATGATCAGTAAAACAAAAGATGGCAGCTACAAAATAATGATTTTAAAATGCAGTTTTACAAATGCAACGTATTGATAATGAAGCATTTCATTTAATGCAAACTTCAGCTAAATGGTAAACTGTGTATAAAGTGTAAAAACAAGGAAAAGATCAGTAACGAGGAGTTATTCCGAATTCATGCCGTCTTTATCGAATTTTGAATGGTCATTGAGTTTGACTGAAATTGATTAATTAAATTATCCCACTATTGTTCAACAATTTATGAGTATGCAACTAAAAAGGTTTTATTCTCTTTTTTTTTTTTGGTGGTAAAACAGTAAGAAGGTTTTGCACATAGGATTTTTTTTTGTCGGCTAAAATTCAGTTGGAAATATTATCAGATATGTCAGGCATGATTAAAAATAAAATAACAATATGGCAATCCTATTTTTTAGCTTGGAAGCAATAGATGATGGGATTGGGACGCTAGCTTCTACTCCATAATGGCCCCAACTTACCACTTTGGCCAGGATACTGTTACAATTAGGCAGTCATGTTATAGTGTAGGTACCTTACATTTTCGTAAATCACGTGTATTGTGGATAATGCAGAATATGCAGTTTACACAGGCTTTCTTGTCGGCAGCCCTAAAGTTGCAATATATAATGAGACTACAAAACCTTAAAATAAATGTACATTTAACCAACACAACTGCCTGACATAGTTTCAAATTTTCCATGAAAAACAATATAGCAGCACTCTAATTAGAGAATTCGGCCAATAAAAGCACCAGAGAAGGAAAAAATATTATTAGATGATTGAGGTGCACATACTTAGCATACAGAAAGTACTAAACCTCTTCAGGGTGAAGTGTTTGTAGTTTTTTTAAATGCAAAAGATTTCACTACCTATAATTTATCAAGATTTTGTACTCCAAAAATGCAAAGCATTGGTAGAGGCTTGAGGCCCATACAAAAATATATGAAATTAGAAAGTCATTCACATATGTATATGTGCATAGAAAAGGATACACCATTCCCAAACAAAACAAAGATTAACAAACAAAAGAAGTTCTTTGTTAAATACGGTTACTTACCAGCAAAGAAACTCATAATTTGATTTTGAATTTCCTGAAGGTAAGACTCGTTCGCCAATCTAGACAGCATCTGTATGGCAATGTCATGCAGTCGTTTACCTCTTACATCCTCACTGGCCCAAAATATTCTTCTGACATATTCAAGTTCCTTGGATAGAGTTTCTGCTGTCCACTGCTTCACAAAATTTTGAAAAACCTCCTTCACAAAGCCAAACATCTCAGAAGGATGATCACAAGCAACACAATGGAACTGCATCTCTGTTGTTCCTTGAGGTCCAGTTGCACCATTTCTAATACAGGATTCCCGTAGCCCACATTCTGCGTGGCACCAATGAAGACATACATCACACCCAACCCAACTACATGTATTAGATGCCATGTCGAATTTCAAGCATACAAGACACATACAAGAACTGCAGAACCCATTCTTCTGCACACAAACCTTGCACTCGCATTCATCCACAGGCAAGAGATTCCTACAAGTGAGATTCCTGCATCTTAAGTTCAGAAAGATCTCTGCCAAATCAGAAGATGATATGTCATAATTTCGCTGAAGAAATTCTTGAAGACCAGTTTTCAGAGCCACCAAGATTTCCAATTGAGCTGGATGTGACTTCAGTAGCATCTCCAAAGCAACGTCAGATCTATTTTGCAGTGCTTTCTGAAATGCACATAGTTGCCTCCGCTTACCTGTATTTAGAACGATGTCACGAACAGTCTCCTTTACACTTGCTATAGATTGTCCTGTCATTTCACTAAATATTCTAGCCATTACATGCAGTGGTTCATAAACTATCATGTTGATAATTGGCTCAACAAAATCAGCTCCACCCACTAAAAGTCGCTCCTTTTCATCCTGGTTACTGCTCCTGTATGAACTACCACCATTCTTCTCTCTCATTACCTGCTTCTTTTCTTTATTATATTCTGATTTTGTTTCATGAGACCCACCACTCTGTGAAAGGGATCTAATGTCATTCTGGTTCCTCGATTGTGTTTCCAATAACTGTTTATGAATACTTAACTGCCGATCCAGTTCAACAGATATTCTAGAGCTTCCTTCTGCAACTCCAAGATGATGTATATGAATGGCCTGACCATTTGAAATACTTTGTGAAGCTTGAGATTGATGATAAAAGCCATTTCCATTTGATAATATACTTGGATACATTGGAACTTCTTTGTTCTTGTGCTTATTTGAAGATTGACCCAGCCAATCTGCAGGGGAAACTTGATCCACACCCTGAAATATAGGGCGACTACCAACAGAATGTTCATAATTATCCAAAGAATTCTGTGCAAGGGAACAGCTTGGGTCGTGGGTAAAGGGCTGAGAACCTGAGAAAGACATTGAAGCAGTAAATCCATCAGAATTCGTGCAAAATGCGCTAGGAATGGACTGCAAACTCCTTGTATGACTAGGGGAACCAGGAGCCTGGACTGTATTGTGGGAAGCAATGGGTAAAAAAACATTTGGTAAGCTAAGAGAAAGTTCAAGTGTTTCAAACGCCAGCTTTTCATTTTTAGGCTTATTAAGACGCAGAAAATCTGATTTGTCCGACTTTTTAACAGAATCAGTGAAGAACAATTCAAAGCCCCTGGTACTGGGTCCTACCATGTCATTGTAACTGCAAGTTAACAGGCTTCTTGATTCTCTTTCGGTCCTCGCAATATCTTCTGCAGAATCAGTGACATTAGAGGGTGAAACAGCCAAACTCTTGCCTTTGTCCTTGAAATTTTGTGTTACTTTCTCCGATACGAGGCGCAAAACAACTTCAGGTGCTCCATTTCCCTCCGTGACTCCCTCATTTTGTTCAGGTAAATTGAGATTATCCACCCGGACTTCAAGATCTATACCCTTTTGTTCCTTATGTTCTTCTCCCCAAGGCAGTGAATTCTCCACCACTGTATCCTTAGGTGAAACAGCCACACTCTTGCTGCTGTCCTTGAAATTTTGTGTAACTTCCTCCGATATGAGGGGCAAAGCAACATCAGGTGATCCATTTCCCTCTGTGAGTCCCTCATTTTGTTCAGGTAAATTGACATCATCCACCTGGACTTCGAGATCTATACCCTTGTGTTCCTTATGTTCTTCTCCCAAAGGCAGTGAATTCTCCACAATTGTATCATTTCTTGCTTCCTCATTACAATTGCTATTTTCCACAGCATGCTCTTCGTCCTCGCCACCTTCATTATCTGTGGTGGTTCCAATTACATCTCCACTGCCACTTGTCTCGTGGATTGAATTGTTATCACAATCTGGCAACTTGTCGACTTTCTTCACCACAGCTTCCAAGGGTGAAACTTCTGGTTTCTCCTCGTAAAGACTCTCTTTATTGAACTCTATCTTTTCTTCATATGATGATTTTGCCCCATTCTCCAAAAGCTTATTCTCAACTTGATACTCACTCTCAAGCACCTTTCGATCAGGGTTCAAGCCAACTGAAGCTTGCTCTTCAACTGCAGGCTCAACTTCAGGAGCTGTTTCAGGATCAGGTTCCAGCTCCCCTTCTTCCATTTCACCGGTATTACCACTCTCTACCTGCAAGTCTTCACTCTTCTTCACCTCAAAACTCATTGATTGCTCACTTCCAGAGTCCTTCGACCAAGGTGGTGACTTTGCATCTCTCAATCCCTGTGGGGACCTAACCTTCCCTATATCAGCTGGTGCCACCCTACTTCGTCTAAAGGAATCGCCACCACTCCCAGTACCTTCGTCAACATCTTTTCCTCCAAATCTCCACCATGACGAAACACTCCCCTCCCGCCGTGACTGTGACCGATCCCTCTCTGACCTAAACCCCTTCGGAAACTCTCTTCTTGGCCCAAAAAGGCTCTCTGACCGACTAAACCTTTCTCCAACATATTCACCCCGTGGCGAAGAGCTTAGAATCCCCCTGCCAGTGCCATCCCTGTACCGATCGTAGCTCTTTCTCCTATCATAACCATCTGCAGCATAATCTGATTGTTTCCGAACTGATCTCGAACTTTCACGATCATCATCTAATCGATTATATCGAGACGATGAGGAAGATATACCCTTTCTTCCATTTTCAGACTTGTAATAAAAGCTCCGACGAGACAAAGAACGACTCAAATTTGAATCTTCATCCCTTCGAACCCAATCTTTACAAACACCCTTGTCTCCATATGAATCAAGATTATCACTTGACCTCAATCTCTTCATACTTAATACACAAAAACAACCAAATAAAACCAAACTTTCAGATAATCAAACTAAATTGCAACTTGATTCCTTAGTTTCTTTTCCCCAATGCAACACAACACCCACCTCTCCAACCAACCAAACATCATCAGTAACTACTGAGCTCTAGGCTTCGTTCTAAATCACATAAAAACAACCATATATATAGCCAAAAAGGAAGCATCAAACAAGATAGGAAAACACTTCAACCCTAGTTTTTTCCCAATATTCACCAAAGACCCACCTCTCCAGCTGAACCAAGATCAGCTCCACTTATTGTTCTCGACGTCTCCAAAAAACAGATCAACAAGCAATACTGAGCTCAAAAAACCCTAGATTCGAGCTGAATATAAGATGATCAACTTCAGCCACTTATATCAAGAACCCCATCTAATTTACAAGATACCGCTTAATCTGGCTATTTATAGCTATATACAAAGCAAGCTGCAAACAAAGATTGAACTCTGAAACTCTAATCTAGTTGTAGAATGACGTATAAAGATTGAAACTAGGTAAAGACGAGAACTCAGACTTGAAGGCGAAAAGAGACAATTGCCAGGGGTGAAGGTTACAATAATTTGGCGGAGCCGGTCTAGGGCAAGGCGGCGGGGGTCTTCTGAGTTCCGGCTAGAGAATGTACAGAACGTTGCTGTTGAGGCTTAGGCCGCTTAGCTATCAAACTTCCATGAGAGAGAGAGAGAGAGAGAGAGAGTGAGAGGGAGGGAGGGAGGGAAGTTCGGCGGGAGAGGAAGTGGCTTATTTGTGGATTTTAGGAAAAAGCTTTTATTTTATGTCAGTCAACGCAGTTTTAACTACTGATTGAAGATGGAGACTTGAATACGCAAAGTTCGTAGAACGCATCGTCCAACTTCGGGAACCTGGAAAGCTAATGTAAGAAAATGACAATAAAACTCAAATCGGTAAATTACACTACTATTTTTATAATACTCTTAATAATTATATTATATATTTTAAAAATTTTTTAAAATTATATTATCATTTTTTATTTTATTAGATAATATAATATTATATTTTTCAATCAAATTTTTTTTTAAAATAATAAAATTACATTTTCAAGTTTTTTTTTTAATTTTTAAAATTTTGACTAATTTTTTATTTTTTAAATAAATATTAAAAAATATTAAATTTATTTGTATATAAAGTAATAATAAAAGCTTAAAAAAATTGATCATAATTAAAAAAATATAAAATTAAATAAAAGAAATATTTTTGTTATTTAAAAGTAAAAAAATTTAACTAGAAAATATATTTATATATTTTTAAATAAAATAAAAAATTTAAATATAATTTTCAAAATTTTAAAAAAAAATTAACGTAATTATCAAAAATAATTATAATTTATCGTTTGGACTCACAAGACCGTCAAATGTTGAGAGAGCAATGCCCCGAAAGTGAGTACCCTACTCGCTCAAGCATACGGCTAAATTAAAACTGGTTAACAAAGTATAACACGATACGATATATTACACGCGCCAGTATAACATGCAGAGTAACTTTTTCATCAACCCCTGTCCATGGAAAAAGACAGACAATTTGACTTTTTCAAAAATCTTTGAAACTTTAAATTTTTAGAATAATAATTGCTTGTTTGACGATCTGTTTTTCATGTCAGTCAAACAGTATAATATGCACCCAAGTTTGAAATATTTTCACTATTTGCATTTTTCTCTCTATTTACAAACGTTCAAGTGCTAAAAATGTTGCGTGACAAAAGTAACACCAAAAAAAAAAAAAATTTAACTCATTTAAATTAGTTTTACATTTGTAAAATAAATAATGTTAAATTGATAATTTAATTTTAAATATAAATCACATATAATAAACTGATTTGAATAGGAGAAAAGTTTCTCGACTTTTTTTCTATCTTATCCATGTTGAGGGAATTTGTAATAGCCTAACCTAATTAAATAAATATATTATGATAATAATGTGTTTAGGCTTAAAATGTGAAAATTAAATTACTCGATATATTAGAACGACAATCATAAGTTATGAATAAAATTTAAGAAATGAGCAAGCGATATTCAATTGTCCAAAAAAGACACGCAAGTCAAGAAATGACCAAAATAATTCAACTTCGAAGCCAAAATGAAAAAAATAAATTAAAAAAAGAGAGAAAAATTAAAATTAAAACAAAATGTATTATTAATAAATATATATATATATGTATGTTTATGCATATATATAGGATTAAAAATATATAAACAAATATATATATATAGATGTATATATATTTAAATGTGCAGCCTTGTGTGCTGGTGAGTTGTGAGTGTGTGATTAATTGTGTGTGCCATGTGGACATGAAGCATGCAACAGGTGTAGAAACGAAAAGAAAAGAAGAGAGTAGAAGCTTTGGGAAGTAAGTAGAAGCATTGAGAAGATTATGAAAAGTTAAAGAAGAATTTAGAAGAAAGGAGCAGAGGAGAGAGAGAGAGAGAGAGAGAGTGGAGACTGTTATGCAACCGTATGTGCGTGTGTGGGTGTTTTACCGTTTAAATAAAACAAAATATAATTAAACTAACTGAATACAGAAATTTAGAACCAACAGAAAAGAAAGGAAAGAAAAACAAGAAAAGAAGAATGGAAGAAAAAGCAAGGGAGTTAGGAGCTGCGGCAGAAATTTAAAATCATCTTTTTGAAAGATGCTTTCAAACACATCTTTTAAAAAAATAATTTCTTAATAAAAAAATTTTAAAAACATCTTTTTGAAAAAAGAATTAAAAAAAAATATATATATATTATTTAAAATCATCTTTTATAAAGACGTTTTCAAAAACATCTTTTTAAAAAATATTTTTAAAAACAACTCTAATCCCGTAAATAGGTTTAAAACAAAATTAAATTTTTTTTTCACCCTACTCCAGTGTTTTGCTCGTCTTTGTTAGTTTTCCATCACATTGACTAATGAAGAACCAATAAGAAGCAACCACGGGCAACATTTATTGTACTCAAAATTTGGACAGCATTAGTCTTATTACGAATGTGAATGTGTGTCTATATATATATATATATATATATCCAACTTAAAACCTAAGGTATTTTCAGGTTGCACGGTCGTAACTATCATATTCCATTATCTCTAATTCACTGATGGTAAATCACATTTTTCATCAACACTAATTAAAGGGCAATTCTACATTTTCTGGATGCGAAATGACACTAATTATTTTTGACAGAATTTGAAGGCAGATATATTTCGAATGGAATCACTACTCAAAATCAAACAAAACTCGAAGAATTACATAAATTTGGACAACATCAAAATGATAATGAAACATCAGAACTCAATATTTTTAAGTTCTTGGACGTCCTAAAATTGAACCACCAAACACACAATAAAAGTCCTTCTGAAGTAATGTATACCGCAGGAGCAATTAAACATTGCAAGAACAAACAAAACAACAAACACAAGCAGATTTAGAATCATAAAACACAGCTAAAAAAACTGTCATCCACTCAAGCATTAGAATTTCCTAGAATATATCTAAGCACGTTCTAGGATGAATTCAAAATAATACATGATCATCGGACCCATATTTGGCAACCAAAGTTTAAATTTGAGATAAGAAGTCAACAATTACACTTAAAGTCATCTCAAATTATTCACTGCATAAATTAAATACCTTATAGGGCATGCCTGTTTACTCCAAAGCTTGGATCACTCAGTTTTGTGCCTTTCACGCTTGAAAAGGCGACAGAATACTGACAGTAGCCATTGCCAAATCAGGATCAGCCAATTAGTTCGCTTGGGTTTTGGTTCCGGCCTTGGTCCAAATAATCCTTTGTAGAGCTCCTTCTGCTTCTGGTAAACAGCCTTTTCATGTTCTGCAAGCAAACGTAATTCCCTCGCAATTGCTTTGTCTTCAGGAGCATATTTACGTGCCTTCAGGAAGTCTTCTCGGCCTGCATCTGTCTGACCAAGTTCTGCTCTAGCTTTTCCTCGTCTGAACAGTGCTTTGACATTGTTTTCATCCTCTGCCAGTACCTATTTGAAAGTTTATCCATTTTTAGATAGTTACATAGCTTCAACGCAATGATCATTAGTGGAGTATAAAATGAACAAAAATGAGAGAGAGAGAGAGAGAGATTGATTGATTTTAGTGCTTGTTTCAAAGATGACATTTATCGGATCTCTAAAACAAGGCCAGTTGGCAAATAAAAGCGCAGGTGTCAAACTGTGAAAAACAAATGGAATTGTCACTCCTATATATGCAAAGTTTCAAACTAGAGTGAGAACTATTATGTGGGATCTTTTGTGGCATCTGCATGTTGCAGTCCAAGTCCAAATGCATGGAATCAGAAGACAAGTTGCAGAAACTAACAAGAAAAGCAAACTGTAGTTCTGGTAGCTTGCAAACATCTGGCTATGTTCTTGTCTACATATAATGGGAGATCGGCTCGGGGCTTGGACCAATGCGGATTGGGGGGGCGGCCAAAGCCCGGGCTGTTGATATGCTCACGGAGACACCGTCCCTGCGATCGTGGCAGGCAGCGCATGCCTCTCGGCGTGCCTCGCAGCATCTGCACGCTCCCGGCATCAGCCTGCGGGCACCCCATTTGGCCCATCTTGAAACACGGACCAAGGAGTCTGACACGTGTGTGAGTCAACGGGCGAGTACACCCGTAAGGCGCAAGGAAGCTTTGGCGGGAACAGAATCACCCAAAAAGAAGGGAACTAGATGAGGGAGTTAAGAAGGCAGAAAAAAGGTTAAGAACAATTAATCAAAAATACTGAATAATCCATCATAGTTTCAATTCAGGGATCAGCAGATCGAAGAGCATTGAAAGATGCACTCCTGAGCATAAAAATAGCAAAGCACAAAAAATTGAGGATACATGAAATACGTGAAGGCGGCGCCACTGCAACCAACCCCACCCCAAAAAAAAGTAGTGTATGGATCCGCCACTACTTATAATTGACAAAAATGGAGGATAGTGTCATAGAAGGATGACAACATTGAATGGAGGACCAATTTTTTCCTTTCAATATGCGACTTAAACTTGATCATATTGAAATTTTAAGCTTTTGGGGATGGTTATACACAAGTTAGTCTTCAAGTTAACTAAGCATGAAAGAACTCCAATAGTGTTTTCCATGCATTGTATGCTACTGACAAATAAAAAAGATTTTTTTTAAAAAAGGACTGAATGAATTTACTAAACAAACTACTGTTTATACAGGCCTCTATTTTTGGATTCTCAAACAGGCCCAAGGATTCTTCAGAATGCAGTAGCTGAAGGTAAACCAACCCAGAAAATTGTAAACGTAAATGCAGTATTCCATGAATTGTTTACGTACAATGCTGCATTGGCCAATGGCTTCTTCATAGCGCTGGAGCTTTATCAGGCATGCTGCCATGTTAAGGTGGCAAGGGTTCTTTACTGCCAAAGCCATGTCCCGGTACTTTCCAAACAACTGGAACATGAAGTCATCACCCATATATGCTATGGCCTAACGCATTAAAAAAAAAAAAACACCACAATAGGTAAAGAGAAGGGAAGAAAATCATTCAAATCCACAACAATCATGAATGATAGAACATAACACTCAAGAACAAGATTTTGTAACCATTTCATACTGTTGCATCGCCAACTCGAGTTTCTCCTCCTTGAATAAAGCATTTCCGTCCATCTTCCTTCTATCTGCTGCTCCAATCCTCTCCTCCACTGTCATGTCACCACGTGCTTTCCCCTAAAAAAATAGAACTCAAAGAATTAGCACTATCAGCACTCTTAAGGAAGTCCAACCCATAATAAGTTTGTGGACAACTTACTTCTTTGGTTTCATCAAAACCAATAAGTTCAACTTCATAAAAAATATCTGCCATGGGTGGAACATTTGGGAAAGAGAAGCTTCCTTCTTTCCCATAGCCTAATTCCCAACCCACGTGTAACAGGGCACGTTCACCAGACTTCATGCTGGACACACCAATAGCCAATCCCATCATTTCATTCTTCTCTGTTGCAAGAGCAAGGGACGCTTCTTGTCATACTCAATCAGTTCAACAAAAGCTTATACTGAAGAAGCAAGTGGCAACCGAAGACCACAACTCAAACCAAAATGATATCTATGATTCAAATCAGTTCCAGAAAGTGATGCGCATAATCGAACTATTTACCTAAAATAATCACCATAATATCAAATGATATAGTGACTTTGTGCATAAATAGGAGAGAGTTATCTCGAACAATAATGATGTAGCCGCCAAAATCAGGTTACTCAAGGAACGAGCCATTTATACACAGAAAAATTAGAAAATAACAAAACCAAAATTATTTCAAATACCTTTTCCTAAGACCAACTCAATTAGTCGTTGTTCATGCCATATGTCTTCAAACTTGTGCTGCGTGCTTTCAGTCCACGCCTTGCACTATCACAGAGACATGACAATGAATCAATTTCCTTTCTATTCAATAACGATTACACATGGCTCTACTTATAAATCAATGGATAGATATGAAATAACAGAGAAGGAACAAAGGAAAAGAAAAAAAATATGTCACTATCACCTAAATCTCCTACAAATTCTTAATCATATTACATTCAAAAATAATCCCACTAATTAGATTCACACATGGTTTTATGCCTAATGTTCAGAATACACTGTCAAGTTAGCATTTCTTCATAAACCTCCCGCAGGACAACCCTGATGGTTGGATGATTTTGGAAGAGATTTGGTAATATCCCCAATATCCCAGCCCCATGGGCCTCTGACCTATCCAAAAAAAAGATTCCCATAGGACAGAATAATCCAAAATTCCCTTTCCAAAAGATTAGAACTTATTCTGCAGTAGGAGTCTCAAGCATTAAGAAACAGAATATAAACAAAACCAACAAATGACAACTAGTTCTCATTGTCAATCAGCAGTAATTCTATGGTACCATAAGTTTGGTTGCTCTGTAACTTATGGAAGGAAACTGAGTGTACTATATCGGCTCCATCAAGCATAGAGTAATACATATTGACAATTTAAGATTAGGAGGCTGAAACAAACTCATCCATGAAAGTGCTTACTAGCAAGTATGCAATCAAATCTTCATATGAACAAAAGGCACAGATTTTGTGCACTTCATAATTTAGAAGAAATGCTTGAATTTTATCATTTCCTTGGGGTTGCACTGTGCACTTTCACCTATGATAGAGTATCATAAATATTTTAAGGAAGTGTGAGTAGCACAAGAGATATCTATATAAATAGAAAATTCAAACTTTTTTTGATCATGAGAAATCTCTAACTTATAGATCAAGATTGAAAACAATTTTTGATTTCTAGAGGAGCAATTAGGATTGGCCTGAAAATTTTTTGCCATTTATTTCACAATATTTTGGTTTGTCCATATGGTAGTGTGTCATTCTTTTTCTCCTTTTTTTTGGGGGGGGTATGACATTGAAGTTATTGTTAGAGCACCTGGCAGCCGTAGCCCAAAATCTTCTTAACCATTTGTTCCAAAGCAATAAAATTCAATAAACATGGTGCGTTTTAAATGGGCCCCTTAATTGTTTTGATTGGCTTTCTCCATGCCCTTAAATAACACATTCATCAAGATTATTATGATTGCAATTTCAAAAATAGACCACAAAAGGTCTAATAAATGGTGGAAATCTGATACACAAATAAAGAGAAAAAAATAAAAGAAAAGAAAGGCAAGGCAAGGCATGTGATGTATATAATGTATGGGGATTATGGCATTATCTGGGGGGCAAAGAGAAAAGAGGTTGATTAACACTCACAGAAAACATGTGAAGTAGTGTCACAATATGGACTTACAAAAGCATGTTGAATATTTGGATGGCTTTTGTCCATGACCTTCCTTGATAATTTGTTTTGTCACTTTCTCATGAAGAATTTCCACCACAGAATCAACTTTTGGAGGTCCACTATCATCTTGAGGAAGTTCTCCATGCACAAATGAAGCACTTTCAGCAATGATTTCGTTTTCACCATCTGGACCTGAAAAACATTGAAGATATTATTCATTTGCACAATATTTCTTTCTTAAAGCATAAAAATTAAAATTACATAATCTATTTTGGAATTCCCAAAGGAAGGAGAATAATTTTGTTCTTCTTACTCTTCATACCCAGCGCAGGGCGGGCTTAGTGTTAATGAAAAAGACAAGAAAATGAGTTTTCTAACAAGTATAGTATATATAATTACTATTTGATATCACCCTGAAACCAAGTAAATTTGTTCGGGAAATATTAACAACTTTTTTTCTGATCGGACAACATCTCTGGGGTATTAAGCATCTAAATTTGGATCACTGACTGCATGTCCCGAAAACAAACAAAACTGATTACTTTTTTTTTTTGATCGGTAAAAGCTGATTACTATTTAAACATTATATATTTCCATCCACAAGTTGTTATACTTTTTAAACATTATATATTGCCATCCCTCGTAAAGATGTGCTTAGTTTTATTAACATAATTGGAAAATGAAAAAGGAAAACAGATCATAATATAGAGGGCAGAAAATCAAGTGTATAATACTTACAATACATAAAATATAGTTCACATACCAATATACAATTCATTGCACTGATTTTGTAGTGTACATGGAAATCAAAACATATAAACTCACATCACTCCAACTTACACCAAAACGTGTTATGCATTCAGAATATAGTAAAACTTTTAAGTTCCAATTCTGAATTTCTAAGTTCATCATAAATAACAATATCTATATTTGCATTTAACTTTGTAAATTTGTAATAATTTTCTAGTCATGTAAGCGGAAGCAGATGAGGAAAATCTTTTATTGTTGTCGTACAAGAGGTAGAAATCCAAATGAAAATTAAAAAATAACAATACTAAAACAAAACCTTTTCACTTTAATAGAAACATCATAATAATTTTCTGAAATTAAATTAATAAAAAACTTCCAAACAATCAAATTTTGAATTTATGATATATAACAAATGCAGTGTCTATCACGTGGTACCTTTAAGAAAAAAGAAAAAAAAACCATTTATATAAGAGAAATATTGTTTTATGTACATATTATTTTATGCACATGGATGCTATAATTTACTTGAAGTTCCTCACGCCACTCTTACTAGGGAAGCCAATCCTTTTCTATTTTGCAGCAAAAGGCACGCCCCCCAGCCCTTCTAATATTTGTTATCTATTTTCCGAATTCTGATTGACCCTGGATTGTGCTCATGAGTTTGTGTTATATCATTATGTGTTAAACTGAAAAAAGAAATAAGCTATTAGAATTTTCTTCAATTTCTTTCAACTTGTCTGGAGATTTTTTATTTTTCAATGCATTATGAATATAATTGCAAATGCATGTGAAGGATAAGTGAGGAAATATAACAAAAGCTAAGAGCAATTGGTGCTTGTGTGGGTGCGTTCTTGAGCAGTAAACCTAATGGAACAACTGCTACATCCAGGTACGTATCAAAACAAAATATTGTATGCGATGCAATGGAAAAGCCTAAGTAAGAACGACCATATTGGATTTAACTCAAAAGAAGTACCCAAAGAAAAGTCAGTGTTGTTTTAAAATATTCGTGGAGGCATACAGTTTATTGGTATTCCCAAAGTTGCAAACTGTTTGGAATAATAGCTAATGTTGTATTAGCCAGAGGTACAATTTCATGAATGAGAATCCCTATGTTGAAATCGGTCTTCTGCTTTTTGTAGAAGTACCAATCGGTTGCATGTGTTTAAAATGCGTAAGCACAACCACAACCAATAGGATGAGTTTCCTTATCTATAAGTGGCATTGGCCTGCATTTATAGCAGGCCCTTCTGCCATCGACTGGCTTACAAGGGATTTGGCCTTAATTTAGAAATTTGATGTCACACTAAGAGCCAATCATGGAATAATCTCAAACAAAGACAGCTCATGACTTAGCATGTAAAGCCCCTCCAAATAGGAGGGTCTAAGGCTTGCTTTCTTAGGTCGTTTTATTATATATAGCTTATTGTACCATAAAGACAACCAAGCATCTCCCATAATCTTGTTTTTGAGCTGAATTCCATGTTTGAAAGAATATAATTCCTGAACAGGGAATCACTAAAATGTAAATTCAATCTGAATTTGCACAATTCTGCATCTGAGATAATGATTGTGGCATTATTTTTTCAGATTTTCTGATTCCTAAGGAAAATGGGTGTTCAATTTATCCAAACGAAAGATACAAGAAGTAGAGAAAACAGCAAACTGGAATATCATAACGTCTTGAAAAATGTTAGAATTTGATGGATTACCAATTGTTTGATTTTCTTGCTCCTGAACCTCCATCATTTTTTAGATCGGCAACCCAAACTATCTCCTCAAAACGCTGCACAGAAATTCAGAATGGAAATATTTTAGAAGTAAAATAAAAATCAAATTAAGTATAAGAACATCAGAGCAGCTTAACTTGTTGGCAATACAGTACAATTACGAATACGGCTTTTAAAGAATGGAAAAAGAAAAAAGGAAAAGAAAATTGCGACAATTTAAGCACTATTTGGCTGCTGAGAAAATGAACGTATAGAAAATAAATAAAAACTTCGACTTTTAGAATATTTAAGTCCCCGTAAAAACAAATATCATATTCCAACTGAGCTAATTGCAACAACTTTGCTCGGTTGAGTTCATTCCATTTAGGAAACAATAAAAACAATAAGATCCAAATTTTACTTCTTATTAGTTGCTTTTCTTTCGCAACATTTTCCCAGCACCCAAACAAAGTGTGAAGGAGAAAATTGCATCACAATTACTAAAATAAACACACAATCGAATATCATGCAATTTTATACGAAGAAGAAACGAAGACATGGATTGCTGAGTTTACCTACTGGGATTGGATCTGCCGACTAATTTTCAGGGTTTCTATTTTAGAGAAGCTTATGACTTTTTATGATCAAAGAAGATTCTAGAGAGAGAGAGAGCGAGACGGAGAGAGTAACAAGGGAAATGGATGAGTTAGTTGTGCTATTAATATTATATATAGGCGGAGACAACGACTACCGATAGGCCTGATCTCCAAAATAGACAAGCCCAAAGATTCTCTGCAGTGCAGCATCTCCCGCTCCAATTCTCTCTCTCTCTCTAGTTTATTTGTTGGAATTTTTGACCGGACCCGAGTATTTTTAAAATTTATTGACCCGACCCAAGTCTTTTTCAACTTATTTTTCGAACCCAGGTAGTTTTTAAAAGCGTATAAATCTTATACGCTTTTGACCCCCGTCGTTTAAAGAGCGTAGAAGATTATTACGCCTTTAAAAGGCGTATCAATCTTATACGCCTTTAAAAAGCGTATTAATTTCATACGCCTTTTAAAGGCGCAGGATTTTAATACGCTTTTAAAGGGCGTAGGCTTTTTATTATATAGGCTGAAGTGTGGAGATTTGTTTCTCACACAGAGAAACTGTGAAGAGAGAAAAGCCATAGCAACGAAGAAGAGAGAAAAAGCCCTAACTTCGAAGAAGAGAGAGCCGTCGTTGAGAAGAAGAGGGGCCCTAACAAGTTGTGCTCTAACCGAGAACGGTCCCTGTTTTTGGGAGACCTTTGCTGGTATGTATTATACATTGCCTCTACTCTGAATCTCCTCTCTTTTGCTTTCTTTACATTTATTTCTTGATCCGTTTTGTTGTTAGCTTTTCTGGGTTCATTTTATTATTATTATTATATACTTTACATTACATTTGTTTTTTTTTTTTTTTTTTGTGTTGAGCACTGATAGTGAAGTTCCTTTTATTCCCTTTTGACTCACACTACACTCACCATCAAATCTTTAGCCGACATTACAACAACCCTTCTTAAGCTTATAAATTTGGAGGTTTCCTTTCAGACCTTGTGTGTGCGTACATTGTTTCTGAAGCTATAAAAACTTCAAAACAAGCAAAAGGGTTGCTATATTTCCATCTTAATCATCCAATGCTCTGGCCATTTTGAGTTTTCTGCACTATTATTCTCGTGGGTTACTGAAGCTTGGCCCGTTTCGTCTAAACATGAGCCTAAATCTTTGTGTGCGATTTCTATAATGTAATGCTGCTGTGAGTTTTCGTTCTTGGTTGTATTATTATTCACATGGAAATATTAGCTTGTTTATGAGGATGACGAGAAACTCATACTTGTGGTTGGCAATCTGAAATTTTTTTTTTTTATTAGTGCAATCAGAAATCTTAATTAAGATTCATTTGGCCTTGTTCCCTGAAGGCTGTTCAATTTAGATCAGGGAGTGCTGAATAGACCTTGTGACTCAAATTATACCTTTGGCAGGTTCCAAAGCTTTTATTGCATAGACTTGCTCCCAATGCTCGTTACTCTCTATCGATTGATGGAAAACTAAAGCTTGTTGTGGATCCATATCAAATCCTTGAAAGGTAAATATGGTATTTTGTTCATTCTTCTTGTTTGTCTTGTATATAGGAAGGTAGTTTAATATAATATATTGAGATGAAAGCATTGCAATCACCTATTTGATGACACTTGGTCTTTTTAGCTCTGTGATGCCTTCCTAAGTTAAAATTTTTGTGATTATAAATTATAAACTAGTAAATTAATAATGAAGTTCCACACTAAAAATAATGATATGCTATTGTCCATGTTACTAATGAACGTAGATGCAGTGACGTTTTCTTCCTTTCCTGTGAGCTATTAGGTGTTTTACTATTCTTTTTTATTTTTCCACCTACAGTTATAGATTTTTGTGATTATAAATTGTAAACTAGTAAATTAATAATGAAGTTCCACACTAAAAATAATGATATGCTATTGTCCATGTTACTAATGAACATAGATGTAGTGAAATAAGTTGAAAAGGGCTTGGGTCGGGTCAATAAATTTTAAAAATACCCGGGTTGGGTCAAAAATTAAAAGAAAGCACATAAAACAATATAAACAAGTCAAATCAAATCAAATCAAACTAAAGAAACATGTTCACCAACTTCACAAAACACATTTATTAAATTACAGAAAAATAACAACTAAGATTAGAATTAATACCATACACTTTTCAACTTAGAACAATTTCAAAAGTAAGATCCGTTTTTGAATTCAAAAAATTAATTTGAAAGTTGTCACAGTATTTATTTATATATATATATATATATATGTTTTAATGACTTTAAGTAGCATATAGTATTTTAATAATAATATTTAAAAAATTTTTTATTTAATATTTTAATATATTTTTTTTTACTAATTTATCTTTTTCTCTTTTTTTAAACTAATTTTTAGATTCACTCTCGCATAATATATATGTCTACATTCACTTGATTATTATTCTTAGCTTGATCCAAAATGGGTGTCATAATAGTTGCTCTCTTAGAAAATGAACAACACAATAATGAGAGTCATATTGACAGTTGAAGGGAATGAGTCATATCTTAAAACCACTTTTAGAATTGCTCTTAATACGTCAAATATTTGGACAACCGAGACTGAAACCAATATCATTTTATTTAGGATAATGCTTAGTTTCAAATTAAATAAGATAAATATTTTTTACTCTCATACGTATCATAATTTTAGTGAATTATACACACATTCATATATATATATATATATATAATGTGATTATTTAATTTTAATAAAAAAATATCAATTAAATAAATTAAAATATAAATATAAATTATATATATAACATATTATAATTAAGACACATAATTAATTAATATGCTATTCCCCACTTAGGTTAGGCAAGAGTAACATTATTGGGAACTTGGGGTACCTAACTAGAAAAAAGAAATATATGGAGTCACGGCTTTACTCTGTCTGTTTTCTCATCTCACCTCGGGATCGAGTAGATATGGGCCCCACATCATAGCACGATAAATAAATATATATCATCGAAGAGTGCAACGGAACACTTGACGCCGAATTTTTGAACCAACCCGGGTACATTTAAAACTTTTTGACCCGACCCAAGCACTTTTCAACTTAATTCCTGGACCCAGGTACTTTTCAAAAGCGTATAAATCTTATACGCTTTTGAGGCTATGTTCGGTGAAAAAGCGTAGAAGACTATTACGCCTTTCAAAAGCGTTTAAAACTTATACGCTTTTAAAAGGCATAATAATCTTACCCGCTTTAGTTTTATTATACCAAATCCCATTTCAGAATCGTATTCACGTGATACGACTTTGAGCAAGAGAGAAACCGTAGCCGCCGTCGCTCGCTCGCTTGCCGCGCTCGCTTGCGGCCGCCGTCGCTCGCCGCCATCGTCAGCTAATCGTTTTACTTTTCTAATTACGTAATATATAGCTAACAGAAAAGATCAAATAATATATACAAGCATATATTATCTTTCCCTTCTTTAATTTGCTCAGGATGAATGATAAGGCACGTATACAGAATCAATCAATTGTGATATTACCAGTGCTAGTTATTTAAATTATGTCACAGCATGGCCCATGATTTAACTCACTGATAAAGAATTTCTTGTAGTTATCTTGAGAGAGAAAGAGACAGATAAAGAATTTTTTGTATATATATATATGTATAATGAGCCATAAAAAAAATGATTTGACGATGATAGATTGATAGGATTTTTGTTTTTGTTTTGATAGGATTTTTATTTTTAATCTGATACAAAAAAAGAAAAAGAAAAAAGTAGTAAGTCAATTGAATATATACATTTTTAATAAATTATAGGATTTGTTATTAGGTGTAATTGATGCCAATTCAATCAATTTAACATTTTGAAATATTGAATACCTATTCATATACTTTGTTGATTACTACTAAATTGACAATGTAATCAAGTACGTACATCAGGTTCCGCCCTTTTTGTTATTTTGCCTGCATCTTTTCTTATGCTTTATGCTTGGGAGTTTGTGTTGCTTCTTTTGCTTTTCTTGCATTTGTGCTTGTTTGAAAGTGTTTGCACTTGTGCCTCTTTTCTAAATTCCTTGCACATTAATTTCATATCCCATTTGGTATTGTTCTGATTAATTCCTTTTCCCCTCTCGTCTATTAATTACTGTTTTTTCATTTTATTCTGTAGCTAGCTAGATTATTACATTTATGTATTTAGAGTGAAATATACAGATGATTTTCTCCATCTTTGAAACTTATGGTAACTTAAATTGATTTGATAGTCTTTCTCTTCATAATTTTGTGTCAGCAATTACAATCTGGTCTGTTGGGAAAAACCCTCTTTTGACTTTACTTAGTCTTTCTCTTCATAATTTTGCATCAGCAATTACAATAGTCTTTCTCTTTTCTTTCTCCATAGGAGTTTGCTTGATGGTAAGTTGATTGAATATAAGCAGAATTATACAACTGATGGGTACAGACCACATTGCACCCCTCCCACAAAACAAAAAACAAAAGCAAAACAAATGGAAATGATATAATCTCATAACAGTGATATTCTGTTTCCAAAATGTTGGGAAGCAGAGACATATTGTAGGCCCTTAATGAATTTAGGGTGCATTTGGACGGAGAAGTTCAGCATGGAAGATTACTTGGGATTTTTAAATCCAATTATCTTTGTTTTTGGATATTTGAAATAAAAAAGGTTTCTAAATTTCTTGAGGGTTTGAGTGAGAGATTTGGAGGTAGCAAATATCTCATTCAAATAACAACTAAGTATTGTTATTTAATAAGTCTCTGAATTGTGAAAAATGGGTAGCACCATTGCCACTCCTCTACTATCACCTTCACTGTATCACCACCGCTGTTGCCGTTATCACATCCCGCCGGCCCCTGTGAATGGCACATCACTACCACCACTACCAATACAGTCACCACCACCATGACCACAATTGTTGCTATTACTGCCATCACCATCATGGCACTGTTTCCCCACCATCCTTAATATACTCATCCAAATGACGAAATATTGCAACAAACGGATTTTCGTTTCCTTCATCTCAAATTTCCCAAGAAAATTACACACTTCTTTTTGAGTGTGCTAATGTGTCCACTTCTTTATCAAAGCATTATCCTGCTGCATTTTGAGATGCCACCAAAAAAAAAAGATTTAACTAATATGGCCACTTATTTTTTTTGGGTGTGTACGTTGTTTGGGGGGGGGGATAATTATCATTTAGAAGATTCCAACATTCAAAAAGTTAGCATGAGGGTATTTCTCAGAAGTTTTACACAAAAGCTAGCAAACTGTGAGCTGTAATTGATCAACTAAACAACTGCGATCAGCTAGGCACAAGCCTTTCCATTGTCAATATTACAAAACCCATGTTGATATGTGCAAAATTCAGTTCAGATCCGCAACACACTAAAGAATCTAAAATTCATGATTATATTTTCAAGTCGTAAAATACAACAAAAGTTTCAAGCAAAGGATAGATGTGTTACCTCACAAAATAACCGTGCTCTGCTGCAATCCCAAGCTTTTCAGAAGAAGAAAACAATTCTGTCAAAGTTTTTCTATCCTTCCCGCTAACTAGGAAGACCACATTCTTGGGGTCTTTGCATAAGTTGTTTAAGATTACAACAGCATCTGCATTAGTAGTCGTACTGATCAAACTCTGCAGCATCATAGTCCCATCATAATCCAAAAGAATTGCTCGGCTCTTGGTCCTCTTATAAGCTGAGACAATATGCTCAACTGAAAGCTTTTTGAAATTTGGATCCAAAGCAATTACCCGAAATCCTAATCCAAAACGAATTCCTCAGCATCTCCTCCTCACATGGTCCCTACATGCCCTTTCAAGATCTTGCAAAAAGCTATGAGCCCAATATGCAACATCATGGGTACTCATATACCTATAGTGCTTCTCATGCCGCAAATGTTTCAGTCCCAATGCATAATTAAGGCATAATCCATAGCTTCAGTCACAGCATCAATGTTCCATGGGTTAACCCGAATTGCACCGCTGAGAGATGGGGAACACCCAATAAACTCCAAAACCACAAGCATGCTCTTCTTTGGCACCGATGGGTTCAGTCCCAATGCAGTACCCGGAACACCCAATAAAGGCGTATAAGACTTACCCGGACGATCCATGGTGCGGGGAAAGGTTTGTAAGAGACAAATTCCCTTCATTGTTTGCTATTGCCTCAAATAAGGAGGCATTGGTGGCGGATTATGTGGAGTATGTTCATCTGGATTTAATGAACTTATTGTGCTTCTTTTGTTTATTGAAATAACTTATTGTACTTTTTGTACTTATCTAATATCTTCCTATTAGTTACATATGGATCAACGGAGAGAGTTACCTGATCCCGGCCCCAGCGATCCATCAGTATTATACTTACAGCATCAGCATCGCTCCACCGCTATTTGGGAGGGCCGTGAGTTCAGCCCATTGCACCGTCGACGCATTGAGGCATCATTACGTAGAGTAGTACGTCGGTTAGACCCACGGGTCCTTCGATGTTTGGTGAGGGCCGGTTTCTATGGGGTGCATCGGTTAGGCTTCATGGCACTAGATTGGAGCCTCATCACTACACTCGTCGAGCGATGGAGAGTTGAGACCCACACATTTCATTTGCCTGTGGGCGAGACGACCATTACACTGCAGGATGTTGCAGTACTACTTGGGTTGCCAGTTGATGGCAACGCGGTTACTAGTCCAGACGTGCAGAGGCCTATTCCCGAGTGGCAGCAGTTGTGCCTCGACTTGCTCGGGATTACTCCACCTCAGACTGCTTTTGATGGATCACGTCTTAGGTTGAGTGCATTGACGCACCATTTATCCCAGCCGATCCCCGATGACGCTGACGATAGATTTATTGCGGCGTACAGTAGGATGTACATTATGTTTCTTCTAGGTGGGTGCCTATTTACAGACAAGTCATCTAGTAAAGTGAAACTGATGTTCTTACCTCTACTGCGAGACCTTGATGAGGCAGGCAGGCTTAGCTGGGGTAGTGCAGCTCTAGCATGTTTATATCGTGAGCTTTGTCTTGCCACTAGGTCCGAGGCTGCATCTCTTGGTGGCCCACTTATTTTGCTTCAGGTGCGAATTGCTAACATTATGTTTAACATTTTATATTCAATGTTTATAAAATGAAATAAACATTGAATATAAAATGAAATAAAGTTGTCATCCCATTTATGTTGTTATATTTTCTCCAGCTATGGGCGTGGGAGCAACTGCGTCATATTCGATTAGAGCGTCGCTCCATTCATCCACGGGCACCATCCCCACCGGCAGCTGCAGCCTTACCTCGTGGTCCCCTAGGATGCATGTATATTTAGTGATGCTTTCAATTGTTATAATTTACTTTTTGTTGTATTGGATTACTTATTTTTGACATGAGTACAATTTAATTGAATATATAGTTTAACTTACGTAAAATTTGTCAAGTATAGGTGGGATGTCCCTCACTTCCATAAGGACACCCCTGCCCACAGTCTCCGACATTACCGAGACCAGTTGGACCAGATGAGGCCGGACTACGTATGTACACAATTATGTGATATAACATGTATATCCCAATTTAGAGGACCAAAAATGGTATTACTATTCAAACTGAGAACATGTATTTTTTAATGTAGATGATATGGGAGCCATATACTGCAGATGTCATGCAGTCATTGCCCGACTATTGCCTCAGTGGTCAGGCGATTTGGGGATCACGCGTGCCACTGATTTTCTTTGCCATTGTTGAGTGGCACTTCCCAGATCGTGTATTACGCCAGTTCGGTGTAGTGCAGAGCATACCTGTCGCGTGTGATTCTAGCCGAGAGCTACATGGTATAGACATGCGAGGGAGGAGTAGACATGATTGGCCATCGCATCACAGGGCATATATCGATCATTGGGACCACCGTCTCGACCACCTCGTTTTTGGGGATGGTTCAGTTAGAGGTTCTGCTCAGTGTACGGATGACTACATGCCCTGGTACACAATGATTACACGTAGATTGATCGGGCCAGTTATTCAGATGCCAGCGGTTGGATTCCAACCCGTTGGTAGCATTCGACATATGCTGGTATAATAAATATCTCTTATACGACCCACTCGTGTCTTGCGCCTACTTTTCCTTTTTTATTGATGAATTTAATTTTTTCAGGAGGATACTATGATGCGCATATCTCAGATTTCTGATATCCCCGAGCGTACTGAGATTGATGGTACAGTTCAGCAGGACTTCTCAGATCTGGTCCGCCAGATCCATGACATGTCTATATCATGCTTGGCTGCTGTTGACCAGGCTCGACGATATGTGGACCGGGAGGGCCAGCAGCACGCACAGGCAGAGCCATCTGTACCTGCTACCGGCATGGATTCACACCATTTCTCCCCTATACCAGATCCCTATTTTTCACAGTATGTCATGGAGCCTGACTCCTTCAATGTTTGGGGTGACGATGGGGTGGAGGAGCATGTCGATGATGTTCCAGTGCAGGAGCCGGCACAGCATGGGATGAAGCAACAGATGGACGATGTCCCCGTGCATGAGTCAGGATATATGGTGAGTTTGGGAATTAAATTAGCTCAACCAACATTTAGGTTTATTTTGATAATACTAAATTGAGGGACAAATGAATAGTTTAATTTATGATCGCACCTCATTGAATCGAGTATTTATTTTTCACTCATGGTCTTTTGGCTGGATATGCGGGGATGGGGACACAGGCTGCTGACATGGAGGTGCAGGCAGAAATGCAAGAGGGTCCACCTGATGTTATAGTGTACAAGAGACGACGGACGGCACGAGCCAGACCACGTGAGCATGGAGGAGGTCACTGGCATACACACATTGATGAGGGTTCGTCACAGTTGACTCAGGTGACGTTGCAGCCTCCACGAAGCAGACCAGTACGACAAAAGAAAAAACCCACATGTGGCACTTAACTGGTAGGGTATATTACGAAGGGAGAGATTTAAGATCAGATATGGACATAAGAGTTGGGCTCTTACCTTAGTAATGGAATTGCTCTATCTTTATGCCCTGCTGCCAAGAGTTGGATTGAAAGCTGTTCGGAGTATAATAAAACAGTGGCAGGATTGTCACAGAAGGGTCAGTAGCACTGCAGCACCCAGTACTAAAGGCATGAACATATTGTTTCCATCAATTTGAAGGACCAATGCCTGCTTGGGGATGGTTGTTAGTAGGACAAGAGCGACAATCGTGACCAGTTTGCCGACATATACCACAATGATTATGTGTAGCAACTTCTCGGATGTCCATCTCGTTCCGAAGTCGTGATGACTTAGGACGACCCCTTCTCCTTAGAAGCGCGGGATTATGGCATACTCTTGGACCAGATGGTGTATCCCAATAATCCTCATGGTAGAGTGGATAAAATTGTGATTGCCATGTCCTCTCGTACGCGCCAATACTGTAACATTCATCCACAAATTGATGAAAAGACACTCTCAAGTCTGCCATAACTGCGATTACATGGGAACAAGGCATCTTATAAATATTCCACTTCCCACAACTGCAAGTGCTCGTATGAAGATTAACCACTTGAGCATTACCCTTGGCTGTTAAAACCCTCATAATTCCAAGACCGAAGTTATATGGTGTTAACTTGTGACGTCCAGCCTTTTCCTGATTCCAACTAATCCTGGCTGCTGCGTAAGGAGTATAGGTATAGTTATTATTTACACCGTCCGAAGCTAATACCCGTCTTACATTGAAGTAGTAAACCACCCGCTCAAATATAAGCTCGACACATGCAGTGATAGGCAAGTTTCTTGCTCCCTTCAACACACCATTGAAGACCTCGGATATATTAGTCGTCCGCATCCCATAGCGACGACCATCATCATGAGCAATACTCCACTGATCTGCCGGAATATTCATCAAATATTCTCTCGCATCTTTATTTAGCTTGCCAATTTCTTCCATGACTCGATCGAATTTTCGAATTTGATGAGTACTTCCGGCAATCCACACCAGTTTCTTCAAGTGTGCATTCTTAAACCTGTTGTTAAAATTGCTCTGAACATGTCGAAGGCAAAAACGATGATATGCGTGGGGCGGTTTCCATCTAGAATTAGGGGCATTAACTGCTGCAAGGATCCCGTTGTGTCTATCAGAAATCAAACAAATACCTTCCCTATCCCGGATGACATTATCCTTCAAATGCTTGAGGAACCAACTCCAACTACTGTAACTCTCCTCATCAACAACAACAAATGCAAGTGGAAAGATTTGATTGTTTCCATCTGCTCCCATTGTAATTAGTAATTTCCCCTCATATCTCCCATATAAGAAGGTAGCATCTATACTAACAACCGGCCTACAGTGGCTAAACCCTTCAATTGATGGTTTGAATGCCCAAAAAATCTTATGTAATATCACATCATCAGCTGATGAAGTATGGAAAGTCTGCCACTTCACGATTGTTCCATCATTATATTTTTTCAATGCACCCATAAATTTTGGCAAGAAATTGTATGATGACTCCCAATCTCCAAAAACCCTTGCCACGGCCTTTTGCTTCGCCATCCAAGCCTTCTTATAAGAGACTTGGTAGTTAAATTTTTGCTGCACATAGTCTCTAATAACAGCTATTTTAAGAGATGGATCCGCTTTTACAAGCCCTTGGATTTCAGCCCTAATCAATATGGAATTCAATTGTCTGTGATCCTTGTTTACACCAGGATATAAGCAAGTGTGAGGTCCTTCAAGCTTTGTTATTTCAAACCACCCATGCTTCTTCCTCTTACAGGCACGCATTCTCCACTGGCAACCACACTCATCATGCATTTTACATCGTAGAGACCATATTTTTGAATTTGTTTCCACAACCTCATATTGTTGGTGTGTTCTGATGGAATACATTTGTATAGCATTTCTCAACTGATTCTTGTCAGCGAATATTAGACCCTTTGATAACTCATCCCTCATCGGATCCCATACATGGCCATGAAGTGAAGAGCTACTATCCAAGGTTTGATTAGGCAACTCTACAGTACTAAAAAACGGTGACATAGGCTCATACATTCGGGATTCTGCATGCATTCCATCAGAAGCTTGCTGGGGTACGGCTTCTTCATCTTCCTCATCATCTTCACCCAACTCATCCATCATCCTTTCTTCCTCCTCCTCTGCCTCCTCGACTGAGTTGTGTGGACTGAGGTTTACATCCACCCCTCTATAAGCCCAGGACGAATCATCCGTCATAGCAACTTCTTGAACAACAGTTTCGCGATTCGGCATTGCATGCAACTGTTGTGTTCCATCATTATATGGTGAGTTTGACATATTTGACTGATGGGGCGGAAACTCCTCTATCATCGGTATATTTTGTGATGCATTCCCATAGTCTTGTGTTAGCAATCTAGTGAATGATCCTGCCACCTGACTGGTTCCCCAACCTTGGTTCCAATTCTCTATTTCCACATACAAGTCGATACTACGTATTTGTTCACTCTCAAATATAGCACCAACCATTGTTTCAATAGTGTTATTGTCAACAATTTCCAATGGCATATACTTTGTTATTTGTGGTCCCAAGACTGATGGAAATCTGCAGGTCATTTTCAAGTGACATGAATTTCGATCCAACTGCAATGCATTACAGACGCAATCCACCATTTCACTGTAAGTAACGTCATGATTCACTCTTACACATGTTCTCGGAGTACGCACATCGTAAGAAAACCCTTCTTCCCCATAAAATGTGCTGCCCTCCAAGAATAGACATACAGTTGCGCGTCTCCGTGCCATTTATAACCTCCAATCTAGAATGGAAAAATTTAGTAAATTTCAAATTTTCAGCAATACATACAAACCACAAATATGTAAGTAATTGACAAAACTTATACACCACTCATACAACAACTCAAATAGTAGCCTAAAACTTCAGCAACCAGCCCAAAAAAATCATCCATAAAGCAGCCAAAAACTTTACAAAACAGCTCTTAAAATCAGCCATAAAGCAGCTAAAAATTTCAACACTGTTTTGTAATAAATTGCAACGATAGAATGATAACCAACAAAAAATTGACTGAATGAGGAGGTCCCGATAGATCAGATTGTGTTTTATGCACTGCACACAATGAAACTTATAATCATCTCTTATTTTCTTGTCCATTCTCTGCTGCTCTATGAATCAGAATACTGATTCAGAATCTTATTCCTAAACATCCAGACTCATGGGCAAGAGAAAATTTGACTGGAAAGAGCTTCCCAACCAAACTGACAACTGGTAGATAGCTGCAGCTATCTACCATATATTTATTGTTTGCTTCCCAAAAATTTCACCAAACAAACAACCTAAACCTTCACCGAATAGCCCTTAAAAATCAACCATAAAATAGCCTTTAAAAGGCATCAACATAACATCATTTATTCTCACTAATATACAGAAATTACATTCCAATTGGTAACAACTTTACACAAATAAATTTATTGATTCATGATTTTCTTTTTTTTTCCTGAAGGTTCTCCATCCAACTAAATTAACAAGTAATTTTTGGACATGTTTAACAAAATTCAAAATAAAGGAATTTAAAACTCAAATATTTAAAATCCCTAGATTTTCAAAATCTGTTGTTTGGGATTAATTTTTTTTAAAAAAAAATCAACCTCTGTATAAAAAATGTTAAGCTCAAATGCGTATTTATTTGGCAATCTTGCAGACATCCCATCCAACTAAATTAAATTATGAAAGCTAATAGAAATAGATCTGTGAATATTCAATTTGAAAATTAATAGAAATAGAGAGGTTCAATGTATGTACCTGTAATTTCAGTATGAAAGTAGTCTAACAGCAATATTGATGCCCCACCCCGAACTGGCCTGTGCCTTTGTAAGATGAACTGAGAGATTCAGATTCAGAGATTCAAACAGATTATTTGGATGAGAGTGAAGAATTCAGTCTCACCGGAGGGACTGAAGCCAACCAGACAAGGAAGAGTCCAGATTCACTTGAGCTACCTTCTATTGATCTAACCAAGAGATCAGGAAACGGAAGAGAAAAGTGCCCAAGAGATGAGAGAAAACGGAAGAGAAAGACGGAAGAGAAATACTGTCGGTGTGGATATATCTACATAAAAGCGTATAACATTGATACGCCTTTAAAAGGCGTAAAAGATTCATACGCCTTTTAAAGGCATATTAGATTGATACGCCTTTAAAAGGCATATTACTTTCCTACGCTTTTTAAAGGCGTACCAATCTAATACGCCTTTAAAAGGCGTATCAATCTTTTACGCTTTTCACGTGGACAGGTTCAAAGGCGTATAAGATTTATACGCTTTTCAAAAGTACCTGGGTCCGGGAATTAAGTTGAAAAGTGCTTGGGTCGGGTCAATAACTTTTAAAATTACCCGGGTCGGGTCAAAAATTCTTATTTGGTGTATAAATTATAATAGTTTGGAAAGCATCTCCATTGTAAATTAAACTCTAAATTTGAATTAAAATTTACAAAACTCTTCTTTTAAGAGTCCCTTAAATTTTAATTTAAATAAAATTTTACTTAAATTTATACCTAAGTCGTGCACTATTATTTATAAATTTAAACTTAAATAATCATTAAAAAAATATGAAATGCAAAAAGTAATATTATTATAAATTCAATCTTAGAACAATTCTAACAAAAGGTGTATATCAAGAGCGAAATGTCTAAATTATTATTTTGATTCCCTAATTTTTAATTTTTGCATTCTAATATGAGATCCATTTGGATAGTTAAAATGACATTTGAATATGTAAAGGTCGATATATATATCAATTGCGGAAAGATAGGAGAGCCAAATTTTAATGAGAAAAAAATAGATTGACTATTTATTTTTTTTAAAATATAAAATTAAATGTTTTAAATTTAAAATACACTCAAATATAAAATGGATACTTTTTTTAGCTTGACAATATTTAAATATTCAATAACATTTTGGCTTACCAAATATATTTTTTCTCTGGAATTACTCTTTATATAAGATAAATCATTGGATGACGTACGAATTAAGTTTTTATTTATCTTAATCATTTTATTTTTAATTTCTCATTTATTCAAATTACTTTATTTTTAATTTGATCAATAATTAAAACACCTTAACGCATATAAACTCGAAAGTTAACCTTATTTTGCATGTTCATCCACATTTTCAAAACATGGTCTTTACACATTAAGATCGATGGTTTAAATCCCTAGTAACCCCCTTTTCTTACTCTTGTGGGAACCTATTTTTGACATTTTTAACGATGCAACATGTAAAATTAAAGACAATCTAAGATAACAAGATAAAATAAGCCCGTTACACTCTACCTATAAATTTTAGGGTAGCCAATAAATCAAAACTATTACTTCAAGAATGAGGGGAACATTCTATATTGATCAACCCTAAAGATTTTTTATCAACCCTCAACTTCAATAAGTTTTAGCGATACAACATATCAAAGATTCCCTTTATGTTGGTCAATCCAAAACACCACCTATTTTTATATCATCTTAGACACCGCTGTTTCACATGAATGAGTCCCATCATCATGAGACTCATGAATAGAAGCCACTCATGTGCGAGAGTGGTATACAAGGGGGTGCATTAACATTATTGCTCCAACCCAACAAGCATTGGGTGCAGCACCACCTTGAATTGTTTCGCCAAAAAAATTCAAAAATTCAAAAAAATTGTGACAAAGAATATGTCCATGTTGGTACATAAACAGAATTGAACTCAGATAAATGAGGCTTGTATTCATGAATTCTGTGGCACATAACATTGCGTCCAGAGATAGCTGAAACTTCTCTTTCAGCAGTAACAAACAACCTGAAACTTCCAAATTCCTCACAACACCGAGCATGAAACGCTGAAACTTCTCTACATTCGATGGCAAACAACTCGATCTTTGCAAGCTCATCGCGTCATGACAATGGAAAGACTGATAACAACAATGAATAAATCAATATACAACCCAGGGTCTGAAACCTTTCACATTACATTGGTTTTTATACAATTGGGAGGAATTTAATGAAACAAAAAGAAAAAAAAAATCCTCTCCCCTGCTATTGAAAGAATGAACAAATGAATTAAGGCATCAGAAATGGATTGGCAAAAAGTTCAACCAGTCTCGAAAACAACACAAACTGCTCTTCCAACACTAACAGCAACTGACAATGCAAAATTCAGGAAGCAGCCAGTGCCAGGAGTCCTCTGAGCCTTGGCTACCCCGCTGTGGTCCTTGAGAATTATCTAAGCACTGTAGCATCAACCACCAGCAGCCTTTAGAAAGTTATCAAATGGACTCGCCACCGGTAGCCTAAAGAACTGGGGATGATGCTGGTACTCGGTTGCACATGGCATTGGAGCAGTACTGGCAGATAGTTTGAGTGAAATAGCACTGAAGTTCTGCTCGAGGAATGGATTTCCGATCTACAATTCAAATGATTAAATGATCAGGTCACCTTACAGAAAACACTATGCAACTAGGTTAGCATTGTATGTTCATAGTCGCGCACATATTTATTTGCGTAGTTACATGTCTCTCATGTTGAAAGGAATCAATTTTCAACAAGATTAGAGGAAACTCAAATTTTCAAACTATATTAAGATTTCCATATGTTGAATTTCACCATAGTTGATACAAGAGGAACTATCATTTATAAGAAATAACAAAATCTGATGACAGTTTAAGGTTTTCAATAGTCGTACTTCTGGTCAAACTGGTTGGCCATCCAGTAATGTGATACCACTTGTAGCACAGATTTCAGGTGAAAACCTGGAAAACTAAGTCTTTCTTCTTTATATTCTTAATTTCAATTATTTTATCCACTTTACTCCCTCTTCTGATGCCTCTACCAGTGAAATTAATGGAAATTAAAGTGAACAATAATGAAATACCGCCATTACTACCTGTATCTCCAATATATCTGTATGTTAATTTCTGGCTATTAAAATTGAATTTCAATAATGATTGCTTTGTAAAACATCTTTGTATCTCACTTATTTCAAGATTTAGCACTAATATTATATAGCATAGCGAAAAATAAATTAAAAGATTTATGCAGTTGTATACTAAATTAAGGAATTACCATAGAATAACCCTGCTCAACATGGGAATAAGATGGCATATTCTTTGCCTGGTTGGAATCATGACCAGAGCAGCTCATTACACATTCTTGAATCTGTTGGGCACTCATGAAATTAGATATTTTCTGCTGCTTTCCCATTTGAAGGGCCTCACAATGGTTAGCCATTTCCTTGTAGGGCATGTCAGATGGGGTTGACAGCGAGAACCTTCCAACTTGACTTGTTGTCTCCAACACCTGCAGAATTTCACTTAGTGATTCTGTGAAAGGTAAATCAACATGAGCTAAAGGTTTACATCACATAATGCAGCTGCTCCTATCAAATTGTTCAAGTGTGAGTGCCATCCGGCACACAGAGAAATGTTGAATGTAAGTGGTTGTTCGGCACACGGAGGAAGGAGTTTTAGGTCGTTAAGTGATGATCAGTACCGCGTTAAGTATGGAAATAGCAAGGGGCGGAAAATTTTCCATTTTCAAAAGCATTATTAAGATGTCAAATTGATTAAAGATAAAAGTGGTCCCCCTCCCCCCTTATCCCCCTCCCAATACTAACTTGAGAGATCTAGGGAAACACTAAAAAGGACCTTCCACATATATATACGCTCATATATTCCATGGAGATTCATCAACTGACTTAATAGATTCATCTCTATGCTTCTTTTTGCACCCGTTTCCAAAGTACACCCATCTTTTCAAAGTTTAAACTGTATCATAATCTTTATCCTCGTATTTCCACTGATTTCAAAGGCCCCCGTGATTTTTGAAGTTTAACTCTATTGAAGTGGTGATTTACAATGAGATGTCAAGTTACAGAAGATGGAGAGAATCTCAAGCATGTTGAAATTTTTTGTTTCCTAACTTCAAATATCGTCCAAACAAAGCCCATTGTTACTTTAGAAGGCTTTTCTCGCGCCAACACATCACCAAAACTTTTCTTGGAATGCAAAGATCTGGGTTTTGATTGGGTCTCTCTATTTTTCTTTTGCTTTTTAAATCTCCATTCAGGAGGAGCTATCCTCCATTTTGCACTATTACCTCCCTTGAACAATATTCTTTGGCGCGTTATGAATCTCATGATAAATAATGAATAAGTAAAGGCCTAAAATTTACATATTCAGAAATTACATTATTGTTCTGAAAATTTATATAGAAAGAACGTATATAAATGTTGTGTAACATCTTAACCCTGAGCTATAACAAGAATCTGATCCAGAGGAGGAATCAATTCAGAGTTTTACATTTTCTTCTACCACCAAACTATGACTGGTGGGATTTTTTTCTCCTAATTTTTTTTCAATATTTTGAATGTATGATGCTTTAAAAAAATGAAGCGCAATTAATCACTAAAATGAAAACCTACCAAATCTAGAAATTGGTTGACGCTAAGGAGGCCAGGATTTTCCACAGTCAGTTCAAAAGGATCTGTTTGATTTTCAGATGCATAGGTTACAACATCATCATCAATTGTGAATAGTGGAGGCACAGTCTGCACATCAACAATATGAGTACACCAATATGACATTTAGAAAAAGGAAAGAATTGAAAGCTGTCAAGTGTCAAGGTTATATACCTCATTAGGAGATTTATTGTCTTTTGAACCAAACTGATAGATTTGCCCTGGTGTCTCCATGAATAACTGAGCTCCCAACAGACATACATCATCTGGAAGAAAATCTTTAAGCAACTGCTCCTTCACAATGGAGGACTCCAGCTGCACCAAGATCTTAAAATTCAGTATCAGTCCTATTCATTTCCAAATTTCCAATTTAAAGCATAAAAAAGCATTGTGAAATTTACATCTGATGACTTTTCCAACATCTTCACAATCACGGAAGCAAAGGATTCTCTAGAATGGTCCTCAGTTATTTCAATTTCTGAAAGTGCCTTCAAGGCATCATCATCATCTTCTTTTGATCCATAAACTTTTTCCAGATGGTCTAACCCTGTATTAACAGCCTGCAACTTGCTGTCATCAACCAACTGTAGAAATGGATCAACCTGTAGAAGCTCATTGGATATATAAGTTAGTATGGAGCTCGAGTATGTAGACTTTATCTAATAATATTATCTGTATTTGTTTCTTTCAGGCAATAAGTCACATAGATATGAACCAAATCAAGAAGATAAACAAACTTACATTTAACAATCAGAAATAGAAAGCCAAAAGGCTTTAAGGTACACAAAGTAAAAATTATGTGAACAAGGACAAAACTAACACTGTTGGACCTACCATTTTTTCTGTCAGTGCAGCCTTAGCACAAGGAACAAGAGGGAGGATACCATAGGCATTTGACGAAAAGATTATCATAGATGTCGCCAAGGTAAAGAGGGATCTGCGGCGTGATGGCTGCAGTGGCCCTGCCAAAGTGAGAGGATGCATCAATTGGAGGGGGGGTTGCATCCAATAAATGGTACCCAATGTACCCAAAAATGGCAATTCTATTTGTTCCATCATAATGTAATGAATTAACATAACATCTATCCATTGATGATATAAAATATGAATATATTAATCCTACTCAAATAAAAACCCTCTAGGCTATAACATCAAGGGAAAAAAGTTAAACTTATTTGATGCATTCTATATCAACCTGAAGACCAACTGAATCTTATTAATTTCTATGTCAAAATCTCAAGTTACCAGAATATGCTAATACCCTAGCAATCCATGCTTTGGGATGCAGATTCCAATACAAAACAGTTTTTCCTATAACACTAAATTTTACAATCCAAAAATATTACTTCTAATTCTTCCCATAATTTTCTTCTTATAAAACAAATAAATAAATAAATCAAGAATTAGGAATAGAATTCTTTAGAGTAAAGATCAAGGATCAAAATTTCGTTTCTTTTCCATCGAAACGGCCGAAACGTTTCCGTTTCTCAGGAAACCGAAACGAAACACTAGTGGAATATCGAAATTCACATGTTTCCATGGAAACAAAATTGTTTCCGTGGAAACATACCGAAACTAGTGGAAACATATCGAATCAGAGGAAATATTTCTTTTGTATCAACAATAGTTCTACAAGTTAATAAAAAATTATATCAATTTATTTTTTAAGGATTGAGACTCAAAATTACAATAAGATATTTCTATTATTTTTTCTAAAATAATAGAAAAGTAGTAGAGGAAATAAAGTGTAGAGAAACAATTATTTTAATACTAAGTTACTAATTATAATAGGTTTAAATTGTTTTTTGTTTTACTTTTTATTTTATATGTAACTTGTATCAAATTATCTAATTCATGGATATTACATAGTATATATCTATTATGTCATTTATCATGAATTAGTGTCATTTATCATGAGTATGATGTATATACTTTAAACTTGCACAAATATTCAATAAATATGCTTATTTGTATAAATAAATAAATTTTAAGTTATGTTTCCACATGTTTCCAATTTTTTCTCCGTTTCCATTATGTTTCCGAAGCGTTTCCGAAACGTTTCCGTTTTCGGATAGACCGAAACTATACATCGAAACGATATTTTGATCCTTGGTAAAGATTTCTTTAGGAGAAGAATATAAAGAAAGAACCATAGTACATCAAGAGCTCAATTTATGTAAAAAAATATAGTTAGTTCAAAGCTTGCATATGCTATACAACTTTCAGAAGCAAATAGAAAACTTATACATTTTAAAGAGAAAAACAATCTCACAATTAGAATCATCATATTCCACTTATGTCACGAAACAAGCCTACCCCCATAATACCACATTTTGGATTATGTGGCATACCACGTTTCGTTTTGGTACTGGAATGATCAGAATTTCCTTCTCATTGGTGCCAGCATGTCAGGCCGTTTATTAATTCTACTGAAAACTTGTGAACAATAAGGATTGGAAAATGATTAGGATTTAAAAATTTACCTTTCAAAAAATAATTTTGACAGTCTTACAATGGCAAGGAAACTGTGTTTTATATCTTTCAGTAGCAGTTGTAAATTAGAGATGAAGTTGGTTACATGTTATGAGACCAAGCTAGATCTGAAACTCACTATACCTATCGCAATCCAAGTCATAAACTTGCTACCCGTTGCCATCAGATGGCATCCAAATTCTCCACAGAGATCCTTCTCTTAAACTGGTGTGAACATGTGTTGGGGAAATAGATGAAGATAATCACAAACATATATTATGCAGTTATAAGAACTTGAACAATAAAAAAATAAAATAAAATCGAGAGGGTAGGAATTAGCATCCAATGGAGAGCTCTAGCTCATTATTCATTTTCAACCCTAGGACTATGCAAGAAGCATGCTATAAACATAAACCTGTCCTGACAAACCTAGATTTTCATAGAAAGATGACTCAATTTCATGCAGCTCTTTAATATGAAAGGGAAATATTGCAATCAAATCCCTATAATCATTTCATACCAAAGCGCGGATAATGCTTTGATATGGCAAAAAAATCTCATAAAAATTCAAATTAACCTCAAGAGCCTACCTCCTCCAAGAGAAATACTCCTTAAGGAAAATGCTAGCTGGAAGCTTCGGATAAGAGCCTCTTGACTGGAGTTCTACACAACGCAATGAACTATGAGAAATTTTTTTTATGAAAACATAGGAATACCTTGACAAATAGTCATGTAATTTATTATAAACAAGAACCATTGATCAATAATTATATCAATACTGTAAAGTGATATATCTGTATATAGGTTTATATGGAGGACAAATAATAATAAAAATTGGGCAAGAATAATTAAGAAAACAAATGGAGCATTTATATTGGAGTTTGGAAGATGGAAGAAACTAATAGTCCACTGATACAACATCAAGTCCAAATAAGTGTTTGACAATAAGTTTGACATATAGCTAAAGGATGAACAAAAACAAAAAAGGAAAACGGTGCATCACCTTTTGTGAGGCACAATCACTAACCTTATCCCTCTTCTTGGTAGCTTTTTCACTATTCAATAATCCCCCCCCAACCATTTATAAAGTTTATAAAACTTGGAGCCATAGAATATTTGGTAACCATGTTCCCATAAGTTCATATCTTTATTGTCATAAAAAAGCTAAAGAACCAGACTGCCCAAAAGCAAATGAAAGAAATACAGATCCTTTGTTTGCTGCAGAAAAATATATATATATATATATATATATATATTCATGACAGCCAGAGGCGGAAGTAGATGCGGGCTATAGCCCACCCCAAAATTTGAAAGAAAAAAAAAATAGTTTTAAAATTTTGGCCATTTTTAAATTAGTTCACCTCAAAATTTTGGCCCAATCCACTCTTTACCTATTATTTCTATCATTTCTTAACCCAAAATTTTAGCCCACTCCAAAATTTCTATTTTAATTCAATAATACCTCTCATTTCTCACCCCAAAATTTTAACCTATCCTATTTAACTATCTTAATTCCTAAAACCATTGAATTTGATGGGTTTTGATGTTTTCTTGGAAACTTTATCCTTTAACCTTTGTTTGGATACTAAGAATTATCTCTTTTTTACGAATTTTGATGTTTTCTTGCTAAACTTTTTTCTTTTAAGCTTTGTTTGGTTGCAAAGAAATTTTTTATTGTCATTTATTTGATGAGTTTTCATGTTTTCTTACTAAATATTTCTCATTTAATCTTTGTTTGATAGATAAAAAAAATTAAGAATAAGAAAAGGAAATATGAATTTGTTATTTTTCCTCCTAAAATTTAAAAAAAGTTTGTTCATGTAAAAATTTTCCAATTTGAGAAAAAAAATTCCCCCTATCTTTCTTTTTCAAAAAACTTTTAGATTAAAAAAAACATTTTGTATGTAAAAATTTTTCTAATTTGTAAAAAAAAAAAAAAAAAGAATCTCCCTAAAATTTCTTCAAAAATTTTTTTTAGCCCCCCCCCCCCCTAAATAATTTTCCTAGCTCCGCCCTTGATGACAACATCAATCAATCTAGAATAACATTACCTTGGTTCGTGAAAATAACAGCACCAGGCTATATGTATGAGAAATTGCTTCATAATTTTCAGGCATGTTTAAAGGAGAGATGGCCTGTGCCCAAATTGAAGAAAGCAGCAGAATAATCTGTCGAGTGCTCAGCCTAAGAGAAATTCCCTCCTGTGGTTAAATCCATAGGGTCATACAGATGGTCATGAAGTAAAAATCCAAGCATTAGTCTTAAAGAATGCTAGGCATACCAGATTCTTGTTTATATCACTTGTACTCTCTTCTTCCGTAGGTATAGGTAATGGACGCCTGTTCACACTATAAGCTCGACTATAAGTTGACTTCAATCGGTTCAGCGTGGATTGATTATTAATCTTTGCTTCCTCATCATCCGAAAAAATTTCTCCTCTGTCTTGACATGTACTTTCTTGGAATGAACTCTGCTCCTTTCTTATCTTCTCAAAAAGGGCAGCAGAAGAAGAAAATACAGACACAGTTCTTGAAAGGGTCCTTTGAATACCAGTGGCCTGTGCTGAGTAGGGAGCTGTAGAAGGACGAGCACAAACAGAAGATGGGACAAGAACAACTGAAAACACACGATGTGCACCCACTCTAGTTTCATAGTCTGGACAGACCATAACTAGAAGTAACTGGTGGAACAATTCCTCGGGAAAAGCCTACAGCACTAAGGTTAATTCAGATAAAAGAGTGGAAAAATAAAGCCCAAACCTAATTAAAGATCAGATTATAACTGAAAATTTTAAATGTGCCCTTGCCTTATTTTGATATGATAGATTTGGTAAGGATGCTACAATTTGAGCAGTACGATAAACAGCAGCAATTGTGGTTCTGGCCATAACTGTAATATTTGATATGCTCTCCAACATCACAGCCATCATGTCAAGAATAGGGCCAGCATCTCCGACCTGCCTTTCAAAGGAAGTTATTTTTTTCTTTCATTTTTCCCAAGGTGGTGTTTGGGGAGAAGGGGTTTCTAAAAAGTGAATTTGACAAGATTCCTGTAGAAAATCTACAGTAAGAGCCTGTTATTATTACCAAAAAACTTGTCACGGAACATACTGAAAACAATGATCAAGTGGTTCCATCAACGTTATGAAAGCTATTATAATAGGCATCATATGAACTTGAAAAATGATGAAGGAAAAAAAGGTCACCTTATGTGATATCTGCACAAGGCACTCATCAACAGCTGCTCTAAACTTCCTATTCCAATTAATTATTTCTTCCCCAAGGTTTGAATCATCAAGTGAGCAGTGTATGCTTTTCCGCAAGTGTCTCATCATATCACTATATGCACCAACTATCGTCACAGATGGCTGAACCTTTGTTGCTTGAGCAAGGAGGGTGGCAATACCAATAATTTCCACCTGCATATTGGGGTTTTTAAGGACATTCTTGTGATCTAGATGCTTAATTAAAATTGACAGCAAGAAGTGCGTGTTCTGCCCTGCGGATTGAAAACCAACAACATGAATACCCAACCTAGTACGGAAAAAACTGCTTAGGCTCCATGAGTGGATAATTAATGAGTAAGATGATCAAAGAAAATAAGCACCAGAGTTCTCCATAAGTAACTGCATGTCCAGCAACACGGAGAGAGCAAGACCATCTTCAGGAGACCAGAGATTGGCATTATCAAAATAGCGGAACAAGGATTCTAAAACACGTCGTACAGTTGTAGCCTCCTTGGCTAATTTCACCATGTTATGAAGGCAAACCCTGGACCAAAATTTGGGGTTCCTTGCATCTTCCCTATTTGAAGAACAGAATACATCAGATGAGACGCAATCAACAGCAGGAAAAAAAAATACAATTGCACTTACAAAATACCATAACAAGAGGAATTACACAGTCATGGCATCTGCTGATGGAGGAAAAAGGCCTTCAACTTTACGTACTTCTTCAACGCAGTGATCTTTAGGACCCCCACAATTTTCCAAGACTACTGAAACAACCTAATTTATATAGACATAGAAAGTTGGCATAGAATATTAAACATATGGCCTTGCTATAAAAAGAGAAAAAAATACTATAAAGATAATATAGAAGAATCCAGCCTTGTTGTTTAAAAAAAAGATCAAATGCCACTAAAAGAAAGCATAATCTTGAAGCATCTATAACAGAATAATAACTCAAATAAAAGTCAGAGAAGCCAGATTATAATTTCACAAAAAAAATATGTTAGCCTGCAAACCATTTGTGGTAATTTGGATAAATCACGTTGAAGAAAAAAATGTAAAGGTTAAATTAACAAGCAATTCACTAAGAAGTATTGTTCAAATGCAGTTTTCTATTTAGTAACCAATCAAAGAATAAGAAGGCGAATGCAGATTACTAATCTAGAAGTGATAAGATATCTAGAACTCATAGATATGGCAATGTAGTATCCACTGAAGGTTGAACTCATTTGACAAATAAATTCAAAAAAAAAAAATGATACGGAATTAACTTACATTATCAAATTCAGTTGACATGTGAGAAAATTCACCCATGAACCAAATCTGTACATCAAAAGAACAAAAACTAATTAGCTGCAGATCCAAATGATATCAAATAATATACAGGAAAAGGCGCGATTAAGAAAAAGGGGATGAGAAAAGAAACCATATATGAGAATAATTAGAATGCATACAACAAAATAAAACACACACTCACACAGAAAAACCATCCAAACCTTAACTGCCAAAATCCAGAACACAAAAACTGTAACAAAATTTCCTCAGCATTCAGCAAAGATCTTGGAAATAGCAGCTTGTACAGTTTTAGTTTTTTCAGTGTTGTGCAGAAAATAAATGAAAGAGTGATACAAAACTTCATATATGAATACATGATTTAAATATAAGTCTTAACATGATAAAATAAAAAAACATGAGAAATGGTTCTGTATCTTTAAAGTAACAGATCACAATACTATAGTTGTCCAAGTTGGAAAAAAAAAATTGTTGACTAATATATTTAAAATGTATATATGAATGTACACACCATGAATTATGCCGATGTTATTATGGATTGTTATATTTTTTTAAAAAAAATAGATGTACAATGTACGAAAAGAGAAATGATTGAACAAAGCTTGACTCATATTGCAAGATACAGTTAAAATGAGATAAATTTCAATGATAAATTAACAGATCACAATATGAATGTATATATGAATGTATACTACATGAATTATGCCTATGTTATCATGGATTGTTATAGTTTTTTTTTATAAAAGAAATAGATGTACAATTTACGAAAAGATAAATGATTGAACAAAGTTTGACTTATATTGCAAGATACAGTTAAAATGAGATATATTTCTTACATTTCCAGATACAGTTCAAATGAGATAAAGTTCAATGATAAGTAACTACATAACTTTTCCCATATAAATGTAACATATTGGATGTATTATAGTGTGTAGTGTAATCTACTAACAACTATTATTGTAATGTAAAGAATAGAAATTGAAGTGAGTAGTAATATAATTAAAGAAAACTGAGAGTATAACGTGATTAAACTAGGATATTTATAGCATGCAAGTGAAATTAAATGGCAAGCCCAATGCACGAGGCTCCAGCCAACATTACACCCACAAGCAAAGAATTTGTTTCTGCGACTCGAACCCGTGACCTCCTCCAGGTCACAAGGGAGCAACCTTACTATTGCACCAAAGCCCACCCTCAACATGAAAGTTAAATTGAAGTAAAAAATAATAATAAATAGAATAGTTACACTGTACAAGAAAGACTATCATTCGGACTACTTTTTTCTTCTATTCTGGTTAGTGATTGCCCATTCGTAACCAATGGGAGAGTAAAAGCATGCCATTTCATAATTTTGTGATGTAGGAGCAACAAGGACAATATATGTGGCAATGAAAGTTTTACAAGTAGCACACTTTGATTAGTTCATTCAAAGAGTAAATGGTCATTCATAGGTGGTCTTGTAAGTTTTCATTTATGGTGTCCAGGAAATATGTTTTGACGCTATGGCATTGGAAAGTTGTTGAGAATCCATATTTAATGTCCTGGTGTTTAATATTAGTTGCATGGGAAAGTGTAATAATCTTATTACGAATCCAATGCTTCGAGCATCTCTATTTAGTAATCTCCATAAATATCAATGGAATTGTGATTGAAAGAAGGTTGAACTTTTGATTAATATTTTCTGAATGTCTCTTTCCATTGGAGTTCAGTGATTCCTGCTTTTTAATCAAGAGTGGGGCTTGGTTGTGATGAGGATTCCACAAACAATATCTGTAATTCTTTTGCCCTAGTTTGAGTGATTCATGGGACCACCCATCACTCTTTGGCTGAGATTTTTCGGTTTTGAAAACACTTGCAGATTGGGGATGCATCAATTTGTGACATTCAAATGGTAACATGTGACCTTGATAATAATCTTTATGTCAGAGTGCAAGTGCCAGTTTAACTTATCCCCGTGTTAGAAGAAACTCTAGACAATACTTAGGAACATTCTCCAATGGGGTGGGTTCTAAGAAACATTAGCATGGCATCACATATTTGACTAAAGAACAAAGTTATAATGATAATTTTGCACTTAAAAAGCATGTCAACATTCATAATCAATTCACTAAGTGTGCCGGTTAACATGAAATTTTTTTTTTTGCCAAACAGTGCCTAAAAATATGAGTACAATGGGAATAAGGGCAGATTACCATTGAAGAAAGGGCTTGAAGCCCTGAAGAACGCAACTGCTGCACCCTTTCGTCCTCCCCCATTTCTTGAGCCAAAAGAATAAGTTTTGGAATCAACCCTTCAAGGTTGAACATATATGTACCATCCCTCTGCAAGACTGAATAATATTACATGAGTTTAATGGTTCCTATAGAAGAATCTAGCAAGCCCGACAACAATACATCTCCAAGGCAGTACTGACATATAAACAAGTGACAATCTGGAAAGCAGAGAACAAACAAATAGCATCCACCTGGTTATTTACAAAGTCAAAAAGAGCCTGGCTTCCAATAATTCGTATTTCATCGTGCCTTGTTTGATCCAACAAAATGTGTATGATGCTAAGCAAGCTACTCGCGAACAATGGCCTGCTATCCGTTCTTACTGATCAGGACTTCAATATGTGAAAAAATCAAATGAAAATGTTATGCATAAAATGCATAAGGAAAACTTCAATACTTTTGTCTTTTCTAGCTGAGTGGAATAAGATTAGGTACCAAGAGAACAACAAAACCTGGAGGCCAAATATTTTCAACAGTGCAACCTCAAAAATGCAATGCTTATAGACCAGATTAACAGTTATAAACAATATATTGATCCAAGCTGACCAAGTTATCTTGCAAAGTTAGATCAGTAATTTTATTGACTCTAAATTTTCTAGTGAGGTGTTTGTAACTTGTCAGAATAATCCAGTACTTGGCCCATTATGCACCAAAAGTGTGCATTAAAAGTTCATTCGGACATTTTACCTAGATCTACCAATAAAAAAAAAAGTACCTAGATCCAGGAAAATAAAATCATAGTAGACAATAATAATATATTGAGACACGAAAAGGAAGGGTAAGATCTGCTATCAGCATTGCATAAATTCTCCATGTTTAAAAGAAATTCCCAACATTTATGTGAATTTTTCACTATAGTGTTTATAACGCAGATATTTCAATTCACAATAGGTTACCAGAAATTACTAATCAATACCCTTGTGAGTAGCAATTTTCGTTAGGGATGCACGCTCCAAAACATGGAACACTTCCATCCCAAAACACCGTATTTAGTGATCCAAAAAGTTTCTTCTTTCTTCTTATGGTTTTCCTTTGTAAGTCAAAACATCTAGAATAATTAACAGAAATATGATAAAATAGAGTACTTTTTAGGAGAAAAGTAAATGGAAGGGCCACAGCACATCTCTTAATATACATACACAGTTCAATGCTCTTAAACAAAGTTTAATATAAAAAAATTCCAATAATAAACAGACTATTTATGCATTTTAATAATACTAAGTGCCATTATTCATCCACAAGCTAAAGGAAAACCACTCACAGTTAGAATTTTCAACTATCTAGTCATACCACATTTTAGAGTTTGTATGCCATGTTCCTAGTTCCCATTTGTCGTACCAAAACAATTCATGTTTTTAAGTTAACGTTTTTCACAAATAATCCACAGTTAGGTCACATATTGGGACGTTTTCTTTAGCCATAGGTGAAATTCTAAATCATTGAGATTCCAAAAGAGGACATCCCAAACTTCTTTATATTAGGCATTCCCACATGCAAATTCTTTTTCAGATTTTTCCCCAACTTATTCCATATATTCTGGATGATCATTGTTGCAGGTGATTTCCAAAAAATTATCCAACTTTCCGGTTAATTTCAAAGTTCCAATTGTTATCAAGGCTCCAAAGGTTTCCTCTATGATTATAGAGGGCATGGAAACAGGTCTCAAAAAGTTGTACTAAATAAGCCACCCAAAATTCATATAGCAATTAATATGGTCGTGCATCCATCTCCTGGACAGCTGGAAAACACTTGCCAGCCAAGCCAAGTTTAGACAGCTTGATACCGTAACTACCTGTGATGACTGAAACAGATCCATTCAAAAGGACCCATTCCAATTTTGATGCCACACTCAAAGATCCATGAGCCCGCATGTGAAAACATGCACCAAATCATCATCAATGTATTACATTACAAAGTATCTCATTAGAAAAAAGAATATAAGATATTTGTATCTGTGTGTCTGTGTAATATCTTCTAGAAGTTGGTTAAATGAGAAAACTTTATCATGCAAATGTACTTGCATGAGCATGTGTGTGTGTATGAACTATCTTTCTTAGCCTACATACGTTACTTTCCCATAAATGACTTTATCATCATTTACTAAAGATCAATAATAGTCACACGCTTCACACTCCAAAACTAAGGGGTAGATTGAAATACTAGATCATCCTCGATTATATAGTTAGGTTCTGAATCTTTAAAGTAGCCTGATGCAAATTCAATAATTAAACAAAAGAATTTAATTTTTAACCATTTAAAAGCTAGAAACTCAATTGAAGCCAAATATTTCATTACGACCATTAGATTTTCCCGCAGTTTCATTCTAGAAAGATAATCCAAACCCCGGTAAATTCATGGCAACTATACAGTGGTTGGTATTGATTCATGGAACTTAACACCTGTGTGGAAAATAGGTTGATATTCTAGAAAGTATTAGAGCAACTCCAAGAGGGGGATCCATTTTTGGACCCAAATATTTCATTACAACCATTAGATTTTCCTGCAGTTTCATTCTAGAAAGTTAATCCAAACCAAGGTAAATTCATGGCAACTATACAGTGGTTGGTATTGATTCATGGAACTTAACACCTGTGTGGCAAATAGGTTGATACTCTAGAAAGTATTAGAGCAACTCAAAGAGAGGGACCCATTTTTGAACCGAAAGTATTATAGGTTGATTTATATGAACAGAAACCTGATGTGAAATTTTTTAAAAATCTAGCCATGGCTTTAGTGTCGGAAGGTTTTAGAGGATGTTGTGCTTTGACTTGTTTGAGTTATATAGTTTTTGTCATTTCCTTAACAGGATGTCTTTATTGTTTCAATTTATGAAGAGCTGACATGACAAAAAATGATGCCCGCATAATAATCAGACATAGAGGTCAAAAATGCTGCCAGTTCTAAAAGAAAAAATTCATGATTATAACAGTCAATAAACTGTTTTTGGGAGGAGGAAGTGGTACGGAGTGTAACACTACACAGGCCATTGTCACATACAACAAACTACCACTAAAAACTGGTTTTAGTGTAACATGGCAAGATAACAGGAGAGCTTATGATGCAAATAAAAATATAAGTTTTAATTAAAATACTGAGGAAACTTCTTCTGTTTTTTTTTTTTTTTTTTTTTTTGTGGGGTGGGGGGGGAACCAAGCAACAAATTGAAAGAAAGAACTCACATTTGTTCCTTACAAGATATTAACAACTTCCTGTAGATATACAGGACAACTTTAACAGACTGAAAGTGCTCATTTCTCAATTCCCTGTAACACCTTTGCTCAAGAGAACTCGTGATCTGATAACAAGGTTTCAAACATCCATTAATATATTAGTAACGCAGCAAAAGACGAGTTTTCAAATCGAAGTCTTGACCTATCAAATAAATGAGTGCAGGAGATTTATTTTGGAAAAAAAAATAATGATTTTCCAAAGGAAACATCTTCAATCAATAAAAAACAACCACCAGAAGGAAGATGGAATAAAACAAACTTCAAACTCCACCAACACTTCTCTACCCCTTTTTGTCCCAAATATTTCTACTTAGCATATTACTTCACTACAATAAGATATATGAGTATCAGACAATTCTAATCAAATTTAAATTAAGAAAAAACTATAATATTTTTAACTAAGAAGAAAGCACATGGAAAAAATTCCAAACCACCCCTCAAAGAGATCATGTCCTCAATTCCAAAATCACAATTTATATTCCGTCCTCAACAACCATTTATGCACATTGGAAAAAGATAAGAGATATGGAAATTGTTTTAAAGAATTTGCTATATGAACTGTCTGGGGAAAAATAAAGATAACAAACTAGTTCTTTCTAATACCTACAACTGGACAAAAGCACATTCTCACAATTGTCACACAAACAGTTGAATAATTGACATACCAAGCTAAGGGTTTGAGGTCAAAAGGTTAAATACTAACCCAAGCACACTAGATATAATGTGTGATAGGAAAAAGAAAAAATTAGATTTCCTTGATGACTTGTATGCCATATTGCATGTGGAACATTTAGATCCACCGCGTACGGAATGCTTCCTAGGTACTCTTAACAATAACAAGCAAGTTTGAATTAGATGTGCAGAGGATGTTGGCATCTTGGATGAGAAATTAATGACCCAAGGGTGGGAAGCATAGTTTGATCAATAACTCCTTGATTCTAAAATCATATCTTATATATCTTCCAAGCAGCCTCTATCCTTGGTTAAAGAAACCACAACCATTGAGCACTTTGACATCCTTTTAAGGCCAACTGCTGCTTCAAAACATGGGATAAAATAAAGTCAACAACCAAGTCAGTTATCATGAGAGAAGAACGCATGAAATAGAATTCAAGATATCCATATTCACTTGCGATATGGCCTCTAAATGTTCGAAAGCAAAACCAGGCAAAAAAGTTGTATTATTCTATTTCAAAAGCTGAATTGTGAATGCCATAGAATCGCAAAACTGTCAGCACCAATTTCACAAAAGAAAGCAACCAATCAATTGTCAGGCTAGAGATGTAAAAGAGCCGGCCCCGCTCATTAAAGTGAGGCCCATTAGTGCCAACAGGCCAACTCGGCCCATTTATTAATCGCGTCATGCCATGCCTAGTATTGAAAAAGCCCAGCCTGTGGAAGGCTTAGTCCTTGGCATGCCTGGGCCCAGCACGATCTAATTCCTTTTTTTCAATTTTAGTCGTGCCTGGGCTGTGTCTCAGCCTTAATGGGCCGTTCTTGGGCCATGGGCCCGTTCGTGAAGCGGTCTCATGACAGACCATGCCGGGAGGGCAGGCCTGGCACGGCCCGTGAGCCAGGCACGGCATGACCACCAGTTATTCATGTTGTGCCATGTCGGAACTACTTTTTCACACCGGGTCCGGCCAACCCAGCCCACTTTACACCTCTATGTCAGGTAGTCTCCTCATTGCTTGAAAAAAGAGTAGTCCTCTAACTACACACCCTGAACCCAACTATGCATGTTGCTACAGAAAAAATGTGAGCAGCTTACTCTAAAAACCATATCAAACATGCACATACAGAAATAAATTATGTATCTTTAAACAAATGTTAAAAGAACTCATAAATCCAAAAATAACTAAAAAATTGAAATAAAACCCGAGTCCAACTCAAGTTTGAAACCCAAAACCAACCCACAAAAATTGTATAAAGCCCAAGTCTTCCTAGTTGACTTGCCAAGTTTCCATTGTAAATTGAGATGGACTTTTCAATTAATAATGGCCATTGATAAAACCAAGAGGCAAATCATCCAGTGAATTACACAGACCATAGACTGTATGATAACATCCTGCCACCTATATCCCTTTATGCAGTCATCAAGACATCACCCAATCACCCAAACGGTGAGCACATAATTGATTCTTGTCCCTTTGGTTAGTCTCTCTCTCTCTCTCTCTCACACACACACACACACACAAACCCCAAAGTACTCTATTGTCCCTCAAGATTGACCGTGGTTTGATCTTAAATCATAAACATAAGAAGAGCCCGCTTTACAGCATTCTGATAACTAAAGTAATTATCACAGTTATGTTCAATCAATAGAGGTTCAAATCATATATCAGTATTGAATTATGAATCCAACTGGAGCAGATGCTCATCCAAGCTAGTGACTACAACTTTAAGTCTTAACCTCCTAACGATCCTAACCGTCATGTTGAAGGGACACATATGTGGATGTGGGAAGCTACCCAATGATACCAGTCATGCCTAACAAAAGAAGATATCATGCATGCACATGAATATATATATATATATATATATATTGTGAAATCACCAACTCATCTAAAAATTTAAGCTGTTAGAGAGGGTCTAATTTTATTATTATATTCTCTAACATGCCCCCACACGTGTGGCCAGTTTGAGCCTACACGTGTTCATTTATATGTTCAAGGTGACAGTGAGATTTGAACTCAGGACCTTTGGCCTGCTGCTTTAATACCATGTGAAATCACCAACTCATCTAAAAGTTTAAGCTGTTAGTGAGGGTGTAACTTTATTATTATATTCTCTAACATATATATATATATATATATATATTAAGGGGTGGTATGGGGGAAAGTAGCAGTGGGAGAACATGAATCATGATAAACCACGTTCTCAAGCAATGCAGGTTGAGAACTGTTTTGCACGGGAATGTAGTTTTACCCGCCCACCTCGCCCCCAAACACCCGCTAATAGCATCAGCAATTTCCATTGTTATCAAAAACAGGCGATGTGCAACAAAAGCCAATAATTGCAGGTGTGATGAAAAGAGACAAGGTATATATTGAGGGTAACGCTCAGGGAATGGGAAGATAATAAGAAAAGATATGGTAAAGGTAGTTGAAGTGAGGTTATGGCCTCAAACAGAGCAAAACGGCAAAACAGAATTCAACTGACCTCGAATAATTGAGACAAAGCTTTGTTGATTTGAATTGAGTTGTATTAAAAACATACCATTCTCTCAAAAGTTCTTTTTTTTTTTATCAATAACATACCATCCTCTCAAATGATTTCTTTTGTTACTGATCCCTTAAAAATAGGCACATCACTTAAAATAATAGAAACTGAAAGATATATTAAGAAAAGGAAAGCAAGATATATCATATACAAGATGAAAAAGGATGAGGAATCTTTAGTATAAGAAAAATTAAACACAAACTAAAACAAGTAAAAGAGTACAATAAGGCAGCCATAAGTCCACCACAATCACAAAGAGGAATATCACAGAAGATATAATTGCCTCATAACTTGAAAAATTCATCAAAATATTAAACAAGAACTTGGCCTCCTTATTAGCCATCCTAGGAATCCAAGTTCCAACTAATATCAAGGAAGATAAAAATACCTCCTAAAAGTCTGGAAGTAGTCATTCCCCCTCTTAACCAAGAACTTGGCTCCCTTATTAGCTATTCAAGGAATCCAACTAATACTTTCCTTAAGGTGGATTAGAAATCCAAGATTACTTTCAAAAGACGACCATAAGCCCACTTTCAACCAAAAAAATTAGACAATCCCAACAAAGATGCTTCTTTAAATCCTAAAATGTGCTTTATTATCAACCTGTGTGGCATCCCATACCAACAAATTTAAAGAAAACAAACACAATAATTTGAGGTCTATAGACACAATTCCAATATCAAGTTGTACCAAATTTTCAAGAGATCACCATCAAAATTCAAATTAATTACCCCCCGTGAAGGCCACCAAGCGCGAAACTTGTCCTTATATTGAACCCAGGGCAAGGAAACAACAAATAGCTCTAGCAGTCCTCTTCAACCAATTAACCCCAAAAAATAGCCAAAGTAGCACATTCCCAAAGAAACTTGAGTAATTCATTGCTACCAAAGCCTCTATTTGAAATATCCGAAAAAGATCCAATTTCAAAAGGGACCACCCACCAAAACCAAGCAAGAGAATTGAGTTTTTCTAATAAGATATAGGAAAAGAGAGAATTGAAGAAAAAGATGGCTTGACATCCGACTAAGCAGTTTACACTAGCTTTGAAAATCTCATTAGTGTTAATCCAATAAAGAGCCACTAATCAAACCAATCCTTGACTTTTGCAGTAGCAAGGAAGCCTCAGCTTCCAAATTAATTGCATAATATGTGTGTCAAAGAAAAAATTAATCACTTGATTCGCATATCAGAGGATATAATGAACATGGTAAAAAAATCTCATATAATTTATCAACTAACGATGCGGAGTTGAGAATTGACTATGTGAATTCAGAAGTTTTAATGCAAAACAGCTTGGGAATATGTTAATCACTATCTAACCAAAACTTAGATATCTCTAGAAATCAAATCAATCATTGTGCTACATAAAAATCAATCAGTTGCAAGCACAAGATATCTGTGGTATCAAAGCTTTAGATTTAAAATAAAAAAAAACCTCATACCTTTGGAATTCGGAGAGGATTTTTTGAAGCATATTCACACAGTTTACTGATCTTTCGATCATTTGGTTCTTCATCCTGCCAAAGATTCACTGATAAAACAACTAAGGAGTTCTGCACAAACCAAAATATGTTGGGAGCAAAAATATAGTTTCCATGATAAACAAACAAAAAAAACTAAATTTACATTTTAACATATGATCTATTATGCATGTAGCTCGCAGTGAAATAAATTTACATTTTAAGGACAAATCCACCGATATGTTGAATGTGTGGCCTTCACGGGAAGAAAGAAAAATAAATAAGTGAATCATAGATTCCAAATTATAGGAATCCATTTCTTCACTTAGAGAACTCTAAAATAAACTGCAAGTCCTCAAGTTGTAGGGCAGAAATGATGTTAAGAACGAAGTATACTATTGTAATCAAGTATGAAGACTACAGAGAAAGATAGAAACAAGAATACTGTTCAAATTGTTATTCAACCAACTATATCACGTAAATCCTGGGTGGCCCAGCATCAGATGTGGTTCCACTCTAAAATCCTCTATCATCAAAATTTATGCAATTTTAGAACTTCACTATTCAAATTTAAACAGAAAAAACAAATTTAGTTGTTTGAACAACCAAGTCACAACCCAAACATTCATGGATTTTTACATCTTAGTTCCTAAATAATAGCTGGCTCAGTTTTTCAGCAGAACTTTCCCTTCTTATTATTGGAATAATCTGATTGTGCAATACTTACAACTCATAAGCTCAAGTCAATTTCAGCCACCTATCCTACTACTTCTATATTCAAAAGCCCTTTCAACCTTCACCCTCTCTAGGATGATAAATCTAATGTACCAAAAGGAATAGACCAAGTTTTCAGTAGTACTAGATTTAGCAAAACCCTCTTACTTTTTTTTTTGTAACGAGAAACCTCACAGTAAATCCCAGATATCTACAAGACTGCAACCAACCCAAGCCATGCACTTCGGGTAAACCAGGCCACAAACCCAAGACTTGAAGATATTACACCACTAAGGCTTGCCATCCGGGCTAACCAGCCGCGGGGGGGGGGGGGGGGGTTCAAAACCCTCTTACTTTCAGGAAGGTATCTATGTCAAATTTGACATTTTATCACCAAGAAGACCCTTAAAAATAACAATTATTTTTTAAAAAAAAGTAAAAGCACCCTATTCCTAGGGTGTGGGGTTGGCTTGAACCCCTACGGGTATTATTAATGGGTGAAGTAATTGCAAACAAGGTAGCACATTAAGCCTTGACCTTAAAAAAAAAAGGCCTTAACAGGCTACAACATAAAAGGCAAAAAGCACACCAAAACAAAAAATTGAAATGAACCTCTAATCCAAATATCACAAAACTTGAGAATTGGACTCTAAGGCTCAGACTCGTATATTATTGGAAAGGGCACAAACAACTTCACTCCTCTAGCGGCTTTGTTTATATTAGGGTAGTTTACTTATCAGGAAAAAAAAAACACCCATCTCCACCACTGTGACTAGAATTACCTCTTGAATACCCATCAACATTCAGTTTAAGCATAGATCATGAGGCTGCATCCAAAAAAACTCCCAAAGTTGTTTTCAGTTTAATTTCTGGCACATTCTTAAAAAAAAATTGTCAAATCCAAGTCTATTGCATTAGGAGGAGCATTCAAATATCAGAAACTAGTTGTTTCTCGAAGGGACTGGTGACATTTACAACGATGATATTCCTGATAACTCCTTTGAATTTTGCAAAGCATTGTATTTCCCGGTAAAGTAAAATCAGAATAAGACTCGATGTCTTAAAAATAATAATAATAAATAAATAAAAGAGAGAAAGAACGTATTTATTTGATGTAGCCTCTAACTGAAATATAAGTTTATGCCAGACTAAATTCGAAGTGCCTGCAATTCCAACTAATCGACCATAAAAATCCCGATCTTGTTTCCTAATTCACTTTGGATAAAAATAAGAATAATGTCCTCTGCATGCAATACCAGACAACCACAACATCTGAATCAAAATAGTATTAGCAGAAACTTCCCAGAGAAAATGGAATTTCTAGTTGAGATCCTCTGCTTTCAAATACCTCCAAAATGTAACAATGTCATCTTTACTAAAGCTTCCATGTTGATTTAACTATTAAAGGGAACCATAATAGGTTTTGACACAAAGAAGAAAAGGGTACTCAAATAGTTTCAATTAGCCATTTAACTCTTTCCGCACCTTTTACATTTGGTAGCTAGTTGCGAGTCACAATAATACTTTAAAAACTATTGTACTATACATAGCACATGAAACCTTCATGTTTACCTACCAAAAAAACTCCATGTAATATAAAAAAAGGTGTTTTGTGTCATTGTGTGCATAATAGAGCTTAACTGGAGCTAAATTATTTAAGGTTCTTTTTTCTTTTTCTTTTTTCTTTTTCTTTTTTAAGAACTGGGTTTAGTTGCATTAGGGCCTAGCAATCGCAAAAAGGCATGAACACCATCCAAATGAAATAAGAGCAGCAAATATGTAAACAAACTAACCGGAGACCGAGGAAAGATGTCAGCCAGGAACTTCTTGTACCGCTTCACAGGCTGCCGTGACCTCGTGCGCAATGCAGGAAAAAAGAAACAAAGGTTCCCACACATGGGCACTACTTGTCGCGAAATCACACCCATTTTTAACCCTAAAAACTTTGATTCCCCTCAAAACTCTCTCTCTTCACTGATTGTACTACTCACAAAAGTTTTCGAAACAATGAGATAATAGAAAAACTGTCGTATTACAATATAGATTAAAAACTTTGCAAACGATAGAAGAATCCAAATCAATGAAAGAAATTGAGAATTGTATTGAATTGTATATTAGGAATGATAATTGAATAGAGAGGATCTGGCAAAATGGATGAATGAATGCCTTGGGGGACAATTGTTTCTGCCTCGTAATCGGAGCCAGAGGAAAGGGAGATCGGAGGGTGAAACCTTAAGCGCGAGAGCACCGGATCTCCGACATCCTCCAACGGCAGAGAGAAATTATGAAAACCTTTGCTTGTCTGTTATCTGTCACGCTATATATACCCTTTGCATTCTCGAGTGTCAGCACACAATACATATAAAATTATATTAAGTTTATATATCGTCACAGACAACGGCTATGTTTGGTTTAGGGTCAGATTGAATTTCAATTTTCAGGTGGGTCCCTTATTGAGTTGGCAGCACGTTGGGAACCATATTTTTCTGAAAACTTTCCCTTTAATTTCTGGAGTTGAATTTTTTTTTAAAACGCATTTTTTGTACATTTTAAAAAATAAAGTTAATATAAAAATAATTTATTTTTTTTTCGCACAATTAAGTACATACGATAAATATATAATTAAATGTGTAAAAATAATACGAAAAATATTCTAATAATGTAAATTCCTTTTACAAAATATATACAAGTATAATGATTATATTGTGTAATAGTCACTTAAATTCGGGTATTCTATATATGACCTATATAATTTTGTACATTTTAAAAAATAAAGTTAATATAAAAATAATTAATTTTTTTTCGCACAATTAAGTACATACGATAAATATATAATTAAATGTCTAAAAATAATACAAAAAATATTCTAATAACGTAAATTCCTCTTACAAAATATATACAAGTATAATGATTATATCGTGTAATAGTCACTTAAATTCGAGTATTCTATACATGACCTATATAATTTTGATACATATGAAATTTGAATAATTATTGAAACAGGATAAATTATTTTTTTATTAAAAATAAATAAATATTTATTATTTTCTATTCATCTTTCTATCTATCTCTTTCTGAGGTTGTCTTAGGTATAAGTTAGGAGGGCAATAGCCCCTCCCAAATTTTTCACACTTTAAGTTTTTACCTCTAATTTTTACAAAAAAAATTCTTAAGATTAAGAACCCTAAAAAAAATCATCTTCTTATACAAGACTCCTTAAATTTTTAATTTTTATATTTTTACTCTCACTAGCTCTCTGGTTTAGATATGTCATTGATCTCAATTATCTATTTAGGGACCCATAAATGAACTATTACAATTGATGGGGAAATAGATAAAGATATCTATTTAGTTCCATAATTGAAGAGGGTTCATTAGTAACAAAATTTAGAATAGAATGACTTGTTTAGGAGGAGTGAAGATGGATCTTTGCATGAAATGATTGGAATTGGAGAAGGACAACAAACCACGAACAGTTGAATACTGGGTGTATTAATAGTTTTTGCAGGTTTAGTTTGAAATGTCAATGACCATGAAATTGGAATTACAAATAATTTCAAATAAAACTTCCTGTCATCCTAAACTGGTCTAGATAGAAGAATCGAGGTTCATCTTACAATTTTAAAGTGCTTAGACCTAAGGGGGTGTTTGCTTCGGATAAATAAAAACGGTCCCGGAATCCTTCATTTAAAGAATATTTTCTTCTTTTTTATATCTACATTTTAAGACTTCAAAATCTAAAAATTATAAAAATTTAGAGTTAAAAATCTAATGTTTGGTAAGACATTTAATTAAGATCCTATTCATTTTTTATTTTAAATTTGAATTTAGAATCTAATGATGACTAAGTTGGCAATATGATGGTCATGGTTTTGATGGAATGTTCGATAATAATGATGTAACTGGTGGTGGTGACAACATAATGGACTTGATAATAATATAAAGTGTTGATAATGAAGAGAAGGTAGTGATAGTAGAGATGACTAGGATTGTTAATTATATGTATTATACATGTGTATTACGATCTACAAGTAAGGTTAAGAATTCTAGTATTATTCTAACATATTCTGTTTTTTTTTTCCTTTTTTAATTGTTTTCTTTGCATTTAGTTTTTTTTTTTTTCCTTTTTTCCCTTGTTTCTTTTTTTCATTGTTTTCCTTGCATTTAGTTTTTTTACCTTGTATGTCTTTTCAGCTTCTGTTTATGAAAGAATTTCCACTTGTAACATATTACACTCGAGACATAGATATATATATATATATATATATATATATATATATATATACACTTCATTCGTTTCTCTTATCTCTGTCAACAGGGATAACCGTAGTTGATGAAATCAATGTTGATTTTAATAAGAGAACAATGATATGGTCACTCGCAAAGTTGAATCAATCACGCATTTATTCATATTACGTGCAAACATGTATTGAACGAATGATCAGATCTATAAAAATCCGACATTTTCGAGTGATCACTCTCTTAATAAGGTGGTAGCAAAGCAATGATTCTTGTTATACTTCAAAATTAAGATGTATCACAAGGACAAACATATTAATTTATTTTCAAATTTGTTTAGGAACCATGAGCTTCAAAGGAAACCATTTGTCAATACAAACCCAAATTGGTGCCACCCAAAATGATATTCATTTGCAGAACTAAAGTCTAAAACAATAACTCAATAAGGCTACCAAGGAAATGCCACTAATGAAACAAACGCTGCTAGTAAACATCAGTAGGCGAATTGTGGATTAATTCAGAGATTAAACAACTAGTCAAGCATACTACATAGTCAATGGATGGTTCTAATAATTAGTCCAAACATCCTAATGATTTAGAATAAGGGTCATGATACCCATAATTCACTCCCTCCAAGCTGTATTTAACAATAGACATGCTATCACTGCCTCGAATGAAGACTACTACTCCCTTGCATGCTTCGCTACCTCAGCCTACAACAGAAATTCAAGAAAGTCAAAATATAGAATAAAAAATAATATGATGATTTGGGTTTGTTAGAACAAGAAATGAGCATAATCTGGAATAACAAGTAATTAACTTTCTGGTAAGAATGTCACATAATCTTCTTTTATTGGAGTGAGTCAGCACACATTTCAGAATTGTAATCCTAAGCCCTACAAATAAAGCAAATCAAGACATCTAATTCACAGGCAGTTAACTGTCTTCCAGCCCAGATACCATCATTGCTTCTTCTCTGGGAAAAGTTCACTACAGCACAATCTGTGGGCATTCTATATCCACATGTTTTCTTCCAGGTAATTACATCACCTTGTAAAAAGAAGTTATTTTAAAATAAAAAAGGTGATGCGAATACCTTATACCTACCAACCCAACTACTGTTTCTAATGCATACACTAGTAGCTAGGTTTTAGTTCGAAGCAGACTCTAACTATCACCCATGACTCAAAGAACAGAATGATATCTAAATACTTGTAACTTAGGTTAACAGTTGCAAGCAGATTCAAGAAAGACAAGAAGTCACACCTCAAATACGTTCTTCAGATGATCGAGTTCCTTGTCTAGATCATTGATGGCCTGATTATATGCCTGCAATGGTGAAGACTGGCTTGTTGTATGAATCTGCAAAACCCCCAACAAATTAGGTCAAAACCAGAAGCACCAGATTGTAAAAATGATACATTATACATTATATAACATGGTTTGCTAACTTCTACAACCATAAACTAATATGAAGGCAATATAAGCAAAGTTAAACATTGCAACAAAAATAATAACTAAGCCACTGTAATTAATGGGCTCAATTTAACTCCATTCAGCCATGTAAGGTTCTTTAGGCTACCGAGAAATCATTTCATTTCAGCACGAATTAAAGGGGCAAAAACCAACCACTTATGCGTACACTTGATGTATCAAAAGCATTCCTCCAAACTTCTCATTAAATGTGCCCTTTTTTTTTTTTTTTTGTTGGGTGGGGGAATCCATGTATGTAGGAAGCATATAAAGAAAATTCCATACAACTGCAAAGGAACGTAACTACCTTTACCTATAACATCTATAAAATCCAAAAAGAAAAAGGCTCTCCAAAGATAGATTGATGCACCCTGCCATCCATCCAAATAAAAAGTCTCAAAATTACTCTTCAACTTAAAAACTGGCTCCTTCACACCCCATAGTATGCTCTATTCCTTTTTTTTTAAAAAAAAAGCCACATCAAACAGAGTGATACAGGATACCAGGTTAACCTTTTCCTTCTCTCAACCCTACCTCATCTCCAACTAGAAAGCACAGCAGCCACAGATCTATGGAACACCCGATTCATCCCAAAAACAAAAAAATAAATAAATAAAATAAATTGAACAAGGCCAATTTTTTGAACTGCCAATTTTTTTAACAAAGTGGGAGCTTTCAAATGGAATGCAACAACATTTTGCTTTAGGCTGAAATGGAGCAAGTTTTATGGACAATCTAATTAATTGTAGGCTGAACCATATGTAAGATGAAAAATCTAATTAATTATATTGGCTGAACCATACTGTAAAACCATCAACAATAACAAAAATGTGATTGCAAATTCTTCCAGCTCTTAAAAGATCAAACTACTGAAAGTTGGAGCAAAAGTAGGAATCTAAATAAACATTTGGAAGGATAGTACAAAATGAACTGCGAGGAAGCCTTTTTGTGTCAGTGAATATAGAGATGCTTTAAATTATTTTGTACTCAATTTTTGAACTGAAAGAAATTCATCTGATTTATCATTTCTATTAATGGTAATGAAAAAAACCTGGCAGTCTAGTTCATGATTCCCTGGCATTGGCAGGGATACCAACATGACTCTTTTTCCTTTCCAATTGTTGTGACCACTGTCATTTGCTCAAACTCCCCACACAAACACATATATTGCCACTCCTAATGAGCTCCAGGGTTTTAATGGTTAATCTCTTTTTTTTTCAAATAAAAACTTTAATAGTGAACAGCTATTCCACAAGATGTACAAGCTTCTGTTAAATCATCTATCGAATTAGCACTTCCATTCTCTGTAACTGTGCCGCTGAATCAGGTATTCAATATGATCATCGATGTATAAATATGCATGCATTCTTACGTGCTTATGTAATATGTACTCAATCTTCACAAGAGTTACCGAATGCCCGAAATCGAGGTATGAGGGCCTCCTTCTGTTCCACCAACTAAGCCTTATAGTAGCAATAATCAACCAAAAGTCCTTATTGGAGATGTTGGAGATATTTTGTTATTTTTTTTATATTTCTTAGGAATAGTATGGAGCCATGTATAGTATGACCTGACCTTCTCTTGAATTCTCCAAAATTCTGTCACTGCATCCCCGTAAAAATAGTTATCAAAACCAAACCGAACAATGAACCAGTTCAATTGGTGGTTAAACCGGTTTTGTATTTAATATATGTCAAAATATATTACATTACGTAATTATTACTTAAATATATATTAAAGTTGGTAAAATATTATCATAATAAGGCATAAACCAAGTGGATTAAAAAGTTTCTTTCCACCCAGAGTTCCTGTGTTCGACTCTCCAGGCCTACTTTTTAAAATATAAAACTCACAAATCACAATAGATGCCATATAAAAGCCGTGATAAGTATAATAAGTTCTTTAAGAAACCGTGGAAAGCTTTTTACCTCTATGAAATGAGGCGCATTAAATATCCGTCCGTGTATCCAAGAAATCAGGCTCATGTGAAATCAGGCGCATGTGTATCCATGAAATTAGGTGCAAAAATGATGCCCGAAACATTCGAGGATCCGTTCCAGGTTCAATTGACCAGTCCAGTCCGATTCTAATAATTATGCCCGCAGGGGGCAAAGAACCTGTCACTATTTTGGTTGTGCTACCATAGACTCTAGGAAAGTCAGAATAGGAGAGCACTCATCTTGGGGTGGGCTCACTACTTAATGTTTTCAATAGTTATCCACTCCGCACTTGACTACCTTTTTTGATAATCTAAGTATCCCCCACCCTCTAGGTTTATGAGTGGCCAATGACTAATTTTAGAGGTGTCAATCACACCACTCGCAAGCGGGGGCACCATTTAATGCGCGGTACTCATCAGTCAGGGAATCGAACTTGAGACCGTGCAGCTACCACACAGCCTCCGCACTTGACTACCTAGCGTTTACTGTGGGCACGATAACTAGTATGTCAGAGTTGTGTCCTTCCTCATCCTCATGAAAGGTCCTCATATGGTACTAATGTGACCTGTCCACTTCTTTCCCCATTCTCTAAAAAATTGTTTTCCCCCTCTATCCCTCTTACTTGAGATCTACAAATCCATGTCAACACTTCAAGTTTTCCCGCCTCCCACCCAACTTCTCTCCTTATCTTCACGCACTCGTGGGGTTATGACTATTTTTTCGTACAGGCTACAGCATTGACAAATCGGTGCACCTGGACTGCATTCCTTCCTTATACATTGTACAATTTATTGTCACAGTACTTTGCATTGCTATGGATTAAAATGGTATATGTTTCTTGCCATGTACTTGGGTAGCTTCCTTTGTGGAACCTTCTTTATATATTTATTATTTATTGAATGAAAAAAATTGGTATGCATTGCATGCACTCAATCAATACACACAACAAGGGTGATAATCAACAAGTATTCTAATAAAACCCAAAAACGTGAATGCACAAAAACACAATGTATTCTACAGTTCATATTAATCCGCAGATATAACCTGAACCCTTAACCATTCCTTTTCAGATACCATCCTCTGCCAAAAAAAATAAACATCGACAACAAACAATGATGATATGATGACAGTAATGGAAACAGAGATTGAGAGAGAAAAAAAAACTAACCCTGACTATGATTTTGTACTGTAGAGGGTGAGGAAGCTTGTAGCCAGCGAAGAGGACATTCTCGTCCCTGTGCAGTTGTCTGTGTGCATGTCCAATTTCCAAACAACGATAAGGGATTAATATTTAGAGTTTAGGCAGAATGAAATAAAATAAAAATAAAAAAGAAACTATCGAAGTAATCAGTACATACATGCGAACGATGTTTCCAATTGTGTGGTCTTCTCTCTCAATTGTGAATGAAGCTGCATTTATGATCTTCGTGTCTCTTTCATACGAAACCCTATCATTTGCAGTCAAAAAACAGTGAGCGCATAGACTAGAAATATAGGTACATGTGCATGTATTCATATATATGCATATGTATATACATATATATCATATACACAGTGAGAGACAGCATTTACTTTTTCGTGCCCTCGGGGACGACAAATCGCTCGTAACGATCAGGGGCGTTCATGGTGTTCTCCCTCTTACTCCCGAAACTCCACTGGCACTGGGGAACGGTCAGTCTGGAAGGGAGAGAATGATAATAAGTGAATTTCAGCACTGGCCAAATTAATAAAATAATTATAAAACAGACCACAAAAGTAATCAAAATGACAAATATAACTAATAAAAGTTAATATTAATTTAAAGCCCCTATAATGGAATAACTATTTTCGATTCATACCCATTAAATTTTAAACTTCACTTGCTGCTTTCATTTTTGTATACGAGCCACCGAACGTTTAGACTTGTAAATGTTAATGGATATCGTCAAACTTCAGTTGTTGCTTTCATTCCTGTATATAGTCAAACACAACCTACAATATTCTTTTAAAAATAATAAATGTAAGGAAAAAAAAAAAGGAGATGTTTATTGGCATTCTTATTCTGTCAAGTGACTCCATTTCATATTTAGAAAAATATTAAACTATAGATATCAAAATCGGACTGAATCAACTGATTCAATCAGAATTAGGCATTAGTCAAAGTCGATTTAATTAATTTACCGTTTATACTTAAAAATAAGAAAAATTGATTAAACCGGCTAATTTAAAAAAAAACTAATCGAATCAGTTGATTTTTTTTTATTGGTTGAACTTCTTTTTGTATTTTGAACACCTATAACTCTCTTTTTTTTCCACAAAATTTCTTATGTTTGATTATCAATCAAATTATGAAATTTGGAATAAAATAAGGTATGGTTGCATGTTTTTGTTGTTGTATATATAGATATATGAAACTACTTTTAATATATAATAAAATATTTATTTTCTTGTTATTTTTTAAATTTTTAATATATTAATTATAAAATCGGTTGAACTAATGAACTATGAACTGACACCTTCACCGATTCATTATCCCATTTGATTCTGATAACTATATATTAAACAATTTTTTAATGTAAAATGACTCAATTATCTTTATATGAAAAAATCATTTAATATATAATTATCAGAATCAAATGGGATAATGAATCGGTGAATGTGTTAGTTCACAGTTTACTAGTTCAATTGATGAAGGTGAACAATTTTTCATGTAAAGATAATTGAGTCATTTTACATTTGAAATGAAATCTCTACGTCAAAAGGGTAATGCGAATAGTATCTTTTAAATTTTTTTTAGAGAAAACCCTTACCTTTTTATAGAAAAACCTTTGTGATTTAGTTAAATCCGAGTGTTTTGACTCTTATAAAAATCAAACTCACATTACAAATGAGTTAGTTGCGCGGGTTTACCTTCCAATCTTGACATGAAAAAATAAATAAAAATAAGGTATAAAGAGAAAAAGATAAAAAAAAATAAAAATTGAAGTGGCCCCTAACCCTCTAAATCTCATTTGCAATCCCTTCCAAAATATATACAAGCGGATAGAAAATATAAGGTAGTTACTGATTAAGTAAATTCCTTTTCTTACTCTTTCTATTCATGTTCTTTATTTTCTTTCCTTGAACTTTGCCATGCAAGAAGAGATATTAGTACAATCATTTCCCTTCCAAAATTACAATTGCTCAAGTAAAAAAATTATTATACTAATATTTTACTTTATTTCATTCTCTATTAATTTATCTTTCTCTGAGTTTCTTTTGAAAGTTGAGAGAACATTACATGCTTTTTTTTTTATAGATGAAATAACAAACTTCGAATTCAAACTTTAACTCAAAAAAAAAAAAAAAAGTATAAGGTTTACATATACTTGTAATTTGCATAAAGAACAAAAGAAAAAATGTTATTCCAATTTACATCAGTCTCCATACAGTAAGATCGAATAAAATTTAATGAGAATCTCTCATGATATACTGCTATTTAAATTTGAATATTCATGCTAAAAACGATTGAGTTCTATAAAAAAATTTAATTTGAGCATGATACCATTGTATGATATCTTTTCACCAAACTTTTTTTTCCCAATAAGATAATATTTCACATGCCTTCGTTAGGTTTTGTTGTGTGTTTCATGTAATTCTTAATGTTTGTTTAGGTTTTCAAAAACATATTTTTAATTTCAAAACGCAGGATACACTTTTGGCAAGCTATTAATTTTTTTTTTTTTTATAATTTAGATAGTCATATTTAAATGCATTTTCATAGTTTTTAAAAAATTAATTACAAAATTTTTAAAAATATTTTTCAAAAAATTATATCTGAATCACTATCCAAGCGCAGGTTTTTATGTGCTAGGTAGTAATACAACACACAAAAATTGAATCAATCTTTTGTGATTATTAATTATTATAAAAGTCAATTATATTATTATTTTTCTCGTTTCATTGTTATTGTTGTTTCTTTGTTGAATAATTTTAAATTGAAAATAAATAACCCCCACTACTAATGTAATGAATTCTAATACTTTAATTTATTTATTTTTTGAGGCATAGTCTTGCTGTTTATAGGTCTATCACAAATCAGATATCTTTAATAATAACTTATAACTTTTATAATTAGCTCTTTAATAATTAATTTTTAATTACTTAACTATTCCTAATAGTGAAGGTTGATCTCATAATTTAATATATTTGTCCGTAATTAATACATTGATTAGAATGTTCAAAATCGTTATATTACTTGAAAGAAAAAAATATTCACCAAGTAAAAATAACTAACAATAAGCGTCCAATGGAGACGAATTCATATACATACGGGAAGGCTTATAAGCTTAAAGTCTCGAGTTTTTTAAAGAAATCAACTAAATTACGAACGTTTAAGAAATTGACTCTTTCGACCTAAGAGAAAATAAAGTGAAAAAAATTATCTTTGATTAAAAAAAATAAAGTTTTTCTACTCCCAAAAAAAGTCTACGGTTCTGTTCCTTTCAAATGTACCGAATTAAACAAAGATGAACCATGTTCCAAGCTCTTCAGTGGCTTTGGCATTCGATGAACCCTTTAGCTGAGAAAATCTTTTTCATTTTGGCCTGCAAAACCCAATGATTCCTGAAAATTGAAATACTAAATTCTACAGATCTCGTGGGAATGAAAAATGAAGATGAAGATGGTCAACATATTCTTCTTCTCTCTTGTATATACCGCAACGGGAAGCCAACTTGAAACCTTTTTCTTTGAAGATTAAAGACATAAACACACATGATATACATAGTATACATATAACACATATATAGGTGATGATTTCATTTTTGTTAAACAAATATATAGAAATGGCAAGGGGGTGGGATGCTTTTTCTCCAACCTCGATCCTATTTATATTTATTGTTCTGAATTTCAATTTTTTTCTTTCAATTCTTGTAAGTTAAAACTTTTTTTTGAGTGTCACAATTAAAATTTTATTTTCAAAACAATCACTACAAGAAGAAGTAACATGAGTATTAGAAACTTTAAAATTAGTTTTATATAGTGTGATTTATTTATAAATATAATATACATAAAAATAAAAAAATAATATATAAACGGAACTAGGTGACTATCTCTCAACCTTATTCCGTCCAAGTTTTGGAAACTCTGCCTCTATTTATGAACACTTCATAACTATTCTATTAATAGCAGATCTCTGATGGGGTAGAATAAATTACCATCCTCAGAAGTATACACAGATATATATATATATATATATATGCAAGTAAATACATAAACACGTATACACACGTACAACATTATATTTAACAGAACAAATATTATAACAATACCTTATTACATACGCACATTGCAATTAAGGTGAATTTTTTATACACGCATAACGTACAATTTAGTTTTATTTTTTATTTTATAAATATTTATTTGTACATTTGATGGTTTGATGCATTCAACAGTTGTAATAATTATGTAATTTATAAATAAATATAGCACGTTTTAATCTATAATAACTTTAATAATTAATAAATTTAATATTTTATTTATAGGTCGAGCCCAATTCTTCAATTTTTTTTCTCTAGCCTATTCTCCAGCTTGGTCCGTTTGCACCAATATTACATCCCATGGCTAAAAAAAGAAGGGTTGGGATTCAAAATTCAATTCTTATGTTTGATAATAAGAGATGAAACGCACCATCCATGTTCCTAAGCCAACCAACAATCAAAACTAGTAATTCGTACATTTAACAATTTTTTCAGGCAATAATCTTATTTAAAAAAAAATTAATTAAATTATGACGGTTTTAATACCTCATTTGTTTGATCAAAAATACATATACCTATAAAAGAATTATGTAATAAATAACTCGTTACTAAATAAATTATAAAATTTGATGTGTCAAATCATTATTATGCATTATATTGAAATGTCAACAAATTTCTTCTCCTTTTAGAGCATTGATGTACTTTCTTATTAAGTTATTTTACACTCACAAAATGTGGAGTCCACTCATTCTCAATCTTAACAAATCATCGCATGGGTTCCACATTTTTTAGTGTAAGAAAATTTAGTAGAAATATCTATCACAAGTGTCCATTTTTAATATTAGGTAATACTATAATAAATTCGAGTTTGTATAAGATAAAGTGTTTTAATTATTAGATAGTCTTGAAATTAAATTTTTATTTATTTCTAAAATACTTTATTTTAAATTATTCGACCAGATAATTGTTAAAACATCATGTCTTGTATAAGCTTAAGGTAACAATATCATTATCATTCAATATTTTATATATTCAATGAAGCTAATTAATTAATTATTTCATCATTTTAGTGTTAAATTGATTGAGTTTTGATGGCACTAAATTAACATGCTTTAAACACCATAGTAAAAATAAATATGCCACTTTTTAGGATTTGGCTCCTCCCTATTAGTTCTTCCATCAATTTGTTTTTAGGTTTCTTAAATATATGACACATCATCTATTATTTAATTATTTTTTAACAAATATAAGATGTGACATGTATCTAAGTAAACATTAAGAAAAAAATATAATAGAAATGATCACAATTCTACTTCTGTTTCACTTTTCATAACTCGCTTTTATTTCACATTTTTATAAAAGTATGGCTCACTATTCATGGGACTCGTTATAGGGTCCACCAATGGACCTTATATTCGTGAGAGAGGTGGGACAAAAGTGAGGTCCACTAGCGAGTCCCGTAAGTAAGCAGTAGACTCTACCTTCATGAAAAATGTGAAACAAAAGTTAATTATGTGAGGTAGAACATTTATTTTATTAAAAGCCCATTTTTGAAAATCATCTTTCAAAGGAGACTTACATTTAATGTTTTCACATTTAAGCATATAATATAATTTTACAACACTAAGTTTCTTTCACACTTATTTATTATAACACATCAAATTGGTAAATAAGGATAATTTGAAAATTTCATAGTAATTTATGTATTTACTTTTTAAACTAAAATTTTATTTTGTGACAAAAAAAGAGGAAAGAGATAAGGGACTCTTAAATTGTGCCAACGAAGTGCTAATCATTTATTTACACTTGATCAATTTATAATTTAAAAGTTGACCAGTGATAGTCATTTAAAAGTTTCAAGAATCAGATTAAAGATTATGTCTGTAACAATATATATATATATATATATATATATATAGACTATCATCTAACCTTTGAGACTGTTGAACCAGATCATTCAATAATCTCTCCACATTTCATGTGTTACAAATATATTTTGCATTTATTAATTGCATCTAAATTTTGACATTTAACATAGGCAATGAAACGCGGTCGTTTAAGATGGGAAGATTGTGTTTTATTTATTAAAAAAAAAACATTTTTCCCTCCGTTAACCAAGGATATATAAACTTTAGTTACACAAAACCCCAATCTCTCTTTCTCTCTCTCCCTCTTCGCGAAAGCTTCAGTCTCTTGTGACGTATTTTTTTTTTCAAATTTCATTTTTTTTTTCTGTTTTAAATTATAGGAACAATCGGTTAAACTCACTCAATTCAAAATCAAGCCTCGTATCAGTCGTATGGCATTTCACGTCGCCTGCCCAATTACATGGTACCGCTAAATTTATCTGAACCCCCATCTAACTTTTATCGCCGATTTCTTCATTCCCTCTCTTATCTCTCTTCACGATTTGATATCTCTGTTTCGCGCGCGCTCTCTCCTTCTCGCTCTAAAAGGTGTGTGTTTTACTGTTTGTTTTATTTTTTCTTTCTTTCTTGCAGTCGGCGAATCTGTTTCTGCACGCTAGGGTTTCCGCAGAAGCTGCAGAGCGAGAAGGCCAGGAATGAGTTCCTGGACGAGGTGGCTAAGGTTGAGGAGTTTTTGAAGGATCCGTGGTTGCTTAGGGGTAAGGGGAAAGGCACTGTACAGGTCCGCGTTCCTAAGGTTGCTGCACCGCCACCGCCGGCGGTAGCTCCGGGCGATGCAAGCGGTTGTGGCGCCGGTGGTGATGGGGAGGAGCTGTTGTCCGCACAGACGAAGCGCGCCGCTATGCAGAAGAAGGCGGCTGCTGCCTCGTTGGTCGCTGAGGATTATGCACGGCGGTTCGAGTCCGGTGATTTGGTGAGCTAAATTCTCAATTAATTGATATTGATTTTATTATGATTTTGGCTTTGCGATTTTATTGGATTTTTAGATTTGTAGAATCTGGAGTGCATGATGTGGAATTCTTGATTATGCGTATTTAATTTGGATCTGTCTTATATGCGTTCTGACAGTACATTGAATTGTTTCTAATGCTGTTGGGGTTTCATATGGTAAAAAATGAAGGACATTTACTCAATTGTTACTTTCTGTGGTATTAGAGCAACTAGGATGCATGTGTGTCTTTTGATGTGATAATTCTAAAATTTGGCATTGATGTAAGAGTTACTGCTCCAATTGGGGTGCTATTTCGCTTGCCAAAAAATGGCAATGCCGTATTTGGCAAGAGAGTAGGCTGTATCTAGTGCCAATTTATGCCATATCATGAAATATAGCTAGCATATGCCAAATGGAAGTGTGTTTTACGCTATTTTTTCATATAAATGCCAAACGGAGGTGAGTCCACACTAATTTTTTCAGGAAAAAATACTACTAGTGTTAAAAAATGACATTTAGCAATGCCAAAATATAGCTTTGGCATGGATAAAATGGCATTTAGCATTGGAGTTGCTCTTAGTGTGGGTATCAGACTATCAGGGCCACGAAACCTTGAAACGTCCCACTGTCCGACCTTATTTATTCCGCCCCGAACGGGAATTAATATATTCGAGCTTTAATTATCTCGCCTTTTCAGCTTGAACTATGAAAGACCTTAAGGGTTGAGGGGGGCAACCCGAAGTTTGTCATTAAACAGGATATTCTAGGTCTTGTGGATTGGAGGCTGGGGCGTATGGGTTCATTAGGTTATGGCTCGAGATCATGGTTCAGCCTACTCTAATACTTTTAGAATATGGGGAATCTTCGATAGTTTTTTATTAACTTTTATTACCTCTTACTTGTACACGTGGAGCCATGAGCACAATTGTTGTTAATGGTTTAGTATGAGACATGCACATGCTCATCATCTATAAGTAGTTCCCATTCAAGAGTGTACAATAGTAGTAGCAAAAGGAGACTGAAGGACATGCTGCTGATATCTTCTGGCTGGATATCCCCCCCGAATCTTCCGTGTTCTAGACGGCCTCACCCTTTTCATATCCATATCACCTTGAAGTCCTTTTGATATTCTTATTTGTACTTCTGCTCCTGTACTAACCTTTCACCAGCTCTGACCTTACCCACAATTAGTTATTGAACCTTATCATAATTTATGTTGTTGAACCTTATCATAAAATCATGTTTTGAAGTTTCTGAGAGTGGTCTGCTGGATAATGAATGCGTAGGATGACATATTTTTTATTTTTATTTTTCTAATTTGGGCATTTGAGTTCGAGAAGCTTTGGTACTATGTGATATTGACTATCTAGAAGACATTTGTAAAAATATTGGGCTATTTTGACTTCTTATTATATTTGCTGTTCTTTGGCTTTTAATGTTGGGCAATGTTTTACAAGGCGAAAGCGTAAGGCAATATGCTTGACTCTTTATAAGGCAAAGCGTAAGCAACAAGATATAAAGCCTCAAGTATTTTGAGACTCAAAATATTTTTGTTAAAAATATAAATAATTGTTATTGTTAGTAAAGAAAGATGAATTTATAGTATTTTGGAACTTCAACCATCAATAATTTCAGTAATCTAAGGGAGGGTTGCATACTTTGACTAATCTTCCTTTTAAAAGTACTAATTGAAAGCATTTCTATATCAAAAGACAAAAGGTACAACACTTTTTCCTTCTTTCTACTTACCTCTTTCTTGTGCTTGCTGGGGGAGGAAAAAGCTTTAATATCAGGTGCAAGTTATCGAAGAGCATAACCCATCTATGTAAAAAATCCTTTCAAAAAGTGGTAGGATTTGGAGACTACATGAAAGTAGTCAAACATTATTGTTGGTTATAAATTGCTCTCAATTGAGGGGTTTTACTAATATGAAGCATCAAGGCATAATGCCAATGCCTTCCTGAGTCCCAAGAGGGCACGCCAACGCCATTAAAAGTTGCATTTTTTTTTGCTTCGGAGGCGACACGGGGAGCAATGCTTACGGCGGACAATCTTAGAAAGAAGGGATACCATTTTTCAAGTCGATGCCCTTTGTGCAAAGAGGAGCAAGAGATGCTGGATCATCTTCTCATACACCGCAAAGTAGCATGAGATGCTTGGAGCATGTAATTTTCCATTTTTGGTTGTAATTGGGCTATGCTGACCAAGATCAAGCAAATTTTTTTTTTTGGGGGTGGAAATGCAAAAGAATTAGGAAGGAATCGAGGATAGCGTGGAAAATTGCTCCTACTTGCCTTGTATGGTGTTTCATTTGGAAGGGGTCGAATAGAAGGGTTTTTGAAGTCGTGGAATCTCCATTTTTGAAATTGAAAGATACTTTCTTTATTATTTTTTTCTTTCGTGTGATGATGATATATGGAGTTGTGGCAAATAATTATTCTTATTCTACTTTTTTTAGAATTTTTTTCTTTTGGATTAAGGAGGAATACTCCATGTATCTAGATAGGCTCATTGATTTTTTTGGGGGATCTTAGGCTTTAATTTTGAAGCCGGTCCCCTCTTTTTTTTGGTTTTTTTGTACATTGGATTCCCCTCTCTTTTTTTGAACATTGGATTTCCCTTCTTGGGTTCCCTGTTTATAATACAAGTTACTTTTACCCATTAAAAAAAAACCTAATACGAAGCAAATTATTAAAGGTGAAAGTAAATAATTTTGGGGTCTATCTCATTCTCTTGTGTTAATCTTTATGATGTATGGTTTTATATTCTTTTAAAAATTATTTGAATCCCCCAAAGCTAGCAATGAGAAACATTTTGGACAGGAAAAAATTCTCTCAAAACATCCCTTTTAAATTCCTTTAAGTTTAAAGCGTATGCTTCTCAAGATTACCATTTTTTTAAAAAGTTTGTTTGGAAGTTTTGGAGAGAAAAGAGAAGAGAGGATAATTTAAAATAAAAAGATAAGTGATCATCTTCACTTTAGTTGAATATTTTGGACAGACAAAAGTAAAAGAAAGTGTATATATATTTTTTGGTAATTTTACCCTCTTCTTTTTTGTTTCAAATTCTTGAACTTTGAAAGGAACAACAATTTCCCTAAAACGGATTGGAGAACTGAGACTAATGAGTCAATCCTTTTCTCTTAGTCTTCTATTTTCCCTCTTCCTGTCCTCCATAAAAATGCATACAAGAGATTTTCGTATCATTTCACTTTAATCTTTTCTTCTCTCTAAATCATCCATCCAAATGTGCTGCTGATAAATTTTCAAGGCGTTTTGGATATGTCCTGCTTCATGGCGATGTCTTGAAGCTAGCCTTGACAAAGCTTTTTAAAACATTGATGGCAATGAGTCAAGAAATTTCCACTCAAATTAATGGCAGATAATCATTACCTGTCCTTTTTTATAATTAGTGGATAACTGTTTTTTTTGGGAAACACAAATCTTGTGGATTGATTTTAGATATCTTTTTTTTTTTTTTATCGGTGGATTGATTTTAGATATCTTAGATAATTTGTGTGAGGGTTCAGGTTAAAAAAGTAAAATTTGACAAATCAACTCTGTTGGAGATGAAAGACATTGTTCAATTTGTAACTAGTTTACAAAGCATGTTGTTTGTAAGGCTTTCTAGCCCTTGCGACAGTTCAAGTACTATCCTAAAAAAGTGCTTTATTTGATATAAAAAAAAGCCAATGCTAAAGTGGTTGCCTTAAAACCGGAGAGGTAAGGCTGTTTTATAAATGCCAGATAAGATAGGCCCCATGTCTAAAATTTGCTATAATCCCCCTAGGGATCAAATTTTTAAGGAAAAAAACAGATATGGAATAACATATTGGCACTATACTCAATGAAGGAAAAAAGAGGAATTCAATATATTTAACTATGTCATTGGATAAGTGGTTGGCCAAATGGCAAACTAGAAAATGAATACTTTGTCTGAAATTAGTCAAGAATTTGTTTTTTTTATTGATCAGTGAAGTTTTGATAAATCCTTGTGCTTCATCTTTGGATCAGCATGTAATAAGTTGTTATTTACTTTCCAAATGGCAAACTAGAAAATGAATACTTTGTCTGAAATTAGTCAAAAATTTGTTTTTTTTTTTTTTTTTTCTGATCAGTGAAGTTTTGATAAATCCTTATGCTTCATCTTTGGATCAGCATGTAATAAGTTGTTATTTACTTTCCAAAAGTGTTAAGAGACAAAATATATGCTAACTGTTTTTGTTGTCCTGGGGATTGCTTAGAATGATCATTGCCCTTTTGTGCAATGGTATGAGTTTGTTGGCCAAAGAACAGCTGGTTAGCATTTAGGCCAATTGATTTATAAATTAAGGTGTATGGCTAAATTGTCCTGGAAACCTTTGAGTGAGCTAGCAACATTGTTGAAGTTGGTGTCCAATGGACGATGAGTAGTGGTAGAAATTTTTTATCCTGGGGGATGCATCGACAATGGAGTCCTGTCCATGTCAAGTACGTGTTGGACAACAACACTTCTTGGACACTCCTAAACATGTGTTTGACACATTGAATACATTTATAATTATTAAATAAATTTTATAATGTTAGACATTTGGTTGATACTTCTTATACGCTCCCTATCAAATACTTCAATAGGAATTGTGTTGGACACCCTCAAGAATAGGATGATTGAAATTTTTTTCTAAAAGAGAACTTTTTTTTTTTAAATTTCTAAAAGAGAAAAGAGTGCAAATATGACATTCTATAGATGGCCAGTAGAAGTCAAGTGTGCAATGGCTATTATAGGAAAATAATATGATTGTAAAGAAAAAAAGGGCTAACTCAATGCACAAGGCCCACTAGTGGGAAGGTTGTGTCTGCGATTTGAATCGGTGACCTCCATGTCACAAAGGAACAACCTTACTGTTGCCACGGCCCACTCTCATGATTGTAAATAAAAACATATAATAAGTAGCAGAACATACAATAGACGCCACTTTTTTGGGGGTCATATGCTGATTCTCTCTATCTTGCTCCCTCAAACACAGAAGACATCCATCATTTGTTAGCCTTATTAGTTTTTGTCATCCTTTTCGATTATTAGCAAGGCCATTAAGTGAGATATAAATCCTTTGTCTTCAAGCAAGATAGAAACCTGATCCCTTTATAACCTAAAAGAAGTTGCCTGCAATAAAAAACAAGATGATGTCCAGCATTTGGATAAAGAGCGAGACACGTCTATTATAGTGCGATTCTAAAGAAATGGATTTTTTTAATATCTTATTACCTACTGGAATCCCACTTCCATTAGAATCTTTTTTAGTACTCTTCTTGCATTAAGCTCAGGAACACATTTGTTTGCCAACATGTTAGCCTGTCATAGTTTAGTAAAGATTTTAAGTAGGTTTGGTTGGACTATGCTATGCATGAATGATCTTTTATATTTCATAGGAGATCTGGTCCTTTATTTATTGTTCTTGCATTAACTGGTTCAGAACCAACTTTCCGAAGGTCTGCAACTTGGGTGATAAGGAATTGTTTGGGGATTGTCTAGCCCTAATTCAAACAAATTGGAGTAAGTAATATGGAGAACTTGATGTGGCTTCTTTTGAGGTTTATAATTTTCCAACAAAGAAGCTTTTGAGCTGAACTGAAGAGAGCTTAAATTTTGTACGATTAGTAATACCCCTGTAGTGATCTAGATGATCAAGATAACTTTTTCATAAAGTTCACACACATTGTGACAGCTTTGGTGGTTAGTAGTTCCATTTCAACAATTTGGTGGTAAGCTTCTTGATATTCACCTTAATTATTTGTTTGATTGAATATTATTCAAGTTTTAAACTTGAAAAAATTCAGAATTTTTGAGTTTGTAGAATGTGGCATGTGAATCACGTAGAGTGTTATTTTCTTGCACATTCAGTTTTGTGACTGTATTTATCAGTGGCCATATTATTTTTCTGATAAGTAAAAATATATTAAAGAGAACCTAAAAAGGGGGGGAGGGGGTTGCAACCCATGTACATGTGAAGAATACAAACAGTTCTCATATTGAATTGGATTTTTTTTGTGTTGTTTGGTTTTATATGGCAAGAAATGAGAAATCACTTGGCACGACTTTTTTGGTGACTTTATTATAGTTGTCTTGCACTTTTGTATTATGGAACAAAATCTTAACAATGTGGGTGATACATTGTTTGAGACAGTGGACTGTGTGGGCTTAAGATGAAAACAAGGAAAGGTATTATTTTAGTATCTCATTCTCATCACTGTATGTGATGGGCTATTGTATATGTCAAATCATAATATAGAACGAGGAAACATATCTCTATCTTTAAAGCACAGTAGATACAGAATCTTTTTGAGGACCCCTCAAATCTTTTGGATACATTTGTTGATTTTAACCCAGTTTCTTTTAGTATAATACGTTTACTGTTTAACTTTGTAAATTTAATTAATAGATTTTTTTTTTTTATAAATATTATCCCTTTACAAGTACAGTTAGGTTAGATAATAAAAGGTCAGTATCGAATATTTGTCCCGCTTATGCAGGGTACTGGCCGACACGAGTGAGGGTTGCATTTCACATCTGGAGGGTGTTTGGGAAGGACAAAAACCAGTTTTAGTGGGTATTGTTTTGGTCCAAAAAGTTGGAACCTAGTTGGTAACTCCAGCTTTTAAAATAGTCAGGTTCTATATATGCCTATTTTGTTCAAAAACGGGGCCACATTTAAAACAGGTGACCACTTTTTCAAAAGAGAACCCCATTTTGCCTTATTTCTTTTATTTTTTGATAAAAACTATGAACGGACGCAAATACAACAGATTGGGAACTCCTCTCCAAAGCCTAACAATAACACATTGCCACAAGATTGCCGGTCGGTGATGGAAATCCAAAAAATGTCCATTGTTTTTTGGCAGCAATAACAACTTAAAATTTGTCAACCTAAAATTTCTCCATTTGTTGAAGCTTTGAGGCAGCAACCATTCACGGCTTTTCTTGGCAGTTGAACACTTTCTATTGGTCACCATAAAATCAAACAAAATCTGAAGAAATTGTACATGCCCAAACAGTCCAAGAGTCCACAATGAACGTCAATGAGGACATCAATGCCACTCGTTGGTTTCTCAAGTTCCTTTTCGAGAATTAGTTGACGATCGCATGTTTAACACTAGTTTGCGTTCTTCCTTTCACAAATTACCATCCAAAATTGAGGAATACAATGCTTCTGTGTAGGCAAAACGGTTTAGTCATGGTGAAATTCTTGAATTATTAAAATTCATTGAAGAAGACCATGGATGTTTTGGGTGGTATGTGTGTGCTTGTGTGCATAGATATAATTAGGTAGGCGTTGAAGATGGCAGTGAATGCCAAATAGAATGGAGAGGGAAAACCCATATTGATTTCAGGTTTACCAAACTACTTCTACATCGAAATCTAGTTTGATTAAATCTTGTTCTCAATTAGACTAGTTGGTGGAGATGAGCTTGAATTGGACCAGTCAATTTCTAAAGTTCCCAAATAGGCCCCAACATATGGTTTAGAAATGTGATAACATAGGGTCACCCGATTTTAACCATTATGCGGTTAGAAGATGATTATGTTTTATCTTAAACTATCACCATCAAGTGTTAGCTTGAATGGTATCACCTCCACCACCCAAAGAGGAGGTTGAGGGTTCACGCAACAATTGGGACATAGAGGGTGTTTGTATTAACTATAAAAAATGTTTTATCTTAAAATATCAACGAGTGTAAAGATGATAATTTTTTTGTTTTAACCTATTTTAATGTGTTTCGATGCTCCATTAGAAGTTTTCAAAAATTTTTTTGGCTACCAATTTATTTATTTTTTCTTTTTCACATTCATATTTATATGGGATATTGCTTTCGGTATCTCCATATTATAGAACCTCAATAGGGTGATTGCTGTCATTATTTTATTCATTGTTTTGTACAAATCTATTTCAGGTTGGATTTTATTATAAATTTACCTTTTTTAAAGGATTGAGTTTGTTGAGTAATTGAATGCATTAGATGAGTATTATTTGATTTTAAATTTGGTATACTTGTTCTAAAATTTGAAATTGTGTCAACTAAGTGATAAGAAGGCTGTAGTTTATTTTTTTTTTTTGTGTGGTTTTGAATCCTTGCTTTTTATTCGGATATTGAGAATTGGGAAAGTCCCATTTATTGTGAGTTTCATGGATGATAAATGCTTGTGTAAGTGCATTTTCTACCAGTACTACCATCATTGCTGTGTTTATTGCTGGGATTTTGTGTCTAATACAAGAGATTTTAATACAGTGTATTTCTTTCACATCAGCTGCTATTTAATATGCCACTTTTTATACTTGATAGGAATTGGAACTGTTGTTTTCATTGGGATATTGGAACCTATTGTCCTTTTATTGCATCAGAATTTGATTGATCAAAGTGCAAAGATACAACAATAGAATCCATTTCTTTCTTTCTTTCTTTTTTTTTCTTTTCTAATTGTGCACTTGTTTGTTGCCACAAAAATGTGACTCCCACGCTTGCACTGGCACGCAATCTTTTCTGATGCGTCTGGTTTTACTTGATGGGTACATTCTGGTACTTGAACCTTATATTGCCCCTTTTAATGTATATATTGATCATATGTACTCATTTGTTGCTTTGGCAATGATAATCAACGTTTTTCTCATGGACAGGATGTCTCTGGAGATCTTCCTGGAGAAGAGCAAGGTCAGACTAATGTCAAAGTAATGTGTCGGCTATGCTTTTTTGGTGAAAATGAAGGAAGCGAGAAAGCAAACAAGATGCTGTCATGCAAAAGTTGTGGCAAGAAGTATCACAGGAGCTGCCTAAAAACTTGGGCGCAACATAGAGGTATGATTTTATTGCTCCAAATTTTGCCATATTGCCGGGTTTATATATTCTGATAAAGGGCTTGCTTGCAGATCTATTTCATTGGAGTTCATGGACCTGCCCATCTTGTCGGATTTGTGAGGTAGTAATTATGCACTTGTTTTAATGTTGTTCTATTTTCTGAAGTTGTTACTCTTTATTTCGTTGTGAATCTGACTTGTCACCCTTTGTTTGTTCTGGCACTCATTTCTACCACAGTTATTGGAAGAAATAATTTCATACTATGAGCATTAGTTATCAGAAAATGTTACCATCTTTTTGCTTAAATTTCTATGATTTGCACATATCTGATGAGCATTAGATCTCACTTCTCCAATGCATGGATTCATAAAATAATCATTTTTCTAATTTTCTGAATATATCCTGTGGTTCAGTTACATCTATGCTGTGAGCATGTTTCCAAAAAGTTTTTAATTTTTGCAATTCTAATTGTCATGAAATACACTACCAAATTGGATATAGGGAATTTAATGGTGAAGGGATATAGTATTCTAGGAAATATAATCTATAATTCAAGATGTCTGTATGAGAATCATGCATGAAGAGCAGAGGTGCTTCCTTGGTAGTTTGATGAATGTCATATTGAATTGAATGGACCATCTTTTTGATTTCTGTAAAACGAGCCATGCCTTATGCCTGAAAATATTTGAAGTTTAGAAGTAACATCTCAATAGAATGAGTGCATTTTTTATTTTTTGAGTTGGGTGTTGAGCATGTAGCAGAGTGCCGACTACATAATTAACATTGAGAATTTGTGAAGATTGAACATATAGAGTCCAAGAGGTTGCCTGAACTAGCAACAAGATGAATGAAGATGGGTAATCTCAGGAGAGAACAGCAAAGGAAATTTAACTTCAAATAAAAAAGGGGAAGCTCTTGATTTTTCATGAAAGGATCAACATTTTGAAAGTGTGCTCACTTTGGTCTAGTAAATCGACATTTTTATGAGACACTTATTCAAAATGTTAAAGTGTGATTAAGTGAAGAAGCATGCATGTTTTATTCATGCAATACTTCAGAATTTCTGATTCTTTTACATTTTCTTTAAGTTTCTTAATGCGTCAAAAATACTACTCCCTGTTGCCCTTCTACTTGTCTAAAAAAGGTTTAAAAAAAGAAGATTTTCCCGGCGAAATGCCATTAGTTGATCATGAGAGGAAAGTGAAGTCATTGACAAGAAGAAAAGGTCAATGATGAACTTGATTCACTAGGCAAAGAAGTTTGTGGTCCTCTTTCATACGCATAGTGATCCAAACTCTCTTCATGGAAGTTCATCCTGGTTTTTTATGAGGAGGCTCCTCTTGTAGATGGCCAACAGTGATACGAGGTATTGGAATTCTAGATGAAAGAGTTCAGAGGCTGTTATGCCTTTTAGAATATGGCAGGTAGTTGGCTGGTTCGAAAATGGCTTGGATTTAGACTTTTAAGAAATATTTTATACTTTTTTTTTTGGTTGAGAAATCAGGAATTCCTCTTCTGTAGTAAATAACTCAAAAGAATTCTTATATGAAGTTATTCCCAGTATATATAATTGAGATGTTTGGTGACAGATGAGATGACTATTGGCTGCTTCGTTAGGAATGGGTGACATCAAAGGCAGGAATATTAGTAGGCTGATCCAGGCTATAGCCCACCCCAAATTCTAGAAAAATAATTTCATACATGTAAAATTTTGGCCATTTTCAAGTTAACCCACCCCATAATTTTAGTCCAGCACAAGCTTTACTCATTGAATCCCATCATTTATGTCATTTCTCATCCCAAAATTTTCCCACTAAATATTTTTAGCCCTCCCCAAATTTTTTTCCAGGCTCCGCTCTTTGGTGACATATTGACATGCTTTATGTGGAAGGTGTTGTAAGCATATAGGAGCAAAGTCCAAATATAATGCAAGTCAGAGGAGTTAGAGAAACTGTATGATTCAAAAGTAGGTGTTGCCTTTTACAGAGTGGAATGGCTAAATAGGGTGCTGGTAGCAGACAAAAGCCGTTAGGAATGAGCTGCTTAGATGAGTGTTCTTATTTTTTATTTTTAATCCCTCGTATAAGTGGGGATTCATCCTTTCTAGGCTGGCCATTATACTAAAACAATTACGAAATTCATTTTGCATTTTCCTGATAGAGATGGTGTTTTGTCATTCACGCCCCCCCCCCCCCCCCCCCACATAGATATCCTTAGGAGATCAGTGGTTCTGAAATAGAGATCATGTGCAGGAGAAGCTATTGAGTTGCTTTTACTGAACAAACTTGAAACTGGATTTTCTTTCCTATTGAAAAAATAGCAATTTTATCATGTTCTTATGCTAAAAAGTGCCTGCTGACATACTCGGCCAAATTTATACTTATGATGATGTTTCATCCCACATCTGTTGGCTATGGTGTCCCTGTGTTGGATAGGGGCAGAATTAAAAATTAATAAACCTTGTTGTGAGTATAAGCACAGAGCTTCAAGGTCATAAATGAAGTCTGGTATGTGGTCACAGGTTCTGGTGAATAGTGATTGATATCCTCAAAATATAATTTGCACCCATTAAGAATACAAGAAATGCCTAATACCTTCAAAGACACCTCACTGTTGAGGTCACGGCCCCCAATCTAAAAATTAATCAGGTTGTGGCATTTCTTCATTACTGTGGCCCCTTGAATTGACGTTTTTCCTAGATGTTTGCCTATTTTTCTGCCTTGGTTGTCCTATATTTATCTGTTACATATAATTAACACTGGAAATGGAACCAGATTCACGGTGCTCTACATTGTTAATTGTCGATTCAGTGCTTTTGCAATTGATCAATCTATTATGACCTGTTCGAACTTTGCAGCAAAATTGGTTTCTGAAAGTTCTGTTTTTTGTTTTTTTTGTTCACTAAGTTGCTCTTTCCATGGTGTACTGTCTTAACTCCAGGTCTGCCGAAGAAGTGGAGATCCAAATAAGTTCATGTTCTGCAAAAGGTGTGATGGTGCATACCATTGTTACTGCCAGCAGCCTCCGCACAAGGTTGGGCTTTAATTATTTGTGCCTAGCTTTGCATGTCATAGTTAATTAGCATTTAGCTCACCTTAGGTTATTATTGGTAAATGCAGAATGTTAGCAGTGGACCTTATTTGTGCCCTAAACATACAAGGTGTCACAGCTGTGGATCTAATGTCCCAGGAAACGGTCTAAGCACAAGGTATAGATTATTAGTAGTGAGTTAGAGCCTTTGAATTTCAAATTTTATTTTCACATAATGGATTAATATTTAGATGAATGCTTTTCCATCTGTGATTGGTGAAGCTTCCTAAAGTGTTAATTGTTGTTGGGGATGCTGCAATATCAATCATTTTGACCCTCAGCACCATGCTTAGATGTGGAACCCGACCCCTCCTCCTTCTCTTCTGGTTTCTTATGTCTGCATGGTGTAATGGGACTCCTTATTTTGGCATATGGTGCCTTGTAAGTACATGACGAGTTATTAAATGCAATTGTTTTGAAGTTGAATTGTATGTTTTTTAGTTTGTTTGTTTGTTTTTGATTGATAATCATTGTTTGGACTACTGTCTTTTGACCTTGATCATGGAGATTCAAGCGGTTAGCATAGAAATTGCAAGCATAAATTATTTATTTTTGTAGAACTCTGCTGGTATCAGTTTTAAATTAAAAGAGAACAGATCATTTTATGAATAATATTGTTATTTTAAGCACAATCTAAGTCGTCTTTATTGTTTATACAAGATTACTATTCTTTCTTTCTCTCTCTCTCTCTTACACTGGCTAGCTATCTTGCCATTCATGCCGGACGCTCCTAGACTTTGCCTCTCTCTGGGTCTTACAGTCTTAAGCCGGGACTTACTGACATAGCTCAAGGGTTACTAGTCTAAGATTGAGGATGGGAATAGATGACTAGTATACACAGATAGGAAAAATTAGAAATGACTTAATCATAGAAGATTATTTTTAAAATGAATGAGTTTAGAACCACAATGTTGAATGAGTTGAATACCATGACGTGCTTAAAGCACTGGTAGATTATCAACTCAACGAACCGGTAATGACTTAGTCATGAGTCGAATACCACGATGTGCTTAAAGCACTAGTGGATTATCAATTGTTGTTATTGAACTTTGGTATCAGGGTTTTATACTCAATTCATTTTAAAATAATCTTTTATGATTAAGTCATTTCTAATTTTTCCTATTTGTGTATACAAGTCATCTATTCTCATCCTCAATCTTAGACTAGCAACCCTTGAGTTGTGTCAATAAGTCCCAGTTTAAGACTGTAAGACCCAGAGAAAGGCAAAGTCTAGAAGCGTTTGACATGAATGGCAAGATAACTAGCCAGTGTAAGAGAGAGATATGGATTATTAATCTTATAGAAACAATAAAGACGAATTAGATGTGCTTAAAATAATATTATTATTCATAAAATGAGTAGGTTATTTAGAACCAATTCTTCGGCTTCCTCTAATACAAATTTGTTGGATGTTCCCGATATAGTAAACAATGAAGAATACTGGTTACCCAATAGTAACCTTGGCTTAGGAAATTGGAACATCTCTAAAGTTCCAACTAGGGACATCTACAGATCTTCTTGATCAGTAAACCCATTTACCACTGACTTCAATGTTAACATAGTAGAACAAGTCCATGCCTTGAACAGAGAACACGAAAAATGTCAACTATTCATACAGTCAGCCATAGATGCCCATAACAGGAAAGGATATAACTTCCACCACATTGGCCTAGTCCAAGTAGCAGTTAAACCCTTGATCCGTAGAGGATTAAAATGCCTCAATTATGATAGCCTTAGAGATGCCAAGCACATCAGCTTTGATGACAGTTTCTTAGGAATAATCGAATCTAGTCTTCATAATCGACCAATCCATTTTGATTGGTTTCGAGATTTTACAGTAAGCCTTCATCACCCCCATGTTCTAAAAACTCTTCACCCTTAACATTCAAACCTCCGGTACCTAAATGTTGGAAGGTACCAAACAATTAACATTAATTTACCAGATCTATTATAAATGCATTAAGACTAACCTTAATGTACATGCCTTAATCAAGAGTCCAAAGGACAAGACCGTCCTAAAATAGTCCAGCACTCAAGGTGTAAATATGCAGGTTCCCAGAGTTATTCAGTGGAAAGATATCACTCTTCCTTCCACCTGGCTACTTGAGAATGAGAACCACCCTAGTAACATTAGTAATACAGAATCAAATATAGATTACATCCAACAATTCCTTGACGGAACAATTAGGATTAGCTTTGATGAACGAAGATCTAGACTACCTTTACCAGCTCCGACTAGATCTATCCAGTCAATAGCCAGCTCTTCTCGACCTAGATCTATCAGGAAAGATCTCAATCTGGATCTAAAGGGCCTAAAACTTGAGTTGCAAGTTAGCACTCCTTGTTATACCACTCTGAAGATAATGACCAGTCATCAACCTCCCTTAGCCAAGCCGATTTTGAACAACCTATAGGAAACCAACTCAGCACCCTCCATAATGAATTCATTCCCAACATAGATAAGTTAGATGCGGACTTTCTTTCGGAAAATAACTGAGAGAAACGAGAAAACTATAGAGTCACCCACACTCAGGAACAGAAGAAAGAAATCCTAGTCAAATGGAAGGAATCCATGAACGAAGCTTATGATGAAGTCTCCTTCTTTGAGTACTTAGAAAAATATTTTGAGTGGCACAACAAATGTTGTGTTCTCACAAAAAATCAATTGGACTAAAGAAAACAAAAACATTGTCCAATCCAGTCATCCCCCAGTAGAAATCATTATAGTCAAACATGGTGGCCACGATATAATTGCCTCACCATTCAAACTTTCGCAGGAGAAAGTCATTGAGCAAAATAACTACACTAATCAATGTTTAGCCACCATAGGAAAACAGTTAGACAGAATTGAAAACACAGTAGGAACAAAACCCACACCTACTGTACCGCAGTTAGAAAAACCACTAATAAGATGCTTCAAGATCTAGTAAAACAGGAACCCAATTTAACTCAGACTTCAACTTGTAAGTTGTTAATCACTTTGAAAGAATCACCCACTAGTAGTTAACCCTTCGACTCATCTGAATCTGACGACAAGTCTTCCGAACAACACCAATTCAAAGGACAGACCATTAGTAAATTTCACAGCACCAAGGTGAACCCTACTAGTATAACAAAAAACTGGTACCCTAGACTTACACCTCCAATTCGAAGAACGAAACAACCAAAACCAATTCTCAGTTTCTACTGATAAACTCTATGAATGGAACATAGATGGTTTATCTGAACAAGAAATTCTAAACAAATTACACCACATGTCCATGGTAGCCAATTATTATCTTAGTAATACTCATTCCACTCACTTAGAAGTCGTAGACCTCTTAGTTTTAGGATTCACTGGTAAACTCTTAAGTTGGCGGGAGAAGTATCTCACCGAAGAATTCCGCAATCTTATCAGACATGCAGTCAAGCAAGATGATGAAGGTAACCTAGTTTTTGATGAAGACATCGGGCAAGGAGTCTCGGATGACATCAATACATTAATATACACAATTATGAAACGTTACATAGGAACAACTAGGATCCGTGATCAACTTAGTAATCTCCGATGCTCCACCTTTAGTGATTTCAGATGGTATGACGACGTCTTTTCGTCTCCCGAGTTATGCTCAGAGATGACTGTAACTCACCATTTTGAAAAGAAAAGTTTATCAACAACCTCCCTAGTCTTTTTGCTCATAAGATTAGAGAAATTCTTAGTAACCCAACAGGTGTCATAGAATATGACAACCTAACATATGGTGACATATCTAGTACCATCTGCAAGGAATTACTTTAGATATGTATTGATATGAAAATCAGTAACCAAGCTAGTCGAAATGAGAAAAATGCCAAATACGAGTTAGGCAACTTCTGTACCCAGTATGGCTTACCCTCAGTAACCCCTTCCAAACGCCGAGTCACAACCAGACACGTTGGTCACCCCAGAAAACACCATAGAAAATCCCGAATTCCCAATCCTAGTAATTTCTACAAACACAATAAAAAATCTAGTAGGAATTACCACAAAAATAACAACCGAAGAAAGGAATCCCACAATACTAAAAAATCAACTACTAGCAAACCATCTTTTAAAGATAGATGTTTTAAGTTTGAAAAACTTGGTCATTTTAAATCTGAATGCAAAGTCAAAAGCTTGATCAATGCATTGCAAGGCAACTAAGAAAGTAAAGAAGAATTAATTAAAATCTTAGAGCTTTGAAACACCGACAATGACTCTAGCCCTAGCTCCAATAATAGGTTTGATGACAGTGAAAATGAAGTTTGTCAACTAAATCAATCATCCTCCGACCTCCGATCCCCTAGTAATTCCTTCAGTAATCCAGACATCAACATAGGGTGTAAGGATAGTTGCTGTAGGAACAAAACAGTCAATGTCCTTAACAAACAAGAAGAGCTTCTTCTTGATCTTGTTGAAAAAGTCGAGGACCTAGTCATTAAAGCCCAATATCTTACTCAGTTCAGATCTTTACTAGTTAAATAGTCTCCCAAAATTAGTAAACCCACAGTTGATGAACTTCAAGTTCAATTCAGTAAAATATTTGATAGATTCACCAAAACCCATAAAGAAGTCACTATTAATAACCTCCAGCAAGAAGTCAACAAAATCAAATGCTTAATCGTTGAGTTAAAAACAAAAAGTCAAAATCATAACTCTTGCTTGTATTTTTTTTCTTGGTAATGGTGGTTTTTTTTTTTTTTTTTTTGGGGGGGGGGGGGGGGGGGTTCTTGCTTGGTTGGTAAATGAAATGAGGTGAATTGGTGCTTGTATGACGACAACAATATAAATTTCATTTTTTTTCGTCGTTGTAATTTTCCATAGTTTCCATTTATATTTTCTATAACATCTGTTGGTAAGTACATCTGAAGTATATTTATTTTAAAACGTTTAACATTGCTCATTTAAATTTCATGAATTGGATCCAATTTGGGGACTGTATTTTCCACCAAAGCTTAAGTGTAGAACTTTGGCTGTCTGAAGAATCCCTTTGTAGATCTAAGAAAAGTTACAAGTATTGGAAAAAGATGGGAGATAAACTTCTTTAAACCTTGTACTGTGCTTACAAGCAAGAATGCATCCTTTTTGCTAGTCGGAGATTGATCAATTCTTTTCTGTGAAAAATTGCAGGTGGTTTCTAGGGTATACTTGCTGTGATGCTTGTGGAAGATTGTTTGTGAAGGGAAACTACTGCCCTGTCTGTTTGAAGGTATTATTTTTCGTTTTGATGATTTTGAATCTCTAAGCTTTTATTGTATCATTTGCCATCTTGATGATTTTGAATTTCTAAGGTTTTATTTTATCTAAGTGCAGATTTTGTTTGTGTGAATATTACGTTGTTGTTAAATTGCTTCATCTTCTTGTGGAAATAGTATTTTGATTTTAGACATTTTAGTGGTTGTTATCAGGGATCTCTCTCTGCCCTGTAAATTTGTTCAGACAAGTGACTACCTGTTTGGCTCCAATGCTGTAGGTGTATAGAGACTCTGAATCAACACCTATGGTTTGCTGTGATGTTTGCCAGCGCTGGGTCCACTGCCAGTGTGATGGCATCAGGTTTAGCTTTTGCCCTTGTTTTTTTTTGGATAAGTTCTTTTGCCCTTGTTATTAGATACAATCCCTGAAATTAGTTGTGGCATATATTATGTGCACTCAAGTGCATGTTGTCCAAGGTTTGGTTTATTGAAAGGAGTGCTGGCTATTTTTTCGTTTTGATTTGATTAGCAATGATCTTCATATATGATATGGAATTTTATACTTGTCCAAAAAAAAAAAGAAGGGGAATTCTATACTTTAGTTTTTCTTTTGATTGATTTTGATAAGAATTGAAGTGGTCCACACTCTCCCTTTTGGTACTTTTACCTTTGTGCTTCAACTGCCATGTACTCGAAGAAATTGGAGGTATGAACCTTAGTGGTGGAAACAGCATAAAGTAGAGATCAGTTATAATCAGTGCCAGTGGCGGAGCCGCAACATGTCTAGGGGGGGCAATGGCCACCCCAAAGTTTTGATATTTTGATTCTTTACGCTTCTTTTGTAACGACATTTTTTAAAAAATTAGGAGTTTTAGCCCAATTTTTTTTTTAATTTTTCACAACATACCTTCTTAAATTTTATTTTTTGTATTCTTCCCCCCGTGTTCAACTTCTTATAGGTATTGGTGACTTTCAGTATCCTACTCATACATCAACTAGTGTGCAATGAACCCTAACCTTGATTATTTATTGCAGTGTTCAATTTTCTGGTTTTTTAAAATTCCTTCTCCTATTACGCTGTATATTTTGTTTGAACATGGGGTGGAATGAATGCTACTCATATAATAAGGGTTACACTCCAAACATGAGAGTTGGAGTTGAGAGTCGCAAATCAAATTTCACTTCCAGTTATGCTAACATACCTTGAGTGACTTAACTGGAAAATTTGCACGTTGATCATTTTTCCGCTGCTTATGTTTTCCAGCTTACAACAGGGGGGGTCCTCCCTGAGGCCATGATGACTTTTAAGTTCGCTTGGTTTTTATGAACTTTCCCTTGGAGTCCTACTTGCAAGTTTCAATAATCTGGAAGCTCTAAATTTTGAGTGATCTTGAACTATTTGTGAGGCCACCAATGGAAAGCTATTGGGATTTGGGTTATTTCCTATATGAAACCATTAGAGATTAATAACACTTCCCCTATGGGCTATTTCTGTGGGACCAGTTATCACTATCTCTTGATCTAACTGAAAAGTGTAGTTGGTAACATACAAATCTCGGTATAATTTGTCAGATCTGGTTTTCTGTTGTTCGGATGGCATTATCAGTTACTGAGTTTTACCCAAAACATTACCCACCTTCTCCGTGTCATATCTTGAGCTTTGCATATACTTGTCAATATATATATATATATATATATATATACATACACATGTATAAAATATATTTTTATATATCTTGAGAACCCTAGCTTCTGTTTTTTAGTTTGTTTTGTTCTTTGTTTCCTCTTACTGAGAAGGAACCCCTCATTTTGTAAAAAATCTTAGTAGCAGGAAGTAATTTGGAATCACTTTCCAAAATAAGATTTGTTATACCTGATCGAAATATTTTTGCAGTGATGAAAAGTATCTGCAGTTTCAAGTAGATGGGAATCTTCAATACAAATGTGCCACGTGCCGTGGAGAGTCCTACCAGGTATGTTTAAAACATGATAGTTTTAAGGGGAAGAATTCTTGGCTATTGATTGCTAGTATAATTTTTCTTTTTCCTGTTTTGCTGAAATGCCAGGTTAGAGACCTTGAGGATGCTGTTCAGGAGCTTTGGAGGAGGAGAGACATAGCTGACCGAGATTTAATTTCAAGCTTGAGAGCAGCTGCTGGATTGCCAACCCAAGAAGAAATATTTTCTATTTCGCCTTATTCGGATGATGAAGAAAATGGCCCTGTAATATTAAAGAATGAATATGGTCGTTCCTTGAAGTTTTCTCTTAAAGGGTTGGTTGACAAATCACCAAAGAAGACCAAGGAATATGGAAAGAAATCTACAAATAAGAAGTACGTTAAGAAGAAAGGATGTCAGCCATTTTCAGTCAGTAAAACAGAAGCACATCAGAGCTTTGAAGGACATAGTGATGCACATTCATTTGGATATAGTGCGGGTGATGACAAGAATGATGACATGCAGTCACATGGAAGTGAGCTGTTTTCTTCTCCTGTTGCTGGTAGTTTGACTGAAGGTGGGGTATTCCCAATCAATCAGGCTGGGGCCCAGAAACACAAGTTCATTGACGAGGTCACTGTGAGTAATGAAAATAGGAAATCAAGAATGGTTCAAATTAAGGGTAATAAACCTCATGGCATGGATACCTGGGGACGACATTGGAAAAAATGCTAGCAAGTCTAAGACCACAAAGGGGCCAAAGCTAGTTATACATTTAGGTGCATGGAATAGAAATGTAACTAATTCTCCAGGGTCTGATGCTTCAAGCTATCAAAGAGAGCAGGATTTGACTACTTTTAATGGTATATCACTTATTTTTTAGTCTTTCTTTTTGATAGAAAAATTGTTTACTAGTGTTTTTTTATGAGTTTACCACAAAGAGAGTGAATGCATTAGGAAATTATTTCTAGTTAACACGAGTGTGGTTTACCTCCACTTTCTTGTGTTTTGACATTTTTGATAGAAAATGAGAATACTATTGAAAAAGAGAAAGGAGATATGTACAGGAAGAACAAGGTGTCTTTTATGGAGACTGAAAAGAGAAAAAGGGAAGAAGAAAAACAGCTAGTGACTAGTGCATCCGGCATAAAGCTAAATCCCCTAAAAATGTAACCTTGACAAGAGAAAAAGAGGGGGGGGGGGGGGATCTTTTAATTTCTTGTCTTGGCAGCTTCCATATTTTTTAGCACCTCAATCTGACACTGTTTCTCCCCCCACCATCCGTGTGTGTGCTCGCTTGCGCATTTTTGTTTTTTTCTTAAATTTTTTTTTTTGGGGGTGGGGGGTTGCATGTGTGGTGTGGGTATCGCTTATGTGGTTCATGTACATGAACAGGCAGTGAAGACACGGGCCAACAGCAAACGAGTGACAGGCCTATGTTGGATAGACATGATGCAACAGCTAAATTTGGAAATGGTCAAGGTATTGTAGATCATCCATCCGCCCTACTGGGAAGATATTGGTCCTTTTATTTTATCATGCTGTCATTGGTTAGCTTATATAAATAGAAGATGCACTTACCTAACTTTAGTCGCTACAAGCATCATTATCTTTTATGTAAATTGCAGGAGATAAAGTTGATTACTCTGACCAATTAAAAGGTTCAAAGTTTCGAGGAAGGGAAAGCAACTTGATAAAGATTAGAAAAATTAACTCGGAGGTTTCTGAAATGAAACCTAAATTTGGTGGAGGGAATGTAGCTGATGGATATGAATCTGCTTCTTCAGTGAATCCACGTATTTCATTGGGAAAAAGAAAGACTGAAGGAAACACAGCTGCGGTAGGGACTCTTACTGAAGTCCCTGCAATAAGAAGTGACAAATTATCTTTAAGGAGTTATGTGGAAGGTAGGCCTGATGTATCTGGTGATTGGATTAATGATAATAGTCGCACACCTTCAGTTACACATTCTTTGCCGAAGGACTCCAAACCTTTGCTGAAGCTTAAATTCAAGAATCCATATCATGAAAATCAAAGTTCCTGGGCTTCTCATGGCGAGGATGAGAAGAGTTCTGTCAAGGGCCAAAGGTCGAAAAGAAAGAGACCATCACCTTTCATGGATAAAACATCATCGAAGGAAGAGGAAGATACCTCGCAATGGTATGACGACAACACAATGAATAAGATCATGGATGCTAACTGGATACTGCAGAAGTTGGGTAAAGATGCAATTGGAAAGAGAGTGGAAGTTCATCAGCCATCTGACAATTCCTGGTGAGGTTTTCTTTTGAAAATCATTAAAAATGAAAAAAACAGTAAAGCCTATGGCACTAGGAAAATACTGTCAACCATTTTTCGAAGTTGGTTGATTTTACTTGAGTTTTACCCTGAATGTTGTTTTTACTTTGAAAACAGACTATTTGCAAATAGTCTTGTGGGAATAGTTTTGTAGAACCCTGTGCCAAACACTTTCCCTTGATGGCTTTACATTTTTTTTTTTTTGGTAATATGGCTTTACATTTTTGTGGAGAGATTATTGGTGCATTATGGGCTGACTCTCCACTTTTTTTTTCCTTCAAGGCATAGGGGATCTGTAACAGATGTCATTGACGGCGCATCAATTGTATCTGTTGCTTTAGATGATGGAAGGGCCAAAAACTTGGAGCTCGGGAAGCAAGGAATTCGCTTTGTTTCTCAGAAGCAAAAGCGGTAAAATATATGAAACTCAAACTTATTCTCTGTGGATGATCATATCTTTTGGAGGCCTTCCTTTTCACAGGGGTGGAGTTCTTGGTCGCAGCAGTCAAAAATGGACGGCAATCATCTAAGTTTAGAGACTTCCTTTCGTTCCATAGTGTGGTATGGTCTCTGAGGCTGCAAGGGATCGGGGCTTTTCTCAATTTTGATTGCTTGAATGGCTGCTGGTTTTCCCCTGTAGCATTTTGGCCAGTTGACGATTGATTGTACAATCGAGAGCTCATTTTGCTGTAACCAAGTCTTTTTGCCCTCTTCTCTCTCTACATGTAGTTGTACATTTTTGGATCTTAATCGTTCTCCTTTGCTGAACTTTGTTTTTTTCAGTAATTTTTTTAGTTTTAAGTTTGAAGATACCTATTTTGGTATCCAGTGTAACTTAGGGATTAACAGCCCCTTTAAACATTTAGCCCTTAGCCTATGGGCTGTCAATGGGTACTTTATGTGCTTAAGCATCTAGCATTTTCCTTGAAATAGAAAATTTGTTAAAATTGCCGAAGGTCCTGAACACTTGTCTATTTTTCTGCCACTCTCTGCATTTGTTCATTGGCTTGCAGTCATTTGAAAGATGGTCAGGCCTCTAGCAGGTTTGCCGAGATGACCGAAATAAAAGAACACATCTTTACATGTTTTCCTTCATCCTCTTGGCTACCAAGTGAAAATATGCTAGTAACGGTCGTTTGTTGGGGAAGCAGTTGCGTAGCAATGAAGTGAAGGTGGCTCGTATATGTGTGTGTGAATTGAGAAAATACAGTGAAGGCTGCACATATATGTGTGTGTGCAAATTGAGAAAATATAGTGAAGGCTGCTCAGTTTTTATCTTTTCAGGGCAAGAACCCATCCTCATGAATCTGTAAATGTATTCTTCGCCTGGAGGATAAATTCTACAGGAGAATTTTTTTTTGGGGTCCATGGGACTCTGAAGAACAATTTTGAGCCCATGGATCTCTGCTATCTGTATTTATTCTTTTGTGCAACAAATTCTACCCAGTTCACTTTTAAGTTTCAGAAAATTCTGTTAAATTTTCTTGAATGATTCTGTCATCAAATTTCTGCATCTGCATTTGAGCCTCTGAAACTCAAAGAGTCAAGATGATGACTCTAAAACCCAGCCTCCCAAGGAGAATAAAGGGGCCAAGACTAGGCCAACAAAAGATTCTAACGAGGCAAACTTAAACTCCTGCAGACAGGAGGCTGGAAACAATTCAATAGAGATGAAATTTTTAGGACAACATGCCATATGTATTCTTATAATTACTTAAATTACACAGGAGGAGGTGGCAAGTCTAATAGAAACCAAAATCCAACACAGTCGTTTGAATCCAAGTTGTCTTGGATGGCAAGAAAATGTAAGCCTCCACATGCCTTCTTTGCTGCTTCCCAGGCTTCTGCTTCATTTGTTGTTACAGCTGTTTTCTTGTAGGTGGCGTAAACATACCGAGTAGATATTCCAACAGATAAAATTAAGGAAGCCCGATCTACATCAGCTTCAATTGAACAGACTTCTAATCCGTTCATCCAAGCTGCACCAGTACATAGTAAAGTTAATTTTGATCCTTAGAGCATAAATGAGAGATGTACAAACTCGTTCATGGCATGATTGAAATGAAGTTGCAAATTGACCCAATTACCTGCATCATCCTCGTGTGGTTAAATAAATCATTTTGGATAAAAATGCATGCATTTTTTGTTTTTTTTTTGCAGTTTTAGGTAGGGTTGTAAATTAATCGAGGCGAGCTGAGGGTGGGATGTTCAAGCTTGACTCACTCAAATAAACGAGTTCCAAATTGTGTTCAAGCTCAGCTTGTTGATTTCTCGAACTGATCTCGAATTGAGTCAATTGCGAGCTGAACTCGAACAACTTGATTCTTTATTTTGTATTAAACCACTTATAGGCTTATCGAGTCTTATAAATTAACGAGACTCAAAATATGTTCAAACTTGATTTGTTTATTTCGTGGGCCGATCTCGAACGATTCTCTAACCGAGCTGAGTTCAAATAAATTGGTTCAGTTTTACAGCCCTAGTTGTAGGAAAACATACATATTTTGGACCCTATCAATCAGCAGGGTTTGGTCTACTGCTTAAATATCCAATTAGTATTTTTCTTAATAAACCTGAGATACTGTTAGCTAATTTGGGACCTTAAATTTGAACATAGGGTCAAGATGAATCTGTTCACTACACAGCAAGCCCAAACTTGATAACACAAGCCTCATCATATATATGACCACCAAAAAAAAAACTTTTGTTCTCCTGACTCTCTCTTAGCTCACAAGCTAGAACAATCAATCATGTAGGAAAGAAACCTTACTCCTTTTTCTTTTTAAGTTTTGAAGTAGCGTTTGAGGTGACTAGTTGAGAATCAATCTATTGATTTCTCCGCAGGATCTTCCATCCAATATGATCTGCCATTTTTTCTAACTAGTCAAGGTGTATCATCATTGCCACATGATACTTTCTTGTCCAAAATGGTTCTTTATGATAAAAGGGACACACAGCAGTGGCATCGAGAGTTTTTTAAATCATGGTGAGTAATGGAATTTATGTCCCTCCCTATAGGCGTCCTCCTGAAGTGGCAAATGAATGTTATCATTAATGGATTGTCTTGATGCTCTTAGTCAAAGAAAGCAATGGCAGCATAACATTCTGACAGAGAAGTGAAAAATTTCCTCTCCTGATGAGGGGGTCTTTACAAGGTTTGAACTCGGCATTCGCATCTCACAGCTACTCAATAACATACAGTTGGAGGAGCTTGTTTGACAGAGACTGATGTTTCTTTGAGAGTTAAGGAGCAGTTAACAGACCATAGGTCTTGCTCAATGAAACTGCAATCTCTCTATTACTCTCTTGCTAAAATCTCGAGGTCACGTCATAATTCCCATGACGTGCCTGCTCTTGCAGCATCTATAATGTGCTTAGACAATACCATCCTTTACTAAACAAGAAGATCAATTCCAGACTCTAGACAGACCTCAAATAAACTTCACGATGTGTTTTAATTGAACTGAAGTGGAGAAGTCTTTAGCTTGAACTATTATCAAGCTAAAGGATATTTGGTGTGTACTGGCAAATCTATTCCATTGACAATGTCACAATGGATTTTTTATTTTTATTTTTATCACAAAGGATTTTGAAACAAGCAAAAATTTGACAACTATGCTGCCATCAAGTAACTTAGTCAAGCATGTGCCCTAGCTATATACTATGCCGGGGCGCATCCACTTTCCCACACACATCGATTAGTGAAATAATATGTAACATTGTAAATCTGAATTTCTTAGCTTAGGTAAAACTATAAACCTGAATTTCTAAGATGTAAAACTGGTAAAAAAGATATGATATTTCTTGCATGCAGAGTTCCAGACTATGTAACGAACACATGCAGTATATATAGCAAAGCAAATGAAAGAAACATAGAGTGAAATTCCTGATATTTAAATGCTAAGTGAAGATATTCAAAGAAATACATACCTGCTAAGGGTTTAGCACGTGAAGATGCGACAGCCAGTCCAGGGATCAACGTTTTGTCGTCAATTTCAATCCCCAATAGATCCAAATCTAGACTTGCACCAAAGGCAAATCTCGTCTCTACAGATGAGGCCTCCTCCTGAACAGCTGAGAATGGAAAACTTTAAATAAGTTTACACAACAGATATATTGCAAAACATAAATTACAATGTTGGTTTTTGAGATGAGTGAGATTTGGTTAAAAGACATTAGTAAATTTTGACTATGCTAAACTAAGAACCAGTGAATTAGTTCTGAGAAACACTTCCAATAGGAAGAGATAGACTAAATTTCCTAATTTCGAGTAAGTTATATGCATGTACCTGAAAAAGGTAACTGAACAAAAGCCCATTTCTCTCCAAACAAATTCTCTGGAAGTTCCATAGGGAATGGGTTATCCAGCGTCAGAAGTGGCTTAGATCCTTTCTGAAATCCAGGATGACGCATGTATACAGGCTCGTAGCGTTCTTCCAACCATAGAAGCAACGATAGACACTGGAATATAATAAGGAAGCAATAGAAAATCTCAGAACAGGCAGAGCATGCGAATGCTGGATACTGAAACAATACTAGGACTTTTATATGCTACAATACAGGGACATGCATAATGTGCACTAGTTAGTATTTTTTTTCACAACTTGTATGTTGGATGCAGGTAGAACATTTATTGTTGTGTTGAGGTAATATCGTGAATGGACCTTGTGATGCAGCAAGCAATGACTGGAAAATGACATACATCATGTGTTTACCTGATTATGAGTAATGTTACACTTTCATTTAGCTCTTACCTTTAAAATTTTGGTTTTATAGAAACTACTGGGGAATATTGTCCTTAATGTACTCTTTAACACTATTCACTCCAGGTAGGGCATGTGAGTTAAACACACTCAGTTTTCTTGAGGATGGTATGCAATTTTTTCTCTTCTGGTAGCTGCTGTCAAGATTTATGCCAGCTATACCACTGTCACACAAACTGATCTTATTTTCTTGATTGGGGCCAGCTTAATGGGAATAATCAATCTCAAGTTCAACATATTGCATAAACTATAGGAGAAAAATTAGATGGATGGTTATTGCAGCTTGAGTGATACATGAATATGAGCCTTGGTCGCCTGTGAGGGGAGGGTGTCTCTGGGTGCAGCTAGATATTATTTTATTAGCAAATTTACCTTACTGTATCAAGGTCAATTAAGAATGACTCCTAATTGTTAACGGTGACCACAAAGAATTTTAGAAGGTATCTTCAGAAATATATTAGATTAGAAGAATTACATCAGGCACCTTCCCAAATCTCCAAAATCCCATATCAACTTCTGTGAAAAGCATGTTATACAGTCTTTACAGAATCATTTCAATGGTGACAACACTTGAAATTCGATAATTACTTGAAACTTCTGTTACATTATAACTGTTAGATCAGAGGTCATTCTTCATTCAAGTTTCTTAACCAGGAAACATAAATGTCGATAATAAATATCTTATCAAATAATCTGAAGTAAGAGTACACAATCAAATTGAACAAATGCAATGACTGACACTCCACAAAAAGAGACAAGTAAACCTTCATACAGTTATTCCACCCAAAAATAAAATCACGGCATTGTTTTATTTTCTGCCAAACAGAAGCCCTTGTATGTAACTAGTATGCGCTCTGCTGTATAATATGCTATATAGTTGGGAGGAAAAACTTTATATTCTTCAATGGAACTGCATGCTTGGAGATTTGAACTTCAGAATATATACTTCAATTGTTCATTTCCCTTTCATTCGCATTAACATATGCTGGGCTATTGCCTCACAGTCATCAGAGAAAATTACTTGTATATAATATCTGGGATCGGCTCCTATGCTGTAAGAGTGTGCTTTATGCAAAGTTGCAAACATTACCAACAATTATCCATTATTTTGTATTGGGACTGTATTTATTTTATTTTTACATATTGCTTACATTGCGTCAAATAGAGCTACAATTGATGGATAGAACTAACAATCAAAAGGATAAAGGGAAAGATAATAACAAAACATACATACCCTTTTACTTGGAACAGGTTTTATACCAAGCTCTTTGCATGCTTTTGTAATAATTGTCTGCATTTGTGACCTATAAACCATTAAACAACCAGTCAATTTCATCTATATTATGCAATAATAAAAAACCATAAGCATAAACAACCAGAATCGCTAAAAACTCAATTGAATACACCAATAAATCACCTGAAGAAGCGAATTTTGTCCGGCAAAGGCACACCCAATTCATCGCTGATCGAAACAATAGCATCCTTTAAAGTAACACTGTTGATAACATTGTTAGGAAAGTACTTTGTATATTGAAGTGACAGAGAACTGTCACATGCTACAAGCTCCCAAATCTTCTTCCCTCTGATATCAAGAATGGGTCTTGAACAGAAGTCCAATTCCCACTCTGAAATGCTCTCTGGATCAACTTCTGGGTCAAGATAGCTCATCTCTGCAGTTGGGTCATCTTCTTCATCAACAGCTTCTTCTTCCAATGGTGACGAAATCGAGCTTCCAGAGACCGAATTGGATGGAAAAGTGCAAGGTTTGGGTTGGTTTAGTTGTGACTTTTTAGAGAATTGAGAGAAGTTTAATGGGATTTTGGTGGGTTTTGAAAAAGAAACGAAGTTGGAGATGGGTTTGTGAGATTGAACAGTTGGGGTTCTAATTTTGGTGGAATTGAAGCTTAGAGTAGCCATTGAAGCTGTGTATGAAACTTGATAGATTCTTGGTGAGATGGCAGTTGTGCACCACATATATCCGTTGGTAAGAGTGGGCCCCGATTCAGGATGGGCCGACTCAAGCCCAAAAAAAGATCAAGTGTTGGGGTTAGGGCCTGTTTGGAGATATTTTTGTTTTTTATTTTTGTTTTTGGTGTTTTCAGTTTGAAAACTATGTTAATTTTGAAAGTACATTCGTATTTCGGGCATTTTATTTTATAATAAATTAAAACTTTTAAAATACGAAAAATGATTTTAATAGTTTCCTTCAAATCGGATGATTTTATAAAAATTTTTGAGAATAATTTTTGAAAATGCCTCATAAAACACAATTTTTGCAAGAATTTTCATTTTAGTGATGTGAGTTTTCACTTTTAGACATGAAAATGGCTAGTTAAAAACATTTATTGCTAGTATTTTCATTTTGAGTAATGCTATGAATAATAAATTTTCTTATTTTATTTTTCACCTTTAGATACAAAGTTATATAGGACCTTCTTCATGTATTTTCTATAATAGGTCTAGCACCATTGTATTTATAAGTGAAAAAAAGGTTAAAAAGTAAGTCAAATGAAAACAAAAAGAGATAAGAACACCATAAGTAGAGATATATCACCAATATATAGATATTTTTTAAAAAACATTGACAATATAAATGATTTTGTGATACTTTTTACAATGTGTCATGAATATTTTGTGAATTGTTTTTCCCATACATATTGCAATTGCAAAAAAATAAATAATATAAATTGATATATTGCGAAATTTTATTATATGGTAGAAAAACATTATATTTAATTCCATATTTCCAATTCCATTGTGTGCACAATTGTTTTTGGCCTTCTTTTCAATTTAAAAAAAAAAAAAAAACAGAAGCCTGAATCTGTGGATGACCTGTCCTCAGTTTCTTCCAGCTAAGATAAAACAGCAAAACGTGGCAATGAAATGTTGGTCCAAAGGTTTCTTATGATAAGATAACGAATGGCTCTCCAATGACCTTTCTTTTCCATTGTTTGCATGCCACATGCTTCATTAACAACTTCCAATATAGAGGGAATTGAAGAAACAGTAGGGCAGAAAAAAACAGTTGAGAAAGAGTTTGTCACATTGCAGAAATGGCCTCAATCACCATGACAGCCTCATTCCTAGGCGAAGCAACCCTCTCCGCGGCCCGGTCTCCGGCCACTACCCGCCGGAGACTTGTCATCACAAACAGCTACTGCCAAAGCCAGTGAAGGAGAGGGAGTGAAGGTGAGCTATGACAGTAAGAAAGAGTGCAATAATGGGAGGAGGGACTTGATGTTTGCTGCTGCAGCTGCCACTGTTTGCTCCGTTGCCTGGCATTGCAGTGGCCTGGCGAGGTGAAACCGGGGACCCCAGAAGCTAAGAAGATCTATGCACCAGTTTGTGTCACCATGCCAACAGCTAAGATCTGTCACAAATGAGGATCTAGTGATTGTTGTCATTCTGTCAATTGGGCATGAGTTGACAAGTGATGTTATCATCTGAATGTAATTGTAATCTTGCATTGGAAAAACTATCGTTTTATGGGTTCTCTTCTTTGTTTATTCTTTGTTCATTGATGTATCTTGATTTTCTTGATTACTACAACAGAGCTAGCCACTGACTTTGATGACGATGGTGCCAATGAATGGTGGAGGTGCTTATGATTTGGATAGGGAATATGTTGTGTCGGTTAAGTTGAGAGAAAATAAAAATGGACTTAATGGAAACAAGTAGTCTCATGGAATAGAAATGTTAAAAAATAAATTTTTAATATTATATAACATTACTAAAATATAGAAATAGCAATGTGTAATCTTATAGATATAGAAGTTCATGCTTACATAATGACTACTTATGAAGAAATTCAACACTTTTTTTTTTTCTTATTTCATAACATTATTCTTTCAACCCCCCCCCCCCCCCCCCCCAAAAATCGTTTTATTGGGGGTGAGAGGGTCTTGTGCTGGCATTTCCCAGTTTTAAGCCATTGCTTTTTTAATTTATAAATTTGTGTCCTTCGACTGTAATATTTTCTCATAAATCATTTTGTATGTACACTTATAATTAGGAGTCCAATTTGACTGGACAGAGTTCAGGTTAAGTTATGTTCAAATCTAATTCAGTTTCTAAAATAATTAACTCGAGTCCTGTCTGAACTCGACTTTGAACTTGAACAATTCAACCCGAACTTGAATTAAAATTCATTAGTATCAGATTTAACTTGAGCCCGAACCCGAATTAACAACAATTTAGATTATTCATTCTAATTTTAAAATTTTATTCACAATTCCTTCAATAAATTGTTGTCTTTTTTCTATTTTGATTACACATTAAAAATTTTAATAATATTTTTTAGTTTCTCCTTTTAAAAAAGATGAAATCCGTTAAAATAATCACCATAATTTAATTTTGAAAAATAATGTTAAAAGTCAACATGTTTTAGAAATTATAAAAATATAGATAGTAATGCTTGTAAGAAATTTCTACTAATTTAATGGTGTATAACTAAAATATAAAAAATATAATATACAAAAATATTAAGTTCGGACTCGGATTTTCAAAATTTCAATCCTAATTTAGATGGGACTCGAATTTTTTTATCCAATTATATTCTAAATTGTAAAAAATGAAGTCCAAACTCTAAAATATTCAACTTGCCTCATATTTTAGTCTACCTAAGTTACATCCCTAATTACAACATTGCAAAATGACAAAAAAAAAAAAAAAACTTTCTACAAACACTATTAATGAAGAATACCACACACTGTGCTTAAATAAGCAAACTAATGAAAAATTCTAACTAATGAAAAATTTGGAATTAAAAGATATAAATGGAAAAAGAAAAACCCTAATTCATATGATCTTTGTTAGAAATAAATTAAAAAAAAAAGAATAAATTGTCAAATAAAATTTAAGAGAACTTAATTGTACTTCTAATGGAGAAGTAGGCTATGGTTGAAGAAGGAAAAAAAAAGAATATAATTTTTAAGAAAGTTAGAAATTTAAAATCTACAAAATAATTTTTATAAAAAATACAACATAGGGAGTTAGCCCGTTTGAATATCGTTTCAGAAATAATTTTTAATTTTCAAAAAAATTAATACTTAATTAAGATTTTTATTATTGTTTTTTTTATTTATAAAATCACATTCGAATAATTTATCGAAAACATATTAAAAGGAGATTTAAAAATTTAAAATAATTTTTAAAAAAGAATTCTAAAAACGTTTTTGAAAAACAGGATAATTGCTTTTTCCAGTTTCAATGACGCTCCCCCAAAGTTCATCGTACGCAAAACGCAACACCGGCATCATAAAAACCTCGGCCCCAATTTAAGGCACTGCTGGGAAAGCAAAAACACTGAAAGCAAAAACAATGGAAGCACCAAGCGACAGTGGCAACAATACTTCATCGATCTCTGATACAAACTGGACGATCTCTCATGGCTCTCTCGACGCTTCCGTCACCTTCGAGTCTTCCGATTCTCCGATCGACTCCGAAAACGTTAATTCGAAGATTAAGTCTCCTCTTGTCCTGAAACCTCGCTCACCTGATTGTGGCCCTTGCGAGATCAAGAGTGAGTTTAAATCCATCCATTCTCGGTTTAATTCAATTATCAATATGTTGAATTTTCAGTTGGTTTTGTATAATTATGACGTTTGATCGAAATGTTATATTTTGTATATACGCGTGCGTGTGTATTAGCGAAGAATTCTGATATTATGAGCAAACTTCATTTTTGTTTATTACTGGATTTGTAAATTATGGAATTGTAGTGAGGAGAATTGGGTAAGCGAATCTGTAAGAATGATTTGTGCTGAAGCTTGCTGTGGATGTAACTGCAGCTGCTTTTTGGAGTTTAGGGTTTGATTTTGTTCTTTTACTTTACTTTGAATGGTCAAATTTGATGGAACTGAAGGATTAGTGGCATGTAGCTGACTTAGCGTATAGGATGGAAAATACGTTTGCTTAGACATGTGGACAGTAAACCACTTTGTAAAGACACACAGACACATGACATCTCTTGATGATGTAAGGTGTTAATCATGGTTAAATGGCTTGCGCCGCCTCCAATGTTCTATTTGTATAGTTTGTTTTACCTATAAAAAAATTCTAAATTTATGGGCATTATTTCATCTAAAATTCCCAAATTAATCTATCCTTTTCCACCTGAATTTGGTCAAATAATCCCAATTATTACCGAGTGATGTTTGTCTTATGTGGTTTATATTGATCTTAAATGAACTGACAAATTTCTTATGATGCCAAGTGACCATAGGGAGATATAGCAATCTATGGAAAATTGTTCAAGTTTGTATAATTTCCTACCTTGTAATATTCTATGGGTGTTGATGTGCATTTGCTTGTATTTTTCATTCTTTGGTGGAAAAAATTAAAAGAAATGATCAATTTGATCAGTTAGTGAAAATAGGCAGATCAAATTGCTTATTAAGAAAATGGACAAGTACATCGTTGAAACATTTGGTAATATGGTGTTAGTAGTTTTCCTGAGGCATACTTTGTAAGTTGGAGGCACAATTTTTTTTTTAACTCTTAAGAAAGTATGCTTGAAAACCTTGTCATTTATAATCCCCCCCCCATCCCCACCCTCATTCTGCCAGTGCCATCTAAAAGGTTAGTATCATATTTCTAGTATTCGTAACTCCTACCAAGTTTTCAATGGCTCATTAACTTATCATTTTTTCATTAGGAATTTCGGTTGTTAATCTAGTAGTTATCATTGCTAAGATTATTGTTGTTATTTTTGATCTATAAAAGGTATATGTATATATTCATGTGCCCAAGGGGGGGCAAACCCATAATTACAGAATGGGGACGACTACAAAATTAAAGCCTAAGCTTTCCCAAAAAATCTATTTATGTATTTACATACAAAAGATTAGCCTCTTTAACCCAAGGCCTAGTTCAAAATTATATTTTGACTAGGTATGATGGGTTACTTTGTAATAATCAGTTCTTAGCTACGTACTATAAGGTAATTTTATTATTGTGTATAATTTTTTTGGTAAGTGATTTATTCAATGAAAGGTACCTAGGAGTGCACTTGTCTACAAAAAGGATTCACAAGAGAATACAAAAAATATACCTGTAACCACCAATCACCATACCTATAACCAAAAAAATGTTCTTAGCTAGTTTCTTGTTTTTGACTCGTCGTAGGATTTCTCATCCTTCTCCCTTGTACCTTCCTTTCAATTCAATTCTATTCTTGTTTCTTATCCAAATATGTCTAAGAGGGGAGGGGGGTGATTTGGGTATTTGGAAAATTTAGAATGATATGCTTAAACTAGTTTCAAATCTTAGCAAATAATAATATAAATAAAGAGCAAGAGAGAAGAATAAGGAACACAATTTTTTTTACAAGGTTCGGATTACACTACGTCCTCAACTCAAGCTCCTTGCTTGAGTAGTCCACAATTGAGTTTCTTGTAGGTAGAGGTCAAACATTATACAAGAAGAGCGCCTAACTCTTTTTCCGGTAAATTCCTTCACAACTAACTTCTTTTCAATTGAATTCAACTTCACTGCTCTTAGAGTGAGTAAAGGGGAGTTGACATCAAAACTGAAAAGCTCCATCATTGGCTTTCACTGGTCCTTGATTATTATATGCCAACTGATATCTCATTGCCAACAACCCTTGCCTTGCCCCTTGTCGGAAAGATTTTTTTATCCGAAATTAATTGGTTGTGTATTAGCAGACGAATATATGGCCATTCTCACAATCAATGTAGAGAAGGCTTACAATAAATAATACCCTCTTCTAGAGCAGATTTAATAAAGTTCTCACTCTTCTAGTGATTGATTAATAAATGCTCCTGAGTATTTAAGAATCTAGGGATTTGAGAGTAAATAATGGAATTCAATGCAATCTCAAATCAATGTAGTGAGTAAGTTAACAATAAATACTCTTTGATCCTTTTTATATAAGCAATTCAAAAATATGGTCTGTTAGAAATAAATTTTAATGGTTGGGAGCTTTCAAATCATTTAAAAATTTGAACTGTTGCAGAGCCAACTCAACAAATTTAGTTAACTGATTTCATCATTGAATTGAGTGAAAGTTGATTCAGTTGATTGATCTGGTCTATTGATTCTTCCGGTGGCTAGAAGATCAATTTGAAAAATAGTTTCAATTGATTAATTCTATCATTGAGTCGACTGATTTTTTCAGCACTAAAATATTTATGACTTGCACAAAACATTCAGTTGACTCAATGGATCTTTGAGTCGACTGGTTTTTTTAGAAAGCAATGTTTTCATGGACTTGATGACATTGAGTAGACTGAACTCAAGATTGAGTTGACTGATTTTTCCTAGACTTGAAATAAGCTTAGGTATTGAATATGATTCAGTCAACTGACTCATATTTTGAGTCGACTGAATTTGGTAGTTTTGTAAAATTTCCTAGTTCATCTCAAGTTGTTCATTCTAATTAACTTGAGTTTTTCAAAACTTAAGATAGATTATTTGTGTATCTTGAAAAATCACTTTCTATGCTATATCATTCAAAAACCTAAAATTAGGATAAAATAAAAGTCTTCACCTGAATACTTGGGCTTCATGTTTCCACAAATGTAGCTTGGCTTTGAGTAGAGTCATGTGTTGAACTTTTCAATCTTTAGCCAATCTTTTATTGAGCTAATTAATCTATTTGCATTGACCCTTCGGATAAAACATTAGGCACTCCAAATTAATACCCTTGTTATCATCAAAATTATCAAGATGACTTTGGTCTAAAACCTTTAGGGCTAACAGTTTGTTTGAAATATTTTCTTCATTGTTGTGAGTCATGGGATCTTATATTTAATATTTTGTTCTCCCCTCTCTTTTATTTCCTCCCCTAATTTTCACAGTCATTATAGCATTAGAAGCAATATATTCTGGATTTTTTTTGCTCTGATTTGAATTGATGGTTTATGTCATCAAATTTAAGCGTTGAGCTTCTGGTAAGGAATTAAATCTTTGTTTTGGGTATTGATAACAGCTCTTTTCTTGAACGCTTTTATCCGATTTGCAGACAAAGGACCAAAGACAGTTTTCTATCTAACTTGTAATAGGAAAGGAAGTTCATAAGAAAGCAGCAAATTCAGTTCGTGGAAGACTGATAGGATTAGTGGAATATTTTTTTTTAAGGCAAACGGGTGGCCTGCGTGCTTATATCAGATTTGCACATTTCTTTCTTTTCTTGGGTGATATTGTTTTTGACCTACTCAATTTGGAGAGACTTTTTTTGTGCTGAATCTCATGGGAAATTTTTTTAAGGATGAAATTAATCTATAACAAAGTCAACATGTAGGATAATACTCAGGCTCAACTGAAATTGTTTGAGTTATCAATACCTTGCTCTTGCACGACTCTATTTCATTCAAAGTGATTCATTTATTTTCTTCCTCACTGACTTGCATGGGAAGAGCCTTTTGTTCTCCTTTTGAATAACCAAGAATTTCTGGACTGCAGTAAGTTTCACACAAAAGCATGAGGTCCGGCAGGTCTATATTCGAAGTACATGCTCGAGTCTATGAGATATATTATGCATCTGCCTTGCAGAGTATCAATGAGTACCTTTGTACTGTTCGCTGTGGCATTGCAGCTAGAGATCAAGAATTACTCCATGCAACTGATATTGAAGAACCTGTTTGTGAACATTTGAAGGGATCTGCTGGAGAACTGGCTAAAGAGAAATTGAAGGATGATGGTAACACTGGAAGCAGTGAAGACGAATGGGTAGAGGTGAAAGTCCCGGATTCTCCTTTTCAAGATAACAGAAAGAGTCCTATGCCAGTAAAAAATGATGTCAACACAGGAACATTCATTCAGGTATTATGGTTTACACTCCATCCAGATTCATTCATGCAAAGCTGTTTCTGTCCTTTTTTTTTTTGATGTGTTATTCTTGGTTCTTCTTTCTCACTCATGCATGCACCTTTTTTTATGTATTGTTTGCCATGGTTGTGCCCCTTTCAAGTGAATCCTCTGCAGTAATCAAGTGATTAGTTGAGTTTTGCCATGTAAGCAGTTAGAAATAAAGTCACGACTGACCATTCGATAGATTCCAGTCAGCTCCATTGGATTTTTTTTTTTTGGGATAAGTTTTATATTATAAACAAGACACCTGCAGGGTGGCGAACCTGTATAAGTAAAGGGGGGGCTACAATTGATAGCCTTAATGACCCATGAAATCAACAAGAGGAACTATATACATTGGAAAGGCCTCTTTGACCCAAAAAATAACAATCACAAAAAATAATCTTTAAAAGAAAAGGGAGCTTGAACCATGACTTCAAAAAGCCTACTATTCCGCTCCCTCCATATGCACCAAATTTGGCAAGTAGGGGCAGATTTCACTTCTCTCCTACCCACCAAACCTCTATAATAAGATTGGATCGAGAACTCCTTTTGCCAACTAGGGGCATCTCCCACATTACGATGCCTTGGTCATTTCAGTACAAATTGCCAACTGCTTTGTCTACCAAACATTGGTAGACAACGGCAGTGCAACCGACATCCTATGCCTGGACGCATTGAAGGAAATGGTTATCCAAACAGATAGTCTAATCCTAGAGAAGAGCCCATAGTTAGCTTCAGTGGAGGAGTTACATACTCAAGTAGTGTGTCACTACCTGTAGTAGCTGGCCCAGTAAACCTCCTGACAGAGTTTTTGGTGGTGGACACCTGTCTCCCTGTAATACTATCATGGGGAGAATATGGATCCACAAAATGGGGATCAAGTAAGAGTCCAAGAACAAGAATTCCACACATGCTCCACAATTCGGAACTTTTTGAAAATCCCCCAAAAAGCTCGTCACTTCTTCCAACTTCCAATCTTGAAAATTTCTCCCCCAAAAAAAAAGGACTCCACACAGTCTTTCCTATCAAAGAGCAACCTCCTTTCCACCGAGGCTAGGAATTGGAAAGAGAGACATGAAGTAAGTGGGCTAGGTTGGCTAAGGTACTTTTGATGAGACATGAGAGTAACCTTCCGACCTTTCGAAAGGTATTGTCTTTTACATCCTAGGTAGCCGCCTTTGAGAATTTTCCACCATAGGATCCCCAATAGCAGACAATCTAGGAGAAGCCCCTAATTGCAATATGAAATAAGTGGAATGAAGTGAGCCAATCCTGTAACCCAACACCCAAGCCAATTCCTCAACCCCCAATTGCTCTAACGTATCATGTCCTTTTTTTTTTAAGAAATGCCATATTCGTGTATCTGTGTCGAATCATATCGTAACCGTGCCCCATGTCTGTATTCGTACTTCTTAACCCCTTAGCAGGTCCCCAATCTCGGCTTTGACCATCATACGGGAAAAAGCCTTCAGGACAATTACGAACATAAAAGTTGATAAGGGATCTCCCTATCTGAGCCATCGAGAAGACTAAAAGAAGTCCGTCAGAGATCCATTAACTAAAACTTATAAAGACATCGTAGATATGCACACCTTCATCCACCCTCTTCACCTTTTACCAAATCCCATATTTTTTTACAAGTAAAATTGTATATATTCAAAAGGTGTCTGAGGGGGGCAAACCCATTTACAACCTAAAAACTACCTCTACAAAGGTCTCAAAGATCCCAAAAAATCAATTACAGAATTGACACTTATAGGAAAGGCTTCTTTTACCCCAAAAAAAAATACTAACTTCAAAAAACTATCTTTAAAAAAATAGAGGGTGGTTGCTTCACACCTTCAAATATGTGGATATTCCTTTCTTTCCAAATGCTCCATAGCAAACACAACAATCATTTTCTAAATCTTACTAATATCCCTCCTAACTTGGCTAGTCCATAAGGAGCTCCTTTACTGTAACCGCAACACCAAAGCAATTCCAATGTTGAACAGAAGATACCAAGAGTCACTTGCTAGTGCACAATGAAGAAGGAGATGATCCACATTCTCTTCCGCCTCCTTGCACATACATCATCTATTTGCCAACCGGAAGTCCCCTTTGTTGAAGATTTTCCATGGTCAAAATAGCACCCCAGGAAGTTACAGAGGGTGTTACGTAATCAGGCTTTCATAGTCAACCACAAGGGGAGAAGAGGAGAGGAGAAGGTGGCAGATGGTGGGTCTTGTTACGGCTGGAAGCTCGATGAATATCAAGATTCGAACATGGAATGTGTGGGGGCTGAATGACCCTGAAAAAAGAATATAGTGAAAGGGGTGATGAGAGGTTGGAATCCTAAGCTTTTTCTATGTCCAGCTTACATACCAATCCCTGAGTCCCTCCCCTTCCTTCGAGAATCAATGCATTGTTGGCAATTAAGACTACATCAACGATTTGCCTAGCCTACACAAAAACATTTTGGCTTCCCGAAATTACACTTCCCATTACCTTCTTTAAACGAGTTGAAAGGAATTCAGTCCAATAATATGTACACACTACCCACCAAACTAACTGATCTAAAATCCCTATTATCCTCCATTCCCTTCTTTTTCGGAATGGGAGCAATAAAGGATGCTATTTAGACTCTTTTCAAAAGCTCCATAAGCTTTAAAAATGCTGAAAAACAGCCAGCCTCCACCTACAAGGTTCCCCAGACAACTCCTTATAGAGGTCCGCAATGCCTTGTCTAAGCCGACAGCAGCTGTTTCCCAATTCTAACAATGTTGGTTCCATCTCCTCCTTTCAACCAAAGGACTTTTGCCGCCACGAAATTTCTTCAGCTTTCAAAAGAGTACCCAGTTCACCTTTCAACCCCTCCCTACATACTTTTTCACTGTCACTAATGGTTCCATACTGCTCCATTGGATGATTTATAATTATATTGTATTGGTACTCTCTTTCTCTCTCTCTCTCTCTCTCTCCCCAAAACATTCTTTGAAGTTTTTCCACTGGAAAGAGAATTAAAAGAATTTCATTCTAAAGTTCAACACAAATGGTGGTATTTATTAATCGGGGTTGCTTGATCTACTGAATACTGTCCATCATATGATGACTCCCAGTTTTTGTTTTTTTGGTTGACTTGGCATGATTTTATTGGTCACTTGACCATACTGGGGATATTAAAAGGAGAGGATCTGCACACTCACTGATTATCTTCTGGTGTTGTTATGTTCATTCTTTTGCTGGTGCCCTTGCCATTTGAAATATTAAAGTGCATGAGGCTGAAATGATATAAAATCCTTTTCCTACCAATGGGGCATTGTATAAAATCTAAAGTTTTAGATGATTTTGTTTTTTTAGTATAGAAAAATGTAAGTGTATTTTATCAAAATAGAAAAAAAAATCCTTACTTTGGTTTCTGGCTGATTGAAATATTTTCTTCAGGATTTTTTTGAGGCTACAGCAGAGATTACTGATGCAGATCCATGCATATCCCTTACACTTCGCTTGCTGTCACTTCAGAGTAAAGGGTGTGTATATATTGATGAAGTTTACATATTTGCTGACCCTGTTGAGTCAGCCAATTCTGATAATCAGGTGGTTCAGGCAGGGAATTCAGCTGGAAATTCTCTTATGGCCATGCTTGTCCCTACGCTTTTGCAATTATCAAAAACTGGTATCAGCCGAATGCAAAACAAACATGCTTCTGATACAATGGAAAAACAACAGGGCCTGGAAATTGGGTCTATAACAACTGGCTCAACCAATTTTGGAAATGGAGATAAGCAGGATGAAAAATGCAACATAGCTGATCAACAGGATGTGAAGTTGCCAGCTGTGAAAGGAGCTACAGCTGAACCTCCCCAAGTCCAGATTCCTACACAAGTTTTGGATAGAGAGCAAAAACACGATTCTGTTTCAAAAAGTGATTTGCCATATGGTCAGATTGGAAGAGCCCTGGAACAGCTTGTCTCTCGAGTAAGCAGAATAGAAGACATCTGCTTGAGGTTTGAAGAAAACATGCTAAAGCCCATAAGCAACATGGAGGGAAGGCTCCAGCGGGTAGAGCAGCAACTGGAAGTACTTGCCAAGAATTCCCTGTATTCTGTATTCCCTTCTGGCACAAGAATTTCTGCTCCTGCATTTTCGTGCAATGAATCCAATTCTAGCTCTTCCTATAATGATCGAAGTGATTATGCTGCTTGTGGGGCATTCGAATTGGAAAAGAAGGATTTCTCTTCTGTTAGGTTGTCTAACTCACTTGATGATATGTCTATTTCAGTAAATGCTACTCAAATTCTCCCAAGTCTTGTGGTCACTGCCCCGGAGTTTTCATGCGCTGATGCTGAGGAAGACAATGATGCTTCAGAACCATCAAAGGATTCTCCTCAAGAAAAACCAAAGCAAGCTTTGTCAATTGAAGATGCCTTATCTGCTGCACTTGCTGGATTCTTATCTACGACTGCTGTCCAATCTTCAAATTATACTCGAACACTTACTGTTAAAGCTCCTGAATTTACAGTTGGGGAAAATGGTAGTGATGATGAAATAGCTTCCCCTAGCGGTCAAAATGAGGTGTCTGTAGCTTGTGAATCTAATGGAACAGAGTGCATAAATAATTCAGTTTCAACTTCCAATGGCACTGCTTCTGTAGAGGGTGTTGAGCAAATGATGAGAAATCTTAATGATGGTCACTTTGAGGAAACACCCAAAGGAGTCAATGGAGAGGACCAATTTTATGAAGAGGTGACTGGTTGCAGTTTTCTGGGTACCAGTGTTGACTTTACACCTTTTCAAGCCGAAGATAACTTGGTTAAAAACAGATGATTGTCAGATGACAGAGGAAAGCCATAGAAGAGAATCCAGCGGTGGAAGAAGTGATGTTTCGGTTTCTGAAGAAACTGATATTCTGAAGCAGTTTCTTGGAAATCAGACCGAGTATAGCTCTGATGCTCTCCAGGAAGGTGCTGCTTCAAGTGCTGAAGATATTGCAGGAGGATCTGACAAAGGCATCTTGCTAGATGTTTTTAAATCTTCATGTGCTTCGGCTGTAGTGGATTTCGAAATTCCTATCCTTGAGGTGAAATTTTCTTCCTTTGGAAATTGTGTTACCAAGTCCCCGCTTGAAGCCCTTTTGACTGACGTGCCAGAATTCGATGTTCAAGCCTCCTTGTGTGCAAAAAAGTGATGATGTTGTTCTCAAGCAAAGTAACCCAATTCCTGTGGAGGATAGGGAACCAATGGGTCCTCTGACTGATAACCATCTTTTGGTGGATGTGGACAGTTATGATGTAAGAGACGTGCCTTCAACCTTGGAGGGTGAAGACCTACAGGATCCTTGTACATGCAGCAATCAGGAAATGTTTGCAAGTCTCATATGAGACTATGTTAATAACATTAACTGCATATTCATATGTAGATGAGAATTGTTGGGCTCTAATTGTCGTTTCCTCTAGTTAAGGTAATCTATTTATATCTGAAGAAATGAACTATTAATTTTTATTGTTTACCATGGTCCTATTCACACACAAGCAAATGTTTCTATGGTCATACCTATGCCACCGAATTAGTGCTTCTTCTTAGAAGTACTTGATCTTAGGATCTATTATCTTGTTAGTCTTAAATGGCAGATGTGTTTATCAATCTGATGGATGGAAATTTTATATATGGAACTTGATTGGATAATAAATAGTTATGCATTAGTTGTCTTCTTCCATAGCAAGGGTAATAGGCAAGAAAGCAGCTTTCTTTATAAAAATTTGAAGATCCCAACTATGTTAGGAGTCCTGCCTGAGGTGCAGAAATCAAAAGATCCAGATTGATGGCTATGATTGTTGTTGTTATACTGGGGGTGAAGCAGTGGTAGTTGTTAATTGGGCTTGCAGTGGTGATTTAGTTGTTTGTTGCAAGATCCAGATTGATGGCTATGATTGTAGTTGTTTGGGATGAAGCAGTGATAGTTGTTAATTGGGCTTCATACAAAATGACTTTACCAAGTAGTTTTATGAATAGTTTCTAATTATTAGGATTATAAACAATGTAATAGACTGCCATAGAGAAATTATACTGATGCATGTTTTTTTTTTTTTTTTGCCCGGGGGGGGGGGGGGGGGTGTAATTTATATTGATGCATGTTACTGTGGGCAAGTCTTTTGGTACTGAAAGTGTTCTGGAAGAAAAAAAGTTGTTGGATTCGATTGAAAAGTAGTAAATATGGAATTGAAACGCACTGAAATCCTGTAAACCATTTAATCAGTTGCTTTTTAGTATTTGGGTTTTTGATATTCTGCTCAATTGATGAGTTCTCAAGCATACCCTGAATCCCAACTAAATAGAGTTTCATCTGTGTGTGTGTTTGCCCATGCGTGTGGAAGGAGATTTTCTTTTCCATCAACATGTATTGGTGTGGACAATAAGAAACTGTTAAGCGGATATGTTGTGGTATGCATGCTTTTGAACTGCTTTCCATGTGAAATAATAGAGCAGTAGAGTAGAGCTCCTCAACGTTCTAGTCTTCTGTTCATTCTCATGCCCTTCCATTTCATCAAGGATTGTTTGTGTGATTGTATTGAAGAGTATGGTGTTTTCTAGTGCACTGTTCCAAAAGATATCTACCTATTATGATTTTGTTTCGTTGGCTTTGGGCAGGCTTTGGTCGAAATATTGCAGCTTGTCTTCTTTGATGATGGATTGGGATCCTGTCCATTGAAGAATCTTTGATCTTCCATTCAGCCAATCACAACCGTCCAGGCATGTTTGTTCTATCTGGAGTGCAAATGGAAAATGGAGAAAGAGCTTTATCAGTGTCATGTAAATAATGTAAGTAGCCTCAGAAATTGTTGACTCTTTGCTTTAACCACTATTTGACGTCCCTACTAAGGCTGAAGCAATCTTCTATATTGGCCTGTCTTGCTTTTTTATCCACTTGGAATCTTTTATAGTTCTGTTTAAGCCATCACAGCTTTTCTGTTCCATTCTTTTCCCAAATGATGGGCTTCTAGACTCTCTTTTGTGGCTCTTTTCCACTTCTTGGGGTCACTTCTGTTGCTGATTGAGCTGAGCTCAAACCGAGCTCAATAAATTAATGAATTTAAAATGTGTTCAAGTTTAGCTTGTTTATATCTTCCAAGCCGAGTTTAAATGAACCGATCACAAGTCGAGTTCGAGTAGCTTGACTCGTTTTAGAGCCCTAATTGAACAGATGATAATAGTTAGACAGAAGTTCTCCTAGTCCTGGATTTTTAGGTTTTTTTTACCTCTCAATGCCTCTCACCTGATTTTGGGATCCCAAATTTATTGACAAAATAGAAAATCAATGGTTTTGCATCAGTTTTATAAATCCCAATGTGTGAATATCTAATAAAATTTCAAAGATACAGATAAGATTAACATAATGTTTGCGTCACTTCTACAAATTGTTGATTTTCTCTAACATCTTCCCGGAAAGAAAAGAAAAACAATTGTTCTCTTATTTTCTCCCATGCTCAAGTAAATTAAGGAATGAAAATTTCTAAAAAAAAATGGTTGGGTGTCAAGAAAGTTAATAGAGAAATGAGACATAAATATAAATAATTTCCCTTATTTTTTCTCATATTTTTTCTTCCCTTCCTCACCACCTAATAATGAATCATGATTTGTTTTGCATTGTGTTCTTTTCTCTTACTAAAATTCTTGAATCAAACACAACTTGGGAAATGTTGGGAGATGTACAACTTGAGCTATTCCTATGTCAATTTTATACATACAATCCATCATAATGATTGAGTCCTGTATAAGAAATAGTAGTTATCATTATTAGAGGTAACACGATTGAGATGGTGTCATTTCATGAAATGCTATCACTATCCTTGTGATGGGGGATGTAGACCTTTGCAATTTTATAGTGTGTTTTACATAGATTTTATAAAATATTAAAATTATAGAGACCATCACATCATATAACTAATTCATGAAATAATTTCTCTAAAGTGACACGAATCCATTCAATTTTCATAGGTTGGAAGTACCGTTATAGTCTAATCGTGGGATCTGAAAAAAATAAAATAAAGGGAAGGAGGGTGGAAAGTTTATTTCACGATTAGATTTAAAAATTAGTAAAAGAGAGGGAGGGAGAATGGAAGGAATGATTTGAAAGTCCATTTTGTTCTCCTTTCAAAAATTGTTGGAGATGGAGGAAAAGAATTAGAGAGTTAGTAATTATTCATTTTGCTTCTATTTTAGTATTTTTTAAAATAAGTAAATTCTTATTTTATCTTTTTTATTCAAAAAAAAAAAATCTTTTTCTTTCATTTTTCTCTTCTATCTTTTATAAGCAACAAGAGAGGATTACACTATCATATCTTTTTCTCCCTAATTAGTTATCCAAAGCATAAAGAGTGGCTATACTCTTATCTTCTTTTTCGTCTCTCATAATTAATGTTTTTTTTTCTCTTCTTTTCCTCTTACTTATCCAAGTAAATTGTTATGACTCTATAGAGTACTAAAGGCATATATCTTTTTCCCTTTTAATACAATCAGAAGACATGTAAGATCGAGATCTTATTTGAGTTATGTGAGTACTTACTGCCTATTCTTCACACAATTAACGTGAGTTTGATTTCTCATTTCTCATCATTGTATTAAAAAAAACATACAGTGACGGAGAAATCTTTAATAGAGACCATAAATCTCATAAGAAAGCGTTGTATTGATAGAGAAGTTAATTAGTGAGACGGTCATTCTATGTTGTTATTTAGTGTGATGCAACTCTCTCACAATCGTGATCACTTTTTTGAAATTATAGAAATTGTTTGCCTTAAACATTGAAAAAACAATAGATTTTGTAAAAAATAGTCACATTATATCGAATAATAACATGATGGGACCATTCTAATCATTCTGATAGGTATTTATTGCTATGCCATCCTCTAAAGCCCATTACAATAAACCTTCTTATATAATTAATAGACACGAGAGATTAAAAAGTTTATTAAATATTAAATGTTCTTTTATTTTCATTAACCAATAAGTGTTTTCTTATTTATAAATGATTTTTGGTATCAAAATAATTAATAATTATTGCCATGCCACCCTCTAAAGCCTATTACATAATTTAAATTTAACCCGAATTAATAATTATTGCCGTGCCACCCTCTAAAGTCCTATTACATAATTTACATTTAACCCTCTTATAATTAATAGCTATAAGAGATTAAAATTTATTAATTATTAAATTTCTTGTACTTTTATTAATCAATAAATGTTTTTTATATATTAATGGTTTTTCGGTATTGAAATAATTAATAATTATGGCCATGCCACCTTCTAAAGTCCATTACATTCAAACATCTTATAATTAATAGAAATATAAAATTGAAAATTTATTAATTATTAAAGCAATAAGTGTTTTTTTACATAGAAATGATTTTCAATATTAAAATAAGATCTTATATGTAATTTTTTAATGAAATTTTAGTTTTTCATAAAAAATACATATAATTCTCAATTTAAGACATAAAAAAAACCTCATAATATCATTTTCAAGTAAAGAAATTGTGCTTCCTACTTTTGACTTCAATTATGATAAATTAATAAATATAATTATTTAGACATGAAATAGAGTACATATATAACTATTTTATTTCTTCAATAATTAATATTATAATTTTTTTTAAAAAGTATTAGTTATTAATTATCAATTATCAACCTAAAACCAAGTTGGTTCCTTAATTAATAAAATTTTAAACTGCCCATTTCTCCTTTTTTTTTTTATACAATTTTTATTTTTTTTTTCATTCTCAAATAAATATTGATTAAAACTTTAATTTTATTTTTATATAAAATATAATTTTTTTAAAAAAAAAGAGAAAAAAAGTTGGTCAAAATTGAAAAAATGTAGGAAAAAAAAAAACATGAAAGTGACAACTTTATCATTTTGAAAAAATTTGATTGGACGAAGTATTTATAGTTTGTCAGTAAATATAAGAGAAGTCAATGCAATTTCAAAACCCCTTTAGTGTAATTGTTAAAACAGAATTTAAAAAAAATTAATATAATTTATCCTATAATTATAAGAGGGTCAACTGTATTAGTATTAGTTTTGTAGATACCTACAAGTTGATTAAGTATCTAATTTTTAATTTATTAATATAAAATTACTACATTGAAATCAAAAGACAATTGGAGTAGAATAAGGCTTGTATAATCAAGAATCTTGGAATGTTTGTATAAAAGCAAACTTCCTTTGGGGGTGCCAGACTCTGTTTGGCATCCTGGTGGTCCACTGCTTGAGAGGAGAGTTATATGACTTTGGAATGGAAGTATATCAGATGCAACAGTGGACTCCATAATTCATAGTGACAAATGGGGAGGACCTACAACAAATTCATGGTCAATCCAAGTACTTAAAAGGATTATTTAAATTACTTGGTTCATTCCAGCTATCCAGTGTAGTTATCAGAATCGGGTCAAATCAACCGATTGAGCTAGATGTAAATCGATTTGGCTTGATTAATTTATCGTTTTTACTTAAAAAAGTAAAAAATAAAATTGGCTGATTTATTAGAAAACTGGTTTAACCGATGATTGTGTTAGAACTGGACAATTTTTATTATATAGGCTTGATGCTGCACTTTTTGACTCGCAATAAATGTGGGTTTCGTGACCTGTAGAACACTCAGAAAAGGGATCAGAGGACCACCGGATTAACTCCGGCGGTAGCCGCTCCGATGCTTAAGTAAACGAAATTGAAAAGACTGTATTGAAAGCCAAAGAATGAGCATGAAAATAAAGCGTACCTTTAGGGTTTGATTTATAGATCGTGGCCTTCCTAAGTTGATTAGGATTCGTAGCCATGAATATAGGGATTTGATCATCGGAGATTGCAGTTACCTTGTGGAGTATTGTATAGAGATAATCATAGATAGTAGTTTCCTTGTTGAAGACTGTTTCCGTGTTAAAGACTGTTTCCTTATTCCCTGCTCGGCAACCGCTAAGGCGGTGACGAGGTCTGGAGTGTTGGTCTGGAGCCCTGTAATTAACTCTGTGATCCTTATCCGGATATGTATGTGCTCTGGAGGCATATGCTTGGCTACTTCCGATCTTTCATCCTGTTCTGAATGTTCGAGCGCCTAGCCGTTGGCTGAGCGCGACCTGAGTTAGCCAAATGTGAGCTGGATTAATAGGCATACGTGTCAAGTGCTGATTGGTCTGCTCTTTTATGGTATATCAAGGCTAAAAGGCATGATGAAAAGTTTATTTAAAATTTTTTTTTTTTAACAAAATACTAGTATTTTTTTGGGTCTTTTTAACAACTAAGGCTTTTTTTTTTTTCCCACAAAAGAGTGAAAGAATTCAAAGATATTGTTGCGTGTGTTTATTGGTATATGTGAATATATGAATTATAAAAAAAATATATAATAAGATAATCTTGATGATTGTGCTCATAATTATGCTCAATTTTCTTAATTCTGTTTATAGATATCAAATTATATAGAGGGACTTGGGTTGAAGTAATTTAGTAAGTCAAGAAATAGGCTTGCATTTTTATGCAAGTCTCGTGACTTATGTGTAATTTACATAAGTCTTAAAATGCAATTATAGTTTATAATTTTTTGAAAAAGTTGTGGGCTAACTGAAATTTAGTAAATTTATTAGAGTTCAGATTTATGGGTTTACGTGACCTGATAACAATTAGAATCTCTTAAATATAGATCCTGAACTCGACAATTCAGTCTAATTCATAACTAAGTACAACTAAATACTTATATTGTAAAATTTGAATTCATAAATTTTCTTTTAAAATAGGCATTAATAGTTAAAAACTAAACTCATGACCTCGTCTTTCACCTCTAGAAAAATCTATAAATGACCAACTAAACTACCACTAATTGGTTTCCTTTACCTAAAAGGAAATATATTAAGACATCGTCTGTAATTAGAAGAAATCAAATACACAAAGACAAATGTAATTTACCAAGAAGCAAATGGTTGAAAAATGAGAAGGTACTAAAGCAAAGCTGTCAATTCTACTGTGGGGCCCAGCCCACATTTAGCTCAGTGAACAATGAAGCCAAAATCCAGAGGCTCCATCACACATGAGTATCTAATAAGCAGATGCTCCCCCCACCCCACAAAATAAATAATAACGGAAGTGGACAAGAAGCAGCCCCTCAAGTCTCGACCCTAGCCTAAAATATCCACATACAAAAGAACAATCTATCCTTTGCTTCACTTTTCCACAACCAACCTTGTCCCAAATTGCCATGAATGCTCTTTTGACATGGTCAATGGCCAACGCACACTCACACACTTGAGAGAATATATTACTTCCAATTGATTTAAATGGAGCTACATCATTGATCATACATATCATAATTACATTTATATATATATATATATATATATATATATTCAAGTGGGTAATTAAGATATGGGATCTTAGGATTTCCCACTTGCTAGAGAGAGAGAGAGAGATTGGGCCACCTTTTGATGTCTTTTTCTTTTGATTAAAATGGAACTACACAAGCATACATGTTATACATATATAAACAGATAGGTGATTAAGATCTAAGATCATAGGGCATCCCCACTTCTGGTAGACTCTAATAAGTGGTTCACTTCCCAACTTTGTTTGGGTGCAGCTGTGTCATGGACTGGAACATACTCCTGCAAGGTACAATCAAACCAGAAAAAACAATTCATTCCCTAACTTTCTCCTGCAACTCTGATTTTTCATCCTCTCCAATAATTCAATAATTCAACACCCAAACCTCATTATATAATAAAATAATCATATATAAGTTTATTTATCTATATATATATATATATATATATATATACCTCCATTTTCTTGATCAAGTCTTCTGCTGTATCAGCTGAAACTATTATATGTCTTGCTGAATCTTCTATGAAACCATCTTCCACTCCTCTATCAAACAATGCAAGCAAACTATTATAATAACCATCTGTATTTAACAATCCCACCTGTTCACAAATTCAAAATTCAAAAAATAAAATAAATGAAAACCCATCTTCCAGAATTTGGGAAGAAAGTAGAAATGTGATCAAAGAAAGTGGAAATTCAAAAAAAAAAACTCACTGGTTTTTCATGAATTCCTAATTGAGACCAAGCTATTATCTCCAATACCTCTTCCATGGTTCCATAACCACCTATATATCTTGATACGTATGAGAATGCACACACATGTACACATAGACATGATTAAGTGGAAGAAGAAGAGGAATGATGTTAAGGGTGTGTTTGGATGGGAACATATATACCAGGAAGTGCAATGAAAGCATCAGCATTTTTTGCCATTTCAGACTTCCTCTGGTGCATGTCTGCAACTATTTTCACTTCTCCAATGGTCTCTCCTGATATCTGCAAGTGGGATTGATCACTATTCTTTCATTGAAAATATATCACATGAAAGAAAAATTCCAAAACCAAGGATGAAAGTTACCTCATGAGGCATAAGAGCTTTAGGAATTACACTATACAAACAAAAGATGAAGATATATGTAAATTTTCTTACTGATTCCTAAAGAGAAACCAAACCAATAGTGGGAAGAAAAAACATACCCAAGAACATGGCAACCACCATCAAAAACAGTTTTGGAAATCAAACCCATTAGGCCAACACTTCCTCCACCATAAACCAGATCAATCTTTCTCTGAACCTGACAGTTAAAATACAACATGAAATGTTGAAAAAGCTCTAGTTATTACAAAATTTTAATAAGATAATGAAAAGAAGAATAAGCTAAAAAATGGAACTGGAACAAATAAAGAATCTCTCTTTTATGTAATAATGGAAAATGATTTTAAGTCTGACACAACTAATTGAAGTGATAAGTCGATTAGACACATAAAATAATACTCATAAATTATATGGTGTACCATTATGTCGAATCAATTTGACAGCCTATTCGGATTAAATAGCATTACTCTATATTATAAATGCATATATGTAAACGCACACACATATGATCACATATATGATATATTACCAGCTGTTTCCCAAGCTCAAGTGCTGCATCACTGAAGGTAGATTTGTATCCGGCTCTGCTACCACAGAAGACACAAATTCTTTTGAACTCTCTGTTTTCATCTTTTACAGATACCCCTCCATTCTCCTCCATATTTCCCAGAAGATTATGAAGAGAGAGAGAGAGAGAGAGAGAGAGAGAGAGAGAGAGAGAGAGAAGGCAGAAGAGATACAAAAGATTATGTATTTGTGTGTAGCACTGGAATAGGACAGAAGCCGACAGCCTTGCTTTTGAATCTCACGTTCCCTTGATCCCAGAGGACCCAAACACCCCCTTTTGTCTTTAACCAGTGTTGGAGAAGAGCCCAACATAAGTCAAGACCCCATCTCCATCTCTCCTTTTATCCTCCTCCTCCAACTCTCTCTTTCACACACACACGCACAAATATATACATACATACATACATATATATATATATATATATATATTTCGTGCGTAGCAATACCCATTTATGAAAGTTTGTTGAAATTTTGGGAGTGCCTATGCCCACTATCTTCCCTATAACATTACTTAGTTTATAAAAATATGTCCTAAAATTAAGTGTTCAAGTGATGTTATAGTAATATATATACTTAACTAATTGAGGTTAGCTTAGTTAGTTATTCATGCCTTCTCTTAACATAAAAATTATGAGTTTAAAAATATTATTTTTACTTATTCTTTTTTTATTAGAACTAGCACACCATGTCAATGGTGCATTATTCATGACATGGTAGCTGAAAAATAGAAAACAATGCTGGGAACACCATTTTTAAACACTACCTTCTTACATAGAATGAATTATAGGGTGTTGTCCTTACAATAAGTAAAAAAATAAATGTTTGACAGACTCCATGATACTCAAGGCAACATAGATGGGTTGCGAATCAAATCCCAATAAAGACTTTCTACTCGCCTTTCTCTCTCATAGATTCTATCACTTTTTGAATTATAAGAAAATTATTTGTCTCAAATTTAAAAAAATTAATAAATTTTGTTAAAAATCATCACATAAAATCTTATAATAATATAAAATAACGATTTTATTGAATAATTTCAAGTCCACAAACATCAGTGTATACTAATATGTCACCTCACTGGGCCGGTAAGCCCAAACTATCATACTATATGTGACTATTAAGCAGGCCCAAATCCGGGTATGCCCTCTGAAACTCCAATTTGGAGATGGATTAAAAGCCCAAAAGCCGAGCACATACCATTGTGATAATTAATGCATGCATGTCCTACCGGGGGCAACGAACTGAAATCATATTCGTCTTAGTACTATCTTGAACGTAACGCATGCATGCCACGTTGGTGACACGGTATGGGCCCATTACGAAGGTAAGTCCAAAGGGATGGCCGTTCTGTTTGGAAGCACATGAACTAGGCTGGTACATTTCACTGGCAGTTTGTTAACATAAAATTTCTTTACAAGTACATAACTTTTACTGGTATAGAATATGACATGCATATACATATTTGAAAGAATAATGAATTTCTTTCAAATAATGAATATTTTATGTAATTTAAATTATAAAAAAACTAATAATCTCTTCTTTTTTTTAAGATCAAAAAACTTATTATAATTAATAATTTTTATATTATATTTATGTAAGCATGTGTGTTTTTTTATTCTTATAATTAATAATATAAAGAGATTTTTTTATAAAAAAAAAACTAATAATTATTAAATAATACCATGAAACCAAGTTAGTCGTTCAAAAAATTATTAACTTATCAAAAATTAATTATTAAAAAATCAGTTGGGATTCGATCAAGCATGCTATATGGCAAGGCTTTCTGATCCGAACACGATCAAAATAAATTTTCTGGGTTCCCTGAAAGTTGTGAGATTTTATGTGACGACTTTTTTAAGCATTCTGATTTTATAAAATAATTACTTATTGAATATCTCAAAAAAATTTAAAATTTAAACATCATATGCCAAAATATTCAATATTCTTATGTTGTCTTTTTTTTTTTAATTTGGCAATTAAGTGTGTCCTGAACCCGCTTGCGTGCATTAGACTAAGTCATTTCTACCGATCCGATCAGAAGTATGAGCCCCTTCAACTAGTACTAGTAAGACACTTTGCGACTCGCTTCTACATTGAGCTATATTCACTTGGGATTATGTTGCCATTTCTAACATAATTATATTTGAAAATTGTATTAGCAAACATCTAATAATCTAAAATCAGATCTCTATAATTAATTTTTTAAAATCATTTCTCTATACTATGAAGCAACCCGGGAGTGAGAGGGGCACTCTGTTGCACGTTGTCATGAGTTATGCCTTCAATGAGTCCATTTACAACACATTTTTTGTTTTTGACTTGAAATTAATTTTTAACAAAATTTCATTTTATTAATTTATTTTTCCTTAGGTACAAAATGTACTTGAGAACATAAATTAGTGATGGCTTGCTTTATATTATTTTCCAACAAAAATATTTATACATTTTTGGTCTAATGACAAAATGTTGGTGATTGAAAAAAACAAGCTGAAAACAATTATTATCTATAGAGTAAGACTACTTGTTTTAAAATTTTGTACTAAAAATATTAATAATGTATTTAAAATATTATTAATAATTTAATGTTACATGATTTGAAATGTAAAATTTGGTATAAAAATTTGATACTAACAATTGTGTAAATTATATATATATATATATATATATATCTCTGTGTGTGTAGGTGGGTGGGGATAGTGATTGAATTATTGGTTTGTTCCTTCTCTAATGCCACGATACATGGCATAAAACATTTATTTCTTCGGTCTCCGACATTAAAATGTGCCATTGACAATTTAGTTACAAATGAACTGTAACCTAATCTAGTCTATAGCGATTCCCATCACATTGTCTTTTCATTACCCATTAGAATCCAAAGGGTAGAGAATTATATATATATATATATATATATATAGAGAGAGAGAGAGAGAGAGAGAGAGAGAGAGAGAGAGAGAGAGAGTGTATTCTGAAGAAAAAAAGTCCATACTTAAGCCCTGTCATCAATCTCCTCATGGCTTTATTTCCCAATAATTACTAACAAACACAGCAGAATTTCAAGCTGTAAATGATAGTTCAAAGCACTGGGTGAGGATTAGTTTTAGGCACATTAAGATAGGATCTGATTCTGGATTAGTGATTGACATATTTGTTGGTAGAAGTAATCAAATAAATAATAAATTAATTTTTAAAAAATAAAAATAAATAAAATATATAGAGAAGACACAATATTTATGTAATTTTGTAAGATGTTTATATCCATTAGCAGTGATGATTAATCTATTAAAGAGCGGAATCAAAAAAAATAATAATTTAAAAGAGGGCTAGAAATTTCTTGAAAAAAAATTTTGTTCGAATTTTGGGTTGGGTCAAAATTTTGAGGTGAAAATGAGAGAACTGATATATAAAAATTAGATTGGGTTAAAATTTTAGAGTGAACTAATTTGAAAAAAGACAAAATTTTACGTGTATAAAAAATGTTTCTTAAAATTCAAGGTGAGTTAGCGCCCGGCCTAACCCACTCACAATCCCGTCCTTGAATCCACTATATATCAAAGATATTATAAGAATTAAAAAACTTTCAAAACCTGAAACCCATTTTATCTCAACGAAGGATATCTTTTCATAAGTCAAAATCTTAAAAGATAATACACTTATATAAGCGAGTTACAACATAAGAAACAAAATGAATTCAAAACAAAAAGCGAACAAAAAAACTTTCCCAAGAGTTTTGTTCTCGGGTCGTCTCGAATAACAAACGAGTCATCAAAAATTCGGATGAATTTATAACAATCACCCAATAATATTAAAGGGTGTAATCAAGAGTCCTTGAAAAACTTTGTTTGATTATCATTTTCAAGGGTTTATAATTACTTGTAGCCTACTTTAATTAGGAATTAATTGTACCCAATTGAAGCCTATGGATCCTCCATTGCTAGCTTCATGCATGAGATCATGTCAAGCCTTTAATTGTGAAAGTAAGAAAGAATATTTAAGTCTATTTAGATGATTTTTAAATTAGCTGATAAAGATTTTCTTGCTCACAGGACTCCATCAAAAAGATAGTGTCATTGATAAATCCTTATGAGAGATTGTTTTTTATTTGTATGAATGCTGGTTGTGCCATGAAACAGGCAAATCTCATTGAAGATGCATAAAGTGTGACATAGGGAACTGTTAGCTAGGTATTCGATCTTGGCGATTTAGTTGGAGATTGTTGGCAATTCATATTGGTTGCGGATGGTGTTTATGATAAACTTTTAAAAATGATGTACGACATTTTTATTAGAGAAGTATTTTTTGAGTTTAAAATCTAAAATGATGAATCTGTGAAGATTCGTCACTGGACTGAAAACTTAGATTCATTTTTGAATTGATAAACTAAAGCGGACAATATTTTAAGAGCTGAGCCGCACATATCAAAGTCATGGATCGTGTGGATAGATATCAATGATTGAATGGTTGAAATCACAATATCAAAGTTAACAAATAGTACAATGAAGTGCTACATAGGTCTTCTTTGTCATCTTCAACCATGTTTTAGTAAGTACTGTTAGGAATATTATTTTTGGCAGTTGTAATTCTCATACTTGGGGCTATTTTGTAATTCTTTAAATTTTTTTGGGTACAATTCTTTTGAATATTATTATAAATAGCAAATCACTTTAAAACGAGTTAAGTTATTCGAATTTGGCTCATGATCGACTCAGTTGAAAACTCATTTGAGATTAGGTCGCGAGATACACAAGTCAAACTTAAACATATTTTGAATTTTGTTAATTTATTAAGTTCGGTTCAATAAGTGGATTGATAATACTATATAAAAAATTAAATTACTCAAACGCGGCTCGCAATCGGCTCGATTAGAAACTCGTTTAAGAAATTAACAAGTCGAACTTAAATATAATTTAAAATTTTATTTATTTTAATAAGTTAAATTTAAATAACACATTACTCGAGAATCTTAAAGCCAATCCACTGTTCGCTTCATTGGGCCATTCTTTGCGAAAGCGTGGATCAGAATGAGCAAGCTTAGCTCATATTGATTGACATTCGAGTGGGCTGGGCCATTACCAGCTTGGGCTGGGGAAAACAATAGAGTCAAACCAACAAAAGTGTCACTTCTTCTCTTATGGTAAGAACATACGTAGATATATGTATGTATATATACATGTGATTATATATTATAAGGGTTTTAAGTTCTAGTGTTTGTTTGGGTACATTTATGCAAACGGGTCAAGCTCAATCCTATTCCTAATCAGAGTATGTTAATTTTTAAAGACTAACTTAAACTCAGTAAAAGCTTATTCTGAGTTCATTATCGAGACAAACAAATCAAACTCACCTTTACTTACCCCCAAAAGGAAAAACTCAACTTTACAGTCAAAGTGTATTAATATTTAAAACAAACATTAACAACCCACTATTTGATCAATTAGGAAGCATGCCAAATTTTAGTTATTCAAAGCTCAAAATATAATATGTATATCGTATGCTTTGGTCGCATATACATACATACATGTATATATATATATATATATATATTCTTTGTAGCATTTTTTTTTTTCAATTAGGAATATTTGAGTTATTTAGAGGTCTCCTTCACCTAGTACAATGGCACAAGTTCAAATTCTGGTAATTAACTTCTGCAAATGCTAGTTAGGCTGCCTACCACCAACCTCTCTCAAATCCTACCAAGTTTGAATTACATTTGGAGTTATAAAATACGTTTTTTCTATTTCCAGTAAAACGTCATCTTGTTTCTTCAACAATTTCTGATCTATAGTGGATTAATACTTAGTAAGAATCGAACCCAAAGGAAATTATGATCATCGATCTCACAGAAATAAGAACAATTGGATTTTGTAAGATTCCCAAGGAAATGGTCAATTTCTTCTCGGAACCATGTAAGCTTCACTTTTATTTCAGTTAATCAAAATAAATTTTACTAAAAATAGCACTAAACATTCATAAATAATCGATATTTACACTACCCAAATGACAATCTATAACAATGTGAGTAATCCTATATCTCTCAAGGGCAATGTGGTGAAACTCTCCCTCTACTCGACAAATAAATGTTCGCGCATGAAGCTTTTGCATTTCCTCCTTCTTCACGGATTAGATTTATGTCTTGCAACACGATTGCTTCGCATGGAAAGCTCTTGCCGCAGTCAAATTTTATGGCCACCTCTGAATCACTAGTGCCTTTTATGTTCTTGTACACCACATTGTTGACTTGCACAGCTGATGCCTGCCATTACAATAACTCTAATGATTTTTAGATGTCATGCAAATTAAGGGCTGTTTTTGTATTGAAGAGGAGTTGGCTTAGATTTGTTACCTGTTCTGGGCATGGTTTAGTTTGATCACAGTAGTTTTGATCTATGATGATAGGGTTGCTCACATTGTGCATTACAACATTTTGAAATATGATGTTCTTTGCATATCCAGACCCTCCCTACGCACAAGGAAAATGAAACATTCGTTTGATCAATTGTTGAAATGTTAATATGTTAAAATATAGATTCATGTATATATATGTGTGTGTGTGTGTGTTTGTGTGTGTTTATATATACATCCATGGTAAAAGGGGTTTTTAAATGTAATTAGCTTCCCTTGAATTTATTTGGGAACATTGAGACTACCAACAGTATCTTTTCATGCAGTTACAATTTAAAACACAAATGTATCAAAGAGCATTTCAAACATCACAAGAAGATCCAAATCAAATATTAGTTGAAGAAGATTGCTACAAATCATGTACGTATTTTGAATTTCAAATGTAATATAATCTATATATGATTCTCAAATGTATATGAAATTCAAATATAATTTGAATTTCAAATGTAATGTAATCTGTATATAAATCTCAAATGTAATGTATTCTATGTATGAAATTCAAATATACTACACATCTATTTATTTATTTTGCCCATACTATGTTCTCAATTATGCAATATTTTATATTTATCAAATTTTATTCTGAACTATATCTGAAATAATAATTTTAGCCCTGAAATTTATTCTTTTTCTTATTTTGGCCTAGGCTATTTTAGATGTATAAAGCAATTTAATCTGCATCACAAGAACAAGAACCAATACAAAAGAAATCAAAGTCAACCAGAAAGGCCTTGTCCAAAAAAAAAAAAAAGACAACTAAAAAAAAATTCCCCTTTGTGCCTTCTTTTATTTGACTTTCCATGGTTTAAGAATTGAAAAAAAGAAGTGGCAAGACCACTACAAATTATCAAATTTTTTTATTAATATATTAGTAAAGAACATGCTAATCTAACTCATGTTCTTTTTCTTAATCCACTTTTTTCTTGCTTGGTTCTACTTCTACCAGAATTATGGTCAATTTTGATACAGGAGATGTTAGTTATAATCATGTTTACATGTAGCTAGGATGAAGACAAACCTATATTCATTTGTCCTGAGAACATGAATGTTTGACACATCATCATAGGATCAACATATTTAATTGATATGTCAAACACTCATTAGCTCAAGTACAATTCACTCTATGAATAAAAAAATGATGAATACATATAATAAATCTAGCTACATGTATATATTCATATGTTAGGCATAAGCTTATGGCCATACAAAATACTAATTCCTTACAATATTCTTTGCGGGTGGGACCAAGAAGTGGTAAAATGCCTAAATACTGAAGTTGAAAATGAACTCTTACCTGCCAAGTCTTTATTCTCACTCCATTAGTGGTTCCTGAAAGTCTAACTCTGTTGACCAGTACATTTGAAACTTGGGCCTCTGAATTTCCTGCTCCTAAGCTTCCAATGCTGGAATTTAAGCAAAATAAATATAAATAAATACAAAAGTATATAAAATAAAAAAAAATCACTTTCAAAGTAGTTTAAGTGACAAAGTAGTTGTAGGGTTGAATTTGAAACCTGATTCCATGACCTGGTCCACAGGTTATATCCATGACTTTAACATTTTTAGAACCACTTACTATTGAAATGCAATCATCACCTAGAAGAATTATTAAAAATCAGGTTAGAAAATCCCTTTTTTTTTTCTCCATCTTTTATTTTGATTTGATTATTAGGAAAAAGAATCATTGTTTGTTGAAATGTAATATTGTTATTATTTAGTAAGAAATTAAACTTAGTAAATTTTTGTTTTTTTTCTTCCACCTTACCAGTTCTGATGAGAGAGTTCATGATCTGAATATTTTGGGTCCCTGTGACATGAATTCCATCTGTATTGGGGCTCTTCTCTGGTGCAGTTACTATGAGATTCAAAGCTTGAACATTAATACATTTTTGAAAAGTAAGATGCATTTTCTGTGAATTTTTAATCCTTAGGTTAGCCACTCTCAAGTTACTGCTTTCATAGAAGGTTATAGCCTGTAAAACCATTCAGAATAACAAAAAAAAATCAATCATTCTTAATATATGTGTGTGTGTGTAGGTCGATCTTAGTAATATTAGAAGAGGAGCCATGAACTTACTGTCGGTGCATCTTGGCAAGGCTGCAAGGGAAAGAATGATACTGATAATTAGTCAACAACATTTAACCAAAAAAACTAAAAAATTAAAAGGTTCACACAATCAGATATTGAAGGACTTGATATAATTATATATACATACAAGAGATTTGTCGATTTTGCAAGAGTTTTCCCACCATATCCTCCCATTGCCATTGATGGTTCCACCACCTTCTACAACGAAGTTTTGAAGATTATCAAAGATAATCCAATGCCTTCGATCTTTTTCGTAGTCTGATGGATGACTAGAAGCTTTGATTGTTCCATATATCTATTATAAAACAATGAAAGGAAAGAGTAAGAAAATCTTTTCAAAATTTACATTAGCAAAAATCATTGTAATATATATATATATATGTGTGTGTGTGTGTGTGTGTGTGCGTGTGTAATGAATTGGTTTCTTGTTCCCAAATGTGTGAATTATCAACACTGGAAGGTGTAGTTCACCAAATCTTATGTATGTTTGACTGCTAATTAATGTATGTAGCTAGGCTGATAAACTCACCTTCATGGTAAGAGCAGATTTGCAAGGACCTGAGAATGTAATTGGCTTGAGATGATAAATCCTGTTTCTAGGCACCACAAGAACACCTCTTTTGGAAGAACAAGCCTTCTTCCAAGCTTTCTTAAACGCCTAAAGGAGCAAAGAAAAAAATTTGAAGTACAAAACTTAAAAACTACTTAAAAGGGATAAAAAGAGAAAAAAAAGAAAAAAGATTTATGATAGCGACAAAACAACAAATCAAACAAACATCACACGTAAATAGTTACTATTCATTGATTTGGGTACAATAATGAATGCTCGCATATCTATAAAATGTGTAAGGCCCACTCATCGATAGGTCAAGCATTTATTAGACACCCAAAAATATATACAAATGACAAGGTCAAGATCATCAAATGCTTAGACCTGAATGCATTTTCCAACCAAGTTAAAGTTTCAAATGCAGTCTGTATCTACATCTTTGTTTTCATAATTTAATTTCTCTCAATGAAGTACCTCAGAATCATCTGTTCCATCACCTTTAGCTCCAAAATCATCCACATTCACCATTTTTGGTGCACTTGAAGAAACACCCACTTGAACAAGCCTTGTAAGTTTTCCATTCTCATACTGTATCAAGCTTTTGAAAATAGGCTTGGAATCAAGATTACTAGAAAGTGAGACCTCTTGGGAACTGCTAAAACAAGAGGGAAAGGAAACTAAAATGATGAATAGTGGGACAAAATGGATAATTTGAAACATTTCTATCCTTTAGTATTCCCAGAGAAAGAGAATGAATCAGCCAAAAGATATGAAGGGTTTGCTAGAATGATAGGAGGTATGGGGCTCAAAATGCTTTCTCATCATGGGCTCATATACATTTATAGAAAGAGAAGTTGCTTTGAGAGAGGGAGAGAGAGAGAGAGAGGGAATGATTTTCAAACAAGCAATGGCTGCTTAGAGAATGTTCTTCATGAGTCAGAAGTATGGATTGAAATACAAGAGATTGAGACGGAAGGATCATATGGCCGGTAGCCGACTCTGGCCCCTGAGATATCTCCCAACTAAAGAAAATCAAAATATATGGTTAGTTCTATATGCTTGTTTACCAACACCTGCTTGCTAATATTGTTATGAAAGACAGTTAGCAACATATAGAGCTGACTCTCTACATGCACATACATACCCATACAATACAACAATATGGATGGGAATTCTAAAACATATATACGTATCTTTTATATATATATATATATATATATACACACACACACACGCACACACATACATACATACATATACATGTATATAAAATAATTTGTTTGATTACAAGTCAACCATTAAAAGAAATAATATTAGATACACCAGATGATATCATTCATCATACATTTTTTTAAAATTTTAAATAAAAAGACAAAATGCATCTACAAAAATGTCATTGATATATCATCCAGTAAACCAATCCGATATTAATAATAATAATAACAACAACAACAACAACAATAATTTGTTTGATTACAAGTCAACCATAAAAGAATTGGTAAGCTTTTTTTATTTTTATGAGAGAGACTTACCAAACACGGGATATTTGAGCTGTGACTGGAAGTACAAGCTCATATACAAGCAATCACCCGCATACCCCGTGTATTTTATATCAAATTAAGTAGCATGTGTGCATTTCCATTGTGTATATATATCTTCACAGATTCATTGTTACAAGCCTATTTTCATTTTTTGGATGGTAATGGGTTCCATTTCATGAATGTTTGTTTGAAGATTTTGTCTTCTTACCAGAAAAGGGAAAAAAAAATAGAAAGAAATTTTATTTTCCTAAATTAAAGAAATTGTGTCCCAATTATAGAATTATGTAAATAAAACAATAAATATTTTTGGGAAATTATCACAAACAATTTGATAATAAAACAAGTTAAATAAAACATAAAGGAGAAAACTTATCAACTGAGTCTTGTAGTCAGTTTGCACCCATTTGAGTATGAAATCTGATCCAGAAGATAATGGCAACTCATCCTCCAAAGTTCATTGGCATTTCCTGTTCATCCCAAAACCAAGAAAATAAAATAAAACAAAATATAATTGTAAGACTAATTAAGAAATCAGTCTGTCTTGTAATCATCATCTAGTCTAGAAAATGAAAGGATTAGAGAGCTTGTTCCCATGCATGGAAGGACTGACAATATATAACATCATATATAGAATCATAAAATCTGGAATTACTTTGCAATAAAGCTTTGTAAACTGTTGTTAACAGTCGGAACTTCAATGGTCCATTCCCATAAAGTTTTAGCATTTCTAGAAATTAAGTATTTAATTAAACAAACATTACAAAGAGTTAATAGCAGCTTTTGGAATTCACCCATATATTTCTATTTATTTTCAGGCACTTTTTAAGGAAAATTATAACAATTTTAAAAAATTGTTGAAAATTTTATTTATTTGTTCAACATCTTTATGTAATTTCAGCACAAGTAATGTTAGGTGTTCAAAATTTGTATTTCAAATGATATATTATTAGATTATTGACAGAGTTAAATAATGTATATAAAGCATCACTAATGATCTAATGCTACATTATTAGAGATGTAAATTGATTTTGCAAGTAATCCGCATCGTCCTGCTACTAATGGAACAGATTTGAAAAGTATTTAAATGGGTTAAGGGTGGATTTGAGAAAAGAAAGTAGGGGTAAGTTCGAGAAATGATGTTTGAACCTGTTTTGTTTTGATTATAATATAAAAATATTTATATATTTTAAAATATCTAATCTATTTGTGAATATATATATATATATATAATTGTTAAATAATAATACTAAAAATAAAAAATTTCTTTATTTATCATTTTTAAATTAAGATAATAAATTCAGTAAAATCGCATACGGACGTCCTGCTACAAATAGAACAGATTTGAAAAGTATTTAAATGGGTTAAGGATGAATTTGAGAAAAGAAAGTAGGGGTACGTTTGAGAAATGATGTTTGAACCTGCTTTGTTTTGATTATAATATAAAATTATTTAAATATTTTAAAATATCTAATCTATTTGTGAATCTATATATATATATATAATTGTTAAATAATAATACTAAAAATAAAAAAAAATATTTATCATTTTTAAATTAAGATAATAAATTTAGTAAATCGCATCATTCAATTTATCAGGGCAGGGGCATGGATATTTGAACGATAGGTCTTGAGGTCCTTAAAAAAGAAATTTTAGTCTTTTAAATTTAATTTTTGTATTTATAATATAATTAAATCAGAAGTTTAAAATTAATAAAAATCTATTTCCTACAAAAAGCCTCACATTTTAGTATTTATAATATAATTAACTTAAAAGTCTAAGTTTAATTAAATCTAACTCTACACAAAAGATTCTATGAAAAAAACCTAATTCTATTAATAGAGTTTTAGTTGTACTCTAATATTTTATTGCCTTTATTTATATAAAAAAAATTATATAAAAACTCTATTATTATAATTTTATTTAATATATACCTCTCTCCTGTTTAAAAATAATTATATTTTATATTACAAAAGTAAATATAATATATATAGATAGAAACAAAGTAAAAAAAATACATTAATATTAAAAAAAAATTCATTTAAAGTTGTCACTTCATCGCTATAAACCTCCAATTATATAAAGTTAATCTTACGAGACGAGTTTTGAAAAGCCTTTTTTTTTAGTGAGATAGGTTTCGATTAGAAAATACCTCGTTTCACTCGTCCTAAACCTATCCCATTGAGATGTTACTTGTTAAAAACATAAGTCTTTATTTATGAGAACAAGCCCACATGGCTATCGGCTAAATTTGAAGTGTACCAATGTTTGGTATTTGTACACACTGTTTTAAGAAAATGCTTTTGGTTATATGTGGTGTTTTTATTTAGTCAATCAGTGTACATTGTTGAAATAAGTAAATTATGTAGAGAACTAACAAAATAATAGCATGTAAATAATAAAAAAGCCAACGAACCCATTTTGACTTTTGATTATAGCTTAAGTTTTGATTATAGCCAGCATTAGGATATGGTCAGGTTGGGTAGTGTTATAGTAGAAGTCAAATTGATCTAATTTTATATGATTTCGAACAAGAAAAAGAAAAGGGAAAATGGAACCTTATGCACCCCATTTCTATTGCATACTTGATTTGCATGGAATATCCTCTAAACCTAATTAAAACTAACATGATCATTATTTTATTTGATTTTTGAAAATCTTCCTTATGTTTCAGTTAGGTTTTTTTGACATTCATACATGTTCTAAGCAAGTTTGGTGGGTTAGTTAACTGACTTTCTAAACAATGATATGCAATGAAATGGGCAACTTGGAAAGTTGGAATTAAGCCTAACCTACTCTCTTACAAAGCTACACATACATAAGCTAGAAGACTCTGTGTGTGTGTGTACATGATGTCAAAACTAGGGAGGAGTGAAATGTGTTTGGCAGAGTGCGTTGGGGAAGTTAGCACTGATTTAGGCGGAATTGAAGCCACTTGTGTGTAAGGAAAAGAGAAGGTAGGTTTCTAGTAAGAGAATGGGAATTGCGTGTGCTTTGGGGGGTGAAAGTAACTATTAACATCACCAGACTTGCCGTGACGGGTTTGGGCTAAAAATTTAAAAAAAAAAAACAAAACAAAGGGGAATGGGTATGGAGGAGAGTTGTTCCTCACTTTGGTTTGCAACATTTGTCACTATTCCAAGGAAGCTCTGTAAGCAAAGAAATGTATATATAAAATGGTATATATAAAATGGCATATTTTCACATCGGCATATGCATATTTTGGCATATATTTATTTATTTATTTATATGAAAAAACCTTACATACTGATTCTTGTTTCAAATTTGTCATTAGGTAAACTTTCTATCATTTACAAGTCTTTTAAAACAAGACTTATGTCTTACGATAAGTATTCTCAAAGAAATTTGCATTTAATAAGAGTCGAGAGAGACTGGTACTTATAAGATACCCTACCTCATTTCTATTTACCAATAATTTTTGTGATTTTGAAAACATCTTAATATAATTATTTTTTCTCCACGTATAACTTTGCAATCATTGCATTTGGTAAAGCGAAGTGGAATTGGCCACTATTTTTTTTAAGGGTAATGCTACATTGTCTTAAAAAATATTTCAAATACTATCATAGTATCATTAATTGTCAATTTTTTGTTAATAAAAAATTTTAAGTATTCATTACGGAATATTTACAAAAGAAATCCAAATCTTTGTGGGACTGGGAGTGAAATTGGAACCGGGATTGAAACGAAACCTCAATCTTTGGCCTCCTTTCTCAAATTAAAGAGAAAACACAATCATTTGACAAGTGATCGAAATCCCAATAAAACAAGTTAAAAGGAAACTCCGAACTAAACTTAATGTGATGGTTGAATAGAAAATGTGAAGAAAGGGGAATGCTACAAATATGCCAAAATATGGGAAACAACCAGCAAAAACGTCTAAATAGGGACAAGTGCTCTGTTTTCATCTGCTTTTTTCTTTCTTGTGGTGAAAAATGAGTCCCAAGTCGGGAAGAAACGAGATGATGGAGAATTAGAGTTTATTTTAATTACACATTTATCTTTTCCATTGTGTTACACAAGTCCTTCATTGATTGTGACACTAGGGCCCAAGCCCAACAGAGTCGTGTTCTTATTGCCCAAGTGGTGTTAAGATAACCACCAAGCAGTATTCAGGTTGAATTGAGATTGATGTTGTGAAAGATTGACCATACTATGCTTCTTCATACTTTGTTAGTTTAATTGACCTTAAAAAGTAATTATATATTAATTTACTCTTTTTGTATGAAGAGAGAGTCACGCATTTGTAAATCATTTTTCGAATATTACGCAATACTTTATTAGTCATGTGTATCGAATAAATGATCCAAAAATTTAAATAACAGACTTCTCAGTCTTTGCTAAAAAATCTTACTACTCAAAATACCACTTGAAATTGATTATACATTAGTTACTAAAGCAAGACTAATCCTAATCATAAGGCTCATAGGCCAAGTCAAAGATTTATGGCAAACCCATTTAGGCTATTGCCTTGATGAGATTGCACCAACCTAGAGCAAGTCTGGTTTTACAATTTAAGACCCTAAGAGGTTTGAGGCTAAAAGTTGCAAAAAGGGGGCCAACATAAGATTAGTTATCTTTGATTCTTTATTCTCAAGTCACCGTTTTCAAAGTTTACCAAATAACTCCTAAAACTGGTCTTGGTTTAGATTCAAGGCTTCATCTGTGAGAAAGTAATGCTATTTTTACTGTTATATTTTATCAAATTTTCTTATTTGTTGACGTGGCTAGTCAGGTACTAGTTAATGTAACTTATTAGTATATACGAGTGCTAATAAATGTAATTTTTTTATATATATGCAAGTATTAATTAATTCAGTTTCTTAGTGATAATCAATTAAGTCTCTTAAACTCATCTGACATGATTAGCACTAACATGTTTCATTGACTAGTATTAAAAAGCTAAATTCACTAACACTCGAATAGTCAAGATAAATTTTTTTGATAAAATACTATGATAAGAAAAACATTTTTCATCTGTGAGGATTGGAACCTCAAGCGGCTTGAGTCAAGCCCCTTGGGCCAATTTAAGCCAAGCCTAGCATCACTTGTTCAGCTCTTACATTAATTAAAGAGGTTGCCACCAAACTACCCATTACTTCACTTTTGATGTCTGTCCAAACCCATCATAAAGGTTAGGCCCCTCCTAACCCACGGGCCTTGCTGGTCAGCCCTGAGGATTGCCTTACTCAACTAACAGTTTTTTTTCTTTTTTTTTCTTTAATGACAAAGAATTTCACTGGTAGCTTGCAACTCTCCCTGTCACAGTAATTTTGTATAAATTTGTGTTTACGGAGGTAACCACTTTCAGGACATAAGTTTCCGTGAGAGATTTGATCATTGAATGTTTGAGTATACGGTTCACTCTAAAATCTTTCTTACACTTCCTTTGAAGTATTAAAATTTTAATAAAAATAAAAATATTTGGGTTGTTATTAAAATAATTAGTGAATTATTGGACTCATATAAATTTTCATAAAAATGTTTGGAACAAACATTATCCAATTCTTTGCCCATTTGGAGTAGGGAGAGAATGTGATGGAAGGATGGAAAATCAAAAAAAGAGTCTTTTATCTTTGTTTTATACTTGGTTATATATTTTTTTTGACAACTTGATAAAAAATTCTGATTCCTGTCTATTGAAGACATACCTTATAGATGATACTCCAATGAGCATTATGGGTTATATCTTGAAGTCATCAATAATTGACAATACTTACATTTGAGTGGCACTAGGACTTTAAAATAGCGTCTAACGTACCTCTCATCTAACACACATATAAGTATTCAATCCTTTTTTCTTTATAAATTTTATATTATTTGTTTTTAATTTTATTATACTTGACTTTTCATTTTTTTTGTATCACTTTGAGTCCCACATCGAATAGGAGTCGAGAACTGGTGTCGCTTATAAGCCTCGGCTACTCTCTTCCTTGCACAAGGCCTTTTCTCCCTAGAAGAACAAAGTCGTGCGGACCCAAGCCCAAAACGGATAATATTGTGCACGGGAGCCTACTGTGTGCGGAAAAGTACAGCATCGGTTTGGCACCGTCTGTAAGAACGCTTAGGCCATGTGCCTCGTTCCTGTGCTCTACCAATCCCGGCTGGGGAGAGTAGCTGTAGTGCCACTTTGAGTCCCACACCAAATAGGAGTCGAGAACTGATGTCGCTTATAAGCTCCAGGTTGCGTGTGCAGAAAAGTGCAGCATCAATTTTTATTAGTAATTTAATTTTTTGAATATTTTTATTTATCAAATATTATAGAAAAATAATTATATGTAGATTATATAAAAAAATTCTCCAACAATACTAAAGCCTAGTGGTACTTATCAAATTAATTATAGGCTGTGTGTTAATTATCTGCTGTGTGTTTGCATTCGTTAATTCTTTATTCGTGTCGGCTTTGTATATCATTTTCCTGTTAAGATATGGACATGGTGCTTTTCACATATGAGATTTTGTGAAAATTTCAGTGTGATTAATTTTATGTTTAATATTATAGAAAACTACTTATCTCTAGATTATATAAAAAATTAAATTCCCCAACGTAAAATTGCAATTTTCCAGGAAAAGTCAGATGATGAGAGGTGGAAATGTTTTTATATGCTTCTTTTTGAAAAATTAGACAGAAAGGGTTAGGCATTGCAAAAATTTTGGTTTTGGCAGTACTTTAGAGTGGCATCTGCTTGCTCTTGTAATCCACTCACCATTTATATTCTTTCACACAGTATGCATGTGTTTAAGTGACAAAGAGAGGAAAAATAAATAAATAAATAATGCAGACTAAGTGCTGAAGTTGAGGGTGGATCTTAGTGACATGGTAAGATCGTCGCAAAAACAGTCTTTCTTTCAAATCTGTTAATAACAAGAGTCTTATAAACCACTCTTTCTAAGATGAACTTAAAAGTTCAAGCATGGAATCAATCGTTATTATTTTTTTTCTTTTGGGATATAAATATTATAAAATATTATTATTACTAAACAGTCAAACTTAATTCCCGAATAATAAATCAGTTAGCCATGTAACTTCTTAGAAAGTACTTGTTTAGTGAAAGGTTTTATGTTTGACACCCCCGTTACTCTTATGAGATCGTCATCACTTATTTCGGTATCTCTACTGACCTACGATAGAATAGTCACCTGAAAACCTGGATACTCATAACCCCCAAAAAAAAAAAAAATGAGAAAAATGAGAAAAAAGTCAGACCAATGATTCAATGGATGACTTGGCATTTTTGAACCACACGGATTGAGGTGATTGGTTGAGCCACCTACTTTAACTAATTTTAAATACATATTAATATAGAATACTTTATTTTGAAAAAATAACATATTCCTTATTAAATAATTAAATCCTCAACCACCTAATAAAAAAACAAAGAAGCGCGTGGTCTTATGTTTTTCCCAACCAAAACATTTCAATGTGGAAGATTCCTAGTTAACAAAACACACGTCCAGCCAAATCCTTTGTAGATTCTGAATTTACAAAAAGACATTCTCAGTCAAAGCTCTTGTAGCAGAATAATAAAAGTATTTTTTAGGAAAAATGCTGTGATTATGAGTTTGAGTATTATTATTATCAATTTCTTTTTTTCTTAAAAATAAAAATTAGGGTTGAATATTGAAATGGTGTCACACCGAAAAGTAGTTCAGAATTACTTTTTTTCTTACGTTATTTTTTTCATAAGGAAAGAAACCATTACATATTAAAGAGATATAACTATTATTTTATTTAATCATAAGTTGTGTTAATTATGTATCCAGAACTCATATTTAAGAGACTATTGATACTGTTAGATTGTATGCTTTTTAATTGAGTTGAGTTGATTGATTAATATAATATAATTGTTAAATTAATTGATTATAATATCTATCATTTTTGTTAAAAAAAAAATTAAACATTTTCATGCAGCATTATTTATCAATTGCCCACTTAATTTTAGCCAAATATACACACAGATACACACACTAAACGTGTGATGGTGAGAACTTTAACTTACAACTTCCACTTTTTCCTTTTTGTATCCTTTTAATTTAACAATATTTCATTTGTGGCACATGAAATAATACACATCTAATACAATCCTTCGACTTTTAATAAATTTATGTTGGTAAAAATTTTTGTTTAGTTTAAAATTAATTAATTTATATTTTCAGATAATATATTAAAAGAGTAATATTATATTTATCATAAAATTTATTAATTTTTTTATTTAGTGACGTGATTATTTAAGTGTTAATTACTACAATCTTTTAATATCTTTAGGTGCTAATTAATAAAATTTGTTAGTATTAAAGAATAAAACATCTTAATATTAAATAATATAATTAAACCAGTATGAATTATATTTATTAATACACGTACATATCAATAGACCATACATTAATATCTATAATTATCAAAAAGTTATATTAACTAACATTTGAACCATCGGGATAAATAAAATTTGGTAAAATTTATAGGAAGGATAGTATTATTGATATTAATTAAAATAAAAATTTTGTTTCAATTTGCTGACGAAAATGACGCAGGAAAATGAGTACGTGGCCGGCAGCTTCACCAAAAGCTAAGAGATAATAACACATCCCAGTGTTCACGCCTGAGCACAAATGACAAAACACTGGTGACCAAGTATATACATCATTTGGCGCGAGAGAGAGAGAGAGAGAGAGAGAGAGGATGGGGAAGGAGGAGGAGAGGATGGAGGACGGAGTGGTGGCGGTGAACCCGAAGCCAAGCAAGGGACTCACTTCCAAGGCGATCGACTGGTTGGAGAAGCTGATAGTGAAGCTAATGTACGACTCTTCACAGCCTCATCACTACCTATCCGGTAACTTTGCTCCGGTTGATGAGACTCCTCCTTGCAAGGACCTCCAAATCAAAGGTTACCTTCCGGTGAAGTCAAATCCGTCGATTTCCTAGTTCTCTCCTATTACTTATCCTTCAATTAATCGAAATTATGCGTTTTTTTTTTTTTAAAAAAAATTAGTTGTTATTATTTTATTATTTTTATATTTAAATTTTTTATTAAGTTTGTGTTTATCTTGCCCTGATCACGACTCTTGTTGAATTCTTGTTAATATACAATTGAGTTTGTCTATTTTGTGCTCCTTAAAAAAAAACTAATCTCTGATTTTACTTTGTAGTTATTTAACCAAAATTTGGTTGAAATTTCATTTTCATAAACTTAAAAAAAAGAAGAGAAATCTGTGGTTATTATAACGCAGAGTAGGAATTTATATATAAAATCGTGTTTGGAAATTGTTTCTGAAAAATGGGACCGAGATGGCAAAGTCCTTTTCGTTTACCGACACGGCCAGGTTCCAGGCTGAGCGCATGCGCATGCCCGTACACATACCTAGGTAGAATTTCCCCCTCTCCCACCATTGTACTCAAAAAAGAAATTGTTTCTGAAAAATGTCCTTACAAGAGCTTAATAAACCAAAATATGTGGTAGTGTAGCCGGGTGGCCATGGTGTTGGTGACAGTGGGGAAGTGCTTTTGAAGTGCTGTGTAACTTTTTGTACCTACCAAGTTTCCCATTTAGTTGAAAGAATTTCTAAGAACGAGAAGGCTGTCATAGACCTATGAAGCTAGCAATGTTTTATTGCACATAATGCTAGACAATTAAGAAACGAAGTACTGAAAATTTGAAAATAAGTATTGCTGGAATGAAAATGTTGTGAAATGATGATGTTGAGAGGTATGAGTGGCAATGCAAGAAAGAATAAGAAATGAATGTTTTTGTGGGAAGTTTGATGCAAAACTGGAGAAAAGAGAGATTTCTTCCTCTAATCCTCTGCACTTGGATTTTAAAGAATGAAGAAATTTTAAAGAGAATTAGAATAGAATTCACAAATTATTGAGTGAAGAACTTTCTTACTGTTTTTATTATTTGATAAACAACTACAAGAGTCTTTTTATAATGGAAATTGGGTCTTAAACTCCTAGCTAGATTTGGACTTCTTAGTTCTAGTTGCTTAGGTACTTATCAATGTTATCATATATAATAATGACAAAACTGACTTTACAATTTCGGGTGTATAAATGATATGGCATAGACCCATTCTCTGAATCTGGACAAAGTACATTCAGAAATTCTATTGGATTGATTTCTAAAACACTTTCGATCAAGTGGTATTGAGCAGTCAACTTAAGAAAGTGTGACCTTTTGCTTTGACCATGATTTTGATGACCTTTAAAACTTCAAATGCCACCATAATTTGTTGTTTCACTGTAAAGTTAGCAGTGGCCCTTGGCATTGTTATACTTATTGAGCACGTTAGGATGTCACAAGAATCATGTATCTGATATCTTTTTTTCTTTTCTTTTTTATTTATTTATTTTTTCTTTTTTTGAGAAGAAGTGTCAATGTGATATCCTATCAAAAAGTTGTCCATTTTCATTAACAGTGCATTCAAGAAAATATCGGTACGCTTGATTTGCTCCCGATTGTATGGTGATCTTCCTAGATCAAAGTTAGAGGTGGTGTTGGCTTAATTGAGTACAAGAGGAAAGTCATTCAAAAGTCTTGATTTAAGAAGCATGATGGATGCACTTGGGTAAGAAAGAGTAATTTGATGCAAGCTGTGTGTACTGCAAGAACCATCGAAAGACATGAAAAAACATGTGTTGAGATGGTTAAGGAAAACTATTTTGCAACAGTGAAAGATAGCAAAATTGTTGGAACTATTGTGTTCATTAGTTTTCGTTGTATAATCAAGATGAAGTGGTGAATATGTTGAGATGGATCAAAATCATGATCAAGTTCACTTCAAGTCGGGTATAGACGTCACTTGTTCAGTAAGTCAGTTGCATACAACCGGGTTTGAGGTTCCATGTTGAAGCTACCTGGATAAGGTTATTGTTTCTTTAATATCAACTAGGCATTCTTTTGAGAGTCTGACAGATGAGTTTAGAGAAACATGTGTTTGTAACATACCAGCATGCTGATTTATACTATTTGTTCATTTCCTATCAAAAAATTCTAGCAAACTTAAGATAGAAGTGGCAATACTCAAGAAATTTTTTGGGCATGTACTTAAATTGTATGGATATATGTTACCGGTAAATATTGGCCAATTGAGTAGAGGAGGTATTATGAGGAATTGCGGTGGCATATTCTCAGCGTTCTACGAACTCTTATAAATGATTGAAGTACATGTGTCAGACAATGAGTGAATACATACGGGTATGATGATAGGATAAGTCCACCATGTTTGGTTGGACATGCACCTAGCAAGCATGTTTGGTGATTCAAGTTTACTATGTAATTATACATGCAAATCTCTTATTGTGTTCCTTTGGTTACATGCTTGCTACAGAATGCGTGAAAACATAATATCTCTTTTAGAGGTATTGAGCTGTCAGTTGTTCCAACTCCACCGGATTAGGATTTTTGAGTTATCCTTTTGATCAATGCTTAAAACCAATCGGACATGAGTCTTCTTCAAAGCTGCTAGAATGCTTTATTTCTGGCGCCTTGTTTTGATCGTGGGTGTGCCTAGACTACATCACAACTTTTCCCTAGAAATAAAAGAAGAATGTTAAAACATATAAATGCTTAGCCACATCCCTAGTGCCCTTGGGATTGGGGATTTGATAAATCCAACATTTGAACACATACCCATACCCGACACATGTATGCGAATCCATGTAACGTAACATATTCATAATTGACATTTCCAGGATTTTGGTCATGAAGAAGTTAACGAGGCCAAGAAATGTGCTCTCTTTTCAGTCTTCTAGAAGCTTAAGATTAAGAATTACTTAGATTCCTTTCAAAGATGGTTGTTATGATTCCATCAAGTGAATCAAAGGACTAAGTAGTTGTCTATGGAATTTGTTTAACCTACTGAATGAATCAATTGATAGCTTTAGAGCCATGGAGTGCATTTTCGAGTGGCCTTTGAGATTGCAAAACTTACAAGCTGCACTTTTATCTAGAGGGGCTTGCCCTCAGAGTGATATATCCTAAGATGACTAACTTATGATTGCTGCTTGCTTGCTTCTTGTGAAGCTACTGACCATTTGTGTGTGTGTGTGTGTGTGTGTGTGAAGCTAGAAAAAGAGGAAGTGACGTGTGAGACAAGGCTAACAAGATTTGAGTTTAATGCTAACTTGAAGTATTAAAAAAGGAAAAGAGGCTGCAAGGGTGTTCTTGGTTTAATAAGACATGAGATGCTTAGGATTGTGCTTCTTAGAATCCAGAAGATAAAATTTTGCCTCAGATAAGAGGAATGTTGTGTTGCCTCCCATCATCGTGAACTTCGATTTTGATGGTCTGAATGGAATGCATATCTACATTTCCCTCTCCTTATGTCTCAAATCAAATCAAATCAAATCAACAAAGTCTTGTCCCAATATTTGGGGTTGGTTACCTGAATCATATCTTGTCATTCTACTCTATCTAATGCCATTCCCTTTACAGAAACAAATACACATGTCTGGTTCCTTGAGGTCCATCCTGCAAACACTTCCAAGAGAGCATGCATAGAGGGATTTTGACTTCAATTTATTAAAGTTATGATATGATGAAAGGCTAGACCTGGTGAACAAGAGTTGAATTTTCCACGATTGGACAACATGACTTTCTGATTCGCTTCAGTTTTTGTAAAATCTGAGAAGTCATTTTATTTCCTTCCAAAATCTTGAGATGTTGACTTCTTCACCCTAATCAATAAGCATGAGATGCTTCTCAAAGTTAGATCTGTTTGGCTGATGTTCTTGTTCCCATTCGGGTTGAATTGGCCCAGGGCTAAGAAATATGACCTAAAGTGCTCGATCAGGCCAGTAACATTCTGATTGTGTGTTTTTCTTGACCATTTCTGGACATACCACTGCCTCAGGTGGTGCTTTTGCTCTATTAGTTATCAGACAGGAAGTAATTTCTTTAAGCTCCAGTTGTTTTGTTCCCCCTGCCCCGCGAAAACCTTTATGAAGGTTCCATTTGATGATTATTTGATCGCTAGGCAAAGCATACCGCATCTCTTTTGCTAGCTTTGGGGGAAAAATTCTGTGTGTGTGAAAATATAATTTTTCTGGGTACACTTTCCTTGAAATGTATTCCATTGGATGGAATGGAGCCTTCGTGAACAGGCGAGCCACTTGAAGTTTAAAATTTTAGTGAATGTATTAATTCCTTCTGGCAACCCAAGGAATAATTTAGAATTTCTATAAGAGTGAAGAAAAGAAAATATAAAGAACCAACTACACAACCTTTATACAGTTTATGTGATTTGCCACTAGGACTACATCCATGGGCTATCCTACAAGAGATATATCCTTAATCTAAGAAAAAATTTGCAAGATTTACAAGGAGTACTCATGCCTTATCAAAAACCTAATGGCTTCCAATTGTACCTTTTCTTTCTATTATTACTCCTACTACTACTTCTTCTTCTTCTTTTGACAACTCTACTGAATTTTAAATGTTTAAAGATTTCTTGTTGAGGTGTTGTTTGACTTTAGTTCATAAATTGCTGCCTTTTGAAGAAAGCTGCTAATTTCCTACAAATATAACTAGCAAGTTGACTTTTTTCCCCTTTGGTGTGTAAGCTGTATTTTATTTGTGCTGCCATGATATGACTAGGATTTTATGTCACAGGATTGCCTGAATGGTGAGTTTGTCAGGGTTGGTCCTAATCCAAAGTTCGCTCCAGTGGCTGGATATCACTGGTACACCCCTTTTCACTCGTCAAATTATTGTTAATTAGAAGGCATGTTTCTGCTTTGGTAAATGTATTCAGTTGAAATGCTTTAAAGGGATGTTTTGTTTTCTAACTTTTCTTGCTCTCTTATTTCCTCTGAATGCATGTGCCTTGTTGTCATCTTTATTGTTTATTTGTTCATGTGTTTATTCTATGTTATGGGTTGGGGTTGAAATCAACCAGGTGACAGTTTTGCTTATTCCCTTTTTTTTTCCTCTTTGTGCAGGTTTGATGGAGATGGGTGCGTGTTTTCTGGTCCTTCATTCACAACTGAAAATATAGAGCAGCATAATGTGTCTCTATGCATAGTGGATTGATTGAAATAATTATGTGGGGGTTATTTAATATTTTCCACTGAATGGCCAACTTCTTTTAGAAGAGTGATAAGTTAACTGCCAAGTCACATCTTACACTGATGGAAAAAGTCCCAGGAGTTTAAGACTAAATCAATCATTTTACTGATGTTAGTTAAATGCTTTTCTAGAATCTAGCCCTACCTGCTATCATAATTGAAAGTATAATTTTCGCATACAAGTTAACCACCAAGTGACATCTTATTCTCTGATGGGAAAAGCTCCCAGTACTCGTAGAATATTAATCATTTTACTGACATTTAGTTGAATCATTTTTTTGTCTCTAACTACTTTCTTATTGAAAATGGAATTTTTGCATGATATAATTGCAGTGACCTATAGTAAAATGTTAATTTATGTGATTGGTTGCGATATTTGGGACTTCTTAAGAGAGCCAATCATGACTAATCAAAAAAAGAAGAAGAGCCAATCATGTGGTCAGATATCCTTTTCTGCACTTTCCCTTATTATTACTCAGTTCTCTCTCTTTCTCTCTCTATTGGGTAGGCACAAAGTTTTCTGATAGTCAGGATCCATATCTGTTTTGTCCTCTCTTTTTTCCCCCTCATCTGAGGTGCCTCCCATACCCGATCACATTTCATCTGCTTTGCCAGCTTGAAGATTGACATATCTCATCCTACTCTTTCACTTGCTATTGTTAGAACTTTTAAATATATATTTCTTACAAACAAATTGGACAGTAATGTTCCATAAAAGGGAAAAAACACTCTGGAAGTTGCTAAAAGAAAAAAAAGAAGCATGAATGAAGAAGAGAGTTCCATGGGTATAAATTCGTATATGTGGTTCAAGTGTGAGGATACTTTGCATCAACAAAGAGAATCTCATGTAGTGTTATAGTCATTCTAATAAATGAATTGAAAGTTTGTGCACATTATATTTAGGAAAAAAATACTGAGCTTTTCAAAGGAAAGACATTAGTGAAGCAACATAATAAGAAACTAAATCTTGACAATGCCAGGGAAAAATGTTCAATCAATAAGATGCCCAAGGAATACTAGGTGTAATTGTAATAATGTAAAGGACCAATCTGACTGTTTACCTAGTCTACAATCCTTTACTAAAAAGAAACAAAACAAAATTGATGGTATTATCTCCACATGTCTTTGCATTTTGCACGATCAATTCTTATGTTATTTGGCATTCTGTTCAAATTATAAATCAGTGGTCTGACTTGCTGAAACATAATTTTATTTCACCAGGAGATGGTGATTGATTTTAATTATCATATTGTATTGAATCATCTGCTTTCTATTGAATGTTGGAGTGGTTATGTTCAAGTATTTTGCAGCGACATTTTGCAGCCTTCACAATAGTTTTGGATTTTGAAGACCTTGAATGTCATTTGTGATGCAATATTAGAATCTATCATTAAGGCAATTATGGATTTTTATTTCTGTAATTCTGCAGCATGATTCATGGTATCCGCATCAAAGATGGAAAAGCAACATATGTCTCCCGTTATGTAAGGACATCACGTCTTAAGCAAGAGGAGTATTTTGGAGGATCCAAATTTATGAAGGTATACCTCTCAACTATGTAAGTTAGACGTTTTGGAATTTTTTTTTTTCATTTCTTTTCTTCTTCTTCTTTATTTTTTTTTCTCTATATAACAACGTCCTTAGATTGTAATAGTAGAAGTTTCCTTGCTCATTTGAGTAAACTTATTTCTGTTTACTGATGTTTAAAAAGTCCTGTATTTAATTTTGAATGATTTTAAGACCAGCACAATATAGCCAAACGGTAACATCTTTCTGTCTAGAAAAAACTGTTGGGAAGACAAAATTGACATAGCTGGTTTATCAGTGCTCCACTGCCTTCATTTTATTACAAGTCCAGTCTCAAATCTACGGCATCTGCTATTTTAAGTCTTGGATTTGGAGTTTATTTTTTTGACATCTTTTGATTTCTATATCATTGCAGTCAAGGTGCAAGTACATGAGCAGTTTGAACATCCTACCCCTCTCCCTCTCCCTCTCCCTCTCCCTGCCCTGCCCCGCCTGGGGGCTGAGTCCCTTAAATGCTCTGTCTCCTATTTTCTTGATCTTTCACTTCACCATTTCAGTTGTTTTGCCATTAAAGGTGTCACTCTAGTTAAAATAAAAATAAATATAAATATAAAATTTACAACAGAAACAAGAAATGAGAAACAAGGACAAGTAAAATTACGAGTGAATGGTAATAATATTTATGTCAAGAGTGAATAAACCACATTAAGCAGAACTTCTCTTTGTAGATCCAATTATCATGTCTTTGTGATGTCTTTTGCAGGTTGGAGACCTTAAGGGGTTGTTTGGATTGCTTATGGTTAACATGCAAATGCTGAGAGCAAAGCTGAAAGTATTGGATGTTTCATATGGAACTGGGACAGGTAGGCCCACTGATTATGCATTTCTGCTCCAATACCAAAATATCTTGTGGGATTGTACTTCATCAAAGTTGTTCAAGTGCAACAATAAGTAAATTGCTATGGTTCCAAAAACATTACTCCACACATGTTCCTGTTCTCACTCCATGTATAAGAAGTGTTAGAAAGAACTAACCATTTATCACCTTCCTCCAGGAAACACAGCTCTCATATATCACCATGGGAAGCTTTTGGCACTTTCAGAGGCAGATAAACCTTGTAGGCTTCTCGTTTCTTTGCTTTCATGGAAAAACTAGAAATGCTGTGAATTTTCTTCAGATTTGTAATGTTGACTGATCTTTGGATTGCACCATGTACATGAATTCAGATTTTGTATGCAGCCTGAAATTTCAGGTTTTTGATGGTCCTAAGAGATAACTGGGAAAAAGTGGCAATTGAGTTACAATATATCATTAAGGAATTCCACCTTATTTGATTTTTAGTGCAAAGCTAAAATGTTATCCCTGCTTCTGTGTGCAGATGCCCTTAAAGTTTTGGAAGATGGAGATCTCCAAACCCTCGGCATGCTGGATTACGACAAGAGATTGGCACATTCCTTCACTGCTCATCCAAAGGTTGATCCATTCACCGGTAAATCCTATCCTCCCAAAAAGAAATCTGGTCAAGTAGTATTATAAAATATTTCTTTTTGATATAGAAAACCCATGCATGCAGGTGAGATGTTTACTTTTGGCTATTCACATACACCGCCGTATATTACCTACAGAGTTATTTCAAAGGATGGCGTCATGCATGATCCTGTGCCAATAACAATATCAGACCCTATCATGATGCATGACTTCGCCATTACTGAAAATTATGCAATTTTCATGGATCTTCCTTTGTACTTTAGACCAAAGGTAAGATTGTTTTCGATTGTGGTATTATATAAGATTTTTTATATGGTACAGAACACTGTTGATGTTAAATTACTGCATTGTACTCTGAATGTGTTATAGAATTGGAGAAATCTTTTTATGCCACTTATATTGCCTGACACATGCTTTTCTTTGCTAGGAGATTTCTTTTCAGTCTTCCTTTAAGAATTTGATTCATTTGCCCGAATCCTTGTTCCTCCTTCCTCTTGGGTAATTGAGATATTAATATTTCTAGATGTTGAAGCTTATGAAGCACGGACACTCTATTTTGTCTTACGTATTCGCGTCGGACACGTGTCAGACACGGGCATGTTCCGGACACGCGAAAAAAGAGTGTTTAATTTTTTTGAATTCTGGACACATTACGAACACGTTGGGACACGTCCCGGACACGTTTTAGACACTATTTGGAATTTTTTAATTTTTTTTGGAATTGTTTTTTAAAATTTTCTCTTTTTCTCTTCTTCTTCTCCACTACTTTTTTTATACACACAAATATATATATATATATATATATATATAATAGTTAACAAATTTGTTTTGAAATTTGAATCATGAATATTAATTTATTAAATAAAACTCTTAAATATTTATTCATTGACTTTTTATTTTTATATATTAATAATATTTACGTGATTTGAGTATTTTTATGCTATTTTTGATTGAAATAGTATTAAATTTTTATTATATAGGCATATAAAACATATAATATATATATATTATATATAAAATCATCATGTCCTCAACGTATCTGTGTCCTACTTTTTTTAAAAATGTCGTGTCCACGTATCCGTGTCGTGTTGTATCCATGTCCATATCCATATTCGTGCTTCTTAGGTTGAAGCTAATTTTCAAGTTCAACATTATGATAGGTTTCCAGTCTTACTTCAGGATGATTATGTTTGATGGGAATAAAATTAATGCTTCTTTAGGCCAGCTAAGCGAAGTTAACGTGTGTTTTTGCCAGTCTTAGCTGAAGATAGAAGTGATGGGATTAAGGTTGTTATGGTTTGAATATTGCTAAAGGCTACGTGGACAATTGCAAGGACGGAATACTGACATTTTTAGCTTGAAACAACAAAAATAAGATTGGATCACAGAGAATTAAGAGAAGTGGAAAAAGAAAGAGAACTAAACACCTGTGCTTAGGTTTTCCTTAGCATTTACCCTTCAGAATGAAGTCAATGATACCCTTTGAAGTTAAGGCTTTTCATTTGCAGAGTTTTATTTGAATGCCTATTTATAAGTTTGAGAGATCCTTGGAAGTTTAAATGAAGTTTTTTGTGGTTTTTTTTCTTTTGATTTAAAGAAGAATTACCCATGTATTAAGACAATTTCTTAGGCTTTTTGGGGGATCTTAGGCTTTGATTTTTGTGCCCTTCTCTCCTGTTTTTTTTTTTTGTATGTGGGTTCACCCACCTTGCGTGCCTTGTCAATATAGGCTGTATTTTTTTAATACAATCTAATGGCCCTAATAACAATAAATTCATTCTGTTTTAATTTTAATTATTTAAATTATTAATTATAATTTAAGAACAAACACCCTAAACCAAAGCTTCAGTGGCATAAGTTGTAACTTGCTATAGTTACAAGAATATCTTTTCTTGATATGAAACCAAGAGTGTATTAGGGAAAGAATAAGGGTATTACAAAGAATGAGAGGATGATTAACCCATCCCAAGCATGCTAAAATACCATTAAAACCAAAGCCACCATCAACAGAAAAAATGCTTCCCATTACTAACCCAACCCCAAGTCCTCTTTGAGGGGGATAAAAATGCCCTCTGAATGGAACCAGTGTACTAACCAAAACATGTTGTATTGAAAAAAATAAAATAAAATTTGAAACTTCCCATGTATGATGATTTTCTGATATGTAATTCTTTGCTTTCTTTTTCGATATATATACGTACTCATGGACATGTGCATGCTCCTTTGATACATTATATTCTAACCTGCTAGACTTAGCAGGCTACCCGGAAGATATGTAGGGAGGATCTGCAAATTTTGTTGGTTAGGTGAATGTCCAGCTTGTTAGATAATGTCCACTTAAATGTTTTATGAAGCCAACCATTATTCACATTAACTGGATATAGATAGATTGAAAAGGGGAATCCTAGTGCACGAGGTTCTCACTATTACGGGGTATGGGGAGGATTAAATGCATGTAACCTAACCTTGCAAGCAGAAAGGTGGTTTCTACAATTCGAACCCGTGACCTCCACATGATAATGGAGCAACTTCACCATTGCACCAAAACGCACCCTAAATAAAGTTGAAGTATATGTTAAATTATTGAATTTGGCAAATCCATTTCTACTTGAATCTTAAGTCGTGGTTATCCCCCCACACTCCCATTATAGTGGCCAATTCCATGTTTTCCCAAATTTCAAAGGTGAAGTGACTCTAACTGCTATGGTTTACAGTCAATAGTGCTTAACCAACGCCCCTTCTTCGTGTTTATGGTTAATCATAAGACCACTAATAAGGTTTATATATATGTCATGAATAGTAATTCTTACTTGGATATGAAATAGACATTAATGGCTTTCCCGTGAAAGGATTGCTAAAGAAGGCTCTAGCCAACCAACATGTATAAAAGCATTATTTCTTTATCTACGAAGGCAACTTATTGTATCCTTAAAGATGTATTTGGATAGTTAATGAATGATTTTAGGGGCCATTGCTTGGTGCTGTGGTAAAATGCCCGTACTGTCAAATGTGAGAATGTGGGTTAATGCCAAAGAATAAAGATTATGTCTATATCCAATCTACCCCTCCCATCACAGCCCTACATTAGAAACTGAAATTTAAACAATGTAGGATGGTATTTGTCTTTTTGGCAAGGAGCTTAGAGTACATTGCTTGTGAGATCTAGATGTAAAATGGTAGGCTTATACCAATTTAGTTAAAGGCGAAAGGTGCATTTAAGGTTCTAACATTTCACATTACGTGAAAAGTGAGGCGGTAAAAAAGCGCTAGCTTGAATGAAGTAAGGCACTAACTTATAAAAATAAAAATAAATGTACTTAATTCATTTTTAAGTTCAATAATATATTATAGTTATGATAAGGGTAAATTGCACTAACCTCCTCTGAAGTTTCTAACAATTACAAAAACCTCCCTCGATTTTTGAAAATTATACTACCCTCCCCTACTTTTATTGAGAAATTACACATAACTCTCTTCTGGTCCTTTTTTTTTTCTTCAAAATGACAAAAGTGCCCCCTTTTATTTTATTTTTTCATTTTTGAGTAATTAATATAAGCTTTGGTACTTTCTTCTCAATTAATAGTCAACATTTTGTTATCTATCCAAGTCATATATAGAAGAAATTTTTGTAAACTTGTTAGTCCTAATAATATAGAAGACATGACAATTTCATAGATATCTAAACAAATTCTCAAAAATCAAGCATATTTTGAGAAGATTTTCCATGTAGGCGATCATTTTGGTTGATGGAGGAAAGAGGTTTTATCATGGGCAGGTCCAGGTTTTGTGAAAAATAATGACACTTTGCTAGTTATCGAAGATGAAATGCCAATCCCTACTTATATTTTTTTATATTTTGAAATTGTTACTCTCCTCAAAAATTTAAAATTTTGGCAATATCTCAAATAATTAAAATATTTTGATAATAATACTTTATTTATTTTATAGATTGGATAATAACACATCTAGATTGCAGCTATATTCTTTCATAATATTATGCCTCGTACAGAAACGTTAAATAAGTGCATAAAACACTATAAACATTAGGGACATACAAGTGAAATATGTTACAATTAAAAATGCTATCGCTCGGTCACCGCTCGCCTTGCTCGAGGCAATTGCCTAGGTGTCACCTCTTTGAAAATGTCTTGCCTACAACATGTTAAGGCGCTAATATTAAAAATCGCCTAGGCGACGAGGCGATCGCCTTTAACAACATTGGCTTATACAGAATATGGATGGTGTTAATTTGTTGTAGAACAGATGGATAATTGTAGGATTTGGCCAATACAATCATGACTTGGTTTCTGATGGCAGCATTTAAAATTAATCATGATGCATCAAACTTGGCTTATTCATGACATTTCAATTTTTTTTTGGATAAGTAATTCATGACATTTCAATCTCCAGGAAATGGTGAAGGAAAAAAAGCTGATATTTACATTTGATCCAACTAAAAAAGCTCGTTTTGGTGTCCTTCCGCGGTATGCAAAGGATGAACTCCTGATCAAATGGTTTGAGCTTCCAAATTGCTTTATCTTCCATAATGGTGAGTCACATTGCTATCCTGCTCTCGTGAAATGCTAAAATGCAAAACCAATCTCCAAGACTCAAGTTTGTCAAATTTTTTTCATCATCTGTAGCTTAATTGACATTTATGCATTGTGATAAAGTTCTTATGGTAAACCTACTAATCTACATGTTTTCAGCTAGCAAACCAAAAAAACTTAAGATTCATATTTTCATTCTTGGTTTTATGGAACTATTTAGAAATTTTTTTATATTAAATTTTATAGACAGCTGTAATCTTTGTTACCTGTTGGTGAGTTACACATAAAGCTCCAAATTACTTGTGACCCATTTATTTATGCACAATTTCAGACTGAGTATGTAAAATATTAAACTCTAGATCAACAAGGATGATAGTTTTCTATGGAAACAAAAAGTGCAAATATTGAATTTTCATACAAGGAACAATGGTTTGTAGATGATTAATGCTCAAGGCTTGAGCAAAAATTTGAATTTGTAAAAAGTTATAACCAAGGACTGACCTTGCCACACAAAGCATTCTCTTATGCTTTTTTGGGTAGGGAGGACAAAAAACTGAGAGGAAGGAAAGGTAGGAGGAATGGAAATGGTTACCCTAAGGAAAAGAAATGATATTTTCCTTTGTCTTTTTGGTTGAGTTAAAAGAAAAAGGAGGAAAGATGGGAAAAAAAAAAAGCCTAGTGTACTGGAACTACCCTTTTGAGGAAGAAAAAGAGGAAATAAGGAAAGGGGTAATTTTATTCTGCCATTATATTCTTACACAATAACACAAGGTGTTGTTTTAAGGGAAAAATAAAAGAAAAAATTCCTATGTTCCCCTCCTTTGGGATTGAAAGGAAATAGTGGGCCCTAAGGGGAATTCTCCCCCTCATTTCCTTTTCGTTCCCCTTACCAGGAACTACACTTTTTAAGAAGAAAAAGAGGAAATAAGGAAAGGGTTAATGTTGTTACTTGTTATCCTTAAACCACAAATACAATATGTGCAAAAAGTTATCCTCAAAACCCCAAGGAGATAGTTCAACTCCTTCAAAAGTTCTTTTGTTCCTTTCCCTCCATAGGAACCGTGTAAGACATAAGGAAGCCATTCTCCATACACCCATCAACTCATTTCTAATGCGACTGCACCTCCAACCCACAAAAAAACCTCTCTAATATAAGCCAGTATCACCCAACTACAACCAAAAACCGAAAACACCAAGTTCCACGCATCTCTCACCATCTTGCAATGAACAAGAATATGATTACTGTCTATTCCTCCTCTTTGCACATGCAACACTGATTTGGAAGATGGAATTCTTGTCTTTGAAGATTATCTGTTGTAAGAATAGCTCCCCAAGCCATCGCCGAACAAAAAAATACCACTTTCTTTGTAATTGAAGATAGATTGCTTAAGGATGTGGAATAGGTCAGAATAGGGATTGTGGAGTTCTACAAAAGTTTGTATTGAGAGAGACTTGTGAATGTAGACCGGATTTAGATGAGATGGAGGTTAATTCTATTATGGAGGAGGATGGTGTTATGCTGGAAAAGCCTTTTGAGGGGTATAAGGTATTGGCGGCATTGAATTCTTGCGATGGTGATAAGGCACCGGGACCTGATAGTTTTACTATGGCCTTTTATAGGCATTGTTGGAGGTTAATGAGGGAGGATATTATGGCAGGTTTTGCATATTTCCATGAAAGTGGTTATTTTGAGCAGAGTCTAAATTCTTCCCTCATAGCATTGATTCTTAAGAAAGAAAGAGTGGAAAATATAAAGACATTTAGGCCAACATAAAGGGCTAGCCCAATGCACAAGGTGCCATTGTGGAGTCTAGAAACGGTTAGATGTACGCAGTCTTACTCCCGCAAGTGGGGAGACTATTTCTACGATCCTGGCCCGTGACTTCTAGGACATAATGGATCAACCTCACCGTTGCGTCAAAGCCCACTCTTTCATGGAAATCTTCTTGTAGGCTTGTTTATAGTCAAACATGATGCTAAGAACGTTTATCAATGGTATGGATCCTTTGATCATGCAAAAAAAAATTGAATGTCTAAGTATTTGTATATTTTGGTGACATAGAAGTGTTTTGGTGGTTCTTTTCATTGAGATTATTTGTATAAACTTGATTAGAGTTGCCACTGCATTTGGCTCCACCTCGTTCCTGATTAACCGTATATTTAGAGCAGTGATTCCTTTAAGATTCACAAGAAACTTAGAATGGTTCTCTCTCTCTGTCTCTCTCACAAGTGTCTGTTTGTGATTCTACTCTTTCCATGATTTGATGTCTTTTGAAATTCGACCCTTGCATTTATGAACATATATCAGGCATTGTCTGAAACTAGTGTTGAGACATGGCATCCAATTTCTGATTTTCCATTTGAAGATAACAGTCAATTGACTGTGAATGCTGCTTATTTTTCCATATGCTGGTGCTAATAAAGTCAATGATTTTTCTTTTTAGATTTCGTTTCAGAATCTTACTTGTTAAGGTGATTTACAGTTGCTGAGAGAGAGAAGAAATGGAATTTGCTTAAAGCTTTCCCTAATCTCTTTCTATACATACCCCACTGGTTCAAGAGAAACTAATGTTTGACTTCATCTTGTTTACATTCTGACCTTTTCAGTGGATTTCCTTTTTATCAGCCAATGCTTGGGAGGAAGGAGATGAAGTCGTTCTGATCACTTGCCGTCTTGAGGATCCAGATTTAGACATGGTTAATGGAGTGGTCAAAGAAAAGCTTGAGAATTTCAAAAATCAGCTGTAGGACTCTGATCCTATGAATATATTGACACATTTTATCTCTCCAAGGTTTTACTGATCGTGGTTACTATTGACAGTTATGAGATGAGATTCAATATGAAAACTGGTCTAGCTTCACAGAAGGAGCTATCGGCCTCTGCTGTAGATTTTCCAAGGGTGAACGAGAGCTACACTGGCAGGTATGCAGCTACTGTTTATTTTAATAATTGGGAGAATTTGGGGTTGGACTGTGTCTAACCTGATATTTCAAAGTTGTACCAAGAGCTCATAATGAATAGATAGATATATATATATATATAGAGAGAGAGAGAGAGAGCAAAACCCTAGACCGGGATTGCTTCTCTCTATTTGTACTATTAATATGGTTGTTAGTGTCTTATGTTACACGATACTTATCTTACGATACGTTTTGATATGGGTACAAAACGACACGTATCTTCTTGTTGTATCAATTTGCACCATATCACACAATATTTATCTTATGTTACATTTCGATACACACAAACGGAAACGTTTTGGCCTCTTTTTTTGTTGTTTTGTTATATACATGGAAACGGTCTTGTTTTTTGTGTTGTTTGGTTTTATATTATCTCTTTGTAACGCCTAGAGATCTTTTCTCAAATAAAAAAATTAAGAAAAGCAAGTACTTTTAAAAGATGAGGATGAAGATGAGTAGTGAGGAATGAGGACATGTAGAAGAAAAAGGAAATGAAGAATTTTTGGCATATGATGATGATGATATCGATACCATTGAAATTGGAGATTGAGATGAAAATGTTATGGATTATAAAAATGAATTATTTTGAATTTTGTTGTTAAATTTTGATATTGATGAATAATTTTGGAAACTTGGATTATTAAATTTTTGTTTGGAGTTTGTACTATTTACAAATCCTGATTCTTGTATTGTGTAAAATTTTAGTTTTTTTTTATAAGTGAGCATAAATGTTATTTATACCTTACAATACACCATGCAGTATTTTTGAGAAACAATACACATTTTGACAACTGTGACTATTAGTCATAAAAATGAACTACAATCTTACAGCTTTGGCTTAATTTATATCTCAACATTCCGCCTCAAGCTAGAATATAAATATATATATATATATATATATCATACCCAGCATGTTGCATAACTCGAAGAACCTCCTTTTTATAGACTTATTGAACGCATTACATAACTGGTCTTCTAACTTGGCATACACTGACACCTCTGCATGCTTTGTACTCTTAAGAAACACTTAGCAAATAGACGTTGCTGCTTGATTATCACAGAACATTCTCCTGCGTGTCTAGTTGTAAACCCCATTTCCTAGAGGAGATTTTATCATTTAACCCACATCATCTTACATATGATATGAGTCATAATTCTGTACTTGCCTCTGTACTCTATCTACCAATGAGATTTTACTTCTTACTCTCTGTAATTAGCAAAAATACAATAACCAGAAATCAACCTCGAATTCATAAGCCCAATGGCATGAGCTTTCAGCAGATTTTGATTTTACTTTGATTATAAACCAGGCAACACCAATGTTCTAGAGCGATCCGAGAAGAACAATTGGAGTCTTATAATATCCTCTCTGTTATCGTCTGCATCAGAAGACCCAAAATATCATGAGAGCTAGAAGTCCTAAATACCTCGACCCATGTGACAAACTTCTTCAAGATATATCAAAAGTACAACATACAACCTCCCAATGCTTTTGTCTTGTGTTTTGCAAAACTGACTAACAACTCCAATAGCAAAAGAGATATCGAGTTGTCTCACAGTTAACTATATAAGCTTTCCAGCCAATTATATATACCATCCTTTGTCATTAAACAGTCGACCTTTTATTTATCAGACTTTACATTAGGATCCATTATAGTATCAATAAGTTTGGTTCCCATGAGCCCAGTCTACCATAAGAGTTGGTGACATACTTCCTTTGAGAAAGACAAATTCCTTCCTGAGATTGTACTACTTCTAGGCCCATAAAAAACCTCAATTGGCCAAGATCATTTATATCTACTGAAATTTGAAATCACTAATATCAACTTTATCATGCCGTTTTTAATGAATTTCTTTATTTGTCAAAAAATATATATCAACTCTATCACTGTTTATAAAAATGATACTATCAACATGCATTGCAAGGATAATAGACCCAGTTTGACTATTTCAGATGAACACTAAAATAATCTGACATTGTGCATTTCATTCCATACGCGACAATGCTCTGAACTTGTCAAACCAGGCCATTGGAACCTGTTTGCAAATAGCCTTCTTTACCTTGCTAACATTTTCTGACTCCCTCTGAAGTCTGAACAACTTGTCCTGGAGGTTGCTTTGTGGACACCTCTTTTTGAAGAACACCGTGAAGAAAAACATTCTTGACATCAAGTGGTAAAGAGGCCAACCATTAACTGTACCAGAGACAGTAAGGCGAAATGAATTAAGTTGGGCCACAAGTGAAAAATGTCTCAAAGTAGTCATCCTCAAATGTTAGAGTGTACCATTTCACCAAACCAACCTTGTCTTTAACTACTCAATGGTTCTGTTATGTTGATATTTTACACAAACCAAATGATACATACTGTAACTTGCTTTATTAAGAGGCAAAGAATTGAGCTCCCATGTGTCATTCTAACGCACAACAGTCATCTTCTCATCCATAACACTTTTCAAACCGGGAGGAGACAATACCTAAACAAGTAATGAATTATAACAAAGGAGAAAGAGGAAAAAAAACAATGCTATCATGGAGACAAATGGAAAAAAGAAATTACATATTGTATGGGACAAAGAGTGCATGAATGATTACTTTTTTAAAGAGCAACATGAAGATCCTTGAAAGAAGGATTCTCTGATGATTGTGGAGACTCGAGCGAAGAAGACTGTTGAAGAGGTGTAAGAGCAGTTTGGTTTATGTTGACTCTTGACCTTTGATAATTAAAAATAATATAGTAGCTGGAATATAGGTTTTAATAACAGGTATTGGCTTATGGCCATTGGAAAAGGTACAACAAAAAGTTATTCTCTAACAGGAAACCCACAAAGAAAAGACTGATGTATCATTAACATTAACACTCACAAAATAGGATTGAGTCTTGGGATTTCAACACTTGTATCTCTTTTGATACCACAAGCTTACATTTAATAACATGAGAATCCAATTTATCACAACCCAGAACAAGAACTCGTGCAACCCAAATGCAACAAAAAATGCAGGGTTGAAATTCAATTAAGGAAATCATGGAGATAAAACAGAGTAACGGATTTTCCCATCAAGAGTAGAAGGCCTCCAGTTAATAAGAAAACATGCATCTAAAAAACTCCTTAGGAACAGGTTTTTGAATCATCTGGATTCTATTAACCTCAATCAAGTGTCTATTTTGTTGAGGGGTATAACCACAAGAAATTTGGTTGATTATACCATGTGCATCACGATATACACAGGTTCGCCTCCCTCGGGCGCCTTAATGAAATTACGTTTACTTATAAAAAAAATATCATTTGCATCATAATAAGCTTGCAAGAAACTTTAACAAATTCTTCTTCATTATCTAATTTCAAAATATGAATAGAACAAATCAATTCCCATATGAAACAAATGAAAAAAATAGATTCAAGTTTCAAATGATGTTTTATCACAAACAATCAAATCAACCATAGATGACATAAAATAAGAAATTCTATAACAAACTTGTGAGTGAAGGATGGGATAATTGGCTTCTATCAAAATTTGTATACGGAAGCTTGTGAGTGGAGACTGGACCTAAAGGGCATGGAGTATGCTACCATTACGGAGTAAGCAGAGATACTAGAGAGACCATTTAAAGAGGAAGAGATTCTTGTAGCCTTGAAAACTTGTGATGGGGATAAGGCACCGGGGCCGGATTGATTCACGATGGCCTTCTACAAGCACTGCTAGAGGGTTATACGAGGGGATTTTACGGAAGTTTTCAGCCAATTTCACAAGACATGTTTGTTTGAGAGAAGTCTCAGTGCTTCATTTATAGCCTTAATCCCAAGGAAAGAAGAGTTGGACAACATTAAGGATTATAGATTGATTAGCCTTGTGGGGCTTGTACAAATTGCTGGCCAAGGTTCTTGCTTTGTGAATGAGGGAAGTAATGGGTGGAATAATTTCGCAAGTCAGAATGCATTTGTGGGGAGAAGGCAGATTCTTGATGCTGTTTTGATTGTGAATGAATGTGTTGATGCAAGAAGGAAAAGGAAGGATAACAGCTTGGTGTGTAAGTTGGACCTTAAAAAAACTTATGATCATGTGAACTGGAATTTTGTGCTTTTCCTTTTGGCCAAGATGGGTTTTAGGGGAGAGATGGAGAAACTGGATCTAGGCATGTATCTCCAAGGTTTCATACTCGGTGATGGTAAATAGTACTCCAACATGCTTCTTCAAGTCTTTGAGGGGTTTGAGATAAGGGGATCCTTTATCGCCTTTCCTTTTGTGGTGGTCATGGAGGCGCTTAGTAGAATGATGGACAGAGCAAGAAATGGGGGTCTGCTTCATGGATTTGTGATTGAGAATAGGGACAGGAGGATAGAAGAGATCTCGCACCTTATGTTTGCAGATGACACTCGTTTTTTGTGAGGCAAAAGAGATGTAGCTCAGGGTTTTGCGACGTGTTCTTCTTTGTTTTGAGGTGGTCCTAGGGCTAAGGGTGAATCTCAAGAAGACGAAGCTCATTCCGGTTGGTGCGGTTGCAGAGGTGTAGGAGATGGCATGGGGTGTGGGCTGCGAAGTGGGTAGCCTTTCTTCTTGATATCTTGGCCTTTTGTTAGGTGTATCTTTGAGATCAGTTGGCGTATGGGATGCAATGATAGAGAGATTCCAAAGAAGGTTTAAGGGTTGGATTAAAGATCTGTCATTGTTCAATCAAGCTTTGTTGGGCAAGTGGATTTGGAGGTTTACTAGGGAGGATAATGCACTATGGCAAAGGGTGATTTCTACCAAATATGGATGTGAGGAAGGGGGTGGTTCTCTAAGGGGCTTATGGGTGTGGCATGTGGAAGGCCATTCGAAGGGGGAATTTTTTTTTATTTCTAAATGTATTATGTTTGATGTGAGTGATGGGCCAATCTAGCTACATTTTTAATTAGTGGGCTGTAGTTGTGCCTATTAGATTGCGGAAACAGCATTTCCGTTCGTGGGGGTAAGGCGGCGTACATCTAACCATCGTCAGACCCTGCAATGGGGGAGCTTGTGCCGTGGGACTGTCCTTTAGTTGTGCATATTAGCAGGGTGTATTAGCCTCAGTGTTAAACATTACTTGATTAGTTTAAGTAGCCTATGGTTTGCCTATTATGTCATAGCACTTATTCACAATTTGACTTTCCTTCACAACAATTACATCTACCTCAGCTACAACCATGTCCCTATGTTCAACTTCAACCACGGTCTCCACTGCCAGTCAGGAAAAAAAAAAAAAACTAGCCTCTAAAGCCACCAAAAGATCCTGTACAACTCCTGTTATTAGTATTGTGACCTCGAAAGAACTTTGTCAAGTTGTAGAACTGACCAAAGTAAGCTGTTTCTTTCCACAGAGACCAAAGAAGTGGAAGAACTAGTCAATGCTTGAAGTAATCATGCACGCATATTCCTCTAGAAAGTATGCTACCATAATCTGCTAAATATCTGACCTCAAATGATTAAAAGGAAGAAGAATAGAGATGAGAGAAAAAGAAAGAGGCAGTACCAGATTGCAATAATCTGCTTATGGATCAGATTCTGTTACCATGTACATGAATCTGATATAACGAATAGATTAGACAAAAGAGAAAGAACAGACCGGGGGAGAGAAATGTAAGAAAGAGAGCTGAACCATTGACTGGGATTTCCCTCTCTCGTTAAATTATTGCTCATAGAAGTAAATTATAATCTTAACCCTTGGACTTATATTGCAAAGACATTTATGCTTAGCAATGGATGTGAAAAGCTGGGTGATGGTTGACCACATTTATTCAACTCTGTCTGTTGTGTGCATCATCTAATTTTCCTGAATGGGTTTCCTATTCTTCATGTTTATTTCATTGCTTTTCTGGAGTATGATATTTTTGCCTTTTTTTATTGGAGGGTTAACTTTAATCTCTTGAAAAACATTTAACAGTTTTGTTCTTTAACAACCCCCATGGTCACGAATTACCTTGTGCAAATTTAGGAAACAACGATTTGTATATGGAACTATACTGGACAGCATCGCAAAGGTCACTGGGATTATCAAATTTGATTTGCATGCTGAACCACAGACCGGAAAAACAAAGCTTGAAGTTGGAGGAAATGTTCAAGGCATATTTGACCTAGGAGCTGGTAGATTTGGTTCAGAGGCTATCTTTGTCCCTCGTGAGCCCGGAATTACTTCTGAAGAAGATGATGGCTACTTAATATTCTTTGGACATGATGAGAAAACAGGGTATGTCTTCCTTTCTCACACTATCATGAAAGTTATAATTTCTATTTTCTTCCTCTATCTTCTAGTCCATAAGTCCTACAAGACAGAACTTGGATTGGCTTGAGTATGCCGTCTAAAGATCCATGATATCAATGATAAGAGTATATAAATTAAATTCCAATCAATTAGAACAATTTATGACAAATGATGTTGATTCAGACGACCCTGGACTGGGTTTAACAGTGCCATCCATTGTTGAGGTTTAGGAAATTATTTTGTTGATCTCGTTTTATCTCAAATGTTAACAATTTCTTCCTTGGAGTTCCTTTTTCTTTTCTTTTTTTGTAGTTATCTCTGGTTGATACCTTGATGATGATTTCATTATCCGGTCCATTTCTGCAGAAGCTGTACCACATAATTGGACAATAGTTACCTTGATACTTGTCGTGAGCATGATAAATAAGCCTTTCTTCAATATGAAAGATGATTTTTCTGGTAAAGCAAACTTGTAGATGCATGTGTTACTTTTGATGCAGAGAGTATGATATGTCTAACAGTAGGATTTCACACACAAGAAGGTAGCAATCATATATCAGATATCAGTGGGACATTTGAAAAACTTACGAATAGTTGTATGGATTGCTAGATTGAGTTGTACAGAATGGATTCATTTCATGATTGGCAATCACAGAGGAGCACTGAATCTGGTGCGCCTCAGTTGGGCTGTGGGACCTCTCAGTAGATAGTGTAGTTTAAGTCAGTTGAGAAGGGAACTGCATTTGATACTATTTGGCCAATGAGTTGACCACATAAATATAAATTTTTTACTGTTTAAGTCAGCCAGTTTTTTCTCCAAACAGACAGGAAAAGTGAGAAACTAATGAACTATCAGAAGAAAGGACTAAACTAAACAGCTCAAGTTCTCAAATGTTTAACAAGAAAAATAATTTCAAATGTTAACTATTTCACAAATAGCTAGTGTACAAAATAAATGAACAAATAAGGGTGAACCCTTTTCTAAAGGCTATAAGACGTGTCATAACTAATGCTAGAATATTAATTGTTCATCAAGTTCTACTTGACATGTATATGATTATTCGATACTAGCGTAGAGATTGAGGGCAGGCCTTAGCGTAATGGTAAGGTTGCATTTGATACTTCTCCACTTGCGGGGGTAAGACTGTGTACATCTAACCCTCCCTAGATCCTGCAGTGGCAGGAACCTCGTGCACTGGGCTAGCCCTTTTAATACTAGCATAGAGATTACAATTAGCAGTAATTAACATGGCACTAGAGAGGTATTAATGACTACAGAACTTTCGATCTCAATGTCAATGTTATAGTTGTAATTTTCATTATTATTTTAGTGGCCTATATTTTACTTTTAAGATAGCTGAGATCATTTTAAATCAGTGTTGTCAAAGGCGATCGCCCGGTTTCCTGAGCAATCGGCGACAGGGCAAGACGTTTTCAAGACTCAGCGCCTTACTGTGGTCCAGTTGAGGCTGTTTGAAAAAAACGTCGTCGTCTCTTTTATATTCCAGCATTCTGGATTTTTTTTCGCTTTGATATTCTCTTTTTAGCTCTGTAATTTGTTTTTTTGTTATGATCTTAGAATGATCACGCCACTTAGACATTATAAGTTGAGTTTTTTTGTGTTACATGATACTTAATATAACTATAAGACATTATTTGACTTTGAATAAATTAATTTTTAATGTCTAATACATTTTTTTGATTATTTTTATAAGTTAGCACATTGCTTTACTTAGGCTAGCACTTTTTCATCACCTTGCCTTTTGGGCAATCTAGGACCTTGGCGCCCTTCGCCTTTAACTACATTGTTTTAAATTTTTGCTTCAACTCAAATTTGAAGTTCGATCACTTTGCTAATGTAAATAGTCTGTACTTCATTTTCTGTTTTTTGTGCAGAAAATCAGCAGTGACTGTAATTGACGCAAAAACAATGTCAGCTGACCCTGTTGCAATTGTTGAGTTACCCCATAGAGTTCCTTATGGATTCCATGCCTTCTTTGTAACAGAGGTTTGATATTTGGCTTTCTTTTTTATTTTTGTTTTCAATTTATCTTTTGTTAATAAAAAGATCTCCATCACCTTTGTAAATTTATACTGATTTACTAGAACTAGAAAAGAATAATGTTTACAAACCATATCGTAGTAGTTGGGTTCACTTTTTGGAAGTTCATTATATAAATAGTTTTCTGGGTAAAAATCCATCTAGTGTTCTTCAAGATACGCTGGAATTAGATCTTGTTGCCAATGGAATGATTTATTCTGACCTTTCCTATGTCTTCTTAAAGGGAGCACTTTGGAGGTGAAGATGCCATGTTGCTTCAGCTAGATTCACTTTCTTTCTTTCTTTTTTTGTTTATTTGTTTATTTTGGATAAGGGCATTTCAGCTAAATAAACCTAGCTAAAGAAAGAAAAGAGAAATAAAAACTTTTTTTTTTTCAAAAAAAAAAAATTGCATTACAATTCTATGGTCCTAAAGGTCACAATCAATGCCCTGGCGTTTGAAAACGTAGTGATCAGACATAAAAGTGACGAGTCACTAATTTTTGGTTAAGTTGGTGCTTTGTGACTAGTGATGCAACCTTCTTTGTTTTCTTTTCTATCTAAAATCCCTTGATGTTTTGATGTTCGTTTTTAGCGTGGGAGAACCACCAAGCTTGTGAACACTAATATGCAATTACAGGCATGAAATGGAACAATTTCACGATGACGTGTGTCAAAAGGTTGCATTTGTCCTACAAATAGCAAGAATTAGGAAACTATCCTGAAATCTCTCACTACTTTTGACTCCCAAACATGCAAGTTGATAATTTGTTTAAGAATAAACTCTATAAATCTCATATTGAAGACTGAAGGAAAATCTTTATTTTTTTTATAACGTGAAATTCTCTTAGAAAATTGGAGGGCACGATGAATATATTTCAAAAGTCATGCATTAATCTAATGACACTATTATACCATGGTCACCACCATCATTTTAAGATGGTCTTTCAACTGTTCCTTGATTCTCTAATAGTACATTCCTCGAGTTCAAAGCTATCATCTTAGGAAATTTTACCTTATTATTGTGGTGATTTTGTCTGTCTCAGCTTTGTTTTGCTTGATTTTCCGTATGATGCTTATAGTTTTGGTTTATGATGTTTAAACCAGGAACAACTTCAAGAACAAGCGAAACTCTGAATATTTGAAGTTTCATGATCATACGAGCAGTTGAAATAGAGATCCAGAGGCATGAGCAGACCTATATAAAGTATGTAATTGTTGGTTAAATATACTTTACAGATTGTATGTCCATCTTTCTGTGGGAAAACGAGTATTGTTTGTAAAAGTACCTTTTAACAAATTGTATCTACATCTTCAAGGAAATTACATCTCCCTCTTCTTCTGACGGCGCTGCCTCACCAAAAATATTTACCTGGATTCCTCATGCATGTAATTCTTTTTGTAGATTTTAGCAGGTGGGTTTTTTTATTGCCATGCTCATCATCCTTTCGCTTGTTTGGAAGGAAGTGGAGAGAAAAGAAAGGAAAAGGGGGAGGGAAGATTCTATTACATTGCTCGGGAGTTTCAAGAAGGAAAGAAAATAAATTTGGTGGGGGGGAGGGGAATGAGTTATTATTGATGACCTCTATTGCCGTGATTTCTTAATTTACATTTCCACTTAATAAAGGACCTTTTCCTTTCTTTACTCCAAACAAGAGGGGGAATATCACCTTTTCTCCCTTTCTTCCTTCTTCTAAAATTCTCAAGCAAGAGGAGGGATAATAACTTTTCCTTTCCTTCTTTTCTCTATCCATTCTTTTCTTCTCTTAAAACTCCCAAACAAGCTGTTAGTAACACAATGGGCATCATATTATGTTTTTTTTTATTCCCTCCATTTTAAAGTGTTCTTGGTTGGCAATTTAACATGGTTTTGCGGTAAATGATATGTGTAGAAACAATCATAAATAAATTAATACAGCCCCACTAAATAAAGGCTCTCCAATGCAGAACCAATAACAAAGCAGTGCAAGTTGACTGGGAACTGGAGTGGCCCCCTTTTCAACTGCTGAAAGCAAAGATAAAAAAAAATATTCAGAATAGCCCTGTGGTTATATGGTATTACAAGTTACATAGATTGCTTGATGAAAACCTGCACATTGTACCAAACACCAATCTTATAATACAAGTTGTCACAGAAAGAATGAGCCTTGCATTGTACCAAACACCAACCTCATATTAAAGATACAATCTTTCATTGGCAAATAATTCATTTAGCATTAAATCACCAAAAATGCACATAACATTATCTCAGCCTTGTGATCAAAGATCGCAACGGATAATGAATTAGAGAGCACATCAAAGTCCCCCACAATGTAACAACAAAGGGAAATTATTAAACTATAACTTCATTTGATGAAGTCTTATGTACAAATTCAGCTGATAAATCAGCTGTTCGGGATATTTCAAAAAATAAAAAATAAAACAACTTGACGAACTTGACAAGATTTAAGGTTCTCTGGCAACATATCACAATTCAGTCTCCGACATTAAACATTCTACTAACATCGGTTCATTAAATTCATTACTAATTTTGCCATCTGTCGTGCAGCACTGAGGCCTACAGAGCAAGTTGAACAATAATACCACTATTATAAGCAGTGAATTGCAGAAGGAACTCAAAGAAAGACAAAACTCTACAAGAACCAAAGAACAATCGCCCAAGAAACAAACAAATATTCAGAAACGCAGCAGAATCTATCCACCACACACTCTAACTAGAGTGCACCTTTTGTCAATGCATGTCATTGCAAATCATAATGCAGTATGGCCCGTCTTCACCTCCTCAATCTGCTTGAATGTGAACTCCTGTGTGGTTACATCTTTGGCAAATTCAACTCTGCTATTGCCGCCTTCACCTCCTCAATGGGCATCAATGATTGGCACAGATCCAGTAGGAGCTGTTAGAGGTGCCTCTAAGGCGGGCCCTTTAATTTGCACCTTGCGCCCCCACTGATGTTGGTGTCCTCAAACTTTATTCCAAACTTCCACCACTGACCCCTTGGTGGGAATTTTGACTTCTCTAGTTCTCTGGCTCATCACCCTTTCTTTTATAAACCAGCTATTCAAAGTTTGCATCCATATCCACACCATCCCCGCACTTTACCATATTGCCATATCCACGCCATCCCCGCACTTTACCATATTGTCATATCCACACTTTGGGCAGGCCCTCTCAACTTTCCCTAAAAACCAAAGTGCCTCCTTCACACCCAACTTTCTGATAGACCCCCCTTTAACTCAATAATCGTGCCTACAATAAGCAAAAATGCATTCATCCATGCTAATATGGTGAAAAGAAAGTTTAAATTAAATAATCGCAACACTACTAAAATTTTGTGCAAATTTTTTATCCATGTGTTGGAAAAAATTTGAACTCTACAAGATTAAATCAAAGAGCAACAAATCCCTCAAAATGCCTAGTATCCACCTAGCATGAAATCGTGGTTCCTCAACCTCTGCAATAAGCATGCAAAAGGGAGCACGCACTTATAAGTTTCATGCGCAAATTCAGATTACTAAATATTTCATCATTGGAATATGCAAAATGTCAAAAGCAAAACAATATAAGATTGTCACATGGAATGCACTAGTATGCCAGAGTCACAACAAATGACCATATTTCGTAAATGATTTCAAAGAAAATTACATAACTCCAAAACAGCCTTAGATTGATGTCTGCATTGCAAGTTAGCTCATTCTCATTGACCTGAGATAAGTATGTTTCTGAGCACAGAACTAAATAAAATAATACAGGAACAAACTTCCTCCAAATGTATAAATTGCCAAAGTATGGTCAAACAATCTCCGTCTTTGGAAACCAAATTGTTTCATGGGTGCAAGCAACCAATGTACATGTTCAAGGGATATTTTCATTGATAAGGGGACAAAACTCCAACATGCTCTAAAGTTTTTGATAAAGATTGAAACAAGTATCAAGACAAAGCACTTCAACTTTTACGCTGTGCACATCTACAGAATTTAGACCAGATTACTTTCTGGATGACCGTGTTCTCCTTTATCCCAATATAGTCCTTTAGGCCTTCATGGAGAGTTTCATGTGACAAGTGACAACAGCAAGTGGTCCAAAACATCCACAATTTGTTGTTTTAATTTCCAGGGAGATTTGTGAAGTTATAAAATCCATACCATCTATGTCCGAACCAATACTCTATAACATACAAAGGTCATTACTCAGTGTTTGTGCAGCCAATGTGGGATGCTGGGACTGGGAGAAGTAGACTGGATACAGACTTAATCTTTGACATTTTTGTGTGATTGCTTTCAAACTTGAGTCCATGATCTCACACTTGACAGTTCGAGCATTTTACTATAACACCAAACAGTAAGCCCTTAAAAGTCACAAACTAGAGACGTGGGATACCAACCCCCATACTTCTCACATGCTCACATTTCACCAATACTTGAGGATACTTCACTAGGTATGGAGCTTTATCCTCATGAAACAAAACAAAACTGGAAAAAAAAAATCAACCTAATTATCAAAACAACAAGATTAAAATTATTCTCCAGTTTGTTACATTATAAAAATCAGCTCAAATTCTTTTTTTTTTTTTTTTTTGCATTAGGGATAATTAGCCCATATCAAATTCTAGACACTGAGGGGAAAAAAATAGAAAAATGCCAAAAGGTTTGTCCTACAAATCATTTTTAATAAGAATTTTCACAAAATGTCAAAAAACACAAAAAGAACTTGGATAAAGATTTAAGTGTCAAAGTACAAGAATTGACTAACTGGAGCTCAAATTCAAGACTTTGTTGGATGGTGCAACCATTACAAGTCTTTGATTAGCTTTTAAATAAAATATTGCCATTCCATGACAAACCATAGGCCATGCAATTACTTGGCATATAGGGGTCCAAGGATTGAGGTACAAAAGAAGAAAGAACAAGCAAAATTTGAGATCAGTGCCATTGTCTAGCTCCTTTTTCCTTTTAATGTAATTCTTCCGAACCTGCTTTATTCACTTCAAAACAAGCATCATCGTGCAGCCCGGGGTGTAGGGTTTGAAACTATTTCATAAAAGGTCCTTAATACTGAGATTGGGGTAAAGAATTTAAAAAACACAACAATAAGTCCTAGCCAAACATGAAATTAGTCTAAATGTCTAAAAATTGCAGTAAATTATTCAAATAATAATAAATCTTCCCAAGAATCCCAACCAATGCCTGCATGAACCATCATAAGAGAATGCTTAAGACATCACATGCTTCACTTGTATCTGTTCAAACAAAGATGCTACTCTTCCCAACAGAACTCCATGCCAACAAACAAGGTCGGGAAAATTTTGGAAAATATTGATGAATGTTGTGACTATAGATAACTACCTCTGCATCAATTTTCTAATTTAGTAACATTTTTGCCCATTCTAACCTAAACAGAACACGTTAACTTGCAATGAATTTAGACATTTCTGGCCATAATTATTACTCTAAATGTGCTACCCCTATCCCACTTTGCAATGAATTCCCAACCAAAACATCGATTCCACCAATCAGATCTGTTGGAGTTGAAATTGTTAGCTGCATTGACCACACAGGAATTACCACATCACTCTTATATGTGTATATATTACAAACATGTAAATCTGATCCAATGAAAATCTTCTAAACCCTAAACCCAAATTATCAAAAATAATCCTTCTAATGAAGCTAATGAAGTGACGAAACATGATAAAACACCAATCCTTATTAAAAATAAAGCCAAGCCCCGAGGAAAGTCTCATTCAACGTGAAAACACCTTACGCATACAGGTAGATGTATATGTGTACACACATATATATTCGTGCATGTGCAAACAACACAATTCATAAACGCCCGAAAACACACACTCTCATGGAGGGGAAGAAAAACAACACATTTAGCAGGCCAAACGATACATTTCATGGTGAATCATAATTTTCAGCAACTGAAGAGAGAGAGAGAGAGAGAGAGAGAGAGAAAGAGAGAGAGAGAGTGACCTTCTCGTGCCGGCAGCGTTGTTTGGTTGGGGCGCTCTGAAGGCACGCCATGTTCATACTCCAACTCAACTTCAGAAACGCTAGGGTTACTTCGGGGAAGTTATGGCCGATGAACAAAAAGTGCTGCTCGTCTCAAGGAAAATGTTTATATATTCCGAATTTTTACGTATATATTCTTAATTTAATGTGAAATCATATAAATTTTTAGTTTTCAAGTTATATAATTTTAAAAATATTATAAGAAAACACAGAAAATATATATATAAATAATAATTAGAGATAAAAATAGAACTAAAGTCTTGATCAAGTAATGTAAAAAAATATTTTTATTTAATTGACGTGTTTTTAATTTTTTTTCTTCTTATTTTTATATAAAAATAAAAATATAAAATAAAATATAGGTGATACGACGTTACAAAAAAAATACATTTACTTTTATATACTTAGACTAGATACAAATTTGTTTTTATGTATATATATATATATATATGTGTGTGTGTGTGTGTGTGTGTGTGTTGGAGATCTTAGTACCCTGTGCAAATACCTCTTCATAAAAAGAGAAATATTTGGGTTTCTTGTCTCATTTTTTTATCAAATTAAAAGCTAGAAATCATAGATGGCATTCAACATAAATAAATATATATATATCCAATAAAAGAGGGAAAAAAGATAAATTAATATTTAGATCTTGTTAATGTGATGCGAGCTGCTGAGAACAACTAACTATGAGAAAATCCCTCCTCCTCTTCCTCTTCCCTCTCTTTTTTGCAACCAAAAAAAAAAACACAAACTAATAATAAGGAAACATAAAAAATCTCAATGATAATACAAATCAAATTTTGAAAAATAAATAAATAATAAATTAAATTAAATTCAAATTGAGAAGTTATACTGACCCATTATGATCCAACTCATAATTGACATACATTTGATTAAATTTCGGTCATATTATTATGAACTGCAGCCACTCTTTTTGACCTATTCCGAACCCGTCTAATTGCCATCTCTATTTTGCCTCATCCTAAACAATAGAAATACATAATGTGAAATACTTTTTCCCTCAGAGGTACCTCATATGCATGCCATGTCATTTATAATTCAATTATTTAATAACAAATGCATAATGTAACATACAGTCAAGACTATATTGAAAAATATATATATAATAAAAAGGATCCCAGCCGAGAAAAATGGGGAAAAAATCACTATGGCTCTAGAAGACCCCTGGCTCGAGAAAATCCTGTCCAAGCTCAGGTATCACCACGAACAACTTTCAGGATTTGGGCAAAAAAGAAGGTAATGAATCAAATGCGCCAAGAAAGTAGTGGAACATGCACTCCATTAATGAGATGTAGCTCCTCGCCTGTTTGTGATTCTCCAGTTATTCACCGGCACATCGTACCAGGAAAAAAGGGTGGTGCCATCTTCCACAGATGGTAATTGCACTCAACAAGAAGTACATCCTGCCATAATGAAATGTGAACAAAACAGAAAACTATCAAAATTAAGGACAATTTAACAGATGAGAAAAGCCACCAACTCTTGAGCAATGTAGACATTTAATGCAACTGGGGCAAGTAAAGTAAATTCCTGTCTCAAACAAAAAGGTCTTCACATACTTTGAAACATTTCACACTTTTTATTGTGACTCCAAATTCACAACTATTCCTACTTTCTGAGTTCATAACTTTCCCTTACTTTACAAAAAGGGATGAACAGATAAGAAATGGAAGTAATGGCAGACTAAAGACATTACAAGGTCCACCATAAATCTCCCCTCCTCAAACTCACCCTCATAAACACAAAGCCAAGGATGAATTGCCTGAGAATAGCCACACAGCAAGGAAGTCTCACACGCTAAACTACTATGGGCCAATGACTCCAGTTTTGCCTGCATGAGACACCTCTTCTTACCCAGAAAGAAGCAAGAAAGGCCGTATTGACCACCAGGGTGTGTTAATACAAGTCAGTAACAACCAAGAGACAATGCTGGAGTGGCCCCACCTCCTTGTGAAGGGGGGGCATCTCATTTGATGGCAGTGGCCCCATATGGAGCCCGGTTTATCAGCACACTCCCTCTTTCCTGATTAAAGCAGTCTCCTCGCTCCTCACTCTTGGTAGACTCTGAACGGTATATTGAAAACAGGCCATGGCCATTACTGTTACCATTCAAGAAAGTGTGCGCTTTATGCGTTTCTTGAACCGTGGCCATCTCTTCTTGCTGATTAGAGTTCCCATCACAGTTGTTGAGCTGCTCAGAGCCTGATGAGTTGGCAGATTGTGTCAACACAGCTGAACCAGATTTTGCCTCCTTTTCTGAAGTGGGATTGGTGAGATTATTATTGAGCTTTTTTGTATTGAGAAAACGGCCTCCACAACCCCTTGCCCTTCTCATAGCATGTTGGTGCCGAGATTCATGAAGATAAGGCTAAATTGGCAATAAAAACCATACATTACATAAGTGGAAGTTTTTGAATCAAATTATGACAATTCAATCTGAAAAACGATATCTAAGAATCTGACAAAAATTTGAGATCGCAACAGAAAGTAAAATAGAGAAAGAATGTATTGCTATAGTCCCCAGCCACATTAAAATCAAGCATGTCAACTTACGGGGTGAAACGCACTTCCCTTGTAGACAATTAATAAACCAAAGATACACAAAAACGCTTTTGCAAGGTTCATACTTAAATATATTTTTTATATTAAACTATCATCATAGGAGGTACTTTGTATTATAATTTTTAGATTAAGGAGAAATCGACATAGATTCGAGTTTAGTACAAATAAAATCAAATTTCTTATATTGAATAATATTTGAACAGTGGGATATTTATTGGCAGAATAATCAAAATTGTAATCAGATCAGATTCAGGTTGGGAACGAATCTTGATCCAGCCAATTGACAATCCTACTTACAACCATGATCAAGACTCATCATCCAACGGGGTGCATTCAAACTCATGTCACTTTACTATTCAAGTGTATCCAACACCAGTTCAGTTGGATGACTTTATCCCATCCAATTTGCATACAATTCCCAAAACTTTTTTTTCTTTTTTGAGAGGTAAGTGGCCCTTGTGGGAGTTGAACCTGGGACCTTGGGGAGGGGGAGGGGGAGAGGGAGAAGAAAAGATATTCTCAGAGAGTGGAAGCAAGAAAAGACAAACTGGATCAATAAACAAAGACACTGGAGCTACAACAAAATTAATGGTTGTCTAATGCATCAACAGGTTAGTACCAATTTAAGTAAAAAAACCAGTGATGAAATCTAACTGTGAGAGGCCATCTTGATGGAAATGGCCATCTATAGATAAAGAATCAAATGCAAATTAAGAAACTATGATGAACAACTTCAGCCAACGAAACAATGTGAACAAAATCATCTACCATTACATCATACATGTGTGTGTGTGCACGTGTGCATGCATGCAAACACAGATATTTATATATATGGACACACACATGCAGATATGCATGCATGTAAAGACGAGAAGAAAACAGTTGACAGAAAATACAGATATACACTCGAAGTGGCACTAAAAATGAACTTTCCCCCTCTTATTAATACATGTGCACATGTATTTCCTTTCTTTCTTTCTTTTTTGGTTTTCTTGAAATTTTTTTTTTTTTTTTTTGTGGGATCAGGGTATCAAGCGGTAGTTCAATTTAAAGACAGAAAAACTGCAAACAATAATTTCAACTTCCTACCACCAGTTCTTTGGCTCAGGTTTGGTCCTTCACTTGGGGTGTGTAGGGTTCAACCCCTGGTAGTGGCACAAGAACATGTACCAATGGTGCACCCCCATTGTGTAGTCCACACCATTGGACCCACAAAAGGAAGAAAAAAAAAAATCTACCTTTCTAGCTTTTATCGCTTTCTTTTCCAGCTCTGCCTTAGCTCGTGACTGTCTTCGCCTTAAAATTCCATGATACTGCTTTGCATTCACATAAACAGGTTCCTCTTCCATTTCTAGGGGCAGAGGCATTCTAGTCTGATGGATTCCTAATAAATGAGGATGCACCTGGCATGATCCAATAATTGTCAGCAAATTGTCTTCCAAAGTTCAACTGAGGATTTATTTCCTAATAAAAAAGATTTTATGGGCAGAGTAAGAGAAGAATTCCAGAATAATGCAGTTACCTCATAGTAACACCCACACATATGCTTTAATAATGAAATATTGCAAACAAATGAAGCAACATTTTAAATACACACAAAAATAACACAAAAATAATTAATTAAGTAAATGTATTCCTTAAAAAATATAACTTCACATTGACAACAAATATATTAGATAAAAAGCAGGACTTCTGATGTAGTTTATCAATCAACATAACTTATGTATAAAAATACATACATGAATTTTTATAGAACTTCCTGTGCTACCTAATAAAAAAAATTTAAAAAATCTCGTGCTAAATCCAGTGGTAGAGACATCCATTGACCAACATGCAAGGGTGTGTGTTCTGGGATACGAATGTGTTGTATCGTTAGTCGTAACAACAAACAAACAAAAAAAGAAGTAACAAAAGAGGACACGGTTCAAACTTATAACATGTGGTGTTTCCAGTGGGGGGAGGTAGCATTGCATATAGGCTGTTAAAATAGAAAATGCATGTGCATGCACACAGGTTGCATCCCTACCTGCGCCCCATAAGTCATTAGTCCCCCATAATGCGGATCTGGATATGGATATGATGTCAACACCTGCCCCAAAAAAAAAAGAAAAAAGAAAATAAAATTATGGTCTTGCACCCAAAATCAAGCAAGCACAAAGTCCCCAAGGAAATAATGTCTTGAGGAAATACTCGCAGTGCCCACCACCACACATGAGAGAGAGACAGAGAGAGAGAGAGAGAGAACAGCTCTTACAATTGAGTGACCAACAAGTTCCATTTGGGAATTTGGTTCAAGGTGTTCACCCATAGCTTGTGGTGTTGAAGAAGGAACATGCTTGATATGCTGCTGTTCTTGACCGTTATTTCCATTTAATCCTGAAAGGATGATATTCATCAGTATCATTCCTGAATAAATTGCCAGTAATATTATTAAACCAGATGTAAATATATAATTTGACTTAAAAAAGATATAATGCTAAAATTTAAGTACAGTTTCATTCTGAAAAGGAAAAAGAGAATCATACTGTAAATAACATTGGAGATGAAGACCAAATTGAATCACAAAAGTAATTGACGTAAAAAGATATAATGCTAACATTTAAGTACAATTCCATTCTGAAAAGAAAAAAGAGAATCATACTGTAAATAACATTGGAGGTGAAGATCAAATTGGAACACAAAAGTAAGTAACGTAAAAATTTTCAACATGAGAGAACAAAAGCATCGATTTAGTACACAATAAATAAATTGTTGCATTGAAAGTAGGATTTTCAAGAACCAGGACAATTGCAATTAGTTGGATGGTTAAGTCTCATTATCCTTCAATCATCATTCTGTGCATATATTAGCACATAAATTCAATTTTTACTTTAATTTTGCCTAGATGATAGTGGATTTCTTGACTCTTTGTTTCAACTTTCCTCCCCATCTCCCAAACTAAACATTATTTCCCATTAGTATGGTAAGAATTGAGCAGTGCCAGGAGCAGGCATAGCTCATTGGTCACAATTTCTATGAAACCAATACAGCCAGCACATTTTGTTCTCAACTAGGAGTCAGAAAAGGAAGATGAGAGCAAACCCCTTACAATAAGGGAATCGTGAAGAAAATAGGAACAATGAAAAGGGATGAGCTGTTTGGATTTTTTTCGGTAGCACCTTGTTTTGATGTTGGATTAAATTCTGAAGTGTTGTAGAGTCACATGGTTTGACTAAGAACAAAGTAGCCTTTGCTGACTCTTTGTTCTACCTTTTCCTTGTGGCTTTTTATTAATAAAATAATACTCCGTAACAACCAAATGACGAAGTTAAAGTTTTATTTGCGTTACAAATATTAGAATTTTTTACTTTTTTAATCTTCTTTTATAAAATAATAATAAAATTATTCAAGTAAAGATTTTTTTTCAGGAAGTAACGAGATTATACAAGAAAAAATTAAACTAGTAAAATTTTGATTGAATTTTTTACTTATTTAATCCTCGTCCCATAATTCTTCAACGTGATGAACGGGGAAGACAACTTGTGTCTTTGGTATAAAAGAATCTTTTTAAGTGATGCACATAGTTATTAAAATCGTACAATTCACAATACGAATTGTACAATTCAATTCACCATAGCTTCAATACAAACAGGTTGCCTGAATCATTCAGTGCTACAAATCAAAGTGAATCGAAGGGAATCATTAGAGAATTCTGTGATTCATGCAATTTGCATGATTCATGTAACCACCTCTTTTTTCTATTAAAAAAACAAGAATCCCAAGGGCCATTTAATGCCTTTAGGGATATTTTATACATGACCCATCAGTTCTTCTCATTTTACTCTTTTTTTCAATTCCTTTCAGGCTTACAAGAATCCAAATTAAATTCAGCTTTTTGCCACATGTTTCTACTTGCAAGAGGAATCTATTAGAAACAATTATTGAAGATTTTAAAGAAGTACGGAGGTTAAAGCTGTTTGGATAAGTTTGTTCTAATTTTCACCGTGTTTTTTTTTTTTTTTCCCCCTTGCAAAATGGCTTCTAGAAGACCCTTTTGGGGGGGGGGGGGGGGGGGGATTGAAGGCAAGGGTGGGCAAAAAATAAGTGCATCTTACTTGTAACTATTGCGGTGACTCAAATCAGGGTGGGCTGATAAGAATGAAAAAACTTGGCAGAAACTCATATTAATGTCCTTTGAATGATGAATCTATGATGATTGATGAAGTAATTAATATTTGATTGATCATATTCATGGATGATTCATACTTGTCTCTAAATCATATCTTTCTTTTCTTTTCATTTTTCTCTTTTCTTTTTCTGATTTTTTTCTTCTTTTTAAGTTCATAAATATTGACATATATTTATAACCATGACTATGCAATTTTATTTCATCGGTAGATGGCCATCATAAAATCATATGAATCCAACCCTTATTGAATTCCTAAGGCTTCTCCCCCTCCCCCTCCTCTTTTTTTTGTACTCCTTATTTGAATTTAACATCAGTACAGTGCATAACTAATAGCAACTATCAGCCCTTCTAAACCCTAAGTTCCTCCCAAAACCTTACTGGGTCCAACAAGAACATCGGTTCTTCTGGTGGGGGTGATTTGTCAGCCCCTCACTAGGTTGACATGGATAGCATGGGCATGGGGAGGTATGACATGCCTTATTTTGAAGTTATTAAGTGGCGTCTAGGGTGGCTAGCGTGACTTTGTGCCATTTTGTATTTTCTGGTGGGTTTGCAAGGAAGCATGGCTGTTCTTGTCAGATGGGTAAGTTATACTTGAGCATATACAACAGGGAAGTGGTACCCATGCTAAAGCCATGTCATCAGAGTTGCACGGAGGCGTGGTTGTCCCTGTCAACTTGGGGATTTTTAGTTTATCATGCATAGGGGGTGAGCTCCCCCTCCACCCCAAGGCATTAAGGAGGTATGCCAAGGGGGTGAGCTCCCCCTAAAGTCATCCCAAAACTTAACCCCATGATCCCAAAACCTAACATCACATTCCCCATTTTATTTTATCCCTAAATCGAGAATAGTTTTAAACTACACGAGTCAATCAACATAATAAATATGATATTACACTAGATTCAATTCATCAGTCTCATGAAACAAAGAAATATTAAGAATAAAGGGGCAAAACTAGTTTCTCAAATTAATATTTGATGGAGTTTTTCATTCACACAACTGATAACTGAATTGGCACTTGTTTTTTACATAGTTGTTTTTCCATCAATACATAACGAATCTTTTCCACCAAGAAGGATATACATGAATAACAACATATAATAATTTGCATCATATCAGTCAATCAAGGACAGTACCAGATTGATGGGCTATAGTGGTATGTGTTTCTTTGTTAACACCATCACCATGAGCTTGTGATTGAATAGCTCCTGTCGCAAGAGAACCATTTATGTTTTCCACCACAGAAGACATGGCACTGTTTCCAACACCATGCCACCAAGGTTGGGAGTAGACTGTCGATGTTGGAATGCTCTGTGCTCTGGTTTCTAGTTGCTGATCTTCATTTTTGGCTTTTGTCGGCATTATTCTCAACTTTCTCCAATAAATAATCAATGGCTTAATCCCTAAATTTACCATACCAACCAACATATTGAAGAAGTAGCAAGAAAGTAAAACCTTATAAGCCAATGCAGAATTTTAATAACCATATCAAATATCTCTCAACAGAATTATCAAAAATTTAAACATGTTCATAAAACTTCAATGTATAAGGCAATTGGCATTGTGAATGCAGAAAGAAGGCCGGGAAGTACTTTCATGGGGTTCTTTATGACGATGAAATTTTTGTCTTGGAATATTAGGGATCTAAATGACCTAGACAAGAGGGTTGTTATTAAGGGAGTATTGAAAAGGTTGAAACCTACATTGATCTGTTTACAGTGAACAAAAGTGCAGGAGGTCACTGAAAGCCTTGTAAGGAGTTTGTGGAGTGCTTGTAGGGTTGATTGGAGATTTATAGCCACTAGGAGAATGGCTGGGGGGTTCTTCTGCTGTGGAATTCTAGGGTAATGGTGGAACTGGATTATTGGGAGGGCAAGTTTTTTCTGTTGTGCAAATTCAGAATGGTGGCTGGGAATTTCGAATGGATTTTTACAGAGGTATATGGCCCTAATTTGGATGCTGATCAGGCCATTTTGGAAGGAAATTCAGATGGCGGCAAGTAGGGAGCTGATTTGTGGGTGATTGGAGACTTTAATGTGACAAGATATCCTTCAGAAAGAAGGGATGGTGGCAGAATGATAGAATGTTAGTGTTCTCAGAGTACATAGACTGGCAGCAGTTAGACAATTTGCCTTTGGAGGGGGGAGATTTACATGGAACAGCGACAGGGATGATCCAGCCATGTCAAGGCTGGCACTGGACCACTTTCTCATTTCCATTGCATGGGAGAATAAATTCCGAATTCTGTTCAGACTTGTTTCCCAAAGCCTATCTGGGACCACAACCCAATTTTGCTGAATAGTGGAGGGATGAGGTGGGGCAAGGGCCCTTTTAGATTTGAAAACATGTGGCTGCGAGTACCGAGAATCAGGGATAAGGTGACAGAATGGTGACGGGTACAAAGGAGGACTTGAAGGGGGAATTAGGGTGCATTTTGAAGTTGGGGGAGATCTCCTCGAGACAAAAATCTAGAGGTCTTTGGGTGAAGGAAGGAGTTAGGAACACCAAATTCTTTCATAGGGTGGCTAATTATCAAAAGAGGGAGAACAACATCGCTGTAATCACTATTAGCGAAAGGACATTGCAAGAGGATGAGGAGGTGAAGGAAGGGATAGTGGCTTTTTACCAAGACTTTTATAAGGAATCTAGTGAATGGAGACCGGCTATGGAGGGGTTGGAGTTTAGCTCTATTCTGGCGAGTGAAGCAGTAGTGCTGAAGAGACCCTTTGAGAAGGAAGAGATTGTGTCAGCTTTGAATATTTGCGATAGAGTTAAGGTGTCCGTCTGGATGGATTTACAATAGCTTTCTTCAAACATTGTTGGAGGGTGGTGAGAGAAGATGCTATAGTAGGTGTTTTCTAACTTCAATGTGAGTCTTGTACCTTTAAGAGGAGTATCAATGCTTCGTTTATAGCATTGATACCGAATAAGGAAGGGGCGCAGAACATTAAGGACTACAGGCCTATAATCTATTAGTTCAGTGGGGAGTTGGTACAAGCTAGTGGGTAAGGTTCTTTCTTTGAGACTTAGGAAGCTTATGGGCAGAATAAGTGCATTGATTTGAGAAGGAAGAGAAAAGAAAAGCAAATGATGAGAAAGTTGGACATTGAAAACGCCTATGACCATGTGAATTGGAACTTCCTGTTATTCTTGCTAGCCAGGATGGGTTTTGGGAAGAGGTGAAAATAGTGGATCCAGTATTGCATTTCCACAGTTTCTTTCTCCGTTTTGGTGAATGGCTTTCCGACAAGTTTCTTCTAGTCTTGCAGGACTGAGACAATGGGATTCTTTTTCCTCTTTTATCATTGTTAGAATGATGGAGGCCTTGAGCAAACTGCTTGATAGAGCTGTATCTCGGGAATCATTGAGGGGTTTCAGTATTAAGGATGGTAGTGGAAGGAGTTAGAGATTTCTCACCTCTTGTTTGTTGATGATACCATTACCTTTTCTTTTTTTGATAGGTCAGATGATACCATTATCTTTTGTGATGAGGCTCGGCTTAGATTCTTAAGATGCATTCTAGTGGCCTTTGAAGCAGTTTCAGGGTTGAAAGTTAATCATGTGGGAGAGGTAGGGGAGGTCACGGAGTTGGCATGGGACATTGGCTATGAGGTGGGCAATCTACCCTCGATGTATCTCGGTTTACCCTTGGGTGCTTCAGTAAGATCGGTTGAGGTATGGAATGTAGTGGTGGAGAGATTTCAGCATAGGTTGGCAAGATGGAAGTGAATGTCTCTTTGGAAAGGAGGGTGAATCACTCTCATCAAGAGAACCATAGCAAATCTCCCTACTAACTACATGTCCTTATTTTCGATCTATTCTTTGTTAAGGAAGGAACTTGAGAAGATTCAACGGGACTTCTGATTGGAAGGCAAAGAAAATTAACCAAGAATCCATTTGGTTAGTTGGGATAAAGTGAAATTACCATTGGTTGAAGGTGGATTGGGGCTCAAAGATCTTTAAGTTGTTCAACAAGGCTCTATTAGGGAAGTGGCTATGGTGGTTTGTTGTGGAGGACAATACTTTGTGGAGGAATATGATTTCTACAAAGTACGGGTGTGAGGAGGATAGTTCTCTAGGGAAGTCTCAGAGGCATATGGGTGTGAGCTGTGAAAAGTTATTCTGAAGGGTCAAGACACATTTGCTCAATGTGTTCGATTTAAAATTGGGGAAGGCGCATGGGTGAAATTTTGGATGGACCCTTGGCTTGTGGATGGTACTTTGAAGGAAAAGTTTCCTAATATCTTCAATATAGTTGTGGATAAAAAGGTTGTGTTGCAGATTGTATTCAAACAGGGGGAGGGGGGGGGATTGGATACCATGCTTTCAAAGAAATTTTTATAATTAGGAACTAAAGGAGGTCAAAGAGTTTATGGAAATGTAGAGTAGAGTTGAATAAAATGATAGGAGGGATCATGTGTTGCATTGGAAGGTGAATAAAGATGGGAAGTTCACAATTCAATCCTTTCATAAAAAGCGGGTGGACAGTAAGGAGAAGTCTTTTCCTTGGAGGTTGATATGGATTTTTTTTTTTTGTCTTTCCCAAAAGAAAATGTGTTTTTTGCTTAGTAGGCTGCTTGTGGGTCATTCATACGGCAGATAATCTTCAAAAAAAAGGGAATTCCATCTTCTAAGTCATTTCCCTATGTGCAAAGAGGAGGAATCAACAATGGATCATCTTCTAGTTCATTACAAGATAGCAAGGGATGCTTGGAACTTGTTATTTTCCATTTTTAGTTGCTTCTGGGTAATGTTGGCCTGCATTAAGGAGGGTTTTTTTGGGGGGTGGAGTTGTGGAAGATTAAGGAAAGGAGTAAAGAATTGCTTGAAGGATAGCTCCTATTTGTCATGTTTGGTGCCTTTCGTGGGAGAGAAATAGGAGCATATTTGAAGGGGTTGGATCTTCTCCTTGGAAGTTCAAAGACATTTTTGAGAAATTTTTTTTTTTTTTGATTAAGGAAAAATTTCCTATGTATCTAAATAGACTAATAGATTTTTGGGGGGATACTAGGCTTCAACTTCTGTTGTCGGTTCCTTTCTTTTGTACTTTTTGGGTTTGCCCTCATCGCACGCCTTTGTTAATAATACAGATAATTGCGAATGCCCATCCAAATGATGAAAGAACTACAACCGAAAAATATTTATAGGCATCACTATTTGTGCTCCACTTTTAGCTTTTGGCCCTCCATATTGTAAGCACATGAAAATCTTGGAACTACATGCAATATAGTATGCAGGAAGCCAGATTGGAGCATGAATAGAACTACCTATATCAACCCATCAAACATGGAGCACATAACCAAAACCAGATGTAAAAGACATGTTTAAAAGAATATGAAAACCTTTAAAAAAAAATAGAAGTCGTAGGATTGACAAAGCAAAATATGAAACAATCACCAAATTCTTGCTTTGGAAAATCTAAGTTTGATTCGAAGGGTAAAATTTCCCACCAAGTTGTTCTATCTTGATTGGTACCTCCTCCACCTCCCAATATGGGAGGTTAAGGATTCAAGTCCTCTAAAGGGGCTCAGTGAATGAGTGTGTGTGTGTGTGTGTGAGAGAGAGAGAGAGAGAGGGGGAGAGAGATTTACCTATAAAAAAAAAAAAAAGGGTAAAATTTCCCAAGAACCAAAAAATCTTTAGAAGTATAAGGACATAATATTTATTGGACATAGATGTAAAAAAAAATTACATTATCCATCAAAAACTAACACAATTCGAACAAAATAAAAAAGAAAAATAAAACTGTCGAAATAGAGAAAGAAAACAGAGCATAATGCAAAATAAGCCTGAACACACAGTTCTCTTAATATAAAATCATTATCGTAGATGTCAAGACATGATATTGAGAAATAAATAGTTAAAGATACAAAGAAAATGAGTTAAGACCAAAAATTGAAACAACACACTTGTAAATATCAGAAATACTCCGTCAATAAATATCAGAAACATTCGTGAAAACGCCCACCTCGCTCACTCAACTAAATACCATTTTCCTAAGTTTTTAATTTAATTAAATAAAGACCCAACTAAGAAAACTTAAAAGCTATACAAAGAAACTTACAATAAATAAACCCACCCTTTGTTTAATGAGAAAATTATGCGAAAAAAATCAAAAATTAAAACAATGAAAAAGAATTACTTTGTTGAGTACAAGTGCTCGTCGTCCGACCAATGAAAAAGAAAAGAAAAGGGACTCGAGCTTTAAGTTTTTTTCTGCTTTTAAAGTAATTTTCTCAGCAATCAAACAGACTCTAAAGATGAAATTTCCCAAGAAAATAGAACCGGGAACAAGATAAATCAATATTCATATCGAAATTACAAAAGAATAGCTTTGTCAAAACCCTAATTGATGTATTCAAAGAAAAATTCGAATCGAAACAGACTTACTCCTTTTGGGGTTGAGAGCAGTGGATCGGAAACCCTAAAAGCTCCGTTTTAACGCTGAAATTCAAAGCCATAAATCCATTTCTCTGTGCAAACTGGAAAGGCCACTTGATGACAGATAAATATAGAAAAGATATAAAGAGAAGTGTATCAGAAATGACTATTTTTAAATATTTTATGTTGTTTTATATTTATTTTTAGTTCACGCCAACGCCGATCTGCCTGCCAAGGAAATTTGGAATTATCAATTAAGAAATGTTATAAAAAATTGTCGTGCACGACTGGACGGAAGTAGCCCTGGTGGCTCCAGATAATGACATCGATGTCCCATTTTCTTTCTGGAACTTTCCCGACCATGGAACCAAGGGAAAAAAGTTTAGTTGACGGTCTAATGATAATATTTTTTATTAACTCATAAGATTTTATTCTTCCAATATTATTAATTATTAAATGATCAACTATAGTCAATTTTTTTTTAATTAATAATTATAATAAATTAAAATTTTATTAATTATTAAATTTTTTCATATTTTATTAATCATTAAGTATTTTTTATTTGTAAATAATTTTTAGTACAAAAATAAAACTTATACTTAATTTTATAATGACATTTTAATTTTTTATAAAATCATATATATAATACTTAACTTATAATAACATAAAAAAAAAAAAAACTCCAATGTAATTTGAAGTAACAAAGTTGTGTTTTTTAATGAAATAATTTTTCTTTTTTTTTACAATTTTTTTTCTTTATTTATGTAAAATTAATAAATATAATTATGACATGTTATAAATGAAATATATATAAGTACATATATACTATTTTATCTCTCTAATAATTAATATTATAAAGAATATTTGTAAAAAAAGTATTAATTATTAAATAATAGAATTATTAATTATCTACCATAAAATCAAGTTGGTTTCTTAAAAATTTATTAATTATTAGAGATTATTAACTTATTAAATATTAATTATAAGAGGATCAACTGTATATATATATATATATGTAAAAATGTTATAGTAAATTAGTGTAGGAGCTGGAATGACAACTCAAGAAAAACAAAAGGTAAATTGTATCGACCTCTCCTAAAGTTTATTGATAATACATGCGAATCTTTAAGGTTTTAAAAATTACACCAATTTTTCTTAGAGTTCATCACTTAACATCGTTGGTAAATGAAATAAAATTATTTTTAGTATTCTTTTATTTTATTTTAATTTTTATATATTTTTTGAATAATTATTGGGATCAAACGTTAACGAAAAAATATGAATTTATAATTTTACCCTTAGAGATAATTACACTAACCTTTCTGTAATATCTGATAATTACAAGAACGTCTCTTTTGATTTTTTAAAAGATAAAGAGATGTCAATGTAATATATAATGGTATTTTAGTTATTTAAAAAAATTTAGTTGAAATTTTAAACCTGTTAATGACGGATTTTGTACGGAGATATGAATTTATATATTGTCAAAATAGTATAAGAGAGGTTAGTGTAATTTCATATAATACGAAGGAAAGATCTGTAATTGTTAAATAACCAAGAGAGGTAAATGTAATTAATTATCTCTAGTTTTTATTATTCTTACAATTTCACAGATTTTTAGAGAGAAAAACTAGTTTTGAATAAAAAAATAAAGAAAGTGAGTTTGATTGTTCGTTAGTTCAAACCAGTTATATCCATGAATTCCCAAATTTGGCATAGACAAGTTTAACGGGCCATGCCTAACCAACGAGTTTCAACCTCCTGCTTTGAATGAGTGAGACTAATACTCCTGACCTAAAGCAATTATTCCAAAACAAGACTGTTAGAGAGGGTTGGCTCAATTCACTCACCTCCGGTTACAATCTCCACCGTCAATCACACTATTTCTTCCCAAATTCCCAGCTAAAGTTAATCCATCGTCACGCAAATGGAGATAATTCACAAATTTCAATCCTATCCCAATTTGCATATTAGGGTTTGATACATTCATTCATTCATTTTTCAATCATCTTCTGTGACTGTTTAAGAACCTTATAAGTATTTGTCTTAGGTCTTGAAGAGAATAAATTCTTAACCTTCGACTTAGTCGATAAATGATAACTTTGTCGGTAACAATTTTACAATCTTCAATTTTGTCATTTTATTTGAAGATTAAGAAAGCTTGTTCGGTTGTGACTTCCTTCCTAGCCTAGACCGTGGACAAAAATTATGTATAATATACATACATATATTTATATCTTATCTGTTAAGAATATACATGTGTGTAATATACATACATACATACACATATATATATATATATTCTTCACTTTATATTAGTTTATTTTGAAATTTGAAATCAAGTATGCCATTGTCAACTTTATTGCCTTAAAAGCTCATATGTATGTATAGAAATCTAATAGTATGACAAGATCAAAGCTCATATGTGTATATAAAAATAGTTGGAAAGAGGAAGTGGGTATTTCGGATTTTGTTTTTTGAATTTTTAGAAATACAAAAAATGAGTGATATTATCCGTATTAAATGTTTTCACTGAATTTTCTTAATAGTAGGCACAAGGTAGTGTTGTTCGTTATAATAAATACATATAAAATTACTTGTTTCAATTGAGAAATAATAAAATTAATGAAAAAAAATTTGTTATACATAATTTCTTTTGAAGATAATTACACTGACATCTCTTGTGATACCTAATAATTATAAAAATCTTTCTAATTTTTAATATTATACCTACCTATTCTATCAGAATTATCGAGAGATAAAATTAATAAAAAACATGAATTTATTATTTAACCCTTAAGAATAATTACATAGATTTTTCACGTAATATTTATAATTATAAGGGTCTCCATTGTAATCTTTGAAAAGATAAGAGATGTTACTGTAATAGACAATAAAATTTTGGTTAAATAAAAAAAATTGGTTGAAACTAATACTATTAATGACGAATTTTGTATAAAATGAAAAAATTTGTACATTGCTAAAATAACAAAGGAAATATTAGTATAATTTTAAAAAATACAATAGGTAATTTAAAAAAAATCAGCATAATTATTCATATTTTAAAAAAGAAATATAACTAAACAATTAATTATATTTTCTGATACAATTTTTACAAACACAAATATAAAATATATATATATATATAAATGACAACAAGTGTAACCAAGCCAATTATTTTTACTTCATTGACCCAATTTTATACCTCAAGTTAGGTAACTTTTTAGGAATTAGGACACTGGGTGATGCATCAGTGGAAGACAGTGAGGAAACTTGCAACTGAAAAAGTCACCATGCCCCCAAAATCCATTGGTGCAGAGTAGTGGAGAGAAAGGAGGGGGTGTCAGTCACAATGGGCATTAAAAGAAAATTCAGGGGCAAATTGGTCATAAAAATTCCAACCTGTCCCCAGTGTTCTATTAAGCTTTTTAACAAACTACGGATTGGTTAAGCTTCTTCTTTCTTAAAAAATATTTAATTAGAGAGTTAATGAATCTGTTTAAAATATTGCAGCAGCCGACACTTGTTTTGAGGCCATAACGTGTCACGACCACAATTAATTCTCGTGGGGCCCACGTTTTGCCTTTTCTTTTGGGACGTTGCGCACGCGGTGGTAGGGTCAACTCGCCAGCTGACTAACGGCAGTTTTTGACCGAATTATAAGAGTTTTTTTTTTCGCATCTTTTTATTAAATTTAATCTAAATCAAAGACAACTCTTGGAGCCTAATCAAAATTGAGATGTATTTTAAAGGATATCAGAAAAATTTTTATAATTATTAAAATATTATAAAATGTCAATATAGTTTATCTAATTTTTTTATAAATATCTTTATAAAATAGAAAATAAGTAAAAAAAATTTTAGGTTCAAAAAATATTAAAAATATGTTGGTGACAGTTTTTTTAAAATTGAATTCACTACTCATACATTACAAGAAAAAAAAAATTATAGTTAAAATCACTTTTATATAATTTTTCTATACACCCAAATAACATATTAATTATACAATTTATACTACTCAAAATCTATTCTCTAATAATTACTTTTTTAAAAATTATTTTACCTATAAAAAAAATTTAATTATTTTTTCAAAATATGAAACTCATATGGCTTTGAATAAAAAAAAAAAAAAACTCCCCTAATAAAACTTCCTAGTAACGGTGACATGACGGCAGGTTGTCTACGTACTAGGTGGCGTACAACCACCTTGCCTCCCGAATTTAAGAAGACATTCGGAAGAGTAAGACATTGTTCATCGGGTGACACGTTCTATCAGCCAGAACAGTTGTCGGGCTATTGGTTAAGACACGTGGAAGGCAAAACAGCTTATACTGTTTAGGCGGCTTCCAAGCAGTAAGGCTATAATTTCCTTGGTTAACTTTGTCAATGCGAATTTTGTGCTTGGCTAATTGAATTCTGCTTCCCTGTGTGAGACAGTCAGAGTCAGAGAGAGTCAGTGGGCTTTAGCGTAGAATGGATAAAAGTGGTTGACTCTCTAAACTTATCTTCTTTGTTAGTTATCTGTTAATGACGCGGTTTATCAGCTGTACTACATTACTTTTGAAATATATAAATTCAATTAACGCGGTGTATCAGCTGTACTACCTTACTTTTGAAAGGTATAAATTCAATCTTATCTTTTTGATAGTGCATTGAGACGACTGGCAGTGACAAGATGGAATTCAAATCGTAATTTGGATCAATAACTTACCACAGTTTAATATTTGGAGAAATTTAATCATACGATTTTTTTTTATTAATTACTATTAATTTTAATAAATATTTAAATATTTTTTAATAATTTATTTAAATATTTAACTATTTAATTTAAATAATATTTTTATATCATTATATAATCTCTTAAACTGTTTAATTCAAACATCACTTTTACATCACTTAATCAAACCATTGGCGGTAAAGTAATACAGTTGCCTGATGACTAGACCCTTTCTACAAATACCCTTTTCATTCGTTTATTAATTCTCATTGTAGCCATTGCCATCGTTGCAAAGGAGTTTGTTGTTTTTGCAGATCATGAAGAGCAATGCATCCACTCGGGAAAAAAGAAGTCATTCTTATGGCAATTTACCTGGTTGTCAACTCTATAGTGCAGTTCCAGCTCTACACTTGTGCTTCAACACACGACGTGAAATAATGAAGATAAAAAAAGAAGACCATCTTCATATTTTCAAATTTGAAGAAAATATGAACACGGGCTGGAGACCCATTTTTTCATTCCCGTTAGGTTGGAGATGCTCGTAGTCTGGAACTCCAGTTTTGGTCCGGCTTTTGTGTACTGGTGTGAGATTAAGCCATAATATGAGAATAAAAAAAGTGCTGAAAACAAATCAGCAATCACACAAGAGACAATATTTATGTGTTTCGGCAATAATACCTACATCTACAAGCCAAGCGCAATGGAAAAAAATTTCCACTAATCAAAGATGGAGTTACAAAGGGAATCCCAACACAATAACAAAAGACAAACGCCCCTACTCTCTTCCACTCTCATATTTTTCTTGAAAATACAGTTTTTCCCGTACTCTAAGAAGGGAATTTCAGAACACCGCATGCTGCGCGACAATTGTCCAAAAAAATGTCATGCCCTCCGCTCAATGACCCGAGTCTCAAAGAATCTCAACAAGAACTGTAACAGTTTTATTTTGGGCAAGACACAATCATGTACATATTACAGTGTTAAAAAAATCCGGGTACTTCTCCTCAACCCCCACCCCCAAAAAAACAAAAAACTCGAAAATATCAAGAAAATTCATCAATTTCACCATAGATATATACACAATCTTCTCAGATGAAAAATTTCCTAGTGTACATGAGTCGTACATATAACAAACAAATTTCAGTCCATCTTAGTATTTCATGATCTCAACACGTCACACATGGAAGAGTGCCAAGTATTCCATTGCTCCTTCCACAAGTTCATTTAGTAGAAATGCTTGAAATTTTTTATCTCCTTGGGGTTGCACACTGCACTTTCACCTACAATGATAGAATATAATAAATATTCTAAGGAAGTGTGAGTAGTACATGAGGTATATATACACCCAAAAAAAAAATAGTTCGCATATTCAAGCTTCATATCTCAATCTTTCGCATTTTACAACGCACAAAGCAGCAACCTAACAAGGAACCAAGCTAGAGAGCTCTAGTGTGTCGGACGTTTCACTCAATCATTTGCTAAGAGAAAAAAACATATTTGATAGTGAAGTACATGCAAATTCACTGTCAACTCCCATATCCGCGCGTTGAGAACGTGTTCCTCTGCCTGGATGGATGGATTAGGGCACTAAAATCAGACCTAGAGATACACTATTGTTCTCCTACACTTTGATCAGGGATTGGTGCATTGAGAGCGTGTTGGTCGACTTCGGTGGATGGATTATCGCATTAAAGTCTGGACCTATAGTTATTCTACCATTTCAACACTCTAGATAATTCAAAACTATTTATTTTGACAAAAACCTAAAAATTCTATAGTAGCACAAATGAACAGCCACAATAACAATTTTTTTGTAGTGAAAGTAAATGTATGGATGATTGTAGCCTCCTTCCTTCTTTTGGGAAGGAGATTGTTCATCGTCCATTTGCTTTAGGACACCAGGATTTAGCAAATAACGAACTTGCTATTTGCATGCTTCCTTTATGTCCAATTTTAACTTCAAGTTGTAAAAGGCCATGTTCTCCAACTTCATATCATCTTTGGTAACTAAGATTTTTAAACATAACATAAGAAATCACAAGCTTCTATTTACTCTCAAGGACTAAGCAGCACTAACTCTATAAGGGAGCCAAGATTGAGTCGGATAGCATGTCTGACACAAATATGACATGCCAGCAGATATCTTTAAAATTATTTGCAATTTTAATTTTTAGGCACAACCAATTTGTGCAAACATGAGTTAGACACCATTAAAAGGGTAAAGAAGAAGATATACAGGTAGATCCTTATGTACATAAATATGTATATATAATAGTATATGAAAAAAATATATATAAAATTGTTCTTCACTAACATATCTTCCTCATGTATCCATCCTATTTCTTTAGAATGTCTTGTGGCTGCATATCTCCAATGTAGTAGTATCAAGCCAGTGTCCCACATGTGACAGCTTAAGAAGAAAATTGTTCCTATGAAGTACTCATAACACAAACACACCCGCACATAGCCCCCCCAACCCCAACAAACTTGTAAACCAATTGTACAGATTTGGTACTTCGTAATCCAGAGCCAGAGGTATGATACCATTTTCCTGCAATTCAGTTACTTAAGACCTTATATTTTGACAAAAACCTGATAATCCCATACAATATAAATGAACAATCACAATAAACCAATTGTACAGATGATTGTAGTTCCGTCACTTCTTTTGAGGAGGAGATTGTTCATCATCCATTTGCTCGGACACCAGGATCTAAAGACAAAAGAACTCCTATTCGCATGATTCCTTTTGTGCAGTGGGACTGCCCCAAAACTACAATCTTTTAAACATGACACAAAAAAATCAAACTACGCACATTTGGGTTTTAATACTCTTGCCCATAGCACCTAAAACATGAGTTCACCTTCTACATAGGCAGATACCAATGAACTTCTACTTATTACAATTTTTGAAGAACAATTAAATGTAAATTTGAACTGTCTAATTAAAAAAGAATGGGATAGTGCTTCATTACCTGTATGATTTCCCTGTATCCATTAATCAAACCTAGATGTTGAACATGTCAAACAATGATACTGATTTCATGAGCTTGAGTTTGCTTTTCCAGGTATGTCACAATTTTAGAATTGCTATTGGACCAGAGTGGCGAATTGATTAACCCATAACCTATACACTCCAATAGTTTGGAAACTCAAAGATTGTTTTTTGTTAAAAATCAGGTCAGGTATGACTGGCCGACTGGACCACATTGCACCTTCATTCATCTCAGAGTGAGAAACTCTTATTTAAAGAGCAGTCATTTGTTGCCATGGACTTTTATGCCGGCCAAGGTTCTAACAATTGGTTCTCGTGAGCGTATGAGAGAAGATTGTATAATACCAATAAGCTCTAACTTGGTTGGTACCTCCTCTACCTCCCATATGGGAGATTGAGAATTCAAGTTCCCTTAAGGGAAAAAGTGCGTGTGATTAATTTACCTATCAAAAATAAATAAAAATGAGAGAAGATTATAAGATTCTCTATGAATTGGTCAAATGGTAGAACTTATTAAAATAGTGAAAGGGTTGTTAGGGATTACATCTAGGATGATATTCATAAAAGCACATCATGATCAAGCAGGTTCATTTGGCTTCACAAGCAGCCTAAGTGCTCTAACATACAGTAAACAGGTAAAAGGCTTTCATGTGACTATAAATAATTCTGACATTAGGCAAATATCACTCTAATTTTATAATTGAGTCCTTATAAATTTAGTATATTACATGAACACTGGAAACACGTGATTGTATGTGTGTGGAAGGCTAAGTAACCAGAGTGTCTTATTCCCCTTCTCTTTTAACTCTCAAACATTAAAAGCATCACTAAAATTAAAATAAGGGTGGTTGGTTCCCTCAAGTGGTGTTGGCTAAGGGTTCAAGGGTAGGTGTAGGAATCAAGAAAAGTTAAGGGTGTTTCTTGATAACAGGAAATCATTTAGTTTGAACAGTGTGAATTCTGTTACTCAAAAAACTAAAATTTATGTATACAAGGATAAGGAGCACCAAATTTAAATAATGAGAAAATCGTCCCTTATTGAATGCCTATATGGGCCAGATTTCTAAAATTACACATATACACATTACATTTTTGGTAGTTACAGGACGAGGAGTTCAACGGCTTCACAGCAAGAGTTGTGGGTTAAATGGGACAAACAGAAGAGAAATCTTCTATCTCCAAAATTGACAGAAGAAGACGTTCATGGTAATTCAATACAAAAAGATTCCCAAAATGCCATAACTTTCCTTCAAGTTGCAATGATAAAAAAATCATTCAGCTTAGGCAGGAAGCTTGACTTTCCAACTCCTCCATGGGCTAGAAGAGTGGGGCTAAGGGAATCTAGAATCGTGCCAAATTGGTTTTTTTAGGGCCAATTATGACCTTTCTAGGAGTAACACTTCAGCTATTCCCTCTGGTGTGTTAACTCCACCTTGACTCCTTCATCAATCCTTACCGGCTTCAACACAGGAAGCACATGCTAGGAAGGCCTGCCTAAATCTCTAGTACAAGATATTTCTTGAAATTCCACTCAAAAAATGAAAAATATAAAAACTTCAACTCAAAGATGAGAGATCCTGACATACATTAATTTTGATTGCACTCAAGTCTCTCCATATACATTTGTTTCCCATTTGGTTTATTTGTGCAAACTGCAATCTAATAAATTCGGCAACTCTATCCTGTTCAGATTGTCTGCAATTTGTTTGACTCTCCGAGTTGTGAGAGCTCCATATACATTATTGGTCCATTTTCAGTCCTCAGGGTTTTGGGAGGTCGTGTGTTAAGTCGCTTAATTTACATTTGTTCCCTATTTGGTTTGTTCTTGCAAAATTGCACTCTATTATGTTCGGCTTGTCTACAGTTTGTTTGGTCGCATGCGAGGGGGAATGTGAGGGCTTGATATGCATCGTTTTCCTTTTTCTTTCTTCCTCGTCTATTATTTTCCTTCATTTGCTAAATAGATGTCTTTTGTCCCAAGAAGGGGGGGGGGGGGGGGGGACTGGAAGGCATCCCCTTATGAGGAACAAATTACATATATTCACCTCTTTCCTTCCTATAATCTCTTGCCCAATAAAAAAAAAAATGCATATATTCATATGATTCAACCACATTGTTTCCAACATCAAAATAGCTCTACTGCAACCCCATATGAATTCAATCAAATGAATCAATTAGTACTAAACTGAAACGAGCAGCCACCGAGTTACAAGAACAAGGACAGTCAAAATGAGCAAAATAATTATAAAAAATAAATAAAATTGAACTCACTGCAATGGTTCAAAAATTTCTTGGGCCGATCGTATGCGTCATATATATGTAAACATATGAATACAGGTACGCCAGGTGAGAGATTCTGTTTAAGCGCACTGTTTTCTCTCTTCCTTCTTGACGATGGCCGACTTGAGAGACCCAACCCTACTCTAATTTTAAGGTTAATGGCACTAAATAGAATGGCAACCGGTCGGCTACGGGGTGACTCTTTTCTAATTCTATTTATATTTTTCATTTTCGGTCTCATTTCATCACATTTAGAGATATATTTTAATCCTCATTGGATTCTATTTATATTTTTTTCTGCAGTAAATTACATTTACTTGTTCCTAAAAATTTTAACAATTACAGAAATTTTTTCTATATTTTCTAAAATAATAATGTTCTCCTGTCAGTCCATCGACTTAACGACATTAATAATATCCGTTCATTTACTACTTTATTCCTTACTATTTTAATAATTATTTTAAAATCAAAAACTATAAATCTCTCTTTCTTCTTCTCTCGTATTTATTTTACCCTTTATCACTTCTCTCTTTCAATTTCTCTACCTTAACCCATGTCGCTAACACCATTCCATGTCACCGACGCCATACTCGTGGTTTCGGAGTAGAGCCCGACGTCAAGGGCTGCAATCGCGGCAGTGAATCATATTTCAAAGATTCATTACTGCTTTGTTAGAAAGAGATAAATTTTAGTGAGAAAAATGGCGGTAGTTTCCCTAATTCCATGTGCCTTCCAGGAAACGTGAGTGGACATAGCAGGACAAATTAGGTTGATTTGGGAACTAACCAAAGCACAATTGATAGTTACATTGCTAAGGCTTGTTGTGTATATGCGATTAGCCATGTCACTGTTGCTATTCATTAGAGAGGTTGTACATGTGGGTTTGCAAATTGTGGTGGTTTGCAAAATCAGAAAAGGAGATTGGTGATTGGGCATTGGTGGCTGGACATTGTGAAAATTGTAATTTGTTGTTAGATGATTGTGGGTTTCATGTTTTGAAAGATGGGGTGAAGTATCTCACAAAAATACCATGCTTGTACATCTATTTGTTTCCTGAGAAAATACAAGAGAAAAATAAAGTTCATGACTTCATCCCCTGCTTACATTCTCTTTTTAGTTTCAATCCTACTCTCCTCTCTCTAGATTTTCAGTTTAATCACAAAGTTTTCGATATCTTCTTCAATCAGATGGCCAAGCTCATTTGATTTTCTTGTTTTCATGTGTAGGTATGTATGTATATGTATGTATATATATATATATATATATATCCCTCTGGGTTTAGAGGAAGGGCTAGAGTACCAAGTTTTTCAATTTCAGTTCTGTGTGACGTCAGTGGTGGTGGGTGATAATCTCAAAAAGATTGATCGGTACTTCAGTGTTGTCGACGGTAGGGATTAAGCTAAATTTGCTTGCCGTATATAGAATATTCTAGTAAGAGAGAGTGGATTGGTCCTCAAAGCTTGAGAGACAAAAAGTAGAATTGAAGAAACAAATTATTTTCTTTTAGGCTTTTCTATGGATTCAAATTTGGGTTTATGAGAGAGAGGAAATGGTAGAAGAAATTTTGTATTTTTTTAATTAAAAAAAATATTATTAAAGTAAGGATAGTTTTGTCATTTAACCATGACTTGTAAAGGGTGAAATTGGCATTTAGACAAAAAAATTTGCTTACATCATCAAATGGCGTTAGGTCAATTAACGGTAAGAGGAATCTGTTATAGACATTGAAACCAGAAGGGAGACAGTGTTATTTCATAAAGTACGGGAGATGTTTCTGTAATTGTCAAAAACCTCGGAGGAAGTTAAGTGTAATTTACCCTTATTTTCTGACTTCACCTCTTCATGTCCCGTCCTGAATCTTTGTATATATATATATATATATATATTTTAAGTAAATTAAAATTTTTATTTTATAAGTAAATTAATTTTTTTTGTCAAAATATCTAATAAAATATATATATATATATATATGAGAGTGATATGAAAAATCTTAAAAATAATTTTATATAGTGTTATTTATTGATAAATATAATATATACAAAAAAAAATTAAAAAATTTAATATATAAACGGGATAGGGTCGGGACGGGGTGACCTATCTCCTAAATCCATTCCGAACCCGACAGAGTTTTAAAAGTCATACTTCGACCCTGTTTATAAGCATTCCACATCCACCTCATACGGGCCGAGACGGAACAAATTGCCATCCCTAAGCACTAATCTATCATAAAATTACTAACAATTACACTATTTTTTAAAATTGTGAAATTATTTTTATTAATAAATTACCAAATGTTCTAACTAGTCAATTTATTTTTAAATTGATAACAACTACTCTTTTAATTTTAATTTTATTTTTACCTTTTTTAGATTTTGACTAATTTTAAAATTTTTTAAATATTTTTTATTTTATAGTAAAAATAAATTATGTTTATTTAAGAAAAAAAAATCAAAATTTAAAAATGTATAATAAAAATGAAAAATAACAATTTTGTTATTTTGAAAAAAAAAATTCAAATCTGTAATTTGTCAATTAAAATAAAAAAATTCAATATAATTTTAAAATAAAAATCTTAAAAAAATTTGATATAATTTACTTTAAACATAAACAAATTAAAAAAGTACATAAAATAGAAAACAAAGTTAAGGAATAGTTTAGAGAAAATAGAGTTAACTTTTATGTACAATAAAATATTATAATCTATTTAAAATTAATCCACGTCACATGGATAATGTTAAATTTTTTGTTAAAAAATTACGTCAATCTTTGATTGAATCACTTCACGCATTAAATTTTAATACATGCCTTCAAATTTTGCTTATCAAGTTATTTAAGTATTTTTCCACTTGAATTATAAATCAATTTTTAACTACAAACATTTTACATAATAAAAAATAATTATTAACTCATTTTAACAAAATATTATCTTAATTATTTAAAATTAATTAGATGAATTGTCACCATTCTTTATTTAAGAAGATTATCTCAATTAAATAACACATGATTATTATATATTTTTATTATTTATATCAAAATTAATTTTAACATTTTTTTAGGCCCTGATTATGTAGATTTGAATTTTATTTGTTTTAAAAATTATTAGATCAGATTTAAAAATATGATATATATATTAAAACTCTATATAAATTAAAACTTAATATATTAAACATATTCTATAAATTTAGAACATATAATTTTAATATGATATATAAAAATTTAATATTTATATGTTATATATATAACTGAATGAGATTATTAATAAATTGGGTTAATTTAATTTATATCTAATTTATTAATTATTAAAGAAGCTATTAGGTTTGGATTGGACTGATCAAATTTTTATTTTTTTTTTATCATATCTCCCTAAACAAAAAGGAGTTGGACCCGTGCAGTTAGTAATTTTAATTGTACATCAATCAATTCATCTTGTTTTATCTCTTATAAAATTTATTTTTAATTATATATTTATTATTTTTAAAGATTTAATAAATATAAATAGAATTAAATGACATGTACTGAAGTAAGCTAATTGATTGACATTACAGGCAATAATTATGCAATTTATTCTTAAAATAGATCGCATCGTCCCTGTAAATTTTCTGTCGGCAGCCATTTCACATGCGTTTACTTGTCTCTCTCTCTCTCTCTCTCTCTCTCTCTCCATATATATATATATATTAAAAAAGAGTAAAAAGTAGTTGAGAAATGATTGGAGCGGTGGATCTGTTTCGTTTCCAGATAATTACTCTGTCTAGCAGCGTCGGTGGACTTTGATAGTCCAAGCTCACAGCTGCTACGTCGCTTTCGTCCCTTGGAAGCCATTTTTTTTTTCTTTCCATTTGTTAGTGTATTGCACAGCTATACAGCCGTGTAGAGAGAAACATTAGACTGAAAACTGTAGAAAGAGAAATGGATTAATGAGAACGAACATCTAGAGAGAGAAAGAAAGAGAGAGAGGGCTGCGTTTCGCTCTCTTCTTCTGCCGAAGTCAAATTGATTTCCTTCTTCAGCGCTGGCACATTCGGTGGAATTCAATTGCTGGCCTCGTATTTTATCCTCTAGTGGTTTTTCTGCGAGATCTGTGGGAGATTTTTATCGTTTGAGTTATATTCCGACGAATTCAATCGATTCTGATTCCGAAGACTGTCCGTTATTTGGCAATGGGAATTGCTAGAAAGATCAGATCTTGAGGTACTCACTGTCATTGTGTTGATTTTTAGTGTCTTTTTTGCTATTTGAACAGTTTGGTTGTTGAGATAACTTGGGATAAGAAAACACAACTCAAATTTTTTTATGAAAACATCCACTCAACCGTGTCTCAGGTGTCTAAGACGATTCTCCGTTTAGTTGAGTTGACCTTTTCATTTTTGGAATGCCCAAATAACATTTAAGACAAAATTCAAGATTGTAGTTTCTTTTATTTTCTTCTGTTTTAGCGTCCAAACAAAGGGTGAAATTTGGGCATCTCTCTTTTATGAAGCAATCTATATATTTGGGGAAACTTTAAAGGAGGCAATCTCATTCTGAGTTTCATTTGTCAGGTGTCACTCGCAGATCTGGTCTATAACTTGAGCAGATTTAATAGATTGCTTGCTTTTGAAGTGGAAGACTATAAAAAGCAGATTCTACTGTTTTTTTTTCCTGAATTTGGAGGTGGTGAAGCTCTTGGTATCTTAATTGGCTATATGTCTCGCTGAGACTGAAGCCTAATTCCAATCCATTGTTAACATCTGAGCGAAAAGAAGCAATGGAATCAGGAGGAGAAACCGGGGTTAGTATTGGAAACCTACTCTAGAGTTTACAGAAACATATATCCGATGGTTGAACTTCGAATGATTTCTGCAAATCCTTTGCTTTCTGTTTAATTAGGTGTATTTGTTTTTGTCTAGATTGTCCAATTGGCCAATTTTATTCGGGCACTAAATGTTTCAATTGTAGTACTTGATTAAGTACACATTCTTTCAGGACTCAAACTGTATATAATTTCTGCAAATTTTCCTCATTTATTTATTTGGGTACGTTAATTTGGTCTAAATTATTCAGTTACTGGGTTTATATCAATGTTTTTTCATATCATTGGGTTATTGGATTTCTTAATTTTGTAAATTGTGACAACTGATTACTCAGGGGAAGTCCTTAAAGAGCCTGGGTGGTCAGGTCTGCCAGATCTGTGGTGATAATGTTGGCACAACCGTGGATGGTGGACCGTTCATTGCTTGCGATGTCTGTGCATTTCCTGTTTGCAGGCCTTGCTATGAGTATGAGAGGAAGGATGGGAATCAGTCTTGCCCTCAATGCAAAACTAAATACAAGAGACATAAAGGTTTGTTTGACGTAATTGAGCATAATGTCACTTAATATTCATCATATGTAAGGGTATTGAAGCATTTGAAGGACACCGTTTTTATGTGCATTTGCATGTTTATGCATGTATATGGAAACAAGAAATTTTATTGGTAAAAAAAACAGAACGTTGAGAAAACTGTATGCTATCTCCTTCTAGCATGTGTGATTGGTATGCAACTTGGTTGCCATTCTCCGTCATTTGGTCATGACTTGTTATTTAGAAACATCTTGAATGTTGTGAACATTAATCTTAATCTCATACAATTCTGAATATTATTGAATGAGGATGTGCTCCCAGCCTCCCAAAGTCACGCCCTCCCTAAAGTTTGTTCATACTAATGGTTAACTGACTTATATTCATTATGTCTTCTTGAGTAATCCACTGAATTTTCAACAGCAGTTAATAAATCCAAGATCTCAAATCATCTCTGTTAATATAAGACAGCATTCATTTATGTGAATCCAGGAAGCCCTCCTATTCTTGGTGACACAGAGGAGGATGGCGATGCTGATGATGGTGCCAGTGATTTTCAGTACTCTTCAGAGAAACAAAAAGAGAAGCAAAAGGTTGCGGAGCGGATGTTGAGCTGGCACATGACATATGGACGAGGGGAGGATATTGTGACTCCGAACTATGATAAAGAGGTTTCTCATAACCACATTCCTTTGCTCACCAATGGACAGGAGGTAGGTCAATGAGCTGCTAGTATACTATACTTTGGCATGTAATCTGCTGTGAAATTAATCTTTTCTATGTTCTGTGTTTAGGTTTCTGGAGAGTTGTCTGCAGCATCGCCTGAAAGGCTTTCTATGACATCTCCTGGACCAGCTGGTGGGGGGAAGCGCGTGCATCCACTTCCTTATGTGACAGATGCGAATCAATCACGTATAACTTCTTGTTCATGTGTTTTTCATATTTTGTTCATTTATATGTGTTCCTCTCTAGTCGTGATTCCAATTCTTGGTAATTTTTTACTTTGCAGCTAATATCAGGGTTGTGGATCCAGTGAGGGAGTTTGGATCCCCAGGATTTGGCAATGTTGCCTGGAAAGAGAGAGTTGATGGCTGGAAAATGAAGCAGGAGAAGAATGTTGTTCCAATGACCACTAGCCATGCCCCTTCTGAAGGCAGGGGAGCTGGAGATATTGATGCCAGCACAGACGTGCTGGTGGATGACTCTTTACTGTAAGTTACCACTTGAGGGAACTTAATGTGTTGCTGTTTACTGTGGTATTATTTGAGCTTGTTTCTTCATGGTTCTTGTTGCCAGCCTATGGCAGATCTCAATTATCAAGATCACCGTTCTTTTGTAGGGTCCACAATCATAGTTACTGCTTAATCAAAATGTCAAAGATTGGTTCAGCATTTCTGATATTTCATTTCCCTTCTATTTGCAATTGAAATTTACATAATGTTGCGAATCATTTAAGCACATCTATTTGATTTGAGTTTGACAGAGTCCCTGACGCATTGAGGTTTATTTTTCCTTATTTTATTGTGATTATATTTCTTATGTTTTACTTATTTCTTCATCTCAATGAAGCTAGGGTTTAGTTTTTGTGCTTATTTTCTTTTATTGTGCAGGAATGATGAAGCTCGGCAACCACTTTCGAGGAAGGTTTCTATTCCATCATCCAGGATAAACCCTTACAGGATGGTTATTGTCCTGCGGCTCATTATTCTCTCCATATTCTTACACTACCGGCTAACTAATCCTGTGCCCAATGCTTATGCTTTATGGCTGATATCTGTTATATGTGAGATTTGGTTTGCAATATCGTGGATATTGGATCAGTTCCCCAAATGGCTCCCAGTAAACCGTGAAACATATCTTGACAGGCTTGCACTTAGGTGAGGCAGTTTTCTGTACAGTTATCCACCTCAATTTTATTGCATGATTAATTGGTCATCATTTCACATCTTGCTAGTATCTACCTCATTTGAATTCAAACTTTGCTCTCATCTGAAAGTCTAATTCAAAGTAAAATGGTAACAGATATGACCGAGAAGGGGAGCCATCACAATTGGCTGCTGTAGACATCTTTGTCAGTACTGTTGACCCTTTAAAGGAGCCCCCTCTTGTTACTGCAAATACCGTCTTATCCATTCTTGCAGTTGACTATCCAGTTGACAAGGTCTCATGCTATGTCTCTGATGATGGAGCTGCTATGTTGACATTTGAAGCTCTTTCTGAAACATCAGAATTTGCAAGGAAATGGGTTCCTTTCTGCAAGAAGTATAGCATTGAGCCACGGGCGCCGGAATTGTACTTTGCTCAGAAAATTGACTACTTGAAAGATAAAGTTCAACCATCATTTGTCAAAGATCGCAGGGCTATGAAGGTGGGGGATTTAGTTCATGCATGAAATTTTATTTTCATTTTTTCTCTAGTGCTGCGGTTTTATGTTTCTGTCTGCATGGATTGCAGAGAGAATATGAAGAGTTTAAAGTTCGTGTCAATGGGCTTGTAGCTAAGGCCCAGAAAGTTCCTGAAGAAGGATGGATCATGCAAGATGGTACGCCATGGCCTGGAAATAACACCAGGGATCATCCAGGAATGATCCAGGTAACTTTATTCTTTCTTTTATAATCTGATTGACGTGTGAGATTAATTAGTTGATGGTCTCTTATGTTTAGCACATGGATATTGAAACTTTTCCTTTTTCAAATTTCTTCTTGTATTTGTTGTATGAACAATATAATGTCAATCTCTTGTCATCTCATTTACGGTTTTAGTCTATCTGCTTATCTTATTTCAAATTTCACCTGAGTTGAGTCATTAGGATGCCAAAACAGTATTTAATTTATGCTGGTCTTTGCAGCAGAACCTTTTTGTCTTAAAATTTACTGTATTTCATTGCTTGCAGGTTTTCTTAGGCCAAAGCGGAGGGCTTGATAGTGAGGGCAATGAGCTGCCACGGTTGGTCTATGTTTCTCGTGAGAAGCGCCCAGGCTTCCAACATCACAAGAAAGCCGGTGCTATGAATGCACTTGTGAGTAGCTAATGATTACAATCAGACCTTATTTTATTCATGCCTCAACACATGACCTATAATGGTCATTTCAACTTTTGCAGGTTCGAGTATCAGCCGTCCTTACTAATGGACCCTTCTTATTAAATCTTGATTGTGATCACTACATAAACAACAGCAAGGCACTGAGAGAATCTATGTGTTTCATGATGGATCCAAACCTTGGAAAATATGTCTGTTATGTTCAGTTTCCACAGAGATTTGATGGTATTGATAAGAATGATCGTTATGCCAACCGTAATACTGTTTTCTTTGATGTGAGTAGTTTTATCCCTTATTTGTAGCTATGTACCATATGTCATCGTCTTTTCCTAATTGAATTAAATGATATTAACAGTGAGTGCTTCATGTGTCAAATTATGTTTCAGTCATTTGATTCAGTTATTTTATGAACATTCAAAATGTCCATATAATATATTGTCCATCCTTCTGCCTGCAATTTATGACGTTATTATTGTTTTTACTGTGGAATCAGATAAACTTGAGAGGTCTGGATGGCATTCAAGGACCCGTCTATGTGGGAACTGGATGTGTCTTCAATAGAACAGCTTTGTATGGTTATGAGCCTCCTCTCAAACCGAAGCACAAAAAGCCAGGGTTCTTCTCATCCTGCTGTGGTGGATCACGGAAGAAAAGTTCTAAATCAAGTAAGAAGGGCTCAGACAAAAAGAAATCTAGCAAGCATGTAGACCCCACTGTGCCAATTTTCAGTTTAGAAGACATAGAGGAGGGGGTTGAAGGTATGCTTTTCAGTTTGTTGTTAGTATATACTTTCTTGCTTGATTGTCGAATCAAACTTCTTTTAGTTATGCCAAGAAGTATTTATTGACCTATGTTCATCATTTAATATGGAGGCACTTAATGCATCTATTTTCTGATTCTCATTGTTGATCTTGATAGTGTCTTAAATAAATGAAAACTGACTGAGTTGGGCATGAAATCGTAATATGTTGCATGACAATAGTTTTTTCTACTCCCTGTTTCAAGCATGGTTTTGAGACCTGAACTAGGCATCACACAACTACATTAGATTCACTGGTTCAACAGTGAGTTCCATGGTTAGACTGTGACCTTGAAATTCGTGTTCCAGAAAAAGTACATGAAAATGAAATGAACTGTTGATATATTTTAAAGAAAGTAAATAATTGTATAAGATTATAAATATGGTATCTTCCATTTTTATTTATTAGTACTTAAAAAATGTGAAAAGAAATAGAATCTAGTGTTGACACACACACACACACACACACTTGAGAACCTATAATACATATAATATAACATGGACGTGCATCCTAGGCTCCCAGCCCAGGAAAAAAAAAGAGGAGGAAAAAGCATACAAACACGTGTTTTTTAGAGTTACTTATTGCTTAGTGTACTTAATGTGGACACATATATGTATTACAAGATATATAATATAACATGAACATGCATCCCAGCCCAGAAAAAAAGAGAGGAAAAAGCTTACAAACATATGTTTTTAAGAGTTACTTATTGCTTATCGTACTTAGTATGGAGGTTTTTATGTATTATAAGATATATAAAATAACATGAACGTGCATCCCTGCCCTGAAAAAACAGAGAGGAAAAAGCTTACAAACATATGTTTTTTAGAGTTACTTATTGCTTATTGTACTTAATATGGACGTATATATTTATTACAAGATTATATGCTTATTTACACATAAACATGAGTTCAAAATTTTTTATAAAGTTTTATTAATTAAAAGGCATAAAATGTGTTGTGGTTCAACATTAGCATACTTTCCATTTCAAGTTCAAGGTAGTAGCTCTAGAACAGCCATTGCTATTCACCTTACTCTGATTTTTCTTGGGATTTTAATGGTCGCTTAAGAACCCATTGGGTTGACTGGGTCTAAGCTGGTTAGCCTGTATTGTCTGTAGTAGTACCAGGCTAGAAAATGGCTGGTGAATTTGCCTTCCAGCTCCTGTAAGTGCTTCATAATCATGCTCAGTTAAATTCAAATATTGATAATTAGTTGCTAAACACTACTTTGTAATTCTTTAAAGGTTTGGTTTTATGTCATCTTCTTCTTTTCTTTTAACATTTGTTTCATTTCATCAGTATCCACGTGGTCGTGGTTCTTAAAATTGTTTTTCTTAACTTGGTTTCACCCACATTCCTTTATTCAATTTCAATATTAGGTGCTGGGTTTGATGATGAGAAGTCACTGCTTATGTCACAAATGAGCCTTGAGAAAAGATTCGGTCAGTCTGCTGTTTTTGTTGCATCCACACTTATGGAGAACGGTGGTGTTCCTCAGTCTGCAACACCAGAGACTCTACTTAAGGAGGCTATTCATGTTATCAGTTGTGGGTACGAGGATAAATCGGACTGGGGAAGTGAGGTGGGTTGGTTTTTATGTCTTTAGTCTTAGCTTGCTTGCTCGATTTCATTTAACATTGTCACTGCATTATTACTTTCCATGGAGTTACAAACTATTGGCCACATTCATGATTTTGAAGCGTACTTTCCAATAACATAGAATGAATACACTAGCAAGCAGGATTACATTTGAATAATGGACAAACTCTAATAGCATTTTAGCCTTCCTAGTCGAGATACCATCACATGTCGAATTTTTAATGGTTAAATTATGTCCATTACATGTCAATATTGCGTTGGTTAAATTATGTCGAAAAAAGAGAGGAAATCTTTCCGAAGTTTGATCACAACTTTTGTGATGTTAAAAACTTGCTTCTTCTTTCATTATTTTCACATTACCCCCCGTCGAAGTTTGGGGAGCAAAACATAATTTTTCTCGAGCAATCAGTTTGGCTGCCTATAGAACAGAGGAGGAGAACACGATCTTTTTCCTCCATCTTTACGGCAATCATACAGGCATGGAGAAATATTTGATTCAGCCCCTTATAGGAAAAAGGCTGGAGGAAGAGGCACTTCTAGCTCTAGGTGAGGAGTTTGCTTTCTTTTGATTACTTACCTAAAGGCTATGAATGATTGGCAATGCTTTTTCTTCAACAAAATCGATTGAGGTTTGAAGGATCGCTGTTTGGGGATGCATTTGTGCGACAATGGAAGAGTTTTCATCTTTTCTGTGTTTCTGAAGATTCTTTTTTAATTTCTTGTTATTATCTATTTTTATTTTTCTTTTTTGGGGGAGGGGGGTTGAAGAAAATTTGAAATGTCTTTTCTTTTTCTCTCCTAGCATTTGCATAAAGCTATCATTGTTCCATGCCAAGGATCCTTTTGAGGATTCCAAAAGGTCGCACATTTCAGTTTTCTTCATCTCTCACTCTCCCTTTCTCTGTAAGCAAAATAGATTCATATTATTTTATGTGGTGCAACCCCTTAAATCCCCACATGTTTGTCCTTGCTGCATTGCTCCTAAGAAAATGAAGTTACCTTCATTAATATCCATCCTGTGAAGATTCATTACTGCAAAGTTCAGTAATCATATTTCCTGCTGCATTAGAAAAAAATTGAGTTTAGCACCATTCAAATGCTGGGATTTTCCCCCAAGAATCCTCGTTTCTTTTATTGTGGGATCTTAATGTGACTGTCAAGGTGTGTCTGTGATCTGCAGATAGGGTGGATCTATGGGTCTGTCACAGAAGATATTCTTACAGGATTCAAGATGCATGCCCGTGGTTGGCGATCAATTTACTGCATCCCTGAGCGCCCAGCCTTTAAAGGGTCTGCTCCTATTAATCTTTCAGATCGTTTGAACCAAGTGCTTCGGTGGGCTTTGGGGTCTGTGGAAATTCTTCTGAGTCGGCACTGCCCTATATGGTATGGCTATGGTGGAAGGCTGAAATGGCTCGAGAGGTTTGCTTATATAAACACAACCATTTACCCAATCACTGCCATTCCTCTTCTCATGTATTGTACTTTGCCAGCTGTTTGTCTACTTACTGGAAAGTTCATTATTCCACAGGTTCGTGATATCTCCATAGTCCTCACTTTATTTTATTTTAAATTCTAACTAAATCTTAAAGGGTTACCGTTGGTCAACAGTCAACTCTCAGCAGTTAACAATAATTAGCCATGTCAAGTGTTTTTAAAAAATGTGATACCAGTGATGTTAAAGATGTGAATAAATTCATTTTGAAAACCTAACCTTCCCTAAATATACTATGACTTGGTTTGTACAACTGCAAGAATTTTGGAGAAGCAGACTGTTAAGGATCTGTGCTAATATTGACAATATTCAGGCATTTTGGTGCTAATCTTCAAGGATATGTTAGCAGTGAATTTTTATCCTTGAACTGTATGTGTTTCAAAATGGTTATGATGAATGAGCACTTGTGAGAGGTTGTTGATGGGCTCTATATTCATGTTTCTCAAGGTTTTTACTGTTGGAAGAGGGGTTTTGAAAAATATTTCTTGTGCTTCTGATTGAGCATATTTAGATGTTCTTTTGGTTCAAAATGTTTTATTAGAACGCAACACCAAAACAGCATTTACAGAATTTATTCTACCCTACTTGTATGATTGCATCTAACATGAAAACACTTGAAAATACTGCCCCCCTTAAGGAATTTCTTTATTTGTCTCGTTCTGCTGCAGATTAGCAATTTTGCCAGTATCTGGTTTATATCCCTCTTTCTTTCCATCTTTGCCACTGGTATATTGGAGATGAGGTGGAGCGGTGTTGGAATAGACGAATGGTGGAGGAATGAACAGTTTTGGGTTATTGGTGGTGTTTCAGCCCATCTATTTGCTGTTTTCCAAGGCCTGCTCAAAGTTCTTGCTGGAATTGACACTAACTTCACTGTCACCTCTAAGGCATCAGATGAAGATGGGGATTTTGCTGAACTCTACTTGTTTAAATGGACAACACTTCTGATCCCACCCACAACCCTTCTCATAATCAACTTGGTGGGTGTTGTTGCAGGCATCTCCTACGCCATCAACAGTGGTTACCAGTCATGGGGTCCGCTCTTTGGCAAGCTATTTCTTTGCCTTCTGGGTTATTGTTCATCTCTATCCCTTCCTCAAGGGGCTGATGGGGCGCCAGAACCGGACACCCACCATTGTTGTGGTCTGGTCTATTCTCCTTGCTTCCATTTTCTCTTTGTTATGGGTGCGGATTGATCCCTTTACCACTCAAGTAAAAGGCCCAGATGTCGAGCAGTGTGGAATTAACTGTTAAGAGAGAAAATGACCGAGAATCTTGAAATTCAATCTGAGTATTCCCCTGACCAAGCAAAAGCTTGAGGTTGGAGTATTGTCATACTACTACATTTGTGCTTGTACCCATCTGGCTATGAACTGGTTGTCTACGTGAAGTTTACATTTTGTGCAGAAGATAGAAATGGTTTAAAATAGTTTTGGCTTCCAGGAGTGACAATCAATGTCTAAATACTCTAGAGAGACTAGCTGGAGCAACTGTTTTTTGTTTGTTTATTTCCCTCTCAATAGGGGAAGCATTGTAGAATATGTTTTCTTGGTTATGCAATTTTAAATTTTTTTATTTATTGAAGTGAAATGATCCCTTTTCATCTGTGTATGGCAGAAGTTATTGCCTTTGTTGACTGAAATGAGGAATGCAGTGCACTTGTCATTAAATAGTTGGTGCAAAGCCACGGATCATTGTGAGCTTTGATTGATATAAACTAATGGGGCATTTGAAGGAATGTGTGATATGCACTATTGTTAGAATGTGTTCTATATTGTGTTGTATCTCTTTGTTGTTATTAAGACTGCTGCGGAAACCAATGGAGCTAGTCAGTTGATCATTCATGCATCTTTCAAAAGGAAAATCATGATTTCAAGTCTCACTTTCCACTAAGGAATGCAAATATTTTTTCTCCTAATTGTGAAAAAAAACTCAGTAAAACGGCAGCACCGTGCACACTACCTTTCAATTTTAGTCATCTAGTATTTTTAAAGAAGCTGGTTCAATGCGACTGGGAGTAGTATATATTTCACTCAGTTTTTTTCAATATGATTTTAAATACATGTCACAATCTTGCATATATTATTAAATAATAAATAATATGACATGCATTCAATAGTAGTTGTCTGATTATTAAAACAAATAAAGTTAACATTTTTTTGTTTAAAAGTATTTTATTGTTTTTGTTTTTAAAAGTATTATTTTTTATTATTTTACTTTTTATTTAAATTAATAAAATAATACTTAAGCTGAGAAATGACAGCATCAATCTTGAGTATTTGCACTCATAATTTGATAGGCGTGTGTATTACACACATAATTACATATAATACATACATCAATTAAATTACGTATTTAAAAATTTGGGACTCATGTTAGTATTTTATATTCGCAACTGAACATTTCTCCTCTTAATAAAAACGTTTGGACTTTGGAGAGAACAACAAGAAACTTCCAAAAATAACACAAACCCATCACCCTTTGTCTGACACATCATTCCCCAACCAAAATAACTAAGATGATATGTGAGTTAACACGTGGTTTTACTCTGTATCTTGCATTGCATGCATCACGCGACGTGTTCAAACAGCAGGCGACCACAGCGTTATCATGATCCTCTTCACAACCGACAGCACATCTACACGCCACGTTTTCATTCAGTCATAATGACATTTATCCCAGAATCCGGACACATGTCATACAGTTATAACGACTGTCTTATAATAAGTCCCCAGTTCTGTTGGCGCAAACGTATCCTTAAACTCAGTTTTGTCAACAGAATCGATTCTCTTTCCCCGCCACAGCATTTTCTTCCTAATCTTTCCCGCAAAAGAATCACTGAAAATGGCGGCTGCTGCTACAGAAGAACCGATGCTTTCTCGACTCGACCGCCTCGACAATGTTGTAAGTGCCCCCCAACCTTTTGGGATATGTTTGGTTGCTCTGTTTGACTTTAACATATGTTTATGAAAAGCAATATGTTATGTCCTTCTATGAGTTCTTTGAGACTGTTCTTTGCTTAAATATGTGCCAAGCATGTTTATGGACCTTGATATACCCGCTAAGTGTTCTAAAATCTATACAATTATAAACTTTTTTCCTCAAATTATGTAAATTTTGCTTTTCATAAGAGAAAGACGACAAGGAATAAATTTTATGGATTTTTTTTTTCTCTCAAAGAAGATGATAAAAGAAGAAGATGATGGATTTTTTTTTTTTCAAATCTAAGAAATTTTATATATAGTTTTTGTTGTGTTGAAGCGATTAAACAAATAATAAATTGATTTTAAACAAGTAAAAATAAATAAAATGTACATAGAAAATACAAAATTTATGTAGTTTGATAAGATAGCTACGTCTCAGGATAGCGATGATCAATCTATGAGATTACAAGAAAAAAAATTTTCAAAATTCAAATTTTTTTTTCCGAATAACGGCTATCTTCTCTTGAGTCAAAATCTTAAAAGATAATACTTGTATATAAGTGAGTTACAACATAAGAGACAAAATGGGTCCAAAAATAAAAACGAGTAAAAAAAATTTCTTGTTAGTTGTTACTCATTTTTCAGGTTATCTCGAATCACAAACGAGTAATCAACAATTCGAATAAATTTATGACAATCACACAATAAATTTTTTATTTTGAAGAAAGATGATAAGGGTTTGAACATATTATAATTAATGGGTTGTGTTGAGTTAGGAATAGAATTGGATCAAAATTTAGAATAAGTTAAGTTTAAATGAAGATCTAAGTAGTAAAGAGTTGAGTTAGAATTAAAAGTAGATCAAAACTTTGAGTGGATTAAGTTTAAATAAGAATTTAAGTGATAATGAGTTGGGTTAAAATTACAAATGGACAAAAAAAAATTTCCCTTCAAATTTGAGAGGCTATAGCTCACCTCAGCCTACACATGCATCCACCCTTGGATGTGTATAAATGATATCAGTGGGATACTTTAATTTGAAATAAATTTGAGTTGCATGACATGAGTTTCTCCATGCCAGTGAGAGCTTATCAAATAGAATTGATTTTATGGCTTTTTTTTGCACTATTTCTCTGCTATATGATCTCAGTTGAGGCACTTGGAGGAAATTAGAGGCAGTCACAGATCTCCAAAGAGCTCTTGTGCTTCCACTCCATCAAGTGGGACCCTGACGAGCGATGGCCCCACATCATCGGTAGATTTTTCACCAAAGAGCTTAGATAAGCAGTGCCGTCCGATCGATGATGTGATAGTGGAGACTGAAGTCAAAGGAACCCTCATTGAGAGGCTAGCCCAAGTAGAGGATCGTGTGCTAAAGGTAACAGAATTTACACATAAAGCCATATATCATAGCCGTCTGATTAGTTATCAAGTAAATCTGATGCGTCTGATTTATTTTGTCAGATATGTTTGCAGATGGAAGAAGAATTGGAAGCTAAGAAGAAGAGAGAAGAGAAGTTATCAGAGAAAAAAGCCCACAAAAAGAGTTTAAAGCAATTAGTCAAGTCTTGTGTGAAGGGTACAAGGACTGATTAGTAATTTGACAACGATCTTTTCTCTTATTTAAATAATTATTTTAACCACCTTCATGGAAAGCTTTTTGTACCTAAAAAATAAAAATAAAAAGGAGGCAATTTTGTACTTAGTAACTCTGTAAAGTGTTTGATTATGTTTTGTTCACGGAGTAATGCTATGTTATTTGGCGATCCATTGGGTTAAGGGCTTGTTTGGGATCAATTTAAGATAAAAAAAAAATCAAATTAATTATAATTTAAAATTTATTAATTTTAAAAATTTTTGTTAGAGATAAGCAAAATAACCTTGGACATCTGTAGGTCAAATATCACTTTGGTGCTACTATGATGAACTAATCAACGGCTCAGATCAACCCATCTGATCAGAACTTTCTTTGAGTGGGACCAGTATTGATGAGCCTCAATTTTTTTTTAAAGGATAAATTATATTTTCTTGAAATTTTTGAAATTATACTAATCTTTTATATTTTACTACAATATACAGATATTCTTTTTAATCAATTTTTTTTTTCTTTCAAATGATAAAACTATCACTTTCATGGTTTTTTTTTAAATTTTTTTAATTTTTTTAATTTTGACTACTTTTTTATTTTTTAAATAAATATTGATATAAATCTTAAATTTATTTTTATATAAAATAAAAATAAGTTATTTACTTTAAATTTATTTTTAAATATAATAATAAAAAATCTTTAAAAAAGTTAAAAAAATTTACCAAAATTAGAAAAATGTAAAAATGTAAAAAAAATAAATAAATAAAATAGACAGTTTCATCATTTTGAAGAAAGAAAATTGACTGAAATGGAGTATCTATATATTGTCAGATAGAATAGAGGAGATCGGTGCAATTTAATTTTTTTTTATTATATACAAGTGATGTGGGAGGAGAGAAATCCTCAATATTATGTATGTGTACAACAACTCAAATCAGATTCATGTGCATGAAAAAAATAAATCTTTTTACTTAGAACATGCCAACTTATCTACTCGTCTTGATGTCTTATATGGCTTTTAGCACATGTAGCTTGATTTAGGAGTGTCAATTTTGACACGACAATACGATTTAAATACGATACGAAATTAGTGGGTTTGAGTTAAATATAAATGAGTTTATGTCATAAATAGGTTGACACGTACAACACGATTAATAAACATGTTATTTTGTGTTTTAGTAATGTCAATTTGTTTAACACATTTAATTATAAAAAAATAATACGAATTAAGATAATTCGTCTCACGTCTAAAGTTTATTAAGATTTGAATTTTTTTTTTACTTGAAACAAAGATTTCTACTTTATTTTGTCTCATATTCAAAGTTTATCAAGTTTGAAGATTATGTAACCATAAAAAAAAAGACATAACTTTTTTTTATTTAAAAAGTGAAAAATTAAAATAAATGAATTAATTGTGTTGACACGAGTAGTCTTTTTAATAAATAAGTCGTGTTTAAATTTTAAAATTTTCGCGATTAATTAATAATTTCAAATTAAAATTGTTATATATTTTTAAATATATATGTATTGACATGATTTGAATGAGACATGACAACATGAATTGACACCTACCCTGATCTTAATTAAGAAGAAAAAAAAAACAGATTGCAAGATCAACCATTTTCCTTGGCCTAAGTGAATGGAGCTAGAAACCTACAAGAAAACACAAATTTGGTAGCTCTTGATAGAAAATGCTAATTCAACATAGGCAAGCCAAGTGTACGGCCATAAGGAACTAGAAACAATCAATCATATCCATCACAATTGTGATTGGACCCCACTTTGGTTTGATTTTCAAGTGCAACGAGTCTGGATTAATGAATATTTTTTCAACAAATGAATCTATCATTTCAATGTCATTATCACACAATGAGGTGCTTGATGAAGAGTCACATGCTACATAGCTCACCACCAAGATATAACCTTCATGGTGGGACAAGGTGGGTGGTGGTTTGTTAGTCTCTAGACTCGTATCAGTTAGCTCCTTCAAAGGTAGTTGAGATGGAGTTGTCCAGACTCTAAACCTTACATGTAATGTTTTGCAGAAGTCGATCCACATTTAGATCTTTGTTTGCATCCCATGTCTGTTTGTGTGTGACAGTGTATGTGTCAATATATACATATATATATATATATAGGTGTATTTCCTTTTCTAAGATAACTGGGATTTCTTTCAAATCACTTCTGAAGATTTGAAAGTGAGAGTATATAAGACATGTTGGGCCCAAACGTACAAAGACTTCACTCTAAAGAGAAACATAAACCAAGAAAGAGTTTATGCTACAAGGGAAAACATGCAATGGTGGATGTAAGGGGGGGTGTGTTCTCAATTTTTTGAGAATTTAATTATTTTATCATTATTTTCTGTAGAAATATTTTAAAAGTAACGAGTAGTAGTCTTTTCAAAATTTTTAATATTTTTATAAGAGGCACTCTAAAATTTTATTTTTGTCCTCTCTAAATGCACGGTCTAGAGTCGCCACACGTAAGTATGTATTTAATTTTCTTGAATTCGAAAAAAATATATTTAAGATGAGTTTGATATGAAAATCTTATATCAGATGTATCACATCATAATTGGATATACAATTAATATAAAAATGTCACATCATTTAATAAATCAGTAAAATAAATTTTTTAATCTAAAAATTTAATTATAATAAAAGATTCAAAAGAACAAAAAAACTTACTACAAAAAAGTTTATCTATAAACTTCTATCTTAATACCGTTTAAAAATATTATTGATTAAACTAAAATAATGTTCAAGATATGTTTTAAAAAATAATATATATATATATATATATATATTGTCAAATTTGTTACTCATATACGTGTCACAATCTTATTATGTTACACATCCATTACACGTGTATTTTTTAATTTTGTTTAATTTGTCCATATTATTTTAGATATGCATTTTTATTCAATAAAATGTTTTAATTGTTAGATAGTATAATTTTTTTTTTAATTTCAATCATTTTATCTCTAATTTTTAAATTATTTAATAATTAAAAACTAAATCATATAAATTACATCATACACTAACATTATTAGTCAAAATAAGCAAATATTTAAAATTTTCTCCCATTCCACCTCAATTTCCCGCGACGATTGTATAAAAAAAAATAAAAATACAGATACCAAAGCGGTAAACCTCATTTCCTTCCCCCGGCCAAACGCGTCCCCATCTCGCAATTGGACTCCAAGTCCACTGCATGTCGCGTGAATTTGAATATCATTTCAAATTCTTCATTTCGTCCTTTCCCCGTAACCAGGACAAGGTTAAATTCAATCCAAATCCAAATTCACCTTCATTTCATTTCCATTTTCATTTGAATTTCATTTGAATTTCAATTTCGAGACGTTACTGTCTGTCTCTGTGTTCACACTTTTCTCTCTCGCACTCGTTCGCTCTCCATATTTCTTTACTCTTTCTTTCTCCTTCGTTGCACCTGTTGGGGCTAAGTTATCAAATCTATTATCTGTCGTTTTCGAGTATCTTAGAAAATGGAGATGGAATCTATTTGCTTCCGATATTCGTCGCGATCTTGTCTTAGACATACTCTCTCCACTGATCGATGATACAGATCTATGAAATCTCCCTCTAGGATTTGGGTTTTACATCTTTTTAATCATCGGTGAGTTTGTAGAGTCAGACGATTCTATTATGTTCTAGACATTCCGTTGATTTGTTTGATTGAAATCATGTTTATATGGGATGTTCACCACTCTTCGGCTGTGATTTGAGTTCATCTTTGTTGTAAGGCGAGAAGATTTAAGATAAATTTCTAGAAATTTGTAGTGATTGTTTTGATGCGCTTTTCTCTACACAGTCTGTGTTAATACTAGATTTTCGGAATTCCTTTATAAATATATGAGCAAATTTGTGCTTGATTTTTATTTATTTGTGTGTTTCTGTGGATGACTTTGTATTCAAAGATGGGATTTTTGAGGTTAGACTCTGAATGGATGTGTTAAATCGTTGCAAAAATAAACTTGTTTAGAAAATATATATCGCTGTGCGATATATGTATTAATATGATCCATTGATCTAGTTGGATATATTGTAACGGGTTTTGTTTTTACTCACCGTAGATTTGGCTGCAGAGAAAAAGGTTGGAAAATAAAGAAAATAAGTTTGAATAGAATGTTATATGTTTTTTTTTTTTTTTTTGTTTTCCAAAAAATGAAGATCTCACTTCCAACTGAGACAGATTGCCCTTTGGAAAAAGGAAATTTTTGGGATTGATAAATTGTTTTCTTTTTCGTTACTTTTCTTTAGAATCCAATCAGAACATATATTGTTATGTGTAAGATAGCTATATGTAGTATTCTATATATATATATATATATTCATGTATGTAATATGGTCATATATATATATATAAATTTCGAGTATTTGATTAAGGCCATGGATTTTTAATTCAATTTTCCCAGACAAATGCTGTTTGGATCTTATTTCCTGGACTCATGTTGTTTAAGGTCTTTGTTGGATGACCTTTTAAGTTAAAAATAACTCATTGTTGTATAGGCCAATTTGGTTTCAACTTGCCTATAGATGCGTATGACGCCTCTTGCATAAATTTTTGTTTAAGATGCATCTCTTCCGGACCCTTATTACTTGGGAACATGAAGTTAAAAACGGCACGATATTTGATTTGAAAGGACATGGGTTGAGTCAAAAGCTCTACATTTCTTAGAGTGATATCTAGACTTTTTGTATCGTTGCTCCTTAAGGGGACTTGAACGCTCAACCTTTCATATGGAGAGATGGAGGAGATACCAACCAAGATAGAGCTTGTTGGTTACCTGTTCTAAACTTGATATTTTTGGATTTAATTTTCTTACATGTTGTATAAAAGCCTCATTCAATAAGTTAGTTTCTTTGGCCAGTCTGTTCTGTTTTGCAATTTTAGGTGTTTCTTTTGTAATCTTGAATCAAGTTGTTTTCTTTTGTAACACCCCTGTACTTATTATGTTGTTATCTGAGAAGCGTGGGTCTGAACATTTGATTACGGGAATCTAGTTTTGGATGGGGTTGTGTATTTTGGGTATGTATTCCAATCTAATTGAAGCATGTGCCCTGGTTGAGTTGCAGGCTTGCAGCTGACTGAAGCACGTGCAGTGGTCCAGAGCGATCAAAATTGAAATTGTGTTCTTCCTATCTACTGTAGATACAAACCTAACACAAAAGACATGTCTCAACTAACTGTTGAGACTGAAGATTCTTTTCCCAGTCTACTTGAACTTGCTGCTAACAATGACTTTGAGGCTCTCAAGCAATTGGTTGAGCGTGATGCCTCTGCAATTGATGAGGTTGGACTCTGGTATGGCCGAAAGAAAGGCTCGAAACAGATAGTCCTTGAGCACAGAACACCATTAATGGTTGCTGCTACCTATGGCAGTGTAGATGTTTTGAAATTGATACTCTCCCAGCTTGAAGTTGATGTAAATTTTTCTTGTGGCCCTGATAAGTGCACTGCCCTCCACTGTGCGGCATCTGGTGGATCTTTTAATTCTGTTGATGTTGTGAAGCTGCTTTTATCAGCGGGTGCTGATCTGAATGCCATCGATGCCTATGGTCACCGTCCTGTTGATGTGATTGTTGTCCCTCCAAAGCTTCCAGATATGAAAGCTTGTCTTGAAGAACTGCTTATGAACAATGTTTCTGATGATGTTGTTGGCAAGCACAATCTACGGGTATCAATCACCAATTCAAATTCTCACTCACTCTCTTCATCCCCGGAAAATAGGTCTCCTTGTTCTCCTTCAGATTCTGTATTTTCTCCAATGACATTGAAGCACAACGATGTTCTTGCTAATTCTGTATCGGAAAAGAAAGAATATCCAATTGATCCATCACTGCCTGATATCAAGAACAGCATCTATTCAACTGATGAGTTCCGGATGTTTTCTTTTAAGGTCAGGCCTTGTTCGAGGGCTTACTCCCATGATTGGACTGAGTGCCCCTTTGTTCATCCAGGAGAAAATGCTCGCAGACGAGACCCACGGAAATACCATTACAGTTGTGTGCCTTGCCCTGAATTTCGAAAGGGTGCTTGTAGGCGAGGGGATATGTGTGAATATGCTCATGGAGTGTTTGAGTGCTGGCTACATCCTGCTCAATACCGGACCCGGCTCTGCAAGGATGGCATAAGCTGTGCGAGACGGGTTTGCTTTTTTGCACACATGGTTGAGGAGCTCCGGCCCTTGTATGTTTCTACTGGGTGTGCCGCTCCATCTCCTCGATCAACTGCCTCGATTGCTAGTGCTATGGACATGGCTGCAGCCTTGAGCCTTTTGCCTAGTTCTCCTTCATCGGCATCTTTGATGTCTCCTTCTGCCTTCAATCAACCCATGTCTCCATCAGCAAATGGCATTTCACACCCATCTGCGGCTTGGCCCCAATCAAATATTCCAACACTAAATCTCCCTGGAAGCAACCTTCAATCGAGTCGCCTGAGATCTTCCCTTACAGCCCGAGACATTCCACCCGAGAATTTCAGTATGTTGCTGGATTTTGATACCCGGCAACAGTTTCTAAATGACTTGACCTCTTTCTCCCAGTCTCATCCTAATTCCGCATCTTTGAACCGTTCTGGTCGGTCCAAAACACTAACTCCTTCGAACCTTGAAGAGCTATTTTCTGCTGAGATCACTTCTTCTCATCGATATTCTGATCAGGCAGCGGCTTGTTTTTCTCCATCACACAAATCAGCGGTTCTCAATCAGTTCCAGCAGCAGCAGCAGCAGCAGAACATGCTATCTTCTATCAATACCAATATATTCTCTCCCAAAAATGTTGAGCATCCTTTTCTGCAGGCTTCCTTTGGTGTCTTGTCTCCTGGAAGAATGTCACCAAGAGGAATGGAGCCAATCTCCCCAATGAGCTCTCGACTCTCTACCTTTGCACAGGGTGAGAAACAGCATCAACAGGTGCGAAGTCTCAGCTCTCGGGATCTTGGGTCCAACAAGTCTCCTGCAAACTCATGGTCAAATTGGGGATCGTCATCATTTGAGCTAGGCAACAAAGCTGTGGAGCCTGACCTGTCCTGGGTCCAATCTATAGTCAAGGAATCACCACCTGAGATGAAAGATAAGTTTGCAGTTCCAATTTCTGGTGCTGTGTCATCCGGTGAGGGTTTGAAATCCAATTCTCAAATTGAATTGATTGATAATTCAGTTTTAGGAGCTTGGCTGGAGCAGATGCAACTTGTAAGCTCATAGCATGGTAAATTTATTTCATTTTCACTTGTTGAGATATAAGCGGAACTTAGGAAGTACAGAACACATAAATGGTGAAATCGCGAAGAGATTGAAGGAGGTTTAAGGAGGAAGGCTAAAAATAATCAGAATGATTATTCAATTTTAATCATTTGTTGTTATTTGTTTACAGCATAAGTCATAACATATTAATGAAACTAAGTCTAGGTTAGGTATTGTTTCAATATTACAGAATTCTAGGATAATTTTTTTAATACTTTTACAATTGCTACAATCAAACTTAAGAGATCTGAATATGTCAGTGCTGCAAGTTTTTTCATCAATATATTTCCGTTTGCTAAATCAGCTACTATAATCGAAAAGAAAGGGTTGTTGGTTTAACTCTATAATAAGTAGGGTTGGGGTGCTATTGTTATTTCTATGATGTAAAACTGAATTGAAGTTACTATTATTTCAATACCTTTATTGCTTTCCCCCTTTTCCCTCTCAAGTTTTTATTTGGAGTTTAAAGAAGGTGGGGGTGTTGAAGTGTGGGTTGTTTATGCCTAACCATGCTGCCTGCAGGAAAGTGTTTAGGCCTTTATTGTAGTGAGGGATAGAGAATGGATCTTCATATCTGATTTGCTTTTTGTTTTTTGGTTTTTGTTTTTAGTACTAGTGTAATGGTTTGGTTTGAAGTAGACCTGACAACGGCCTGGTCTGGGCAGACCCTCTGAGATCCTATGGATCTGATCCCAAACTCTACCCGTTTGCAAAAGAAAAAAAAAAGCCAACAAATTATGTCATTCTTTCTGGACTTTTGTTTTTTTAAAATGCTAAAAAGGAAAAATTCTAAAGTAATATGCTTAAGCTCATTTATTTTCTTCCAAAACAAACTAAGAATAATGCAATACATTATTTGACCTTTCAAATTCATTCCTTCCCTATTTATGTCTCACGTCTTATGCTATATTTAATATCTCTTTTTTTCTTTGATTTGTATTTTTGGTTCTAGAGACCCAATGATCTATTTCTTGTCTTGAAGTGATTAAGATTTGAGAGGAATTTTAGTTAGATTTTTTATTTTACTTTTATTTTCTAAATGTCATTTTAAATTCTACAAATTTCACAATTTTTAAAATTTCATTTTAAAAATATTTTGGAAATGACAGGTAAAAAAATGTTATAATCATTTATATGAAAATTTTGAGATGTTAAGACACTTTTCTCGTGCATCATCGAGTTCTGGAATCTATGATTTTAGTTACACGAACAAATTATAAATTTACTATATAAAAGGTGCATTTCTAAAGTTGAGAAATTATGAGTTTGTCTAATGCACAAGTAGTTTTTAAGTTTTTCTTGAGACGAGAGGCTGGGTAAGAAGTCTTTTTTTTTTTTTTTTTTCTCCTCTTTAAGTTGTAAATTTTTTAAGTTATTGTAGGATACAAAAATTTTAATCATCAATCTATGGTATTAATAATTAGATTCATGAAATAATTTTATAAAGTAATTTTTAAAATATTTTCATAACATAAGATGATATTAAAAAGTTAAAAGACGACAATTTTATTGAAATTCTTTAACTTTTATGTATGTATCTATATATATATATATAATAGCTTTATAGGGAGGTTAAATTTTCTAGTTTCAATGTTGTATTAGAGAGAGGAGTGTGTGTGTTTGTTAATGATTTAACAAATTGGATCTATAATAAGCCTTATCGGATGAATCTATATCTAACTTATTTAATTAATTATTAACGAGTCTGAATCCAGTTTGTCCATTTACAAATTGAGTTTGAAGCATCATTGTCGTCATCAACATCCAAGATTGCTGTGCGCTGTTGTATAGTACGATGTGATGTATGGCACAGCTGGTAGCAGTACTGTGAGCCCCTTCAGTAATTTAAGAAGGGTTCAAGGGTGATCTGGGCAAAAAGTTGCTCCAAGGCCACGTAGGGCCATTAGCTGGTGCAGGTGGGGGGAGAAAATGGTGAACAGCACTAGCAATTTTGGACTAATTGAAACCGTAACGGGATTAAAATTACCAATGCGGCTCGTGATTTTGTCCAACCCCAGGCCACCAAACGGCCTCTTAGAAACACAGTAGAGAATTATCTACCTTGCACAAGACCTTCTACCTAACTATGGATTGGGTTTTGTTTTATTTTTGTTTTTTCATTTGCATGGCATGGGTGCGTAAAAAACACCCGTCAGTTTTACGACAAGGACGAGTGGTCCGGTAGCATCCAATCAAGTTCGACATAACCCATTATGATCACTCTTATTCAGAAAATATCTATTTTCAAAACCACCATCTTCTGAGATACCAACAGAGAGAGAGAGAGAGAGAGAGAGCTCAGCTACAATACCCACTCAGCTTCTTGTCTTTAGGACAATACGTACAAAGGAAATATTTTACTAGGTCCAACCATAATAGAAAATGAGACCCAACATACAATTTCTAAACAACAAAAAGAAAAAGAAATTAGTAAAAATAGTGATACAACACTAGATTATTCCATATCCTATGGCAAAAATCAGCCCCTGAGAAATCGCCAGGGTCCCGTTCCAGTCCCCATCCTGCAAATGAAAGGTCATTTTGTCAGACATGTATGAATTTCTCACTTCAATTAAGCTTCAAATGATAAAAATCTGTGAAAAGTCCATGCTGATGGTCCAATATTATGTTCAAAAATCTTTCGACATTTTGCATCCATATCAATTTCTACTACTGGAGTTCACCAAGTATTTTATTATCCGTTTTTGTTTGACTTTTAGGAGTAGGCACTTGTCATTACCCCTGTTTTGGTCTTTGGCACCACTTAATTTCATGCCATTATTCTCCTAAGCCCAACCCTCAAAAATATTTGGAAACTCGGGCCCAGTCCAGCCCAACCTGGTATATACATATATATATATATATTATATATTTTTTAGCAAAATATACCAACAAATGATACTTCCAGTTTGGCTTAGTGAAACATATAATTACAGAATCATAATACATGGATGGTTATTCTTTATATTAACAATGAAAATCACCTCCAAATGCCAGCAAATGTGCGTAGACCCATATAAATCGTTAAAGCAAGCCATATTCCAACAAACCCATTGCTTTTAGAGAGAAGGAACAAGGACGCAATGCTCAACATGGCCACCAAAACCTGCTGATACAATAAGTATTTATTAAAAGGATTAATAAAGATAAAAAAGCAAAAATTGTGTTTCATTTCTCATGCGGACAAAGACTAGTATACTTGCCATGGAGTAGGCAGAATAAGCAAAATCAGATGCTCCAAAGTTCACACCATCGAAAACAAAGGCTAAGGAATTGATTGGCTGTGTAGCTGCAACAAACTAATGGCAGGATAAAAGAAAATTTCAGTTAAGTCATGAAATTCAAAGGAAAAAAACAAAAAAAATGTTGGTTTTTTTGCTTGAAGGTGGAAATACCGGGATGCCTATACTTATAAGGTGAAGAACATTTTTGTCCTTGGAAAATATTCCAGATCCAAATTGCAATCCAAGTCCAACAACTACAGTGAGTCCCAGCCCCAATACAAATCCCATCTGCAAAATAAAACTCTCCATGTATTTAGGCTTTATACTTCTAAAATGATGAATGAAATCCACCCCCACCCCCATCCCCACCCCCCAAAAAAGATATCTTGTTATTAGATGAATGAGATTATCTGCATATTATAAGATGAATGAAAACTGGATGGTCAATCTATTTGTGAAAATCTCTTAAAACAATCTAAGAAGCCACTTTCATCCAATCATAAATGAGAAAGGGATTTCTACTCCTATGATTAAAAAAATGGCATACCTGTAATACTCGGGATGCAGCAGTTTTTGCCTTCTCGTAGTCCTTCTCAGCAAATGCACAAGCAAGGATTGCCTAGAAGAGTGGTGGGAGAGAGAACAGATTACAATTTCATCAATTAATTTACATTGAAATGAAAAGGTCAGAATAGGAAATTTTCTTGTTAATTCAGTAGTTTTTCTTCCCCCCACTGCTAGTTTCTACTAATTGCTTAGTTACAAAAAAATGTCTTGAGGCAATAAGAATGCATAATACAGAGAAGTTGACTAAGACATTTTCAGAATGCCAGTACTTCCAAGGAGGATGATCTGGTAAAACGGCAAGTGTGACTGCATTGAAACAGTAGATATGCTATAGCTTAAAAGCCAGAGCCAATCTGGTTGGCAAATTTTAGGTTGAGAGAGTATTGACACACCATTCCTGAAGGAAGCAAACATCTTTTCATCTCTGTTGCAAACACTCCTTGTCAAAAGTGATTTTGTTTTGTTGTATTCTTGTTTATATCTGACTGATTTTGTGGTTTGGTCTTGGGTTTATAATTTCACACCTAATATAGTGTGTAACTTAAAAAAATACAATTCACTTATGGTAGGTGACTTTGTAGAAGATTCAAACCATATGGTGCAAGGAGGAGAAAGAGAGAGAGAGAGAGAGAGAGAGAGAGTCTTTTACCTGTCCGGCAACAGCCAAACCATCAGCAAGAAGTGAAGAGGTCATCCAGACCTGTAAGCAAATCTGAAATGCAGCCATAGACGTCGAACCCAGCCTTGCAGCCATTGATGCTGCCAAGGTTACACAGAATGTCACAGCTACTACCCTCACTAACAATAGAAAACCTGAAAGCAGGCACTAAAACGAAGTTAAACAGGAGTTAATGGGATGTGATGTGGTACAAATCATTAATCAGCAAGTAACTGAGAAGACAGAGTGAATAGGGGAAATTGGATCCATATAAAAATGAAATGTTCAAAGTTCAAACAAATAAAATTGGATACAATCATTATTTTAATTCGTAAGATCAAATTAGACTTATTAAACTAGATGTAGTAAACTGGTTGATGTTATGATGTTAACTCTTAGCATTAATTAGCTCAAAAGTAATTAAATTTCTTTTGATACAGAGCTAATTCAGGAGTTGTGATCAACAGAGTAAAAAAGAGGAACATCAAAAACAGTCCAATTGATGCACATATGGGAAGTATAAACTCAATAAGAAGTATGAATGAAGTAAGTCAAATGTGTATTATACCATGAATTTTTCTTGCAATAACAGATCATGGTCTCATAGAAATGGACAATTATCTGAGGAATGGGATAGCATCTTTGATGGTAGATCCACGGGAAAAGTTTGTTTCGAGAAAGGGCAGTTTCAGAATATCTGAAAGTCGTGGAGATCAGTGAATGCTTTGAAAGAATTGACTACCACTCGACTTGCAGAATTGAGAACTTGCACAAGAAGCCTTTGTTTGAGACTCACATGAGTACCTATCTAAATTAAGTGAAATGCTTACCAAAATAAAGAATTATGTGGGACAAATATAAAATTGGTTTCAAATCCACCCGAGTTCCATACCCGGGATCATACACATTCACCTACTTTCTCCATAGCAAAAGCTGCACATAGTTCCAGACCCTTGTGTGTTTTATACAATACATATTATTTGTTCATATGTAATTCAATAACTCAACTGATATCATTGATTGTAATTGATAAGGCTGCTCCATTACAACTTGGAGGTCATGAGTTTAAGTCGTGAGAACAACCTCTTCGTTCGCGGAGGTAAGGTTACATACATTAGACTTCCCCTAGACCTTGCAGCTGTGGGAGTCTCATGTACTGAGCTGCACTTTAATGTATATATATGTGTGTGTATCATTGATAATGAGTAATAATTTTGATTTCTAAACTAAAGGCCATCTAAGAAGCACAGATACGACACGACACGAATATTTTATTTTTTAAAAAAGTAGGACATGGATACATTGAGGACATGTTAAATATATATATTTTTATTTTTTATATGATTATATAATAAAATTTTAATATTATTTCAATCAAAATTAGTATAAAGATACACAAATCACGTAAATATTATTATTATATCAAAATAAAAAATTCATTAAATAAAAATTTAAGAATTTTATTTAATGATCATCCTTCATGATTCAAATTTCAAAACAAATTTGTTAACTACTATATATATATATATATATATATAATTGTCGATGTATAAAAAAAAATAGCGGAGAAAAAAATGAGAAAAAGAGAAAAAAAATTTCAAAAAAACAAAACCAAAAAAATAAAATAAAAAGTCAAAAAGTGTGCAAAACGTGTTCCAACGTGTCCGAAATTCAAAAAAATTATACTCATTTTTCACGTGTCTAGGACGTGTCTGTGCTTCATAGAAGGCCATAGACCATAATAATTTAAGTAACGATGGCTATAGACTTTTAAATGTTTCACTGAATTAAACTTTCGGGACTACAATCCTGAATATGAAAGAATATTTACTAGGTTTAGGGCTGTAATTAACAAAAAACAAAAAAAAACTTGTGAAAAAGCATGCATTATAACCTTACCATTTTTAAGAAACCGACTGAACTGCAAATCTTTTATACTTGGAGGTAAGAGGTCAACTTGTTTCATCACTTTACAAAAGAGGAGCAACAAAATTAAATATCTGTAAAGAACATTACTTGTGAGAGAGAGAGCCAAAGAAGATCCCCAGGAACATCAAAACATTTAAAATAATTAAACCAATTAACATAAATTGGTAAAAGAAATTTAAATATACACTAATAGGTGTTCGAATATAACTCACTGGGAAAGAACGTGAGCAATGGCTGCACCACTGACTCCTAAATGGCAAACAAAGATAAGAATTGGGTCCAAAATGATATTTGTTACATCTCCTGCAACTATATTAGACAAATGCAGATCAACTGGAGTTAGTTCAAATGTCTACAAATCTCATGTAAGATATCTGACATGGATCATTTCCTTTGATATGTGAAAGTTGCAAGCATAAATTAAGAATTCAAAATGATTTATTGAACAAGGATAAGTACATTGTTATCTTCATTACACATTTGGAATAGCTAGCATTCATGATGTTAAGTTTCCAATCAAAAAACTGAAAACATCTTATTTATTTTGAAACCAAGAGATCATTTGAAACACTTATAGTTTCTATGTTTCTATTGAATGTCCATTTCAGTTGAAACTTCTGAATGAGCTCAGACAAGTGCTTCACAATAAACAGACTTATATTTAATACTAAGATCAATGATGCTTGTGAATCTATGATTTACAAATTTTAAAAATTAAATCACAAAACAAGAGAGATTCAAGTTTACCGACAAGTCTATGGCAAATACTTTTAAATTGTATCACCTTGCTTTTAATTTATATATATTATGTTGCTAACTGATAAATTTGAAAGTCAATCCATAAACCTACATGTCTAGATCAGGTAGACTTCATTAATGAATCATCTAATTGGACTTATTCATTATGGATTCTAACCAACCTAATTGGTCTACATGTCTAGGTCTAAGCATCTTCCAGTGTGAATGGGTGTATAAAACACTAGAATAATTAATCCATCAATTAGTATGCTTATGTTTGCATCTAATAGGCTTTATAACATTTCCGAGCTATTCCATACAGGTCAAAATTTTTATACAATTTCTGATTATGTCTCAGAAGTATTTCCACTTTTATTTACTGAAAATGAATATATCTATATATATATATATATATATATATATATTTGATAATTGGACTTATGAATATCAACACTGGTTACTTAGATTCTCTATGAAAGGGAAGAGAAACTCATGACAGAACTAGATAAATGAAATTCGTTTACCAGTGGCATATAAAGGAGTTTTGGTGTCCTTGAATCCTCGAAAGACACCTTGAATGGCCAAAGAGAGGAGAACCGCAGGAGCACCAAGTGACCTTAAAGTCAGATACCTTTGTGCTGGGGTTAGCATAGGGGAACCCTATTCAATAGAGAAAAAAGGCTGCATTAGTTGTTCCTGTTTATAATGATAAACAACTATAGAAAGTGGCTAGTTGGTGATAGAATTTCTCCTTGTATGCATATGAACAAGAAGAATTACATTAAGCAATACTTTTGTTTTTGACCAGTTATATTAAACAATACTTTCATGATTATAGCCCTTCCAACAGCAGTAACAAAGTGAAATAAACAAAGAAAAGGAGGAATTTCAAAATTTAGACACAGCCATCATCACACTTTCGGTACTTTAATATGGTCAGAGTCATCGGGAATCATTGATGGTCAAGGAGGAATTAAGGCACAAAGTCTGGCGAAACAATATAATCATATTGGAGAAAATATATCTCACATGCTGAGACAGGTGAATCTGAATTCCTTTTCACTGTTTCCATTTGATATACTTCTATAACTTAATAATCGTTGTCTGATGGGCAGAACTATATCCTGTCAGTACTACCCAAAATTTTAAAAACTGGTAAGTTATCCTCCAATTACTACACTTAATTATCACAAAATATATTCAAGGAAATATCTAAGCTTGGCAACAACTATATGCAACAAAAACAGCCCAGAAAAAGTTATAATGAATATAGGCAACATGAGCAATAAATATAACAAATTCAAGAGGCTGCACACATAAAGATACTTACAGATTTCACACCCATGAAACCCAAGATCGGTTTTGCTAGAAATATAAGAAATATGGTTTGAAGGAAGCCGAGCACACCACCAATAACTAGTGCAGTCGATGCTGAAGGAATATGCTGTCTCTCATTTTTTAATTTGGCCTTATTTGAACTGCTACTGGTAACACTTGCAGACTTGCATGCAGTTGTTTTCAAATCTGATGAAGAAACCACCAAGCAACTCATTCATATTAATTATATTATCATTAGGGATGCTAATTTTCCTGAAGATTACAAAACTAGGCAAAGTTCACAAGGGTATAAACATAAATAGAACTTTCCGATACGTTTAGGGTGAAAGATACGATGTATTATATGCACCGCCGATATGACAATATCAAGATAAAATTGATCTTCCACCTTAGTACCTTGCCACATCAAAGAGAGAGAGAGCATACCTTCTTCTGGCATCAACTCTTTCATTTCACTGTTTGTGGCTGAACCCCTTTCCAAGTCCTCAAGCTTAACATCTTCTGGCATCAACTCTTTCAATTCATTGTTTTTGCCTGAGCCCTTCTCCAGATTCTCCCCTTTTGGCTCTTCACGACTTATTCTTCCAACAGTATCTTCCTCAGCAACAAAAGAAGTTGTAATACTAACAAGTGGAAATATTGTAACCTTTGAGGCTTGATTGAAAATAGCAATAGAAACTCCTACAGCGGCAAGCTCAACCGGACCTACAAGATAACAGAAATGATATTAAAGACCAAAATTTACTCATCAAACTATTGTTCAAAGAAATTATTGTAGGTCATGGGAACCAGTAGCCAGAAATGGGATATCAAGCTATGAGACCAAATATCGACAAGTTCTGAAAATGCTCAATAGGTAGTAGCATTTTTTGCTTGCACTTCGGCATATGGCCTAATTGTAAGTTGTAACAATGACACTCCTGGACAGGATACCCATGAGTTAGAACCTTGTAATACCCGGACACCGATGAGGGACCTGCACAATCTGTGCTTTGTTTTTCAAAGACTTTGGTGGAGAAACAAGTCACATTGTTGAGTCTGAATTTCCCCCTAAAATAGGCAATCTAGAGGATTACATATCGCTATAGATGATAGAATTGTGTCAGGTAAAAGTTAGCAAGAGGCTATGCAGGTGTGCCCCGTTCACAACATGCAGTCATCTCAAATATTCTTGAAGTAGAAGCCACTAAACTCACTCAGAGAAATGTAGAATATAAAGGCGGACCTAAACGGCCAATGAATGCTGTGTCAATTAGAGAAGCAATGGGGTCAGCAGCAAAAGCCAGAGCTGCAGGGAACGCAATCCTTAGTATCTCCAACCCAAGTGCGTCCATCTTGAAAACAAACCTAACAAAAATGCAAACTAGAATCAGCTCCTAAAAGCATACAAGTTTCTCTATTATGTTTCCTTTTCAACGACAAAAGTTGCATAAAGTGAAAAACAGAGGCCTTTCAATCATAATATATGAATCAAATGCTGCAGAAAAACAAATCAGTGAGAGCTAAGCTGAAAGGTATCAAATCTTAGCCTTTCTAAAGAGATGAATTTCATTATACTAAGCATTAGATTCAAGAAATGGAAAATTTTCTAAAGGAAGAAGCTTTCCTCAGAAAACCATCAGTGCCATGTCTGTCATATTATATATATATATATATATATATATATTTGTATATTTTGATAAGTAATAAGTCATCTCAATCATTATATCTCAATTAGTTTCTATCCAAGTAGCATTACTCCAGACCTGTGGATAATTTGCAAATGCAACATTGAAAAACTGTACCTAGCATCTTTGAAGAAAACGAAAAGCGGCATCTTCCACTTGCTCTTGGGCGGAATAAGATTACCATCCGCCGCCATAATTACTAAAGGCCAACCTTAAGGTTAATTTACGAACACCAGGAGAGAAGCAATTTTAATCCAGCTGATTCAACCAAACTTATGGTGCTACCCGAAAACTGCAGTTCTCACTGGCTAAGATCCATATCCTGCAGGTTGCATGATAATCTAGTCACATTTAATGGATTACAACAAAGAAAATACATATGCATGATGATTTTCAACAGCTTTAGAAAGAATCATACCAAGGGAAGTTTACGCATAACAACAGACCTCACATAAAGACAAAAGCAGAAAAAGAAATTGGGTTGTTTTTGGGGTCAAGTGGGACCTTCCTCCAAGAATGGCAGCTGAGTGTTGATACTGCAGAGGACAAGTATAGGATGTGGAGTAAAGAAAGGAGACAAAGGTAGGTGAGAAGAAACGGATGAACAATAAAGCAGAATAAGGGAGCTTAGGTCAGCGGGCACATCACATCGAACAACGGACCCTTGTTTTCCTCTGAGCTAGTGAGCTTAGAGGTGGATGCCCTTGTCCCTTGATCGGAGCCTATATTTATAGCCACTCCACGTGTACGGCTAGGGTTACCTAGGATTGCGCCCAACGTGACATGTCTAATTTCCATTAGTCCGGGTCCAACCGAAGGAGTGGTTCCTTTGATCGTACTCAGCCTTTATTATAATCCTTTCAAGACACATAAACCCTAGTTCCCGATGTCGGGATATGGCCTGATGTATCACAGTTTTCACTAAACCATAATCGTGGAGGCTAAACCAAAGCTGTTCAAACCGAGACTTAGTGTGCGTTTGCCTCGTCCAAAGTCACAACGTACCATGTAGGAGGATCATCGCAGCCGCTAAAGGTCACGGCTTACCCCCAGAGGGGACACCATGACGACTGACAAGCTGTGCAAGGGGTCACCGTGACCGTTGGGTCAACAACATGTCGCAAGCCTTCGTGCATACTGCGGCCGCCGGTCTTCACACTGATGTGTTAGGACCACCGCTCTGTCCCTGCCAAGGGTAGGCGCAGCAAGGACCCCATGATATCGTAATACCATGAGGTGCAATCGGTTGATTTCTGCGATATCGATAATACTGCACGAACATGTACTCGAGTTCCGCGATGTCAAGAGCAAGGACGGAGCCAAGAATTTATTTGAAGGGGGGAGGAATTTGTTCTTGATGTTCAATAATGAATTTAATATTAAAGAATTAAACCTTATTCTAGTTTCTTTTAATTTGCAGATTTTAATGATTGAAAGAAAAAATGACTGTTAATTTTTTTATGTTCTTATAATAATAAAGAAAATATAAGAAAAATTGGGTATCATTCAATAAAATTTTTTAAAAATATTTTTAATAAATAAAAAAATCACTTTTCATTTGATACTATAATTTAAAGTGGTTTTAATTTTAACTCAACCGTGCTCAATTAAAAGTTGCAACTGATGAGCTTGGTTCTAGGATTATAAAAAAAGGGAATAAATTATATTAATCTCTTCTGAAATTTCCTTCATACTTTATTTAACAATATGTAAATATTTTTTTTAGTCAATTTTTTAATCAAAATTGTCCCTTTAATTTATTTAATTTTTTGTAATTTTTGTTAAAGTTTTTTTTTTAATTTTATATAAAAATAAATTAATGGGAAATAACTTATTTTTATTTAATATAAAAAAAATTAAGGTTCTAATCAATATTTAATTGAAAAATGGAAAAAAAAATTGGTCAAAATAAAAATTTTAAAGAAAGAAACACTGAAAGAGACAATTTTATTATTTTGAAAAAAAATGACTAAAGAAAAGTGTTGTATATTGTCAAGTAAAGTAAGAGATGTTAGTATAATTTTAAAAATCTAAAAAAAAATTAATGTAATTAATAAAAATTCAAAAAAAAAAAACAAAATAAAAACCAATTCTCTATCAAACAACAACACAAACATGTGTTTGTGTGTGCTTTTCTTTGATTTTCTTCTCTTGCTTGTGTGTGCTTGGATCAATCTTGGTCGGACTACTAGATCAGTCAGTGTCATTGTGGTGCAGGCAGATTTAAACCATAGACTTAGGATAAAAATATAAAATTTAGAATTTAAGATAATTTTTTTTTTATATAAATATCAATTTTTTTGACATGTCGGTATATAGTGAAGTTATACAATAACAAACATGTTAGCATGTGTATATGCATTTATGTATGTATGCATGCATACTTACATGAGCATGTGGAGATAGGAACAAAACACTAAGCATGTACCAAAAATGCATGGAAATAAAGTAAAAGATATATCATTGAGAATAATATAAACTTATAAACATCAGAGCAAAAAAGCCATTAAAGGAGCTTATCAAGTGAAGGAAGGCTGACCTTCGAGAGTTCTAAGAGAGAGTGGCAGAGAGAAAGTTCTTCCCACCAACTTCTCCTTTGCTCCCATACCACCAAATCCCAACCAAGACATGCCTTTTATAGGTGAAAATCATTCAATGGTTTCTAGGTCTAATTGTTTCGATGATTAAACGATGAAGTTACGTATGTATGTTTAATATATTATTAGATATGTGACTTTAAATTTGATTTTTAAAACTATAATTTCAAGTCATTATCGAATAATTATTTTATAAGAACTTTTCTAATGCAGCACTCATTTGAAATGTTATATTCAAAATATAGTCGATAGTATAAAAATGCATACTTCAATGACATATTAAAAATACTCTCAAATTTTGACTTTTTTAAATATTTTTTTTTTAAAATAAATTCAAACTTTTAATAGATTACTATTTAAATGAATAATTTAAATATTTTTGCTTCAATGATTGAGACATTCAAAAGAGAAAAAAATACTGTCACTCTCTCATACTTATCGAAGCATAAAGAATATTTGAAAAGAAAAATTAAAAGGGAAGAGAGGCCCCAAAATTTCATCTCCTTGCCACAATTTTTTTAGCTAATAAAAAATTAAAGAAAAAGAGCTACCACTATGGTAGTTACACGTGCTGCAATTTAATCTGAATTGCATGAAAATCCATGCACTCACATGTAATTATAGTGGGATCCTCTAAAGTGGAATTCCACCAGCCATGTCACAACCACATCCTATATAGTATACTGATTTTGTCATTCTTTGTGCCCCAAACTTTTAATAATTGCTTTTAGCAGGTTTTGGTTACAACTTTTTGCAAATGTGGGCTAAGTAGGATTCCCAACATCCCATACCTGGTCCCAGCCCACGTGACCTTATTTTTTTTTTTTTATTGTTAAGCATTCATGTAAAAGAGAGAGAACTAGTTATACACCAGCGGTGTCACACTTCTGTATTTATTTATTTTTTAATTAATAAGATGTTAACATTTTAATTTTTTTTATAGATAATTTAATATAATGCATGAATTTATATATTACCCACATAAAATGTTTTCATGTGACAGAAAAGTAAATAGTTCTCTGTTGCAACTGAAACTAATATAATAAGATTAAGCTCGAGATCTCTCTCTCACCTACACACACAAAACACACACACTATATATATATATATACACATATATTGCACCTCAATGATATATGAAAATTACAAAATTTTTTTTTTTATGATATCTGTTATTATACTAAGCTTTTCTATTAGTATTGTCAGAAAATAAATATTAAAAATATATAAATTTAATATTTTATTCCTAAAGACTATTATTATGACCTTCTTATAATATTTGATAATTATAGAAATATCATTTTCGATCTCAAAAAAATAAGGAATGTAATATAAAAATGTATTTTATTTATGTAAAAACTTTGCTTAAAATTCCAACACCTTCAAATATAAAAAAAGAAAATTTATATCTTTTTAATATAATAAAAAAATGTCAATTTAATTTTAAAGAATAACTATAATTATCGAATAAATTAGTTGAATAAATCACAAAAGGTCACTATAACTATTTTCATATATATATATATATATATGTGTGTGTGTGTGTGTGTGTGAGAGAGAGAGTTAGAGTCATTCATTCTTAGTTCAGAACAAAAATATATTTACTGTCGGGAAGCAAAGAGTGGTTATGCAAATTAATGGAAGGCCGATTTGCATGTGTAGATAAGTTAATTAATTGCGGCGTAGTGCTTGTTCCTTTCCTCGTACTAGCCGCCTCTCCATTTCCTCATGATATATATATATATATATTTTTTTTAATTTGAAATTCAAGAGAATGGTTTCTGTGGGAATAATCAGACTTCCTATAACCTGTTTCTCTGCTGCCTTTCTTTTTCTGTCTAATAAAATAGAATGGTAATGAAAATTAGTGGAGGGCCTACATTATAGGTAACATTTCCACGTGTTGATAAATGATAAGATAAATTATACTGCATAGTGCTTGTTCCTATCATTCTCATCTTTTATTTAAAAATTATCATAATTTTTTTAATTTAAACAAAGAAACCAATTTTATTTATTAATTTTAAAAATACACTAGACACTTCAGAAGATTAAAAAAAAAAATTTAATTTAATGTACCGAACATTTCTCATTCAGAAAAAAAATTGAAAAACAAATTTTTGAGTAAGGATAGTGCTATACATTAATTAAGAATAATGTTGTACTTAACTATTTTTTATCTCATTATTTAACTTCTAAACACGAGGTACAGGGATCTATTATAATAAATATATATTGGTCTTTTTATCTTTAGTTTAAAATAATATGATGAAAAAATCTATTTTGTTTAGCATTTTTAATAACAAACTCAAAAATGAGTTTTAATTTTGTAATTATTTGCAATATATGAGAATTATTAAGATAAATTCGGGATTCGTTTGTGTATGATGAAATAACAGGATAAATGCGTACAACTGAAAATTTTGGTTCATGCTAGCAATCTTGTGGCTGAGCTTAGGAATGTTAATGGGGGCGAGAACTCTTTTTCTAATTTTGTCTCGTGAAGTTTTTTTTTTTTTTAAACTCATTTAAATCTTGTAATCGGCAGAATTAGGTTCTTATTGAGATTTTCATTTATTTTAAAACTTTCACCTATTTATTTATTTTATTAAATTAATTATAATTAACATATTTCAAATAAAAGAATAAATGTGTTAAAATAAGTAATATAAATATTAATAAAAAATTAATTGGACATTTTTTCTTCAAACATACAACTCTATAACTTTGTATAAATTTTTAATAGATAACTAAAAAATATCATTATAAATATTAATTATGTAACACAAAACTATTTTATTATTTTTATTTTATATAACATATAAGAATGGAGCAAGACGGAGTGTTTTCTCCTCAAACTCATCACAAACTCTAACAGTGAAAATAGATTACTCCAAACCCATCCTAATAAGAATGAAGTTGGTGGATTCCCAATAAGACTAGTAAATTGCCATATCCATATAACTAACCTCATGATGCATCATGAAAACGTAAAAGAAATTGAAGCTTGTCGAATTTTTTGAAAATCAATTAACATAGAAATTATTCATTCAATAAGAGGAAAAAAATTTTAAATTTGAAACTAATAAATCAATCTCGAGAATTCAAAAGCCACTTCTTCTACATCAATCCATTTACCAGTATCGCGTGATCAAGAATCCAAAAAATCCAAAATCACTTGTTCTACGTCAAGACATTTACCAGCATGTCTGCATCACTCTAAACAAAATGTTTATTTGTACTCTTTTATGATTGAAAACTTTCATTCATGCTAGCAATCTTTTAGCTCAGCCCAGTCTGCATCACGATATTCCAAATGTTCATACGTGGGTAGTGCTTTATATATAACCCAACACGTTATATATAACCCAAAACTTTAATTCCCATTCATGAAGTGCGAGAAAATTTATAGAAGATAAGGATCATGGAAATGTCGACATTTTAGTAGCATGATACAACGAGTGCTTGCTCTGTGAAATAATATACTAATAAAATAATGATTGTTTGTGTGTGTGTGTGTGACACAGAGAGAGAGAGAGAGAGAGAGAGAGAGAGAGAGAGAGAGAGAGAGAGAGAGACGCGCCGTAGTTGTGAAGAGTTGCTCCAAGCACCAAGGTTGTCTGGTCCGCTAATATTGCCCTCTCCATGTTACGCAGAGAACTATTACTTTAATTACCATTTTCATGCAACATGCACATAGAATTATGCCCACAGATTATATATATATATATATATATATATATATATATATATATTATCATTCCATTCACTAGTTGACAAATTGAAGTGCAACACACGCACACGCACACACACATATATTTATATTTATCACTAACACATCCATCTCCATCCTTAATTTCATACGCAGAGAACTATTACTTTAATTGCCATTTTCATGCAACATGCATATAGAATTATGCCCACAGATTATATATATATATATATATATATATATATATATTATATATATATTTATCATTGCATTCACTAGTTGACAAATTGAAATGCAACACACACACATATATTTATATTTATCACTAGCACATCCATCCCCATCCTTAATTTCATTCAAAATTAAAGGTGTTCAATATCTTAATAAATCACTTTTAGTACATCATTATCTTTCAATTTGGTAACTATTGACAAAAGTTTCAAGCTTCATAATTATGGATGCTTCTATTACTTAAAGTTGCAAACAAGCTCAATGGTTATGAAGCAACACTCTGTGTAATTTTCTCCTTCTTCTCACTCTATCACACAAGATAATTAAACAATCAAGATTAAGTTGTTATCTTACAGCTGCTATTATATGACTGGGTTCTATGTTTCTTATCATATGCACCATTGAGAACAATTAAACACTCAGCTTGGTGCTGGAATTTAGGGTTGATAAGGCCCCAAACTACCCGGTAACTTGATTTCAAGCTCACATGAATCACCAGCGGCAATCCCTCTCCTGACTCCAGCATGTCCTGCATCGTTCTCCCCGCACCATACATTGGCTTGTTCTTCGTTCCCACGTATAACTGGAACGATGTTGAACCATCACTGAATGCATATAATTTTGGACCCTACAAGGTTATAAGTAATCAAAAAGATCAACAGATTATATATATTGAACAAAATTTTAATCAAATCAAACATAAGTAAATGTATGTAAGTGGGAAAATTTAGCACTAATTTTATCCCCTTCATTCAGTTTATCATTATTATTATTCAAAGCTCAACGCATGAGGTTACACGGTTTGAAAAGAGTTAGACATACATTCAAATCCCATTGCATCAGAACCCGCCCTTAATAATCTAGATATCAAAAATAGTAATACCAACTCAAGAAGGACAATTTTTCACAGCACACTGATGCATAGTGTGAGAAGCCAGTAAAGCAAATGGATGAGTGCATATAGAGTTTATATTTAATATAGAATGTATATTTTTTAATGTGGGTGTATGTATAGAGTGTATTAGTGCATATAGAAGTGACTTTAATACAAATTAAATAAGCTTACATATGAAATGGCCAATGGAAGATGGCCGAGGGACAATTCCAAGACTGGAGGATGAATATGAAGGCCAAAGAGCTTAGACTTGTTGTCTATGAGTAGATCCATGGAACAATTGCAGGTAAGGATCTTAGTTGTAACACCAGATGCGTCCACTCCCTCCCCCAGTCCGAATTGACGGATTCCTGCCATCTGCACCCAATTTTAACCTTGAATTATGGAGGAAGCAGGCAGAAAAAACAATGTAGATTAACATAAGTTTCACTAGGAAAATTTCTAAATAAAAACAAAAAAATCTAAAGAGGAAAAATATTGCAGCTTCCCATAGATTTATTTCTACTGCCCAAAACTCATTTTCTGTGTTTGGCATTATCGAATTGGGTCTCAAAATTGGAATCAAATTAATTCAAAATTTAAACTAATTTTTCCAATTCCAAATCAATTTCAATTTTAAGCCCCAATTCATGTCAAATATGTGATTTAACATTCTTTTTAGGAGGATAATGATTGTAGCTTGACATAGATTTCTTTTTTCTGTTTTTTTAAGTTTAAACAATTGCTAGGTTGACAATATTAGTATCCCTGCTAACCCTCCCTTTTTATACTCTCGGGTAGTTAAATCCTACTTTTTTTCTCTAAGAACAATGTGGTATTGTCACTAGACCGCTGTTGCTACCGTCCAAAACTTTAATATATTTTTTTTGATAGAAGACTTCAGTTGAATCCTAAAATCAGCTTGATGGTACTCCTTAGTTACCATGCATTAGCCAATGGTGGACCTAAATATACTGGTACCCCTCAAAATTCTGAAAATTAATTTCTTTTTTATAAAGTTTTTTAAAGAAATTAAGATTTTCTCTCTCAAATTTTTTATATTTTTTATACAAAAATTCTTTTAAATTTTTTACTTATTTAAATCAATGATTTAGATGGGACACTACCACTAGCTACGCTACAGCGCCATCTTGCAAAGCTCTTAAACCTTTTTTTGGATAGTATATGATTACTTTTGTAAAGACAGAAGGTACAGATCTTTCAAGATTCTACTATAGTTTTGCTTTTAGCTGTTGCTACAGTGAAAATTTATTAAATGGGATAAGTTATAGTTATATGTATAATATAATATAATATTATATAGATATAACTCTCAATTTTATCATTAAAATTATAATTTTTTAAATAATTATTTATTATAAATAATTTCAATGAGCGAGTACAAATGAAATGACACCACCATTTCGATTATCATTACCATTTATGTGCCGTGACACAATAATTGGCCACAAGTTGGCAATTGCGACCCTTGCAAAGTAATGATTTGTTGAAAAGGAGAGGCAGCTTCTTCTTCTTCTTCTTCGTCCGTTACAAATTAATGATGGGGACGACAAGATGATATATACATATATTTACTACATCGGCAATAACATGATGATGACAAGGACATGAAGATGATGATTATGATTTCCACTAAACTATGTGCTCAATATGTCTCGTGTTTTTCACATGAGGTATGTTTCTGTCAATGTAACAATAAGACATACATTTATAATTTTATTAAATCATCAGTACAAATATCACATTATTTATTGAGATTTCAAATGACGAGCATCACGACCAATACTAGCATTTTTTTTATATATATATAATATGATAAGAATAATTTGCTTCAAGGTAAAATATGTTAAGAAAATAGAAGGAAGATATATATATATATATATATATATATGTGTGTGTGTGTGTGTGTATAATGGAAGATACGGCTCTAAAAAGGATTGAATGATGAATATGGATTTCTTGTATTTCTAAAAGTCAATATTAACTATAGCCTCATATTTCCAATTCAGTAATTCTAAGCAGAAGGAAGACAATCACTTGTATAAGCAGTGGCTAATCTAGGCTTAGAGACTTAAAAGAGGAAAAAATATAAAATGTAAAATTTTAGGGCGATTAAATTTTCTTGGGAGGGATAATTTCTATTTCATTTTAAAAATTTTATGTCCAGTAAGAATAAAAAATCACATTTTTCAAATTTTGGAGGGCGATTGGCACACTCTTAGCTCTCACGTGATTCCGCCACTATATATGAGTTTTTTATATTTACTAAGAAGGATTTGTGTGCATAAATAGATGTGCTTCAATGTAATTGCATTGCATCATTATTATCATCATCGTCACAATAATAATAGGAAACAATTACCTACCCAAAATAAACAATCTTAGTCCATTTCTAAATGTTAATTAGCAAAGCTCATGATCGAGGACTGAGGTTCTATTCGAATGGTGTAAGTGCCTATTTCATATCTAGTTAGCATGGATTTGATTTTTGGCAATAACATACACACTAATATAGACTAGGTTCTCCCTCTCCTCTGTTGTTGTGTCAAAAAAAAGAGAAAGAAGCAAAGCTCATGATTGATACAAGACTAGGGATGCAACTTGTGCAAGTTGAGCTCAGATTGAGTCATATGAAAACTCAACCCAAGCTTTCAAATAGTCAACTTGAGTCCAACCCGAGCTTGGCCTTGAACTCGAATAACCAACCTGAGTTCGACCCGAATTAAAATTTATTAGTATTGAGTTATATACTAAAAGTTTTAATAATTTCTCTGTCTAAAAGAAATAAAAAATTGTTAAAATAATTCATTTAACATAATTTAATTTTTTTAAAAAATAAAAGTCAACAAGTTTTTGAAATTATAAAAATGTAAATAATAATTCTTGGAATGAATTCTTATTAATTTAATTGTAGATAACTAAAGTATAAAAAATATAATATATAAAATATTGAATTCGGATTCGGGTTTGGCTCGAATTTTCAAAATCTAAACCTAAGCCTAACCCTACCTTAGATCGAGCTTGAGATCTTTTGCCCAAGCCCAATCTCAACCCAAAGTATAAAAAATGAAACTCAAGCCCTAAAAATTTCAATCCGGGCTAGGATTGAGTTCGGGTTAGCCTGCCCAAGTTGCACCCCTGTTTAGGACCATTTCAAGTTCTAATTCTCTTCTTCATAATTAAGGTCGAGCTTGACACAACAATAATGTTGTTTTATTGTAACCTGGAGGTGGTCACAGACTCGAGTTGAGGAAACAATCTCTTTACTTACTGAAGTAAGATTGCATATATTTAATTCTTTCTAGACTTGCAATAACAGAGTTTCGTACACTAAATTTGTCATTATTCTTTTTTTTTATTCCTTAAAAGCTATCTATCCACTGATCCCAAAGTTTTGGGTGGATCGGTCATGCCTATTTTGGGCATGTCTAGGAAAGGATCAGTAAGGCCCAAAGAAGTTCGGGCTAGTTTCTGGCCTAGCTAGATACCTGGCTCAATAACCATCTGTTGGCTGGCCTCAAATACAAGGTGATAAGATCCCAATCGATAGGACTGTCAATGGATCAAATCCAATGCAACTCTTGTCAAATTGGAATTCGGATATGGTCATCGGTATCAAGACCCGAGTTCAAATCCAACTATAATGGATTGTAAGTTTTGAATATACTTACAAACAAAATTCAATTTATTCTAAATGTTTGCGTACACGATATAGGACTCAAATTTTAGTCTACTGTGTGAAAAAAATAGTTTTAATCATCTCAACTCGATTAATTCTAATCAAATTAATTGTATCATATTAATATCAAAATTGAATCTTCATCTAATTGTTGCAATTAATAAGCACTATAAAAAAGTTTATTTTGCAAGCTTAAAGTCGAGTCTGAATTGAGCTTGGCCAGCTTGTAAAGGCCTCAACTCCATTTGGCTTGCCACTTTAATTCTTGAGGGATGTTTTGTCAATCATAAAGTTCAAAACTTTGTAATAGACCAAAGCATTCTTCTTAATACTTTTATGAAAAAATAACTTTTCTTCTCAGTCTATGTATGTGAAAAACATGAAAAAGGCTCCTTGTGCATCTACATTAAAAAAGAAGTGTGCAAATACGCGAAGTGTGACTTTACAAATATGCTATGCTATACCCATGCATAGGTGTACTATTGAATGAAAAATGATCTTCAATCTAATTCAATTCGCCAAAATGATAAGATGGCTAGACACGTGAAAGAATTTGTCATTACATGATATAGGATTGTGTCTAATCAGCCTATCAATTCGACCTAGATATTCAGATTGAATAGCGCTACTCACCTTGAATTGGAGGAATCCATTTTTCATCCTCTTCATCTAGCTCAATTACTGATTTGAGATTCGACCAAAAGAGAGAGAGAGAGAGAGAGAGAGAGAGAGAGAGAGAGAAAGGAGGTAGTATGTACCTTAATGGACATCTTAGGTGGTGGGGGCTTTGTAGCTATATAGAAAACAAGCAATGCAATTCCCAAGCTCACCATCAGCCTCCAACTTATCTGCAGAGATATCCACCAGCATGAAGAAGAAGTACGGAAAGAGAAATATCTCCACCACCCACCTTTTCTTCCAAAATAGTCCTCATCCTCATCATCATCATCCTCATCATCTCCTTCAACCCCATCATGATCAATGCTGATCATACGGTTCTCCCCATTCTCAGTCCCTGTTCCATGACTCTGAAGATCAAACGCGATCTTCTTCTCAGCAGCTGGCAAAAACGAATTGTTGGATCCGCGAGAAGATGAGTAACGCGAGAGCGTGAATCGAGTAACTTCTTGCCCTGGGTTTGTGGAGTTGTTTATGAAGTTTTCGGATGATCGGAGCGGAGAGTGACATGCGGATTCTTCGTTGTTGTTTCGGATATCGGCGCTGTTGGCGCGAGAGACGGTTGATGGGCTTTGTACGAAGTAGAGTGCGTATGGGTAAGAGCGAAACAGAGCTTCTTCTTCTGCGTCCATTCTGTGGTTGGTCATGGAGAGTAAGAGTGAGAGATGATGGTCTGATCTGACACGGGAAAGGGCCTTTGGAGGGTTTTTTAAACTGCGAAAAAGAAGATCGACCAGCTAGGTTGGTGGCGATTAGCCGACAATAATGAGCCATTTTGGAGCCAATAGGTTCTAGTCACTGTTCCCCTGTTGCATTAGACAAAAGTTATTTAAACCTATTATTTGGATTTAAGTCTCTACTTTTGTTTTATTTTATTTTATTTTATAAAAATTGAGGGAGTGAATCTAACTCATGCTTAAGTGATGAGTAAGAAATAAACACTTATATCATTTGAATAAGACCTCAATCTTATGCCTCAATCCTAATGATTAAGAATTAATTCAAGAGTTGCATTAATCTAAATGTAATATGAGAAATAATATTGAGCGAATGCTGTGACAGGGAAGAAAACGTTTGCAATACAACTATTGTGGCACATGTGCTGATAAAAATAACGACATTGATTTTCACTCTATGCAATAAGTTGAAAATGCAAATCATTTAGTCTTATGAAAAAATATTTTCTATAAATTATATGTTATTTCATAGATCTGTCAATCTCGTTAGACTTTCAAACTGAATAAAATTATTTGGTCATCTCTGATAAAAAAAAAAAAATCAAGAAATTCAGGCTGAGCAAAGGTATTTATTTGGTGAGGGGTGGGGGAAAGTGGAGTAGTATTGGGTAATTTTCAATCTTGAGTTAGTTTAGAATCCTTGGGAGAAGAGTCTCCCTTAACCTTTAAAAAAAATACTTAAAAAAAGTTGCTAATATTGACATCTAAAAAAGGAACTTCATGGATTAAGGGTGTTAACTTAAAAGTTAAGTTTATGAAAAATGAATCATTACTTTTTTTTTTCTTTTTTGGAAATTGCTGGATAGCATTTGAACCCAATAACTACTCCAAGATGATAATATTGTAGGATCAAGAACAACAATGGCAAATTCAGGAGGTGGCAAAGGAAAGCCATGACCCTCCCAATTCTCAAAAATTTGAAAAAATCAATTCTACTTGATGCTGCACTTTTCGACTCGCAATAAGTGTTGGCTCCGCAACCTGTAGAACATTCAGAAAGATGATCAGAGGACCACCGGATTGGCTCCGACGGTAGCCGCTCCGATGCTTAAGTAAGTAAATGGAATTGAAAGACTATATTGAAAGCCAAAAGAATGAGCATAAAAATAAAGCGTACCTTTAGGGTTTAATTTATAGGTCGTGGCCTTCCTAAGTTGATTAGGATTCGATGCCATGAATATAAGGATTTGATCATCGGAGATTGCAGTTACCTTGTGGAGCAGTGAGTCGTAGATGGAGATAATCATAGATAGTAGTTTCCGTGTTGAAGACTGTTTCCTTATTTCCTGCTTGGCGTTCGTTAAGGAAGCCATAAGGTCGGAGCTATATGAAATGTTGAATAAATATTGCCCAGAACATAAGGTCTGGGAGATTTGTGTATGAGAATGCCTTGAAGGCTTCGCCTGCACTGTATGACCAAGATTATCAGCTCTGAATGATATATATATGAAGATGCCTTGAAGGCTAGTCACTGCTCTGTATGATCGAGATTATGAACTCCGCATGTACACGTGTTTCAAGGTGATTAGTGTGTCTGTTTGTGGTATATCACTACTATTGTTATTTTGTTGTTGTTATTATTATTTTTGAAATGAAGCTACTACACTAACTTTTCTTTTAAAGAAGTACTGACTCATGCAATTAACTCTTTAAATGCAATTCTCACCCGTGTAAATCTCCTTAATTGTAAGAAATATATACTACTTCTTCCTATTGGATTTGGATTTGAATTTTTATAATAAGTGTCAACCCAACATCATTAAAATGAATAGTAATACTATCATTATTTTTATATTTTATTAATAATTATTTATTGTTAACTTGACAGTCATGTATTGACTATAAAAAAGATTACAAAAAAAAAAAGAGAGATAAGAAGGCATGAACGGTGCTACGGAGGCTGGAGCCAAGCCATGTGATGCAGAAACTTGGGTCCGAGAATTACGGGAGAGCCGCTTGGCTTCGGTGCCTAGTGTCCCTATAGAATATTTTGCTTTACACCGAATTGTTATCTCCTTTTTATGGCTGATGGAATGATAGCAAAGTAAGCACGCTTTACCATTTCCTTTCCCTCTTTTAATTTTTGTTTAATCTATAATCAAATCCTAGTTAGTCAAAGAGAGAAACAGAAAAGTATGTATATATATATATAGTTATATATATAGTTGAAACTTGAAAGAGAGTATACTGTGCTTGGCAGACACTCATAACTCGTTACTCCATTGCTCCTTATAAGCCATGATATCAAATAGTCTCACTATTGTTTCACCCTTGATTTAGTCATATCCTTGATTCAATCTCTTGCAGAAATAGCAAAAATTTTGATCATGTGCCTGCCGAGTATAAGTTGATTTGATCAATGGGTTCAAACAATTTTTATCCATGAAAGTTCAATGAACATACATATTGTGAATCATTTTTTAATTATATATGCTGACCATAGATTTAGGTTGCAGACTGAAATTTCTTGATGATCTTTAAGCATAAGAAAAATGATACTTTGATTATCTTTAGAATATGAGAGAGAGAGAGAGAGAGAGTATTAATTAAAGAAAAATTTGAATGAGTTTTGCTTGCTTTAGAAGAGTTGATGGATTGAGAAGCAAGGGTGGGCATAGCTGGTGGTGATGATGGAAGGTAATAGTGAGAACATTGAGAAATAATCTAAATGGGGAGTAGCTTTCGCTTTTATACCAAGACAAACATAATGAATTGCACTTCTCCTTGTCATCATCATCACATATCCATATATTCCTTTAATCAGTTCCACAGTAGTACTATTATCTTTTATTGTTCTATCCTTTATATACGTCACATTAATTCCTATCCCGATCATGGGTAATGGGTCCATGGGTGATGCCACAATCACTGAACATGTGACTCACACAAATCTTTCTATAGAATTCAGCTAATTTAGGATTGTTCTATTTCATAGGTTTACTGGATTGAAGTTGACTACATGGCCAGCCACTTTGGGAGCATGGAACCAAAAATATTAAGTGGGTATTTGGGAAAATTATTTATTAGTATGATGCATTGCATTCGGGTAACAAGCGAATTTGTTAATAAAATTTACACATTTTATTGATTTATTAAATCTGGTGTAATGCATCGGCGCAGATGAATATCAACTCGGATATTTGGTATAACATTTTTAAACCTGTTATCAAGAAAAAAAAGTTGTAAAAACGTTGAAAATAAAATTCAAACTTCCCGAATTCGAATTTTTTCTATGCCAATCGTTGACAGTTAGAAATTAAAGAGTGAGTCTGATTGTCACAAAAACAATAACTTAATTTAATGCGTGTAAGTTATCACAAAATATTCTTAACTGATTCATAAAAAAAAAAAATTGTAAACTTGTTATCATATTTTGATATGACCAATGCTATTTGATTGGTTGTTGAGATCTAGAGACGTTAATTTTTGGAGAAAAGCAACCATCTCTTTTTTTTTTGGGCAAGTAAAAGCAACCATCTCACGCCACACATTTTTCGGCCTTTTGGGGAAAAAGCCTTGTGCAGCTTTTGCGTTTGAAAAAAGCTCTAATAAATTCATGTCCTACATGTTTCATATCTGCTTATAGAGGGAATGTGGTGGCTGCAATTCCAAGAATTTTATACCCCCGGCCCCAACCCCCTTTTTTTCAAATTTCCATTACTCGTTTAATTATTGTAATTTATTTTCGTAGTCATGCTGAGTTTGAAATTACGTATTTATAAACATTTTTAAAAAAAATGCTTATATCATAAACACATGTTATTCGAATTTATAGTCTCTTTCCCCTTTCTAACATATATTATTGGCTTTTTATTTATTTATTTTAATTTGTATCAGAATTGCATAGAATTAGAAGTTTGGTTCCAACAACAGCTCTGACTTAAGATATTCCAATTCAATTGTTATTATATCAGTTTACGAGGATCATTTTATTTTATTTTTGGTTATGAATTTTTTATTTTTTTTTATCAGTGTCATGAGAACTGAAAGTGAAGAAATAGAAAAATTAAAGATTCTGAATTGGGTGTCACAAAGACCACAATCAATACTCTCTTGAAATGGCTGAGACAATTCGTATCAAAGCATCTTCTTGGAGAATGGTTGAATAATACACTTACTGGGAGGCTTTTATGCATTGAAATTTGACAAGGATGCTTAAATTCTACTGGTCCTTGGCCCTTATTTGACAGAGCGTTTCAAAAGTTTCAAAATAGAAACTTTTTCTCCTTACCTAAACTAGCACTCCAATGTAGGGCTGTAAACGGATCAGATTTGGACCAGATTAGAACTGATCCAAATCCGATCCTTTTAATATAAAATTCAATCCAATCCATTTATCCAATGGATCATTCAAATGTTGATTCGTATCCGATCCGTTTAATAACCGGATCTCCGATTCGTTAATCCGGTTCGATTCGTTTAAAATTATAATATATATATATATATATATATATATAAACGGATCGGATTGGATTACGGATTATTATTTTTAAAACTATATCCGAACTTAGCGGATCGGATCTCAGATCAAATCGCGATCCGCTCCATTGACAACTCTACTCCAATGCATATGCATGTGTCATTTTTAAAATTTGGCTATATGTAAAGTTGTTGTTCCAAATAAGGTGTTACTTGACTTGCCAAAAAATATTAATGTCATTTTCAATGTCACATTTGACATCAAAGAGTAGCTACTGCCATTTCATACCATATCATAGAATATAATTGTAGTCCATTTTTTTCGTTAGGGTATGTCAAATGGTTGCTACAATGAGGTGGGTCCATGGTATTGTTATTGCTACAACTTTAATTTTTCTACTTTTACAAATACACACAGACAGAATTTCCACTGTTACTAGTTTTCAAGTGTCTAGTGCAAACATTTGAATAGTTGTTGGAAGTGATGAGTGTGGAAGAGAAAATAATTATTGAGTTAAAAAAAATGGCATTTTAATATTAAAACAAAGTTTGTCAAAATCTAAGATTTTAGCATCACAGTGTTGTTGCTTCCTTCAACTGCTTTTGTCATTCAGTTGGTTCATCCCAGAGTTGCTAACTTGCTGTGTTTGTAAGGTTGATTTTTATCCTTCCCCGTGTGTTATACAAACATCATGGAGTGAATTAACTTTGTGTTGTAAGTTATTAATTATTATTATCCATACGAGTTTTCACCAAGCGTCGCTTTGGCCGAGTGGTTAAGGCGTGTGCCTGCTAAGTACATGGGGTTTCCCCGCGAGAGTTCGAATCTCTCAGGCGACGTTTAATCATTTTTATTTTTCAAATGTTCCCATGCATGCCAGGAGTGGGAGTAATTGTGTGGGCTGGGGTCATCTTCACTTGTCCAGCCCACTTAGCTCAACATTAAGGCTTATATTGTTGGGTTACTCATCTACAAATAGCTTAGGCCCTAGAGTTATTTGCCAGTCACGTATTTTGGGGTCATCTTCACTTGTCCAGCCCACTGAGCTCAAAATTAAGGCTTTATTGTTGGGTTGCTCATCTACAGATTAGCTTGGGCCCTAGAGTTGTTTTGCCAGTCACGTATTTTGGGGTCCATTAATCTTCATATCTTACCCATCATATTCGTATATATCTCTAATATCGTTTTGTCACTTATATATTTTAAAAAATTCAATTGGTCACAAAATTTTTAAAACATACATGTAATATTAAAATATTAGAGACATGGAAGGGTATCTCAAGTAAGATCCGGAGAGCAACTCATCCCAATATTTTGCACTTTCGAATCATTTCAAAAGTATTCGAAATACTTGTGAGTCATCGCAAAAACCTGATTACAAAATGTACTTTTAAATTACGACAGCTTTATGTACTTTTTAGAATAAAGATGTATTTGTTAAATAGTTTTTTTCAATTTACTATGCGTGATTTTCAAATGTATCTTTATTTTCAAGATGCACTTTTCTAAATGCATCCTTCTTGTTAAAGAACATTTCGAATTTTTTAGTCAATAAAGGATAGAATCCCCTTTTTAAAAAAATACATGTTCGAGTCCACACCTTTAGTTTTAAAACATGTATATGTAATTACGTATTTTTATCTGTACCATGCAGTCTCTCAAATGAAAAGACTTTATCAATGAAAGAGAACACAGATTTAGGATATCATGTTCAAAGACTACAAAGAAAATGATTGCTTGGGTTTGAAAGTATTTTATCTGAAAGATTCATCCAAGAACAATGGGATCAACCATGGTCTTAAAGATTAGATGAGTAGTTATATTAGCAAAAAAATATTATAGATACATATATAATTTATTATAGAATCATTGAATAATTTTTCGTTAAACTACACACAACATCAATTATATATATAGATATATATATATATATATATTTATAGTTAAAATGGTTCTCATGGCGTAGTAGCCAAGGAAAAAGGACATGGACATTCATTGTTTGATTGATTATATTCGATTTAAGAAGGGTCCTAAAAATCAATTCGATCTACATGTTTTACCTACCAGCTTTGACTATTTTCCTTTAAATTTTTTTAAAGTTTCTATTCCTCACATTGTCATTAGATTTATTAAATTAGATGCTATAAAGAGAACAAATTATTTATTCCCATGATCTCCTAACTAGGATTTCATTGTATGGTGAGTTGTAATTAATTTTTTTTTTTGTCATGATTATATTAATACTCCAATGATATCTATAAGTGAATTCATGTGTAGAATTGAAACTTGGATGTCATGAATTTTTTTTATTTTTAAAATAATAAAAAAATAATATAATAAATGTAGGGACTCGATCGCAAGGGTACGCACACATGAAGATTGATTTACATAAAATAATGGATCTTTCATTTGATTGATTAATTATATATTTGATATATGAAATGTTCCAAAGATCAATTAATTTGATTTATATGTTTTAATCATCAAATTTTTATATTTTCATAAGGTAGATTGAATTAAATTAAATAACAAAAATATTCAAACATGCTAATAATTGATGCACATATGATGTACTAACTGAGATTCATCGTATGATGGACAACAATTTTATTTTTAATGCTGACACCTATGTGTGAATTGAATGGAAGAGAAGGCAAGTTGCATGAAATTTTACACAATCTTATTATCTTCAAAATTAATGGAAAGATGATACGATGACCACTTCATGCATACAAATGCAAGGGCATGCATGCAAGTACCAAAAATTATTTATTGATTCGGGTATATTTTACTCAAGCCAATAAACATCAGACATGTCAACAGATACTTGAATCATCTGTTGTTGATGTATTGTGAGAGAGAGAGAGAGAGGGAGAGAGAGCTAATTGCTTCTAATTTTTATTGAAGGGTTTGAAATCCTATTTATCTCCCAGTAATAACAACTTTCACTTCATTATTTCTTTCTTTACATAAGACAACCATATATTTCTAGTTCTTGTAAATGTGTCCCACTAATAACAACATCCACCTTCTCATTATTTCCATTAATTTGTACATAAAACTACAATTCACCAACTAATCTTTATTTCTTCTCCATCACCATCACCATCCACTATTCACATTTTGCTTCACAGAGACGATTATTATTGCCCCTGCACCAACCTTCATTCCTGCAAATTGACCAGTCTGCCCTCTCACTAGGAAAAAATACATGCATTTCAAAATTTTCAGAAACCCATATATCCATTTTGTAATCTCTAACATGGTGAAAGAGTGGGTTTCATGGGTGAAAGATAACGATTTTGAGGGAGAAAGAAGAAAGGTAGCAAACCAAAAGCATCAAGGATAGTTATTTGGCAAATAAAAAAATTGTAACCCCAAAAAGTTCCTAAACCATTGTTTTGAAAAACTTTACGAGTAAGCGAGAGAGAGGAGAACTTATCTAGTGACACGATTATTCTTGCCATTATCAGATATAGTATAAGAGGTCGTTAAACCACATGGGATGATGACGTGGAATGAAGGTCATTGGATAATTGATAGAAAGAGAGAGGCCAGTTATTCAACTTGGAAATCAAGGTATGGAAAGGAGACATTTTCCAACAAACCCTCCCAATTATCCCATTCTCCCATTCTTAAGTTTTCTCCTTGCCAATGATTTCCAAACCCAAACACGTCCTCTACTTTGACATTTTCACTGTTATTGAAGTGATTGTCATTGGTTTTCTTATCAAAGGATGTAATCAGCAGCAGCATTATTCTCTAAACTGCCCTTGCTCTCTAATGAAGGAAGAGAAAGGTCACTTTCCAACCCCATCAAACCTGGTTCTTCAATCCCTATAATCACCACAAAACCCAGTCTCCCATACCAACTTCTGCTGTGCATGTTGAAACATTGAAGAAGCCTGCCGTGCCAGTTATGTCGCAGCCGTTGTCTAGCAGAGGGAAAGGGTCGAAGCGGCTGGCCGTGACCAGTCCATGCATGGATATTGATGATGTAGAAGAAGATGAGTCCATGCACATGGTCATGATGTTGTCATGTTCCTGCATGGACATGAACCCTCCCATAACATCTCTGGGCTGATCTGATATATTGCTGTTGTTTTGTGAGGGTGTGGATGTGTTATTTTTCAGCCTTTTCTTTATAGTAGAATTCCAAAAATTCTTTATTTCGTTGTCTGTCCTTCCTGGAAGACGTGCCGCAATTTGAGACCACCTAGATTTTTCAAACAATTGAGAAAATAAGTAAATAAGCAACAAAAAGCAGCTACAAGAGTATTCAAAGGAACCAAAAAAACAGAAAGAAAGAAAATATGTTTAATGCATGGCTCTGCTCCATAACTAATTACGTATTCCAAGCCCACTGAGTTCTGATCCTCTTAAACTCAAGGCTAAAAATAATAATTCTTTGAATATCAATTGAGTTTATTTAGACTATACAATATTTGAAATAAACTATATATTAAAGAATCACTAACAAATTTGTACATCTATCACCCAAGTTCGACTATATATTAGAGGTGAAATATAGGAATGATATATTGATATTTCAATGTATAATCCATTATCTCAAGGATAATGTTACTAACATCTCGTTTGTATAAGTAAACAATCTCTTATTTGTAAATTTTTTTTAAATATTTTTTATTTAGAGATTAAACTAATTAGAGTACATAAAAACATAATACTTAAATAATCTAATAACAAAAATCTATATATACGAACAATTTGTTAGTAGCATTACCTATTATGTTAATACACTAAAATCTTTACTCGTGCTTAGGTTGATAATTAAATAGAAAAGTTACCTCTAAAACTTCTAAATGCAATAAAGAGAAGATTAGCTATAAACCAATCTTAACATGGTCTCTTAAGAGGTTGTTTAGAAATTCTTCAAATTATATCAAGTCAGAATCATTCTATTAAGTTATTTGATTTTGAAGAAAATTAACTCCTCTCTGATTTTGACTTTATTTAAATTTTAAGTATTTTTTAGAATCAGACATTAACCAATATATTGTTAAAAAATATTTATTAAATAACAAAAAAAACATTAAAATCAGTTCATCTGTATTTTTTAATACAAAAATGTCAGAATCATTCTATTAAGTTATTTGATTTTTAAGAAAATTAACTCCTCTCTGATTTTGACTTTATTTAAATTTTAAATATTTTTTAGAATCAAACATGAACCAATATACTGTTAAAAAGTATTTATTAAATAATAAAAAAACTTAAAATCAGTTCATCTGTATTTTTTAATACAAAAATCGATTCTAACATTTTTCAAAAAGATCCTTTAAGTGTTATTAGTTCTCCACTTCTAACTCTCTCTCCACACATAAAATGGAGAAAAAAGGCGTATATCCTAATTCCTAAAAATGTGTGTGTGTATATATATATAAATATATGTATGTATATATATATATATATATATATATATGTAGGAGAGAGCTATTGCACTCCCCTATATATTAATGTACTCCTGAAGGTACATTATTTAAACATTTAATAATATACATTTGATTTGCAATTGTATGAGTGTATGTGTGTGTGTGTGTGTGTATATATATATATATATATATATAATGTGGAGCACAGAAAGCTAAAAGAAGTGCTGCACTTCTAGACATTTTGATCAGCGAAAGAAAGATATTATATCTTGATGGAAAAAAAAGGTACAAGACCATTTTTGCTGCACTTCTAGACTTCATTCGTGACCACTTGTGTGGTGTGCGTGTGCGCGCGCGCGTGCGCTCTGTGCGTGTGTGTGTGAGAGAGTGAGACAGAGAGAGAGAGAGAGAGGACCTGTTCCCAAGGATAGAATGCAAATGAATGATAAGTTCTTCCTCTTGGAGTGAAAATGCACCACGCTTGAGATCAGGTCTCAAGTAATTAATCCAACGAAGACGACAGCTCTTGCCACACCTCTGCAAACCAGCATTTCGAGCAATATCGCTCCAACAACCTTGTCCATTTCTTAGCATGTAGTTCATGAGCTTTTCGTCTTCATCTGGTGACCATAACCCCTTTCTAAGCTTGGTCTTGTTATTGTTCACTTTCTCCTTCCCCACTGGATCTGGCTTCCTCATTTCTGATTTTCAGACAGATTTAACTGAGCTTCTTCTTCCAACTGGTTTGATTGAGATAAGAGAAAGCTATATAGATAAATATAATTAATATATATGAGAGAAAGGCCAGGAGGGAGGGATCCAGAGAGAGAGAAAGAGAAGGCTTCATGTTGTGGTAATGGTGATGATGATTGTGACGGTTGTGGGGTTTGCTTAGATTATGAATATGGTGTGTGTGTGTGTGTGGGAGAGAGAGAGAGAGAGAGAGTTGTAATGTTGGTTGATAGGTAGAGTGCAAAACGGATTGGAGGGGGACCTCCAAGAGAGAGAGAGAGAGGGTTAGTCTTCTTGTCTTTGACTCTATGTTGTCTTTTTCAATTCATTTTTCTTCACTCACAAGGTAATCATCATATGTGTATGAGAATAGAATATATTTTGCTTCCACTTCACATAATCACACACACACAGATAGAGAGAGAGAGAGAGTTCGAAAATACTTTTGATACATTTCCCCAATCATAAGATTGTCTTGTCTGTATAGTTCTTTAGATTGATTTGTTTGTTACATGACAAACGAGAATAACATTTTAAGCATGTCCATCATGCATTTCTGCTAACACAATTCTCAAGCAAATTACCTGCCGACGCTATATAAAAAAAGCTTTCAAACAATTAATTAGTTGTACGCTTTGTTTAATTAATTTTGACCACTTCAAATGGCTTCTATACCTACCTTTAATCCTTGTAGAAGAAGAAAAATAGCAGAAGAAACTTACAGAAGCGTGTGTGAAAAGTTAAACATAACACGAATTAAGAAAAACTAGAATCAGAGAAAAAATTATTTAAGCACTTGTGCAACTGATGTATACGATGTTAAATAAAATGTAATTGAAATGAGAATGTTAAGACGAATATGCGATAAAATGAGAAAATATAAAATTAAAAATTAACATATTCGAGAGGTAGTAGGAGTAGCAGATGAAATAAAAGAAAATTAGTTAAGGTGTTATGATTATGTATAATGAAAACGAAAAAATGCACCAATAAAAAAAGTAACGTGATTAATATTGAGGATTATGGTAACCTAAGACATAATTCATGTAGGTAATCCTAAAATATTAGGATAAACTTTCTCCTAACTAACCTTGCTATGATCCCCGTTAACTTTTTATCATTCCAATACTAAGTGAGTCCACACATGCACTCCTGTATTTGGCTGATCCATTAGTATCAAATGCCACGATTTAAGCTGTTCTAATTTTGATTAGGGTAGCAGCAACTAATTACTGCAAGAAACAGGAGTTTTTGTGGCACAAAAGTGATAGCGAATAAGCTAACTATTGTTGCAAATAAGCGAAGTATAGCTTTTTGTAACGCTAATTAGGCTATTTCCGATGCTTTTTTCAACCCAGAAAAGAATTCTTGTAATTTATGACCCTTGAGGGACATTGCCAAAGATATTTCGTTGTTCAATATGTAGGGTTTTTCTGAAGAAATTAGACCAAAAATTAGGGGGGAAATTTAATGCAAGATTCATAACACAGAATTTTAGTTCTAACAAGTGCAATATATAATCTATAATTTTTCTTAGTCAAAATCTTCGGTGATCGAATGACATCTCGTGTCTCTCCTATAGTACTAGTCACGATAATTGAGTTAGTTAAATTCTCTCGTACTAGGTGCTCATAGTCCCCAGCATTGAGTTGGGACAGTAGTCCACAAGCGAGTTAGCTTTCAAGATTCCTTATACGGGAAAAGAACTATGTCTTCATTTCTATACTTTGCATTTGGGAGTGTGATATGATGTTGATTTATCAAGTCATAGACTTGTCAGTAGTATGATTGATATCTTAATAATGAACTAAACTTATTTACAAGTTATACTTATAAGTAGATACTTCTTCCGTTAGAAGTTAAAAAAGCAATTTTTCTTATGTTATATCATCGAGAAATTATTATAATTGCTTTTTACAAGACTGAACCATGGGTACACAAATGCCTTCTCTTTTATGCCTTTTTTTTTATAAGATAATTTATTCATTTTCCTTAATTAATCCACCACTCTGAATGTTAAGAAGTTGTTATTGGAATTGCCCAAGAGTCGTTGAAAATTTCATTTTAATTTGTACTCACTCTCTAATTAATTTGAGAAAAATTTGGGACAATTTCATTGTAAAGAGATCTTGATCCTGCATGGTGATGGTGATGGGGACACAATTTTTTCTTGGGAAAAAAAAAAGAGCAAGAAGAAAACTCTCTAAGCTACTCAAAATGTTTCAAAGCCCTCTCTATCCATATCTAGACAGCTGTCTTGATAACTTTTTGTGCTTATGAGTTATGAACTACTACCAAGCAAGATAGTACTTTGTTATGAAGACAAGAAAAAACAACTAGCCCAGATAGTTATTTGCATCTATATATGTATTCCAGATTGCATACATGTCTTCATATGGAGGGAAAATTTTTGGATAGTACTCGGACCAATATTTTCAACCATGGGATTTCTGTAGGTATCTGTATGAAAAATATATTTCTGTACATGTAACTATTGATCTCATCATTAGAAATGCAATTAATGCAACACAAAAACGTAAAAATGAATTAAGTACGTCGAATTTCTTGAATTCTAAATAATACGGAAATTACTCACCCTATAAAAAAAGAAACTGAAATATTATTGATAAAGTTGTTTAGTAAGAGTTTATTACATTATATTTACATACTTAAAAAGGACTACTAATCCAAATAGATAATATTAATCCAATTAAAAAACTGAAAAAATACTCCAAATGGAAAAAAATAAATAGGTCAAAAAAAATTTCCCAAGAACTTTCAGGTCACTTCTAGTGATCAAAGATCTGGAAAGTCAATGATCGCTTGTATTATATTCATGGTACTCCTGAAAGTACCCAAAATTTACTTCATATGGAGGGCTAAAACTAAAATATTATTAATAAATTTATTTTATAAAAGTTTATTACACTATATTTACAAACATAAAGGACTACTAATCTAAATAAAAAATTACTAAATTCTATACTTAATACTAATTCGAATAAAAAACTAAAAAAATATCTAAAACAAAAAAAAAAATTGAATCAAAATATTTTTCCCTGAGAACTTTCGGGTCTAGTCATAACAAATCCAGCAAGCCAACGACTGCTTGTGCTATATCGATGATACTCCGGGAGGTATCCAAAGTTTACCCCATATGGAGGGCCAAGCTGTGAGCAATACTCCAAAAGTAGTCTGGATAAATTATGATATCCAAAAGTGAAAGTACTCTGAGAAAAGAATAAGAAAAAAGGCAGAGACTTGTCATTTCTACCCCATAATGTGGAACCATTTTAGCCCTTTTACATGAATAGATGAAATCCATCACATGAAAGGAGGGGAGGGGACATTTGAGCAAACTCAAACAAAATACTCCTCCTTTATCTTTCATGGGGCTTCAATGTTAGTGGCAATTGATGCAGCACAGGAAAAGTTAAGAAAATTTCATGATTGCAGGTTTTGAGTTTTTCTGTCACTGAACACTTTCAACCCCTTGTTTTGTATTACTTTCTTTTGTCTAAATAATAATTAATTCTTCTCTTTTAGCCCCAAAGAAAAAAAAAAAAAAAAAAGTGATACCTGAATCTCAAATAAATAAATTTTAAATTATATTTATATTTAATTGATTAATTTCTCAAATTGATCTTAAAAAAAGATTTAACTTAATTTATTTTATTACATTTTGCTAGCAATAACGGTGAAATTTATTAAGTGACTCGTGTCTTAATTATTTGATACCCTTTAACAGATGACAGCAATCAAGATTCAAGAACCAAAGCACACGAGTACATACATATATATATATATATATAGAGAGAGAGAGAGAGAGAGAGAGAGAGAGAGAGTGAGTGTAGCAATCAAGAAGCAATTAAGCCCGCGCGCACACGTGTGTATATATATATATATATATATATATAGAGAGAGAGAGAGAGAGAGAGAAATGAAGTTGTACTAAATTCTTGCTAGCCGTTGAAGCCATCATATCCTCTACTACCAGGTCAATTTCATTTCCTAATCTGATTCACTGTAAAATATGAGAAAGTTTAGCAACAGTTGTAAATGTCAAAATTTATGCTGTGATTGATGCGTGTAGTTAATTCACGTGTGATACAAATACGTGATTTGAATGCACTAATCATGTGACATATTAGAGTCATAACTGACCCTAGCATTCTTTGTAAAACATATTTTTATAGATTGCAAAAATCCATCACCATTCGTGTCAGAGAAAGCTCCACCATTTAGCTTAACTAGGGATTGAATTGGCTTAAATCAACCCACCCCTTTTCTTTTCAGGATTTTCCATACAGAGATCAACATCCAGCCTATCCCAGTTCATTCCTTTATCGGTCTACACTCTAGAGGCGCAGGAGGGATTAAAGACATGAGAATTTTAGGCAACATTAATGTAATCTGGGCAATTTCGAAGAGTTTTTATACCTTTTTAATTTATTGCTTCTTTATGAACGGTCAAGAGAATGTGAGCATTATTCATGAATATTATTATTTTCACCTGTAATAGACTCAATTAAGTTACTTTCCAAGACGCATAGTTGAGAAACTCTTGAATTGTATAGTTGATTGTAATATGTATTAATATTCTTGTAATTCATATATTATAATGCCCCATTGCTCACACACAGACACACACACACACACACACACACAATTTATTAGTAGTGTCAAATACTTGCCGCATTTGTGGTAGGTATTTGGATGAAAAAAAAAAGGTTCCAAAGGATCCAACAACCAAAAGCTGAGATAGAAATGAGGAAGCCAGACCCCAAGGAGAAGTGAGCATTACGCTTAGGAAGTTCTAGCATCATCGTCTAGGGATCATAAGCGATCTTGTAAAACACAGCTGAAGCTTACAAGGGTTTCAAATGACAAAAACAGGGTTTGGACGAGCTTATCATCGTTCGTGATGACTAAAAGCAGCACTTCACAAACTGAATACCATGCCAGCAATCATTTCACAAACCAACAGTTTTATGCATGTAGGCTAGAACGCGATCAATTGCAAAAATAAATTAAAAAATTAAATGCAATTTAGAACTCCAGATTTTAATCCAGGAAGCTAATAGGTACTCGGTGCAGGTAGAGAAGATGTGACAAACTCTCAAATCCTTCAAACACACTCTCTATACAGTTTTCCTGAAGAATTTATCTCATTCTCATTACCATGTGCCAATTTATTTGGCTTATAACATAAGAAAAAGCTCGCCAACATAGATGTTACACCTCGCACTAAAACGTATATATATATATATATATATATATATATATATATCCTCAAAAAAACGTGTTCAAATGCAGGTCCAAGTACCATAGAAACCCATGCAAGAAAATTGAGGTTTATCAGGTTCTTGCATAAGCAAATGTGAACAAACTAGCTTTTATTTGCGAGAAGATGGATTCCATCATATGCAAAGGAGGCACAACCAACCCTAGATAAAAACACAAGTACTTTTCCTTCTTGGAGCATCAAGGCAATTGATGCAGAAATAACCTGAAAGAGAAGATGCAGCACATTTTAGAGGCTGTCTAAGTTGATGGGTTCACGCAGGAACCTCTCCATCTGTCGTGCCCTAGTCTTTATAGACATGTCCAACACCTTTTGCCCAAATTCCACCACAATCCCACCAAGAATACTAGGATCAATCTGGCATACATATAATAGAGTTAGAGATGATTCCATTATAAAACAACCTGTAGATTAGAAAGTCGTCAGCATATCACTTAGATTTGTGGGTTATACACTACCTTCTGTTCAAGCTTAACCTTCTTCCCATGTCCAATTATATCCTGCAATGTTTCTTTCAGTTCTTTCTCCTCTTCCAGGGGAAGGGGCTGTTTTTTATGAATAAAAAAAAAACAGAAGGGTGTAGCAATTAGAAACAAAAGCTTCAAACAAACTATTATTTACCGCTGTCAGCCAGTAGAAAAGATTAATGTAAAACAAACCAAGCCAAAGTTGAAACTGTGTATCAAACTTGATAAACTTCAACTACTATGATAGACTTGATTATTTTATTAAAAAAATGAGAAGCTTCTTTTGTTCCTCCATGAGAAAGACGACTGGTCAATGTGCTTTAATGTCTTTCAAAAGATCAAAAACTTCTACAGCAACAAATATCCCTCAAAATCTTATTCTTAGCAGGAAGCCTCTAGAAAAATGTATCCATCTAAACCAAATCTGGTAGGAGATATGAGAAACCAAGCACTATACACAGGTTGGTACAGGATAACAAATCGCCACGAATAAGTGGACATCACAAAAATTCTCTCAATCCTGTCAAGGAATAATTACGATTGTCTAAATTTAGTAAAGAAGCTATAACACCCAAAAAAGAAGGAAAAAAAAAAACTGGATTGGGCTTTCACTCATTGTCCAAGAACCTACTATTGGATCTCAAAATGGAATGAAGACGATAATGAAAAAATCTTGAAATCAACAAACAGAAGTTTTTGGAGGGGTAGTCGAAGGGATGCATTCTAATGAAAAAAACAGGAAGAAAGCTCAAAATAATCTTTTAAATGAATCACAAAATGGAACGCGGAAGATAATGAAAAAGTCTTGAAATTGACAATCGGCAATTCTTGAAGGTGTTTTCAGAAGACAGCGGCATTCTACTGAAAAAACCAGAAAAAAAAAACTAAAAATAAGCTTCTAAACAACTCAGACCCGACTGAAATGGGTTACCAAAAAATTTGGGCCTACCAGCCCTTCAGCTCAAAAAAGGCCTTTTGGTCTTAGAATTGAAGACACCATCTCAAATAGTTTTGTTTATCAATTCATATGAACAAGATTTCATAATTTATATGTATTTGAATTCTTTTTTTGTATTCTTTTTTTTACTTCTATTTTTCATTTCATAATTAATCACACTAGAATACTAAACTAATTTTTGAGTATTATTTGATAATTTTTATTTCATAACAGTCTAGTAATGATTTATTTACTATGTAGTTCTACTACTAATGTGACAAACTAAAGTAAAAACATGCGCAACCGTACAATTCCCATTACGTATTGCCCGATACTCTTGATATCGTTATAGCGCAACCGTACAATTTAAAATCAGTCCTAATCAGTGTTTTAAAACTTCGAGAACAAGCACCAGAAAAACCAGTGCAAAGAAACTTTAAGCTAAGTGTACCAAGCCTTCCCCCGACCCAAAAATAAAAGCAACACCCCAAAAATATAAGGAATCACTGCATGATAATGGCTTTCATTACAATCAAACTAGACCCAAAATTCATATTGCGGATGATTAAAACAAAAAAATCACATGCCAAAGAGTACAACTTACAATGACAGTTGTCACAATGGCTTTCACTTCTCCCTTATGTGCCATGGTCAACTCCACAAATCTCTTAGCAATAGTTTCTATGTGTCTTAGCCTCCCGTTCTCAGCCAAAATAACTAGTGCAAATGAGATGAAAGAAACAGTATGAAAAGTTAAAAATAAGTTTACTGACTTCAAAGCAAGAACAGTAAATTTTGGATTATAAGTGAATAATTAAAGTAAAATAGAACCAAGTAGGAACAAGGCAGCAAGTTAGCCAAGTACATTTAATCAATGTGTGCATTCAAAATAAATTTTCCTAGGCATACTGAGAGATCACAAATGGTCTAAAATTCTGACAAGTACAGTCAATATATGTTTTTGAGTTCAACTACATTCATACAACTTCATCATATATTTCTAATTTCATAGCCACAGAAAGGTTCTAATTGTTTTGGTGCAGAAAGCATGAGTGTCTATAGTCATTGTCCAATTTGGCTAGCTGCAAATGATGAGAAAGGAAAATGACCGCAAAGTTGAGGGAGCATCACCTAACAAGAAAAAGGCAAATTTTCCTTCCAAAATATGGTTTCTATATAAATTATACCTTCCATCAGAAATGACAAAAGTTGGTTACACTAGAGTATTTTACGACTGCTTTTTACATGAGCATGCTTTACAAAAAGTTGTGCACGTGCTGTGCCAAAAGAAATCATCAAAGAGTCATGATTAGCCATTGAAGAAGTTCCAACCCCTAATAAAGTGAAGTGGGTCAACAAACTTCAAAAAATTAACACAATATGCCACTGCCATTAAGGGATATAAAGACATTGTTCTATATCAACATTCTTGCTGTCAAGCTTTCACATACTTCACAGTACATCAATAGATTACAAATGACAGTCATGTTAATCCATCCTTTTATGTTCACCAAGATGATTACTATCAAGTCTCAGGCTTTAAAACTTCCTCAACATGTTCAACTTGAAGTGGGTCAACAAACTTCCAAAAATTGACACAATATGCCACTGCCATTAAGGGATATAAAGACATTGTTCTATATCAACATTCTTGCTGTCAAGCTCCAGCAAGAATGTGTTTGGGGACACAAAGAAGCTGTATGCTAAAGAAGCTGCGGTCATGAGGAAGGAAAGTACATGCAACTTTTCTTTTCTTTTCTTTTTTTTGTTTGCGAGTCTACGGAAGTACTTGCAACATTTCAGTAAGATATAAATTTTGTAAAGTATGGATATAGAGGCAGCAATCAAAAGACATGGCAAGAGCAAATACGAACAACCTACAAACAAATCCCTGCTGCACATGTGGAAGTACCCCAAAAAAACACCAAAAATCAAGCCTGCAGCAGTGCAAGTTCAATAGAAGTATACTGACATCATCTTCAAAGTGAAACAGCCATCTAATGATCTACATATCATCAAATGTAAAGACAAAAAATTATTGAGTTCACTTTTCTAAGTAACAATTTTAAATTTCCTTATATCAGATTTGAGTAACTTATTCTTTTTTCTTTTCTTTTTCTTCTTCTTTTTTTTTTTTTTTTTTTTTGGGGGGGGGGGAGGGGTTGCAGGGAGAGAGAGAGAGAGAGAGAGAGAGAGAGAGAGAGAGAGAATAAGAGATCAGATTTGAGTCACTATAAGCAGTTGATTATACCCAAAAAGTTCTTCGTAACTTCTGAAAATTTAGCTTCATCACAAATCCCATTTATAGCCTTTACTCTCGTATCCCTTTGCGCTGATAAATCCTTCACAAATAGAATAAATGTAGGACTTCTCTTTAAAGCTTCAACAAAGTCAAGAAGCTCAGACTCAACCTTGTCCAATGCATTAGCTTTTACTGCTGCAAGGTATAAAGCAGAGGCATAGTTTCCAGAACCCCCAAACAAAACCACAGGCACCTGAAATGCCATGGAGAAACAACATAGCAAGGGTTAACACAAATAAAAACTTGCATATATCTTTAGAATTCAAGCACTGACTATTGGTTAGCATTGAAGAAATTAAGAGAATATCTACAAACTAAAAAACCTTCCATAGAAGAGAGAACAAGTTTTATCTTTCCCCGTTTTGACCCCAAATAATAGTAGATTTAATTTTTTTTTTGAAAAATTAAAAAACAAAAACTTGCAGATAGGAAGGGAGGGGGGAGATGACAGCTATCTACAAACTATAAAACTTGCCATAGAAGATAAAACAAGTTTTATCTTTCCCCTTTTTGGCCCCAAATAATAGTAGATTTAATTCTTTAATAAAAAAAAACTTGTAGATAGGTAGGGAGGGGGGATATGACAGCCACGAAAGAAAGGTCAAAACCAAAAATATGTAAAAGTAATACCAATAACTACATTACTTTTTTATATGTAATGCTTATGACTATATTAGTAAAAAACACGTCACTGAAACAATCAATTTTTTTTTTGGTCGGTAAAGGTAAATTGTATTAGATACAGGGAGCCCGAGAAAGACCAACCCAAATTTACAAGAAAAAGAGACTAGTTAAAAAAATTAAAGCCCAAGATCTCCCAAAAATCCATAAGCCTATTTAAGTACATTGGGTATTCTTTCTTAATCTAAAAGAAAAAAAGTTTTCAAAAGTGTCTTTCATCTTCCATGAAAGGGATTCTACTCCATCAAAAATTATTCTATTCCTCCCTCGCCATATACACCAAATAAGGCAAACGGGGGTGTTCTCCAAGCGATTCTCAGCTCCTTTCTAATTCTTCTACATCTCCCTCCCAAAAAAGTTGCTTGACTTTGGCCTCCATAACCCAACTACAACCAAAAATGGAGAATAACAAGTTCCAAACATCCTAAGCAATCTAACAATGCAATAGGAGATGAGGGCAACGACTTGGAACAAAGTAACATCTCCTTTGAGATTATCCTTCATAAGTATGGCACTCCAAATTGCTTCCCAAGCACACACACAAAAAAAAAAACGGCCTTTGTTGGCACTCTAGGCTTCCAAATCAACCGCCATGGAAAGGAATTATCCTTCCCTTCCACCAAATTTTTTTTAAAAAAAAAAAAGTGAACCGTAATTTTCATCTCCACTCTCCTATCATTTGATCCCACCCGACCTTCCCCCCACCAAATCCACCTTTTTTTATAGGTTAAGTTAGATATATATTAAAAACCGCCCAAGGGGGGCGCACCCATGTACAAAAAAAACCCATTTTAGGCCCAAATCCACCTTATTCAAGAGAAACATCAATCCATCTACCTCCCCTTACTGCCAATCATAAAAGTTCTCCTAAATTTCGGGCTCCAAACCCTTCTATCCCCTACCACCTCAATACGATCTGCAACCAAAGCATCCTTGTCCAAAGCTATATTAAAAAGGTTGGGGAATTTCTCTTTCAAGACCCCATCCCCATACCATGGATCCCCCAAAAAATTCAGCCTCAACCCATCCCCAATATCCAACTTGATACATGTAGTAAAGCCTTCTCTTCATCTTCGAATGGCATTTCACACCCCACACCCATATGACTCTTCCACATCCTGAATGAACCAACCCACTTCCTCGCATTCATGTTTGGAAGAAATGACATCTCTCCACAAGGCATGATCCTCTGCAGCAAAACACTAAATCCACTTGCCTAATAAGGCTTGGTTGAAAAACTTAAGATCTTTAATTCCCAATCCCCCTTCAACAATTGGAGTTTTCATTTTGTCCCAACTAACTAGGTGCCACCAAAAAAAAACAAACAAACAAACAAGAAGTCCCGTTTAATCTTTTCAAGTTTTCTTCTAACTGAAGCGGACATTTAAAAAAGGGTCATATAGTATTCTCCAAAGCGCTTCTAATGAGAGTGATCCTCCTCCCTGTTGAGAGATATTGCCCCTTCCATCCTACAAGCCTTTTCAGGAATCTTTCAATCATTGCATCCCCAACCCCTGCCGACCTCAAAGATGCTCTCAAAGGAAGCCCAAGGTACATAGAAGGCGACCTTCCCACCTCATAATCCATAGTTTGCTCCTCCCCAACATCCCTCACCTCACCTACGACAATGATCTTCGTCTTCTAAGATCACTTTTAGGCCCGATACCGCCTCAAAACAAAGCAGGATACACCTTAGAAAGCGAAGTTGCAAGTCCTCCGCATCACAAAACACAATGGTATCATCTGCAAATAATAAGTGAGAAATCTTCACCCTTCTATCATCCCCTCACTCAATCACAAAGCCCCCTAACATGCCCCCAAGTCCTGCTTTATCAATCATCCTACTCAAGGCCTCCATAACAATCACCCAAAAAGAAAAGGGGACCAACGGATCCCTCCACCTTAAACCCTTAGAGGACCGAAAAAAACCTACTTGAGATCCATTCACCATTACTGAGTAAGAAATTGAAGATATGTATGCTCGAATCCATCTCCCTCCAAAGCCCATCCTAGCCATCAAGTACAACAGAAAACCACAATTCAAATGATCATAAGCATTTTCAATGTCCAACTTTCATACTAACCCCTTCTCAATTTGTTTCCTCCTCGCATCAATGCACTCATTTGAATTAAAATCGCATCAAGAATCTCTCAACCCCCCCACCCCCACAAAATCATTTTGGCTTGGAGATACAACTCTGCTCATAACTTCCCTTAATCTCAATGCTAGCACCCTAGCCACTAGCTTTTTGTTTTATACAAGCTCCCCACTAAGCTAATTAGCCTGTAATCTTTTATATTTTCAGCTCCTTCCCTCTTGGGAATCAAAGCTATAAGCGAAGCATTGAGACTCCTCTCGAAGGAACGTGTCTAGCGAAATCATAGTTATCAAAATCGCAATCCGGGTCATAGGATCGTATGATCCTACGATCCAATTTTGGCCATTCGATCCGGATCACAAGAAAATCATATGAATGGTAGGATCACTGCAAGATCAGGTAGAAAAATAGCATCGCGATCCCACTAGCAATTCTCCGATCCAACCGTCTGATATGTTTTGAAGTTTTATGACTTTTTGTTATATTTTGGGCCTGTTTTAAGTAATGACATGGGCTGCTGTAACTTTTCTTATTAGGGCCTATTTTAAGTTAATAAGTGAGCTTTATTCTTATTATTTTACGGCCCATTAAATTTCTATTAAAACCCAAAGCCCATGCCCCTTTTTTCATTCCTTATTTCCTGCAAACGGCAACTTGCAAACACCCTTTTTCTGCTTTTCATTTGCCAACTGCTGCTGCTGAGAGAGCCTGCGACTTGCAACTTGCGACTTGCAGAAAGGTTCCTTCTTCTTCTTCTTCTTCTTTTGTATTAGAAAATCCTTATGCACAGTCAAAGCCCATGCACCCAATCATTATAGGTTGCTGCTGCTGAAGACAAAAAAAATCCTCATGCACTGTCAAAGCTTTGCAAGGTCCTACCTGAAGAGATACATAGCTCTGTACAATCAAAGAATCAAAGTAAGCTGCCCGAATAGGAACAAGTAAGCAACCTGCTCTAGTGCTCTGTATACTTCTTTCTTTCTTTCTTTCTTTGTCTTTCTTCTTCTTTCTTTCTCTTTTTTTCTTCCCTCTTCTTCACATCAGTGATCAACCAACTTCAAGCAAGCTCGAGTTTTTTTTTTAAAAGCAAGTACGAGGTTTTTTTCTTCTCTTTTTTTTTGGGTATTGGGTAACTATATATTCTCTCTGACATAAAATTAAATGTCCACGTGCATGAATGCCATGGTGAATGTTAAACTATGAACTATTTTGTGTGGTGGTTGTGAACTTGTAATGTTAAACTATGAACTATTTTGTTTGAATTCTGTGGTATGTGACTTTCTTTATTTCCATGGTGAGTGAAAATTGGACTAATTTGTGTTAAACATGTTATTTTGTGTTATTTAACATTTTTGGCATTACAAAACATTGATACTTAGATTATATACACCTTTTTAAAGACTTTTATAAGATCTTACGATCCTCGATCCAATCCTGTGAACCTCCAAAACGATCCAACATAGGATCCCAATATAACCAACTTAAGATTATTCAAGGTGCTTTGAAGTGATGACTAGCTTGAGATTTCAAACATGCTCCACCAAATGCATTTTCTGTACCATTTTCATTCTTTTTGTTCTCAATAATGGAAAACGGCTTTCAAAAATAATACAATAGACTTATATAGCACCGACACGGACATGGGACACATGATATGACATGGATGTACAGGCATATAAAAACTTTAGAAAGTAGGATAACGAATACGACAAACACTACAATAATAAATAAATTTTTTTATTCGCAAACATATACTGTAAAATTTTCCAATTTTCTATTGCCATCATTAGAGGCTGCTCGCTCTGCATCGATGGATTTCCTGTGCATTTTTTTAAAGGGAAAATTACTCATAACCCCCCTTATGGTTAGGCTTGTGTGCACATAACCCCGTTGTGGTATAAAAGTTGACATTTACCCCCCTTGTCGTTAAAACTAAAATGAAATCGTCAGTGCCATTGACAGAAAACACTAAAAAACCAAAATAGCCCCACCTCCTTTCCAAAGTTCAGGGTATAAAAGTGCACATAACCCCCCTCTAATATGATTCAAATTACAATAACTCGTATATTTAACGTGTGAAAGACAAGTGTCGTGTATTTTGATGGAAAAGCTGACAATTTCACGTTAATTTTAATCTCAGACAAGTGAGTGTCATTATGTCAATTTTTAAACTGCAACGGGCGGATCTGAAGCCTACTGCTTTCTCCACCACGGCCTCTAACTCCCCATTATCCAAACCCATCTTCGACACACTTTCTCTACAAAGCACTCTCTCTCTCTCTCCATTGCGATTGTCCGCTACCCTGCCCCCCGTTCTCTCATAATCAGGATCTTTACTCTGTCTCTACAAGGCACTCGCGTATAAACAAACACAAATATACTCAAGCATAAATGCATGCATTCACAAGCACGCACAGGTACGAACTCACACCAGATTTTGGATGGATGATGCATCATGTTCTGAAATATGGATCTAAAAGTTGGATTCGACCTATTTTCTGTCGAATGATGCCTTCTTATTCGTCAAAGCCTCTCTAAACTCCAGCTAAATCGGATAATCATCGTAGCAATTTGATTAGGTATTTGTGGCGGACTAAGAAGCACGGACACAAACACGGGACACGGATACGACACGACACGCAGATACATTATTTTAAAAAAAAGTAGGACACGGATACGTCAGGGACACGTTGAATATATATAATTTTTTTATATTTTTTACTTGACCATGTAATAAAATCATAATGTTATTTCAATCAAAATTGATATAAAATCACAAAAATATTATTAAGATATTAAAATAACAAAGTCATTAAATAAAAATTAAAAAATTTCTTCATTTAATCATCAACATTCATGATTCAAGTGTCTGACACGTGTCCGGAAAGTATCCAACACATGTCTGACACGTGTCCGGAAAGTGTCCGAGAGTGTTGGTGTCTAATGCGTGAGCCAAAATAGAGTTTTCGTGCTTCATAGGTGGTGGAGATGGCACGCGATTGGGTTGTTGACTTGCATATATATATATATATATATATATATATATCTTGGTTAGAGGTAATGTGTTATGCTTTGGAATTGTAAGAAATTTCCAATGGTTTAGAAATTTTTTACGGAAATTTCAAGCCATCTTTTAGAAATTTCCAGTCTATTTTAAAGAAAGAGACTTTGGGTTTGTTTGCAGATCTTATGGTAGCATGGCTTAGGGTTTGAGGAGAACTGTTGAGATATCAATTCCTATGGGATAGATATTAGTTGTTGTCAGTGTGTTTTTTTTTTCCAACCATGGGATGATGATCGGCTTTCAATTGGGTTGTAGAGATGGGTTCAACATATTTGTATTAGCATAATAGTTCTAGAGAGAGAAAAATTAAATAAAAAGAGGTGATAGATGACGATGCCAATTAGGTGTTAATGGCGAATATATTGTGATGAGGAAACTATTGCCGCACTTACAAGATTATCTCAAACGAGTAGAATAAAAGACTTACAAATATTGAAATATATATATATATATATATATTTTAAATTCAGGATGATTTGTTGGGATAAAGGTATATGAGTCATTTTAACTTGGAAAAGTTGACTATATAAGTCTTTTACTTTAACAATGGCAAAATAGGTATTTACAAAAATTTATAAGGTGATGTCAGCATAATCCATCCATGTAAGTAATGGCAAGTTACGTTAGGAGGGAAACTGTTACCAACAAGCAAACCAGAAGAGTTGTAGAGGCAAACCAGAAGGGGTGCAGTGTAATTTCAAAAACTAGAGAAGTGATATATGTAATTATCAGAAAACTCAAGGGAGGTCAGTATAATTTACCCTAAGAATTATTATATTTATATATACTACTAAGTACTCTTGTTACAATTTTTTCTTTACAATTATATTCGTCTTCTATTAAAAAGTGTGTAGTGCATGCTATACTTGTAGTAGCTATGTGTACAATGTCAAATAAGAAAAATAGAAGAAAAGTTGCACATTTTGAAATGTGTTTATTTTGTTTATTAGAGTATTGAACATGGCTCCTATTAAAATGTGTTTGTACTACATAAGTCGTGTTGATAAGCATGTCAGATATGACAGCCGAGTGTCCAAATAAATGATTTTTTTTTAAATTATAGACATATCTACAAGGTATTAGACACGTCTAGGAGTGTCCACATAGTACCGGTGTCCGACTCAAACCCGGCACCTTCACTGAAGTGTTATGTGCTTCTTAGCAAAGGACGTAAAAGAATTTCCCTATAAAATAAAGAAGAGAAGTTAAAATTGCATTGAGAATCTTTTAATTTTCTCATCTTGCTATTCCTCAATTGAAACCTACAGAGACAAGTAATTCAAGAACAAACCTCCTATGAAATCTTGGCCGAATAATATCTCAAAATCTTGGGCATGTGATCCCAAGTACCTCAAGACCATAGTCTCATAGAGGATAGACCTAGTTGCATAAACCACTTGCACCTTAATTAGTGCATCCTCTGTTCATGCACTTATTACATGACTCCCAGCGCCATTTCAATTTTTCTCTCTCACACGCTCTAATCTGTTTGTTTCAAATAATTAACTTTCATCATAAAAGTTGTCCATCTAATCCAGCAGAGAAAGGTTTGAGCTCCACTACACAAAAACACAGGACCTCAACATCTGGTCCACAAAACACATAAATCAGTACAAATGTGATTAGTGTATAAAAAGATTTTCCTCAACGTCCGTGATACCCTACCTAGCTATCAGCCTCTATTATTTGGAATATGACTTTCACAGCACTATGAAGTTAACATTTGATGTGTGTATCATTAGTTTCGATTAGAAGAGATCCTAACGAGTTCTCAACCTCAGTTGGAATATTTCCAAGAGTCCCTTGTCATAAAAGATGAATTTTTCCCGTAACAACCTCTCCGTCATAAGTCATACCATAATCATAAATGATATTAACTTGCAGGTTGCCACTACACACATCAAACTCGCCATGCCCATTTTCCTTGAGGCCGGTAAGAAGTAAAAGTATAGAATAGCCATATCAAGGAGAAGCATAGGAAGTCAAAGCAAAAGCAAGAATCAATGACTTCTTTTTTTCATAAGGGCAAGCAAGAGTCAAGGACTTCATTCTCAAAAATTAGTAAGGGGATAGAAGCAAGAATGGAGAAGTGACTAGGACAAATTAGAACAGGCATATTAAGAAGCAATGTGATAATATCACAAAGACACCAGGAAAGGAAGTAGAAGTATCTAAAAGCTAGACATAAATGGCTAATAATTCAATCATACAAGTTATAGAAAAATAGAATGTTCTACAATTATAAACCTAGACAAATATTTTCCAAATTCTATTATTTAACTAAATGATCTTGATAAATTGTTGATAATCAAACACATGACACCCCAACCAAATAAAAGTAATAATAACAAGAACACCTAAAGAAACTAAATTTCAAAATTTAGCAAACTAAAGTGTTCGAAATATTGAATCTGGCAAAGCAAGGAGAGAAGAAGTCCCACAAAAAAAAAAAAAAATTCACAATGCTTGATTTGTTTTGAAACCAACTAGATCATGACCATCCATTTGGACTATATGGGCTTACCGATAACAAAATATAAGACAGCAACTTCCTGAATTAAAGAATACGAAGACAAACTTAAACTACAGTAATGTATTTCAAATGCATAACATTCTAATGACCCACTTACAATAAGCAGACCAAGGTCCAAGATATAGTTTAGCTGCTCTTCTGACTTTTTCAAGACAATAATGAAATGCATCCCATGACATGTAAAAACTCAGAGTTTATATACCTTAATTTTCTCTTCCTTTGGTGCAGATGCAGTGGCATAATTCCTCGAGAACTGAAAAAAAATGACCAACAATTGATAAACACAAAACATACTACAGTTATTAAATGATAACCGTAACACTTCTGGTCAACAAATATTTTATATGGCACAAGCATGCATGTATAATGAGGATAAATAAAAACCCACACGAGAGTGTTTGTTTTCTAATTAATATGATGTAATTAATCAACAACATAGCCCTACTATGGTATTTGGGATTCAACAAAACAACATTGCAACCAAATAAGCATATTACAGTTTTGTTTTTATAGGTATATTACAGATTTTTCATATTTGGCCTCTTTTTATTTTTTAATATTAAAAAAAAAAGGTTTTGGAAAACTTGTTTTCACCTCACTTTCTCCATTTTCACATCAAGAAAAAGGGAAACTAAAAGATACGAGGATTTGTTTTTATAAGTAATATGAGAAAAACTTTCCAAAAAAATACAGGTACAAATCATGGGACAACCAAAAAAAGAAAAGGAAAACAACAATCAATGAGCACCAGGTTAGTTTCTGTGACTACAAACATGAGCGCCTAAGTGAAAGAAATCAGCCTAAGTGAAAGAAATTAGCCTATGTTTGGAAGAATCCCGGCAAAACAAAGGGTAAAAGAGAAACGGGTATATAATTTAGAGTATAAAGTTCTCGATTTGTTTGTGTCATTCTATGTCGATTATTTAGAGTCTAAAGTTGATAATTTTACAGCATTTTCTAATTCAACAAACAAAGAATTTCAAGTAAATCAAACTCATTCAGCTCGACGACGACAACAAATCAGGAACGAATCTGATATCCAAACATAGATCAGAAACAGAATTAGAATAAGAACTATTTTTGATTTGCCAGCTTTACTACCTCGGGATTTGTGAAGGTAGGGCACAGTAGGGTTCGTTGAACAGTTGATCTCTGCGTAGAGAGCGAATCGGACCTCAGAATCTTCTGGAAGAAAGAGACGCTTGATCTGATACGCCCAGCCATTGCCATTGTCAAGCCCTAATTGTGTGGGTTCAGAACGAGACTCACTGCTTTTTGGACCTTATTCAGTTTTTTCGAAGGCTTCGGCTAATCTTTACACGTGTGGAATCTAAAACAACAATACGAATTAAATAATTCCTCTTACATTAAACATTTTTTACTTATAAAATAAGTTTATATTTTAATTTTTCTCATGTTTAAAATTTATTAAATTTAAAATTATTTATAGCATATAAATAAATAAATAAATTTTTATTTTAAAAAAATAAATTAATTGTATTGTGTAACATTGTTTAACAAATTAGTTAAATTTAAATTTTAAAATTTGATACGATTAATTAATAATATCATATTAAAATTACTACATTTTCAAATATACATGTCTTGACTGACCCTGAACACAACACAATTACACGAATTGACACTCTTACGAGCACATGGCTTTACTCCGAACACATGCATTTTGATACCATTTCATTTTATAAGAATTTTAAAAAAAAAATTAAAGACAGATCCTAATGTCAAAATATTAATAATTTTTGTTAGAATAAATTGTTGTTATGAGTTTCTATTAATTACAAGAATTTTTTATAGTGTAATTAATTTAGATTTTGTTTGGCTTGCAAATTTAGTGAAAACAAAATATCTTTTAACATTATCTTTTTCTGTATTCACTATTTTTTATCATAGAAAACATGCATAAAAAGAAAACAAAACACAGGAGAAATATTATGTTACAAGACAAATATAATGGAAATCAAATTTTCTTTCTTCTTTTTTTTATTTTTTCTTTTTTCTTTTCTTTTCCCACACCAAAAGGATCAGTTTGGTTTGTAAAATTTAATGAGAGAAAAGAAAATACACTACAAACTAAGTCTGTTTTTCCCTTTATTTGATTACTAGGTGAAAAAAAAATGAGCAAAAGTAAAGGAAAAAGTTTTAATCTGTCTTCTCATGATTTTTTTTTTTTGGTTTCTTCTCATGATTACAGATAATAAATAAACACCAACTTAAGAGGATGCTCAAGAAAGACATTTCTCTTCAAATTAACACACACACACACAAAGGTCAATCATCACAACTATGAGATACCTCAAAAGACCTAGTACTTGATTTTCCAAATTAGAGAGGAATGTGAATCATCAACCGCATACTGTAGCATAGATGACACACTCTCTGCCTTTCTATGTGCCATCAACTTAGACCTCAATAAAGATAACAACTCTTTATGCCTTGATTGTTTTCTTTTCAACACTCGGATGTAAGCGATTAATCCAAGCCATTGAACTTCTCCCTTCTCCACTGCAAAGATTGGATGGATATCAGAATCGCAATCCATGCAATGCATCCTTTTCTTCATGAGCTTGTGCATAAATCTGACAATCAACAAACCAAAAAGACATTTAGCTAGTCAAAACGGAGAAAAGGGGAAAAAAAGTTATTCAAGTATTTTGGTAGTTGACTTCCACAAGTTAAGGAAACAGAGACTTTTATATCCACAAAAGTAACTTAAAAAATACATAATTGAGGAGAACAATTCGCCAGTAAGTTATATCTGTAACCTATTTAGGCTTTGACCAATACTTAATTTAACATCCCTTGGAAAAGAAGAAGATAGAAACAAGGTTCTTGCTTATTACTAACCCAAATTTGATGACACTACCTAAATTGCTGGTAGCAGTCAAGTATTACATACCTTATAGACCTTTCGATAGTGTCTATATAAGATTTTGTGCTAAGTCTGCAGATGCTTGACAAGTCAAATATATAGCAATGGAACTTCATTGCACAAAGCAAAAAAGCTTGATAAATATTTAGTCTGACAACAGCTGCTGAATTGATATTTGAATCGTAGAATAAAGGATGACATTTAGGTCGCAAATAATCACACAACTTTGCCTTCAAATGATGACCCGGTTTACCTTGCCAGCAGATGGTGAGAGTTGAACTTAAATGGGTATTCAGATACCTAATCAGTAGATAAGATGAGCTAATTTTAGGGAAAATAAAAATAAATAAATAAAGAATGTAGGATATGCATAAACTTGTTCCAAATTATTGAGAGTTATAAACACTAAAATATAATTTTTCAGATCTATAAAAAAAACATACAACTACAATAATAGAATGACGAGTTCCATATCCAGAATCAATTTATACAAAAAAATTCTGAAAGCTTGTGTGCATTGTCAGAATTAGTACTGGCAGTTTAGAAGAATAAGATTAGTTACATTTTTTATGTTTTTGATAGGTAAAATTAGTTACATTTTGAGTAGATTGAAGTTATGTAATAATTTCTAACTTTGATAGACTGTCTAATCTAAACCTATCTTGTTAATTGTGCAATTTGACATCTCATTTTCAGTGAATCATGGAATCAGAGCAATAGATAGCTAAGCTCTCAGATTGTTTTTCAACAACCTTGCCAGTAGCATAGCTTGCCATCTGCAGAACCTGCTTTTTATTTTTCTTTTGTTCACTTCAGTTTCTGGTCTTTTTCAATTTTGAAATTATCCACTGCAACCATTGTGCGTCTACAGAAGATCTAGTTTCTCTGAATGTGTAGGATTTTAAGGACAATTGCTTAAAATATCCCGATTGTAGTCTCTTCCATTGTTACCACAGTACATTCTCAGGAACCATTTGCCAATAATAATCAGGTGAACTCCTAGACTGCAAATTTACATATCATTTGTTTACTTTAGAATATAAAAAATAAGTTGAAGACAAGAATAAGCAGGAAATGATCAATTCCATCAAGCTGGCCTAATATTTCACGTCCCAAAGAAGTTGCTGTTGTAACAGAAACTGGAGCATCCTCAAAGATTTGCTCTTAATCAACAATAAATTTTTAAACTTCAAACAAAGAGGGCAGGTAACTCCAATTGTTTTCTTTTTCTTTCCCTTTTTTCTGTTTGCACCTACATAGGAATAACTGAATCCATTTCAAACTCAGAATGCCTTTTTAACGATAAGTATGTTCTGCCCGACATGCTACTGTCATCATCTTCTAAAAACAACACCTTCTGGTAATCATTATCATTTGAAAACTTTCAACCTTCTGGGTGAGGAACGACGGCTTCAGCACCTCTCCCATAGCTCACCTTAGTTGACTGCCCTGTTGCTATCCTCCTCTCAGAGAGTGTTGCTTGTTCCTCCTCCTCGTAGGTTTGCTTGTCATCCTTGATCTCCAAGAAGCCCTCCTCCTGCTGCCAGAAAACATCTAAGGCTTTGGAAGAATCCTATCCCTGAACTCCATTACTCGTCTTTGCTCCCGTGCAGTGCCAACAGTGCCAAAGAACTGTTGAGTGTTGGGTCTCTCTTCCGTGCACTCTGATCTATTTCTCTCCTCCGTCACAGCTTCAGAGTGCTGCAAGTTGGGCCGAAATCGATCAGAACTGTTGACAGAGAATCTATGACCTCTATAACCACCTGTCTGCCATTGCTTCCATTTCTCATCTTCGACGCAAATTGTGGCCCTGCTTCAACCCAAACTGGGGTCTCAAACCTCCATTGGCCAACCCTAATCTTTGCCATTCCCAAGACTAAATCAACAGTGCCTCTTAAAAGGGCACGAGCCCACCGGATATGGCTTCTTCCTGCTGAGGCTTCATCTACATAAACGAACTCCCACACTTATTACCTAGGGCTATGAACAACTCCAAGCACCAGAGGAAACCTGGGAGACCAATGAATCTAACCCAAAACTCTCTGGGCTCCTCTGATTTGTGACAGCACCCATGGGCACTCCATTGGTCTAGTAATAGCAGCTCACTGTCGAGAACCCAATCCTTTTCACAAAGGATTCTCATTGCTTAATGGGAATTCGAACAAGAACAAACTCCCATGCATATCCACAATCCTAACTCCGGCAACAACTTCCCAATGGCGGTCTACCCATTTCTACACTCTCTCCCTGTCCGGCACTGGAGAGGACAAGGATCCCAATCGACCCGCCAAACACAACTCCAGAAATTGCAACCTTTCTTCACATGAATCCTAGAGGACCGCTAAGTCTTCCCACCCACCTCTGAGACCAGAGAATACTGTCAATGGAGAGCTTGGCCAGCCCTTTATCTGCGTGACCTCTTTATATGAACCTCTGATGCCCCTCATCTGAAGTATTTGAGCACCAAAGTTTCTTAGGGCTTTCACTACTGGGAGCCATCTACCTCCCTTATCCATCAATTATAACTCTTCTGTGTGTTGAGAAGAGCAATGCATTTTAAGCCAGTTACTCAATATATGTGTCGCCCAAGCAGACTGTTTTTGACTCCTTAGTTTTGAAGAAAAATTCAAAGATACTTGAGAATCTATAGAGTTTTTAGAATAGATGTTTTGGGATTAGTTTCAAAATGGGTTATTTCAAAGCATTTGCCACCTTTTGGTAGACAAGCTTTACTAGCTTTAAATTTGATATATTTGATAAAATTATACTAGCTATCAACCCCATAATCAATATAAATCTAAAAAGGATATTATTAATACAATATAGTTGTAACACCCCAAGCCTGCTGTCCTAAAAACCTAAAGATAGGGCCTAACCATATGGCCCAAAATGCTTAAGCCCAAGTAATTAGTAGGAAGGGTTGTAGTGTCTCCACCCCCCCCCCCCCTCCCCCCCCAAAACAAAAAAAAAAAGGACTACACATCCTCGTGAAGTGGATCTAGATCTCTCCCAAGCTCCCAGCTGCCTATTAAGTGGACACTCTAGGGACCTCTACCCTCTGAGAGCCAGCTCTGATACCTTGTAATGCCGCAAGTCTGCTGTCCCAATAACCTGAAGAAAGGGTCCCAACCACAAAGACCAAACTAAGCCCAAGTTATTAATACAAGGCTTGTGGTATCCTATATACCAATCAAACTACTCCCACAACTGATGTGGGATAGGAGTATTACAATAGTTTCCTAGGCCACTTAAATTCATTATAGTAGTGTTGTTTTCCTGTGTTTCAGCCAATCTCGTCCCCTTAACATGACAATGCACAACAATGTAACAAATCACAAATACATCTATCCACTGGCAAAACCACATTATTAATCAGAATGATAAAGGGAAGTAACCTTGTGTAGTCCGCCTGAACTTCTAAAGTGCAGCAGTTGATGAACAAACCACTCCATCGAAGAAATGTGATACCGTCTTCACCAACATACACCCTTTTCGATGAAAGTCCTGATAGTTGGTCAACATTAAAATTCAGACCAAATTTTTCCTCATTCATGTAGCAGTTGTATTCTCGGAATCCTCTTTGCAACCTGGAGAAGAACCTATCAGCCTGCTTCTTCGAGGTTGATATAAAAAGGAAGTCATCGATAAACCTAAGTAGTATACATTTAGGGGATGACAAGATGATTTCATCCTTGCTGGTTTTGAATGCAGTAGAAGCATCATGATGATTATGTCTCCCTGATAAATCTTCAGCGGCAGTTTCAGAAGTCTTTTCAAGAAATGGATATATTACATTATTTTCCAGATGCCCATAGTAAAATGAGCAGAGCAGAGAAGACAAAACACTTCCTTGAGGAATTCCGACATCTTGCAAGTAAAACTTTTTATCTAATTGCAGCACATTGTGCTTCACATGCTCACTAAGATAAAAATAAAGCTCTTGTTTCGTTATAATTCTGCTCCGCTCCTGAAATATCAGTAGTAGTAGTAGTAAATTATAAAACAACCCAAAACTTCTTCACAAAGGAAATTTTTTTTTTAAGATTCTCAACCTGAGCCTTGCAATCTGCATAATTCGGGAAAGCACAATATTTTTCACAAGATGGGTTAACATGGGGGTTTGAAATTTGCCTGGGTCACATGTTCATTGAGTTTGTTTAAACCAGGCTCCTTTATTTTATTTTTATGTGTGTCTCCTTTAGCAACAAAAAAAGATCATCAAATGACAATTCAAAGACAAAAATGTGGCTAATTATTTTTCAACTCATATTGTTGAGAAACAGGACCAGACACAATAAGCGATTGAGAAGAAGTCCAGGTGTAACCATTTCAACAATTTTTCTGCATAGAAGTAACCTCATGGGACAAAGGAGCACATTTCTGTCATATCAACCTTCCACAGGCTTACAGCCCATGGGTTCTCTACCAGGTGGCAAAAAGAGTGGTCCAACCTTTTTCACTTTATAACATGTAGATAACTGCCCCTTACATGGACGCTTCATTAAAAAAAAATACTGGTGATAAAAGACCAAAAAAAGGGAAAGATATAAGCTAACACTGACATAGAAACGCTACATAAAATGCCTACTTGAACGATAAAGACTATCTTATCACTTGTAAGTGGCCTAAAAGAATCAACGGGCATGAGAAAATTAGTGGTGCAAATGGAGCTACAAGGTTTGAGAGATACAGCTATATAACTGCAATAATAGATAAGAAAGCACAACAATATTAACTACTCAATAGTTATTGGAATGGGAAAAATCCAAAATATAAATAAACTTGGTGACTTTCCTCTTAAGTAACACAAATACATTACCTGATTAACAACAACGCTGTGCAATGAACAATTAGGAACGAAAGATGTGAATTTTATGGATTCCACGTTGGTATATTGGTCTGCTAGTATTAGGTTCTGATGAAGCCACAGAGATTTCTTTGTGCAGAGAACTTGATCAGACTTTTTTAAAAGATATTCATCATTCAGTATGACATCCTTCATGACACTAAGCAGCTTATCCTGATTAATAGTATCAAATGCTTTTGATACATCAGATACAACAATAAAAACACCGGGCATGGTGGTCGACCCACCCTTGAGAACAGATAAGAAAGGGCATAGCTTTCTGTAAACATCATTATAATCGAATACTGATGAGCCTAATTTCTCTGGATCCTTCATCTGCAAACCTTTCAGGACAACATGCAAATTGTGAAGAACACAATTCACAGACTTAAAATGACTATATTTAATAAGTTTTGTATGAGAAGGTATTTTTCTCTCCAGTGCACAAGCTTGAACTTTCAAAGAGGATACTTTTACTGGCATTCTTGATGTCGCTTTAAGATTTGCAAGCACCCTTACTCCATTTTCTTTTGGACGAAGCCTGACCTTCGAGAAACCAAATGATCTTTTGCTAATAATTTTCCTAACAGATGCAGTATCTAGTAAACGATAGCTCTGTTCTTTCAAGCAAGTGATAGCTCCATTCATCAGCTTCTCCCATATTGATTTCCTATAGAAAAATACATTCTGTTTCCCAAACTCACTTTCGGTAACATAGAAGTTGGCTTGCACCAAGGGCACTACTAAACATGAAAAGAACCAAAAGATCCAGCTTTCTAAAATATTGTGTTTGACAGTATGTATAGCATCATTCACTTCACTGCATCCCTCATGCACATATAAACTCTGCCCTTTTCTGTAGTTTAGCACATGATTACTCAAGTAGCATGAAGAATGTTTAGTTGATAACAATGGGAACCTTGAAATTTTCAACTTATGCATGCATTGCTTTAGAGAGAACTTCTCAAATCTTCGTAAACGAACAAACCTGGAGATATTCCTCCTTAAAATTCTCCAATTTGATGGAGCTCCCAACAAATCTGGGGGAACTATACTCCTACAAACAGCCCATATAAAAGACACCACCTGCTTTTCCTGGCAATAAGACTGACTTGGCTCAAACTGATGATTGGTGTTTTCTAAAGTTCTCTTGCAAATTGTAGTATGAAAAACATGAAATTTCTCATGCGGCAACTTGCCCTCCAGCTGAACCCCGTTATGTCCTTGTTCAAGTGAGTTTATCTCAAATTCATTGTCCTGAAAGCAAAATTTTCAAATGCATAACACTTTCACCTTTTAAGCAAAAAAAATATATATATTATTAGAAGGATGGCTTGTGGACCTACATAGCATTTAAAATAAGCTAACCATTAAAAGCTTTAACATTATATATATATATATATATATAGAGAGAGAGAGAGAGAGAGAGAGAAACATTCTTTTTATGTAGGAGGAAATTCAGCTTACTTGCCCCTCCTAAAACTCTAAAGTATGCACTTTGCAGGAGAGGGGGATAAAATTAAAAAATAAAAAAGTATTAATTTCAAAGTACGAAAGATGTATCCCAATTCATTTCATTACTCCCCTTGGTGTTGGAGGAGGCTTCCGACCATAAAAATGTCATTTTTGAAAGCAAGAAGAGGTAAATGCTGTCCAATTTCTTGAGATGATTTCAAGACAAATCCTTCAAATTACTGCATGATGGAGACCCTGAGGGAAGAAAAAAGAAATAACCTATCCCGGATCTCAACATCTAAAGAACTATTGAGTTTAAAAATTCTAGTGTTCCTCTCCATCCACTTAACCCAAGTCAAGGCCAAGAAAGGACCGTATTATAGGGTTTTAGTATTGTCTTCCTACAGAAACCTCCATGCTAAGTTTCCAGTACAAATGAATTTTCAAAGGGGTAAACCAACTAGTCGCAACAAGAAGAATTTGCCTCTGCCATAAAGAGTAAGAAAAGGAAAAATGAATGAGATAGCCAGAAGTTTTTTAAGACAAGAACACAAGTCAGGGTTTTATTGAGCCTGTTTTATTAAGCCTTCTAGCTAGGAGCACCAGAGCTATTGACCATGCAAACACCTTAACTTTCCATGGCACCTAAGTCTTCCAAATCTATCTAGCTGAGTGAAAGGAAATCTCTGTAAAGAAGGAAATAAAAATTAGATTTTTTTATGATAATGATCAACAAGGATCAAAATATCGTTTCGATGTATAGTTTCGGTCTGTCCGGAAACGGAAACGTTTCGGAAATGTTTCGAAAACATAATGGAAACGGAGAAAAAATTGGAAACTTGTGGAAACATAACTTAAAATTCATTTATTTATACAAATAAGCCTATTTATTGAATATTTGTGAATGTTTAAGGCATATACATCATATTCATGATAAATGATACTAATTTATGATAAATGACATAATAGATACATACTATGTAATATCCACGAATTAGATAATTTGACACAAGTTACATATAAAATAAAAAGTAAAACAAATAGCGATTTAAACCTATTATAATTAGTAACTTAGTATTAAAATAGTTGTTTCTCTACACTTTATTTCTCCTACAACTTTTCTATTATTTTAGGAAAAATAATAGAAATATATCTTCTTGTAATTTTGAGTCTTAATCTTTGAAAAATAAATGGATATTATTTTTTATTAACTTCTATAATTATTGTTGATATAAAAGAAATGTTTCCTCTGATTCGGTATGTTTCCACTAGTTTCGGTATGTTTCCACGGAAACAATTTTGTTTCCATGGAAACATGTGAATTTCGATATTCTACTAGTGTTTCGTTTCGGTTCCCTGAGAAACGGAAACGTTTCGGCCGTTTCGATGGAAAAGAAACGAAACTTTGATCCTTGATGATCAACTACCATCTGCAACACAAACAAACAAATAAAAATTAAATAAAAAGAAAACCACTATCCAAACTCCAACATGTCTTTTTCAAAGAAGATTAGGAAAGATACACATCTTTAAGAAGGTACTTGCTCAATTAAATTGATCAAATGATCATAATAATTCCAAAATACAAATGTTGTGCATAAATTAATAGCCTTTTTTAATACATGAACTCATTTCGACCACCACCAGCCCATGGGTCCAACGTGGTACTGGTATCAAGATCTAATCCTGCAGAAAAGGTGGAGTTTAAGAAAGGAAAATCGTCACTATGAGCAATGGTTTAGGATTTTTTTCAGAAGGTTTTAAATTGATTAAATTTCAAAAGTTTCAGGTTTCTTCACTTTAAACTTCTGGTGTGTTTCTAAAGATATTTGGAACTTATATTGATTACAACTTGGTCAAAATTGGATAGGAACCTTTTTTTTTTTTTTTTTTTTTTTTTTTTGATAATCTTGGATTTCCTACCGCAGAGCAAGCTAGGTTGACTGACTAGTCCCACGTATAGGAACCAAAATATAAATACTCAATTTTAAGGTATTTTGAGTATGAATAAAGAATCTTCTCCAAAATAAAGAACAAACATGCTAAATATAAGTATATGAACACCTAGTCCACGTGGCAATATTCTATCGGTTACAAGACGTACACTTATACAACTTGGATTACATGTCATCTAATCACCCCTTGATACATCCTACACTCATATGGTGACATGTGTCCATACCAAGGTGAACATATAGGTCCCAAAGCCTTACCTCAAGACCCTGGCAACGTCTGATCGTCAATACAGGCACCATATCATACAAGTAATATTTAACCGATTTTTCCTTATAGACTCAGGCAAGTATAGAGCATCTGGTGCACAAGTTTACATGAAACATGCAACTTTGATTGTCTTTCGGAATGGTAGTGACAAATATGGCTCAACAAGGATCCACAGCTCATGCCATCGTTACCAGACACATGTACGTTAGAGTTGAGCAACTTCTTGTTCCCATAAGAACATGCCACGTGGAGACTGGTGGGGAAGGCAAAGGAATTGGGTGACCAATTTGGAATGAAAATTAGGATTTAGAATTAATTTTTAGTTATTTTATACTTTCTTATTTTTAGGATTTTAAAGAAATTTTGGTAATTGCTATTATGGTATTTTAGGATATATTTACGTTATTTAGGAAGTTTTATTTTGGCAAGTTTAATTAGGGTTTGCCTATATAAAGGCCTTTGATGTATTAGAATGGTAGATTTGAATTATTGAATATTGACATTGAGATTGTGATCTCTCTAGTTCTCTCATCTTCTCTCTTGCCGCCTCTCTTTCTATTCCATGTTCACTCTATTGGTCCTGCACCAGAGACCTTGGCCATCCCAAAGGATGCCACATGTAAACCGATATCTCATTAAAATCCTATTATCAACACCTACCTAAATAAATAAATAAAATGATGGGAACATTTTTCTAGTTTATTAGCATAACAATAGATATGTCAGTTGTTGAGAGCTTGATATATAATAGCTTTAGTTTTTGGAGCAACTAATGATCTAACATGGTATTAAAGCCTTGGTTACGGGATATCTTCTTAATTTGTGTTTATTCCCCATTTGCATTAGCATTTTGTTCTTCTTTGCATTTGTCTATGGTTTCTTTGTCTCTTCACATGCGAGTCTAGGGCTACACATGAGGGGGAGTGTTGAGAGTTTGATATACATTGTTAGCCCATTCTCTAACAGCTTAAGCTTTTAAAGCAACTAGTGATCTACCATCAACCAGTCTTAAATTCCACTCTTAATCTAGCTTCACATGAGCAGATTATCCTGCACATCATCCTCATTTCATTGGCTTCGCTTACCATGAATCTGGAAGAGACTCAAATTTCCTTCCTAGAAACCATGACTTTAGTATGCACATCTTCCTAGATTTCAAATTTTCACAAGTAAAATATTTGTTTTCCTCTTAAAACCTTTATCCAACCACTATCTACATCAGCATCAATAGAAGCATTGGCACATTGCAGAGCTCAATCAAAAGATAGTTAAATGCAGCTGCCTTGTTTCGGAGATTCAACTATAAGTACCCGTAGTGGTCAACTTTCAATACCAGATATAGTTAGAGCAACACTAGTATTTTAAAAGGTACTACAAAATCAGATTTAAAAGCAGTTCATAATTCAGATTCAACAGCAGTACATAATATACACTTTTTTTATCAGTCATAAAATACATACAAATGTATTTATTCGTATTTTTAAAAATATTTAATCAATTTAAGGGTACCAATCAAATGGGAAAAAAATCAATATAAGGCCAAAAAATTGTATCTTCCAAATGCAATTGATGATGAAGCTTCAAAACCATGAGCTCTTAAAAAGACACATGACACATTCGAGCATTGTACCATCACCCCATGACCTTGTCATGAGTACAACATTGAGCAATTCATGAATTGTCCGAACAATTAATGTGGAAGGGTACAAACATGTATTAAGTACACATATTGACTAGCTAATATATAAATAATTAAATATATATATATATATATATATCTTTTAAGAAGTGGATAACAGTTGCATCATATTATTGTACTGCAAAACTTGCTGCACAATCAGGTAAGAGATGTGGCTTGAAGCTCCCTTTGGTAGTTTAGTTACTATAGAGATGGAAGAAAATTCCATGAATCTTTTAAGTTTTACATATCACAGTAACATGAGGTTAAAAAGTTTGTGAATGACTCCCTGTTTCCTGTCCATCACAACAACAAAACAAAGTGCAGAAGCTTTCTATGGAATACTAACCTCAAGCATGGAGTCAGCACTTCCATTAGCAGTCTGATTCAAGGATGGAATGGCACAATGCTTATCTAAAAACCTCAAATGCCGACAACTTTGGGCCTTGCGTATAAAATTTTTTAGCAACCGAACAAGTGAATGATATCTGGAGAGCCAAGAGGAATCAATTATAACAGAAACACCAAAAAGGAGAGGGGAACCATAAAAAGGCATATTAAATTGAACAAATGCTGACATGCCAGATCTTGAACCCCCAATAACAAAGATGAGATCTTTCAAACTAGATCGATTCAATCCATATCCATTTCGACCTTCCTTCACCATTTAGAACCTTCAAATTACAACTAAGCTCCTTACGTATCAACATCAGATTTCTTTGTGGACGTCCAAACCATTTCAGTCAACTGTCATATGCTCAAGACTAATATCATCTATATATCATTTTGTTAGTATGAAAATTTGACAACATGACAGCAAAACATGCCCTAAAATTAACTTTGATAATTTAAGTTAAAAACACTCGACTTATCCCAACTAGTCAAAGTAATAAGCCAACTAGACATGTGAAACAATTACCCATTAACTTGCAATAAATTACATGATGCGCCATTGCGTCTGGTTGACTTGAGAATTAGGCCTGAAAACTTGTTAATTTTTAGTAATAATATCAATAATTTGTATGAAAATATGAACTAACTGCCACATTCTTTTTTTTTATTTTTCAAATTTTTATGTACACACATTTGTGCTAATCAACACAGAATAGCTTCCATTTCTAAATATCATGGCTGTCATCATAATCCAAAGGGTTGCCCAAATTATCAGGCAGGATCAATAAAGATTCATTCACAATGCATCTTCAAATCCATTTTTCACTTACTCAATTTATATCCTTTCTGGCCTCACCTCTTATTAAGGGACCTCAACATTGTTTTTATCCAACCGAAATTATCTAAAAAATAACTCTCCTTTCTACTCACCTGAAATGGTTACTTCATAAGCTTTCTATATGTACAGCTACAGCCTATGATGCATTTGTACTCCATGAGAGTAAGTAAATGGGAAAATAGAAACCAAACTACATGAAACATGGAGGCCAACCACAGAAAATACACATAATTGCAGAAGGAAGAACATACTGACAAAATAAGCATATAATAGTGCACATAGGTTGCACCCCCTCTGGCCCGAGTTTTATTATATATTACTATTTACTAACCCAAAAAAATAAAAGCCAATGTATTTTCTACAATGAAGTGTATATTGAAGCTGTTGGTCCACTTACAGGCATGTTGACTTAATGAGACAACATTCATTGCTATGGAAGCAGGGCATTGACTGAGCAGTGATATTGGTATCAGATAAGCGAAAGATATCCTTGAAGAGAACATCTGCACCAGAGAAATTGGGCTTCAAAGAATTTAATATGTCTGAAGGATGTCAAGGTTGTATATATTTTGTTTCCCTGAAAAGGAAAGGATAAAAGTAATCCAGTAGGACTCTATAACACCATAAAGTTGAAGTCAAGCCATGTTTCTATGGAAAATACTCGGGAAGAAAAAGAAGAAAAAAAAAGACACATACAACCACACACACACACAAAACATAAATACATAATTGCACAACTATGCAGATGTATAATGCGTAACATGTCAACCTTAAAAATATTTTGAACCACTAAGAACGCCTGGAAGCTGATCTATGAATCTCTATGGTGAGGAAACATAAGAAATGAAGTGAAAAATATGAAAGTGATAGGGGATACGTTTTCTCGGAATAACTGACGAAGAACATTCCAACTTATAGAACATAGATTGCCTATTAATCTGAGCATTTTTGGTTACTTTCTGGACCGTCTGCAGCACCAAGCAACAAGAGCAATGTAATGACATCTGCAGATAGACCAAATGTAGAAAATTATTAGAACAAGAGAAAATAATGTCTTAGAAGCAATATGAAGGCACCATTCACTTGTAACTTCAAATCTGCCATCTGCTCGTTACCCAGAACAAGGGCATATATCTAACTTGAGAAAAATAGATCCTCTATTCAGAATTTGAACTTCACTTTTAATAGTCTAAAAGGGCATTATATCCAATACTGTAACTTAAATATCAATAGAGGAGCAATCCTAGTCTAGGGTTCAGCTCTCATACCACTGTTACAACTGACTGCTACAAAAGCTTAACTGTTAAAGGGGGCTCTCGAACTTATTCATGATACCGTCAATATCCTTAAAACAAACATCTTTAGACATTGAAACCATTCCTAACTTATTCATATCGTCAATATCCTTAAAACAAACATCTTAAGTTCTTAACACATTAAAACCATCCTAGAATTTTCTTCTTAGCCAAATTTATGTAGATGTTAGGGATATTGCTGCAGAAACAAAGTTCACTAAGTACTATCACTCCAGTCCCTTCAAATATTATGAGTGAGGTCCCATAAGATGTTATCTTAAAGTAGTTTCTATTCCATCAAAAAATATCTCCCACGAGATTTCAGTTGTCTTATATTGCAACATAAATCAGACAGACAATCACAAAAAACTAAAAAACAGCCAGAACCATGACGAAAAGGCCACAAAAGATCCAATAATCTGAAAAACAAGAAACCATTCTGAGGTGGAAAAATATAACTTGATATAATAATCTGAAACAAAAAATATCAGACAATTCTAGAAATTATGAATAACTTTGAAAGACGTTCCAAACACATATATGCAACTATAAATATGTATACAAAGAAAGAATGAAATATTTTGATGATGACTTAAAAGAGTAAGAAGCTCATTCTATATAGTGCAAAGAATTCCATTTCAACAACTTTGCCAGGACGCTATGTCAAGCCCCGAGTCTTACACTTGCCAACAGTTGTATACATCCAAGTTTTAATTAAACATGTCTTGCAGAGATCTTAAACTCGAGCAAACCTTAAGTAGCTGTTCGGAAAACTCAAGAACCGGGTGGAGGATAAGACTGACTGGTTTTATTTTGGCCTGTGTTTGGTGAAATCATTTATTTCTAGAGTAATTCAAGTTTTGCACAGAAAATACACCAGAAACAAACACATTGTCCCAAACGAATTCAAGTGTTGGTCTTTCTGTGAACCAAATAATAAAATAAGATGTGACCTAACCTAAACAACTTCTAGAGATTTCAAATGGACCCTAAAGTTAATTAAGATTTCCATTTACCAAGCACTTTACTTTCGGATGGTAGAAAAATAAATGTAAACGTTGTCATTCAACCAATGATTATCACATCAATCCAGGGCACTAGGAGGGCTAAATTTGATGCAGAAGTTACCTTTGGCTTCATTCACACGAAGTAGCTACACTCAGACTCGAACCTTTATTCTAACCATTGAAAGCCCAAGTATTAACCACTCAACCTAGTAATGTACTGGTAAAATTATATATATGAATATTTATGACATAAAGAATGAAGATTTTGACACTTGCCAACAATTATAATCACCCATATATTTACTAATCAAATCCATAATATTTTTATTTCTTACTTGTGAAAAAGCATGTCCCACATTTCATGTGCTTTAAACAAGTTCTAAAGTCTAAATGGAAATAAATACAAAAACCAATATACATCCACATAAAAGTCAATGTTATTTCACAAGTTTTTCAAAGAAAATCACCTTTTTAGGGTCAAGATCTAAGCCTGTGTCAAAGCCATACTTAAGCCCCCCAGATACGCTATCTCTATTGCTGAGATTTCTTGTGCAAGGAGTCGGAGAATAGGTTTCTTGAAAGTTCAATTGCTTACGCTTTCTGTGGCGCTGCCAACTAAACTCTCTTAAACGCTTTCTGGACTTTGTTGTAATCTGGTTTGAGCTTTCTTGACATTTTCCATTTGAATCCCCTTCATTATTAGCATTACCAGTTGCAGTAGTTACAGTAGCTTCTTCAGATAAACTCTTCTGACAGCACATTTTCCTGCAATGCCTGCTGAATGGAGTTGAATGACTCCCACTGTTAGTATGTTACAGCCAAAACAACTAATGGAACTTAAGGGAACATCAAGACCAAAAGAACTACTGAATTGATGTTTCTCTGACATTGAGTCTACTTCACCAACTCTTTTCCTCTTTTTTCTGGATCCTGAGAAAAAGTTTAGAGTTGATAACCACTTCGTCAAATTGTCAACAGTATGATTGCTGATCAATCATCAGGAAGTAATGGGTTCAAAACTACCAACTAAGATTAAAAACAAAATAGATAATAGAGAAAAAGTGTGGAGAATTATATTAGCATGAAAAGAAGAGAAATAAATGAACTCCATTAAAATGTGTCAGAAAATAACATCAACCATGCATGGTCATAACAATTCAATTAAGAACAATTCGAGAAGGAACAGAGGTCGGATCAAGAGAGTTTAGGGAAAGAATGTGTCTCTTGACTAACAAAATTATTTAATAAGATTATAATAAATAAGAAAATGCATGATAAGTGGTGAAAGAGTATGTATACATAAAAATAAGGGGAATATCCAATATTTTAAAAAATTATTTGACTTTTATATTTGATAAGCACAAAATTGTACAACTTACCGTAGGGTCAGATTAATGAGTCATGCTATGAAATTTTTTGGAGAGTGATCGAGCACCAACTAAAAGTTGAGACGAGTGTTGAAAAATCAATTTGGGTCTACATCAAGAAGGTCATCAATGAACGCTATTTATTTATTAAGGAAACTGATGGTAAAGTGTAGAGACAAGAAAAAAGATCTTCATATAGTTTTTATAAATTTAGATAAATTTAGAGAAAGCTTATGATAGAACCTCTTGACATCCAATAGAGTAAAGAAGTGAGTCAAAAAGGATATTTGAAACAACAAGGGACATGTACGGTGGAACTGTGATTATGGTAACTAGTGAGAACTACAGAATAAACAAGTAAATTCACAGCTACTGTATGCTTACATCAAGGATCAGCGTTAAGTCCTTAATTTGTGCCTTAGTAATTGATGAATTGACTAAACATATACAAGATGAACTCTCATGGAGTATTTTTTTTTTTGGTGAAATTATTTTAATTGATGAAACTAAAATAAAGATAAATTTTAAACTAGAAGTTCAAAGAGAGGCTTTAGAAACAATACGGTTTAGGATGAGTAGAATAAAAACTGAATACATTTGTGAGATGGTAGAAATAGCACCTATAAAAGATAAAAAAGAAAAAGAAAATCAATTAAGATGTTTCACCCAGTGGGGGATCCAGACCATGAACTTAAGGGGGGCAAAAATGTAAGAATTAAAATCTAGGACGGACTCTTGTAGAAATATGAAAAATTTTAAGGGGGCAACAACTAATTTAAAAATAAATCAATAGACAACAGTGGTAAAATATCAAATTTTAAAATTTTGAGAGGGAGCACGGTCCCCCCAACCCCCTCCTGTATATCTACCTCTAGTTCGACCATGTTCAATGAAAACCAAAAATGACACTAATAAAGAAGAGCGACACAATTCACATTGAGGGTCATGCTAGGAGAAGGATCAAGATTAACTTGAGTTCAAATAGTAAAGAAATATATAACAGCTTATAGTTTAACCGAAAGGATGGTATCATACAAAACATAATGGCGAGACGAGATTCATTTAGTCAACTCCAAATAATTGGGATAAGCTTTAAGTTGAGCTGAATATATATCTATATATTGTGTGTACATTTATAATTAAATTCAAAGTTCCTGGGGCATACCAAGTTTGGGTGAAGAATGATGATATCCAGACTCTAATTGCTTTGAGAACTTAGGGTACAAATCACTAATGGAGAAACCTGCCACCTGACAGTGTTTGTTACGAGGAAGGGACAAAAATATTGAACTATACTTTAGCAAATAAACCATGACACCATCACCAACCTGCATTTCATAAAATTTTGCCCACGATCATTTATAATACACACAAAACAAACATATATACAACAAAGAACACATCAGTATATCTTTTTAAGGAAAAAACAAATGGAAGTAACCATCACTTACCCTTCTTAGGAGGAGAACCCATGCTGAACGTGTTAGAAGCTCTACAATGGGGCTTGAACGGGTATGCTGTCAAAAATAAATGAAAACTAACAGTACTTATCAATTACTAACAAACAACTTCCTGTTAGTCTACTCTAACAGTGTTAGATGTGCAAGACCTTGATTCTAGCAAAAAGGGTAAATGATGATATTGAATATATGACATGTTCCCGTGCTGTGGTTCTAATTTCATTAAACTTGATGCATCAGCTTGAAGAATTTGATGATTGACTAATCAAAAGGTGAAATCTTGTTATTACAAACCAAAAAGTAGTTTTAAGTGTCATCAAATTTTTAGGTCTACAACAACAATATAAAGGTCTAACAAGCTACTTTTTGGTGTTAGTCAATCATCACCTTTTGATTAGTCAATCATCAAACTACTTTTTGGTTGTTGCAAGCTACTTTTTGGATGAATTTTGTTAGACCTTTATTTTGTTGTTGTAGACCTAAAAATTTGATGACACTTAAAACTACTTTTTGGTTTGTTATAACAAGATTTCACCTTTTGATTAGTCAATCATCAAATTCTTCAAGCTGATGCATCACATTTAATGAAATTAGAACCACAGCACGGGAAGATGTCATATATTTCAATATCATCATTTACCCTTTTTGCTAGAATCAAGGTCTTGCACATCTAACACTGTTAGAGTAGACTAACAGGAAGTTGTGTTCACATGCAGCCAACCAAAACAATTGGGATACAGCTTTGAAAATGTTGCTAAAGGAAGCTTACTTTGATTGTAATAAGTATAGAGCAGTAGTACAGAGATGAAAGTTCGTACAATAATGATTACTTGCCTTATCATAACCACTGCATATCAGATTAGAAGGCTTGGACATCTCGCAGATTATCGTCTCAATGGTCCTTCTAACAATCTGAAACCATAAAAGCCAGTAATAAATTAGGCACGAAAGATTCACACAATTCTGATAGACCATTTGGATAGCATTTCAAAAATACTTCTTTTGCTCTTTTGCTCTTTGGAGCACAAAATTCCTTTGGCTTTTGTTCTCATAAGCAAGGCAAGTATTCCCAAAAGACCAATCAAATTGCACCTTTGTCTTATTCTGCAAACTGGAATGGAAAGCATCCAAAGCACACAAAATTAAAGATATGTTATTTCAAATAGCCAGTCAAGAAGAAACCTTCGTATAACCCATAAATTCAAGAAAACGCTTTATTTAATTGATCATACGATACGTGTGATGGTTCGGGATTATCTTATTAATCGCAAATTTTGGGATGTTATGAATGTTATTCGCTATTGAATTATAAAGTTAATAAGTGTGCAAGTAGCAACTAACAAGTGATACAGTGACAGCATCATTGTTCATAATAAGCCTTACAGATCATTAAATACTTGAACAGTCTCGATTAAAAAGAATTCATATAATTATTGACCATCCAAGTGGAATTTTGGCAACTATTTGGCAATTGAAACGGTGCAGGAATTTCTCTCCATGGCCTAACGGAGGAATTCAAGCAATATACACACGCATACATAAATTCATATACAGAGGAGAAGGGGGCTTAAAAACTCCACGTCTTAAGTGGCATTTTGGGTATTCAGGTGATGAGGTTTTTACAGTTGCCCACCGAAAACAAAAACACATGGAGAAAACATTACAGGAATATGGCATTTCATATCAGTGTGTAAGTGGAGAGAGTCAGAAAGAGGGTATAAGAGGAGTTTGATAGACCTCGTGTTGGGACCACCGGCGGTCAAGATGGTAAGCTGAAAGTGGAGGCGCATTATCGGAAACAACAACGAAGCATTGAGTCAATAGCTTGCGATAGTCGGAGGGGTCGTCCGGTTTGAGAAGAAATGACATGGCGTCTCCGCGGCTGCAAGCGAGACAATACTGCGCTTTGCAACGACAATCAGACGCCGTGGGCAGCGGTGGCGGAATCAACGAAATGATCGTGTCGGCTAGCGTATGTGCGCGGTTGTGGAATAACCTCCACAGGACCTCCGGTACCCTTCGTCTCTTCGCCATTGCTAGAGAGAGAAAGATGGTCGCCAAAAATGAGCAACCCCTTTTCATTTACGACAGGGAAACATGTGTCACAATCATATGCCTTTTTGCATTTTTTTTTTTTATTTCTCTTTACAATACACGTGACTGACTACTTGGCATCTTCAGCTCATCAATTTTGTTTACTCACCTTCTTCTCCCTCTTACGCACTCCGCCCAAGGCCACTATCACCACTCCTCCACTCTTTTCCCTCTCTCTCTCCCTCACAGACGTTCTGTCTCCCTCTTCTCTCCTCTTCACATGCATCTTCTCTCTCACCCTCACTGCTCTCTGCATCATCGGCATCATCCATTCCAGTCATTGATCCACTGTCATGCAAGCAAGAATGCCCTAGCAAATACACATTGAGCCACATATCTTTGAATCAAAATTACACATCATTGCCCATAGTACAGTGGAAATAGAGTTTCGAATAAGCATAATACAGCTTCTGCAAGTTCTTTTATGTTTTTTTTGGTAATTAAAAGGTAAAATTTGATTGGAAGGTAAATCAAACACACTTTGCCTCTTTTAAATCTTTAAGAGACTTTGAAACCCTTAACCTCCCATATGAGAACTGTGAAGGAAGTCCTAGCTTAGTTGCAAGTTCAGTTCCATTAGTACTGTTGCAGCCTCAAGAGTCGCTCCACTAGTCCGATTTAGTCATTCTAACACTATGAGCAATCAACCAAATAACGGCAAAAAAAAATCTAAATTCCACAAAGTCTTGACTTCTGATTAATATATCTATTTGCTATGTGATGCAGATCGCCGCAAATGGAGTTCAGATTTAGAGAAGTGCATGCTCAGATGAATATCCGTCGATCGTGATGGATGTTGTGTAGATGACACATGTGAAGGAGAGAGAAAAGGGAGACGCCTGGGTAGAGAGATGAGGGAGAGAGAAGCTCTGTGAGGGAGAGAAAGAAGAGAGAAAAGTGGGAAAAATATCTTAGTAGAGAGAGAAGAGGGATAAAGGATGGCATTGTGCACGGTGCGTAAGAGAGAAAAGAGGGAGAGTAAACAAAATTGATGAGCATGCCAAGTAGGCAGCCACATAAGATCACACGTTGGAACATTTTATGGAATTTGTAACATTACTTTTGCCTAGACAAACTTTTACATTCAAAATGATAATACATTAGGTTATTAATAATTTTTTTTAGGTACATTGTGCACCGGTGTTTAAGAGAGAGAAGAGGGAGAATAAACAAAATTAATAAGCTAGAGATGCCAAGTAGGCAGCCACATAAGGCAGATTACTTCATCTTGTGAAAAAGACTCAGACATGAATGACATATTTATGGGATATTTGTTTGTTTCAGATGAACATCGTGTTACTCATTTATTGTAACATGGAGATGAATATCATGTTACTCATTTATTGTATATGCACGCTAAAGTAGGAAATTTTATTGTTTTAGATAAATACATTTTTTTATTTATTACAATGATGGCATTACACATGTACAAAGATGGAGCTAGAAAAAAACTTGGGAGGGATTATAATTTTTTTGGGAAAAAAAAATTCATGTTATATTTCTTTTTGGGGAGACTAGGTTTACATGTAATGTTTTTTTCCTTTGTAAAATTTAAGTGGGATTTTTTTTCTTCAACATATTTTTTGGTTTGAGGGGCGGGTGTTTCATACATGCCAATAGTCGTTGTACGTGTATTATAAACTTTTGATATAAGAGAATGTCTAATAACGCACGTAATTTATATACGTATCGAATAATTCTAATTTATTATTAATACAGAAATTACTCTAACACGAGTCTTGTGACAAATAAGTTTAATTTTATATTACAGTTAAGAAGGATGAATTAAGTTCATATTTTCATTGAAAATAGTGATATATGAATTTATAGAATAATGATATACTTTTTAAATTTTTATCCCAAATTTGTATCTCAATTAATGTGGCAGTGTATATGACTCATTAATTATATTATTTAATGCACTATCACTATTATAATGTCACATCATTTGGAATATGATTTATGATACACATTTAAAAAGCATGAAATTTTATGAATTCGTAATCTCGACTTCAAAAAGAGTCACGCATGGGAAATTGAAAAAGTTGCTTAGCTTTAGGATAAATAATTTTTTTTATACAATGACTGTGGAGAATGAGAATTGAACTCGTGACATTTGGGTGGAGTGAGCCATTGCACTACTTTGGATAAGACTTTAATCCTTGATAAATTTATGATAAATTATAATGACATTTCATGAATTTTCTAACAATTACACTTACTTTTTCATGATATTTCTAAAATTACGTTAACCGCTCGTGCTTTTATTAAGAAACTATAAATATCTCCATCTAGTCATTTCTTTTAAAATGACAAAATTATCCTTCTGTATTTTTTTTGTTTGCATTTTTTTAATTTTGACCATTTTTTAAAATAATATTTTTATTTTTTTAAGGAAAAAATTAAGGTACAAAATTTATTTCCATTTTATATAAAAATAAATTTAAGGTTTCAATCAATATATATTTGAAATTTTTTACAAAATCGAAAAAATGATCAAAACTAAAAAAAATGGACAATTTTGACGTTTAAAAGAAAACACAACCAGAAGGTATACTTATAATTTGTAAAGTAAAATAAGAAATATCAGTTTAGTTTCATAAATCTCAAAAAAATAAGTATAATTATAAAAAACTTCTTTTATGTTTGTTTTTATATAATAAAATTTTCCATTTCGGATGTACCTCTACTTAGGAATAAAAATTGAATCTATCCCGTTAGGAATCCGCTACTCTCCGTCTCTAATGGGATGGATTTTAGAGAAGTTATTTCTATCCTGTTTAAGTTTTGGGTAAATTTGAAGAGAAAATATCTAAATTATATAAAATAAAATAATAAAAAAATATTTTTTTTACATAATATTTTATAAAAATATTTTTTAATCACTCATTAAAAATTTATATAAATTTAATAGAGTTATATGGTTTTTTTTAAAATATTATTTAAATTATCTATCTAAATATATATTTTTTATTTTAACACATGAAATATTTTCTTTAAAATATATAAATTATAATTAATTTTTAAAAAAATCATAATAAAGATCCGACCCGGTTTATCATAAAATTTGAGGAAAAAAATATTATTTTGAGGGCTCCGTCCCAAACCTTAGGTTAATGAGTGCTCTGGATGAATCCAAATGTGTGCAGAAACATCCTTATCCTTAGGTACCTTGAACCTTCAATAGCAGAGAAATTCCGCTTCCACACTCTTAAAAGCGCGTGTCCTTTCCTCGATGCTTAAAAGAAAAAGTTAAAAGGCGTTTCGTATCATCACGGTCCTTAAATGAAGACCCGTGACTGTCGAAGTAGATAATGTCACATTATGATTATGATTGTGTATCCGTTTCATTGAACCGTTTAAACGTTCTGTTAAGAATAAACAGTTGTTGAAATTAAATACTGGTTAAAATTAAGCTACAGATAAAAATAAATAGCTAATTTAAAAAAAAAACATTTGAGTGTAAAAATTATTAAAATATGATTATAAAAATACAAAATAGAAAAATTTGATAAAAAATAAAGAATAATTGAAAAATATTATATTAATTTTTATCAACTTAATTAATTAAATAATAAATTAATTTTAACTTAAAAATGTAAACCTAATTCTATTATTTCAACTTAGTTCAGTCAACGATTACTTTTGAATTAAATAATTAATTTTCACATAAATCAATAAGCTGGCCTGTTAAGCTGGAACTAACAGGCTATCTATAAAGTTCTCCTTTGATTTTCAATTATATATATATATATATATATATATATATTTGTTTGATAACCGTAAAAAGTAAGAAGAAAAAGAAAAATACGAGAATCAGTAAGATAGAAGTTATAATTTTGATCATTTGAAAATATTGTCGAATGATAAAACCGTTAAAGATAAAATTTAAGCGTCTTGAGTTTAAATTTATTTTTCATAGATAATGTAGGTCGGACTGTAACGAAAAAGAAAATTTAGTTTAGTACGCGTAAACTGATCCAGTATATTCTTAATCAATCAATAAAAAAAAAAAAGTAATAATTTTGAAAACTATATTTCTATTTGTTTTATAATTTGTTATTATATTTTATATTTTTATTTTATTTAAGATAAAAAATTGTTACATTTTTAAAAAAAATAACCAAACATGTTTCTCAGTATAATTTGTATGAACATAAACACAAAAGGGGGAGGACAAAAATTTTTATAAACAAATTCTTAGACTAGTTACTCATGTACCTAAGAAGGCAAGGTAATCCCAAATCAAACTAATTCAAGTTTTTTTATAGGAATTTTTTTTTTTTTTTTTTTTTTGGGTACAAATAGAACTTGTTCATAGGAAAGCAAAACCAAATGAGAGACAACTGTAGATACAGTTTGATACTAGCTTGATCCAGTGTGTCTGTATATATAATACTTATATAATAAACGAAGATTGGTCATTTTTTTATTGAATGATTTTATCTTTTATGTATTATTTATTTATAAAATTGATATTTATTTATTTTTTAATGTATATAATTATTTTTATTGATAAGATTTATGACGTGATTATTTTTATTAATGGATTATGGACCCATGCAGAGAGTGGGTCACCAACTAATATATATATATATATATATATATATATATATATAATGCTTTCTCTGTCTTCTTCAATTGGCGATAGCTCCCCTTGGACGTGATATGGAAGGCAAGGATAAGGAGGAGACTAAGGCTACATTTGGTACGCAAGAATGGAATAGAATAAGAATAGAATAATATCAGGAATGGAATAGAGTAGGAATGGAATGGGAATAATTATTCCATTCTTTTGTTTGGCTGAATACCTAGTAATGGAATGATAATTTCATTCCTGTGTTTGGTTTGAACTATCAAATTGTTGGAATAAAATGAGAATAATTAATTTTATGATAAATAATTAATAATTATATTACTGAATAATTAATATTTTTTAAAAATATATCTTTTATAATATTAATTATTAAAAAATTAAAATAATTATACATATATTTATATATATCCTATTTATAATATTTTTGGCAAATATATTTCTAATTTTATTTTAATTAATTAATAAATTTTTAAGAAATATAATTAGTTTTATGATAAAAAATTAATAATTTTTTACTTAATAATTAATATTTTTAAAAAATATATATTTTATAATATTAATTATTAAAATAATAAAATAATTATACATATATTTATATATATCCTATTTATAATATTTTTGGCAAATATATTTCTAATTTTATTTTAATTAATTAATAAATTTTTAAGAAATATAATTAGTTTTATGATAAAAAATTAATAATTATATTACTTAATAATTAATATTTTTAAAAAATATATATTTTATAATATTAATTATTAAAATAATAAAATAATTATACATATATTTATATATATCCTATTTATAATATTTTTGGCAAATATATTTATAATTTTATTTAAATTAATTAATAAATTTTTAAGAAATATAATTAATTTTATGATAAATAATTAATAATTATATTACTGAATAATTAATATTTTTTAAAATATATCTTTTATAATATTAATTATTAAAAAATTAAAATAATTATACATATATTTATATATATCCTATTTATATATTTTTGGCAAATATATTTATAATTTTATTTAAATTAATTAATAAATTTTAAGAAATATAATTAGTTTTATGATAATAATTAATAATTATATTACTTAATAATTAATATTTTTTAAAAATATATATTTTATAATATTAATTATTAAAATAATAAATAATTATACATATATTTATATATCCTATTTATAATATTTTTGGCAAATATATTTTATTTTATTTAAATTAATTAATAAATTTTTAAGAAATATAATTAATTTTATGATAATAATTAATAATTATATTACTGAATAATTATATTTTTTAAAAAATATCTTTTATAATAATTATTAAAAAATTAAAATAATTATACATATATTTATATATCCTATTTATAATATTTTGGTAAATATATGTATAATTTTTTAAATTAATTAATAAATTTTTAAGAAATATAATTAGTTTTATGATTAATTAATAATTATTTACTTAATAATTAATATTTTTAAAAAATATCTTTTATAATATTAATTATTAAAAAATTAAAATAATTATACATAATTTATATATCCTATTTATAATATTTTGGCAAATAATTTGTAATTTTATTTAAATTAGAGTTAAATATTTGTAATTCATCTACATGTATAAAATATTTTTTTATTAATAAAGTATAAGAAAATTTATAATTAATTATAATAATTAATAATTTTTCATCTACCAAGATTATTAATTATAAGAAAGTTGACTGTACTTGTGGTCATGGGCTGTAGAGATGGATGGCCATTCCGTTAGGAAAGGAATGACCATTCCTTAGGTTTTGTCAAGGAATGGCCATTCCTGTGCTAAGTGGAATGGCCATTCCGAACGGAATGGGCATTCCAACATGTTTAAGCATACCAAACGTGAGAATGGAATGGGGACAGGAATGCTCATTCCATTCCTACCTCCATTCCTGCGTACCAAACGGAACCTAACTGAATTGTCGTCATTACCCACCAATGTTTTGTCTGGGCGTCTATATTGAAAAAATTCCCTCGCACCGATTGCTTCCACGTGACTTGTTCACGGCACAAGCCTTCCATCTGTGTAAATTCTTTAGATAAAATTTATCGGTTAATACGACGTTACTCTATTTGATCTATTAATTCTATAATTTGATATTAATGTAAAAATTATTATTTCAATAAAATATTATTTGGTTTATTAAAAAATAATAATGTTATTTTCAATATGTATTTGATATTAAGAATAGTTAGTGTTAATTTATGGCATAACATGAAATACACTAATATATGAATTCAAGTGGAATCTATGTTACTCTATTCGTCCCGAATTAAAAGTCTCTTATTCTAATTTGAGATGTTCCATAATAAAAGTCCTCTTTAAAAAAGTCAATGTATAAATAATTGTGAAATTTTTAAATTACCATTTTAACAAATTTAATAGTAAATGTACTACTCAATGTGAAAAGAAGTTAGTTTTATAAATTTATCATCTTATTCAAGTGTAAAAGTACTAAATGTCCTCTTTAAAAAGTTAATTTTTTCAAAATGGACTATTTTTATGAGACGGAATGAGTATATTTTAAGTAAATAACAAACGAAAATAGAGTCCATTCTACCTTTTTTTGAGATAAAGATAGTTATGTTTTTATAGAATATTTTTGTAGAGTTGAGCCACTTAAAAGAGAAAATTCATTTATCGTAAATTTTTAGTAGAGTTGTGAAAATATAATATTTTTTTACTAAAATAATACTAAAATATAGATTTATCACAAATAAAATAACATTTTGAGAATTTGAGGATTTAAATTTAAGGTTTCGAGTTCAGGTCTTCTTTAAAGTCACTAAAAGTTTATCCGATCATTAATTTCATGATTTGAAAATTAGTCAAAGTGTTCAAATTGATTCTGATCATAAAAAAAAAAATAATACTAAATATATCGAATTGATTAAACAGATTAATTCACTGAATAATATTATTAGTCATAATAACTCTTTTAAAATTTAAATAAAAAAATTGAAAATATTTATTAACTAAAAAAAAAACTATTGAAATATCATCCCATATACCAAATGGGTGTACAATCATTTTCCAAAATTAAAAAAAAAAAAAAATTAGAGATGCATGCCATCCTCCAAAAGTAAAAGATTCTAAAGGATGGTAGACAGATGGTCACACAGTGGTGGCCCATAAAAAGGTATGGTCCCACCATGAAATCACCCACCAGAAAAACAACAACAGTTAGCCGTTCTTCATTGCATCTTATTTTTCACGCGCCATTATATATCATTTTCATATTTCATACGCATCCACTATATAGAGAGAGAAAACTTGATTCCACTAAATCTAAACTTTTCCCGTATCCAGAGAGTTTCATAGCCCCCGCTCTGTATCTCTCCTTCCTTTCATTATCCTGTGTAGGCAGCTAAGACGATGTTGTTGCAGTTGTTCTTTGCGGTGGCCTTCTCTGCCGTCCCTTTGACTCTCTATGTCCCTCCGGTGAGAAGCTTGAATCTCTTTGTAGAAACAGTGGAAGAACTATGGAGGGAGTCGAGTGTGTACACCGGCAGAATCTACCCGCGTGTCCGCTACGCTTGTTCTAGGATATTTGATTGTATGCTTTGTAACACTAGGTAAAAATATTAGATTTGATGGTCTTGATCAATCAGATCTTGCACCTTGCAACCAGCTACTTTGTTTTCTGTGCTCTTTTTTAGTCTGTAAATATTCTTAGCTTTAATTATTTTTTCTTTTTTTTTTTTGTATGTTTGAAGTAATTTGCAATGAAGGGTATTTTTTTTTTTATGTATAGAATTTTTAATGAATCAAAATGGATAGAATTACTAAACTTGGTTTGTTGTGGATTTGTGTGTTGAATGTGTGTTAAAGACAAGAATTTCAGAGGGCATGAGCTAAAAAAGACTTCGGTGGTTTCGTCGTTGTCTTGTGTTTGAGATAAATGTGGGGCTAAGTGTTAAAAAGATAAACTCTTATTTGTTAAAATAGGGTTTCTTGAAAAATCGTAACTTGAACCATTTTAAAAAGCGTCAAATGAAAGAGATGTTTTTGAAAGCGTCAACAAATAAATATGATGTAGAAAACGTCAACAATAAAGGACCCTCTAGAAAAATGTCAACAGAAAAAGAAGTTTTTGAAAACATCCGTTGGACAATTGCTTTTCAAAACGTCTTTGTTGCTCGCTTGCTCAAGTTATCAACCCAACAAACAGCCAACCTGTTTTACACAAACAACCTCCTCGAATCATCTCTCGACCCAACAGAACAACTTGCTCAACCACAAACAACTCGTCATATCCTATCCTGTACCACTTTCAGAACAATACTGCCCCAGTAATTCCTATATATATTACACAACTTGTACCACCACCACAACAACATGTACATCATCCATAAAATATGTTCATAACCATGTGTCAACAAATTCATAATTCTCTATAATGCTGCAAAATTCATAGAACATTCATCAATCACAAAACATGTTCTTCAATTTCCTTAATTAGAAGAGCTTCATTAGAATGTCATGTACAAACTTACAATGCACTTGTACTGTTGTCCACAAGTGAAACAAAACAACAAATTGCCTTCAATTTTTCTTCTTTATAAAAAAAGAGAGGAGAAACACAGTAATATTGACAACAACTGCTTCACTGTAATTTTCCCCTGCTGCCATTGGCCTCCAAGACTCTCATAACCTACAGTAACACAGTAAATGCAATATTAAGCAAAAGACAACATATAACTATAGAATGTGAATTTGCATTAAACTTAAAGAAGCTATTAATTAACTATTTGAAAGATATTCTATTCAGCATTTTCTCAGTCTTTATATTAAGCAAAAAAGGGACAGTATTTAATTCTATATTTTTTAAAGAAAAAAACACCATATCTGCATTTCAGTACCTTTTTTTGTTGCGTAGGCCTTTCATGTGGCCTGAGAGGCACATGAAAGGTTGTTGCTCAAGTTGTTGTGTGATCTGAGATGCACCATCAACCGGTAACGAAAAAGGTGGCAGCTGCATGCAACCCGTGATATACCAGTTCGATCGAATCCCCAACATCAACCTTTACTCATACGACTTCTTGTGTCATGTTCATTGATGCGAAGTGCTATCAATCCCTCAATAGGGAAGTTGTCGTCATGTACAGATGGTGAAGACACAAACTATGGCAATGTAGAAAGTGGCATGGCAAATGCATAATGCTGCCCCTGCTAGGGGTGAGGTGAGCACGTAATGGAGGAGGATAAAGTTGTTGGGATTGCCTTCAATAGGACTGAATTGCATGGGACAAGGTCTTCGTGAATGCGTTAGTAGGACTGAATTGCATGGGACACTGTCTTCGTGAATACAATGGGATTGAATTACCTTTACAACATTATAACTGAACAATTGAATATCAGAAAACGCCTGGTATGCTTAAGGTACTTTAACTGCTGAGGAGGATGAAGTTCTTGGGATTGCCTTCAATAGGACTGAATTGCATGGGGCAAGGTCTTCGTGAATACGTTAGTAGGACAGAATTGCATGGGACAATGTCTTCGTGAATACGATGGGATTGAATTACCTTTACAACATTATAACTGAACAATTGAATATCAGAAAATGCCTGGTATGCTTAAGGCACTTTAATTGCAAATACTATCAACAACTATAGTCACTAATTTAATACAGAAATCAATTTAAACAACTATATGACCATATACCAATATCTCCATCCAACGGATTGAAATCCAATTGTAGGGCTACCACTTGGAGGCCCAACAAAGCAAAGAGTAATTCATCGAAACCATACAATATAGGGATCCATACACTCTAGTGTATAATATAGTGGATCAACAAAAGCAATATTATCCAACCTCTACCTACCTTTTTTCAAGAATTTAGAGGCTGTAGAAGTTATATATAGCTACGGGAGTGCCATTCTTGCATGCTTGTATTGGAAGATGTGTCGCGCTACAAGGCCTACTACCTCATACATGGGTGGCCCACTTATTTTATTGCAATTATGTTATTATATTTTGGTTGGTTGGGTATAGTTAGTTGCTTGTTATATTAGATTGTTACTTAGTAAATCCATTATAATTGCTATGGGCATGGATACAACAACAATGGATACTTAGGATACACCACCATTTGTTACACTATTACCCTTGGACTCTTGGGATATAAGTGGCGAGTGACCTTTTAAGTTAGGGACAAACCAACACATGTACTTCACCGTTATAGGAACTAAATTGGACCATACAAGAGATCACTAGGTTTATGACAAGTTTTTAAATATTTTTAACTAACCTCTTATAACGTGTAGTTAACCTTAGATATATGGTAGCTATATAGAGACGATGTTATCGCATCATTACCTCCGTATTAAGAAGCACGGATATGGACACAGGACACAGATACGACACGACACGGACACGCAGACACGTTATTTTTTTTAAAAAGTAGGATACAGACACGTTAGGGACACGTTAAATATATATAAATTTTTTATATTTTTTATATGACCATATAATAAAAACCTAATGTTATTCAAATTAAACTTGACATAAAAACACATAAATTTAAAAAATATTATTAAGATATTAAAATAACAAAGCTATTAAATAAAAATTAAAGAACTTCTTCATTTAATCATCAACATTCATGATTCAGGTATCCGGACACATGTCCGGGAAGTATCCGAGAGTGTCGGTGTCCGACACAGACACGTGAGCCAAAATAGAGTGTTCGTGCTTCTTAACCTCCATACTACCTTGTTCATTAGGATATATGGCATATTGTGTCACCATTGATTTGCTTTAAGGTGGTTGAGTGACACTTTTCATATCGGGTTGTGTTAATTCATTCTTCAACATGGTATACCATCGGTGGTTGACACAAGTATCGAGCTTCATTACCTCTATACTACCTTGTTAGTTAGGATGTATGGCATATTGTGTCACCATTGATTCGCTTTAAGGTGGTCGAGTGACACTTTTCATATCGGGTTGTGTCAATTCATTCTTCAACATGGGATACCATCGGCGCGTGACACGAGTATCGAGCTTCATTACCTCCATACCTTCATACTTCCTTGTTAGTTATGATATATGACATATTGTGTCACCATTGATTTGCTTTAAGGTGGTTGAGTGACACTTTTCATATCGGGTTGTGTTAATTCATTTTTGAACATGGTATATCATAGGCGCGTGACACGAGTATCGAGCTTCACATTATTAATCAACGAGGGAGGTCAATATATCAATGAAAGGTTGTGCATTACCTCCATACCTCGTAACACAACACGAGTATCGAGCTTCATTACCTCCATACCTTCATACTTCCTTGTTAGTTAGGATATATGACATATTGTGTCACCATTGATTTGCTTTAAGGTGGTTGAGTGACACTTTTCATATCGGGTTGTGTTATTTCATTCTTGAACATGGTATATCATAGGCGCGTGACACGAGTATGGAGCTTCACATTATTAATCAACGAGGGAGGTCAATATATCAAAGAAAGGTTGTGCATTGGGCCTCTAGAAGGTAGGCCGACAGTTGGATTTCAACCCGTTGGTGGCATTATGGAGATATTGGTATGAATTTGTTTGAAATATTAATATAGTCAGTTTACAATGATTTCTATATCGAATTAACGTCTATAACTATTAATAATACTTGCGGTCAAATACTCTAAGAAAAATACACTAAAAAGTGAAAAAGAGTTTTACTGATAGGGTAGAGGCACACCATGCGCGTTTCTTGATATCCAATCACTAAGTTATAATGTTTTACAGGCAATTGAATCCCATCGACGTATCCACGACCCCAATCCCATCATCATTTTTAAAGCTTTTTCATTATCAATCAAATTCATTGCACCAAATTGAAATCTTAGAATGTGTACTCATAAGGTCGTTTTCTTATTTCTTGTAATAAAGTTTCATAACCCTCTTTCCCTTATGTTCTATCTAATCCGTTTGGATTGAAGGAGTTAAAAAGAGAGGAAAGGAAAAAGGAAGGAAAGTTTATTTTATATTTGGTTTAAAAATGAGGAGGGAAGGGAGAGGGAGGGGGGGCTTAAAATCCCATTTTGTTCTCCTTCCAAAATTGGGAGGAGATGAAGGAAAAGGAGGAGGGAAGGGAGACGAGGGGGGCTGCTTGTTTTATACCTATTTTTTCAAACACGTGAATTCCTATTTTACCAATTCTATTCACATAATAAAATATTATATTTCTTTCTTTTATTTCTTCTTTCCAAAATAAGATGGGAAGATTATACTAATTTTCTTCCTCATTCCCCTCTTTAGTTATCCAGACATTAAGGGAGATTACACTACCTTCTCCTTTTCTCTCCCGCTTGCTAATTCAAACAAAATGTAAGGGAATAGAGACTTTTAGCAGAAAAAGAAAAAGTGTAGGTCATGTGCGTTTGTATTATGTGAGTTACCTGATATTTTTAGAAGTCAGTCCATGCCAGTAGTCAGGTTCAAAATTTTTCAACTTCTTCCTTTTGGCTTGACATTAACTCTAACAAATAAAATATTTTAATAATATTTTTTAATTGGTCTTGCTTTGATACTTTCCCCCCCTCCCCCTTTTCTTTCACAGATGCTCTGTTCCTCAGCCATATCCTGTTCTATATGATGGTCACAATGAATTGGTCAAAATATTCAACTTCTTCCTTTTGGCTTGACATTAACTCTAACAAATAAAATATTTTAATAATATTTTTTAATTGGTCTTGCTTTGATACTTTCCACCCCTCCCCCTTTTCTTTCACAGATGCTCTGTTCCTCACCCTTATCCTGTTCTACAATGGTCACAGTGAATTGCTCAAATTTAAGAATCATACTTGCATCAACTACAATTTGACACAACATTATCTATTATGAAAATTAGATTAGGATAACCATGGTTTGTGCTAAATTAATGTATAACTTCTCTAATGAAAATTTGATAGGATACACCAGAAGTACAACTTTTGGAGGTTTAGGGAGTTGTTGTGAAGGGACAGAGGAAAAATGATAACTTTTACTAATATGTTTAGCAGGATAACTTTAACTAATATGTTTAGCATTATTCACTGAAGTCAGAACAAAAAAACAACAACAAATGTATTATTAATGATAGAGATTGCTACGGAGGCAAAAGAAAAAATAAAAGGAGTCAGAAAGAATGAAAAATTGAATTTGAACTGGATGCTTACTGTGCAACTATTTTAGCTGGAAAGTGTGCAAGGTTTCAAGAACCAAAAAACGGTCCAAGGTTCTTGCTTCTCTTTCAGCAACAATAGAAGTTGTTCTTCCAGAATTGCCTTTGTCACCAGATTCCTCAATTTGAACCTCCTTATGGCTCTGTTCCCTCTCTTGAAGGATTCCTCTTTCCTGATTCGTCATCATTTGATTATATAATTTAGAAGGTGGCAACACTTATATGTAGAAACTACAATTCTGCAAGGTTTCCTCTTATAGGTTGGGTTGGGATTTTAATGCCAAGCACACCAGCCATACATAAACCTTAGCCCAAGCTTGCCAATTTAACTTATGTAATTGAGCATCATAATCAAGTGTTCGACACGAGATGAAGAAGAGAGTAAAATCAAAAGTTACTCATTTCTCTCGCTTGGCCATGAAAAGAAAAATAAAATATTGGATATAGGAGTAGAAAATGGTGAAAATTTGAAAAGCTTTTGTGCTTGCTTAAGCACAAGCTAACAGTTGTTAGAATTACTTTTGCCTTGGACAAAGAAAGAAGTCTGAAAGCAATGAAGCAATGAAACAAAGCAAAATCCAGTGGCTATCCCTTTCTACTTTCCTAAACACATGTTTGTTTCTTTCTTTCTTGTCCCCATGGGCTCTGTTTTGTAATGGACAAACAAAGTAAAACCAATGGGGAGGAATGAAGCAAAGCAAAACCCAGTGCCTAGCGGTTTCTACTTTCTTAAACAAATGCACTTTCACCTCAGGCTCTGGTTTAGTAATGAAGTCAGAAAGTAAAATTGGTGGTGACGCTGCGAAAATGTCTTCCATCCAATTTTTATTAAAAATATTATTCCTAGTGAACAAAGAAAATGACATTATTAGAAAGAAACTATATGAAAATAGTTTCACTTGTCACCTAGAAGACCTAAATGAATCTGTTTAAAGAGGTAATTGGATAAAACATGAGCTTTGTTAGATCTTCAGTCCAAAGAAACTATATTACTTTCTTTTCCCTTTGAAAATGAAACAATGAAAATGTTAAAAAAGGTCTTAGTTGGTTATCTTTTTTCTGTTAAGTCCTTTGCCTATCTTCTTGTCTAGCTCCAAGAAAACAAATAAGAGAAAACCATGCTATTGTGGCATACCGGAGGCCTGGATCTGGAAACTTTTAGAGGGGTGGTGGCACTGGTAGGCCCACGATCGGCTGAAAAACATTGAGGAGAGGGAGGGCAAGTTCGAATTTGCAACAAGCTTTGCATTTCCTTGTGTTTTTTTACATTCTTCAAATCCACGGAGATTGGAATGTTCTCTGCTTCATCAGTTCTCCTGCATTGCATGGTCACCAAATTTCAGTCACTCATGCAACCAAATTTTTAAATTCTCTGGTAGGAACCACTCCCACAATTATCACCGCATACAGGGAGCAAAACAAGTGTGTTCAAAGAATCTAATAATTGGAACCTTTTTTTGTTTTATACAATGATGGGGGAGGGAGGGAGAATCAAACCCATGCCAACTGCACGGGGAGTGGGCACTCGCACCACTCAGTCCTACTTAATTGGAACTTTTAAAACTGCTTTGTTATCATGTAAATGGAGCTGGACCAACCAAAACACTAAAGAATAACACTAAACTGAATATAATTTGATGATCAAGCAAATGGAGCTGGACCAACCAAGACACTAAACTGAATATGATTAAATTATCAACCACCACCATTCAATTCCCATCAATTTGCATGCATTATTCATCATACCAAAGAATACACTGGGTCTGTTAATATCAACCAACAATTGGTGCCAATATAATACACACACATACAACACTTCCATTAAATTGAAGATCATTATTATATTGGACAACAGAAATCAGAAACGTTCAAGTCCTAAAATCATCAAATTGACCAGTCTTCTGAGATTGTGCATGTGTGTGTAGATATACATGTATGCATTCATGTACTATATGTGTATGCAGAGGGAGAGAGGGGCTTACTTCCATCTTTGCTTCTCCTTGACATTGCTTTTCTCCATTGCTTCACATTTCTCTATACTTACCTCAAGCAATGGCTTCCTTTCTTTCTCTCCATCAGTCAAATTTCCCAAAATATCACCAGAACATTCTTTCGCTTCCTGTTTCTTCGCAGCCATTGGGCTCTTCTTCTCATTCAACCTTTCCACATTTTCTCTCTCGTTTGCCGTTATTGCCATTCTCTTCAACTCATTGCAAAACTCTGTTATTTGATTCAGTATATCCCGTCCTGCAAATAGATTTCGTGCTGATAGCGTACGTTGCAGCTGCGACATCTCTTCTTTTTGCGAGAAATTATCAATCTGTTTCTTCTCTGTGCTTGATTTAATTGCTGCTTTCATTGCATTGTATTGGTGACTTTTAGTATAGACATTAGGATTCTGATTCTCAGCATCTTCCACATATCTATCACATTTTGAGTCTTTTGATGAAGATGAAGATGAAGATGAAGATTGAGTGAGTCCTCTTCGCTTCAAATTGGCATCCCTGAGTGAAAAAAAAGGGAGTGAAATTTAGCTGATATATGCAAAATCGAATTGGAATTTAACATACACAGAGGGTTTTTATTTAATACCTTAGATTCCGGTCCCCTAGTGGAAAGATCTCAGAAACGCTACCTGATCTCTGAAGAAAAAATAAGGATACTTGAGAAAGACGAATATAAGAAAATTTATCCTTGCTATTAGCTGAGAAAATGCAGGAAAAGAAATGAAAAATGGAATATAAATTCTATGCTTTTTATTGTTCTAGTTTCGAAAAAGATGAAAAACTGATACCAACCGAGACAAATAGTTGTAATTGATTCGTTTTAGGTCTTATATACGGAAAAAACTAAGACTGTAAATGTGAAGCTGTTTTCTTTTCCTAAATTTTCTCTGAAACCTAATGAAAGAAAATCCCGCGGAGATAAAGAAAATTGAGATTCAAACCTTTGAATTTGAGGTTCCTTTGAGGAAATCTTTAACTGTCTTTGGATGATTGCAATCTGAACAAATAAAAAAGACAAAAAGTGATGTTAAAACAAGAATTCTCAACAACTTTTCACACACACACACACACATATTCATATATACGCGTATCTTACCAGGCCTGCAGAACCAAGATTCATCATCAACAGATTCTTCGGGGGCAGATAAATCCACCCATTGAGGAGCGTTTATGCGCTCATAGAAATCGTCTTCGAAAAATACAGAGTTTATGGTTTTCCAGTCGATTTTGACCGGCTCCATTCTAAGAGAGGGGTGAAGCGAGAGAAGCCGATACTAGCAAGAACTCTTCTTTTAAAACAGAGAAACCATAAACATGTATATCGCATGAAATCCTATAAAACCAGAGATAATTCAGAAAATGTAACACAGAAAGATAAAGAATTAGGGATTTAGACTCTTTACAGAGAAGGAGGGGGGGGGGGGGGGTTTACCCAAGTGTGTGACCGTTGGGAAGGGTTTATTATTTTTGACCGTTGGAGACTATTTATTTATTTTATTGGCTATTTTATTATATATGTTTTGGAAAGTTTAGGTCGGACGGGTGAATCTTTCTTTGGATCCGAGGAGGGAGATGGGAAAGGATTCTCTGTGGTACGAACCTGCAAGTCACTACATTCATCCCACCTAACAAAGGCGGGTTGAATATTTTGAGAAATAGTGGCTTCCATGTAAAAGAAAAACTGTAAAATTAAAATTAGTGGATTATTACATGTTTTTTTAGTCATTTTATTTTACTATTTTGTGGTGCATTGCACTTAGATACCTTATCAAGGGTCTATTTGGCACAATTTTTGTGTTACTCCTCAAATACTATACATATATGGCTTGTTTTGATGTTGTTGGTTCCCATGACTTTAAAAAGCAATTACATCGATTATGTCCTTATAATTCAATAATGAAAGATTTTTAGATTTTATATGTTTAGAATAAAATATTTAACGTTTGAAAAACTCGTTAAAATTTGCACACAAGTATTTGAAAGAATTATATAACATTGTAAAAAAAGTTCAATGTAATTTTCCGTGTTGTAAGATGTGGGACCAAACATATGTTAATTTAAGTATAGTTTATTAAAATAATGTTTCAGACTTATATTGTAAACGTAGGACAATTGTAAATAATATTTCAGTTAACATATGTATCATCGTAAATTAGATGTTAATTAACCCATATTGGTAATACAATTGTTAATATCAATAGTAATGTATGAGACTAGACACTCTTATCTCCAACTTGTCTCGCTTATGAAAACTCTTCTTTAAACCCAACTTACATCACATGTTATCCCATATGTGCCTTGGCCCAATTATAATAAGCCCCGCCCCATCCCAATTACATTAAATTTTGTTATTATTATTTAAAAATAAACAATAAATAAAAGAAAAAAAATCTACATTTTACTATTATAGCTCTACAAATATATATATATATATATATATATTTATGACTGTGCTATGTATTGTACAATATATAAAAAATATTTAGGCAATTTCATATTGATACCTGTGGTATAGGTTTAAACTCCCTTTCCTAAAACCGTCCCAAACTTTGTCGGGTTTTAATAATTTTTTTCAAACGCCAATCCATTTATATACTTCTCAAACTCATTCCATTAGATATTGAACAAGTTAGGGTCCGTTTAATCCCCACATGAGCAACCCTCAATCGCCGCTCCGTCCTGCTGTTTCCCCCCACTCCTCATACATCCGCATGAAGAATCATGGAGATAGCCCACGATATTATCCCCTCCTCCAATCTGCCAAACATGCCCTTACCGAAAAACTTGCCCCATTTACATCCCTATAGTTAATTGGGTCGAAGTTGTACATTATATTAGGACAACCATTGTTGCCATCACAATGCCTGCCTCCCACTCCTATCATTGGTGTGCATAAATGCCTTCCAAAGCCAAAACTGCCAAAAACAGGTCAAGAGTCCATATCTTCGGGACATAAGCTATATAAAGATTTGAAAATAATGCTACAAAATAACTCTTGGCAGTTTTCAGCTTTGCAGAATGACACTATAGGATTATCTAGCAGTGAGCCGACTGCCGAGCTAGAAGAAGAAAGAGCAGCAAACATGCTTTGATGAACTTTAACAGCTATTGTCCTAACAACAGGTGCACCATGTTCTTGTGCTTTATACATGCACGTAAAATGTCTATTCCTAGTAAGATAAGTTCGGGTACTTTTATCCATGTCTTAGCTTCCGCAACCACCCATTCCCTATGCACGATAAACCCGACAAGGTTTTCAAAAACGAGAAGATATTCCATGAACACGGTCCATTAGACCAGGCCAATCCTGTAATGTCATGTGGACTAATTTATAGGAGCATATCAAATTGGGATAGGAACAAATGCTTAAAAGATTACATACTTTCCAGCCTCTTCTAAAAGAGCCAAATTGGATGTCCATCATATTCACTTCTATAAAAGCTAATATGGTTCTTCTACAGTAAAAAAAATACGTGTAAGACGAAAAAAGAAACTATTCCAGTCCTGGACTAGCTCTACATAAGCAGAAAAAAAAAACACAAAAAAACAAAAACAAAAAGAACCCATGGAACAAAGAGCAGACTGAATATGTTTCCTTATATTCACCATTTCAAGTTTTAATGCATTGATTCCTCGCCAAATACTTCAGTGTTGCAAACTGGGCATGTCTGGAAAAACAAATTAGGATCAGCTGTGAGAAGGATTAAAGAATTTTAGTGCAGATTTCTGTGAGCTTAGATCTGACAAAGGCATATTGACTAACCCTGTTGATGCGAAGCCATTTGGTGCCACATTCAGTATGGTAAAAGTGCTTGCATGGCAAATTTACTTTCCAATCCCCCCTTTTATATCTCATCAGGCAAATCACACATCTGGTTTGCAAAAAGTGGAAAATTAATCAGCTTTTGAACTAAAGCACAAAGACTAGAAGAAGCACAAAAAACTAAAAACTAAAAAATAATTAAAAATGAAACAATAAAGTCTTGCATCTAACAACGAATTTCTAAAAGTTACAGGTTAACCTCTCGCAAAAATTACATAAATAAATCTTAAAGGGAACTCCTGGAACACAAAACAAGATATTTATCAAAAGATAAGGTTAGTGTGAGAAAACTCGGTTAAATTGATCCATAATTAGCCCAAAATTTTGGCAATTATTTTGAGGTTGCATTTGGAACCAAATATACAATATCTCTTAGTGGCAACTGGCAACTAGAATTCAATTTTGCAATTTGGTAGGGGCTCTAATGGGGTGATTCTAGGTGAAGTAGGTATCATGTGCAAATAACCTCCATATTATGGGTCATAAAAAAAAAAACCCTCCATATTATGGGAAGATAAGAAGGCCTAGCTTCACAAACCCAAACACTGCATGTTTACCTGCACTAATTTTTTCCCTTCAATTCTTTTTTGGTTAATTCCCTTCAAACTTTAGGAAGTCTTTTGCACAAAATTTTTTACAATTTGGACTGAAATGCCTCAGAGCAGCATGATACAAAGTGAATAGTACTTGAGAGAAGAATACAAAAATGGTAAAAAGAGTTTTAAAGGGAATCTTTCTAACAAGCAGTGGAATAACTTACTCATGAACTGCTTTCATAAACAGCCCAAAAGTGAATTCTCATCATTCCCCAAAGAGACAAAAAATGCATTTTGTTCATAGATGTCTTGGTAGATCTCAAAGTATCCTTCTACTTAGCAGGAGAAAAAAAAAAAAGATAATGTTTCTAATAATAAAATAATTCTCAACTTATACTTCACAATCATCCCTCTCACATCCAAGACCATTTCCCTTAGTAATACAATGAAAAATATTATAGATTTCGTGAAATATTATTGTCCACTTTCGTTGACCATAACAAGCTTCATTGTTGAACACTTGATTGCAGCCACGAAAGTCTTTCATCATCAATTTGCTAAACAAGCTGGAAGCCATGCTTGACTAACAAATTACAACAAGGAATATAAGCTGCGCTCTGATTATTATGATCATCAACATTGGGCATTACCAAAAGCTAGCCTATCAGGCTTGTCATTGCTCAACGAGCAAATGATCATCAAGTTACTTTTGATTGTAAATATGAAAGATCCTCCAAAAGAAACTATAGTAGTCTTGTCTCTTCATGTTTTAAATTCCTATTAAGGCTATATAATTTTTTTCATTTCCCCAACATTCATAGCCAATTTCAGAAATAAAATGGTTACTGTAGAAAAAAAATCTATTTTCTAAGAAATGCACTACTGTATCTGTTTCTAATATCTCCAGCTTGAGGCAGGAAATGTAGAACCATTATTTCCTAAGCCACAGGTATATGGTATATCGTACTTGCAATCAGAATATATTGGATGCAAATAACTAATAGAGTATCCTGAGAAAACAAAAACAAGAATGGACAACCAAGTATAAAGCTATCACTTGAGAACTGAGAAGTAAGATAAGAAAGTTGACAGCATTTTAAAAGGAAGGAAAAGAAAAGGCATCTTAGTCAGACTATTACCTTTCCCCAGATTTTCTTCTCAAGAAGAAGCCACCAGACTTGTACCTTGAAGTTGGAAGCAAATTAATAAGTTCTTGGGAAAGACCTCGACTTTGAGTTCCAACTGCCTCACCTAAATCAAGTAATTCCTACAGAAATTAACCAAATGTTAATAAATTAAATTCAAGTAAGCTTTATATTTGCACTGTCATTTTTTTCAAACATCAATCAACATTAGCAGGTTAGGTCTAAGATACTTATAGATACATTAATAATTAATTTCCACAAAGTTGGGCACGGTTATCAGTAATTAACCCTATATCCTACCATAATGCTTGAAACATAAGGAAGATGCAATAAGGCTCTTAGATTATTCCATTGTTATATTTCCATTTATAGTCATACAAAGAAGCTAAGAAGCATGGATACGGACACGGGACACGGATACGACACGACATAGACACGCAGACACGTTATTTCTCAAAAAAGTAGGACACGGACACGTCAGGGACACGTTGGATATATATAAATTTTTTATATTTTTTATATGACTATATCATAAAAATTTAATGTTATTGCGCAATTAAAATTGGTATAGAAATATACAAATCACAAAAATATTATTAAGATATTAAAATAACAAAGTCATTAATTAAAAATTAAAGAACTTCTTCATTTAATCATCAACATCCATGATTCAAGTATCCGACACGTGTCCAGGAAGTGTCCGAGAGTGTCAGTGTCTGACACGTGTCCGACATGGACACATGAGCCAAAATAGAGTGTCCGTGCTTCATTGCAAAGAAGAGAAGAGTCATTCTCACATTACTAATAATCAGCTTTTGTTGCACAAGAAATAGGTAATGGTTTTTAGCGAGTAGCATTTCTGGGCTTACAGATGATAGTTAAAAGGGATCTTTCTTTCCTTCTTTTTCTTTTTTGGTTGGTGTTTTAATTACTTAACTGATGCAATATGGCCAAACTTGGTTGGGGGACACATTAACACTAATCCTAACATGTTACTCTTAGACTCTGCAAAACAATGATACTACTTTCCCCCAAAGACCCTTCAACTTTGTAACCACTAAGAAAAAGGGCAGTACTAGTACACAAGGCTTCTGTCATTGCGAGGTCTGGAGATGTACGCAGCCTTACTGCACAAGTGTAGAGACTGCCATGTCCTCCAAGCCACAATGGAACAACATCACTGATGCGCCAAAGCCTGCCCTCAATTTCACAACTCAATGCCGCAACTCAATTTCTTTAAAACTATTAATGCACATCTTGACAATAAAACAACTTGCAATTTAGTAGAAATTTTTTTTTTTTTAAAACTAACACATCAAATAACTTCAAAGACAAGTTGCACGATTAGCTTTGCTTCCATGACTCTCTCTATGATATTGTAGAGTTTTGTCTCAAATTCCTATTATGTTTTAGGTTTCTATTTTAGAGTTTTATTTTTTGTATGGGAGGTTCTTGTTGGTAATTTATTTGGGCCATAAGGAATTGTAATCCTTGTCCAACAAGGAACTTGAGTTAGGACTCTTTAAATAGACACCTAGATTAGTGATAGGGAAGATGTAGTCTCGGGTGGGAGAGACAAGCGAATGTGACTGAGATGGCCTTGTGAAAATTGGCCTGTATGGTCTTGTTGAGTGGTGAGAGCTAAGATTGTGGGAACACTGGAAAAGAGCAAGGCTAGGACACTCATTGTTTGTCATTGCCTCATTGGGTGTATAAAGTCAAAATTTTCAATTTGTCTTATTCCGTGTAACAAATATTATGTTGTAATAGATATAAAGTTTGAGTCCACTGTATTTAATTCACAAGTCTCAAGCATTGAAGACTAAAGATGAACATATTGAAAAAACTTTAATTCTAAGCTTTTTGGTCAAAGTAGGGTTCTAGACTTGTATATCAAGGCTTGTGGTCTCATTGTCATGAACTCCGCCCATTTTCCCTAACAAGTGGTATTAGAGTGAACTATTGTGCACAACAGTTGGTATTAGAATTAGTGTAGTTCAACTTAAGGGGGAGTTGGTCTACATAGTAGGTCACATGTAAAGGGGAAGATTTGTTGAGGTGTCTCACATCGAAGAAATAGTGAGAAAATAAGAATTCATATACAAGTCAAGATCCCAACTTGACCCAAAACCTTAAGTTGTAGGTCTTTGGTCCATTCTTGTATATCATTTCTTATTTTCTTTGTATTTCTTATGATGTAAGATTTTACTCTTCTGAGGTACCATCTGATATCACTTCCCACCCAAGAGCCACATGGAACCACACTTTTGTAAGAGTCCACTCTTCCAAGAACTAAACCTCCTCCGCTCTTCATGAGTCAATGCAGTACACTCCATCGAGAGCTTTCCTATGCCCCGTTGCCTATGCAACTTGCTCCATACCGGCACCTTTACTGCTTGGAGAGTAGTCCGGGATCTTTCAAGCCTGAGCTTGGATACTAGTTTGCATGCTTCTATGATCCAGTTTCATAAGTCCAGTTGTAAATGAAAACAGTCCAGTAATTGTGAGTAAAGGGAGCCAGCAGTAGCCTCAGCTGGACAGTAACTGCATCCTATTGGTAGTTCTTGTACGACTGAACATGACCGCAACAACATTGATGCAAGAGTCTTTGGCTGATTGGTTCAGAGCATACCGCTGTGCACAATAGATACCACGTCCATACACATCCATGTGCATATGTAATCGTCAAGGGTGAGGCCTTGCAATTAAACAATGGATTGCGTGCATAGGAGCAAACATATAGTTTACTTAAACATTTCTCTTAGGAAACAAAATATTCTCTGATCACAGCAGATGTTTTATTTATCCAAACCAAAACTACAGCTAGGCGTGAGTTCCTATTGCTAATCACATCCACAATAATCTAAAGATGAAAATTAATTGGCTCATGAAAAAATGCAAAAGTAGTATGATTCAAAAAGAAAACAGCCATAAACTATGTCTAGCAAACCTCGTAGGTCATGTTGTCAGGATCGATGTCATCTTGCCCAATGTCCTGAAATAATACATGAAGAATAAAACTAGGTTTATTGTTATCTTGCATGAGTACACGGTGCATAGATCCTGCCATTAATTCAACTGCAGTTCAATATGTACAAGCAGGTGAGATCCAAGAGGCAAATGATAATCAAACATGGATAAGAAAAGTCTTATAACGAAAAACTTGATATTTATCAGTAGTTCAACATGTATGAGCCAGATGAAATTCCTAAAGTCAAATATTTACAAGTCAAAATGGTTGCCAGGTAGAGAATGTATGTGTATTCCATTACAGAATCTTGCCTTCGAAGATATTTTCTGAAGTGGTTCATTCTGATAACAATCAATTATATAAATATAATAAATTTGCCTTTCAAATAACTTCATGCTCTTTATGAAATGTTTTCTTATCAAAAATAAAAATAACTTTATGCTTAAGCCATTTTGTTGTTATAAAAATCCATTATCAATGTTGGTTCCCCTCCCCAATGTGGGATGCTGGGAGGGATAGTCTGCGTACAAACCTAATGTTCACACCATTTGCACAAAGTAACTGCCCCTAAACTAGAATCTATATTTTCATGCTTGAGAGCTTCTACCATTGCACTAAACAATGGCCTGTGCTTCAGGATAAGGGGTGTTTTTATATTGATACAAATCATAACTGAAATATCAATAACTAAGGATAAAGGAACACCACTCAAATGTAATATTAGTCTCACTTAACTATGTCAGCATGAAAGCTTCATACCTGAGAACCAGTAGCATTGTGATGATTCGGAGTGCCTGCAAAGTTCAGGAATAAAATATAAGTACGTAAGTGTCAAATATATATTTTTTTGATAAGTAAAGAAATTGCATAAACAAGCGCCCAAGAGGGGCGCACCCACTATACAAGCAAGATAAAAACTACGGCCTCAGAGACCCAAAATATCTACATACTCCCCCACATTCAAACGGGATGTCATTTTGGCCCACAAAAACAAAAGGCATAAAAAAGATTCCTTTAGGAAATAGGAGGGTTTTTCAACCCCCTAAAAAATTCTACTATTGCAAGAGCCTCTAATCTCTAATCTCTTTTCTCACTTTCACCCCTTTCCAGCACCGCATCAAGTCATTGACTCTAGCATGCATAACCCAAGAGAAACCAAAAATGCCAAAGACTAAACTCCACAGATCCCAAACCACTGGACAGTGAAGCAAAAGCTGTTCAACCACCTCCACCTCCACCTTCTCCTTACACATGTAACATCTATTAGCGAAATGAAAACCTCTCATCTGAAGATTATCCGCGGTCAAAATGGCCCCCCGAGATGCCACCCAATAGAAGAAAGCCACCTTGGAAGGGACTCGAGACTGCCAGATTATCCTCCATGGAAGCTGCCCTTCCCCTCCCCCCACCAAAGACTGGCAGGAATTTATTTAAAATAAGAGAAGGCCACAGCTTCACAAAAAGGTCACTATAAACGCTGGCATGCTAGAAGGACACACCACACACATATATCGAGTACCTTTAAGTAGCCAGTAATTTATAAATATAGCGGAAAGGTAAATAATATGGTCAAAATTATTTTTATCTCAGTTCATTATTCTCAATATCATAATTGATGGGTTGTTAACTGGAATATAACAAACAGAACAGAGATGAACTAACATTCTTCAGGTATAGTATGCATACTCAGGGTTGCAGTCCCTCCAGACTGAATATCTATGGCTGTAGGTTCTTCGACATTCATCACTGAAGGGTATTCCCATGCCCTTCTGCTGACATCCATTCTTGGCAAATCATCATTTACCTCATAAGGACCATAATAAGTACTTCCTGGAGTAGATAATCCAAATTTGTACAAATTCATATTCATTGACCAGTATGCAGTTTCCTGGACAGAGCATAAAAAAACACTTTTATCATTACACAGCAACATATTTTATTTATGTGCAAATGTGTCCAGGACATAGACAGCCTAATGCTATACTTAAATGTTAGGTAATGCTTACACACCCAGAAGAATCCAACATATCTTCATGTAAAAATAATTTAGCAGTCAATGGTGTGCTTCTAGAATTCTGAAAGTGTAACTAACAAAATATGCATTTATATTTCTGAACTTCCTAATTACTTTGTAAATAGGAACAACCATGCAAGTAAGAACAAATTTATCTTCTAAATTTGATGACAAGGGCAATGACCTAGTGTTGATCCCACCAACATGGGATGCTGGAAGGGGTGGAGCAGGTGCAAACCTAACCTTTGATATGGTTTGCATAAAATGGCTTTCCTTTGGCTCAAACCTGCATTGACATACTTGACAGGCTCGAATCTGCATTCTCACACTTGACAATCCAAGTTTTCACCATTAAACCAAATAATGACCCCCATTTTATTATTTAATATGGATCTTTTTATTATATAAAAAAAAGTATCAACACAACAAGCCCCATTCATGAGCAGCATGGATTTACCAACCTTAACCTAATCCGCACCTAAAAAGCACGAACAAGCTATTGCAAAAGTTTTTCTATATTTTCTCCCATGTTAAATTTTTCTATCTAAAATAAGTTTAAAATGGAAATAAAATTACCTGATCATGCATAGGTCCAGTGTGAGCATAATGAAAAGGTTCTTGTGTAAGACCATCAAAGAAGTCCAAAAAACTTTCAGTAGCGGTGTAAGGGAAGCCTGTGTTGATGTAATGCACCTCCATTTGTCGATTCTCATTCATTTTGAACAACTATTCTGATTCAAATATGCAAAACAAGCTGCAAAAAAACTAAACTAATATCACTGAATGCCAAAATGGAAAGACATAAAAATAACAAACATCAGCAAATGTCCTCCATAGGCCCAAAGAGGCATTACAATGAATTTAACCATCTCACGCAAGAGGATCGATGAAGCTTTTGGCTATTTCCGAGAAACTTAAAATTTTTACATTGAAACTGGATTTTGCAATAATTTTTTTCCAGATCCCCAAAATTATCAATAATTCATATCGGGATTTACAAGTATTTTCCTGTTCTTCAAATTATTTATGAAAAAAAAATGCTTTTCCAGGTACATGTACATTTATTTGTACACACTCAGTTGAGTTCATTCAACAATGCAAACAAATCTACATGTTCATCAATCATCATCACCTTTTAACAATCCCAAAACAAAACCATACCAATTTAACACCTAACACAAAGAATGTTCTGATTACAGAACATCAAGTAAACAGAAGCACGGCTTAGAGTCGACCAGTCATGAGAGATAAAGAACAGACTAGTGAAGATTAAAGGGGCATTTCCAGACTTCCCATTTCAACCAGTATATAGCTGACCCTTAATGCTCCATTTCAGCAGCAAGAAAATACATGACAAAAATTTGTATATAGAAATTTCCCGTGGTTAAGCCTGATTCAGCTATGTACTCAATGACGGCGAGTTTCCATTTCTTCAGAAAGTAAAAACACCATTAGCCACAGAGACTCAGATTCAATTTTCTTCTCATTTCCCTCGTTTTCTGTCTCACCAAATGGGAACGTAGAAAATTCTGTTACGGTTTCTTTACAGACCAAGGAATTCGTCGATACCTCTTTGAAGGTATTGTCCTCAAATTCATAAAAGAACTGAAGATCAGACAGCGGAAAGAATGTCCATTTGTTTTTAGATCAAAATGAGTATTTCAATACCTCATCAGCACAAAAATTATTCAGTTTCATCAAACAATACACGAAAATAACAACAATAATTACGAATTGTAGAGTTCAAAACGCCATCAGAGACTCGATTTACAACAATGTTCATAGAATGTAATTTCGAAAACAGAGCGACAAATACTCCCATAAATCTTGTGATTTTTCTAAAATGTGCAAGAAAAACAAGCAACCTTGAGAGAGTAAAAAAAAAACCCACAACAGAGATGAAACAGAAATATAGATATCTAGAGAGAGTATAGAGAACGGACATTGATGGATTATGAGCATATGAGTTGAAGCAGAGAAACAGACAAGAAAAGCTCTTCTGTGAAGAAAGCATGAATTTCTCTCTCTATAAATACACACTATCTCTCTCTAATCCATTTTCTCACTCTACACTTCCTCTCTCTCTAAACCATCTCTCCCCACTCTCCACTCTGGCGCACTTGTGCCGGATTTCAGAGACGCGCCATCCTAGCCAGAAGAGAAATGAATCCACACTAGGCACTACGCAGCATCATCTCCATCTCCATCCCCATCTATATCAATAACGGCATCGTTTTCAATGGGTAACGGCGTCGTTTCAATAATACTACATTGGGAACAACATGATGTAAAGGTACATGGGAATTTATGCATAATTACAAGCAAGAGCCAAAATAGTCTACTTAGAGCAACTCCAAAAGGGAGTGCTAAACTCATAACCGTCAAAATGACACCCCAAACTCAAAAGTTTCTACTCTAACAGGGGTGGCATATGCAGTTACAAAATAGCACCCAACGTTCTGGGGTGCCATTTTTACAAACTTTGGAGAGAGAAAAATAGAGAGGGGCTATTTGACGGGTTTGGAACTATTTCCATTTTTACTGTGTTTCCAACGGTTCTATTTTAACAAAGAATTTTATACAATAGAGGAGGTGTTTGTGAAGAGAAAACTTACCAAACCAAAAAATCACTCTAAAAATTATTCTCTAAATTAGAATGATTTATTTATTTTAACTAATGTTATAATTAATAATTTTTTTAATTTAGTTAATTTTTAGAATTTTAAATTCAATTTTTTAAATTTAAATTAATTTTTTAAATTAAATTAATTTTTGTAATTTTAATTTAAAAATCAATTAAATTAAACTATTATGAAAAACTATCCCTGTTATAAAATATAACTGTTAAGTTTAATTATATTTTTTAATAAAATATTAAAATATTAAAATGGCACCCCATTTTGACACTTACCATTAGAGCAGATTTATAATTCAGGAGTGCCATAACACTATTTAAGGTTGCAAAGAAGGTTTTTGGCACCTCAAAATGGCAACTCCCTTTGGAGTTGCTCTTACGGTGGAAAAAGGACAGTGAGAATATTTCCAAACAGAAGCTTAAACTGTTTTGCAAGCAAAAAAAAAATTTGCTTTGAAATTATTATTTTCTTGAAACAGATTGCTTTCTCAAAATATTTCCTAACTGCCACAGTTTGTTATTTTCTCTGTCATCCTGATTCGCTACCATAGTGAAAAATTTTACTCAAATTTGTTTTGTATAGTAGCCCTGAGAAATTTCCTTGTATATATATATATATATATATAGATATATACACACACATTAACAGCTCGTTTGGATTATTAGAATTTGAGAGAAAAGAAAAAAATTAAGATTGAGAGATAATTAAATTTCTCGTTTAGAAATTTTTAATAAAGAGAAAATAATAATAATAATAATAATAAAAGAGAAAGTTTGAATGTTTAAGTCTATTTTTTCCATCTTATCAAAAATTGAGAGATTTGGAAAGAAAAAAAAGTATTTTAATAATTTTTTTATGAAATATAAAAAAAATCCATAAATTAAAGAATTAAAAACTCTAAACAATAAAAAAAGTATAATTGTCAAATGAATTTTTATAATTTATTTATTTTTCTCTCTCACTAATCATTCAAACAATAAATAATAATAATTAAAAAGGAAAAAATACATTAAATGTTAAAAAATAGAAGAAAGAAAGTTGTCAGGTGATATTGAAAATAAATTTCATAAAACCCATCCATTAACATGCCAGCTAAAAGTTGGTAGCAATGTTTTAAATTACAGTTTGATATAATTTTTAACAAGTGAAAATATACTTTTTTTCAATTTTACTTTTTAGTATTAAAACACTAAGTGCATTTAATAGCTATCTTTTTAAAGTAATTTTAATTTTTTAAGACATTTATTAAAATTATATTTCAAATAACTTAACTCAACTTAAGAAAGTATTTTTTTTAATATCAGTATATATATATATATGTGTGTGTGTGTGTGTGTGTATGTATGTGTACGTGTGTGTGTTTATATTATTAAAGAGAAACTATTTTCACTCTGCATATTATATTTGCACTCTAACTTATAAAAACATTAAGTGAGACTTTAAATGAATAAAAAACATTATATTAAAGTTATATGTGAATGTATAAATACACACAATAAATATCATATAAGAATATATTAATTAGGGATATAAATATATAATTTATAATTATATAAAAAATTGACATAAATTAAACACCTTTTTATTTATTTAAGAAAAATAATTAAAATTACAGAGAAAAATTGTTAAAGTGGATCTACGGGTCTAATCCATTTAAAGAGATATTAATTATTATAATTACTTATAACAAGTCGATTATAACGTATTAAGTTTGCTTTAAAAAATACAAGAGCAGTGTTTTATGATCTATATATATACGTTATATTTTTGCCTTGAAATAAAAAATAATTATTAATTACTATCGCATCAATTGATTTTATAAAATTTATTTCATTAATCAACAATTTTTACATTAATTATATTATTTAAATATTTTTTTAAATAAACATAAATGAGTCCTTATAACATTATCTAAAATATAAAGATGGAGCATTTAATTCCTCACATATACAATAATTTATTTTTTTTTTTATCTTTATTTAATTTTCAGTATGGAGTCGGCCAACGTAACTATCCATACAGATACAGTATGGCAAAGAAAAGCCGTTTTCAGAGGCGGTGGGGGCAGCCGCATTGCCATTAATCTCTCTGCACAAATCGCAATCTGCGCCGTACATCTGTTCAAAATGGTCCCCACAAACGAAATGTTACGCCCAAATCCAAACAGTTTTGGTCTCCAAACAAACGTAACCGTTGGGGAGATCAACCACTCCGTTGTCTGTTTTTCTGTCTCTTATTTTACGCTGTCCCCACCAAACAACGGTTAGCGATCAACTTCCCTGATGAGTGATGATTAAAGTTAAATAAATTGCAAGTGGGGGCAACCCTTCAATTTCAGCCGTCTATTTAAAAAGATTGACGAACCTTTTATTGCTATAAAAAGCTCGCCATAAATCACACGGTCCTTATTCTGCCACGTAACTTCGATTGTAATATATATATATATATATATAGAGAGAGAGAGAAAAAGAGACTCTTTGTCCGCGCCGTAAAGGGCTGCGGTTCCATTACTTCTTTTCCTTTCTTCCCTTATAAAAAAATTACACAAGTAAATTACATATTCAATTCTTAAATTTTATTTAGAATTTCATTTTAGTTCTAATTCGTTTAATTTTATCAAATTTATCTTTCATTTTTTAGTAGATTTGTCGTGAATGAAAAAAGACTATATATAAATTTGCATATGCTCGTTACATAATTTTTTTCGTTTACATTAAACGACAAATTATAAAGAAAAGAAAGGAAAAGAAAAAAAACGCACTCTTTCTTATTGGTCTTAATTTGATTTTTAAGTGAGAATTAAAATTCTATTCAGAATTATAAGACTGTCGTTTTTTCGTATAGGTAACTCAAATTCTAGTTTTCACACACGCATTCTTCCTTATTGTTCTATAAAAAGGAAAAAAAATTTAAAAACTCTTTAAAATAAAATTTTAAATTCAGTAAGTCCATCATATTTTGTTGTCTATTTAAAAGGCTCAAATAAAAAAAATTTATTACCAACAATTCCAATTGTATCCTTCAACCTTAATTATGTTTAAAAATTGTATTTGTTTAGACAAAAATAACCTCAAAATATATTTTAGGAAAAAATATTTAAAAAATCATAAAATAAATTTTTTAATCCAAAAAAATAAAAATATTTTTTATATATCTAATAGGCTTGAAAAAAAAAAAGAAATTAAGATTTTTTTTAATTGAATAATTTATTACATGGGATTTTTAATATTTTTTTCTAAAATATATCTTGAAGTTATTTTAGTCTAAGCAACTACATATTTTAATGTAGTTAGAGTGTAAGCATACTGTTGGTTTTTTTTAATATTAAATATTCTTTATTTAGATTTTTTAAATAGACAAAAAAATATGATGGATTTTTTAGATTTAAAAAATTATTTTAAGGAATTTTTAGTATTTTTTTTCTCAAAAAAATGATTTCTATTAAAATATATATATAAAAAATTATTTTCAAGAATTTTTATTTTTTCTTGATTATTTTTCAGAATTTATAAATTCTTATATTATTTAAGATGCAGAAAAAATATAAAGAAAATCATTTTCTGCTTCCTTTTTCTTGGTTTCATTCTTAAATCAAAGTAAATTGGATTAAAAATTTTGATAAGTTGTTTCTAAAAGGGTTAGTCATTGAGGCTCTCACACACTGTGAGATTTAAGAAGGGTCAGACAAAATTAGGAGATGAAGAAAAAATGAAGTTTTTCTTATTTCTTCCTCTAAAATTTTGATGTGTATATACATATAGGCTTTTGGGTAGACAAACCATATCAATAAAGAGACGAATAAAGTAAAATCCTCTTCAAAAGAGCCTGAAAGCATCTTCAATCTCGTGCCTTCTGCCAAGATAAGCCATATCAATAAAGTAAAACCCTGCCTTGTCCAGCTCCATGTAATCTATATTCAAGTAAAACCATGTCTTGTTCAGTTCCATGCATCTCTCTATATATTCAATGCATATATATAGTAAAGCTCTTTACCTCTGAATATATATAAAGTTCTATCCAATTTGTGTTAGAGAATATAATAATAAAGTTACACCCTCTCTAATAGCTTAAGTTTTTAGATGAGTTGGTGGTTTAACATGGTATTAGAGCAGGCCAAAGGTCCTGAGTTCAAATCTCACTGTTACCCAAAAAAAATATGAATTGACACGTGTAAGCTCAAAGTGATCACACGTGAGGGGGCGTGTTAGAGAATATATAATAAAGTTACACCCTAGTGAGAGCGAGAGAGAGAGTAAATGCTAGGGTCATGAGATCCATGGGACCAAAAGAAGACCTTATCTCCAAGCAAGGAATTCATCTTTCTTAGCACACAATCTCTCTCTCTCTCTCTCTCTCTCTCTCTCTCTCTCTCACACACACACACACACACACACACACACAAAAGATGGTCAAAAACTACAAAACAAATAATTGTAAAAGGCATCTTATACAAGTCAAATATGAAATTAAATAAGCATTCCAAAGAGGTTTCTTTAAGAATCAACTTAATTAAAGTGAGATTAAATGATGAACTTGATTCTTAAGTTTCACAATCTTTACTTCTTCTTTTTTGAAGCCAAGAATTTATTTTAGTGAGGCAAATTCATAAATTAAAGTTAAAGAAGTATACAATCGGTGTGGGGGCAATGAAAGGAACAGTGATACATGTTAAGGTACAAGACAGTAAATAAAATGCATGGCCATTGAAAAGCTCTAGGAAAATGATAAGACCTCAGTTGACACGAAGTTGCTAGTTAAGAGAACCGGTGATAGATTACAGATGAAAAAGTATCATACAGAAAATTAGTATTTCGCGTCAGATGGCCATGGATCTCTGGGTGAGATGACGGGAGAAAGCATAGGCAATCTAAGTATGAAAGATTTCATAAGAGTGTGGGGCAAGGATATGACCGTTGATTGATATCATTATGAGAGTGATGACAACGACTCAACATCCACTATGCTCTTTTAGGGTTAAGGTTTATGTATGAGGGTTAGAGTGATGACAACGACTCAACATCCAGTATGCTCTTTTAGGGTCAAGGTTTATGTATGAGGTTTGCAGGGAGTACAATGTCAAAGTTTAGAGAAACAAGAAATGTACTAATCGCAACATGATAAATGTTCATAATGATGTGAGTGGACCATTTATAATAGCCTCAACACGTGAGATTGTTAAGATATGACATTGCCTCATATGAGGCACTACTGCTACAATCCAAAATAGAGATTAGTTATGGCATGTAATAGAAGATAATAAAAGGTTTAGGAATCTCTCGTTTTAGAAGAATCATGGGTGTTCCGCACAAAAATCATGCAATGGACATCTTAAGAGTTTCTAATACTTTAGCTTTCACGCCACAAAACCTTAAACATCCCAAATAATGGGTCTATATCACTATATTCACATGCTAGACTCAAGGAGTCTTTCAAACACTTAACCCCCAAGCCTTTTAGGCATCCCTGCAAGGAATGAGGAGTTCCACGAGAGAACTTTAACAAAGTCGGCTAGGTCTAGGAACTGTTTAAGTAACTTGACCAAATCCTGGTGTAATACTGCTAGGTTTGTGAGCTGAGATTAGCTCAATCAACACCTAGACTTATTGTGTGGTACTAAGTTCAGGAACTAAAGATAGTTCAACCTGGATTTAAGCTCGTAGGAATCGATCAACACTTGAAATCTCGCTCCATAATTGCTTCGTCACGAGAATCTTAAGAGCTCTTTTAGTGAAGACTTGTGACACGTGTCAATTTATGACTAGGCCACATGTTACCGTTTAGATCGATGACCTGGCAGCCTTGGTCACTCCTTTCCGCTGAGTCGTCAAGTTAGATAATAGTTGTCATACACAAATCATGCTCGAGATAAACCAAGTATCTACACACAGTATACAGGATAACCTATGCATAGTCTTAAAAAGACACATATCATGCATGTCACTGAGCCTGTCAACCATTGCAACAAAGCTGCTCATGGAATTTTCCAGAATGCAATCATGATAAAATAACTAATCTCAATTAACGCATCTTATTATTTTCGTACCAGAACAACACAAGCTGCGCCACACCAGCATCATCTAAGAAGGCATAAATCAGATGGTCATACACCATCTCTCATTTGGAAAACAGAAATACAAAGTGAGATAATTAATGCCTCCATGAATCGAACTCAACGAACAGCAATTGCATTGGCAGCTGCTCTAAATATATCAGGCTTATACTGAAATGAAAAAATGAGTTCGGGAATAACTCCCTTAGAACTGAATTATTTGAAGAGACAAAATCGCCGAGGTGAATTCTCAGAACTCAAAAGTTTTTCATTGCCATCTATCAGCATAGGGCAAAAGAAGGGAAATGTACCCTTATTTAAGCACCGCCAGATCCATACTTCTTTCCGAACACGATCATCTGCAGCTTATCATAGCCAGCAAGCACACCAGCACCTGCAACAGCACGAAGAATGTTTGCACCAGCACCCTTGAAGAGAGACTTAGCACCCTCGTTCTTCAGGATCTGAGAGAAAGCATCCAGGGAGCTCTTGTATTTGACAGCTTCTCCAGAGGTCATCATCATTCTTCGACGAACAGTGTCAATTGGGTATGATGCAAGGCCAGCACCATTGGTGATGACCCAACCAAGGGCAAAGCTGGCGAAGAAACTATCCTGAAATCATAAAAAAATACATAAAACAATTGCATGTGATAATGCTGAATGATAATTTCAGAATTCAACTTATCACATTCCGAATAATAGTTTCAGAATTTGACTTATCTAATGGCTTCCATGTGCAACAAATCAAAATTATGTATAAAATACTTTCCTCTGATGACCAAACTAGTTATTCCAAAACACAAAACACAAAAAACAAAAAACAAAAGATAACAGACTGTCATTTGTATAATGGAAGAACAGTAAAGGTAACAAAGAAACTGTTTTGCTTGCCCGTTGACAGAATTAATGCCAATTATTTGACAATATAAATAGGCACACGCAATACAAGCCTGCCACAAAAATTCCATTGATGGAATTTAGATCTACAAGGAAATTTTAATGCTATTAATTGAATAAAGATGGCTGGGAACTAGAAAAACGCATCATGTCCAGATCACAATCTCATCTTGTCATCATAAAACAATCAAAGAAAATGAACACAAGTAACATACCTGCAATTTTCCAGTAAGGATAACTGGCTTCAAAGAATCATACATTCCGAAGTAGAGACCACGATAAACAATGATCCCAACACAAGAAATGTTGAACCCACGGTACAGCCCAGCAATACCATCAGATGCTAATGTCTTCCTGTAGACATCAACCAAGCCATTAAATTGCCTCTCTCCTCCCTTCTTTGCGGCCTTTGAGTCATTTGCCAGACGGGTTCGAGCATAGTCCAGGGAGTAGACAAAGAGCAAAGAAGAGAAGCACCAGCTGCACCTCCCGATGCCAGGTTCCCAGCAGACCATTTCCAGTAACCATCCCTGTCTTTCTTGAAATTGAAAAGCCTCTTGAAGTAATCCTTAAATGCGAAGTTCAAGGCCTGGTACAATTTTCCAAAGGTTAATAAGCAGGTAGGGTGAAAGAAAGAATCATTTTATGGGAAAAACCATATGGATGAAAACAGGGTAACAAATGACTTGCCTGGGTTGGGAAGTAACGGATGACATTAGCAGTGTTCCCTCTCCACAAGGAACCAACCGCTTCATCCTTAATTGTTCGGCTGAAACAATCACCAATACCCTTATATGGTTCAGATAGCCTACCAGCCTTAATCATTTCATCCTGGTTTTGTATCAAAAGCTTCACACGCTCAATTGGAGCAGCAGCTGTTTTGGAAACAGCTGCAGAGACTCCGCCCATAAGGAAATCAATAGCGAAGCCGGCCAACCCTTTCTCTGAAGGAGCTTGGACAAAAATAGGTGAAGCCGTTGGTGCAACCATGGATAAACCATGTGTCCCTAGACAAGGCTGCAACATGGGATATTGCAAAGCAGCATTCATGTAACGCCCATATTTGAATTGTCTCTGGTACATGGCAGGCTGTTAGAAACCATTCCTATAAACCTGAAGATCTTGAGTCATGCTTGATCTGAGAAGTAGCTTGCCAGTTACCTTCTCAATGACAGTTGGTTGTTGAGATTGATCAATCATCATGTCCAACTCTACAAAAATGAAGTATTGCTGTCAAAATAAGCTACCAGAGAGAGAGACAATTCAGAAATCATCATTCAAGTAAACAGATACAGAAAAAAAAAATGAGTGAGATAGATAGTCAAGCACATTAAAATATTCAAACATGTTCTATAACAACTCTAAATCTCCCAACTGTTGATAAATCCAAATTTGCATGGAACTGAATATTCCTTCTCTCCATTAAGGTAGTGACACAATAATATTTCAATTTTTAGGTTCTTCTTCAGCTTTGTTCCGTGCTAAAACAGTGGACTCAGGCAGTTCGCATAAGAACATCAGTCTATCCAGTCCATGCTAGAACCCACGCCAGCTATCAAAGTAATCAGCTGATCAAGTCATAACTGGAAATGCATTAAACAGAGACGCAGACAACCACATGAGAAACCTCTAGCCACCCATCCCATCCCATGCTGGGATTTAGACCATCCTAGTAATTGGATAATAATCAATACAGCTACAAGACACTACGTCCCAATCAACCAACTCAACGGTATAATCAGGCAAGAACTTCTCAACTAAATGAAATCGTGAAATGAGCATTGTATTCGAGCATGAAAGTGAATCAACACATACAAAATGCAGAAATTTATGGAGTGTAATTGTGAATGTTGGTGGTCATGAAAAGATGAGCTTCATCAGTGCATCTTAGGATGTTAAAATTAAAATTAGAAAATATATAAATATCAGAAAAAAGGATGATAAATGAATCAAACTTCAGTCATATTACAAATATAAAATTTTTCCCCTTTCAGTTGCATAAATGGCTAAACCTCAACAAGAAGTCTCCAAAGGAGGATAGGACACTACTAACACTTAAGATCATTGCCTCATAAGCAAGCACATGCACAAGGCAAATAAGAACCAATGCCAAACTGCTAAATTGACACATGGTCCTTAACAAGAAGATTTCAAAGCATACAGGACTTGACCAAGAAACAAGATAATCATGGAAGATTCAAATAGCATCCTTGCCTCATAAGCAAGCAACTGAAGAAGCCAAAGGAACACCATAATAATAATTGAGTTAATCAACCTAAAGCAATCACTCCATAGCATAGCAAAATACAGATCACCACTGAAAATCAATCAGTCCAAAACATAACTTGGTTTACAACCTTGTGGAGGCTAAACTAAATATTCCAATATTGTTTGCCTTTCTGATCTTGATCATAAATCCAAGCAGCAAAAGATATTCCACCAATGAACTACCAGTATAAAAGGTAGACAAAGGGTCCCAACTACTACCAGCATCTAAAGATCTAAATGGAGGTATTAGTTCCAAAGTCCTCGTACAACAGACTGATAATTCATAACCCAATAAAAGTTACGATTGCAACTTGATATAAAACAAAAAACACACAAGAAAAACTGCAGCTTGATAGTTTTTACAAGTTGTAACAATTCTCTTTCCTTTTACTTGTCAAAAAACAGTACGGTATCAAATTCTTCCACACCCCAAATGGGGAAGTTCATCCAACTGAAATGAATTGAATGCTCGTTGCAATTGGTACAAAATAAGAGAAATTTTTAAGCTCATTTCCGTTTGGCATGGTCCGGGGAAAGAAAAATAGGGGAAGCATGGAAAAAAATTTCAACAAAATTACCCTTGTTAATCCCAAATATTTTCCTCTCAAATGATGTGATATTAAGAGAAAAAGTTAAGAAAGAGAGATAGGATATTTTATTATTTTTTTATCAGTAAAGTATCACTAAGAAGGGATATGACATATTATTAATGTGACATAATTAAGAGTTGGGATAGACATATTGACATAATTAAGAGCACTTCACAAGGAGTTAAGACATTTTCCTTCTTAATTCTAGGGGTGCAACTTGGATGGGCTAACCTGAAACCCATTCGAGTCCGGCCCGAATTTTTTTGGGTTTGGGTTTCATTTTTTATACTTTGAGTTAGGCTTGAGCAAAAGAACTAAACCCGATCTAAATTAGGGTTGAACTTGGGTTGAGACTTTGGAAACCCGAACCCAACGTGAACCCGAACTTAATATTTTATATATTATATTTTTTATATTTTAGTTATAAACCACTAGATTAGTCGAAATTCCTTACAAGCATTACTATTTATATTTTTATAAGTTTTAAACCTTGTTAATATTTAATATTTTTTAAAATTAAATTATGTTTAAGGAATTATTTGAACGGAGTAGTTTTTTTTATTGTTAAAAGAAAAAACTAAGAGAAATTATTAAAACTTTCAATATATAATCAAAATAAGAAAAAGATGACAATTTATTGATGGGTCTGGGTTCGGGTTCGGGTTCGGGCTCAAGTTGAACTTGCTACTAATGAATTTTATTTCGGGTTGGGCTTGGGTTGACTATTTTAAAGCTGGGGTAGGCTTGGGCTTGGGCATGACAGATCTTGAGCCCGGCCCACCCGAGTTGCACTCTTACTTAATTCTTTTGCTAGTTGCTACTTCCTGTCCCAAGAGAGTCAAAAATAGAAAAATTAGTGTCTTCTTTCCCCTTCTTCTCTCTTCTTTATTTTCCCTTCTCTTATCTCCTTCATGGTGAACCAAACTAGAAACTCCAGAATCTAAACATGAATCTTAATGAAATCAGTGAAAACAAAAAGATCAATTCTCACAAAAGGTTTTAAAATAAGATTCTCTCAGCTTCCATAACTACTACCCAAAAAAATAACACATAGACAACCAAAACCAGCAATCAAAATCTCAAAATTTCTTCATCAATAAATGAAATAACAACAAATAAATAAAATCATATAAACTAAAGACCAGTAACAATATATGAAAACTTTTTTAAAGAAAATTGATAGCATGAAGATATCACTAAACCAAATCACCTAAAAGAAATTATACTTTATAATATATGTGCATTGTTATATATGTATATAAGCACGTGTATGGTTTCATTTGAAGTATAGATCCAAACCAAATCTGGAACACATAAAAAAACTTGGTCTAGAAAAAAGAAAGAAAGTAGAAGGCACGACGAGCACAATATCAAGTAGCAAGCAATTAGCAAGGCACATAAAATCAAACGCAATCATTTCCGCAAAAATGGAGAAGCCAAAACTCTATAATTCCTATACAAAACTACAGATCTAAGAACTATGAATCAATAGCAAAGTTTAAAAGCTATTACTCAAATAAAAACGCAAGAACAATTAAAATTGCCAATATCAATAGCAACATCAACACAAAAACATTACATTTCCATAAAAATCCATACTATATATATAAGAAGAGATGATACACATTCAAAAGCGATCGATTTACCTTTGATCAATATATCTACGAATCCACAAAGATCAATAAAAGAAATATAAGAAGATTTTAGAGCGAGATAGCAATACAATGGTATATTACCTTGCGAGCTTCAATAATGTGTCCCTGTGCGAGTGTGAGGCGGGGATTGGGTTTCTCCGCCTCTCTCTGATGCCTTAAAGGGAGGAAAGTAGAGATAGAATCGAGGAGATGGTGACCTGTGTTAAGAGAGTGGCTTTTTAATGGCTGGAGTGGCTGACTGCTGACCAATGTGGAGTGCAAAGGTTACGCTGTGTTGGACGTACTGTACAACATTTTGAATATTACTTATTGTGGGGCGTGTGGTTGTTTTCCTATTCACTTTTTGTGCGTTTAGAATAAGCAGTTTTAGAATAATTTTTTTAAAAATAATTTACCGGCATTTCAAGGAATAAAAGTAACATAATAGATGGTTTGGATAAATAGGAGCGAAAGGAAAGGAGATGAGAGTATTAGTTATGAGAGAAAGGAAAGAAAAAGAGAGGAGAGAGTAATCTTTTTTTTATGCTTGGATAACTAATGAATGAAAAGAAGAGGAAAGACTAATATAATTCTTTCATCTTGTTTGGCAATGATAAAGAAGAAAAAAGAAAGGAAAATATTTTATATTATTTTTTATTATTATACTCTTTGGATGTCTTAGGATAGAGATGTCATTTTTATTTTGGGTTTTATAATTTTAAGGGTAATATTTGTATTATTAAAAATTCATTAAATCCTTATTTCCTTTCTCTCCATTTCTTCTCACTTTTGGAGGAATAACAAAATTACTTAAAGGAGGGTTAAACTCTCCCTCCCTCTCCCTTCATTTCCTTTCTAATTTTTAAAACAAACATTATATAAGCTCCCCTTCTTTCTCTTTTTCTTCCATTTCTTTTCAATTCTTTCCATACAAATCCAAACATAGTGTAAAAAAACAGTTTTAAAAATGTAAGCCAAACAATTAAAAACATTTTTTAAAAAAAAAATTCTTAAAAGTTTATTTTAACTCTTTAAATTTGTGAAGAGAGAACCCATTTGGGAAGAGAGAATGTCGCTCTCTCAAAATAAATTTCTATTAAATTTCCTTCTATTTTAATATATATAAATTAATTTAAAAAATTAAGATTAGCTAAAATAGAGGATATGATTAGAATAGACACTGAAAAATGGTTAATTAATATAGTTTTTTTTTTTGTCATTTTAATTAAAATGAAAGACAAAATTTAGAGACCATAGAATTAGATATTATAAAACAAATATAAATAAAAAATACAAAGTTTCCTCAATCGAAACTGGACCAACAATACGTTCATTATTTTAAACAATTTTTTACATTCGAGTTTGATAATGGGTTATTCATTAAATTAAGATTCATTCATTTTTCAGTGACGAACCTACACGTAGTCTTGAGGTTATGGTCTTTTTAAATTTTTAAAAATTAAATTTATATGATTTAAAAAAATCTATGTTTGATCTTTCAATTTTTTTTATATTTTTATGAGAATCGGCGTTGATTAGTGTGCGAGAGCCTTAAGAAATTTAAGTTGAGAGAGGTTAAGAGAAGAAGATTAAAAGGGTTGGTGAATAAATAAATAAATATATATATATATGAATTAATATGAATATAAAAGTTATGTTGACTTGCTTCACATACTTTCTTAAGTCGTTTTCTTATTTTAGCGGGACCCACGCTTGACAAGAATAAAAAAAAATTTATTGAGATTCTGTTAAGTGGGATTCAGTGATATTAATATAGATATAAAGGTTTCATCGATGTGCTTCACTTGCTTTCTTAAGGCGTTTTCTTGTTTCGGTGGGACTTAATGGCAGACAAGCATTAAAAAAAAAAAAAAAAAAAAAATCATTGAACATCTGCTAATGGAATTCCAATGAGACCCACGTTTTTTATTGCGTCAGTTAGTCTATTATTTTTTTTAGAACCCATTTTAAAATTTAGAGGCGTACACATAATATAATAAGAGTCTTTCATTTTAAAATCTAAAAGCGTACACAAAATATAATATGAGTCTTTGAACTTATACTATATAACTAAGGAAGGTCATGAATGATCATAGAGTAACGGTGTCAAAAGAAAATGATAAGACATTTGTGCAATTTTTTTATTCATAGAAATTTAGTTATGTGTAGAAGGTGATATTTCTTAACATGTATTCATTTTCATTTTATGTTTACGCTGCAACACATGCATTGCACATGTAGCATAACTAAGTATGTGCGTGCATTATAAATAAATAAGTATATATATATATGTATATATCTTAATATAAATACAAAGGTTTCATCAACGTGCTTCACCTGTTTTCTTGAGTCATTTTCTTGTTTCAATGGGACTCATGACCGACAAGCATAAAAAATTATTTTTATTGAACAATCTGTTAAATGAGATTCTAGTGAGACCCAGTTTTGAATTGCGTCAACACTCTATTACTTTTTGTAGGACCCGTTTTAAAATTTATCAGCATGCACATAATGCGGGTCTTTGGAATTATATAATATAAATAAGGAGGATCATGAATGACTATGAAGTTATAGAGTCAAGAAAAAAAAAAGGATAAAATACTTCTGCAAATTTTTTATTCCTATTGTAGATACCTCATTTTGTGATCCTTGATTAAGTATTAAAAATCGATGATTATACTAAAAAACCTACTTCAAGTAGGGACTTTTTTTCGATTGAGTCATATTCTCATTAGGACTCTTTCTAACAAAGTCTTATTGTTGTTAGAACTCTCTTGACAGAGTCACAGTTCCATTAGGATTCCTCCTAATAGAGTCTTACTCCCGTTAAGGCTCTCCTATCAGAGTTTCAATCCAAGTAAGATTCTTCTCAATAAAATCTTACTCCCGTTAGGACTCTCCTATTAGAGTCTCAGTCCCATAAGGACTCTTCTTGGCAGAGTCGCACTCCTTTTAGTACTTTCTTACTAGAATGATAAAACTACCCATTTCATTTTTTTTTTTGGCAATTTTTTAAATTTTGACCAATTTTTTTTTTTATTTTTCAAATAAATACTGATAAAAACCTTAAATTTATTTTTATATAAAATAAAAATAATTTATTTACCTTAAATTTATTTTTTATTAAAAAAGTCTTTTAAAAAAGTTAGAAAAAATTAATCAAAATTAAAAAAATATAAAAATAAATAAACAAATAAACAAATAGGACATTTTCATCATTTTGAAGAAAAAAAATTACAAAAGAGAGGTATTTGTATATTTTTAAATAAAATAGGAGAAGTTAGTGTAATTGTCATAAATTTTAGAAGATATCAATGTAATTTATCCTATTAATTAATAACCATATTATAAAGTATAAAATGCTTCCTTTAAGTTTCGAAATGACGACCTATTAGGCAAGGGGGAGACTCTAGAGTCTAGCACACAACAATAGTGTTGAAATGCGTTATACCCACTAATTGGGATATTAAAGGTTTTGAGGCATAAAGGTTAAAGTGTTAAAAACTTTTAAAGTATCCACCACATCACACATCACTTTTATCACCTTATATTATCTTTGATTGTACACCTCTAATTGACTTCTATTTCAACTGTAGTTTTTCATGTGACTAATTTGTTACACTTGATCCTCTAACAACTTCATGCCTTAGAACTATTATAAATCGTCTTCTCATGTCACTATAAACAATAATGTTACTAATTATGTTTTTATAAGCCCTGATATTATACTTCATAGAGTGCTTATACTTTCACTCTAACTACTGAGAAGTACATTAGGTATTATGTCATTGTTGTTACTTCTTTAAAGTGAATTGCGATTCACATTCCTACCATGATCATTAATCAAAATTTTTAACTTTCATTGAAAGAGGTGGGAAAGGATCAAACATGATCATTAAAAGTCATCAAGCCAAGGTTATTTGACAAGGACAAACTAATTGTGGGAAAAAATACAAGGAAATCTAATAATAAGGTGGTATGAAAAAATTGTATAATTACATGTCTCAAAATTTAAGATATGACATGTTTTATATTATGAAAATAAGATGATATCACTTATTTCCTGTATCTGCATGATCATAATTTTTTTTTTTTTTTTGTAAGGTACTAAGAAAAATTTTTTCAATATTTTTTCAACTGCCCAAACTTCCGGGAGTCAACTACAGTATTCCAGGAAGAGCAAAGAACCCTCCCAATGCCCATCCGGGCATAGCTCACCTGGTAAGAGTAAGAGTTTTGAGAAACGTAAAAGTCATCTATGTAGGTTCGACTCTCTCAATTATAGCAAGTCCGTGATTTATTTGATACACAAGATTTACAAACAGTTTGGTGAATCCAGAATTTACCTTTTAAGGTAGTCTTCGATCAAAAATTCTGACGGTTAGATTAAGTCCTTAAGAGCATCCATGTTATTTAAAAAAAAAACCCTCCCAAGTACCAATCCCATCGTCCCCACTCTCCAACACCTCAATTTCATCATATGTATTACAACCCTAAAATAGAAAAATAAAATCTCCCCTCAGCCAAACAATAGCTCGAACTTTCCAGCAACCCAGAAACCCGTCAATCAATTTGAAAAAGTTTGTCGTTTCTCGGGACTACTAAATTCAACATGGCTTTGGCTTACAATTTTCTCTCAAAGCCATCAAATGTTGTGAAGATCAAGTTATCCTCAAATTCCAATCAGAAAAAACCACAAGGAATTCAAGTTTATGCAGCGAAGAGATGCTTGAGGTGCAACACTCTGTACCAAGATAAAGATAATTCCCCAACTGCTTGCTCTTTTCATGGCCACACCACTGGTATGTAATGCTCTTATCTCTCAGCCACACACTTGCTGGGTTCATCTTTTCTTTTGGCTGTGTTTTCCATTTTTTGTTTTGTTTGGGGAAATATACCCAAAATACATTTATCCATAAAATTGAATAAATAGTTTTGTGTCTCAATTAATCTGAAAGCCTGAAACAATGAGAAAATCAAAAACCCAAAAATAATACTTGCCATCAACTTCATGCTAAAATATGCAACTTTGGATCAGAATATTATTTATATTCTCATCAACTCAAAGATATAACTTTTGATTAGTTGCCACAGAAGTTTGTTTCCAAGATTGTGGAAGGAAGTGTTTGGATGTTCCATGGAAATAGAATTGCGTTATCTCTCATTTTTAAATAAAAATTCAAGGTAGAACAGCATTCATTGTTGTTTCTCATCTGAATATCAATTATACTTTCATGGACATTATAATTTGAATAGAGCTATTAGGGAAAATAGCAGTCATCTCATAGATGATGTTAAAACATTTGAATCTTGCCATTCCAAATGAACTCCATTTTTTTGAGAAGGCTTCTATTTTCTTAAATGCTCTATTTGGGGGATGAGTTTTTACTTGAATACAATGGACTATTCAAATTGAAGGGAATGTTGAAATCCACCCTAATTTCAGTAGCATATTTAGTCAACTGAAATGGTTTCTAGATTTCATTTCAAGTGCACAACCAGAAGGACTAAATCTCTATGATTTTGTTACTACCTTTAGCCAATTATGAATTAGCCATTAGGAGCAATCAAGCCATCACTGGTTATTGTAATCTATTTTATCAATCTAATGTATATAGAAAGCAAAAGTTCTTGAGGAATGAGGCCGGTTCCAGATTTGTTTTTGGGGGATGGAAACAATCAATTGCCACGGGCTTCATATGAATACAACTTCTCAGTTATAATTTTAATAAGACCAAAACTCAAAATAAAATTTATAATTTAAGCAACACCAAGAAGCACTATCATCACAACCCCCATGACCTCGACCTTTAGCTGTCTTCACTGCCTGCATGGCATAAACCACTTGTACCACTGCCTCCCATCATCCATCACCACCGCCACGCCTTCAAGTGCCACCGCCACAATGACAGCTGCTGCTTCCCTAGTATGCTGCCACTTGCACCATTTCACCCATGACCACCATTGTCCCTCATCCTTCAGGACCTCCACTTCCACCGCCACATTCTTTCACTGATATCAAAAGCATTGCTTGTGCACAGTATTGCATTTGTGCCACTAACTAGATATCTCATAGTGGTAAAGGCATTTTTGGCTGAAACCCATCGATTTGGTATTATGATTCATGAAAGTGTACTAGCCTGCTGTTTTTTTTTTTCCTTTTCGTTTCTTTTTCAGTTGATTTTATTGCAGAGAGACACATATATAATTGATATTGTTGTTTGGACGGACAAATTATTTCGATAGGTATTTACTATTTAGGTTTATTTCCATTTTTCCTCTTGAAATAATATTGCATTGTGATGTTAAATTTCATGCTTGTGGTGTCAATTTTGTACTTCTATGGGGGAAAAAATGAAAGTATCTACTAACCCTTTTGATCCATTTGGTTTAATGGGGCTTGGTCTTGAAAACAACTTGTGTTTCCAGCGTGTTTATGACACAGAAAGATTAACACTTTTTTCATAAATAGGCTTCTTCCCTTCTCTAGCATGCCATTTTTGATGAAAAATGCTAGTTGTCTGCTTCCTGTTCTTCTCCAAGGTTTTTTTGAAAAAAAAAAATTCCCCAGTAAGATGCTATTTTTCTTCACAATTATAACCTGATCATCCAAGAGCCTTAGAGAAACCAAACATGAACTATTAAGATGAGTTGTTTCAGTTGGAAATTGGTTTCCACCTGCCAAAGACAAAACAATCCAATCCCCAATAAGTAAAGGTTGAAAAAAATGATAAATTCAATCTGAGTAAATTCACTGCACTATCCTGTCCTAGTCTAAACCAGCAAGCCTTTGTTCGGTTGGTTTCTATGCTGCATGAATTTGGGTTTGTTTGGTGCAAATGCATGCCTTGGTGTTAGATTCATAACTCCCAAATTATAGGCCAGGATAGCACAACTGAATATCAGAGTGTCCCACTCTCTTTCTTCTTAAAACGAGGGAAAATTGAAGTTCATGCATAACATAACATGTTTGGGATGGATGCTTCATTAATATTGATATATCCATTCAACAAAGTAGCAGAAACAATTTAGAACTTTTAAAGTGAACGAAGGATATTTTCATCACTTCATTTGTTTTTTTTACACACTCAGTGATTATATGACAATTGGTGAATTAGATCTGTATCGGATAATCATACCCATGTGGTGTCATTTCTAACAAGAGTACTTCACATTTTTTAATTTTTATGTGTGACACAGGCTAGTATCTAGGGTTATGCTTTATAAAGGAGGTCAGGATTTGACTCCTAGTGACCCTCTTATGTGGCAGTAGGGTCTCCTCAGCCCATGAATTGGTGGGACAAGTTTTTTTTTTTTTGCTTTTGCTTTTTATTTATTTATTTTTAGTTTTTTTTTTTGGGGGTGGGGGTGGGGGTGCTTGCATAGGGCAAGTTTCTGATCTAATGAATTCTGATAGCCACCCTCTAATTCCGCAATTTCAGGATTCAAATGTCCTTTTCTAGGGAGGAAGGTGATTTTATTGTGCCTTAGCAAGCACCATCAAAGAGAACTCTGCATCTACTCTTATGATCCTAACTTATCCCATAAATCATATGTTTAATTGTTTATGCTACTTTTATAAGTCATTTCATTTTAGAATTTCTCAGATATGTAAGATTTGAAAACAGCTTGGAAAATTAGGATCAAAGTTTACTATAATGTTAACTGAATGCACTCACCCTTGGAACTGTCTCAAAAAGAAAAAGAAAATAAAATAAAAGAAGCAAGCCTCATAGACTAGTCAAACTCATCAGATAATTTTAAACTTTGATGTGTTCATTTTTTCCCCACCGTTCGTCAAATTTTAAATCTCTGTCATGCTCGAGAATGGCTTCATGCAGATGCATCAGTACAGTAAAGAAGCAATCAATGCATATTCAAACGGAACTTCAGCTTTTAATATTTGTAGGAGAGAAGGGATTATTAGCATTGGCCCCACCTCACCAAGGGATTGATGGAGAATGGAGTGACCGATCTGGAGTAATCGTCTACAAATGGAATGAAAAAATAATCGACCAAACACTGGAAGTGCCAACTGGAAAAAGAGATGGAGCTGTTGTGCTGAGTATGGTGAAAACGCCCCACCTTGTCGAAGAGGATGGCATGTCTCGTATGATGATGGCTTCACTTTATATTAGTCACATTCAGATCAAATTTAATACCAGATTATTGATTCAACTGCATAAGAAATGTCATCAACTGCTTATCAATTTCCTACTAAGAACAATGGAACACAAACAATAAACTTGTACAAATAGTCCATAGCAGCCGAGAATTAGTGCTTTTGAAGATTACCGCCCTTGTCCCATGAGTTTTAGAAGTAATCTGTCATTAGACAAACACTTTCCTCTTACAAATCTTTTGCAACTTGTAGTAGGAAAAGATTGAGCCTACTAGCTGAAATAATTGGGTTTGGATATATTATTACTTATTAGGATTCTGTTGGTATCAATTCGGTTTTACAGGGGACAAAAATATTCAGCATATTTTGTATATATTAATGTGTGGCAATGGATTTCCAAGAGAAATATGATTGTGGAACATTTCCAGACTTGCTTCCAAATTGATTTATGCTTGGTATCAATACAGTCCCATTACTTACCTATTCATTCTTTGAAGTGCCCACAGTATCAGGTTCAAGCAAGCTGTCCGGAAAACTGCTAAACAAACCCAATCAGATTAATAGCTCTGGAATGCAATTTCTTGTCATTTGGTTGGTTTATCATAGACATAAGAGTTCCTGATAACTCAGTAAAACTTTTAATTCAAACCCTTGCATTTGGTGAATGTGTTTTGGACGTAGACACCATTTTTTGTGTTCTGGAATTTCTTTCAAAGCCGTTATTCAGGCAGATCATATTGCCGATGAACTTCAGAACATGTGAGTATAAGTAAATCCATATGTTAACTCCCATTGCCTAATGAAGCCCTGCACTATGTTTAGATTTATATGGGTATACAAATCACGTTCTGTTACTAAGTTTTTCAATGTGCAAGTAAAATTTCTGCATTGGTTGTCAATGTAATGCGACTCTTTCTTCTTTATTTCAAATTGGAGCCAACAAAAGCCTGAGGCCCTGAAGCATAACAAATATGTTTTTCATTTCAGCAGCTTGTTGAACTACACCTCTCTTAAAAATTTAACATCAAATTTTTAAAACAGAGTGGATTTTATAGATATGACCTTCATCAAACTGTAAACCAAATTACTGACCTCTCTTAACAATTTTAGTGGAACAACATGTGACCTTCTGAACATACCCACAAGCCCACTATTCATCAACTAAATGCTGCTAATTTCAGCTGCTAAGAACTAAGCTCAAACACATTGTGGTAACATGAAATGTGATGCCCCGGGAGCAAATTTTGGGGACTCCTGCCTCGGGTACTTTACACGGTGAGATTAATGACCACTGATCTCACCGCTGGGAATAGTGGTCGAGGGTCCGGATTACCCAATATTTCTTGGATGCTGCAGATCATAAATCTACACCAATATCCAAACACTGATTTATCAGCAACGACTACAGCAGGACTAAATCTCATGAAAAGCAATAGATCCTCCATGACCCTTCCAAAAAGGCACAACATGCATTCAAAAAGACCCAAAACCCCAATTTATTCTTGCAGCTACAGAAAAAATCACACTGTTCTTCATTGAGGTACCAAATGTCATTAGTACAGCGGTAATTATACTAATTGCCCAGTTCTCAAATATTTTCAAATATAAGCCAAATAACAATAGCTTTGTTCAAGTACCTCTTATTACAGTTTCTCTCTGCCCTCTCTATCAACAATATCATACAATCAACTAATTAATTTGTTAGAACTGTTTTAAAAGACTCGTGAAGATGCCTCAACATGTCCTGGTCCCTATTCCACTCCGGCGTCGGCGCATTAACAAAATGGGCATAAAGCTTGTTATTTGCACATGTAACTGATATCAAACTATGTGCAACAACACCATCAATCTCGTACACGTAATACACTTGCCCCTTCTCGTCCTTCGTCTCCTCCGAGGTCACGTTCTCGGCGCTTCCGATGAGGTCCTGCAGATTGACGTCCGACAGCGCCAAGTTATTCAGCACTGCATCTTTTGGCGCCAGTTGCCGGAAGCCGGAAAGATAAGTCAGGTACTCTTTCTCCGATTTCTTCTTCGGGTTATAGAACTCGCTGTCGGTGCCATTAGTTCCCTTCTCAACTTTTGATACGAGCCGTTCTTTCCATCCGTCTGGCACGTCGTAGATGTACTCCGCGGAGTCTTTCTTGCTCGAGTTGCCACCATAGCCGCCGTAGTTGGCGGCACTGGCGGCAGTGCCGTAGTAAATTTGGTAGTTTGCGGGTGAGTCTGCTAATGAGGGAAGTGTGGTGGTTAATATTGTGGCGGCGGCGGCAGCGGCAGTTAGAGTGGTAGTTAAGTTAGTTAAGGGTGGTTTGGAGGGTGGGATGATGAGTTGTTGGGGTTTGGTTAGAGGTGGCGGTAGTGGAGGTTTGGGTGGGGTTGTAGAGGACGAGGAGGAAGAGAAGAGGGCTGAGGGAGAGAAAATGGTGGCCATTGAGATGGTGTGGAGAGAGGCAGGCATGTGGTTCATCTTTATTTGGATTGAAGATTTTCCTTATCCAATACAAAGGGAGATGAAAGCTTACGTGTCAGAATGCATGAATGATGCTCACCAATCGTGAGTAAGCATGCTGCCACGTCATGTCGTCCTAGTAAGAATGCAAATTTGATATGGATCATGAACAGTTTAACCGCGTCATTATATGCTTTGGTTTAATTTCTCTTACAAATTCTTTTATTTTTAAAAAATTATGTAAAATAATTTATTATAAATTTTGGAAAAATAATAAAATTCGTGAAAATTAATTATATCACATTAAATAATAAAAAATGACATGTTTTTTTTTAAATATTTATGTCAAATTTTGCATCTCATGTGATGTGACATAATATTATTATTAGGGTATTAATTTTTTATTTTTAAATGATCGGTTAAGAAGTATTTTGAGTTAGTTTACACACATCAGACTAAGTTTCCATCTCTATGAAGGTCAAGCATACATAGGGCTACCAATGGATTGAATTTTGATCCAAATCTGATCCATTTATTCGGATATGTTACGGATAATTTAATCCAATGATTTGATCCGAATCTAATAATTTCTTTAGTTAAATGGATTTGATATGGATTAAGCAAATCTAATCCGTTAACGATCTGATCCGATTAAATATAACATATATATTAATTTTATATATTATTAATTAAAATATATAGTTTTATATATTTTATAATATGTTAAATATTAAATTATATCATAATTTATTAAGTTAAATTGACTTGAATTTATATATTTAAAATTTTACATATTAAACATAATATTTTATATACATAATATATCCGTTGAAAAATCCAATCCGATAATTTTCTTAAAAAATAGGATTCGGATCACTTCTAATCCGATCCGAATCTGCAAATAGGATTCAGATCACTTCTAATCCGATCCTAATCCGATTTCTTAGGCCTACCTTTTAAATTTTAGCTGTCAAAAAATAGAAAAGACTTGAACTCAAGACACTTTAATTTCATTTTCAACGTTTTTACGCTCGGCCACACTCCACGTGGTATTGATAAGGTATTAATTATTTAGTCATCTATCATGTTACTATCATATTATTTGAGATAAAATTTCAAAAAAATTATAATTTTTTGATATTTCATTAGAAAAATTGAATTATGAATTTCTATCTAATTTTCAATAAAGATAATTTGTGTTTATGAATTTATATTTAAATTGGGTATATTTTCTATGTTATATTGGAAAAATATTCTCTTACTTGTTTAATTGAATTGAAAAATTAAACCCAAAAAAAACATGTAGCAATGTTTGATTCGATTTGTTGGCTATATTCAATGATTTTTTTAAAATTAAAATAGATTTTTTTTTAATTTGTTGAGTGTTTGGTTCCGTGGATGAATTGCACTTAATTCAAAACAGACTTTTTTTAATAGTAGTTCAATGAAACTTTTTTAAAAAGTAACCTGATAATACTTATTAAAAGCTTATTCAAATACTATAATGTAATTTAAGCATTTATTAAATATATTTATCTAAACACTTAATAACTTAATTCAAATAATATTTTTTCACATCTATTTATTCAAATCTCTACTTAACCCAAACCGTGTATTTTTTCTTACTATCCAAACAAGCACTGAATTAGAAGTAAATCGATTCATGTATTGCTAGATATTTTTTTTAAATACTTTGATTTTAGTTATTATAAAATTTTGTATTTGTAATTATATACTTATTTAGTTTAGTGTATATACATTAATTATTATTAAATACATCTTAAAATTTATTTTATATATAATATGGTCAAATACACCCACTATCATCTAATAAAAAATAAATAACAATTATGATATATTATAATCAATAATTACTCTTGATTAATTTTTACCAATACTCAATACTTGCTTATGTCTTCGTAATTAATTTTGAAATCAAATTTTCAACAATAATTCTTAGAACTCATTTGGAAGAGTTTCATATTTTGGAAAATGATTTTAAAGAATTAATTATTTGAGAATGGATTTTGAAAAATATAATCAATTTTTTATTTTAGAGTTGGGTAAAAAATATATAATTTTTTTTTAAATGTTAATTTTATTTTATCTTTTACATTAAGTAATAAAAAGCTAAACAAATTTGTAGAAGTTGATTTTCTTAATTTCTTCAAACTATGATTTTGTTTGTGGGTTATATTTGTAAAATCCTATTTTGAAAAGTACAATAAAAAATTTAAAAAATTGATTTTATATTTTTTTCATACATCAAAATCATGATTTGAATAGGACAAGCGCCACCTTCCTAGTTTTAATAAGTTTCAACTCTCCAGATAAATATTTGGCTTACAAATATTTCATTTTTTTTAAAGTTTTATGCATGTTTACATGATATATAACATACAAATATATATATATATATTTTGGATTTATGTTTAAACATGTGTATATGAAAAAACATATTTCCCGTACACACATATTAAAATCATAATTTGAAAAAGTTTTATGAGTCAAAGACAAACTACGAAGGTTTTTATGATTTTAATTATTAAAAGAGGGCCTCGTACTTTTGTAGGAATTGCAATAATACTATCTCCCATACTTGTGTTATGTGAGTACCACCATCCCATCATGCTACGACGACGCCGTTCATATCCCGCGTGGCATTTTAGTAATATAGTTCCAGAATTCGACGGCAATTTCCTTACCCTTACACCTGCCAGCATATCAACCGCCAAATTTCTTTATATAGGACCACATGCCTCGGCACTACGATCACGTTTCCCTGCGACGCCGTTTGTGCTTCGCTTGACCTTTTTTTATTTTCCAACCTTTCGTTCATTTCTAGACACGGTTTTGGGGTTTCGATTCTCGCAGAAACCATGTCAAAGAGGTAAACGATTAAATTTATTTTCGATATTTTTAATTTTGTTTATGAATTTTTGATTCAATTAGCTGATCAAATATATTAGTTTTTTGATTTATGTCTTAGTTTTTTCACTCGCACATGTGCAGTATGTTTGTGTGTATATATGTATGTATGTATGTGTGTGTATATATATATATATATATATGTGCGGCATTTGTTGGGATTGTAAGTTATTTTTGTGTTAATTTATTTTAGGGTTTCAATCGAAAAGAATATATTCTTCTTCCAACCATTTTTTTTTTTTGGATTTTTATGTGACATTTTGGGGATTATTTGAATTTTATGACCTTTTGATTATTTCTGTTACCGATAGTTTGTTCCTTGTTTGTTCTTGTTCTTGTATTAAAAAATGTATTTATTATTTTCTTTGATAGGCTATTTTTGCGTGTTTATAGGCTTTATTATTGTATGCATGTTGGGGAAAATGGTTTGAATTTTTTATTATTGTAAATTAAGGATTGATTTGAGGAAATCCTTTATGCATATCCATTCAAGATTGATATTAGATAGAAAGATTTTGGAGCAAAAACTTCATAGTTTATTGTTCTCATTTCTTATTGAAAGTTTCTATTAGGCTATATCTGGTTGTTGATAAAGGTAGAAAAAGGAAAAAGTAGTTCAAAAATTAAGAAAAAAGAAGTTCAAAAATTAACTCTCTTGATATCGACTAAAGACCGATACTGTTTGTTACAGAAGAAAAGAAAAGGTTTCTTTTTTGGGAACAAAAAGCAACAGAAAAGGGGGCTCGCAAGCTGTAATTGGGGGATGGATCACAGTTGAGTGATTTATTTTTGTCAATTTTGATAAAGGCAGGGGTTTACGAGGCTGATGAGGTCTTCCAATAGTTTGAATTTGGATGGACGCTAGTGCTTTCTTCCCACTAGATTATAGGTGAAATGCTGAGATAAGCTTTTGTCACTGCTTGGGGTGTTATGGAATCATCATTAGAGGGCATCAATACTTTGTTTAGGTGTCTAATCATCGGTTACTGCTACATTAATGATGTCAGTTTGTTAAAGGTACTAAAGAAGACCGTGAAGGCATTTAATGCTTCGTTTAATAAACTATAAAATGATCTTGAAGATGTTGAAGTATAAACCATGCATGGCCATCTTTAGGCGTTTGGTTGGGTACTTCTGTCATGACTCATGAGTATACTAATGATTTTGGAGGAGTAAGAGCACTGAGACAGTTGGTGAGTGTGCCTTTTGATGAGGGTGGTGGCTTGGGAGAATGGTTTAGATGAGACCGAACCCGCTCTATCAAAAGGTGTTGCCATTTCTAACCAGCCAATCTCATTATGAACCTATCCACAACAACCTTCTAAACTGATTTGACTTTTAAGGTTGAACCCAGTGGTAGTCCCAGATGAGTAGGAAGAGACTCTAGCCTGCACCCTAGAATAAATGCCATGCTACCCATGCCACAGTGCCATACACGTCCTGTTTCGGGAACATCTCAGTCCTTACTTAAATTAACCTTCAGTCCGACATTGCCTAAGAAAAAGTAAGATGCATCTCTAATTTTTTGACTGCTCTTACCCACAAAGAACACTGCTTCCGTTTTTGAGAGATGTAGATGGAGGATTCCCAACTGCATCAATATTGAGCCTCTCAGCCCCAAAACAAGACTTTTAATCTTTGGGGTATCTTGACCGGCCATAATGACCTCACAAGGATGTTTCCTGTTCCTGCAACTCGATTCACTCGATTCATTCTTATTAAAAACTGCATTTCTAGCAATCATTTTTGCTACCTTAAGGACAAACTTCACTAAATAATTTATTTCTTCAGAAGTGTTTTTATTCATCCAGATCACTAGGATCTCCAAAATCATTTTAGCTTTGTGGGGAGAGAAGACTAGATACCAAGCCTGCTTTCCGACTTCCTAAATTGATTCTATTAGATATAGGAACTTTTTAACACTGCCATTGGAATTTCAGGTGAGAAAATCTTGAAATATATGGATGTGGCAGTCATGGGCTAAGTTGTTGCCCCATTACCTCCCATCAGTATATCCCTACCACCACAAACTAATATGGATGTGGCACCGATTATCGCTTTATGAATTGTATGCAAGGTTTTTAAGAATGGGCAAATGTTCAAGTTCCCCAATTATAAGAGTTTTCTTCTTGACAAAAATCAAATTTCACAAGCTCCTTGGCCTTTTGACTTGGTCACTATTTTGGCATTGCCCTCATAATTTCATGTTTTGTTTCTTTCAGGGTTCTTTGCAAGTTCTTTGCACATGGAGCATGCCTAAAAGGGGAACATTGTGAATTCTCACATGATTGGAAAGACCCATCAAATAATGTAAAATTTCTGTTACTTGATTTTAAACTCAACCCATCAATTTCATTTGTTCAGCGATATTTTTGTTTCCTGAATATGCCGCTTCTTGGTTTATCATTGCAGATATGCACATTCTATCAAAAAGGAGTTTGCTCTTATGGCAGCCGATGCAGATATGAACATGTTAAAGCTTCTCAGTTACAGTATTCTGCTGAATCTGCTCCATCATCGTCTGCAAATTCTCTTCAGCATCTGGTTTCATGTTCTGTTCCTGTATCTCATCCTTATAGAACTTCTTCAGTTGGGGTCGGTCCAGTCTCAGGTTTTCCTGCAGAGCTTTCAGCTTCAAGTATACCTTTCTTTCCTCCTGTTCAACCAATTTGGAATCAAGAGTCCGGGCATCACGATTTATTAGACAATGGTGATGTTGGGGAGCTCAGGAGTGTTAATCTGGCTGACCACTCAATATGTTCATTTGCTGCTGCTGGTAATTGTCCACGTGGGGAAAAATGCCCTCATATACATGGGGATTTATGTCCCACATGTGGAAAACATTGCCTGCATCCTTTCAGACCCGAGGAGAGAGAAGAACATCTAAAAACATGTGAGAAAAAGCAAAAGCATCTGGAGGCATTAAAACATAGTCAAGAAATTGAATGCAGTGTGTGCCTCGAACGTGTTCTTTCAAAGCCCACAGCGGCTGAACGAAAGTTTGGGTTGTTATCAGAGTGTGATCATCCATTCTGTATATCATGTATCAGGAATTGGCGCAGTAGTTCACCATCCTCTGGATTGGATGTCAATTCTGCTTTGAGGTCCTGCCCAATATGTCGGAAGCTTTCATACTTCGTCATTCCTAGTGTCATTTGGTATTCAACAAAAGAGGAAAAGCATGAAATTGTTGACAGTTACAAAGCAAAACTCAGGTATAATTATTGACTTATGTAATAAGCTTGAAGTGGTTGTTAATTAATCAATTCCTTACATTGAAGTTTGTTGAAAAACAGATTCGTAATACATTTACATATGGCTAGAAGCCTAGAACAACAACAATGTTACATGGGAGTTTGGAACAGTTGATTGGTTTTCCTCACCCTTATTTTTGACTTGTAGAATTGGTTCAGATCCCCTTTCTAGTGAATGAGTACTTATTAACATGTCTGGATATTTCTAGGTTTTCCTAGTTTTTAGTTGCTTGGCGGAATGTTGTATACATGGATATTTTTTAATAAGTACCTACTTATAAAAAAAAAAAAAGATTGATAATAAGTACCTGACTGAAACTATAACATTTCAGAGTTTCTCTATTGGTGAGAATGTGTGGGAATTCATAAACCTTGCATTTGACACTTTTTTATTTTTTTGGGGGTAGGGGCCCAGTTTGCTTATAATTTTTTAGAATCCCATGGTTTCTTGAGTTGCTCGTTCTACCAGATTTTGACATACCATCCGAAAAGATGTGATTTCAAGTCTGTGTGGCTAAAGTAATCAATACGAAATCAACTCAAAATCCCCTTATTCAAGATGTCAGGACATCAAACAACAGTATTGGTGGCTCCTCATGTCACTGTTGTCTGCAAGCTAACTGGGGTTTGGGATCTTTGGAAATAGAATGATTGAACTAGAATATCATCATATGACTCATCTGTTGTAATTTGAGGCATTAGCTGCTTCTCATGCTCTTTTGATAAAATCAATTGCCTACATTTTTTTTCTCTTTCTTCTATATTTTTATATTTTTGGGTTAAATTCTTCCAAATAAGAGAAGAAAACACCAAATCTCAGCCTTTTAATTTATACATGTCCATCAAAAGGAGAATTAGAATCCACGAGGAACTTTCTTGATGAGAGAGAAAAAAGGGGGGGATGATTATCTTTTGGTGACTACTAACTTCCTGTTTGGTTGGAGGGATGAAAATTTGAAAGGAAGGGAAGGTAAGAGGGATGGAGTGGGTATCCCTAGGGAAAGGAGGGAGTCTTTCCCTCCCTTTGTTTGGTTACTTGATAAGTAAGAGAGGATAGAAAGGAAGGAATATTTTGTCATTGTATGAATCTACCCTTACTTCCTATAAAAGTATAGTGTACAAAAATGGTGGGCCCGGAGGGATGGGCATCCCTCCTTTTGTTTCCTTCCCCTCTATCAAATAAAGTAAAAACACCCTTTTATTTCTTGGTTCGATGAATATATACCGAAGCACTCTATGTGTTCCCATTGAAAAAAAACTATATTACTAATGAATTAAAATGTCCTTAAACTGTATGCTAGTTTTGTTATTGAAATTAATATGCTCTCCTTTTGCAGGTCTATTGATTGTAAGCACTTTGACTTTGGAAATGGGACTTGCCCATTTGGGACTAGTTGTTTTTACAAGGTAATTGAATTCTTAAGCTGCTCAGTTATGTTTTGTCCAACTATATGCGGTAAATAGTAGTATAGACCACAGTTAATTTGCTAATGGTATTGGCTCTAAAATATGTTACAGTCGGTTTGTAGGTAGTGCTGCCTTCTCAACCCCTTTTGCTATAAAAACATGAACCACAAAATAATGAAGTACTTTAACATATTGATTTTGTGTAATGCATGTAAGTTGTTGATGCTTAAGATTTAACCCCCCCACCGAAAAGAAGAAGAAGATGTAAACAATTAACTGTAGGTGCCATATCTGTCTTATATGTATGCGTGTCAGCTGCTTTTCAAAATTTCCGATTAGTATGCACTGGGTACGAGCTTTTTTTATATGTATTGTTTAAGCCAAAGTGATGTTGCATGATGGAAAAATAACGTTTCATCTTGTTATTGAAAAGCTGTGATCAACCAGCAAAAGTGCATCAATTACCCGAAGCAAATTTTTTAAGAAATCAGGTGTCAATGGTGGCAGCTGTAATGGTTGTGGTGGTGAGGATATTGGTGATAGTGATTAGCAATGATATCAGCAATGGTGATGATGGCTTAGTGGTAGTGATGGCTGGCAGTGTTTGGCCGGTGGTAGTATAGAGTTGGCATTGATGCTAATGGTGGCAGCAGTGGCTGTGGAATGATGGATCTTGATTCTTGATCGAGAAGTTATGATGTGTCGGTGTGTTGTGACAGATGTTTGTTGCATTAGGATTTGGACGTGGGTTGTCAAACAGCGACTTCTAACCCATGGAGTAATGTGAAGAAAGTAATAACGTTATATAGTTTTGAACTGTTCTTGTATACGAATGCAATTTATTGTCTCTTCTTGTATTTCTAGTCATCTATTGTAATTTCCTCACTTTTGCTACTTCTTGAGCATATTTTCTCTTTTTTGCCCATCCTCATTTTGCTACTTTTTGAGCATGGGTTTTTTTCCTTTATTACCCAACATGAACTTCCCCGAAAAAAAGGTACGTAATGAAGAGGCATTTGTCTTGCTGAAGGAACATGCCACAGAGCATGTTTTTTCCTTTGTTACCCAACACGCACTTCCTGAAAAAAAGAGTATGTAATGAAGAGGCATTTCGTCTTTGCTGAAGGAACCTGCCACCTTATTGGTTGGCCAGGGGGGCCAACTATAGTTTCAATCTAGAAAGAAATTATAGGTCATATATGTTCACAACAGTCTGAAGGTACTTTTAGGGGCCGTTAGGACTGGGGAGTTATTAGCACTCTATTGTTTGAAATTTATGAAGTTCACTTTGTAAGAAGTCCAACCAGTAGGAGGCAGTGGCACTTCACTCTATGAAATTTCTGAAGTTTACTTGGCAAGAAATCCAACTCTAGAATCTAGCATCCAAAAATCCTTACAAATTGTTGAAACCTCAGTTGCTATCTTACTAGGATTAGACCAAGTTGCAAATATTGAGAAAGGCTAGGAGATTGACCCTTCTATGATCTATATACCATATGACAAAAACAATAATATAGATGAATATACATTTATGTTAAAAAGTCTTTTGCGTTAAAGAAACAGCTTGTTCTTTATGCAGCTAATATGTGGATGTTGTGATGGATTAGTATAATGAAGATAGACATGATTGGAGTTTGAGAAAAATTCAAAAAAATCTAGTAATACAGATTAATTATAAATTGATGGAACATGAGAGAATCCCTAATGATGATATGATTGAGAAGTTAATATGAACTTGAATCAGGGAAATCTTATATCTTTTAACTGCTCTATTTTATTTTGTATCCTTTTAACTACTTTTTTTTATTTGTAGAAGTTAGGTTTTATCTGTTTGTCCTCCTTGAATATAAACCCTGGTAATGCATATTTTCTACCTTTTTTGAATTACAAATAGCTTTTTTCTTTGAGAAGTGTAAAAGAATAACAAAATTTAAGATGTTCATTGTTCCGTAAATTTTCTTTTCCTCAATGTTATGTCATCACTGCCTGCACTAGCAGTGGCAGCATGCTAGTTTGATCACATTAGCATTATTATAATCTCCATCACTTCTCTTCCACCAGCCTACCCCAAAACTAACCACCTTAATTCTCCTTGTTTTCTGTCAACATCACTTCTCAACGATTTTTCTACTGACAACATTGATCCGTTGCCACCATAATTGCCCCCCTTGTCACCACACTACATGATCACATGCTACATTGACATTACACAACTCTACTAGTATTGGTTATATTTTTTTTGTCTTTTTTTAAAGTACCTGTAATTTTTAAACTAAAAAAAAAAGCATAAAGGATACTATGTACACATGAGTGTTATACAAATTCTTGTACAAGGAAAAAAAAAAACCTACCTAAAATCTCTACAAAACTATTAACATCTTTTCAGAGGTGCTCAAAAATAAAAATAAAAATAATAACTAGCAACAGGAATTTCACTCCAACAATTGAGGACTGTGTCTTAAAAAACTTGCTAATTATCTTTCCAAATGCATTAAAAAAATGGCATAGCGTACTAGTACTACACTATACACTTTCACTTGTCTCCAACACCAACTCTCATACTTAGAGGCCAAACACAGGCTGTCTGTAGTAACACCCACCTAATCCAAGGCCAAAAGACAATGCTCTAGTTGTCCTATGGCACCTTGCAATACAAGGAAAGGAGATATGCTGATTCCACCATCTTTGCTCATTATGCACTTATTTCCGAAATTCCCATGCATCAAGTAATGAACCATAAAGCCAGCAGCAATTGATGGAACTTCCATGTCATCATCAATTAAGTTACTATAGAAAGATCTAACAGAGAGAGATATATTTATATCTTCTCTCTGAACGACTGTATCTTTGCCTCTTATATGCTGCACCAAATTTTTTTTTTTTTTTGGAAAAAGGCCATCTGATTTTTTCAACTCTCAATCATTAAAGTTCTGTATGAAAACAATATTCCAACTCATCAAAACAAATATTTCTTCCCCATTTTTTCTTTGAGCTGAAAACAATTTTAAAACAAAGGAACACTTCTCTTAAGAGCGGAAGTTTCTTTTTATCCGCTTCTCGAAATACATTTTGTTATTTGCCTAAAGTGCGAAATCACTTCCCTATCTCCATCTGCCACTTTAACCACTAAACCTTCAAGCATGTTTCCATAATATGTCCTTTGATTCAGAACTAGAAGCTTCCATATGACAATAAGAAGCATGGGGAAAGTTGGTTCCCTTGTCTTAGCTCTCTAAGGCCTTGAAACGGCCAAAGGGACTGCCATTAACCAACACTGAAAAGGTAAGGGATGAGATACAAAGGCAATCTACTTCCTCCATTTAAACCCAAGATTCATCCTCCTCATGAAATAAAGAAGAAAATCCGAATATACATAGATTCAATTACACCATAAGTTCCCATAAATTACATTATTGCTCCCCCACCCAAACATGAGGAGGAGGGGGGGGGGGGGAAGAAAGAAAACGTAGTTTGTCTATAGCTGACAACATTCCCTACCATTGTCCTCGATCTTTCTGCCAAGACTTCGGCAATGATTTAATGCACGCAACCCACTGAGCTAATAGCGTAATAGTCTTGAACATCAATTGCCCTAGCCATCTTCAAGACAAGTGCAATAAGGGTAGCAATCAAGCTCTTTTGAAAGCAACTCTTATTACATAACTTTGCTATCATCTTCATAAGCCCTTCTCTTGTTAGATGCCGACATTTGTGAAGATATGCCATAGAAAACATAGTAAGAAGGTAAAATGAAGTACAAAGGTTGAAGGATGAGTAATCCTTTTGTATGGATAGGATCAAGCACACAGAGTAAGATAAAAGATACATTCGTTATCAGTATTAGTAGTGTTGTCAAAGGCGACCGGGCGCTCGCCTAGCCGGTAAGGTGAGGCGAGATTGAGGCGTAATGTCTCAACACACTTCAGGCGAGGTGATTTTAATAAGGCGCTGCCTTGGCACTCGTCTTGACTAAGGCAAAAAGTGTTGAGGTGAGAGCCTCATTAACTAAAATTTATTTTACTTGAATGTGTTCATGTTTCTTGTTTTGTTATTTTTGGATTAAAGCTATTTTTGTTTGGATAATATTTAATCAATATAAAATAGTAAAAAGAGAAGAAAAAATTTAGAATAGTCTCTTTGCTTAAAACTTGATTATGTTATGTCATTTTTTATATTAATTTTTTTAGTATTAAAAGAGAATTATTACATAAAATATTATTTAGTTTAGAATAAATGAACCTTTAATGTATAATATATATTTTTAATTATTTTTATAAGTTAGCGCCTTGCTTCATTTAGGTTAGGGTGTTTTTGTCGCTTCGCTTTTCAGGCAATATAAGACCTTAGAGCCTTGAAGGCGCCTTTCACCTTTAACTATACTAAGTATTAGAAAACCATTCAACAATGAAGCATTCCCACCACGCTATTACTACAAGGGAACTCCCTTTCTCTCTGTATGTGAGAGAGAGAGAGAGAGAGAGAGAGATTTGAAAGAAAAAAAAAAAAACACTTTTCATAAACTTCAAGGAGGCTAAATGTGACCTCTAATTGACAACAATGGTCATTCCTCTCTTAGCAAAGAAATCTGCCTCTACTGGCTAATCTGAAACCCAACAGGTCTTCACTTGTAATTACCACATTGGGAATGACAAAACCCCATCGAGCAAGCACCGGCTTTGATAAAGCTAAAATATAAGCTTCTATAGCATGATCTAGTTTCCTTGATTTAGGAAGAGGCCAAGAGCCGGTTGGAGCAAGGAATTTACTCCCCCGGGTGGGGAGAGGGTATGAAATACTTTAAACCTAGAGAGGGCCGAAAAAAAAGAGAGATGGTATTTTTGATTTTTTTTTTTTGAAAAATATAAGATTTTCAAATAAAAAAACTGAGGGGTGGGAGGTGGGGGGAGTTGACTGCCTTGTACATAAGGTTGCTCCGTTCCTGGCCAAGAGAGTATTTTAATCATGATTTATGGCATGTGTATAATCGCTTCAATATTCAGTTGACCTGGATTTTGCATTGGTGGAATCATGAGGTTAAACTCTATTCTTGGTATTGGTGAGGGATTCCAAGAGATTGTGGTATCCATTGCGGTCTTATGAGATTAAACTCAAAGGCACTTTCTTACGCATTGTTCATACTACATGCACGCAAGTGCTAATATGGTTGGTCACAAAAAAAAGAAAGCAATAAAAAAGTAATGTGTTGCACATGCATTGAAAAAGTAATTTGTTGCATTTTTCTTTTTTGACAGTATTTCTTATGGATATCCAGGCCATGCCCCAACATGTTGCAGTGCCACCTTAAGTGTTTTGTGTTGTCACATTTCTCTTTATTCTCTTCACTCTTGCTCATTCTCATTTGCCAGTTTTATAGATGTATCGGTGGTTTATTTCTTTCTTGATCACTGTATTCCATGGTTAGGACACATCCATATGTTGTTTCCTGGTCAGTCAGTGGGCTTTGGCAACCAATGAGGAGATACTGTCAAATGTCGTCATCTACATACTGTTCTTAGAATTCTGCCCTTAGCATGTCATTCATTTACTTTAACCTTGGAGTTCATTGCTTTGTGACTCCTTTAATGGATACTATGTTTGTTATGTTCCAGCACATGGTCAAGCCAGGCTCATACCTGTGGAACACTACCCTCATGCCTGACATATGCCGCTCCAGTGTTCTGGATTTGGATGACATAGAATACAGCTCTGATGTTATGGATATGGATGCCGTACTTGTTTTGTTTGAGCACTTATACAGACCCCACAAACCAGTAGGAGTAGAAGAACTGGAATATAAGAGTGATGAAGATTTAGAAAATGAAGTCTCAATGGCTGAGGAGATGGCTTTTTTTCCTAATGCGGATTGGGTTTGATATAAGTGACTCGTCAACTGATGAGGAGATATATATCCCATGAATTACTAGTTTTGGTCTGTTGCAATCAATGTGACTTATCATCAAGTTTATCTTTAAAATCAGGGTGATGCTGGGCTGGATCTTTGGGACAGTCTTTGCATTTTAGATTTAGGAAAAAAGTGAAGCTTGTAGGTTTCTACTTTATGAATGTAATTTGTTATGTGGCGACACTTAATGATAGTGAAATCTAGGTTTATTTTTCCATGCTGAGGATTTTATCCTTCATTGATTACCATATGCATGATGCAATAGTTTTGGTAGACAGTAAATTATGGAAAGCTGAGAATTTTGTGCTTCACACCCAGTGCTTTTCTGTGTTTGATATATCTCTGCATATACTTTGGGACCAATCTTGATCAGGATGTTAATCCTAGTAAACACAGCAAGGTTTCTCCTTTAGAATTTTTCGTGTGTCTATTGAATGGTCCACTATTGAATATTCTCTCTTTTGATGAGTTTGTGCCCTTGGGAATTTTTTATTTTTCTGCATGCATATTAGTGATTGCTACTGAAGGAAGGTCTACCAAGGTAGAATTCATTTTTATTTTTCTTTTTCCTTGCTCTACTCTTTCTGTCCCGTCCTCCTTCCCCATCCTCTAAGTTCAGTTTTTTCCCTTTTGGGTAGCAATGATTGTTAACTGTTCATTTTTTTCTTGTATATATTATATTGTTTTTTCTGCAATATGAGATTATTTTCTTCTGCACCGGTTTCTTTTCCTTCCTATTTTACTTGCAGTTCTTTGAATGAGATTAGAGCCTGATAGGTTAATGTACATGGATGTTCCATTGTTACAGCATGCATATCGCGATGGCCGTCTGGAGGAAGTAGTGCTGCGCCATCTTGGGGCCGAAGATGGACATACAGTGATTGCTAAAAATATTAGGTTCTGTCTTTTACCTTCTTTTTTCCCTTGTTTATTTGAAATCAATTGCTGGTATTTGTTCTCCTACCATTTTTATTTTCTTGCTTCTTTACCCCTTACTGAACTTAGGATTTTTTCAGGCTTTCGGACTTCCTCAGTAATTTGCACTTAAGGTGAAAATAGCTGTTCCGAGATTTCATTGTAAGTTTCAGGTCATGACTCTGTTTTTACCTCTTAATACTCCCGACTCTTTCTCCACTTGTATGCATTTGAATGAAAAGGGTTGATCTACCAGCTGAATCAGTTGACGTTCCATGCCAACCATTAGCTTGTTTGTCCAATTTGGGATCAAATCTATTTCTATATATTGATCCTAATTTGAACTTGTGCTTCCTGGTTTGTACAATTGAGTTGTGGGGGTTGATTCTCTACTTTGGATTCTTCCCTCTTCAGTCTCATAGTTTTCAAGTCATTGATTGCCATGGTGTAGGTGGTACCTGACAGTAATAGAGGGCACCTGTACCATTAATAATTCACTTCGACTGCAATTTAATTTTAGGAGTTTAGAAAGCCCCTTTTGTATCCTTATGATGTGCCCTCTGGTTGGTAAATGGATGATTGGATAGTCTTAGATATTAAGAAGGGAGCCAAACCCTCTATTATTGTTACACTTAAGGTCCTTAATTTTCTATGATATCATTCTCCGTTGGTCATATACAATAGTATCATTGGATGACTTGCCATCAAAATGATTGTAAAGGTTAACATGGTCTATACTATTGAGATGACACTTGGCCATGCCGAGTAACATGTGTCAATTCACTCAATCTGCAGGGTATTTGGTGGAAATATGTTCCAATATATGAAGCCAAAATTTTTCTTTCAGTTGCCAGCGTTATGTTCCAGCTATTCATATGGTGAGTTGCCTATATCTGTTGGGTTTTGCATGTTCATTGTTTATTCTACAGTGAAGTCATTTTACGTTTTGATTTCTGGATAGGTTTGAGTTGTTTATAAATTTTTGATAATATTATCTTGAACGAAACATTTGCAACCTTCCTCCTCCAGTTATGTTGGCCCTGATGCTTGATATAGAAATGTGGTTATCCCACCTATATTGAATTAAATTGTCCTCCAGATATTTAAGTATGATTCCTGGGATTCATGGCCTTTTGATGGACTTGGCTATAATATACTGGGGAGGTTTATTGTGCATCATAGTCCATGTGTTGTGTTGAGTCCCACCTAACTGGAAAAGTAGTTCGGTACCATCTTCATCAAGCCTTCTTTTGCTAATTTCCTTTTTGTTGGTCCTGTTTATAACAAAAATCTTATGCTTCACAATCCTGCTCTGTGTTACCAAATAGGAATTGTAGAAATTTGAAACTAATGTTTATGGAACATTATAGGTTGGCCAAAATTTCTGTTAATAAAAATTGTGCCAAATTTCCATTTTTGTGGCGCTATATCCTTGAATGGCCAAAATTATCCTGTATCCTTCTAACTGTTTATAATTCCTCTTCCATTTTAACTTGCACCAACTAAGGTTTTTATTGCATCTCTCTTATCTTTCTTATTATGTTTTTGACAGTGTCAGATGCAGAACTGTACTTGCTATGCGGTTTCAAACCTTGGATTGGAGGCAGGCATATACTTGATTATATGAATAAATTGCATCTAATGTTTAAAGCTTTTGAAGTAATATCACCAAGAATGGTGTAGAATGGATAAAGTGATAACAATGAAGTCAAAAATCCGGGGGCTTGATGGAAGATATTTCTTTAGAATAAAAGGATGTATAAATAATGGTACTCTGTATTGCCTGCCTGCTGCATAGTGAGATGAGAACTGTGTATATTTTAGATTGATGGGTTTTGAGCTTAGAGGAAAAAGAAAAGGAAGAAAATGATAGTGAGTTTTGATATGATTGTTAGATATCACCGATAATTTCATTTAAGAAAAAGGGTAAAAAATGTTATATGAGGGTGGAATATTCTTCATTTAGTAGTGATTTGTGTATTTTGATTTGGATTTTCAGTATACAAGATGTTGTTATACGATATAGTTCGACTTTGCTTTCTTTGCTCAGGATGGACTGAAATTTCTACATTGAACCATACAACCTTTTCAGATACCATACGGTGAGTATGCTTCTGGAATTTTTTTTTTTCCAAAGATATTCTAGCAGTGCTGAAACAAATAAGTGAGGAATTTTATATGGAAGGATTAAAGAATTTTTTTTTTTTTTTTTTCGAGTACAACGATTTGTGTGCATGCTGTGTCGAGGCTCAAACGTAAGGATAATTTTCACTGAGCTCTACTTAAAGTTTGAAATATTTTAATCAACTATCACCAAGTTTCAAAAATACAATTGCTCCTAACAATTATAAAATTTTTTCTTAACCCTGGTTGTCACAGGACCATTAACATCATTGTCAATGTCACCACACGACTACCACTACCACCAATTATAAGCATAATGAATTTATAAAATGAAATTTCTTGGAACTAATAGGAATGGAACCAGATTGGTTTACTGACCATCTGGTTATGTATATAATATCATTGCTTGTATAGATCTTGGACCATCAAGTATGCGAGGCATTGAAGGAAATTATTAAAAATTACAACTTCGTTCACGAATGAAAATTATTAATTCAGAATAGTTAGAAAATATAATAATAGAATTACAACTTCTCTAATAGTTTAAACTTTTAGATGAGTTGATAATTTAATATGGTATCAAAGCAGGAACGATATCCTTAGCTCTTTGCCCTTCTTTCTTTTTTACTTCCTTTTATTGCCATTTCTCATTATCATGGCAAACGAGCAACCTTTGAATGGATGCAAGCCTAATGCTGCCAATCCATGTTTTCTTCACCATTCCAATCATCCATGGTACTTGTTTCCAAGCCCCTCAATGGAAATAATTATTCGACATGGTGTAGAGCCATGATGATTTCTTTAAGCGCTAAAATCATGCGCCAGTTTTAGTTTTGCGCTTCCATACGCTAGTTCCAACTTCGCGCTCCTATGCCGCGCCAGTTTTTGCTGCTCCCATGCGCCAGTTCTAGTTTCGCACTCTCATGCGCCTTCTCTAGGCTACGCGCTTTCATGCGCTATCATTGACTCCGTTGAGAGTCCCCTTTCACATCATTACCACAATTATGTCAGTTTGGGTAACAATTACAATTTAGCCACGTCAGCGCCAACATGTCAAATGCCCATCTTTCAAACTTTGTTTGCAAACTCAAGTTGGTCTACTTTCCACCTTGAATTTGAGGGGAGGTATTAGAAGTATATTAGGGTTACTTATATATTATTATGATACTAGAGTTAAGATTAGCCACCACACATATTATTGTGTAATATATTAGAGTTTCATAGTTTGTTTCTTTTATTAATACTTTTCATGTACATCTTCATAACTCTTCTATATAAGGAACTTTCTTGTTTAGTTTTAAATTAAGTCATTTAATACATAGAATTACATATTCTCTGACCGCTTAAACTTTTAAATAAGTTGATGATTTCACAAGAACTATTTGTGGCACATTAATAGTTTGTCAATAGCAACTTTGGCTTGAGAAATCAACCATTTCTTCCAACACGTTTGTGGTGGTGGTGGATGTGGGGAGAGGTGAGTGATGGTGGTTGGAGCAAATAAATCATAAAAGTAAATATTTTTTTTTGGTTTTACTTAAAAGTATCACTATTTTACTTTTTAAAAAATATTTTTCTAGTGTAAATCAAACTCTACTTTTTTTTTTACTTTTTAAAAGCGTAGTTTTTTCTCAGGCACAGAAAAATAAACACCCCCCCCCCCCCCCTCTCTCAAACACTTTTTTTCTAGTTTATCTTAGCTCCATAATACATGGCACAACCAAACCTACTTAAACCAAAACTTCAGCCCACGAAGACCCATCCAAATGACACAGTCCATTCTTTTTCTTAAACGTGCACTTGTAATTCGTCGACTTGATTTTCTTGAACTCTACTCTATCAACCCAGAGATTGTTGCAGAATCTTTTTAATTTTGCTACTCATTGATGATCAAATCAACACCGTGGATGGGATTGATTATCATGTCTTTTTTTTTATCAAATCTTCTAAAGTAATTTTCCACTAGGTTATACTTCTTTTTGGTCAAACATCTACACTGTTGACTTGTTAACCTCAATTGATTTTACTGCCGACTGGATTTTTTTATATTTGTTAAAAATATTCTTAAGTTCAGTTCGAAAGAAAAAATTTGATTAACAAAAAACTAAGAATTGATACATTAGAGTTGCAAGGTATGAAACCAAAAAAAAAACTAGTTGGATTGAAGTATTGGGACCAAACAAGGATATGTTTACCAAAGCGTAATTGAAGTTGGAACATTGAGGGTTACTTGTTAAGGCATGACATATCTGGTCGACGAATACTATGCCTTACGGATCAACCAACACAATAATAGAAGAAAATTAAAAGCAAAAACGAGCCACTATATTCATTATAACTGTAAGAACAATTACATATACGCCAGCCGCATATATATAGATGAACCAATATAAATATGAATATCAAAAATTATATGTAACCTATAGAACAATAAGAAACTCTTTTATTCCCCTAAACTACCAAAAATAATAGAAAAAAAATGTAATGACAATAAATATAAATTCCCTCACACTCTCGAATCCACCTCGTATATATATATATATATTGAGGATCACAGATCTAAAATTTCATGAGTGCTAGCAGAGACAAGAGCACTGACGAACACAACATCGCTCCAGAGATTGGTAATGAGTACGCCGATCCACTGTCCACCGGCGCCGGTGCAGGAGCCATCTCGAAATCTTGCGCCGATGCAACATTTGCGGAGAAGATCGCGGCGATAACAAAGAGCATGGCCAAAGTCTTCAATGTACTTGCTTGAGCCATTGCAGAAGACGTAACTGTGTTTAGAGAGAGAGATAGAAAAACCCTAGGAGAACGAAGAGATCAGATGCTTCTTCTAATATGAGGAGACTGCTGTGTGGTGTGTTGGGGGGGGTGGGAGATATATATAGGTGTTTGTATAGGCGCGTGGACCCTACAAAAGCGTGGACAGCTGGCTATTGGGTGGGAACATGCCACGTTGAGGACGAAACAGAGAACAGGTTGAGTTCAAGAAGGAAACGACTTTTGAAGTAGGAGTAGGCGGTGGGGTCAGTGTTCGTCGGCGTCACGTTTTCTTTGCCACGTGGCAGAGGTTAGTTAAACTAATTTGGTCTCCCTTAACGGCGAAGAAAAACACATGAAGGGAGAGAGAGAGAGAGAGAGAGAGAGAGAGAGAGGATGTGTGGCACCGTGTCTTGTGCCATAAAATCATGCTATCAATCCGTTATTCTTCCTTTAAGGGACAAGTCCACTTTTTTAAGCCTTTGAGTTGGGTTGAAATTGAATAACCCTACACAAATGTGAAACCATGAATGAGGCTACGAGTAAACTTTTTAGTGGATCACGTGTAAACACCTCAAATTGAGGTGATTAAAAATTTTGAATGTGTTTGACTGTTACAGTGAACTTAATTTGGTACGTGTAAGTTGTCTCAAGATACTCCTGACTGATTTATCAAAAATAAATTTATCTTTTCATATGACATCAAAGTTCGAATCTCATGTCAAATACATACACTTAAAATAGTTTCTCTCATCTCCTATGATTGTACTAAAAAAAGATTAAATAAAATGTATCCACTCTCTTCACACGAACAGGTCATAGTTTGAGCCTCGTACCGAACATATATACTTAAAATAGTTCTTCCCTCCTCAAAAAAGAAGAAACAATAATCCAATTCATGAACCAAATAAGGAATAAAGTCCTTTCCCTAATAGTGTGAGTGCCCACTCTCTACTTAATTAACATGAATTTGATTCTTTCCATTAACGCATACACAAGTAGTTAAGTTTTCCTCTCCTATTTTTCTATAAAACAATAGAATGATAAATTAGAGATAAATTAAGTAACTATTCTTGGATTCGAATTTGTAATTTTACAATTGACATTAAGCATTTTAGCATTGCACCCATTAATGATCCTGAGAAAATAATTTCACTAAGTGTTTTCTCTTCACTTCAATAAAATTAGAAATAAAAATAGTTGGAAATTATGAAAATGGCATGTAAAATTAAAATCTCCATCTCAATATCAATCTGTCTCCCACTTTTTCCATCTCAATATCGATCTATCTCTCACTTTTTCTAATATCTTCTTTTTCCTCTCTTATTCACAGTGCAATTAAGAAAAATGATGTGTTATATTGTCTTGTCTTTTCCCTTATCATATTTTGTGAATCAAACCAGAGCTTAAGGATGATATCAAGGGTGGAGGCAAGTAGCCCCCTAAATTTTGAAGGAAAAATAATTTATATGTAAATTTTATTTCTAATTTTGAGAAGAAAAAATATTCTTTCTAAATTTTGCAAAAGAAAAAAAAAATTACATGTAATCTAATCCTCTCAAAAAAGAGTACATTGAGAATAGCACCACGCTACCATCCTATCGAAGTGTTTTTTCAAGTGAAGAATAATGTGAAAGTGAAATGAAGGACGGAATGTGATGGAAATCACACAACGTCAAATGATGCCGTAGAATGAGAAACGGAATTACAATAATAGGCATCATATCTCAATTATCTTATTTTGTAATTCATTATTTTTATACAAGTGGGCTCCACCAACGATAGGACCTACCGTGCGTTCAATAGGTAGATTCCAAGATGAGACATCTATCTTCATATGGAATAATTTCTTTGATAGCTCGTTTTGCACAAAACGAGCTATTATTTATTAAATATTCATTGATTTGAATGTAATGTAGAGTAAAACATTCCTAATAAAATAAAAACAAAGAAAGAGAAGACCCATTCAAAACAATGAGCTTAATCCTCTCTCTTCACCCATAAACTAACCATGCACAATTAGGCAAATACTGTATATAACTCCATTTTCTAAAAATAAGACGATTAAAAATAGGATAGTCAATTAACTGTTCTCATTCCAAAAATAGCCAACCAGCTCTCTATAAATTCCCACCACTACCACCACCATTCTCACCACCACAAGGCCTATTACACTCCTCGGCGGCATTCATTCGGTGATTATTCTCATTCTTTGAGGTTTTCGCCGATCACACGCTCGCTTTCGTTCGCCATGGAGATGAAGAAGATCGCCTGTGCAGTCCTTGTCGCCGCCGCCTCCTTGAGCGCGGTCATGGCCACCGATGCTCCTGCTGCTGCTCCTGGACCTTCCAGCGATGCTGCCGCCGCTGCTTTGCCGGTCGTGGGTTTGGTCGGGGCTTCACTCATGTCCTTCTACGCCTTGTATATGCACTAAGTTTACATAGTAATATTTCATTGCCCATCAAATTTTTTTTATATTGTGTTCATGTACTTGTAAGTGGGATCATAATAAGAGAAAATTTTGATGGGCCATGAGATATTACTCTCATAAAAAATATTTTGAAAAAAAAGGGAATAAGATGATGAGAGAGAGAGAGAGAGAGAGAGAGAGAGAGAGAGAGAGACTTCTAAAGGTTGTGTGTTAGGAGTTCCTATATGTTTCTTCTGGTTATCTTCTCTTTCTCATTTCGTCAAGTGTAATGGATCAATCTGTTACAATGCAATGAAAGATAAATTCTAGTACATAATTACGATTCTTATATTATTGTTTTTTATATATATATATATATATATATACACACACACACACACACATACATATATAAGGGATTTGCATAATGATACGCCGGTCATATTTTTCTTTTTTGTTATATTGATCATCAATTGTGTTCTACCTTTTCGCTTCTCCCACATATGGTAAGTGATATATCTTGATATTCACATTAATTAAGATTGAATGGTATTAGAATATATGAATAAAGAGTTTTGGTAAAAGTAATACTATTTGTTCTAAATTTGTGTACCAATTTTAACATTCTAAATCATAAAATTACTTAGTGATGTAAAAAAAAATGTATACCTTCTCCAGAAGCAACCTCAGATAGGACCTGTACACATCTAGGAAGAGAAAAAGTTCGAAAATAGAAAGTTTGAGGGAGTGTTGGACTTTTTCTCACACTAGCCGACTGATATAAAGTTTGAGGGAGGACATGAACTCTCAAGTTTTGAAATTTCTTTTAAGAAAAAAATTCACTTAGGGTTTAGCCCGACGACACTTCATTATTTGTATTTTAAAATGCAATATTTAATTAATCTTAAAAGAAGTGATAATTAATTAATCTTGAAAAGATTAGTCGAGTGGAAGTAACGATCATTTGTAAAGAACTTGTCCCCTAGCCCATACTACGATTAGGTTCTTGATCTAAATAAATCATGTTCGTGGATGAAATGTTATCTTGCCTAATTATAAATGATTAAAGTGTAAAATCTTCTTACCCGACTTAGCCTCACAAATAAATTGAACTCACCCCACCAAAAAAAAAAAAAAAATTCCATCCTATGAATTCATTTAACTTTATTGTATTCACATTACCAGTCATGTCCATAAGGAGTTTTAACGCGACATTTTGAACCCTAAAAGATAAAAGTGAAATCATTCCAAACAACAAAGGATACAAGTATAGTTTTCCATATTCCTTTATGTAACCACAAACTTCATAATATTTCTAATTATTCTACAAATATATATATATATATATATATATATTATATTTCGGGTCTGCCATTGGTCCTACGCAATTAATTAATTATTATTTTTTTTTATCTTTTTAGGATGAACAATAATAGAACTCTTGGTAGCCCCCTTCTCCCTTTTTAATATGTGCTTAAACCAAAAATTAACGTGTTCTAATTATTTCAAATTTGAACAAGGAATCAAACTCTTGACTTCCATCCGTCAACAATTTTCACACAAAGTATAAACAATTTTTGAGTTTAATAATTTTCATCATTTTTATTCAAGTGAAACATTTACCAATATTAAAAAAAAAAAAAAATTGGGAATCAACTTTCCATCTTTCTATGAGGTGGAGGTCTATCAGCAAAGAAAAGAGTGACCCTTCATTCCGTAATCCAATTATTAAATTCAAAAAAAAAAAAAACAATTGTTATAGACCTAATCAATATGTCAAAAATCTCAAGACCGATGGAACAGTAAGATCAGGTTTCAAACCATTTAAGATCGTAACAAATTATCATGTTTTCGAGCCAACACGACAATAAATTCTATCGACACTGATCCGTTGATATTCATTTTTCTTTTGATAATTCCATTCAATTATCAATATTTAATGACTTGACACTATGTCCTAATGTAGGTGCACAAAATAACTGAAAACTTGAGAACCGATCCAATCCGACTTCAATGTATTTCGGGCTAGTTCGGATCAAAGTGAGTTCAAGTTAGTTCGAGTTAAAAGATCAAAAAATTGGATTGACGCGTATTGAAAGTTCAGATTACCTAACCCAATCTAACCCGATCAATAACCAAAACTTTTTTTTTTATCCACTCTTTTTGTTTCAATCTTTTTAAAAAAATCTTGAATTTTTTCTTTTATAATTGTTAGAAATATTAGAAAGGTCAATACAATTTATTCAGGTCAAAACAATTTATTCTTTTCTTATAATACTGAAGACATTTTAATTCTGCTTCTACATCACCCCCTCCAAACCCGTGACATGATGCCTGCTGTGATAAATTGATTATGGTAACATATTCTTTCTTAGAATTTCTTTTATTTTCCTGTGAGAATTTCCAAATTCATCTATTAATTTCTTCATCAAACAAAAGTCCCGCTCGGTCGCTAATTATCTTTCCATAAGTTCAGGATTCCTTTCTGATTCATTACCAACTGAACCTGAAATGAATGCTTCTTCCATAAGCAAATGGGAGATACTCTTTTGATTTCTTTCCAAATTGCAGCCATAAAAACCCAGAATGCCTCTTGACTGTTTCACCCAACCCGGTATCGTGCTGTTCATCATCTCTTTTGTCTTTTTGAGTTTTGACTGATTCTCATATCACAGTACTCCATGAAGTTTCGTGCTGCCGCAACTCTTATTTTGTTTCTCGTCATGTTTTGCTCCAAAATTACAGCCTACAGAATGGAGGAAAACGATATCGCTCCCTCACCCTCCATGGTGGCGGGCTCGGGTGTTGCTTCACTGGTCTCCGTTGTTGCCCTCGGCTTCTCTGTTATGTTCTATGTTGTTGATGTTCTTATGCATTGAGTTTTGTTAGCCGGAGTTTCATACTTTCCGGCGTACCTATAAATGCCTAATCTTTGAATTCTATATAATATGAGTCCAGCTTTTGGGAGATAACTCTCTCTCTCTCTGTTAAATCTTGTTTTACATTCATGCATGTAATGGCACCTTGATTTAACATGGATTATTACCGCAGATGAAAGGGAAACGAGACTGTTCAATCGTCATACTTGTCAGAATTAGCGTTTTCTGGATTTGTATTAATATATATATATATATATATAGAAAAAATTTCAATAAATTTAAGTTATTATAAATAAAAATCCCAACTATATATATAAATATATATATGTATGTATGTATTTTCTTATTTACTGTATAGTTTTATCAATATAATTAAAATTTTCTTTACTCAAGATAATCAGACACTTCACCATTATTGGCCCAAGGTTAGGTACACATTTGCTACTTGAAAAGATAATGGGCTTAATACAGCAACAACTGGATTTATATAGAAAATATAATGAGATGATCATGAAAATAAATAAAAATGGCAATAAAAAATAACATATAAACAAATTCAATTTTCTTTAGGATTTTTCTGAATTTTTTTCCATATTTTCTCAAATTCCTTGATCGTTTGCTTTCTTGAATGATGGTCCTTAATTCAGCATCTTTTGATACACTTCATATTCCTATCTTTAATTTCCTTAATAAGAAGTCATCTTCCCCTGTTTGGGAATTGTAAAAGGAGACGAGAAAATAAAATAAGGTGATGATAGCTTTACAAATAAATAACAAAAAAAAAAGAAAAAGAAAATGATAAACATGCATATTTTTAATACAGAGTTTTCATATTTTATTATTATAAAACATGTTGTCGGGTATTAAATGAATCACATCATTTTTGTATGAATTTATTATAGAATTTCTGTTTGTGTGACATTAATTATTTGCAAAGAAAAAGTGTTAGAAAAATTTTAAAACTATGGGCCTATGGCTTGGCTACATCTACTTTGGGTGATTTTTTCAAATAGGTATATATATTAAGGAAGATGAATATTTATATTAAGCTCAAGTTTTCAGTGGTGAAGTAATATTTCGTAGCGAGGTTATGTGATTATTTATAAATAAGTTGGCAATATATATATATATATATATTCTATATTAAAGTATTATGAAAAGTAAAAAAATTATTCAGTTCGAGGCCAAGCAAACAGGCCCATAACAGAAGCATTCCATTTCACTGGCGCAAGAGGCCCAGATGGCAGTCGCCATCTCTCGCAGACTATCCTCTGAGCTTCTCAAGCGCTCTCAATCAACTTTTCTCCCAACCAAAACCTTAACAAGACCCGAAAAGTCGTGGAAACTATGATGAAGACCATTTATAGTCTGGGTAGGGGTGCCAATCTCGTCGTGTTAAGATAAGAGTATTATATTATATGAGTTGACTCAAATACGATACGATTAATTAATCGTGTCAACTTGTTCAACCCTAACACGACCTGTATAATACACGGGTGATATGATCCAACCTGTATAACTCGTTTATTAAACAGGTCATGTTAAAACACAAATGACACGACCTATTTAAATTGTTTAACATATTTTCATAATAAAATTACTAAATAAAATCTAATTCATTCATTTTTAATTGAGTAGGTTTTAAAATCTAAAATTCATTAAGGTTTTTGTTTGGATGTAATTTGTAAAACTAACCTTACTTATCTGAGTAATAAATGGGTCAACGGGTTAAGCGAGTTTGTATTAAACGAGTTTGACACGAATAATTAAATAGATTATTTTATGTTAAACGAGTCAACCCAATTACAACCCGAATATGACATGTTTATTAACTGTGTTACACGGGTTAACCCGTTTATGATCCGAACTTATATAAGCTCAACTCAAACACGCTTAATTACATGTCGAATTCAAATCATGTTATCGTGTCGTATCAAAAATTGACACTCCTAAGCCTGAGTCATGGATTAACTGTTGGGTTGTGTTCAGCTTGGATTGGGATCTTGTATTTCGTATGGGAAATCTATCCTCCCCGTACTGTCAACTGTTGTAGAAACTATTAATTATAAGCCTCTGACAGAAGGAAGAAACTGCTGCAGTGCGTATCAACGTCTTGGGCACAGACCACCAGAAAAATACTGACTATGGTAACTGAAAATGAGATTTCTATGTAGAAGAGATGCCACTGAAACCAGGGCCCCTTAACAAGGTCTTCTTGGGACCTACGATTTCCAGGATATGCTCTGTCGCATCATAGCACTCAAGAACTCTAAAGATCAAAGTGCACTAGGAAGAATATTGTCAAAGCGTGATTCCTTGAAGGGGGCTTTCCCATATACAATCCCTACATGTTTATGTGTGTGTGCGTGTGTGTGTGTGTGTGTGAGAGAGAGAGAGAGAGAGTATGGTCCACATCAAAATAGTCGATCATAAATCGAAACTAATCACATATATGATTCATAAATTTTTGTGGCCGCACTTTACACCGGCAGGATATTATTACCAAAAAAATTTGTCAAACTCCATATAACAAAGTTCAAGTGCACATAAAATTTGAAAGTAAATCATTTTTGTATTTATATTGTAGAATTCTGAAACTAATCATCGACCAAAATAGAGTTTATAAAGCACAAAGCATAGCTAAAAATGCCATCAATGATCACCCAACGTGATCACGTCATTGGCCAAATTGAGCATTCACAATTAAATCAAAGTTAAATATATGTTGATGAGCAGATACCCCAGTGACAGTATCCATATACCAGCTAAAATAACAATTTCATTTCACCCCCTCCCATTTTCTTCTTTTTTTTATGCTTTTTAACAGTGGTAAACAAATGAAAGAAAAATAAATTAACAATCCCTCCATCACCTATTCACAGATTTAAACTAACTGTATATTTATCACTTGAAAACTCGCCAAATAAGACGACTAACGAAACCGCATGTCACCCATTCTCAATGCACATTTAAACACCCCCATCCCCCTCTCCCCTAAAACAAAACCAAAAAAAAAGAGACAAGAAATAAAGCCCTTCACCATTTAATCCACTTCATTCCTTAACCCTGGATAATGTTTCCAAGCACGCAAAGAATGATAATACTCTTACTGATAGATACTAACGCTGGGTATCAGCTCCTCCGCAAGTAATTGGAACTCTTGTGCACTTGTAACTGGGACATCCCGGCAAAAAAGAAAAATTGGGGAACTAGGCAGCACCAGAATTTCCATTTGTTTTGGGCTCTGTTCGGACATAAGTGAGACTACGAGCAGTAGGAGAAGGAACGCCACTGCTGGAGCCCGGGAGCACCACTCTCAGTTGGATTGGCCAGAGCATCCCGCCTCCATTGCAAGCTCCGTGCACCAGGGTTTGATTGGGAGACGGGCCCTATATACAGTGGGCATGCCTCTTGGGAAAGGAACTCTGGGAAATCTTGATGCAGCAAATGGTGATCCCCGTGCAATGCGGGGCCATGTCATAATAGGTGCAGCTTCTTGGTGAGCAGAAGTTTTCCTCAGAACCTGCAACAAAAACACGAGGGAAATGGTTCAACATCAAGGGAAAAAAAAATTAATGGATCTATAACCTAACACACAGCCATTGAAGCCTTGAACAAAATCAATGTACCATCATACTGACAAAGATTCTTACACAACTCAAAAAAAAATGCAGTGTTGCATCACAGCAAGACTACATATTCGAATTAATTTCACTTCATTTCAACTTCCACCAACTCCAACTGCACTCTGTTAGAAATTCCAGTACTCCAATGAGATTGCAGAATTTCATTTTTAATATTAATCCCAAAACCTGAATTTAAAGAGGTAATTAGAGGAGCTCAAACTCAAATGAGCTAATATTGGGCTCATTTGCAACTGAAAGAGCTGATATACTTTTTCTCTTGGCTTTCTCCTCTTTTGAATTTTCAGATAATATAAGAAGTGATTCCGTGAGATACTTCACAAAGCAAGCAGAAAAAATAGCAAATGAAACCTTCACATCCCCCGGATTGCTCATATGTGAGATTCTAAGCCAATTTCTAAATTTTAAAATGGTTAGATTTTGACTATTCTAGTGCAATGGACATTCTACAACTGATATTGCACAGCACTGCACTCATTATGAGACTACAAATAAATGATGACCCACAACCTTCTCCAGGAAGCAACCCTTTATGTGTCCCATTATACCCACTAAAATGGTTCGATTTAGAACATGGATTTTTAAACAAGGTCGGTGCCACAAGTGGCACATATTGGAGGAACGCTCTCATAACATTGACACTTAATCGCAATTGCTTTAACACAAACAACAGTGAGTTCATGCTGCCTTCAAAGCATAGCACTTGTTACAATAGAACTCCCTCATAAGCTAACTCAGAACTCACAAATGCCTCCTTCGCATTTGTCACAGAAAAATGCCAGTATCACATCTCAAACACCGATTCACAAGTAGCAAGCTTGTTCTGATATTTAGCTATGCGACCACTCAAATGCGAAATTCATATCAGTGTAATTCCCTTCTAGCCAAAATGCCCATAAAGGGCCTGTTCAAAAGTTAGGGCCAATTAGATCATATATTAGAAACATTTGAGAGCATTTTGCTAAGAGCAAGAAAAAGTACCCTGACCAAGAACACAGCTTTGTATGACTTGCATAATTTAACACGCGAGAGAGAAAGAAAAAGGAGGGGGGGGGGGGGGGAGCATTTTCCAAAAAAATAAGAGAAAAGAAAAGAATGCCAACATCCTTTGGTAATACACCTTGAGAATACGTGACATAAAAGAGGTCCCATCCAGCGATAAAGCATGCTCTGCTGCTTCTTTTCTCATGAATTCTACATATGCTGACCTGCTTAAGCAGAATGATTTAGCAAATAATAGTAAAGGGAAAGTGCAGTCCTTGAAAGTTTTAGACATATTTAGTAAAGAAAGAAAATCAAACTCGCATCAGAAACACCCCACCCTTTCGGTTGCCCTGTTGCTGCATCAGTTACTATAACCACTTTGAGCACTTCCCCAAACTTGTTGAAATGTCGAGAAAGACTATCCTTGGTGGCAGCAAAATGAACCTGTAAGCGAAAGCAACAATTATGTAAAGAATGGAGAATAATACACTCCCTAAACCAGAAAAATAAGTATAGCATCAGAAGCAGTAGTCATTACATTGTTAACAAAAATGGTCCTAGAATCGGCATCTTCTGTAGGGCGACCAGTAGAATATAACACTGCATACAAACACCCAAAGAATTATTATAAAACAAGCAAGTTTAACAAACAGAAGCAACTATGTCTAAGGTGTAAAATATTATCCAAAACAAAAAAAGAGCATACTCTTGTGGAGACTGTAATATAGGAGACTTCACAACAATGAATACCCAAACAAAACAAAAAAAATCACAGCACTCTGAGATCAAACTGATAATTAACAAATAAAGATGATTTAAATGTCGTTCTTTAACAATCAAACGTGCACAAAGCTTCAAGCAAGAGTTCATTACTCACTGGGAGCAGATGGCAGAGTATTCTGAGGCTCTTTCTGAGAATCCGCAGCAGGTTTTACCTATCCAATATATAAAAGATGGAATTAGGGAATAAGATATACAGCAGACAAACAAAAATACATCATATGCACTAGCATAGACACACTAAACAAAATCACATCACATGTGCTCGCCTACATTGACACACCACATTCATACTTGATTCGAAGTCTCAAACTAATATCTTACATTTCCATTACCAACAGTTATGGGGTTACTCTTCTCCTTTGTCAGTTGCACTCCAGTTTTACCAGAACCTGCTTCACTATCCCGTACAGATTTCCGACTATCCATATCAGGAACCACCCTTGGTTCCTGATAATGAGGTGGTTTCCATGTATTTACATTCACAGATATATTCACTATCTTCTGAGAAGTGTTTGCTACAGCTGCAGGTCGATTCAGATCTTTCCGTGGTTTCCTTGTGATTTCATCAGCATTCTTAGCTACACTGTACTGTACCGACGGCAAGTCCCCACCCTGGTTTCCACCAGATGTGCCAGTCTGAGAAACATTCATAACCCTACGGCTCATAACATTGACATCATCATAACCTTCATTATCAGATGCATAATCAGAAGCCATCCCAGTATCACTTTCCAACATAGTCACATTTTCAACATATCCTCCGGTATAGTCACTTCTCTGAAGATAAGTTGAGTGGGTCTCCTCTCGAATCTGACTAAAATCTCCAGATTCCACATCTTCAACAGCAGCTTCTCTAAATTCCGCTAGTTGGTCACTGACCTGTGATACATCCATACCACGACCAAGCCTATCAAACACATTTCCTGATGATCTGACTTTTACAACATCTTTGGCAGCCTCTGCTACAGCTTTAATAGCAGTTGCCATGGCGTTTGGCATTCTCGCAACAGACCGAATTCTCGGAGGACGATCTTCCAGTGATGGTTCTTCAGTTGATGTAGAAACCACGGAACGTAGACGCTTCAATGCAGGCTCTGTTGTCGAATTGGATGGCCTTGAAGTAGCCACTGCATCCCGTACTGCAAATTGAAGCAGTCTTCGAGGGGCACCGATCGTTGATTGAGAACCTACTTCCCTCTGCCAAAAAGTAAATAAATGGCTCAGGAATGTTGGGAAACAATGAGTGAAGTGCATCTTTTCTCTAACAAAGAGAAATAAGGGGCATGATCATAATCTGCAACATCATTTGCTCAAACTCCAGCATAACATCATTAAACAAGTAAATATGGTCAGTATTTGGACACTGGGATGTCTCACCAAGTTTGAACTAGTCCATCATGATTCCCTGAGAATTTTTATGCAAAAGTTGGTAAGGTAAGGTTACAAGGACAAATCCCCATAATTTACAGTGAAAACCTAAAACGCCCTTATTTCAGACAACCATTATGAATCAAACAGTGATGAACTCAGTCCAATCCCTAGTAAATCATATAATAACTCTTCAGAAGGTATGCACTGTAGGACCGTAGGTGGGTGAGGAAGAATCATTAGCCATGCACTTATTGCTGGTCCAAGTTATCCTAAAAGTAGAAGTTTATAATAGCAGTTTCAGAAGGTATGGATACAAACTTCACTTCCAGAACCAAACAAAACATAATACATATACAAGAAGAAAACCCCTGTAATTCTTCATATTAACTAGAGGTTCAAGGGTTAGAAGGTGTTAGACACCATACACTTTTGTTTACTTCTTTTTTTTTGTTGATAAATACACACTTTCTTTACTTGACCTTCAGGGACGAATTGCTGCAAGTGAGAAGTACAAATGTAACAAATGCTACTCATAAAATATGTCAATAGATAAGGATAAAGACGGTTAAGAAGAAGACACTCTACTATACATAAACTCAGAAGGGACAAAGAGAGACAACTCAGAAGGGATAAAGAGAGACCCTCTATCCTTACAAGTGAGAGGGGGTTGAAGAAAGTACACATTGTACATGCTCAAACAGTGATACAGAGAAGTTAAACATTGATAAGTCATTTCCAGGTTTAAACCCCAAAATTTTCAGAAAACTGGTAGCAAGCATACAAATGTTGTCATATAGTCTGTGAAGCTCAACAAATATAATCTTCAAGATGTCAAAAGAGTTAAAGAAATCATCATTTCTAAATTCATATATATATATATATATATAAGCAGACCCCCTCATTCCTGATTCAGATAAAGGGAAGAAAGAGAAATGAAACTCAAACGGTCAAACCTTTGTTTGATGTCGTTCATCAGGCCGACTTCTTTTCTTCGGAACTGTAGGTCGTGGAGAAAGAGACCGTTTCCCACGACCAACTCTGCCATGAGTTCTCTCCTCAACATCAGCACTGTCAATCACAGAGCTTCGAAGAGGGGGTGGTTCTTCTGCATCCCTTACTAGCCCTTTCCACTCCCTATTGTGCCGGCTTCTGGATAATTTATCAGATTTTCCTCTATCAGAGTCAGAATCCAAGTGGTTAGAATCATTTCTCACAGTCTGCTCCGCAGACTTTGGTTTTGTTTTTGTCACTTCATCTGCACTAGATTCACGAGGCTGTACATACAGATCCAGATTTGACTCCAGATGATCCCATAGCCTATAGAAAAATAACAATATCACTGGTGAGAAAAATTAGCATGAAGTAGCTAACCACCATATTCAATCATCATAATAGAGATCAGATCAATTACCAAGACACAAAAGAATAACTGCTATCACCCAAAAAGACATTCAATTCATTCCTTGCTTCTTCCTTGCGTCTGCCATTTTTAAGCAAGACAATCACATATTCCTGCAAATGCATATGGTGAAGTTCGGATAAATTTGTAATGACAAGTGGTGAGCTATTTTGATCTAAGACAATGAAAATATTCAAAATCCCACATATAAAAGCTAATGCATATACAAATTTTCCCAAGATATGCAAAACCAACAAATCCAATATATAAAGGCCAAAGACCATTAAACGGGCATGCATTGCAGCACGTTGTTAAATTTGAGACAGACCACAAACGGCTAAAACTCACACATCGAAATACGGGGAGGGCATAAATTAAAGACTGTGATACAGTAACTGGAACTGACCTATAAAAATTTTGATGGATTGTGCCTCATCCTAGAAGTTTAAACTATATAGCATGAAAATTTTAAGGTAATGTCTTGGGCTATGTATTAAGTAAAATCATCAAAACTGCCATATAACACCCCAGCTCAAAATTTATTTTGCGGGCAACGAAGACCACATGGGACCTTTTAATTCCTTTTGAAGGACTATAGAGAAACACAGCAGTGGCCCACTGTTTGTAGAAACTAGTGAGCACTAAAAATAATTTCAATAACTAAGCAAATGTGCCAATATTCAACATGGACACAACAGGAAATCAAACAATGAGAATTAACAACAAAGTTACATTGCTGCCAACAGCCCTAAGTTTTGGCAGGTCATTTGGCCACCAAGAACAGACTTCTGAAATTGGCAGGTCAGTCGTTTATTTTCTCATTCGATGGAAGGAAGCGATGTGTTTTTATTCAAAGAGAAGGAAAGACAAGTCCCATGCATGCACAAAGTATACAAAGCCCACCAACCAAAAGAACAAAAAACACACATTTGCTTAGACATCTACTGAAAAAAAAAATTCATTAGAACAAAATTATTAACACTCTCCAGACCCAAGACCAAGTAAACAAAATTTGGGCATAATAATATCCTGAAGTTTCTAAAAACTCCACCTCCCCCCCCCCCCCCTCTTCTTTTCTCCCCTTCAAGAATCCCTTTGTTGTCTCTTTCCAAGCACACCAAAGTAGACAAAAGGGAGCCAAAGGGTGGTCCAATTACAAGGCACCCCTAAAATTAAATTTTTGAGAACATTGATGATTTCTTCCAAAACCTCATGGTCACCCCAAAATGACTTCACAAATGCTTCAAGAACAAATCACTTCCAACAGACCACCCTTCTTTGCAAATGTTTTCTAGTTCTAGAGCAAAAAAATCAAAAATCAATTACCCAACAACACCTGATTGTTGTGACAAATCCACTCCCCATCCCCCTTTTTATGGAACACGTCAATTTAAAGATCATTACCTAGCTGTTGGTCCACCAATGTAGGGGGCATTGGAATGAGTAGACCAAAGACAAACCTGACATTTGACATTATTTGCACAAAGTGACTACCCTCGAACTCAAACTCGCATTCTTACACTCAACAAGTCAAAACATTTGACCACTGCACCAAGCAATGGCCCCTAGAAACACATCAATTTCCAATAAAAAAGTGGCAAGTAGTGCCCTTTCTATTCCAACTTATAACAATATTTTTAGCTTACTTAGGTATTGAATTAGATATATTTCCACATAAAGTAGGTTGGAATGCTAGAAAGAATACAATATGACGCTTCCCAACAAGTTACACTCCCACCCTTCAACACATACAAATTCTTCGATCTTACTGTCCTTCCTTCGAGATAATAAACAATTTCCAAACCTGCAATTGCTTGGTAGGCAAGTTAGTTGACACTAAAATCCAAAGTAACCCAAATACTTCTTAGCTATAAACTGCTAGCTAAGGTTCTTAAGGCCAGATTGAGAGGAGTGGTGGGTGAGGTGATTTCAGTCAACCAACATGCTTTTGTGGGTGGCCAACAAATTTTGAATGCTGCTCTCATTGCTAATGAGTGTGTAGATGCAAGAAGGAAGAAGAAGGAAAAGCGTTTACTTTGTAAGCTTAATATTGAAAAGGGATACGAACATGGTAATTGGGATTTCCTCTGGGCTTTGATGGGGAAGATGGGATTCGATATCAGGTGGAGGAGTTGGATTTGCTCATGCATTTCTACAGTTTCCCTTTCTGTTTTGGTTAATGGGACCCCAACTGGGTTCTTTGGCATTTATAGAGGTCTGAGGCAGGGGGACCCCTTATCCCCTTTTCTCTTTGTTATTGCTATGGAAGCCTTCAGTTGCATGCTTAGGAAAGCGGAGATGGGAGGTTCATTTAAGGGCTTCAAGGCGGACAAAGATAGGGGCAGAAGCTTGGAGATTTCTCACCTTCTGTTTGTGGATGACACTCTTATCTTCTACGAAGCAAAGGAGAGGCAGATGAAGTTTATTCGGTGTATCCTAGTGTGTTTTGATGCGGTTTCTGATTTGAGGGTCAATTTAAGCAAAAGCAAATTGATCCTGGTTGGTGAGGTTGAGGATATTGTCCATTTGGCTGGTACTCTGGGCTGCAAGGTGGGTTCCCTTCCTTCATCCTATCTTGGCCTTCCTCTTGGGGCTCCTCCTAGGTCCACTGCCATTTGGGATCCTATTGTGGAACATTTTTAGAAGAGGTTGACTGGGTGGAATGGTAGGTACTTGTCCAAAGGGGGGAAGGTTACGCTGATAAAAAGTACCTTCTCGAATTTGCCAACAGTACTACATGTCCCTTTTTCTCCTTCCGAAGACTATGGAGAAGAGGTTGAATAAGATTCAGATGGACTTTTTATGGAATGGTAGTGAGGATGAGAGGAAAATCCACCTAATGGGATGGGACTTTATTAAACGTCCTACCGAGGAGAGTGGGCTGGGAGTGAGGAATTTGGCATTGTTTAACAAAGCGTTGTTAGGAAAGTGGCTTTGGAGGTTTGGGGTGGAGGGGGATTCTTTGTGGGAGGAAATGGTGGCTGCGAAGTATAGGTATGTGGGAGAAGATTGGTTCCCTTAGTGTGGTGGGGGGTCCAGGAGGGGGTGGGGTTTTGGAGGAGTTCCAGCATTTGGTTAGATTCAAAGTGGGTGCAAGTGGTAGAGTGAGATTTTAGAAGGATAAATGGTGTGGGGAAAGCACCTTGGAGGTTAGCTTCCCCCAATTATTTCAGATACCTAGCAGCAAGGAGGCAGTGGTTTCCGAATGCTGCTACGTGGAAGTTGAGAGTGTGATTTGGTGTCCACGGTTCAGGAGAAATTCTCAGGACGGAGAATTGGAGGCTCTTATGGAATTCATGGGGTTGACTCGTTTGTTTGGGTTAGAGGTAGCCAAGGCATGTTCACTCTGAAGTTGTACTATTTCTGGTTTGTAGGCAGCAGAGGTCTGGTCTGGTCTTCCCTTGGAAAAATATTTGGAAGACAAAAGCCCCTCTAAAGGTGGCTTTTTTTTGCTTGGACAGCCGCATGGGAGGCCATTCTCACTATGGATAACCTCCAGCAGGAAAATACAAATAAATCAGTAAAAGATTTTTTTTGAGGTTACTATATCTTTGGGTTGAAGGGACCCTTCCCGTGTACTTAGATTCTTTTGTAGATTTTCTTGGGTCCCTTCGCCTTTAGTTGCTTTTATTTCCTTTGGCTTCCGCTTCCTTTTTTGTACCTGGGTTTGCCCCCCTCAAGTGCCTTTTAATGAATTTCTTTCTTTACTTATCCAAAAAAAAAAATACTTAGATAATAATGAGTCCCTCCTAAACCAAATTGGAACTCGAAAGAAACCAATCTCCCACAAGTCTTCTTTTTCTTTGAAAGTCCAATAGACCCCACTTTGCACCAAAACTAACTCCTAAATGTTGATCACATCAACTCTCCCAACACTAAAAGAATCGACTACAAGTTTCATAACAATGGAGCACAACACCAACACCAGGAGGAGGGGGACAGGGGTAGCCATGAAGCTCAAAGATACCCTGCCTTCAAACTTTGCATATTTGGAGTTGAAGTTAAAATTCGTTGTCAATGTGAACTCGCTTTGGAAGCAATAAGGACAATATCAACAAATTCATCTCTCGACTGTACATCTAAACTTTCAAGGATGATAAAATCCACAAGTAAAGCAATCTAAAAAGATCATTAATTTGTTTTAAAACACGTACATCAAGTTCACATCCAATACTTTGACTTCCTTGGATTTAGTATTATATTGTTCTTATCCATTTGTATTTTTCTAATGGTCCACATAAATCACAACCATTGTTTCAATCAGATGTTCAGGGTGTTTGATCCTATCACCATGAATTTGAAATCTTTCATCACATTCATCACTAGTCAAATTAGGGGTTTAAACAATGGACTTATCAACCAAAAGAAAAGAAGGAATGCGTGTAAACGAGTTGAGCCAATCTGAGTATGGATGTGCCCACGCTCAGGTCAATAGCTAGGGAACTGTGCTCAAGCTCCAATCAGTCAGTCTCATTGGACTTTTTTGGCTAATCACCTTTGACCTTGACTCACTTCACTACACAAGCTCTGCAGCTGTGCTCAGCTCACTACATTGTTTAGGTAATACTGTCCAAACCCAACTACAACTGGTTATACATAAAAAAATAGTATTGTAGGTGGCCACATGTAAGGTTACTGTAGGTCACACGTTCAAAAACCTATATTTGAGAAAACATATGGTTTCTGATTGGAATGAAAAAAAATGGTCAATCTTCGACTCTTTTAATATTGTAATATATATTTAAGAAATATTTTACCGTGAAAAGAGAGTACAAGTCTGATCCAACCAGTGCTTTGTCAATCTTGAGACATGTCTCACATCACACTTGGAGTAACTTTAAAAGATATTGTGACATTAAAAGTATTCATAAAAACAATTGAACATCCCTTTTGTGTTTTTTACAACAAAACAAAGTGTACTCCAAAGTCAAGCTGAGCTTTAGGCAGCCAAGATCAAATAGCTTCTCAACATAATCAGCAAGTTTTTGTGTATGACTGAGAACTGCCAACCAAGGGTCCTTTGGGTGCGCAGCTCTCGGATAAAACTCCAGATATGCAACTCTACCACCAAGAATCACATATCAAGCAAGACAAGGAACGCCTTTGGCATGACTCGAACTGGAGACCTCCTAGGGACACAGTCCTTTCCTTGAGGCCTGAGCTAATCCCAAGGCGTCTCAAGCAAGTTCTTTGGCCTTAAGAGTTTATTATCCTTTTCATTTTTTTAAAGTAAACTTGGCCTCAAAGTTTATTATCCCCCTAGGTAGTCTACCATTAAGTACTTGAAGTATAATTTATACCCAAAGGCAACCAAGCCTAACCCATTAATTAGACATAAAATGCAGTACAACAAAACCCATAAGACCGAAATGATTCTAGACTCAATCAAACTTCCTATAGCATCTCTAAAACATATGTAAGATCACAATAACTCCTTCATAAGCCAACAAAAAGGAAATAATCCCTTTAACGTCATCTCTTCCTCTAAAACCCAATCTAACACCTTGTGCACCTAAGAAGACTACTTGATCTTGATCAAATTGGGGACCCATTAGCAAAATCAAAATGAAAAAAGTAAAACTGAACCATAATTGGATATTGTTGTCTCAGCCTCTCACAACTCACCTACCAATACTAAATTGTTCTTTCACAAAATTATCCACATGCCTAATACCATCCCAAAAAGCTACCTTATAACAAACAAACATGAGAACTAAACCCCCTCAATTCCCCACACCCTGCCACGTTGAAGCATCTATCAAGATTTCATGCCACCAACTTCAAGATGATTATGCTTAGAGCATCCATCACCAAATGAAATGGAGAGTAAGAAGAATAGGGTCCCCTAATCCTAGGTCTGCACAAATCATGAGAAAAAGTATAGACAGGACACAAGAAGTAAATTCCCAAACACCCTCCCAAAACAAAAACAAAAAATCCACAAGGCCCATTCTCCCAAGACCACACCCAAAAGTCATTATAGATGTAATATATGCATTATTCTATTGAAAATATCATTAAATGGGGCCAACACGGGAGCAACTCAAATACACAAAAAGGTACAACAACAATAGTCTAAATTCCTAAAACTTCACAAACGGATCTATGGGCATTGGAACCCCCACTTTAATCCAAATAGACAAAGAACTCAACATCAAAAACTTCCAATTTTGCATTAAGCACTCCATCCCCTCAAAGGATTGCTCATTTCTCTCCGTCCAACTACTCCACATAATGGACAACCAATGATCACAACAATCGCAAGGAGTCCCAATCTCAATGAAATCAACAAATATGGGTTTTCTTTCCTTTTTTTGATAAGTTAGATGTGGGTATATCTAAAATGAGTCAAACAAAAAACACCAAAAACATCACCATACTAACCATGCTATTTTCCACTTCCTCTGTAAACCTCTTTCCATTAACAATTCTTCTATTATATCCTCTCAAAAAAACAATTGACCCATTAGTTACCACAATTGGCTCTTCTCCTTAACGAATTGCGAATTGGGATCGCACGATCGAAAACATGGATTATTAGCGATTTGGAATACAAGATTTAGCGTTTCAATATAAAATATCAAAAATCACAAAAAAATCATACAAAATACACACATTATTGGAATTTTATTTTATTAGTAAACATCAATTTTTTTTTAAAGTAGTAACATTAAGTTTTTGGTAATAATAAAGATACTAAGAAATTTTTTATAATTTAAATTAGATATAGCCAAACATTATATAGTTGTAAGAGAAAAAATTTCTTAATAAAAAAATAATGTGAAACCTAGTAATTAATATTTTTATTAACTAATAATTTGAGTCTCCCAGTCCAATATAACCCGAAGGAACCTAAAGAGAGTAAGACCTACATATTATCACCCCCTTCAAAACCTCTTTCCTCTTTCTTTTAACAGTTTTTCTATTATATCCTTCCAAAATGCCCCAGGGGGTCCTAAAGAGTGTAAGACTACATGCTATCGTCTCCTTTATATACCATACTATGCCAACCTGCCCCTCCACGACTTTCCTATACGAGTTAGGCAACGTTCACTAAATTCCAAAGCTATTCACAAAATAGAAGAAAGAAAGAAACCCTCCCCCAAAATAATATTAGAAAACAAATGTCAACAAGGGAGTGGATGACTGATTCTCAATGTGGTTCACACAAAAGTCATAAACTAGAATCCTTAACGACAACTTATCCAGCTTAGAAATTAATCAATAAATAGAAGGCCAAAAGGTCATTACTTGGGTGCTGGTAGGAGTAATCAATAAAGCTACTTACTCTTGCTATAAAATACAAAATGAAACTACACATTAAGAGGGGTGAAATCGCTGAAGAGATTTATACACAACTGTTCATTGTTCAGATATTGCAAGTTGGGTATTTTAACTGTCCTCGCAGGCAATTTGTCTTTTTAAACATGGATGTGGATTGGAATACAAGAAATTTAGAGAGTTCTGTGAGAAATATATATTTGCAATTCTACACAGAAAAGCACATTTTAGGTATAGTCAGTAAAGCAAAGATCATTTCCCAAGCAGTTCGTGACCTCCCTAGATAGATACGAACTAAAATTTGGAACAATGAATCAAAAAGATATTCACATTGCTATATTAGACTCCTTCAACTACTCAAAAGAAATCCTCAATTCTTTACTCCAACAAAGTATCAACAACTTATATTTACATAAATCTTAATTTTTCCTTTAATTAGACGACATGCACATACAAACGACTAAACCCTAAATCATACCACAAGAGTATCGTCAGTATAATCGTCCAAGAACTCCTTCAGTTTATTATTCACGCACTCCCGCAACTTCGCCGCTCCATCGCCTGTAAAATTAACCCCAAACGTCCGGTCATCGACTCGATCCGCACCGTCCATCCCCAATAGCGTCCCACGAAACCGATTCACAAACTGGTTGCCCTCCACAGATGATTGTTGATCTTCCTCAAATTGCAATCTACCACTCAATAAATATAGTCCGATAATTAAACATGAAATTCGTACACCAAAAAAAAAAACCCTAGCTGGCCCTTATAGATACGCAGCGATGAGTAGAGTTGAAAAATGGGTGAATGTGGTGAGATAAAGGAACATGGATGCTTCGAGATTTCCTCGGGAAAGCGGCGGAGAGTTCTCTCAGATTGTATGTAATCTGGGGAAGTTTACGATTTTATGTCGAAGAGAGAAGCCCTGAAACCATTTCTGGGTACAAACTCGGAAATCAGAAAGAAGTTCCTAGCCCCCCTACGTCGGTATATATGTACCGAGTTGCCGACCGCAGGATCGCTGAGGGTGAGGGACTCGTGTAGTCGGACGAACCCTGTGTATGCTGTTTGGGCATATGAAAATAAAGCGTGCATAATTAGCGGAAGAGAATATAAGAGAAACCGAGACTAATCAAGTGTTGTGGTAAGGTGACACTCTAATGATCAAGTTTCAAAAAAAAAAATGAAACAATCTTGCTGAAATTAAATGAAAGAATTGAGCTTTTAGTTTGTGTTTGGTTTAATTTAATGAATTATTTTTATAAATTAAATATTTGATTCAACTTATTCATCACATTTTTAATACTATAATAAACTTAAAACGAATGTTTTAATTAAATTGTTGGAAGAAATTTTTTTAAAATGCACAATATAATATAACATCTCTAAGTTGGATATTCAGTGATCCCAAGTGAATCTATTCAAAAGAAGATAAGAACTCCTTGTATGATTATCGAAGCTAAACTAGAGATCAAACATCCTGATAATTCATAACACATCAACTCAAGTCTATAACTAGAGTGACGTATACTTTAATATCCACGTATATTAATCTTAGCGATGGTGACATTCTAAGTCATATCAATTAGTAAACTTCCAAGAATTGACCTAAAAGATAATATGCCAACTTTTAGTTCACTTTCAAGGTTGTTAGCTTGAGTTCAATTTTTTACAGCAAAATGTATACTCAATTTAACAAAATAAAGCAAAGCTTTATATTAGTGGCATATTTAGACCATAAAAATTTTGGGGGGCAAAATTTATTAGGGTTCTAGAGAGAAATATATATATATATATATATATATATATAAAAGAGGAGGCAACTCCTATTTTTTTAAAAAAATCTATGAAAAATATAGTAACATATACAATTTTTTAATTTTTGGGAAACTAGACTACTCGTAGGTTCTCCACTATTTATATTTCAATTATTTAGACTCGATTACATAAATCATGTTTCACAATTATTTTCTAATTACAATTAGACCAGACATTATTATATTTTTAAAACTGACCAAAATTAATTTTAGTTGCCCCATCCCCTAACTTGACCCTTAATTAGACCCGTAAATGAATCGGATATGAAAAGGATTAAGGGTAATTTGAATTTGATCTATTAATGAAAATATTTAATCCGGTCTAATAATCCAATGCGTTACATATCAAATGGATCAGTTACTTCTTGATACATATCCAAATATGTTACATATTAGATATTCAATTCATTAATCTGATTCAATTCATAGGTTAAAATAAATAAAGATGATATTTTAAAACGCAAAAACCTATTAATTCATACATTTTTTTTAATCAATAACATTGTTATTTATTTACTTCAAATAATCTATTCATACATTCATCTAATCAATATATATATATATATACTCACACAGCACACACGTACACACAAGCATATATATATATATATATATATATATATATATATATATAACATCAATGAATTATACATAAAGTTCACAAATGATATATATATATATATATATATGTATAGGATAATTAGAAATGAGTCACTTCTTTGCTGAAATTGTGAGTTAGTCGGTGTTAGATGAAAAATTACAAAAATGTCATCATAAAAAACAAAAATTAAAAGGCATTAATTTTAGCTACTTTAAACTTTTTCTTTCATAATTGTCTTTTAATGGATTTGCAAAAAAACCATTTTTCCTATCATTCTCATCTCTTCCTCATTCAAACTATATATATATATATATATATGTGTGTGTGTGTAGTATATATGTGTGTATAGTGTGTGTGTGTGTGTATATTGCATATTTATATATGTGTGCATACATATTAATTACATATTCAACTAAATGTTATCAATCTGTAACTAAATATGAATCGAAAAGAAGCAAAAGATGAAGGAATTGTTATAAATCACAATCTCATATCTTTAAAACACTATAAAAAATTGATCGTATAAAATGGTACTTGAGATGTATGCAATGAAAAAAAAAGTAGATTCTCATTCCTCTCTTTCTCAATGTTCAATTTCTTCTATCATTTTTAGACTATTTATTATACTCTTTTTGTATAGATAGAAAAATATCGGCAACCATGACCCCTACCAAGTTCGATACTCATTTTCAAATTCGATTTTGATGCAACCCTCACAACGTTAAAGTGCAACTCTCTAAAACATTTTGTGCAACTTACACGACGTTCGGTACATCTCGCATAGTATTGTACATCAATTCAATTTGATGTTATTCTTCTAAATCTAGTGCAACATTCACAACGTTAAAGTGCAACTCTCAAATACGTTGAGTGCAACTCATACAACGTTGGTGCAACTTACATAATATTGTGAACTAATTAATTTGATGTTATTCTTCTAAACCTAGTGCAACATTCACAAATATCATAAACATTCAATATTTATGTATAGTTTTAGCTCAATCATAAATAAATTTAAGTTTTTCCATAAACAAACAATATATATATATATACATAGCCAATATCAATGTTCATTCGTCCATCAACTACATCACAAATCTAAACTCCAACAATTTGACAATATTCTTGTCTAATTTTAGCTCAATCGCGTATGAATTTAGGTTTTCTTTAATCCAATCTTTAATAAATTTAAAATCACGGAATGAATTAGTAAAAGACGAAGAGTTTGGATGTAAATTAGATCCTCAAAATTCTTGATCCTATTAAAATGTTGATCATTGAGGTCCTCTTGAATGATGAGATCTTACAAAAATTTCACCACAGTGCGATAATGGTAGAAATTGACGTTGGGGCTCATTGGGTTTGTGTGAGATAATGAGAAATTATGGTTTATGTAAAATAAAGAAGAAATACTAATTTTATCTTCTAATAAAGGGTTATTTTGTCGCACAATATATGAAAGAAATAAAGTTGATATTGAAATAAATAAAGTTGATGCTTTAGTATTTTTTATAATGCCTTCTCAATTTAACTCATAAAAATAAATTTTTATCTAAATTAAAGCCTGACATTAATTAACTTCTAATATCAAAAAAAGTGACTGAATTGTAATTGCCCTTATATATATTATCGGATTGGGTCTATAATGAATCAAATCATTTGAGTCCATATCTGGTCCATGTAATTTATATAATCAATGGATTAAAATTCAAATTGGATCACGAATCGAAAAATAAATAAATAACAAATCTAGACTTTGCAGATCCGATTTGAATCGAGTCTGGATCATGATTTGATCTATCGACAAACCTACCTACAATATGAATCATGTCGCTCTTTTTACTAATCTTCATTATACATTATCAAACCACCGTACTCAATTTTCTCTCATTTTGTCTCTTATAAATACTATTCTTATCATCTTATAAATGTATTCATTTTATCTCTTATAATAAAACATGTACATCTTTGTGCTACTCACTAAAATAATAAAAAAAAAAACTAACAAGAAACTTATCTAACCATTTATCGAACGAAAACCAATAAACTTTTGGAGTAAAAAAAAAATTACAATAATTTACACTCCCACTGGTGAAAATCCCTTTCAATTAAATTTTGTTTTAATTTTTCTTTCAGATCTAAGAACTATGCATCATGATTTGATCTCCCATCATACATAATGCCATCCAATACAAATAGGATAATCAAGTACTTTTTATGATTAAAATATTAAAAAATAAGAATCAAGAGAGATGGATTGCAATCCAAGGATTTCTTAGGAAATCTTTGCACCTATTATTTTTTAAGGATTAATCGGACTTAAGTTATTTAAATAGATACTTTATTATTAAGTAATTCACGATCATTTCATTTTTGAGATAATACACAGTTGAATATTATGTATTCTAAATTTAAGTTCATTTTGATGAATTGTCACTTATTATTTAAAAAAAATGATAATAATATCAAAATTTTAATATATCTCAATTGATTGTAATCGAATCTTAACATTGGTATCACTGTCTCTATCTCTCTCCCTTTCTCTCTGTCAATGAAGGGGACACCACAACCATAATCATCTCCTCCTTTCCCAACATCAACCTGCCAAAATTTAACTTCTTATGGGAAAGGTACTAATCCATTGTTCATCACCCATGAGCCGGAAGAGAGTTAGGTGGGTGAAATCCATGTTGTCAAAAAAAAGAAGAAAGGCTTGAAGTTATTTATTTTGTTACACCAACATATTTTTAGTGATAAAATCCCTTCAAGCCAAAGTTTTCTCATCTGAGAAGTGAGAATCAGTCCAGGACTCTAGTATGGCCACCAAACATAAGCCAAATGTGTAACGAAGGTGAGGGTTTGGCAACCTCCACGGCCACCAATCGGTATGATGATCGAGCCTATTCCCTTAAAATTTAAATTTTAATCAAATTGACTCGACCGTGGAGTGAGAGTAATTTTTTTGAGAGAATTGTAACAGTTTTTTGTTTTTTGTGAATAACACTAATTGCATGAAAAATTCAAATCCTGATTGTAAGATTTGAATGCGATTGGAGTCCAACGAAACAACAAAAATTACTATTTGTGAAACAGCAAAATGATGAATCAGAAAAACAATAAAATTTTACTATTTTGAGAAAAGTAAAATTTTATTATTTTGAGAGCTAGTGCAATTTGAATCACTATGCTTAAAACTAATGATTTTTTTTTTTTTTTGTGTGACAAATTTTCACTATACTGAAAGTCTCTTTGAGTATCTAAAATGCGGCTCAAAAAATGAATAAATTTTATAGCAAATTAAGTATCTTTTTGGTTTTATAAAACAATAAAATTTTACAAATTATGATTTGATATTGCATCATTACAATACAACTAAATGCGTAGATAAACAACTTTTGATAAACAATTTTGGTAAGCGAGTTATGATGTAATACAATCAACCCTCTTATAATTAATAGGCATAAAAGATTAAAATTTATTAATTATTAAATTTTTTTATACTTTTATTAATCATTAAGTGTTTATTACATAAAAATTATTTTTGATACAAAATCAGACATTATACGTAACTTTTCAACGTCATTTTGATTTTTCATAAAAATACATATAATGTTCAATTTAAAGCATAAAAAACTCTTAATATTTTTTTCAAGTAAACAAGTAATGTTTTCCGATGTCAAATATTTTTTCACTTAAAATACATTAATGGGATATATATAGATATAAGTATATATGAAACTAATTTATCTTTCTAATAATTAATATTATAAAATAAATTATTAATTATTAAATAATAGAATTATTAATTATTTACTATAAAACTAAATTGGTTTCTTAAAAAATATAAATGATTAGAGATTATTAATTTATTAAATATTAATTATAAAATGTTAACTGTACTAAGTCAAGTCAGTAAATAAATATTTTTTTATAAATAAATATGATAAAGATAGCATTACTCATAGCATTTTTCTTACTTTTATAATTTGGGTATTGTGACCCAATTCAACTTTATACAATTGTAAGTGAATAGAAAATAACTGGACTTGGCATGTCAAATTTAACAATACGTAGCCCAGCCCAGTCCCGTTCATTGGCTCACTTATACATTCTCGTCCATTGGGCTACCGCAGGGTGAGAAAAGGCAAATAGAAGTCGCAATATAAGAATTAATTGTATCAAAGAAATATAGTTCCCATATTAATATTAAGTAAATAGGCCTTTGCTCTTAATTTCATGGTGATTTAAAAAGGTACTTATATCCCAGGATATAACAATAAAAAAATATATAATTATTTCTTTTCATTTTTTTCTCTTATTGTTTCTAAGTAAGATAAGAGTATTACATTTTTATTTCTCTCATTTGTTATCGAAACATGAAAAAAAGATTACACTCTCCTTTCCTTTCCCTCGTAACTAATATTATTCTCTCTTTTCCTTCCTTCACCTCGTATTTATCCAACATAGTGTTAGTGTTCCACATCTTTTTTATCTACTTGGTTTATGTTTGTTACTTCAAAACACGTGTGTGTATATCTAATAATAAAAATAATAATAATAATAATAAAATTATGGAATAGTGCCTTTTCCTCTCCTTATCCTTTTTTTTTAAAAAAAAAACCTTATTCAAACAATAATATTTGTTGAAAAATAATCATTTCAATTCCATTTATTATGTCTTCTATTTCCCTACTCATTTAAAAATTATATTTTTAAAATTTAAAATTTTAAGTTAATCAATTAATAGTATCAAAAATAAAAATTCTTATTTACAGATATATGAAAATAATATATACATAATATATACACATATTATACATATACATATTTAAGTTTATATAAGAATATTTAATGAAATATTAAATATTAAGTTTATATAAAATTCTACCTCAGGTTGGCAAATCAATCAGTGAAAGTGTCGATAAATGACAGTGAATTATCCGGAGTCTTTGTCTCACAAGATCTAATGTTTACGAATTAGAGGTGTTTTAAGCACAGTTATGGAAATCGGACTATCCCAATCTCACTAATTCGGGATATTCACACACCAGTTCATGTAATTAACACACTAATAAAATCAGCGCAGGTGTATTAGACATTTTCCTACGAATTAAGACGCACCTAATGGCCCCACGTGACCACAATGCACTAGCTGACCGCTGACGTAAACGAACCACACGAAATGGTCCAACCAGGTGTGACGCGTCAGTGGGAGACAACCTATCATCCTGCAGTTAAAAAGCGCCACGCGTGGACTTCATCTAAGAAACTTAAGGCTCATCACCGTCCGATCTCATCAAAGCTTTTAACTTTTTTGGCTGTGGGACCGCGTCGTGGTGGGTCCCCCGCGGCCGTCGAATCTTCAAATGGTGTATTTGGACGCGGAGACTGGAAGAGAAACGACGCAGCATTGGTGCCCGTTTTGGGAAGGTCCCGCGTGGACTAATCCAAGGATTCCAGGTGGTTTATTTGAAGATCGACGCGTGTAAAACACACGTGTACGTCACGGCGAGGATGATAGCGACTTGGACTTGGATGGTGAAAAGGAGGGGAGGTCAGATAGGGCGGCTGAAAGTTGGAGGTGAGAGAAAACGTCCCTTATCACCTTAACGGTGGGGTACGAGCATGCTCTGAAATTCCCATTTTATCCCTTGAGCGGTTGAACCGTGTGCAGCGAATAAAAAAACAGGAATATAAATGTTACGTCTTTAGTCACAACTAAAAATAGTAACGAAATGGATTTGGAACGAGATGTTTATATTTTTTTAATTTTAATTTTGTTTATATTTTTTTTTTTGTCTCTCATCTTACTTCATCTTATTTGGAGATTTATTTTTATCTTAATTTTGACTTTATTTATATTATTTAACTTCACCATGTTCTGTCCTAAATCTTGATATATATTTTTTAAATAAATTAAAATTTTTATTTTGATAAATAAATTATTTATTTTTGTCAAAATAACTAATACAAATATATATATATATGAGTGTGATATAAAAAATTTTAAAACTAATTTTATATAGTATTATTTATTGATAAATATAGTTTATGATGCTACACTTTTTTGCTCGCAAGAACTCTGGGCTACACGACTTGAAGAACACTCAAAAGGAGGATTTGAGAACCACCGGATTGACTTCGGCGGTAGCCGCTTCGATGCTTAAGTCAATAAACTGAATTGAAAAGATTGTAATAAAAGCCAAAGAATGAGCATGATCATAACAACGTACCTTAGGGTTGAATTTACAGGCTTTGCGACTCCTAAGTTGATTAGGATTTGGAACCGTGAAAATAGGGATTTGATCATCGGAGAATGACAGTTACCATAGTTGAACATTGCGCTTGAGAGGTACCTGTGAGTTGCAATTTCCTTATTGAAAACTGTTTCTGTATTCCCTGCTCGGTAGAGGCTTAAGGTAATAATGAGGTCTGAATCATGCGGAGTGCTCTGAGTGAATTTCGTTCAGAGCATGGGTTCTGGAGGATAAGTGTATAAGTGTGCCCTGAAGGCTTCGCCTGCTTTGGATGACCGAGTGTTATCAGATCTGTAAGCATACGTGTCTCAAGATGATTGGTGCGTCGGTTTGTGGTATAGTCAATGTATATAATAATAAAAAAAAAAACTTAATATATAAACGGGGCGGGAGCGAGAGCGAGATGACCATCCTCTGAATCCGTCCCGAATTCGACAGAGTTTTAAAAATCACACTCGATCCTGTCCTAATCCCATTTATAAGCATTTCATACCGAATCTATTAAGGGCGAGACGATTCTCCGATGATACGAAACAAATTATTATTCCTAATCACTACTCACCCACTCAAACAAGGCAGGTTGTAAGTATATCTCTTTTGGAGGTTAAAATCAATATGCGCATTTGCCTATAGCCGAAACCAGAAATTAGGGTAAGGTTTCTTGAACTTGAATTGACTATTCAAATTACATTTGACACTTTGAAACAAAAACTTGTGTTAAAAATGTTTATATCTAAAACAAAATAACTTCACGTGTTGACGGAGTCGAATAAGGTTGGTTGTAAAAAATTTACTCATTTGAATTTGTAAATTTAATTTTTACTATTTACATTTTTGTAGTCAATCATCAATCAAAATTAACTTTCTTTGCTTGATAAAAAAAAATATTTAAAACAAAATACACTTGAAAATCTCAATGATTTAATTGTAATAGTTTAAAGTTGAGTAATATTATGTTTTTCAAATTCTGCTATCAAATTTTGCATCTTAATAATATGACGTAATATTTAATTATTGATAACAGATTAAATATGTTATAAATATTTTATCAATAATCTATTGACACATTTAAGATGCAATATTTAGTACCAAAAATTGACACAATTATGTTTTGTTTGGATTGAGAGATTTGAAGAGAAAAAAAAATTAAGATGGAAAGATAAATAAATATCTTATTTGGATGTTTAAGTTTGAGAGAAAAGAAAATATTTGGAGAGAAAGATAGATCACTTCTTCAATCAGTGGGAAGATTTGGATAGAAAATAAACTTTTTAATGAATTTTTTAAAATGCTAAATATGCCACTTATGTTTGTGTTAAAAATTATAATTTTTATAATAAAATTGTTTTAATTGTCAAATAATTTATACAATTTTTTTCCTCTCTCTTTTACTAACTATTTAAAGAAGAAATAATTATTTTCTTCTCATTTCTCTTCTAAATATTCAAACAAGTTGAAAACTAACACTTTCTTTTCTTTCCTTCTCTCTTCTATTTTAAATTATTCTTTTTTTCCCTTTCTTTCCAAAACTTTCAAACAAAGGCTTAGCATTGCTCCTAAAGTTACATTTTTTATCCCATATTAAAATTTAGAATATTATTGATTAACCTTATTCCAATTGTACAACGAGGATAATTAAGTCATTAAATGTAAAGTTACTAAAAGAATAATAAATATTAAGTACTAAGTCCTATATTCTTAATAAAGATTAATACATAAACTACCATTAAAAATTTATATTTTTTTGATAAATTATTATATATACAAATTGTAGTGTTTATGAGTTTATAACCTCCCAAACTTTTGAAAATTTTAATTTTTTTCATTATTTTTTATATTCTTATAAGAGATCTTTCAACAAAAAATTATCTTTTAATTTTTTTATATTTTTATAGGAGGCCTTTTTAAAATTTAGAAAAAAAAATACTAAAAAGTCCTTAAAATAAAATTTTCAATCCAAAAAATTTATTATATATTTTTTCTATCTAAAAAATTCAAAAAAAAAAATTAATACAAAAAAGTTCAATTGTTAACTTTTATCTTAATACCGTTAAAAAATAGGGTAAAGTACACTAACCTCCCTTGAGATTTATGACAATTACACTGACCTCCTGTGAGGTTTCTAAAATTACACTGACCTGCCATATTTTACAAAATAATATACAGATACTTTTCTCCTGTCAAATTTTTTTTTTTTTTCAAAATGATGAAACTACCCCTTTTATTTATTTATTTTTTAATCTTGACCAATTTATTCTAACTTTTTAAAAATATTTTTAATTTATTTATTTAAATATAAATTTACGGTAAATAACTTATTTTTATTTTATATAAAAAATTAAGGTTTTTATCAATACTTACTTGAAAGAAAAAAAAAAAATTGGTCAAGATTTAAAAAAAATAAAATGAAATGGGTAGTTCTGCCATTTTGAATAAAAAATTGGCTGGAGGGAGATATCTGTATATTATTTTGTAAAGTAAGAGAGGTTAGTGTAATTTCAAAAACATTAAGGGATGTCAATATAATTGTCATAAATTTCAGAGGAGGTCACTGTAATTTATCCTAAAAAATATTAGTGATTAAACTAAAATAGATTCCAATATACATTTTAGAAAAAATTAATAATATATATATAATAACTTTTTCAATCTAAAAAATAATATTTTATGAAGTGAGATTTTTTTTAGGCCTTCAAGACAAATAAAAAATGTTATTTTTTTTTAATTGAAGAGTTTATTTTATGAATTATTTAGTATTTTAAAAAATATATATATTAAAGGTCATTTCAATCTAATCATAAATATTTCTAAAAAATGTTAAGTTAGAAGTTACTAATTAGACTTTTTTGTATCAAAAGTTTATTTTTTGGATCTTTTAAATAGAAAAAATTCAACATGAGTTTTTAGATTGAAAAATTTATTTTAAGAACTTTTTAATATTTTTTTCTAAATTTTATTTTCACCCCCCTTAAAATGCATAGTATCCACCACTGACAACCTTATTAATTTATTATGGTAATAACAATCGTTGTTTAAAACCTTGTATCTTTTGTCTCTTTTTTCAAATATGTTTCTTCACAAAAAAAAAGTAATATTTCTCAATAAAATCAATTGATTATCAAAAAATTATATTCTTTTTTACGCAAACGATTCAAGCAAAAAAAATCAATGTAAACATATTTTAAATAAGTTAAATTATTTGTTGATATAGACAAAATAAGAAAAAATCTTTAAAATTATTTTAATATTGGTCCATTTAAACCAATATAAACTAATGTCTCATTTCCTTATTTTTGCTATTACCGTTCAATTATCTTGAAATTACTTTTCTTTTCCCTTTTTTTTTTTTTTTTTTTTAAATAAAAAGATGCTGTTATATGTATTTTTCTTTTTCCGGGGTGTAAATCGTAATTTCAGCTGGCATGTCACGGCATATGATAATAATATGATTGCAAGACAGTGTAGGTGACACGTTAGAGCTAATCTAGAACCACCACCAATTTTTTTAATTTCAGTAATTTGAGAAAACTGAGGAGGGTATTTCTGTAAAATAGAATGAAAATGTCTGATACGCGTGTCCATGAGGCCCATATTCCATCGCCATGACCGACCTCTCTGTATCCCATAAAACTCCTCCCCTCTTTTGAGCCACCCCCAATTCTCTCCCAACCAAACCCTCCAATCTCTCTCTCTTTCTCTCTGCAAATCTGATTTCTCTCCTTGTGAAAACATGGCTCAGAGGACAGAGAAAGAAGAGACCGAATTTAAGGTCGTGCCCGAAACCATAACCCTCTGCATCAACAACTGCGGCGTCATCGGTAATCCCGCCACCAACAACATGTGCCAAAAGTGCTTCAACGCCACCACTGCGACCTCCTCATCCTCCTCTGCCGGAATCGTGACACCTCCTCACAAGTTCTCCGGCGGAGAGAAAAGTCCTAGATCCAGATCGCCGCTTTCGCTAGAGATATATTCCGATCGGGCGGAGACCAGCAGGAATCTGACGACGCAAGATCGGACGGAGACGGTTGAGGCGAAGAGGGTGGTGAATCGGTGCTCCGGCTGCCGGAGGAAGGTGGGGTTGACCGGATTCAGGTGCAGGTGCGGCGAGCTGTTCTGCGCGGATCATCGGTACTCGGACCGACACGATTGCAACTACGATTACAAAGCAGCGGGTCGCGAGGCGATCGCGAGGGAGAATCCGGTGGTTAAAGCTGCGAAGATCATCAGACTTTAAATGAAAATATGTATGAAACGAAAGTGAAATTAAAATTAAGATTTCAAATGAAAATTAAATGATTTCAGAGTTCACGACTCGATCTCTTGTCATCTCTCAACAGATGTCGGATGAGTTCTCTAGAGAGAGAACGAATGTTGGAGAGGGGGAGATTTTGTTGAATCATTTGAAGATATTATGATGAAATTCTCTCTGCTTTTATTGTTCGATCAATGTAGTTTGTTTGTTTTTGTTTGAATTATGAAGAGAGTTGTGGCTTGGATTATGTGTTCGATCGTATGAGATTGTAATCTCCTCCAAATTCCTTCTGTTTAGTATTGTTTGGTTGCCGAGAAATTGGAAAATTTAGGACTAATAAATCTAATTTTGTTCTGAAAACAGAGACGATTGTTCATCAACCCCAACAATGAAATTCTAAAATTTAATGTTATGGAGGCGAAACCAAGGGATGGAGCGTCGTAAATTTTGGGAACAATGAAGGGCACATCGTCGTAAATTTTGTGGAGTTCGGGGTTAATTGGAGTTAATATTTTCCTGACTGCAAATTGAATGGCGGTCAGGTTTAAAAAGTTGTGGGGCCCACTTCATTGGCAAGTGGAGATGTTCTCGTGATAAAGTGGAAGTAGATAAATGAAACGTGAAATAGAACAACATATCGTTGTGGTATTTACAAGATTGGACTTTAAAAACCAACCCAACTTCCACATTCATTCCACCGATCGTGGGTTACACGTAGATTCTTTTTTTATTTTTATTTATTTTTAAATACAATAATAATTAAGATGGATTTAAATTCAAACCAATTATAAAAAAAAAACAAAATCCCTTTTAGTGATAGATTCAATATAGAATTCATGAATACCAATATTATGAAAAGTTTCACAAGGGTGTCATCCATATAAATGAGTTTTAATAAAGTTAACAAATATCATTAAATATAAAATTTATAAAGCCTTCAAAATAAGAAATGAGGAATGTTTATTTATATGTTTTTAATGGATATTGTGTCTATTTATAAATTACAAACAAATATTGATAAATTAATATATTACCAATAAGTTTAATTCGGAATTGAAAAATTAATATGTCATCATATGCTTTTTGATAGGATCATAATCAACTAAATTGTCATATAAATTATACAGGTTCAAAATATAAAACAACATAGAAAATCAAGATATCATAAATCACAATTCGTGCCATTATTGGGACCTCGAGTCATATCATCGTGAGGACTTCGACTCGTCCTATCATCGACACCCTAAGAACTTTAGGCCATCCTAAAGCATTGTGAGACCCAACACTTTCGACCTCGAGCAGCTTATCACACTTTACAAGGGAACCCAATTCGCCACCTTAGGCCCATCATTAAATTCCATTCCAAAGAATGAGACTGACGTGATTGTTTAGTTGGATCACTTTTTTAAAAAAATCATACAATTATGTGTATCTAAATTTTATGCAATTTCTTTTTTTACACTAATCAAATTCTTAATAAATTTAATTTTTTTAAAATTTTTCATTACTCTCCACCTAATCAAACATAGTATTAGACAAACAAAGATTTTTCCTTACTTGCACTTCTTTAAAGTGATAATGTTTAAGTGCTAAATTACATTAATTTTCATACTCTCAATTAGATGTAAATACACTCACCCTTCATTCCCAAAGTATAATATGTTTACAATCATGTCAAAATAAAATTAAATAAATAAATAAAAATTGTCAAGGCCAGAGTTATAGCAGTGGACAATTTCACTTGAAAAAACAAATTATAAATAAAAGGAGAAGGTTGGAGAGATATTACGAATAACAGAAAAGAATGTGGTCCACTGCATTAAAAAATGTGGCAATTTATCGTGACAAATAGAAAAAGGATGAGGAAGAAGTAAAGTTGAAGGAGTGAGACGAGACGTGATACGATTTGCAATCCAGATAGGACAGTAATTAAAGCGGTGCCACGTAGGAATGAAAAGGACGAGGCGGTCAGAGGAAAAAGCTGTCAAGGAAGGTTTTGATTGGATATAGCAGTCTGTTTATCTGAATTGTTGCACTGTTACGTAAATTATTGGTTGAGTTCTTTTCATTACACTTTTGTCGTGTGTCATAGGACTTATTAATAAAATAAAAATAAATTATATAATATTTTTTTAAAATTTTTTAATAATTATAAAAATTTATTTTATAATTTTTGAGATAATAATAATTTTTTTATTTTTATTTTTATTGATAAATTATAAATTACATTTTTTTAACCTAAATTTTTAAAAATGACGAAGGTATCTTTTTTAATTTTTTTTTATTTCCATTTTAACATTTTTGTAACTTTTTTAAAAAGATTTTTTAATTTTTTTGTATAAAAATAAATAATTTATGTTTTTGTAAAAGAAAATCTAAATGAATATTTATTTGAATTTTTTTAAAAAAAATTAGTCAAAATTAAAAAAATGTAAAAAATTAATAAATAAAAGGGACATTTTTGTTATTTGAAAAAAAAAATAGATTGGGTGAAAGTTATTTGTAATTTGTTAATAAAAGAATAAAAAAAAATGTCATTTCAGAAAAATTTAAGTATAGTCTTTATAACTATAAGATATGTAAAAAAAAATTAATATAATTTACCTAAAAAATAATCATAATACAAATGGCTCGTGATACAATAATGTACCAACCATAGTAAAGAGTTTTTCGATTGATTTTTCTTATAGGCCACTCCAGAAAAAGTCTCTAATCGATATTAGGCCACTCTAGAAATAATCTCTAATCGAAAAAAATATTATATACTTCCGAGATAATATTATCAATAATGAGATTGATATTCGCGTATACAAAATAAAATACATTCTTATAAATGTAATTATTAATCTCATCATGGGGAGTATCGTATTCTAGAATGATCTAATATTTATTCTAATTCTAATGACTATTCAATTAAATAACAATTTTTTTTTTTTAGTGGTGATTTATGACCCATGCATGTTTATTCGCATGTTTATCTAAATAAAAAATAGTAATTAATTATTATCATATCAACTGTTTTTTAAAAAATTATTTCAGTAATTATTATTATTATTATTATTTTTATTTTTATTTTTATTGTCATGTCAGAAAAATGGCTCCAATAGACCCCACAAAGCTTTGAACAAAATTTACTTTTGTGTTTCAAACATAAGAAATTTGATGTGTGGGACACAATTTTTTCTTTACTTAAAAGTTGTACTCAACTTTATCAACTTTTTGAAATAGGTAAAAGACAAAAAAAAAAATTCAAAAATATTTTAATTTAAAATTAAAATTAAAAAAAAATTATTATTTTTATTAGAATGTTAAATTTCAAAAGTAACAAATCTGTACGTAAAGAAGAAAAGGACACACTGAATATCTTATATTTCTTATAAGAAAATAAATATATTATTTCCTATCTCATATACAAATTTAACATTTTTAATCTTTAACATTTCAAATGTGTTTGTTTATGTCAATATTTTGTCCACATACAATACATACTTCAATTATGCAAAATTAATATATATATAATATTATGAAGATAATAAGTGAAATACAAATAGCTATATATATATATATATATATTTATATATAACATTATTTTATCTTTTTAATTATTAATAAAGAAGGACCATGTATGGAGCTCTTATTCACATTTGAAAAAGTAATTGAAAGATTTTACTTTTTGGAGTACTAATATAATTTTTTATATTATTTATATACTCAATAAATTTTTTTTTTTTTGGTTGAGAAAATAACTGTTTAGAAAGAAGAAAAAAAGTCAACTAAAAGCCATTTTTTAATGTAATGATAAAATGTTTTTTTTGGGGTAAGTGTAATGATAATGATGATGATGTAATGACAGAATGTTAGGTTAAATCTGCCTTTAATTTATTTATCTACTAGATAATTTCTTTATTTTTTTAAGTTTTTATTCAATTAATTGAATAAAATTTAAATAACTATTTTCCACAAAGAATAAATTTACATATAAACTCAAATCATCAAAACTTGCTTTTGTATTTTCTGTAGACGTCAAGCATATAGTGATATCCAAAATAACCACTTTATTCGAATCAGTCCCTTTAATTGATTCATTTCAATCCATTTCCACGAAAATATTCACAAATCAATTCCCAATTTCATTAATTATCCAAATCTACATGGGTATAAATTTCATAACTTTTTGATTTTTTTTACATATCATTGTCAGAAAGCTCCATCAAACTGTTGAGGTTTGATAGAGCTTTAGTCAATTTATTGAGAAAGGATTCATTTTCATAAACCAAAAAAAAAAAAAAAGAAGAAGAAGAAGAAGAAGAAAGGATTCTGGTCGGGTGCCGAGTCAATAAGTGAGTGACACGTAAGTAAAATATATAAGTCATACTACATATTTTATTTATGTTATTCATTCGACTGAGTGCATTGCACCAGAGGCCACTTTGATTTGCTTCACTTGCATATTGCCAAAATGAAGTTGGAAATGTCTCCATTTTAAGAAAAATTGTTAATTTTCATTTCTCTCACAAGCATGTGATACCTACATATAAATTTGCAATACTTTGCACTTATAGTAATCCCATTAACCCCAATGGGGGTGACCGAGTGGAGTAAGGATTGCTTGTAAAGAGCTTGTTTCAGCTCGCAGATTTGACTCTCACTGTTTATATCTCTAAAGCCAACCATCAGTCAGAACTAGTAGTCCAGATAATTAAAGATCTTACGAGACAGTGGCCTTACGTACAGAAAGGAAAATTAGTCAAGCTCTAATTGTTTGGATACCTCATTTACTTGGAAAAAAAAGAAGAGTGATCCCCACTTTTTTGTAAAATAAATTGTGAAATAGAGACACCACCCAAGTCCAATAAATAAAAAAGGGGTAGGTCCAATAAAAAAAAATAAAAAGGGGGATTTAAGAAAGAGCATGTTTGGCCATGCGTATCAGCACAAAATCGGTATGTCTCTCATTAGTCTATAGAATTCCAAGTTGCTGACCCTGTTAGCTGTCTCAAGACTTTTTGGTGGTAAAATATTATTGGTAGTTTGCTTCATGACACTAGCAACGAACCAGACTGCTTTGTCGTCCTCCTCACTCTCTTTTTTGGCTTTTAGCATTTTACAGCTCTATTTCTCAAAACAAATAATTTAGTATCTACTTTTTGGGATAATCAATAATTGAATCAGAAAGGGTGATACTATTAGAATTTCTGAATCTGTCTAATGGAATTATTTTAAAAACTTAATTTAACAAAAAAGAAGAGAAAATTAATTTATTTTTATTTTTCAAATGGGGAGGGAATATGGCTTCCCCTTGCTACCCTTAAGACGGCAAGTGTCTCGTAGACCTAATTGTGACAACTAGTATCAAAATAGTTCTGACTCCTTATCCGTTATGTCAAACGTCTATTTAAGAGAGTATCCATGTTGGTAGAGAATCTACCCGCCTATAAGATAGACGGATAGATGAATAAATAGAATAGTCCGGAAGCGAGCAGTGTCCTATAGGTTTGAGATTTGAAGTACAAAAACATAAATTACAGAAGAAAAGTTTTACGAGGACAGTTACAATGCAGAAATAAGACAAAAGTTCGATCTGTATTCAATTTATTTCTTTCGAGTTTCAATTCACAACACTAAGTAAAACAAACATTAGATAATGACTTTCATTTTGAAAGTAGAATGATCACTCTTAAATAATTTTTTCAGTTATATCTTCACTTCTATTTGGATTAATTCCTTCAATCCAACCATCGGTTAGAGTTATCCCAAATTTCCCCCTTAAACCACTGAATTTGCTAAATATGGAGGGAGTTATTTGAGAATAACAAACCAAATGCATTGTCAGTCTACATGGACATGAGATACAATCGGGACAATTTAGAGAATGTAGGATGGATGACACTTATATACAAAAAAGGAGGTAAGAAATGCTGGTCGGCCACATTTTTTTTCTTTTAGTATTTGCTCAGAAACTTGGGTCATGTTGGGTACGTAAAAATGAAATGATAATTTTGTAAAATAAAATAAAAAAATATAATATAATAAAAATTACTCATCTAGACTAAAGAAATAATTGGAATGATTTTTAATAAAATGCCCATTCTATGAAATAGTAATTCCTAGTCATACCAAACAAGAGTAAGGAATGAAAAAAATTAGAATGACATTCTTGAAATGTCCATTCTTCTACTATACCGACCAAGACTTAGGTTTACCTGTTCAGATGACCCTCAATCAAAAAAGAAAACAGACAGAAAGACGTCACAGAGGGGATGAAAAACCAATTGGAGTTTCTTCATTGAATAATGCTAGCATCAATCACAAAACCCCGAGCTTCTTATTGAACAATGTAATTCACACTGAAAGCACAAAGTCCAAGACTTTTGTGACCGAAACCTAAAAAGAGAAATGTTCACATTAAACTCTCAACTTGAAAAAAAAAAAAAAATCTGCTCATAATGTGTTCAGTTCAAACTTTTAACAAATTTATAGTCTCACAAGCAGACTCCAAGTTTCTAGAGAATAATGCTTAGCCTGACAGTTTCCACCACCAAGTATAAGCAGCCCCTTGATTAAATGGGGAGCTCCAGCAGAAAACATCTTCTCCACTACTGATTCCCTTTTCAAAAGCCTTAGCTTGGTATAATTATAAAGAAAACATTTAAATCCAATAATATAGACAGTCAGAAAGATTTTTTAACATAGACCAATTTTCTAATCTGATCCAAGACCCAAAAAAAAAAAAAAACTGATGGTAATTCCGTGGGGAACAATTAAGTGGCATTTGGAAGTCCCAGCCTCCCAGGATATTCAATTTCCAATGTGATTCGTGTAGCTATTTGTTTCCACAATTTTGATATGACTGCCTTCTCGTTAGAATTTGCTAAGAAGTAGGCCTTTTGGATTTTCAATGAATGATATTTCATCCATTATATTATCATCATCATTGTGGAGATATATAAGATGGTTTCAATTTGAACAACCGACTTGGGAATTCAAATCCCATGTAAATAGATTTCATTTGCAAGAGACTAAACATCCAACAACATTGCCAACACACCGTTTCAAACAAAATGCACAATATAAGATGTTAATTTTACTATTTCATATCATAGATGACAATAATAGAGTAGGCAGCATAAATTAAATTCAAAATCTGTACAATCTCCACTTACTAAAAATCAATCTGTTTTCAGAAATTGACAGTAGAAACAGATAAAAGAGGGCATACTAATTTGAAGGCAACTAGGCCCCATCTGGCTGGGTAAAGGGATTGGCTATCTCGTCCGTACCGTCAGTTGGTGACACAAGCATTACAGCAGTTCCTCTACAAACCTGATGAACAAATCCAAATACATAAACATAAATCCTCTCACAGTATTCTCTAATTGATAAATTGGATTTTAAGTTCAGGCAAGATAAAGATTCCAAAAGGAAAAGATATTACGAACTCTATGCATGTGTTTTTTTCTGTTCACAATGCATTGGTTTTGTATATAAATTTGAAAGAAGAAAAAAACCCTAAAGTGATGCAAGGTTTTATTCATAAGCCATCAGCTGAAGCCCTTTAAAAGCTTTAAATCTTTTGAATGGAAACCAAACAAGTTGTTATATTGCAGCACATTGAGGAGGCTCAACCAGAGCCCAGCCCCCCCAAAACCCAAAATTAGGCGAAACCTTGGCCAACCAGAGCACGGCGATTCTATATACAGTACATATTTTCTGTTGGAGGATTGTGTGGCACTCTTAAGGTCCTGTGAAGGAACCATTATTTGCTTGGACCATGGCTTAGGATGCAGTATTGACCTTCAATAATCTTAAAAAAGGGATTTCATTAGCTACTAGGTGCTGCATATGCAAAGAAGCGGAGAAGACAGCTAATCATCTCTTCCTTCACAGTTTGGTAGTTAAGAGACGTGGAGTTTTCTTCTTTTGCCTTTTCGTTGCACATGGATTATGATGGAGTCGAAAGTTTTGGTGGGGGAAGATTTGAGATGAGTTTGTAGAATGACCCTGCTGTACCTTTTTTTGGTGTGTCTGGCGCAAGAGGAATACCCAATGTATCTACATACTCTTTTGACTTTTTTGCGGGAGCAAAGGCATTGATTTTTGTAACCGCTCCCTTTCTTTTGAATTTGGGTTGTGCCTCCCTCGGGCACTTTTATTACATATCTTGTGTTACCGATCCAAAAAAAAAAAAAAAGTGAATTGGGACACGTATGGTAGTAACACAGATTGGGCACATCTCACGTGCTGGGGGCAAGGAAAAAAACAAAGGGCACATCTTCAAGGAAATTCAAAAAAATAGGAAGAAATACTAATAATAATAACGATGATAACAGCAACACCAAATGACGTCAACAATAATAATAGTAGAAACAAAAATTAGTGATAATTTTAAAAAAAGCAAACGAATAAGAGGAACAAGGATATGCATTACATTATTCTAAATTTATCTGGAGTTCCATGAGAAATTCAATAACTATTGAACTATACACCCCTTTTTTGGTTATTGAGAAAACAGAAGCAAAGAACATGTACAACTTCTCATGTATAATTTAATGTTCTCTCAAAAACTCAGAGAAACTTGCCACAATGCCAGTAATAATAAATCTTAAATTCTCAATGGTAGAACAATTTTTTTTTTATCAGTAAAATCTCAAAGGCAGAACATATGTTGAAAGTTTTTTGGTTTTGATACCATCATTGGATTTACAAAACCAACTTTGGAGACAATGAAGTATTAAATCCAAGTACTTGAACATGATGCAATCAGATGATTTTCCACATCAAATACAAACAGTCGCATTAATTTATAACACCGTTTTTTTTTATCAGAGCATTAATTTAAAACATCATACTTTGTCTCTAAGGGTCAATGCAAGTTTTCCGCATACAAGGACGTGTAAATGTGATATATATATATATATAGCCTACTAGGGCATGTAAATGTTATATATATATATATATATATATATGTATATGTATAATTATATATACATACGGCAATAAACATACTATTAAGCCAAGACGCCTGGTCTGATCGGTAGTCTTCAATGGATCATCCGGATCTGCAGCACAAGGACATTTACCGAATCATAAGCTACTTATTTTATCAAAGTAAAAGCATATTATATGCAAGTTTTGTTTCAAGAAAGGTAATGGTGGTTCAGTTGCAAGTAGAGAAACCTGCTAGGAGTTTGTTGGATCAAACAATATTAGTAAAAGTGAAGGCAAAAATTATGGTGGTGATTACACAATCAATCCCAGATAAAAAGATCAGCTTGCCCAAAATGATGACAAAAGCATTCTGTTAAGTAATTAAAGACCCATTATAAGAGTCACATATGCACAGAAATTCTGATCGACATGGCCTTTTCATCAAATGCACATGCATTGTTGTGATTGCAACTAAATACAATCTGATTTCTCTTGTCAAAATTATGTAGGTTAAGTTATAATTCAAATGATGTAATGCATCAGTTAAAGAACAAGTTATAAGATGATTGAAATGCAAAAACAATTATTGGATGAACTCTAATTGGCTTCAGCATTTGAACATTTGAGAGGTTTGGGAACCCCAAAAGGTCACGGTATGCAACATAAGTTTTAAACATCAGAGATAACAGCAAGGACTGGTGTCAAATCAACTGAATTGCTAAATAATTGGCCCGCATCGATCCCGAGTTATTACAAAGGGTTAGCAACTTAGCATAACAACATGCTACTCAGAATCTCAGTCGAAACTTATAAAAGAAGGAAATATGGGATAAGAAGCTCCTGCTGGGACATAAAGGACAGAAAGTACCACAGACCAGAGAGTATGCATATATGGAGGGCTTAGCAAGCAAAGAATAGCCTATTGTACCATTTGAATGCTGAGAAATCAAGAAATAGATAAGAAAAATCAACAATCCTACAATAGCCACTCCAAACCCAACCAAATTAGTCAATTTCACATAATATTCTCAATATTTATTGGAAATCAAACAGTGCATAGAGGCATGTAAGGTGGCATAAATTACTGGCCACGGACTAACCAAATTGGTCCATAGACACAATTATAGCATAAAAAGGATTTTAAAGATTGATAACTGGGAGAAGCATAGCAAGGATAGAGTCCAAAAGGAATGCATTATCTGAGGACCAACACATGGGAAATTAAATTCAATAATTTGGTCAAGTCGAACCAATATGCGGGAGTCATGATGCACGATAAACTCTGAGAGAAGAAGTGATTGTCGTCAAGTATGTTGGTCAAGGATATAGAAAAAAGACTCGATGACTTATGATTTAGTGAACTATATGGCATAAGAAGATTGGAAGTATAGAACAGGACTCCAACAGCAAGCAAAATTATCAATGCTAAGGCCTTCGATGAGTTGTGTTAAGGCTCATAAGACTAGATTAAGGATCTAAGCCAGCACATTAAACGGTCACAACAGCATTATAAAGGCGAAACCCTGAAACTGTGTGGCGGTAAGATCTTTGTCTAAAAGCAAGCAATCACCTTGCCAACATTCAATTAGTATCATGAATTAAGGATGAAAAAGGGTTCTATATTTGCTCCATTAGAATGCTTTTGGATATATTTCCATGAATGCCTTTCAAGATGCTTAACTCAAACAGGAAAAGCAAAAAGTTCTCATATTTACAACAAAGCAGCAACAGCAGAACAGCAAAAGAGTAGAAACATATCTCAGAACCAGTCAAAAGAACAGCCAGGAAAAAAAAAGTTATATATATTAAGAAGGGAAGGGGGGTGGGGTGGGGGGAGAACTCAAGGAATGCACTCCTGTTTACACAACGCCCCACATCTTCACAAACTTTATTTAAGTGCTATGGTTACTTAAACCAGTTGCATATTCACTATAAATGTTGTCAACATTTCACAAACAACCTCTCAAAACAACAACAACAATCATTTGATGCAACTACTCAGGAATTTCAGCAGCAAAAGCACAAAAGAAGACTGTATTCAGTCATATAAACACATCAAAATTGCAATAACAAACTTGTTGGATAGACCAGTAAAAACAATTTTGGTATTATATTCGTTCAGATATACAAAGACAAGGAATGTAGTATGAAGTCCAAGAAACAATAAAAATGACACAAATAAGACTGAGAACGTTGAGATTAGTTTAGTTGTGCATGCTGTGCAGCACAAGCATTGGGTGAATTTCGCAGGGCCAGGCATGCGCCTTTGAGGTGAAGTGATCAGGCATTCAAAATCATGCATCAAGGCATTTTTTCTTTATAACTTTCAAAAACAATGTGGCTATCAAAGCATGAGATACATGCTTTACATTCATATAACATAATGGCACTACTTAACAACCACGACCACCCTCAAAAGGAATGGGAGAAAAAAACAAAACAAATAAAAAAAACCAAACACACACACACCCAAAAGAGAAGGGAGGCATGTGCCTGTAAAAGTGGGACTCTGGACTCACCTTGCATTTTAAGCTTTACATGCCCTCAAAAGATGGCTACTTAACCGAGGGGTTAGAGCATTTTCTTGAACAACAATGTAGTTAACTGGCAATCTTACCATTTTTTACAAAGTAATAAAAATTAAGCAGGAAACATGACTAGATCTTCAAGTCTATCATCTTCATACTTTCAGAGAAAAAGAATAAATTCCCTGAAGCACAGGAAAGCTAATATGCATGCTTTCAACCTATAGTTAGCTAATATTGCTTTGCAAATTCTCTTAGATATTTTGCAAGTGGTAAGTCATGAGCAAAGGTTACCTCTAAGGAACTCTACAGCTTCATCCAAGACAAGATTCAATAACTGATCATATCCTTTGAGAGTCCCAGTCACTGTAACAGAAAAGATAGTTTAAGTACTCATATTGAATCTGACAGTATATCACTCCAATTCACAACCAAAAAATATGACCAAAAATCATAAGACACAATGCTAAAAACTACCAAGATTAATGATAAATTAATTGACATATGTTAATCATTGGTCATAGTGGGAATATTCTAAGAATAATATTGTTATATTTTGACACTTTTTCAAAGAGTTTTAATGGTTTTAGGATTGAAACCCAATGATTTATTTGTTACCATATAGGGTAGAATGAGTTTGTTTCTTTTTTCTTTTTTTGGGTGGACTTCCGCCGGGGAGGGGGGGGGGGGGGCGACTATAGGGCAGGATTCACGTTTGTGTTAGGGTGTTATGGAACTCTACGGCTTCAACCAAGACAAGATTCAATAACTGATCATATCGTTTGAAAGTCCCAGTCACTGTAACAGAAAAGATAGTTTAAGTACTCATATTGAATCTGACAGTATATCACTCCAATTCAAAACCAAAACATATAACCAAAAATCATAAGATACAATGCTAAAAACTATCAAGATTAATACTAGTTAAAAAAATCAAGATTAATGATATATTAATTGACATATGTTAGTCGTTACTCCTAGCGGAATATTTTAAGAATAATATTGTTATATTTTGACACATTTTCAAAAAGTTTAAATGGTTTTAGGATAGAAACACGATGAATTATTTGATACCATATAGGGTAGAATGAGTTGTTTCTTTTTTCTTTTCTTTTTTTTTTTTTTTTTTTTTTTTTGGGGGGGGGGGGGTAATAGGGTAGGATGAATTTTAGGAAGTTAATGTTTGTGTTAGGGTTTTATGGAACTCTACAGCTTCATCCAAGACAAGATTCAATAACTGGTCATATCCTTTGAGAGTCCAAGTCACTGTAACAGAAAAGATAGTTTAAGTACTCATATTGAATCTAACAGTATATCACTCCAATTCACAACCAAAACATATGACCAAAAATCTTATGATACAATGCTGAAAACTATCAAGATTAATACTTGGTAAAAAAATCAAGATTAATGATATATTAATTGACATAAGTTAGTCATTAGTTCGAGCAGGAATATTTTAAGAATAATATTGTTATATTTTGACACTTTTTCAAAGAGTTTTAATGGTTTTAGGAATGAAACCCGATGATTTTTTGTTAGCATATAGGGTAGAATGAGTTGTTTCTTTTTTCTTTCGTTCTTTTTCGGGGCTTGGGGGTGCGACTTTAAGGTAGGATGAATTTTAGGAAGTTCATGTTTGTGTTAGGGTTTTATGGAACTCTACGACTTCATCCAAGACAAGATTCAATAACTGATCATATCGTTTGAGAGTCCCAGTCACTGTAACAAAAAAGATAGATTAAGTATTGAATCTGACAGTATATCACTCCAATTCACAACCAAAACATATGACCAAAAATCATAAGATACAATGCTAAAAACTATCAAGATTAATACTTGGTAAAAAAAATCAAGATTAATGATATATTAATTGACATATGTTAGTCATTTTTCCTAGCGGGAATATTTTAAGAATAATATTGTTATATTTTGACACTTTTCCAAAGAGTTTTAATGGTTTTAGGAATGAAACCTGATGATTTATTTGTTACCATATATGGTAGAATGAGTTGTTTCTTTCTTTTTTTTTTTCGGTAGGATGAATTTTACGAAGTTCATGTTTGTGTTAGGGTTTTATGGAACTCTACGGTGTCATCCAAGACAAGATTCAATAACTGGTCATATCCTTTGAGAGTCCCATTCATTGTAACAGAAAAGATAGTTTAAGTACTCATATGAATCTGATAGTATCACTCCAATTCCCAAACAAAAATCATAAGATACAAGGGCGAGCAAGGAAATTTATTGGAGGGGGCTAGAAAATTTTTGGAAAAAAATTTAGTGAAAATTTTGGGTTGGGCCAAAATTTAGGAGTGAAAAATGAAAGAAATGATGGGTAACGATTGGGCTGACCAAAATTTTGAGAGAGTGGGCTAACATTTTGAGTGAGAAATAAGAGAAATGATGTACAAAGATTGGACAGAGCCAAAATTTTAGGATTGGCTAATTTTGAAAATGCCAAAATTTTATATGTAAAAAAAAAAATCTATAGTTTGGGGGGGCTGTAGCCCAGCCCAGCCCCCAACTTTCTTCCACCCTTGATAAGATACAATGCTAAAAACTATCAAGATTAATACTTGGTAAAGAAACTAAGATTAATAATATATTAATTGACATATGTTAGTCATTAGTCCTGGTGGGAATATTTTAAGAATAATATTGTTATATTTTGACACTTTTTCAAAGAGTTGTAATGGTTTTAGGAATGAAACCCGATGATTTATTTGTTACCATATAGGGTAGAATGAGTTGTTTCCTTGTTCTCTCTTTGTTGGGGCTTTGATGGGGAGGTGACTATAGGGTAGGATGAATTTTAGGAAGTTCATGTTTGTGTTAGGGTTTTATGGGGCCTATAAATTGGCCTCATGGGTGTAAAATGAGTGCATGCCCTAAGTATGAATGATGTTTGAAGAAAAGTGAAAGAAGTCAAAGAACTTCACTCTCTCTTCTTCTCTTTGTTATATATGTGTTTACTCTTACTTGAGAAGCACATAAATCAACTGCTCTAAAGGAAATCCAAACTATTTTCAACCAAACTGTCTCCATGTCCCGCTGCTCGTTTCCATCAAAATGAAAATAGTACTCACTACTCATCAACAAACTATATAAGGATAAACAAAGGAAGGATATGATGGAGATAACTGAAGAATGGTCCAATGAGAGATGGAATGATAATGGCAGACAAAAATGATATGCACCAATACGTGCATATGATAGTTCTTTATTTCTTTAGACTTAGCTTTTACCCTCCCTAATATTTCATTGATTGCATTTGGTCGTTAACATTCTTTTTCCCTTTTTCTTTAAATATGGAGGTTTGGTCATGGTTTGAGATGGGGAAAAACATAACTAAGTCATTCAACATACACCACTTCAACATAATTCCTATTCTTTTCAATTTCAAATGATTCAATATCACTATAGACCATAGTATAAATTTTCTCCATTTTAGATGTAGATGTACACCAGGTTTGCCTTGTAGCTGTAACCTAGCTATTCTATAGGAATTTATTTTTATTCTAAACTTCCATGTTTCCCATTTCACCCATGCAAAACAAGGGTACATAACTAGGGGGGGTGTGTGGATGCAAGCATGAGAAGGAGAGAGGGGTGCCACATAGCAGGATACCCAAAATGTAGGATCAAACTTGCTGCTTAATCAATTGAACCTCCGAAAAACAAGCTTGAGTATATAAGATTCATCACAGCTAAACAACCATAAGAAATACTTGTCAAACTCTAGTTTTATTTAGACATTATCTTCTTGCTTAATATCTGTTTTGACTCACCTGTTATTTAGAATACCACTTGTCTCCCATTTTCCTCATGTACATTTTCCATATAAATTCTAAAGTCAAATTTCCTTTGCCATATTGAACCCTACTTCCTCAAATCTTCAAAATCCACAATCAACATCCCCAAGAAAACCATACTTAAGCTATGACCTCAAATCAATTGCAATGAGTTCTAAATGCAACTTTCCAAACCAAAGAGTTTGCCAAAGCGATCTCCCTGTCTCCACCATAGGCAGTCTTTCCATTTATTAGTTGAAGCATGACAGTGATTGACTGATTGTAGAAGAATTAGCTCCTGTTTTGCACTCTGGGCAGTAGATGGTTGAGAATGCAAGCCTGGAGAGACAAACTGTCCCATTTGTGATTCGTTCCAAGTGTAAGAAGATGGATAAAAGGGTATGTTATAGTGGATGAAGTTAACTTTCGCATCGTCGAAATTGTCAATATGGCAACTCTTTGGCACTCCTGCCTCCATAATCCCAAGGAACTCATATTACAAACTTCCACAAGAGATGTAATCTACTATTATGCACTTAGACCATGCAGCTTAAATTCGGAACTGTATATTTGTGTACAGAACATTACCTCATGCACGTACACACCCTTGTACCTATGTATGTGTAATCTATAATACAACTTTGAATTTGAATAAAATGACTAAAATGTACAAGTTGCATATTTGCTTAGTCATTAACAAATCGAACTATAATTTATTTATTACCAAAAGCATAAAAACAAGAACAGTAATACACAAACTAGCAATAACCTTGTCTTCCACCAGTCAGCTTGACCTGGACACCCTTGTCAACAAACTTTGCCAAATCCAAGACTGTTTCTTTCCTGCCAGACTGAAACAAGATAGATGACAGAGCTTGTAAGTAGTTGTTTATAATTCAGGCTTTTTTTTTTGTTTTTTTGTTTCCCTGCTTTTCTTTCAATTCAAAATAGCACCTGTTTTAGTTATTCCCTGCAGACAGCAGCATGTTGAACAAAGACAGCCCAAGCGTGTTTCTAAAAGTACAAAATAGCTAATAAAAGTTTGATGGGATCTGCTTTGATCACTGTGAAAGCAGCGGATGGGGTGAATGGAAGTCATTCTAGTTCCATCATTGGTATCTTCAGAGTTGTCGTGTGTTGGAAGTAGAGGTAAAGGTGGGAGCTGGTGCTGGTAGTGGTAGTGGTTTTGTAGCTGGATATGGTTGTTTTGTTCTAGCAATGGGACTGGTAGTGGTTGAGAAAGGTGATAGTGTTGTACAATATGCCACTAAGTCAAAATATAAGCCTCCAGCCCAAAGCAGTTTTATTTACAGTATTTACAATTTTATTGTTTTTCTTCTTTGGTAGTCTCCCGCTGATTGACTCCTGTTTCGAATTTTTTGTTAGGCGGAATTTTGTCACAATGATAGAATTATATCCGATGTTACAATAAATTTGGTACCTTTTCATGCATTATATGTGTGTGTCAGTGATGTAGAGAGAGAGGGGAGAGCATACCATTCTATTGATTTATTATTGAACTTCTATTTCAATCCTACGACAGAGATGATGACCCCAGAAGTTGAGATTTTGAAGCTTCAACACCGATGCATAAGCCTGCAACCATCAAATTACCACTAAAATGCATTCTTTCTAAGGAATTCAAAACTAGTAATCACAAAACCCTATAAGTTGGGGCAAAAACTAAGTTGAGTTGAATGTGTGTACACAGATATACTTAAATGTCTAAAACGTACAGAAATATATGAAGAAACTGAATAAAATGAATTACCAATAATTGGACCAAATATATCAAAGAAAATCGGTTTGATATGAATGTCTTATCATTTCTACAGCATAAAAAAATCGAATAACAAGTATATGTATGCGTATCAGTAGTTAAGATCTGTTAGGTAGAAGAAAGAGTTAGATCGCGGGCTTACCGCTGTAGCGTCAACGGGGATGCAAGAAGAGAAGTGTGCCCTAGATTCTCTCCTTTCCGGCTTCGCTTGCACCAGAGACGCGCTACCAAGGAACAGTGTACTATAACGGAGTCGTTTTGTTATTTATTGACCCGCCACCCAGACCCGGGTCGCATTCCTAAACGTGGTTTGCAAACATTTTTCTTCTCTGAGAACTGCCAGGCGTTTTCTCCCTCAAAACGTAGAAGTTGTTTGAAAGTGTTATTTAGCTTAATAATGTAAAAATATTATTTAAATTAAGTAATTATGTATTTGAATGAGTTATTAAAAATTATTTATTATAATGAAAAAAAATTAAATTTTTTTTCGACTTAATTAAAATTATAATTTAATAAAAAACTGTAATCAATAAATGTGACTTCAATTCTATTCAAATAATCTTAAAACTCATTAAATACGGTTCAATCTCTCAAAACATATTAAATTATAGCCAATCGCTCATCCAAATAATTCCTAGATGGTCATCTTTAGGTTTGATAATCATCTTGTAGATATTGTTTTCTTATCACTAATATATTAAAATTTTTCTTACCAAATCTTTCAATTCAGTTCAATTCTTATCATAATTGAGTTAAATTGTCTGGTTTCATCGAAACTAGTATTAAACCGATTTGATTTGATTTAATTAGATTAATTTACGTAACTTGTAATTAAAGAATCGAAAAAAGTCAATTGAACTTACCAAATTTTCAAAATACTAATTGAACCGCCAACCGAATGGTATTTGTTATTATAATGGCAAAATTACATAAAACTTTTTAAAATGTTTTTTTGTCACAAAAGATTATAATTTTTTTTATCATTTTAACACCTACATTTTTTTCCACAAATTTTCTTTAATGAGTTTTTAATTTATCAATGAATAATAAAAATTTAATTTTTTCATGTCACACCAGTTGAATCAGTGAATTATGAACTTACCTTTTTACTGATTTATTATATAGTTCGATTCTGATAACTATCATTCTTCCTCTTTTACAGTACGATATGTTAGATTAGTTCAAAATTAGGTTCGGTTCAATCATTTAAAATGCTTATTAAACCAAAAACATGCATTACGTAGAATTTTAAAAAGAAAAATAGACTTTCAAGACTTAAAGAGACAAGAAAAAAAGTTTAGTAGGAATAATAATAACATCAATATTAGTAATTAACTAAACTTTCATAAAAAATGCATGTTGATGGAAAGTAATCTAGTTAGACTCATTAATTAGATCTATAGACTTAAGCAGACCATAAGAGCTCAAGTAGGGTAGCTATTCATGCAAAGCCTTGTATAGGACAGGCCACACATATGGTTAACTCATTCAATATAATTCAAAATATGAAATTGTTGGGATTAATGGTAAATTCCCCCCCCCCCTCCCCCCTTTTTATTGGGATCAGTGACAATCATGTGGCAAGTAAAATAAAAAAAATAATGCCCTCCTTATTTATTATTTTATCTAATTTTTATTTATTTTTGTTAATTTTTAAATTTAAACTATCACAAATTTTATATTAGAGCATTTTAGAAACACTATTAAAAAAATTTGGGATAAATTATACTGACATCCCCTAATGTTTATGAAATTACATTTATCTCTCTTATTTTTATTAACAAACTGCAAATACTTCCCTGATGTTTATGGAATAATTTTTGTATTTTTTTCAATTTTGACAAAAAAAAAATTATAACTTTCTAAATAATTTTTTTTTATTTTATATAAAAATAAAATTTTAAGTAAATAACATGTTTTATTTTATATAAAAATAAATTTGATGTTTTAACCAATATTTATTCTTAAAAAAAATAAAATAAAAAAAGATCAAAATTTAAAGAATGTAAAACAAAAACATGAGAGAAACATTTTGCAACACAGGGGCTCTGCTGCTCTCTCTCCCTCCTCACATTTTGGGAGCCATTTTAACATTCCCTTGGAAGCCCCTGGAAACTTGTTAAGTAATATGTGGCTCCCAAAAACAGTTAAGGAGGTCATATAGGAAGCCCATTGGAGTTTGCTTGGGGAGGGGGTGGGCTAGCAATTCCCAATTCCCAACTCCCAAATTTCAAAATTTTGATTTTTTTTTTTTACCCTTATTTACTGAAAAAAAAAAATGAAAATTGGGTTTCATGATTTATCACCCAAAATTTTTCATATTTTTATAAAAGTTCTTAAATTATAATTTTTGTATACTCATTACTTTTAATCATGACCAAAAAAAATTCAATGTAATACCATAATGCTCTTTCTGAATATCAGTATTAAACAGTGAAAGAACTATTATTAGAAGATGTTGTGTGCCCTGATTTTTTTTTTTTCAGAAGTCAAATTAGAATTGAGTAGGAACAATTTGTGCAGTAGCATTTGCATCTAAAAGGAATGCATGCTTTTTAAATAATATATATATATATATATATATATATTATATATGCTCAATCCCTGTCAAAGAACAGACAACCAGCTAGCTGCATTCACCAGATACTTGATTAAAAATTTGAAGACTTTATTAAAGTGAAAATAAAAAAGTTAATGTGCAAAATGCTTGGCACCCAGATTAGCAATTGAATTTGCACAAAAGTTTCCTTGGCACAAAATGTGGGTAAAGATACTGCAATCAATTAAGATCTCATAGATGTGATCTTGGTTGTTGATGCACTACTGCATTGCAAGAGTGTACTTAGGTGTTATTGGAGCATTGTCGTGAAATAAAATAGCAAGAATTGTCATTCTATCATTAAATAATTATAACTTTATATACAAGAGTCAAACATTAGTTTTTAGTAATTTTTGTTATTTGTAATAACTTTTAATTATAGTTAAACATGAGTCAAACAAACTCGGATCTTCTTTTCACTTTTACGAGCATCTTTTTTTTTTGTTTGTTATATTTGAATTTTTAGAAGCTTTTGAATTTTGTCATAGTTTTTGTCAAATTCATATCTTTTCTTTTCTTTTATATTTGTTTTATCATTAGAGTTTTAACTTTATAAATATGATGATATGTAATGATAGTGGCAATTTTTTTTGTGATAATAAAATTCTCTTGAGAATTATTTTCTCTTACCTAACTTTTGATATTCGTAAGAATCAACGAGTGTTGGATGTTTTTTATTTTTGACATCTTTTTATAAAAAGATCAACAGATTCAAGAAAAGATCGTGATTGATTTTCCCACTATGCAGTGCATCGGTTGTCCCAGTACTTCAACAAATTAATGGCAACCTATCAAACAACAAATAATCACCATCTGATAGGACAAAGATTTTACTCAAGTGATGTAAGTGTTTATTTTCTATGTAATTAGCGTGAATTTAATTTCTCCTCCTCATCTCCTACCATTGTATCAAAACAAAAACAAAAACAAAAAAAATCACTACTTGAGCTTTAAGAAAAAAAATTGCAAAAAATCGATTCCTTTGTTCAATATACAATAATGAAAGAGGAAAACAAATTTACTCAATTGAATGAAAAGTAAATATTCATATTATTTAAATTGGAGCTAGGTAATGAATTCTTAATTTTTAAAATTTTTAATAAAATAACAATAATAAAAAATAAAAATAGAGAGTTCATTGCCTTGGCGCCTTGGATTCGCCTCTGTATAAGATACTGCATGAATAGGTTGCCGTTGGGAGGGACGTTGGTACTTGTGAACGGAAGGGTGATTTTTGTTATAATTTTTACAATATATTTTTATTGAATAATTATTTAAGAGATTATTATTAAAAATATATATATATATATTCAAACAATTAAAATTTAACTAATATTTTTCTTTTAGACAAAATTATTATCTTGCAGAGTCTCGTGTAACACACCTGTTCGTAATACTAACTAAAACTGATCAAAGTCCTTAATAATCCACAAAATGGAGGCGTCTTATCTTAATAAAATTAGAAGTGTCAATTTTTGACACGATATGACAATAAGATACATACATAATACAAAGTTAACGAATTTGAATTGAGCATAAATAGATTTAGGTGATAAACGGATTGACAAGTATAACACGATTAATAAATAAGTTTTGTTTGAGTTTTACTAGTGTCATCCTGTTTAACACGACTTAACATATTTAATTATAAAAAATATCATGAGTTAAAGTAATTCGTCTCACATTAAATATTTATCAAGATTTAAAAATTTTTTATTTATAAAAAAATTTTTATTTTGACTTGGTACATGTTTAAAGTAACCAAACTTAAAAATTATCTATACATATTAAAAAAGAAATAATTTTTTTTATTTAAAAAATAAAAAATTAAAATAAACAAGTTAAACATGTCGACACGTGTAACATGTCTAATAAATAAATTAAATTTTAAAATTTGACATGATTTATTAATAATATTAGATTAAATTAACATATATTTTTAAATATAAATACATTAATACGACTCAAATACGACACGGTCAGGCAGGTAAATAAAATAAAAGCGTCCTGGTTTATACGTAGTATTGGATTTTAGTGAAGTGGGCCCAACAAGTGCAGGTCGCATGGGATCATGCAGTGTTGTGTTGGACTTTGACATCTGCTCAGTGCTTGGGAGTTGCTGCTATCTTCTTCCAAGACTAATTATCATTGAAGATAGACCTCGGGACATTTTAAATCATTATTCCAAGAAAGTTATTAAACTTCACGGATATCATCCTAATTATTTTTTAAAAAGTAATAAAAACATTTTCATCTTTAACTTGCACGAAAAAAACATTTTCATCATTAACCTTTGGGAAAATATTTTTTTGAAACAATAAGTTAAAATAAAAAATATATAAAATTAAAATATTAAAAAATATTTTCTTTCTACCTAAATCATCTTAACCAAAGAAAATGTAAGACCCCAGCCAAGTCTTTACAAGTCTACATGTAAGATCTAAAACAAATATGTCAAAAACCTAGAATGAAAAATTGAGTCAAGCAATTTAAATTTAAGTCGTGATTAATTCGATTAAAAATTTGTTTGAAATTAATTTATGAAATAAATAAATTAAAATTAAATATGTATCAAGACTAATTAATTTATTAAATTTAACTTAATAAATAAATAAATAGTCTAGCTAACAAAAAATTTAATTGAAATTGAGCTATCAAAAGCAAATAGTACTAATTCACATCTATTATGAACTTATAATAATGAGCAAAACATTTCACATCTCATCATAAAGATAAAGAACAATATCTCATGCAATATGCAGATAACAAGTACACAATCTTTCTCCCACTATCTTTAATTCTTTTCCTTAAAGCATATACCCACACTTTCACGTGCATGGAGCTTTTCGCCGGTTTGTCCTTTTCGACTCAAAACACAATTAGTAGTATAAATATTGCTTAATAATTATATTAATATTAAAACTTTAAATCAAAGCACACTTAAGATCACAAATCATACAATTAAACAACCCGATATTTCGACGCAATAATAAACCGTACCGGCCTAAACGCTAACATGTTCTTAACGGCGTTCCACAGAGACAGTCGTTGTTAGTGAACGACGACGCTTCAAGGTGATCGAATGCGGAGCCTGCGGGAATTGGTCCACAGAGGTGGTTGTGGCTTAGATCCATGTGCCCGATATATCTTGCCGACGATATGGATTTCGGTATCGAACCTTTCAGGCTGTTGAAGGAAAGATCGAGTGATGTAAAATAAGATTTCGGGCCGAAAACATCCGGTATGGAACCATCAATGAAGTTTCGGCTCAGGTTTAAAATGCTTAAACCGGAGTTGCCCAGCAGAGTCCCCGGTATTTCGCCCGATATTTGGTTAGCATCCAATTTTAATGTAGAAAGAACCGGCATCGTGCCGAGTTGGGCAGGCACTGAGCCTGAAATGCGGTTCATGGAAAGATCTAAGTCGGCGAGTCGGTAAATGTTGGCGAATGAAGTCGGGATTGACCCGGTGAGTTGGTTTCTACTCAGTAAAGCACGACTCATCATTTTGAGTTTACCAACATCGGTAGGGATGTCACCAGAGAGTCGATTGTTGCTGAGGTCGAGGTGCATGAGGCTAGCGAGGTTGACGATCGATGGGGGGATGGTGCCGGAGATTTGGTTGTCGGCAACATTGAGTACGGTGAGCCGACTCAGTTTGCCAATGTCGATCGGGATTTGGCCGGTGATTTGGTTTCCAATGAGGTCGAGGATTCGGAGGTTAGGGATGGAGGAAATGCAAGCCGGAATCTCGCCAGAGATGCCTTTCCAGTCAGCGACGACAAGCGTGGTGAGGCGGTCGAGTTTACAGATGGAGGGAGATAACGAACCGGTCATGTAGCCGGACCGGCCGGCTTTCACAAATATCGGATCTTCCGACTCTCCCCGGAGAGAGATGTCTGCAACACGGCCGGTCGTCGGATCGCAGCTCACGCCGTACCAGTTGCGGCAACAGTCGGTGCCCTTCCACGAGTCGAAGATGCCCAGGTAGGGCTCATTGAGAGTGGCTCTGAAGGCCAGGAGTGCCGCCCGGTCCGACGGCGTGCAAGAATTAACTGCCGAAGTAACGGCCAGCATGAGAAGAGAGATGAAGAACACTTCCATTATCTCTCTCTCTCAAAATATCTCTTCTTTCTATCTCCGAAATGAATAAATGAAGGAATGAGTGCGATTTTATGAGCTTCTTTGTTTGTACCTCTGTGAGTTTAATAATGAGTAGGCTGGTGGTAGTAGAGTGGCAGGCTCTGAAACATGGATAGCCTTGCGGATGGCTATATACATTCATTTGGACAGAAATGCCCCTTCAGTCGGGGATATTTACAGTTTAGGGCGACAGATGATGGCACATGCAGCTAAGCCACGTGATGGTCCTATTCTCATAACTTCAGTGTACCCATTACAGAATACAGACATTACAGAATAGTTCCACTAAGTTAATTAGTCAAAACTAATTCAAAATTATGTCACTCTATTTATTTTAAATAATTTTAAGTATTTTTTTATAATTAGAGTCTAAAATAATGACTTAATAATAGAACTTGTGGAGAATTCTTCATTCTTGGTTTATCATTTAATGTGTCTATTTTTTTTCACATCGATTAAGAGTCAAGAATTGGTGTCACTTATAAGTCATAGGCCTTTTTTTATCTGGAAAAACAAAGCGGTGCGGGTTGTCCAGATTCAAAGCGGACAATATTGAACTAAAAAACCTAGAGTGTGCGAAAAAATGTAGTATTAATTTGACACCGTCTATAAAAACAAGGAATGCTCTTTTCCGACTCCACTAGTTCCGACTATAACTAATGCACCTACTTAATTTCACATCGAATAAAAATTAAGAATTAATATTTTATTATAAACTTCCAAGCATGCTCTCTTCTTACTGCAAGATATTTTCTTCATAAATTAGGGGATCCTCCCGAGCGGCCAAGCATTTAGTGCACTCATTCTTTGTTGCAGGTTTTCCAGCTCATAGGCTCACTGCATCCAAGTTTTATCTTTGCTTTAGCTGGGAAAAGAGAATGGCGGCAATGACCACATTAAGAGAGGTTGTCCTGTCCCTACCGACAAACTAAAAGGGAAATAATTGGTAGGTCCATGTGCTTATGTTATGATGATTTGAATGTTTGGATTTATTAAGCTTCATTTTCTTTACAATTCAATTATTTTGTTTCCATTTCTTTCACTTTCGTATTGTGTGATCGTGTGTCACTTTAGTTTAATTAGGATCCCTTGGTCTCTGTCAACAAATATAATTAAATCTTTTCTTATTAATTTTTTATCCATTTTTTCAAATTTGAAAAAACGCTAAAAGAAATTCAAATTTTAAGAGAATATTTAATAAATCATTGAAATTTAATTTTTTAAATAATTAATTCAAATTTTAAAAATAATTATTTCAATGACTGTTCTAACTCATATTCTTGATTTTAATATCATTCACCGTAGCAAGTGTCTAAATGAATGATAGTACAGAAAGATTATTGTTTATTTTATTTTTCAAATTAAAAAGCAAGATTGATATTAATCTGGAAATGTGGGGGCGATGATTGGGATTTGAGCGAAGAAACGTTTGAAGAGACCTCACGTTGAGTGCCCCAAATTTGAGGGGAAGTATATCTAACGACGGGCAACAAGCCACATGGCAGAATTAAGAGGCTAACCCACGACACACTTTTTGAGGGAAGGGGGATGGACCTGGCGGATAACATGGGTCTGCGTTGTCGTGATTACAACATCGGGTCTGTGCTGTCACGTGCAAGCGACCGTCAACTTTCAACGAGGGTCCTCTAATTTATTCATCTCAACTAATCTTTTACTAATAAGTTCGTTCCTAATAATAATCACTGTTATATCTCGGTGTTATCATATATATATATATATATATATATGTATTTGATGAATTATTAAGAGTTAATATATGTACATCAAATTAAATTTTTTTCTTATGACATAAATATTTTAAATTTTATTTTTAATATCTTTATCACTTAATCACACTTTCAAATAATTATATATATATATATATATATATATTCAAATAAGACAAATGTTAACTCTTCATATAAAAAAATTGATATTTATATATAATATTACTGTAAATTCGAGTGAGCTGTAATATTTTAATTGTTAAATAACTTAAAAATTAAAAATAAATTGATTATGAGATTATAGCCAACTGAGAGAATAATTGTTATGTGAGGCTTCTTTTAATATTTTCTTTGAATCATCACGATCTTATATGTGGTTAGTTTTTTTTCCATAATATAAGCTTTTGTTTATTTTAGAATGATTTTAAATTTTAAATTTAATATTTTTTTTAATAATTATTTTATTTGCATAAAATTGGAGTATTGAAAATGCAACAAAACGTAAATTATTTCTAATTTTAATTTTAGGGTTCCAATTTAACAGTACAAATACAGTATGGGTAGATATTGGTAGATTTTAAATCATTTACAATATTTAAAGATTATTATGAGAATCCATGTTGTAAAGAAGAATTTTCTATTTTCATTAGCAGTCCGAAAAGATTACCATGATAATTCTTCCAACATGCATTTCTTTGTCTTCTTACGATGAGATAAAGATTATATATATATATCCGATTTGTATAATTGTAAATTGAAAAGAAGAATTTAGATCTATTTTTTTCATCGGGTAAGCACGGGCTGATCCTTTATTGAGGCTAAACGTAATAACAATTTAAATGAAATCTTTTTATATAATTATTTTTTAGCATTTTCTAATTTTATATAAATTTATCATTTAACCAGGATAGTTATATATAATAAAGTCTTCTTACGATCGGAATTATATATATATTGATATAATAATATATTAGAAGACAGACTAGACAGACTCCATCAAAACAAATACTTTGCCAGCTTCATGATTGAACCAGCCTGAGTGCGATTGCTAGATTAGTTTTGAATGGACGTTTGACAAAATACACGTATATATCATCTCTTCGGTGGTTTTAAGGGTATTGTTTTCCATGCTCTCATCTAAAAATCAAAATTGTCAAAACTGATTAAGAGAAAAAACCCCAAAAACGAAAAAAGGAGGAAAGAAACCCGCACTTAATTATTGAATTCTTGCATAAAACCATAAAGAGGTGATGCGGTGTAATATAAAATGAATTCTGATTTCAGCTCGTTGCAACTTGAATTCATGGGCAATGATTCTGCCGACTATAGACATTGAAATTAAGTGAAAATATCTTCAGTAATGTCTGGTTTTTTTGCTTCCTAATGCAAGTTTGGGATGGCCAGTGAAGCTGCTCATAGTTTAGCTCTCCAGAAGCTTCATACAAAGCAACGCCAACGCTTGCGGATAGAGTTCGACATCTAACATCATAAGTCTCAAACATCGGAATCCAAATGGTTCCATAGCCAAATGCTTTGTTCTCGCAGTCAAGCAAGATTTCAGTTTCAGGTGGTAGCCCTCAAGTTTCTGAGAAAAATACGATCCAATCAACTCTCCTGTAGAAAAATTCCTGCATGAATAAAATTCAAGTTATACTATCACACAAAATTAATAGAATTCAAGTTTAACTAATTTTGATTTCATTTTGTCAACAATGCTGCAAGTAGAGAGATCCAGTTACAACTTACAAGACCCAAATACAACAACATTCAATCTCAAAATCCCATACATATACAGACCTCTCGGACAGACAGGCAGAATGGTATAGAAGAACCTGGCTAATCATTTGCACTTTGTTTTATGTGAGGCCCGAGATAAATAAAGAGAGAATAAAAGGAGAAAATTAATGGCTACTTTATACTTTCTATTTTCCTATTTTGTGTTTCTCAATGAATGTCCATCTTCAGAGAGATGATATTCTTAATATGAAAGAAGAAATTTTCAAAAAAGAAGAAAGAATAGATTTTAACTAAAATATCATCTTTTGTTACTTTGAATGTCACACCATCTTTAGAGATGACATCGTGAATATGAAACAAGAAAAATTCAAAAGAAGAAAGCAGCAAATTTTAATTAAATATTCCGACAACAAAACCCATCCTTTTATGATGTTCTTCCGCACACACACTCCATAGGATATCCGAATGTCATTAAAGAGTGTCAATCTTCATTCTCATTACCATACTCCCTTTCCACCACCCTACTTCATAACCATGTTTTCAACAAAGCCAGATTAAAATTCTTCATATCTATTAATCCCCAAACCCCCTTCTTGCAAGGGAAGATAAACCATCTTCCATTCCACCAAATGGTATGCGAAGTGGTCCCGAGTCCCGACCACACCTCATAAAAAATCTCTAATACTCATCACTGAAGTTGAAATAAGGAACGTAGACAACACAAGTTGGAAGGTTGGATAAGGTAGTTTCATGTCAGCCTCCCACCTTTTGACAGACCTTGCCCTCTTCTAGCCAACTAACTGTCTCTCAAATTGCTCAATTATTGCTTCCCAGACTGAAGTAGCCTTGAGAGACAAACCCAAAGGAAGACCCAAATAAGATGGAAAATTTCCCATTAATATCCCAAAATACTAGCTAATTGGTACACTCTCACTACCTTCCCCACTGGAAGCAGTTCACTCTTCAACATATTGATTTTTAAACCCAACATTTCCTAAAAGCATAAGAGAATGCAGCATAGATATCTAAGTTGGTCTTCTTCTTCCTAAAAAAACACCATCATCATGTCATTGGGCAAAAGCAAATGAATCACCTCCAGTGGCTTAGATCTAACAATCCCAACTTGAATACCATCATGCAACTAAAAGTCCCCCATCACTATAACAAAAAGGAAAGGGGAAAGACACCCCGTTACTTAAGTCTTCTCAAACTATTAAAGAGCCAATCGGCAAGCCATTGATTAAAACCGAGAATCTAGCAGTAGACATACAAAAGTCTCTGCATTTCTGTCCCTTCTGACCAAAGACCATATTCTCTAGGACATTAAGAATCCTTAATGCATTTGGACATATGATGAGCAAGGTACAATCTGGACACCTTGCTTTCAAAGGAATTTTCAGGATTGGGAGTTTGAAGAAGTTGGGCGCTTGATGGAACTCCTCAACAGGTATAAACTTGTGGTCAAGCAGGGAGACGATCTTCTTTGGATAGCAAGGAAGGGGGATATATATATTTTTTCAAATCCTCCTACATGAGATTGATTCAAAGAGGAGCTAGAGGATTTTCCGTGGAACAATGGAAGGCTACTTGGCACTCTAAGGCGCCCCCCCCCCCCCCCAAAAAAAAAAAAAAAAAACAAAAGTGGGTTTTTTTTGTTTTTTGCTTGGGTTGCATCATGGGAGTGTATATTGACTATAGAAAATCTTCAGAAGAGGGGTTATCTTTTTGCAAACCGTTGTCACATATCTGAAGAAGTGGAAGAAACTGTAGATCACTTGCTTCTCCATTGCAAGGTTGTGAGGGAGCTGTGGAGTGTTTTGTACTCCCTTTTTGGCTGTGTTGACCATGCCGTCGTCAGTGATGGAGCTCTTGAAATATTGGCATGGAGCTCTTGTAAATACTAGTTTTAGGAAAGTTTGGGATATCACACCCCTTGGACTTTTTTGGTGCTTGTGGCGCGAGAGGAACAATATAGTTTTTTTCAGGGAAAATACGCCCCTTTCTAGGTTATAAAATAGTTTTTTCAGATTCTTACACGTGATTTGTGAATGATGAATACCTTTCCTTCTTGTACCAAATGTTTTGTTGAGTTTTAGGGAATTTCAGGCTTTAAGTTGAAACTAATCCCTTCTTTTGTATATGGGTTTGTCCTCCTCAAGCGATCTTTTATAATATATTTCATATAAAAAAGGAAAAAAAATGGAAGTCTGAAATAATTCCACTCATCACCCTCCTAAGTCTTCAAGTAAAAACCTTAGAAATGAGTATACATACATATCCCACCAACCAATAGGTCTAAAATCTTTCAAATTCAATGAACCATCCTTCTTGAGAATAAAAGCAATAAAAGAAGCATTCAAATTTTCTCAAACTCTCCACGCAAATGAATATTGTGCAAAGCCGATCCCACAACTCCCCAGTTGAAAGAAACCCGTTATCATCCATATGGCCCAAGAGCTTATCCTCGTTACAACTTTTCAAAGCAATCACCACCTCTTCCTTCTTAAATGGTCTCTGCAACCACTCCTAATCTTCCTCCCTTAATTCGTCAAACTCCAAACCATCAAAAACTCCCGAATCAGAACAAAGTTTCCTATAAAATTCCACTATCCTCATATTTAATTAAACTGGATGGTAAACAAATGAAAAAAAAAAGAGACTGGGGGGATATATATTCTAATAACAATGAGATAATCAATTGCATTAAAAGAACCATTACCCAAACTTGTATAGCTTCATATTAGCCACATATTTGTTATTTCTATATTTTTTAAATGAGTCCTCTCTTATATGTATGGAAAAGCTTAAAGGTTTACTACAAAAATACCAAGAGGCACAAAAGTGCTGTTATTGTTAGTTTCATTCTTACAGTTCTAAATAAGAATTAAAAATCCGAACTAAATGAGGAGGATAAAAAAAAAGACGGGCAAATTATTGAATGAGCAGTTGCTCCGCTCTTAGTAAAATCCAGCAGCTGTTTTCCCCCATCCTGTACAGGAAAGGAAATACACGACTTGAGTTAGAGAGAGAGAGAGAGAAGAGAGTTTATAACTCCATTAAGAAAGAGAAAGATCCTGGTTGCCTGAAATATCCTGGAACTCTGCCCATGACCCATGTACCTTAACAACTACATATCTAACTTAGAGAGCTGATTGTGGAAAATAATAATTTTTGTATGGCGCTACAGAATTAATGTTGATACAAAATTTGATATAACCAAACAAAGCTAATTGGAGAAGTTGGAAGTTGGAAGTAATAGACCTCATTGTTAGGAAAAGCACTTGAATTGAGAATCATGAGTACAATATCAAGCATGATGGGGCAGCATGCAAAGCAGCAAATCCTACCTCATGTCACCAGAAAAGGGAAAAATGAAAAGAAAGGCAACAACAGATAGTGTCACACAAATCCACAGGCATTAATTACAGCGTTTCATAATTTAAAACCTTGGGGTGTTAGGAAATAGAAGGCAGAAAGACAATATTTGCAGATTTAACTTCCATATTATGCCCGCAGACCCAAAGCATGACAGAGAAGAGAGCTATACTTGATATAATTTATGGAAGAAACCTATAGCTCAAACACAATTGAGTGGATATGCCCAGTAATCCAATCTAGCACACTTTAGTTTTGTGTCACCTACCCGAAACCCTAATGGCCGAAGAATTGAAATAGCCACTGATGAGTAAAAGCTTTTAAAAAATAAAATATCATTCATTACAACTTAGAGATAAAGATACGAACTCAAACGGACAACCTGGTAATATATACCTCAACCAGGTCTAGTCCAACAGCTGATGCTGCACAAGTTCTGGCAACACATCCAGTGTTTGAAGGAATTTGTCATGGACAAGAGAAATCTCAGAGCCAGCCTTGAGATATTTGAGGTTGTCAGCAAGACAGCAACCCAAAAGAAATCATTGAAGTAATATGATTTTGGAGCCATGGAAGGTAGTGGAGATCACCAAAATATTTTGTCTAAAACCAAGATGAAATATATAATAAGAAGGAAAGGACTAACATGGAAACACAATATGCTCTTAAAACTAAAAGAGCACATGCCTGAGTTGAGTAACATGAGTCAGAGCACCTAGGTAACTCAGCTAAATAGTTTATTTCCAATGATAGCAAATAATTGCAATTATAGTTGGCAACCAACAACAGATTATCCATAAAAGTCCTGCCAACAGTTGTGTATCTTCAGTTTTAACCAAATTGGTACAATGATGAGACCAATTTACATGAAAAGATTGAATTAAAAATAGGGGTACTGTTGTTTGGGTAATGAAGCCCTCATTGATGTTATAGTATACTCTTCCAACTTAAAATAACAAGAATAATTATTGTAACCCACAATTCACGTTCATTCTAGCAAAAACAAGTCATTCTTAACTTTCCCCTTGTGCACATGCTTACACAACCCAAGATCCAATTAGTTACCAAGCAGATAGCTGCAAATCCAAATAATTCATTCATGCTCAATTTATAATGTTTGGCAAGTAACTTCTAGTGACACGCTCACTCATGAAAAACAACTAGAAACATTTAGATATATCATATTTGGCATTCTGCTCAACCTTTTTTTTCTTCCTTCTCAATGAGACAAGCACAGACAACAGTCATTGTCAAGCATAAATACAATATGAATGACACAAGCTGCCACATAATTGAACTCAATGCATTATGGATACAGGGACTTAAAACATAAAAAAGGGGGTATCTTGAAACCCAGTTGACTATTTCTCACCAAATGGATTGGATAATCAGTAACCTGATATCCAACCAGGCAGGTTACTCTTGTGCTCTATTTCATTGTGCTATGTTATGTTGTAGACAAGTTGGTGCAATCCAACAAAAATTTGGATTCGTTTGGCTCGGATGTTGATCTTTTCCTGATTATTCTCATTATTTCAGATGATAAACATCTTATCGTTAATATTTCCCAAGTCTTTTAAAAGGATCCAATTGAGTTGACTTCACTAACTTTGATTTGATTCAATTTGATCCAATTTTGACTAAATCTGAAGTGGGAAGGAAAAATATCCTCCTTCTAGATCTGGTTAAATTATTAGTTGGGACTTGGAACAAAATAGAATGGACTCTTTGTACTTCAACTTGTGCATGGTATCAATCAAAGTAAATTTGATGCTGAAATTTGGAGAACGGATGCTGATCCCTGACTATATTTAGGCAGCATTCTAGGAATTAACTTCAATTACAGGGATCCTTCATACAAGCCATGACTCATATTTGGCAATTTTAACTTAAAGAAGTATAAATCCTATTTGATTTTTATGACGGATTTTAATATGTTATCAAGTTGTTCTCCTTAGTGCTATCGCCGGATTAACTTTTTGATGCTCTATAGGGTTTTAACCTTGAAACCTTATTGATGTTAATGTTTCTTATTCTTATTATGCGGCACGCAATTCTTGGTTGTGGCAGACTTCAAATGAATTCTCTGTGGTGCTCTAAAGCATTTTTATCTTTTTAATTTTTTTATTTGCTTCTATTTATTTTCTACTTTGGGGTGCTGGGGAAAGGGAGTGAGACTTTATTTTGTTTAAGTAGTGAAAAGGGGATTATATTACAAATTATGTAAAAAATAAACCCAAAAGCTTATTTTGAGTTCTCTTTTCCTTCTTTTCTCTTGATTAATGCACGTAATCTGTGAACTCTTATTGAAAAAAAAGTAACTCATAAAGCCAAAACATCAAGAAAGAACTAATAACTACACAATTGCATATCAGACAAGCAGCTCCTATTACTAATAGTGAGACCAAAAACACAATTAGGTGCATAAATTACTTTAGAATTTTTATCCACGTGCCATTACATACTAAATAACCACAGATTTCAAGTTGAAAAAAAAAATACCCAATGATACTTTGGTTAGCATCATTATGCAGCCTAATATTACCTACAAGATGAGCTATGTGTGCCTATGCCTGCCAATATAATGCTATTTTTTTCTGCTAAAGTGCCTTGCATGTGTCATCTTAGACATTCGGTATATATATCACCAAAAACAATGTAATCATCATTGGAATTATTTATCAATTAAAACATCACTGATAAAAATGGAAAAACCAGAATATGCGTGCGTAGTTAAACCATCAGATCAGGCAAATGCAAAACATATATTAGACTCAAAGGGCACGAACAAACCCGTGTGCCATTAATTGATTCCTACAGAAAAATCTACTCGTGATTATAGCTAAGAGAAGATCACCACTAGACTTGTGGCACAAGGAGCCACTCTGCGTTTACCAGTGATGTAGCAGTTTTCTTGCCAAATCAACAAAAAGGGGGGGGGGGGGGGTACGAGAACAGGGAAACAGTGATTTTCTACCTGACCTGCATTTGAGGGGGTCCTGATGCTGACCAACGTGCAGTATAATCAGGCCGTCTAGTGACCTAAAAGTCTCAATCTCCTCGCCTTGACACCAACACTATACTTCACCATCTGGCCCAGTAAATCCGTACTCGTGTCCAAATTACCTTCCTTGCAAAGCCCTTGAATCACAAGATCATAGCTCATGGCGTCTTGTTTAGGATCTCTCTCGCCCATATTCGTCTCTGTGCAGACTCGAAAATCTTACATTTCTTAACCAAATCAGTGAACCATCTGTTGGCGAAATTTGGAATCACTCTCAAATCAGCTTCCACCATCTTGTTGTACATGTAACATCTGCAGAGCATTATCCACTCTGTCCATCTAAGCCTCAGGCCCTCAATTAACGTCCGGTAAGTAGTGACTGTTGAGACATCAGGGGTTTATGAACTTACTGGACACTTCCCCAAACAGCCATTGCCACTGCACCATTTTTTCTTCTGAAGCCTTATCGTCTAGTGATCGTGGGATTGTAAAATTTGATCCCGTCAGTTTACTCTATTTGTGGGTTAAATTATGATGAATGCAAAGGGAGGTGAAAGGTGATTGGGTTTTGGGGGGAAATTAATGGGTAATAAGGTAATTTTAGTGTATTCCACAAACTTTGATAAGAAATGTCATCCTAATATCTCAAACGATTTAATGTCTAATATCTCAAACTTTGAACTACATGGGTCGACATTAGAGACGACGATCTACCAAAAATGTCAGCCATCCTCATTATTGCACAGCCCTGGAAGTCGCCGTCTCGTAGCTGTTATCTTCTCTTGCACAACAACGTGACCTGTGGGAATTCCATGCTCAGTCTCTCATCTCCTTCCATCATTCCTCCATTTCCATCAAAGGACAAAAAGAAGAGGAATCTTCAACTATGGAGCATTGTTTTGATTGCAGTTGCAGCAACGACGCTTGTGCCTCTTTCACTCATGAAAATTTTTGGCAACAATTAAGGATTGTATGAAGACGATGTCAGAAGATGATGAAAAACTTACAACATGCCACATGATGAAGATAAGAACTACAAGCACTGGTGCCTAACTGTAGGGAGTGAACTAATTCGTAATCGAATTGTCCAACAAATATAATAAATATATATATATATATATGTGATAAAGATGAAAATTCCATGATCTTATACACATCTAAAATAAAACATATATGTGATTAGATGATGAAAACTCTATGATCTTATACACATTTAAAAAAGGAAATTCTTTGGAGAAGACGCGAGTGAGAAGAAGTTGAGAGAGATAAATCGTAAGAGAAGAAGTTATGTATTATATAATCACTCTCTCTTTTTCTATCTTGAAGTAGAATGTATATGTCATATATACACACACGCGCACACATCCTCTGCCACTTCAGAAACAGGTTAAGGTATACCCCTAAAGAGCCACCCTCTCCCATCATCCCTGCATGAACTTCCAGCCAATTTTATCTTCCCTCATCATATTTCTTCTTTATTGTTTATTTTTTTGGCAGATACTCACGGGTACTAGGGCGAAGTGCACGTGCTCGAGTAAGCAGAAACAATAAATTGCTTCTGTACAAGATAGTAATAGGAAGGAAAAGATGGAAAGGAAAAGGAGAAGGAAAATGAAATGAAATGGAAAGGAAAGCTTAACTTATCTTTTCCAATGTATCTAAAATGCTACACATGCGGGCCTGAAGACTGAAGTGGAAGGCCGGTGCGATCTTCACTGCATGATCCAGATCGAGTATGCCAACAATTTCCACGGACAATTCTTATTGTATATCACATTGCTCAGATTGAACTCATTGTGTATTCATTTTTCTATTTTCGATTCTTGATTACACTTCTAGTTCCAAGTTCTTCTATGTAGAATTTTTTTGTATGCAATATACTAACCAACTAGTGTGGAAGAGATGGAAAAGACCATAATTGGTAGCCAATGCCCCTTGGGAAATGTGTTTCTCTTAGCTAATATATTTGATTTTGATGGGTTTGTAAGTGATTAAAATTTAAAGGGATCAAGAATTGTTATATTCCAAACCCAAAATGGGTGCTTAGAGTTAGAGGTCCATGCATAACATATCCCATTTTAACTTTATCTTCCATTCCTCCTCTATCAAGGGCTTTACCACCTTAAACTAAATAAAAAGTTGTAGCATCAATGGACACTTCTTGTTACGATTCTAAACAGATTTGATCTCACGTGTTTCATCAATTTTAAAGTTTTTGATGTATTAATTAAATTTATAATATTTAATATTAGAGCAGACATTGCGTTATAAATTCAAGTCAAGAAGATGACAATCTAGAGACTAAATTGTCAATTTATTGAATGTTGATAGTTAGATGGAGTCGTCAAAAGGAATGGGTCAATGTCGATAAAGTGAGCTGTCGTAGACGTCGGTACAGAAGCGTGGTAGTTTTATCAATCCAACACAAAAGATATCAAAAGAAAACCTTGTGACAATTTATGACCAACATGGATTAAATCACATACATTTTAATTCTTCCATTTATTAAAAAGAATACAATTTTTTTGATAATTATTAGTTGAGACATCACTGGATTGCTTAAATTTAGTTGTTTAAAACTAATGATCTTTAAATTATGTTCAATTGTTATTTGTTTACGTCTTTAATTGAGTTAATTATGAGTTAAAATCAAATAGATTAATTTTTAATTTAATAATAGAATACTCATCAAATTAAATTTAATAAATTAATGAATTTTAAAAATATTTAAATATATAAAATAGTTTTAAATAAATTTCTCATCAAGTTAATCACGAAGTGATTCAATTTGTTTTACAACTCATCTTTAAAATCTAAATAAAAAATATATGAAAAATCTAAGACATGAAAGGTGAAGTAGCATTCGAGATTTTTTTCTTGCTGTTTTTCTTTCAATTTTCACATTATCCAAACAGTGGGAAGTAAAAAAAAAAAAAAAAGATTGCAGAAGACTACGTGCGAAAACCGTTGGAGGCCCCGTTCAGGTCGTTGGTCATTTCTTTTCTCTCTCTTCTCTATAAACCGTCAGCATGTCAATAGCACCTTCCCTTGTTTTCCTTCAGTTTTCTTCTTCAAACCCTAACCCTCTCTTTCTCTATCTGTAGAAACGAACCGAGACGATCATATATATATGCACACACACGTAAATAATCACATAGTTCTTTCCGTAAAACTGATGACACGATCTTCACATTGCTCGCTCTCTTCTCGACTTCTCTCCAAGACAATTGCAGCTGTAGATCATCTGGAAATTCACCACCCGATCTTTTTCTTTCTAGATCGATAGGGCGTTTGACTCTTTGTTTACTTGTTTGAATTTTGTGATTCAGAGGGGTGATTTGATTCGGTTAACTGAGTAATGTCGAACTTGTACGGTGACTTCAGTCAGAAGATTGATTACATATTAAAGGTCGTATTAATTGGGGATTCCGCAGTCGGGAAATCACAACTCTTGTCGCGTTTCACAAGAAACGAGTTCAGTTTGGATTCGAAGGCGACGATTGGGGTTGAGTTTCAGACAAGAACGCTTGTTATCGATCAGAAGACCGTCAAGGCTCAGATTTGGGACACTGCTGGACAAGAAAGGTAAAGATTCTTTTTCTTGTTTATTTATTTGTTTTCTGATGATTGTGGAAATGAAATAGTTCGATTTGCAACAACTTAATTTAGTTTTGAGATGCGATGCATGAATATTTTGCTTAATTTTGAAAATTTTGCGTCTTGTTGTTTATGGAAATGCACTATCCTAAGGATGACCCTGTGTATGAAGAAAAGAGTGGAATTCCGACTTTGGTTTATAAGATTGAAAAATGTGTGAGCTAAGGGCCCATTGGAGGAGCTCTTGTTCGCTGGCTTTTGCTTTTGCATTTGAGTTTGTAATAGTTTCTCCGGATAATGTGCTTGATTGTTTGGTCAAGCGTTTTAAAACTGCTCGGTATTGATTTTGCTTTCCAAAACGCACAAAAGTGCATTTATGGAATTGATTTTCCCTATGTGCACAAAATTCTGATGGACATTTTGCTACAGAATACTTTATTAGAGAGTGCATAAAAAGTATTTCAGTCCGAGTTGTTTGCATATTTTCACCACATGTTTAAAGTTTGTGAATTTTAGTTTGACTACCATGGTTTGATGATATATGATGCCCATTACGCATTTCCTTACAAGAAATTTTTTTCTATGTTAAAGCATCAAAAAATGGAAGAGGCAGAAATTGGTATTGAAGTAATTATTCTTGAAGCTATCAAAGTAAGAATATAAAGTTCTGTTGAAGATCTTGTCGTTTTGGCCCAAATTGATAGTGGATTCTCTATTTACCTCATGGTTCTCAACACCTAAAAAGAGAGTGGCCTTTATGACTCAACCTTTCTTCTAGCTGGATGGATGTCTTTTTTAAGTAAATGAGAGATGGGTACTCTCCATTAGTGGGTGAGAAGGAGATAGGATTGAGGGCCTTGCCCTTTCTTTGAATAGACTTTTGGTGGTCTTTGCACATAAGTAGCGTTTTTGGTTCCCAGGTAAGGCATTATTAACTTGATCAACACATAAGTTATCTTTTTTTCCCCTCCTTGTTTTTCTTTTGGATGAGACATTAATAACTTGATTAACACAAGGTAAAAATTTAGATGCTGATGACTTATTTTAAGTGGATAGGGCATTCTATGGCTCTAGTACGAGCACAACTGCAAAACAGGATTCATGTAACCACCCTAAATAGTTGCAATAATGGGTTAGTTGAGTTTAATTGAGTACAGGTTCTCTTCAAACTTGAAGTCCCAGCGTAGGTCACCTAGTTTGTGGTGCACTACTGGCATCTTTGGTTCTTCCATTTGTAACTAGGATAATATCAAAGGCTGAATTAGTCCCAACTTTGCTGAATTTTATTTCAGTAGGATGTATACCAATGCAACCCAATATATGTCATGGGTTTCACTTAGGATTTATTTAGGTATAATAGCAGTCAATGGTGGAAACAGTTGAGAGATGACATATGTACGTACTCATTCTTTGGAGTTATGAAGTACGGATACTCTATTTTGACTCACGTATGAGTGTTACACATATCTGAGGTACAGAAATGTTCCAAATACATGTCGTATACGCCAAAAAAGAGTGTCTAAATTATTTTATTTTTTGAATTTTGGCTACGTTTCGGACATGTTAGGACATATTTTTTTTGGATCTTTCCCCTCTTTTCCTCTTCTTCTCTGTTTTTTTTTTTTTTTGGATTATATATTTACATACATACATATACCGATCAATGTATATATGTTCTATGTAATAGTTAGTTTTGAAATTTGGATCATGGATGTTGATAATCAAATGAAAAAACTTCTTGAAGTTTTATTCAATGGCTTTTGTTATTTTAATATCTTAATGATATTGTTGTGACTTGTGTTTTCTAATGCAATTTTGATTGAAATAATGTTAGATTTTTATCATATGGTCATATACAAAATATATTTAATGTATCCCTGACATATCGGTGTCCTTTGAGAAATGCCATATCCATGTCGTGTCGTATCTGTATTCGTACTTCTTAGCTTTGAAACTCAAATCAATCACATCTATTTCTCTTGCTATCCATGACAAGTTTTGAAAAACTTATACGTTGGTTGAGTAGCAGAGATGGCTGATAAAATGGTCATCTCTGTCAAAATCCTGGTTATCAAAGTTTCGTACACAGTTGAAGCTAGTTGTCTTCACAAACAAAAGGAAAACAAAGAGTATGAACATTAGTACTGGTTTTTGTGCATTGGGTGTTTCATCTTTTGACATCTCTTGCCTTGTTTTCATTTATTGAAAATCTTTTGTTATTTCCTTTCCTCTTAATATAATACCCCATCCGCAGAGAAGTTTCTCTTTAATCTTAATTTGACTTCTAATTTCTTAAATATTTGATAAAAAGCAGGATACAATCTTTGTTTGGAAGGTGGTTTGAGTTGTTAGAATTTTTCTTTTAGGGTGCAGTCTCTTAGAGTCGCATATGTTTCCAACATGCATGCATGCTCTGATAAAACATTAGACACTTAGTTTGGGCTGGCATTATAGTCGAATAAACCATAAGTGAGCCATTTTTATATGTAGTAGCTGCTTTGTGTAGCATGATTAGTTGATCACTTCAATTTTGAGGAATTTTGTTATGAACCAGAGGTGACTTTTGAACTTCTGGGTTCTAGCATCTTTCTACTGGGGAGAGGGATTGCATGTCAGATGGTTGTTGAGCCTATTGTATCTAATTTAACACATTAAAAAAACCAATTATTTAAATGGTGGCAGGATAGTCAGAGAATGATGCAATTTGGTGAATCTTGAAAGGTAACAGAAAGTTTATTGATAGAAGATGATTATTTTTGTTTCTCTCTTCAGTTGTTACTATGACCAGGTTTTTAGAACTTTCTATATAAACTCGATTACCTGCTAAGTCCAGTGGACTCGTTTAAATTGAGGGGGACTTGTCTTATACTATTTTTTTTTCTGGCTAGTAAACACTTGTAAAACCAGCTGGAAAGTGCAGCAAGGCCCTCATATTGACTTTTTTGTTTTGTATGTTGATTCACAATTTGATTTTATATCAAACTTCTTTCTGATAAATAATATATATACATATATGTTGTGTCCAAAACCGCACTGTTCCACTCAGCCGATCATTCTCTTAAATAATTTTATCTTTGTGATAAATGATCCATCTTAGCTTTACTGATGAGCTAGAAAGAGTGGTAACTGCAGTGAGGCAAGTATGTTGCAAGACAATAGGGCTTTAACATCCATAAAGTACTTGTACGGTTAGATTGTGGTAATGCAAAAGCGTTTTTAACTATTATATTATAATTACGATAGTGGGCCATCTTTGAGCACCTATTTTCTTTAATTAATTGAAGATTAATTGGCTGTTTTTTTTAGTAAGTAATTAATTGGCTACTTTTATTCTCAATGAGTTTCATTGGTGTTGGTGATTCATAGATGCAATGATGCTGGTCAATGAGTTGGGGCAAAATTGAAATTTGTAGAAGTGGAGGGGTGCATTGAGCTATGAGCTTGCATTAGGTCAAAACAGAATGCATGGAATTGTGACTAATAGCAGTTGAAATTAAGGAGGAATGGTGGGTATGATGACTGAGGATACTTTTGAGATCATGCAGCAGGAGTCCGAAGAGATTCTTTGCTTCAGATTAGAGTTGGATAGCTTAACTGGAATTATGCCTTCTGGTTTTTAGAAAATATTAATAAACCAAGTCATGGCTTATAGAGCAATATTGGCCAAACCAGACAACTCAACTTTGTACAATTGGGGAGAGGTGCAATGAGCATGTTGTAGTGAATGGCTCGAAAGACAGTCCATGACAGCAGGAACGAGTACAAATAGGAAAGCTTTGCTCTTAGAAAAGGGATATTAGATAAGAGCACCAATGAGTTGGGGTGGCAATTCTTGACAAGGTTTTATTCGAAACAGATTATATTCAGGTTACCAGGGACTGACCTATATAAGTAAATGTGTCATGTTGACCTGTTTACAACACAATGCCAATGAGGCCTGTCTGTGGCTTCATGTTATTGTGGTTTTTGCTGATATAAAACAAAGGAAACCCTAGCTATAGACTTGTTATTACATTTCGCACTTCTCTTAAAGTTTCTTTGGTTTCTTAATTTTGAGATCCTACCCAACTTTTTGATGTGAGCATTTTTGTATGAATGAAATTAAAATAAAAATGATTGTGGGTTAATTTTGCCAAGCCAGATGGTGATTTTACCCACCAGAATCACAGTTATGTTTTGCACTCTGATTTTGAAAAAGAAATAGGCCAAAGCGAAAGATATCTGGATAATAATTAGAGAAAGCCATATATATATAAATCAACTGGTGCATTTTGAATTTCTTAGAAAATGTAATGAGAGAGAGAAATTTGTTACTGTTATATGCTTCTTTTTATCTGTTTCTTCCACTGAGATCTTAAATGAGTTTTCTGTTCCGTGTAACACTTGGTGATCTCAGGTACAGGGCAGTGACAAGTGCTTACTACAGAGGAGCCCTGGGAGCAATGCTGGTCTATGACATGACCAAACGCCAGTCATTTGATCATGTGGCAAGGTGGTTAGAGGAATTACGGGGCCATGCCGATAAGAATATCATTATCATGCTTGTAGGCAACAAGTCTGACCTAGGGACCCTTCGAGCTGTACCCACCGAAGATGCCAAAGAGTTTGCCCAAAGGGAGAACCTCTTCTTTATGGAAACATCAGCCCTCGAGGCAACCAATGTTGAAGCTGCTTTCCTTTCTGTCCTGACAGAGATTTATCGGATCATCAGCAAGAAGGCCCTCATTGCCAACGAGGAAGCAGAATCTGGAGGGACTTCATCACTTCTCACGGGAACCAGGATCGTTGTCCCCGGACAGCAGCCATCTTCAGGAGGGAGCAAGTTCAGCTGTTGCATGTCTTAATAGGACTGTTCTTTCATCCAACGTGATCTGTGCTGTTGTAACCTCAGGTATTGCTTCCATACGTTTCTCGGTTCCTTCAACTTTTCTTTCTGTTTTCCATTTCTCATAATCTTTCCTGGGTTTTCATGCTTGACATGACCAATGTTTCTCATTTCAGGAGATGGTGCGACAGTTTTGGTATATCAGGTGATTGTTTGTCTCTGATACGGGACACCGGTTTTTTTCAACTGTACCCTAAAACATTGTCAAAGTGCAAAAATTTAACGTTGATTGACTAAGAATACGATAGATAGGCCTTAAGGAAAGCAGAAGCTTAGTAGAGAATGGTGTTGGTAAAATGTTTTGTATGAAATACTTGCTCCCAGATTCTGGCTCGGTCCAATTATTGATGACATTTCTGCACAGTTCATAACTAGAGCAGTTGTGGTATTACCTGCACTAAGTTCTTACCAATTGCTGATGAAATAAATTGCTATCAAAGAATTTTCATCTGCAACAGAGTGAGAGATGGATGATTTGAGGGGCTGGTCCAATGTTTGAGGAGCTTGGAATTTGGTGCTTACACATGTCCAACCTTGCTTGTTAGCTGAATACAACTTTAATGATAAGATAAATCAAATTTCAGGAATCCTGGTTGTTGGGTTTATTCACGGAGTAATGTTTTAATGTTTGTCAAAATATGTCTATTTTGTGCCCACCTCTTTCACGGGAGGGTGTAATTTCCTATTGGGTCTCATAGATGCAAGTGCCACCCTAAGTGAGAAAATGGGCACAAGATAGATATATTTTGATTCACACCAAAATATTACTCTTATTTACCTTGTTGACTTATTTCATCTCATCGATTGCCAAATGATTCATACCTTTTTCTACCGTAGAATGAGAATATTTCAAGTGTCTTTGCCACGTGTGTTATGTCCCACGAGAGTAGATGAGAAATATCTTACATAGGTGGCTTTTTGTTGAGAAAAATTATTCAATACTCTCAATCTATTAGTCTCAACGGTGAGACGTCACACCTAATTTTCAATTAGGTTCTTGGGACTGTAATTGTCATGAATTTGATTTTTTTTTCATTTTCACGGGTTTCTACATATTATTTGAAGTCATTCATTAACCCACATGATTTCTCTTTCTGTTGGGGGTTGGTTAAAGCCAACACAATCCACATGACTTGCATAAATTAAAGGCATGTTTGGGAACGGCCAAATAATATACAAATGAATTAATTTTAAATTTTTTTAATATTTGATAAATATTTTTTATATGCTTAAAAATACTAAAATTTAAACAAATTTAGATAAAAAAAGAACTGAGTTTTCTGAAAATCAAATAACATAAATTTAATTTGAAAAATTCTCAAATAACCTCGTAAGCTTACACACAAATCTCCATTGATTTAAGCTTAATTATTGATTCATACATTGAGGGTTTTTTCTAACCATTTCATTTATAATAATAACATGAATCATTTCCATGTCTTAATTAACATAAAAATCTAACAAAATGTAATCAAGTAATTAGCCCCTTTGCACGTAAAAATGCTAGTGGAATCATCATAGGCATAGCTATAAGCTGTTGGGCAAGCAGACTTGAACACTTGAGAATAATTTGTGGGCTTGCATGTCCCGGGGCTATTGTAAGCCTCCAGTGCAACAATATTCCGGCTTGTCGAAAGCCAAGCATGCGCTCTTGCACGCCACCACGCGGCCACTGCTTATCACTTGCAGGCCGCTCGGGCACCGCCGGTTCATGTCGGAGAGACATCTCACCCTCTTACACTCCCCGGAACCGCCGAAAGGGGTTATTGAAAGTGGAATGTTGTATCCGTCAACAAGGCTAATATCATAAAAATCCAAGGGGCTATCTAGGGTAAACTCGGCAAGTGTTGCAGGTGGTACACCGCCTGCCCCGGCACATTCCAGGGCACCTCCTCCACAGTCACCAGTGGTGCAGCTTCCTTTGCCGGATTGATCAAAGAAGCATTCGCTGCGTCCCCAGAAGCGGCCTGACCATCTTTTGGGTGCATTGATATTTATTGTTTGGCCTGGTTTTAATTCAAGCCCACCGTTCATTAGTTGGGGTATTCCGGCTCCGGCTAGGATCCCCGGCCATATAGTGGCCTTACATCTGTTTTGTAACGTGAAATTTGTCGCATCAGCACCTGAAGAAGCTCCCACATACAACATCAGTGACTATGTATATAAACAAATAAAAATTATATATATATATATATATATATATATGTAATTGTAACATTAAAAATGGAAAGTGAAATGGTTGCAACTGTAAAGTACCTGAGAAAGAGAAAACTAGAACAAATAGATGCCAGAAAGCCATGCGACGGAGCTGGATAAAGGTTTAGAGTGGTAATAGAGATTATGTGGAATTTGGAATATCAAACAAGGAAGAGCATAGGTTAAAGCCCTAATTATGGGGCGGTAGTTATAGAAAAAAAAGGAGTGTGATTAAGTTTGTTAAGACAGCATCCAAAAAAAAAATCATTAAACCAATGCTACACAATTTAAATTTATATTCATTGTATTAATATAATATAATATTATTGATAATACTTTAATTTATATAATTAATATAATATGATAATGTAATAGCACGTCTTAAAAAAATTATCAAAATAATGTTACACTTTATAAATTTTTATTCCAACATTAATATAATATTTATTATTAATAATATTTTAATTCATATATATAATAAATCGACAATTCCATAAATCGATAAACAAGCAATCATAATCAGTTTGAAAATCACATCATTATTTTAAAATGCTATAGTGTAGTCAAAAAGTGAAATGTGGCCTACATATAGCATATTGACACTCTCAATTCACTAATGCTATTATTCTTAAATTTTTATTCTAAAATTTTCATCTAATATAATATAACACTTTATTATTGAGAGTATATTAAATCATTTAATTATTATGATATAATGATATATTTCTATATTACTACCACATAATTTTTTATTGGCTGATTCGCGGCAATAAATAATAGCATTATTATTTTATTTTTTTATAATGCAAACTCAGCTCGCATCATTTCAGACATGTTCTTATACTTCTCACCAGCCTTTATACCTTCTCGCTTTGTGATTTGGCTGGATGGCCTCAACGTGATGCCGAAGGAGCTCAAATTTGCAAGCTCGGAAAGATAAACAAGTGGTAACAAAGTCACTCAAGTTAACCCTCGGGATTAAATAGTAGTATTATTTTGGTCAAGCATTATAAGATATAATCAATGTAATATGAGAAATGTTAAATATAACGATTTTTTTCGAAAAATTTTTTCACTTTGAAATACAAATAAGTCTTATTATAATGAACCCTACTATTTTAAGTTTAAAAATAAAAATAAAAAAATACATGCATTGAAAAAATACATAAACATTGCTCATGTAATATTACCATAATATTGGTCTAATCGCTCTCTAATATAGTCTACCTATTTTTCCTACCATGAATCCGGAGTTTGTGGAATACTTTTTCAAACCATCAATGTGTCAATTATTGAAACAAGTCTTTGTTTCTTGGTATATAAGTGATTATTAAAACAAGTCATTATCATTTGATTAATGACAAAAATTAAATTATTGACCACTACTGGTAACTGATCACTTACATAGAAAGCAGTTCATTACATGCAAGGAAAACAAGAGTTGGACCTTAACATGATAATATATAGTAATGCTAATCACACAATGAACTACGCAAATGGAAACACAATCTATTAAAGAACAGAATTTGCATATATATATATATATATATTTAGTACATGAATTCAAGACGACTCTTCAACTACATTCATGAACCTACTATTTTAAGATATTCTAGAACTCACATGAAAAAAAAAGTTTATTGTCCAACACCTTTTACCTGGCTTCTTCAACTTCTAAATATTTTTTTTTCTATTAGGCAATGGCCTTTAGGGGAGATGACTGCAACCCATAACTCTTGAATACAAGTGTATGTAATTATATTGAAGAAGCAAATGGGTTGAAGTGAAGTACAGGAAGCAATACAAGTGGGTGAGCCATGCCCAAAGACATGCCTATTCCAGCTTTCATATCAACCTTAGCCCCATCTCCATCTCTACCAACCTTCCAATCAAAGCACTGAACCATGGCTGCAACAGCAGAATTCATCAAGCTGAATGCTACCAGTGTTCCAGGGCACCCTCTCCTTCCAGCCCCAAATGGAACAAAGTTGAAACTTTGTCCCTTAGCTTCATTTTCATGGTCCAAATGCTCTTGTTCTTTTGAAGACACCACGAACCTTTCTGGGCGAAACTCATCGGGATCATCCCATAATTCAGGGTCCCTCATAATGGCATATAGATTGATTGCCACTGCAGTTTTTTCCAGTATGTCAAAGCCTTGGATTTTACGATGTTGGCGGCATTCTCTTGTTGTCACCGGCCCTGGCGGATACAGTCTTAGTGCTTCTTTCACAACTGCTTGTAAGTATGGGGGACTTGGAATATCTGATTCTTCAACTAGTCTAGATTTTCCAACTACCAATTCTATCTCCTCCCTGACCTTTTGAAACACATGAGGATGATTAACGAGCTCTGCAATTGTCCATTGCATGGCTTGTGCTGAGGTTTCAGTACTCGCAATGAAGAGATCCTGGCACCAGAGCAAGACTAGCTCAAAAGCAGAAACATCAAAAGCATCTCCAACACTACGTACAAGTCAAAATCTAGTTACATCTTAGCTAAAATTTTACTTATCTATTTTAGCTAGTCACTTTTCAGCTAAAACTTCAACATTTTTTTGGGAAAAAAAAAAACTAGATAGAAAAAGAGAAAGAGGGGAAGAGAGGAATAGCTTGCCAAAATTCTTAACTATATTTGACCTCAGCATTCTCATCTTGATAAACTTCCAAGAGAATATCCATCAAATCTCCACTTTTTCTCTCCTCTTCATGCTCCTTCAAGATTCTCTCCAACAAATCATCATACCTTCTAGTCACTTCCACAGCTTGCTTCCCATAAACCCAAAATCCCAACCATTTCAAAGGGCCAAAAACATCTCCAAAAAAGAACTTTGTAGCAATCTTAAGAGACTCCTTCACTAGTTCTCTACACTTTTCAGCTTCATCGTCATTGTTCGAACACCTGGTACTCATAACCATTCTATAAGTAACATTATTCGTAAGCTTCATGAGCTCAGCACCCACATCAACAACCTCCGTTTTACTTGCCCTGACAAACAGTTTCTGCAAAAAACGATACAGTTCTTCGCGGCGGACGAGCGTGACCGCTCGAGCTGTCGGGTTCCGAGCAGTTCCGTCACGCAGAGGTTCTTCATGAACCTCCAGTAATCTCCGTATGGGGCAGTCACGAAACCTGATGATCCGTATGGTAATTTATCGGAGAAAGCAAATTGTGGGCGAGAAGCGAAAGCGAGGTCAAGGGTCTTGAAGATTTCGGTGGCAATGGATGCGGACGACACAAGGAGACAGCGGGAAGCGCCGAAGCGGAGGTAGAGGAGTGGACCGTATTGGGTGCAGAGGTTGTGGAAGGACTTGTGTAAGTTTGGGGTGAGGTGGTGGAGGTGGCCGATGACCGGGAGGGATGGCGGGCTCGGGGGCAGACGGAGGCGGTTGGTTGGGGTGGTGAGTTTGTTCAAGAAGGATCGGACGAGGAGAATTGAGATCAACCAGAGAATGAAGAAGAGTAAGTAGTACGGGAGTTCAACGATGATGGCCATTGTTGGAGAGATTGCTTCTGACGCAAAATTTATATATATTGTATTCGCGATATATTATTTTAACGCATAACATTGGAAACATATAGCAAAAATTTAATTATCTAGTATAATTTATTTATTATTTAAATATTAGGTAAAATTATATAAAAGTATATCTACTTATTAATTTTTTATTTTATCATTAATGTTATATATATATTGTGGGATCTTACACATTGGATTATACGTATCTTATTGTTTAAAAATAAATTTTAAATATTTTTAAAAATAAAGTTTCAAATCTTAAATGTTGTTTTTAAAAGTAAAATTTCAAATATTATAGTAGCATTTATATAATATCAAATTATGAAACGAAATACACCTAATACAATTTTGACACATCATTTTAAACTATTTTTTATAAACTTATTTGGTAAGTATAAAAGTTTTCTTAAGAATTCAAAGGATGAATAAATTTATAATTCAAGTCTAAATTGTTAATTATCGTATCAAATCAATTAATTATGAGTAGTTTAGTTGGTCATCATTTTTTTTTATTAAGAGATTATGAGTTCAAGTCCCATTCTCTTCACAGTAAATCTAAATATTATTTTCATATAATTATGAATTTGGCACATTTCATTATTTTTACATAATTATGATTTAGTTATTGTCTATCTATTTTTATTATATGAGAGATTCTTATTATCGTTAAGTTTGATTGATTTATATTATTAAATTTCAAACAAACAGATCAAATTTATACTTAAATTTGAATTAAGAAATTTATTAACAACCCTAATTTAAAGGGTATCAGCTACGGCCTCTAAGTGTCATGGGTCAACCTCCAAATCATCTTTTTCATGTCATTTCAAATGTTAACTTGTCAAAATTCTTTTCCATATTTTGAATATTACACAATTTTAATATAATTTATGGGTTAAGTTACGTGCCTAATAAAGCTGAATCATCTTTAATTATTGCATAAGGATATTATCCCGTTGCTTATGAACTATGCTGAGAAAAATGAATTAAAAATAGATCTAATATTTATCATTATTTTTGCATATAATAATTGTTTTTTCTTTTGTCTAATTGTTTTGTTAGACTAATTCAATTTGATAAATTAAATTCAAAATTTTTAAATTTACGATACCTTTTTCATACAACTTGTCTGCCACCGAATTGCATATAATAATTGTTCTAATCCAACTATTTTACTTTGAGTAAGAAAAGAATATTAATTGTGATTTTGATATAAAAACCACTCTGGAAACATCAACTACTTTTTCAGGGAACTTGGGAAAAAAAGTCTTTGACAATTATCATAAGTTTTCATCAATGACATTATCATTGATTTTTCTTCAATTTTTTTTTAAAATGATATTAATGTTAAGTAAAGTAGTTGACATCAAATCACAATTGCATTACAATTAAAGGAGAAATTATTCACTAATCTTGAATAATTTGCTACCTTCTTTTCAATACAGTAAATTTGCTGTCTTGGAGAGATGGCAACTGCCCTTTGCTTCATCTCTCCGCACAGTAAATTTGTTTCAATGTTTTTATGTGTCCATTAGAACTTTTTTTTTTCTTTTTTTCCTTTTTTGAATTGATACAGTGAATTACATTTGCAACTTGAGTTGAGAGGTGGGTTGAGAAGATGATCTAAGCCTTTAAAGTTGGAAAAAAATTTAGTACATACTTCTAATAAAGGTTAAGCAAATGGGTTGAAGTGAAGTACAGGAAGCAATACAAGTGGGTGAGCCATGCCCAACGACATGCCTATTCCAGATTCCATATCAACCTTAGCCCCATCTCCATCTCTACCAACCTTCCAATCAAAGCACTGAACCATGGCTGCAACGGCAGAATTCATCAAGCTGAATGCTACCAGTGTTCCAGGGCACCCTCTCCTTCCAGCCCCAAATGGAACAAAGTTGAAACTTTGTCCCTTAGCTTCATTTTCATGGTCCAAATGCTCTTGTTCTTTTGAAGACACCACGAACCTTTCTGGGCGAAACTCATCGGGATCATCCCATAATTCAGGGTCCCTCATAATGGCATATAGATTGATTGCCACTGCAGTTTTTTCCGGTATGTCAAAGCCTTGGATTTTACAATGTTGGCGGCATTCTCTTGTTGTCACCGGCCCTGGCGGATACAGTCTCAGTGTTTCTTTCACAACTGCTTGTAAGTATGGGAGACTTGGAATATCTGATTCTTCAACGAGTCTAGATTTTCCAACTACCAATTCTATCTCCTCCCTGACCTTTTGAAACACATGAGGATGATTAACGAGCTCTGCAATTGTCCATTGCATGGCTTGCTGCTGAGGTATCAGTACCTGCAATGAAGAGATCCTGGCACCAGAGCAAGACTGATTGATTCAGAGTGTCTCACAAGGAAGAACTGTGAAAAATTAAGGGATTAATCCGACAAATGGTTGAAAACCTCAAAGCAGAGGAAGTGTTGATTCAGGTTATAGTAACAAGAGTCCGATTGTTATGGTTCATATATAGGATGGGAGACTTGAAGGGCGAGTCCTGGTGCAACAGTAAGATTATTTCATTGTAACCTCTAAGTGACAGGTTTGAGTCTCAAAACAGCTTCTTCGCTTAGGAAAGTAAAGCTAGGTACATCTAAACTTCTCTATACCTCTACAATGACGGAAAACTAGTGCAATGGATTTGCCCTTTTAGGATGGGAGACTTTGCCAAATGCCAGTCAGAAGTGATAAAACCTTCAATGTGGCTAATTGAGAACATTTGTTCAATTTGATATACTTAGATATGTTCAATAAAGACTACCTCCCCATGGGTTCTCATTAATTATTGAACAAAAAAAATAAAGGTTTCATGGCATCAAAAGTTATTGAATGTTCCCCAAATTACCAAATTATACACAATTATGTCATCAGGCACCAATTTTTCAGTTAAATATTTAGTGCAATATACCCAAAGTTTGTTCAATTTCATCATCACTTCCAAATAATTATTTTTAGCAGAGAATTCCTAACACTGAATTCCCACTCTGAGAACTCTAAACCTACAATTTCCTCTCTGAGAAATGAATCACAAGAGAGAAGATAAAATATAGCTGCAGAGAGTAGAGAGTACTAAAGTGATTACCAGAAAGAAAGCCTTGATATGGGTTCTTGTAATCTTGACCTCTGCCTTGTCATCATGATAAACCTCCAAGAGAATATCCATCAAATCTTTATCTTCTCTCTCTCCATTTTCTCTCTCCTCTTCATGCTCCTTTAAAATTCTCTCCAATAAATCATCATATCTTCTAGTCACTTCCACAGCTTGCTTCCCATAAAGCCAAAATCCCAACCATTTCAAAGGGCCTAAAAGATCTCCAAAACAAAACTTTGCACCAATCTTAAAAGACTCCTTCACCAGTTCTCTACACCTTTCAGCTTCGTCATCATTGTTCGAACACCTGGTGCTCATAACCTGATAAGAGTGAATTTGGTTTACAGAAGAAGCAGAGGGTTGAGAGAGGTAAGAACAGAGTTCTTTTGGGTTGATAACTGATTATCTCTATTCCACTAATATTGACTATATATATAGCCTTACAACTGAGAGAAAGTAATAACAACAATGCTAAAGAGTAGGAAATAAAAAAGGCAACCACTTGCCACTAACGTACTAAAACAAATAAACAGAGTAAAACAGAGCATAACCCACTAACAGCTAAAACCAACTTGACCGAGTCCACGTTGCACGTTGCCCCTCCACTAAGTGCTACGTCTCTGCATGAGATGCGGGCAATCAAAGTGATCATATCATTCCCCCCCACTTAACAATCCTTGTCCACAAGGATGAAATCAGGATATGTCTTAGAAAAACGCCATTCGTTCTCCCAGGTTGCGTCGTCTGTTGTTGCACCTACCCACTTCACTAAAATTTCAGACTTTGGACGGTATTGTCCCTTACGGATCACACGTCGATCTAAGATAGCTTCAGGTTGTGGAAGGATGGTCGAGGCATCCGAGACCTGGGGGTAGTTGGGTTGAAGTAGGAGTGACTGGTCCCAAAGACTTACGTAACAAACTGACATGAAACACATTGTGAATTTGAGAGCCTGGGGGCAAAGCCAATCTATAAGCCACTGAACCCAGTTTCTCAACGATTTGGTATGGCCCAAAGAAACGAGGGGCAAGCTTCAGGGAGCTCCGAAAAGTCACAGAAGACTGTCGATAAGGCTGTAGTTTCAAATACACATAATCTCCCACATCGAATGAGACCTCGCGGCGATGTTGATCCGCTTGACATTTCATACGATCTCTGGCCAGTAGCAGATTACGTCGAAGTTCACGTAGAATGGCATCCCGATCACATAGGTACTCATCCACTGCTTGCACGCGGGAGGTTTTCGGCACATAAGCCAATAGAGTGGGTGGCGGAATACCGTAAACCGCTTCAAACGGCGTCATCTTGATGGAGGAATGAATGGATGTGTTATAGCTAAACTCAGCCCAAGGAATCCATTCGATCCATTTCCGCGGTTGGTCTCCTGCAAAACATCGCAAGTATTGTTCCAAGGTGCGATTGACTACCTCGGTTTGGCCGTCAGACTGTGGGTGGTAACTTGAACTCATGCAAAGCTTGGTTCCCTGCAGTTGGAAGAGTGTTCGCCAAAAAGAGCTGATAAACACCTTGTCCCGGTCACTAACAATTGACGTTGGAATTCCATGAAGACGAACCACATTGGCAACAAATGCCTTGGCGACGGTAGCGGCAGTAAATGGGTGCTTCAAGGCCACAAAGTGTGCATATTTCGTTAATCGATCGACGACTACCATGATGACAGTATGTCCGTTAGATGGCGGTAAGCCTTCGACAAAATCCATCGAAATTTCAGTCCATATGCGAGCAGGAACAGGCAGCGGTTGAAGTAATCCGGCTGGTTTCATACAATCAGTTTTGTACCGTTGGCAAGTATCACATTCCTGCAAAAATTTCTTCACCGACTGACACAGATTAGACCAAAAGAAGCTTTGCTTAATGCGGGAGAGAGTTTTATGGAACCCAAAGTGTCCACCCATTGGTGATGAATGGCAATCAGCAATTATCTTTTGAATCAAGGGTGAGGTGGGACTCAATAAAATTTTGTCTCTTTTGAACCATACTCCATCTCGTTGGAGTAATTGGTGGGCTGAATGAGTGAGACTTTGCGGCAGTAAGGTCTCATAAAATGAGTCCTGTTGGACTTCTTTTTGGAGCATTGGCCACCAATCTGCAGATGGCATAGAAATAGATAAAAATTGAAACTCAACTACACGTGACAGAGAATCCGCACCTTGATTTTCAGGCCCTTTTTTATATTCAATTTCGTAATCGTAACCAAGAATTTTTGGAAGCCAGCGAGTTTGTGCCGGTGTAGTAATTCGTTGCTCCATCAGGTATTTGAGACTTTTTTGGTCGGTGCGAACCGTAAATGGTTTCCCAAGCAAATATGGACGCCACTTCTTGATTGCCTTGACAATAGCCAACATCTCCTTCTCATACGTAGATAATGCCAAGGGCCGAACCTTTTAATGCTTCGCTGAAATACGCCACCGGTCGGTTGTGCTGGGTAAGGATTGCACCGATTCCAATTCCACTTGCATCGCATTCAACCACAAATTTTTGAGAAAAATCAGGAAGGCATAGAATGGGTGGTGAAGTCAATGCCTCTTTCAATTGGGTGAAGGCTGTCTCAGCTGCCTCATTCCATTGGAATCCATCCTTGGACAAGAGTCGGTTTAAAGGAGCCGCGATACTGCCAAAATTACGAATAAACTTCCGGTAGTAGCCCGCTAAACCGAGAAACCCACGAACTCCCTTTGCCGTTGTCGGTGTAGGCCACTCAATGACGGCTTGTATTTTGGTTGGATCCACTGCCACTCCTTGCTTTGAAATTACATGACCCAAGTACTCAACCTGTAAAACACCAAATCGACATTTCGATTCTTTCGCAAACAAACTGTTAGTCGCTAGGATATTTAGAACAATTTCCAAATGTATGAGATGATCTTCCCATGATTTTGAGTACACCAAAATATCATCAAAGAAAACTAAAATAAATTTTCGGAGATAGGGTCGGAAAAGATCGTTCATGAGACTTTGGAAGGTTGCCGGTGCATTGGTGAGGCCAAATGGCATCACTACGAACTCATAATGTCCCTCATGCGTTCGAAAGGCTGTTTTTTGAATGTCGTCTTCTCGCACCCTGATTTGGTGATATCCAGACCGTAAATCCAATTTGGAGAAAATTTTGGCTCCATGGAGCTCATCCAATAGCTCGTCGATCACAGGAATTGGATACTTATCCTTAACAGTTATGTCGTTCAGAGCTCGATAATCCACACAAAATCGCCAAGCGCCATCCGCTTTTTTTACTAACAAAACTGGTGATGAGAACGGGCTGTTACTTGGTCTGATTAATCCCGATTGCAGAAGCTCATTCACCATCTGCTCAATCTCGGTCTTCTGGTAATAAGGATATCGATAAGGCCTCACGCTCACAGGTCCCGTATTCGGCTGCAATGGAATTTGATGGTCCTGTGACCTCCTTGGAGGCAAGCGGGTGGGTGGCTCAAATACATGAGAGAATGCTTTGAGGAGGCGGCCTATCTCAGGTGGATAGGAGTTCAATTGACTACTATCGTTAGAAAGAATTATTTGAAAAAAATACCCAGTACCTTGTAATCCATTGAATTCCTTGTTGGTTAAGGCTGCGATATCGGCTCGTCCCAATCCTTGGAAGGTGTGGGAAATCCCTTCCACTTTGAAGGTCATGGTTAGTTGCTTGTAATCCGTCTCGATGGGTCCAAGTGTCTCGAGCCATTGCACTCCCAATACCAATTGGCACGCCGCGACGGGAAGAATGTAATAGTCGGCGATGACGGAATGACCTTGAATGGTGACGGTGAGCGCCTGACATTGTCCCACACATTCTATCTTTTCTTGATTAGCCACCATGACTTGAAACTTCTTGTCCTGGATTACTGGCAGCCCGAACTTAGAGATTGTGGCCTGATCGATGAAATTGTGAGTGCTGCCGCCATCTATTAACACCATTACATTCTTGTTTTTCAGCTTACCTAGCACACGTATGGTTTGTGGATGTTGGGTACCTGTGATTGCATGAAAAGAAATCTCGGGTATAGCTTCACGATGTTCTGCTTCTGGTTGAATGCCTTCGACATCCTCAATGCTCACTTGGGGTGAATCTTCAATCATAAATAATTGCGGTCGTTCGCAGCGGTGGCCTGGGGCAAACTTCTTATCATAATAATAACATAACCCCTTTTCTCGACGTTCTCGCGCCTCTTGGGTAGTGATTCGACGAAACGTTGTTGGTGGAGTGTTTGGACCAGGATTCATCCGTTGGTTTGGTGGGGGGCCGAGGACACCAGCTGTTGGGTTGGGTGTCGCCCTTGGTGTCGATGGGGCTAATTGTGAGCGAAAAGGTGGGATTAGTTTCTTCTGTAAGTGATTTCGTTCCTCGACGAGACTGGGCGACTCCAATCGCATCTGTCAAGGTTCGGGGTTGTTTGATTTTCACATCTAGGCGAATATCATCTCGCAGTTCGGCAATAAAACAACCAATGAGGAAGCTTTCCGGCAGTCCGTCTACGCGATAGGAGAGCTTTTCAAAGGTTTCTTGATAAGCTGCTATGGTTGTGGTCTGCTTAAGGCGAGTTAGAGCTTCCGACGGGTCCTCGTAATCGGTTGGGCCAAATCGGAGTAGTACAGCTTTGGTGAATTCATCCCATGTGAGTGGTCCACGAAACTTTGTCAACCACCTATGCCATTGGAGGGCAATGCCTTCAAGATGAAAAGAAGCTAGCTGAACTTGTTGGTCTGGTGCAATATTTTTGAAATCAAAATATTGTTCTGCCTTGTAGACCCAGCCAGTTGGGTCATCTCCATTAAACTTTGGGAAGGACAATTTGAGGTGTTGATGAGAGGGGTTGTTGGTGGTGTTAGAACGAGAATTATGTGGATGAGAGGATTCTTCCTGTGCAAATGGGTTGATGTCGGGGTGAGGAGTGTTTGTGCTACGTGAGATTCGAATAGCTTGAAGCTCTGTTAACACTGTTTGCAAAGCGGCATTCACCTGGTCGAAGCTTGACTCGTGTCGAGCTAGGATTCGTTGACGTCGTTGCGGAATTCCGCATTTGTTTTGCCGCGAGTGTCCATGGTCGTAACCACGCTCTGATACCACTGATAAGAGTGAATTTGGTTTACAGAAGAAGCAGAGGGTTGAGAGAGGTAAGAACAGAGTTCTTTTGGGTTGATAACTAATTATCTCTATTCCACTAATATTGACTATATATATAGCCTTACAACTGAGAGAAAGTAATAACAACAATGCTAAAGAGTAGGAAATAAAAAAGGCAACCACTTGCCACTAACGTACTAAAACAAATAAACAGAGTAAAACAGAGCATAACCCACTAACAACTAAAACCAACTTGACCGAGTCCACGTTGCACGTTGCCCCTCCACTAAGTGCTACGTCTCTGCATGAGATGCGGGCAATCAAAGTGATCATATCATAACCATTCTACAAGTAACATTATTTGTAAGCTTCATTAGCTCAGCACCCACATCGACAACCTCCATTTTACTTGCCCTAACAAACAGTTTCTTCAGAAAGCGATACAGTTCTTCGCGGCGGACGGAGCGTGACCGCTCGATCTGTCGAGTTCCGAGCAATTCGGTCACGCAGAGCTTCTTCATGAACCTCCAGTAATCTCCATATGAAGCAGTTATGAAACCTGATGATCCGTATGGTAATTTATCGGCGAAAGCGAATTGTGGGCGAGAAGCGAAAGTGAGGTCATGAGTCTTGAAGATTTCAGTGGCGGTGGATGCGGACGACACAAGGAGGCAGCGGGAAGCGCCGAAGCGAAGGTAGAGGAGGGGACCGTATTGGGTGGAGAGGTTGTGGAAGGACTTGTGTAATTTTGGGGTGAGGTGGTGGAGGTGGCCGATGACCGGGAGCGACGGCGGGCTTGGGGGAAGACGGAGGCGGCTGGTTGGGGTGGTGGGTTTGTTCAAGAAGGATCGGAGGAGGAGAATTGACATCAACCAGAAGATGAAGAAGAGGAAGTAGTAATGGACTTCCATGATGATGGCCATTGTTGGACAGATTGCTTCTGACCCAAATTTTCTACTATTTGTAATTGGTGGGTGGTCATTATCAGCTTCTCCCCTTCGTTTTGACTGTCGTGGTCAAATTTCATTTCAAAACACTGTCTGAAACAACACGCACCTTGTTTTTGAAAACAGCAATTCTACCTTAAACTATTTACTAAAAAGATGTTTACATAATTAATGTAACAGTATTATATTAAGCTTCATATCATATTATTATATAAAATTATATGATATAAAATTAATATAATATTATATTAACTGTGTAAATATTTTTAATAAAATTATTATGTTAATATAGTATTATTTTTGTAAAAATAATATCAAAAATTATAAGTACATTTATTTATGTTTTTAAAATAAAATTTTTAATTTTAAAACGTGTAACATACATTTCATAAATTATTGTGCAAAATTATGAGTTAATTTATATATATAATTAAGTTAAATCATCTTTAATTATTGCATAAGATTATTATCCATTACTATGGCTCATAAAGTATACTGAGAGAAATGAATTAAAAATAAATTTAATATTTATCATTATTTTTTCGTATAATAATTGTTCTCACATTCAATCTTGCCTACTTCACGATTCAATTATTTTAGGTTGACTTAGAAAAAGGATATTACTTGTGATTTGATATAAAAATCACTGTGGAATGCATCAACAACTTTTTCAAAGAACTTGAAAGATTTTGTTAATTATCATAAGTTTCCAATTCCATCAATGACATTATCATTGATTTTTCTTCGAATTTTTTTTAAAAGATATTAAAGTTCACTAAAGTAGTTGACATCAAATCACAATTGCATTACAATTAAATATAAAATTATTCACTAATCCCGAACCAATAATTTTAATAATTAAAGTATAAATTACTATAATTTTTTTTGACATTCTTGATAATTATATTGACATTCTTTAAAATTTATATAAATCTCACTTATTTTTTCTGAGAAACTATATTGACCTCTCTTCTAATTCAATTTCTTTTAAAAATGATAAAATTATCCCTCTCAATTTTTATTTTTTTTAATTTTGATAATTTTTCTAACTTTTTTTAAATGAATTTTTTTTCATTTTATATAAAATTAAATTTTAAATAAATAATATATATTTTAGATAAAAAAAGATTCTAATTAATATTTATTTGAAAATGAAAAAAAATAGTTATCAAAAACTGGTTAAAATTGCAAAAAAAAAAAAAAAACATAAAACGAGTAATATTGTCATTTAAAAAAAGGACCAAATAAAAGGTTAGTGTAATTTCAAAAAATTTAAAAAATATCAGTATAATTATTAAAAATCTCATAAGGAATTAATGTAATTTACTCATAATTAAATGATAAATTATATGTAAATTTATAGTCCACTATTTTATACGTGACCTTCTATCCATGATTTTAAGAGATCGCTGAATAATTATTCCTGGTGAACAAAATTTTACAAGGTTGTTAATTGTGACCCAAAAATTGTTAGGTTAGGTTTAGAATGGTGCAAGCTGCGAGATCATCCTCCTCTGATTTTTTCCATTGTGTGTGCATACATATACATACATATATACATATTATATATATATATATATATATATATATATATATTAGCTTGATTATATGTCATTGTTGTCTATTTAGGGCCTATTTCCTGTTTTAGCCGATTTCATTGACATTTTTATTTGTCCATCATTGCTAGAGTTTATTCAAACCTGTCCAATAATTGTTATTTCATTATAATGGTAAAAGTAGTATGATTTACCTGATAATGAATATGCCACACTGAACACACGCACATATGTATATGAACTACGCAATCTAATTTGGGAAGACAGAAAGAAGAAAAACAACAACACCTCAAAGATCAAAGCCCAATTCCACTATGATTTATCACATAATCTCAACAATTTGTTATTAGCAGCATTACAGATCACTATTGAGGAAACGCTCGTTACAGTTCCTCAGCACACTAGCTTTTATTCATTAATATCTCCTTGGTTTGCTCTAGCCTTGTAATTTTTACTTCCCCATATCACCTGCACCAGGAAAGTTAATCATCCTTCAATGAGCAGAGATATAGAGACTGACAAAAAAAACGATATAAAATATGTGAATGAATTTGGGTTCTTTTTTCATGGAGGAATTCATTTCCTCGTGCGAAAATGCAACAAAAGAGACTTGAAAAAGATTTGAGAGAAGATGATGATGTGCATGTGCTTACATAGATGATGTTAGTCCTTAGGGATGATATGTGTCTGAGATATTATTTCGTGAAACTTTCATTTTATGTTATTATCTAATACAGTGTGAGTCTCTCTCAAATTTAATCACTTTTCCTAAAATTTATAATAAATAACTTTCCTACAAATTTAGAAAAATGATAGAATTTGTAAGAGACAGTTCTACTACATTCCCAACAACTTCTGAGAAAGAAGGCTATATTTCTAGCTATCAAAGAAGAAACTTTGGGGGGAAAAGAGTTTTACATGGTTCAAAGTTGGCAGTGCACTTATCAGGAAGCTGCATGGCCATGTTGCGATCAACGCCAGAGATTGGAGGGCCATTCACAAGGACACACAAACAAGGCTGTCCTAGAGTTTTGATGGCAGTGCAGCAGGCATCAGTTGGTGGGTTGGGGCTAAATGGAGAGACTGCTGCCCTACAAGGTATTAGCTGAACAAGTGCAGAGAAGAAAGTGCTAGCACAAGAATGACCCTTGCCCTGTTCAACCAGACTTGCCATGACCACCAGAAACATCAACAATGGCACCGCCTTAGCATGCGAAGGCATCATGATTTTGAGTTGTGTCCTTAATTAGTTGATGCCTACTTGCTACAACTAATGGATCTCATACGGTTATACATATATAGGAGATGAAGCTCATGCCATTGTGTGCTTCTGTCCTAACCCTATATCACACTTATTCATGTCATTTTTGTGCCTTCTCTTCTAAGACCTGATTGAGAGATGATAAGGACACGACTTTCATGCCAGTGAAACAGTTTGTAAATTCAAATTTCATGACCAGTGTATCTCTAAGACTAGTTTAGAGATTGTTGAAAATCAATTATCTATGCAACTTTGGTGAAAAGCATTAGAGAAAGAGAGAGAAAAATGACACATGGCAATATACCTACCACCACATGAGTGAATGGCTATATTTTTTTACTATATAGAAAATAAGTTATAACATATTTATATTGTAGTTAAAACCCTAACTCAAAATATTGAAAAAAATTCCAACATAATCTTACCGTATCGTGAACACAATTTTGCTTCAAGGATTTCCAGGATTAAAAGAGAACCACAATTTGACAGACCATTTTACTCATTCTTAGAGTTGACAATTTGGTGAATCCAAGGTAGGATCATTTAATAATTTCATTATCATTTAGACAATTAAAAGCAATTATTATGAAGCTATTTATGTATTTGATGTTTTTACCAATATATAAGAACATTTTTGTTCACAGCTCTCTGACAAGTCAACTTTCCTGAATTAACAACATACTCAGCCAAGGACACTTTTTAGTCGATCTTAAGAGTTTTCAAACTGCAATAATTTTATGTCACCAATTCAAAAAAGAAAAAACAAGTTTATCTACCAATCATATCTTTACCATAACCACAGTTGTGTCAGATTGAGCATTACAAGCATATTTCCATAAATTCAGATGCTCAAGAACACCAAAAAGAATATCATAGTTAAACAGTAAGATACATAATGGATCAATTGAAAAGGCTTACAACCTGTAATGTCCTCAGGGGTGACCAATGGAACAATATTATCACGACCTGTTATATAACTCATTTCATCTCAGCAGTCTTGAAATGCCACTGGCAGCTTTAGGATAACCATGCTTTCTTAGATTATGAGTTGTAAAGGCTCTCCTTTATTTCCTTTAAGATTAATTACAGCAGGCTTGTGTTTCTATGAATTCTCCAGCATAGATGCAGGATACTCGCTAGTAGTGGAGATTCTACAAAGTGACCTAAATGCTTCAACACAGTATCAGATTCTATGTGTGCAAACAACTACATAAGACAAAAGAAAGAAAAGCTACAAATAAGCATAACTGTTCCAAAATACCAAGTTACACTTGTGATGATGATGATGATGTTTCTCTTCACTCACTGCCGAGGACACTCTCCCGAGACTTGCAATTTTGCTGCAAAGCTAGCTTAATTGCATCAACCATACTTTCATGCATGACAGCAATGCAGTCACCAGCTATCAACCATTCTATCTGCAGATAAAAGCGGTGTGAAGGGAAAACATATACTTCTTAAGTATTCAAAGTACGTAAATATCATAGACAGCAAACATGAAGTCCAAGGGAATGGTAAAATCATTAGCAGCAAAGTTCCAGCCACTAAATGATGAAACTAGACATGCAGGGAAGGGAGAAGCTAATTCAAGAACTCCAAAGACTAAAACAGATCGTCAAGACAATTACTCCTGTAACATGAGTACATCTTTTGTTAACCTTTTTCTCCTATAACACAACATGCATCTTTTTCCAACCTTTTGTTAAATGGTAACAGATGCGACTTTGTCATATAATGTTCCAGCCACTAAGTGATAAAACTAGACATCCAGGGGAGGGGAGAAGCTAATTCAAGAACTCCAAAGACCAAATAGCTAGATTGTCGAGACAATTACTCCTATAGCATGACGTATATCTTTTATCAACCTTTCCTTCTTTTTCTCCTATAACATGACATGCATCTTTTATTAACCTTTCATTTTTTTCATTTAATTTGTTCATCACTCCATCTAAAATGAGAGCCATTGATCCTCCCCTATGTTGTTTGTTCAACAAAGTGGCTCATTTTGTTCAAATTATTCAATATAAAGCTGGAGAAACCCTAAATGAAAAATTTCAATGATCAGATATCCCCACCGTCATCAAGACTGGACAAACTGATAAGATAATTAAAAATTGAAATCATTTGATTTCATGACAGTTGGAACCAGGAAACCCGGTGTTATATTATATATGTTCAATGGTTGAAATAACAACATGACAGGGAAACTCAGAGTGAATTTTATCATTTGCATGGTGGAAATAGTGATGCGTGTCTTACCTACAAACTCCAAAATTGAGTGGTTTTATTCATTTCTCACATGTGTTTTCAAGTTAAACACCAATCATAATATGTTTTTGCCTGTTTTCCTCTTTGAGTGAGGAGACATCCTTTAGGAATTTTCACTTCCACCTTTTACCCATTTCTTAGCCAAATGTTTAGATCAGGAAGTCTACTTCGGCCCTGAATTGTTAGGAAGCTAAGATCACAGTGATATCCTGAAATTCTGTGTCCTCTGGCCATAACATCGAAGGTCACTCCCTGTTAGAGCAAGCAAATGTTGTCCCTGGGGTTTGAAGAGAGGAATCAATGTTAAATAGTGCATAAAGTTGAAAAATAAGAAAGTCCTTATGGGAATGAAACAACCCAGGTCATGCATCAACTATGATAAATCAAAGCCAGATATCAATTTTACAAATAATTACAGGAAGAAAAACTTCAAATTTGATAAGTACTGCAAGTCTGCAACATCACCCACTACATACATAGACAAGCTTGTACACAATCTACAGTTTGACAATATGCATTTTCAAATCCTAGATGTTTAGACATAAGGTTTCCTATACCCTAGGAAACTATTAGACTACCAAATTAGTTATCAGACTGTCAAAAGCAATTTACATGCGATAATTATATATATACTGAATAAGCATCCTTGGCCCTAAAAAAGAATAAAAGGACTGGAAGTGGCCTAATCTTATTGTGGTATACCCAATAAGCAGATTCAGAAAAATTCCTTTTTGTTTTTCTTGTGTTTCTTTCGTTTGAGCAGCCCCACGAAACATGAAAGTTTGAGTGGAAATAACATGTTGGAACAATTACCTACTCAGGATCCATCAAATTTTTATGGTTCAATAGAAGGCTCAAAGACACGAAACTCTTTCCTTCAGCTTGGCTGTGATTTATTAAGTGTCAGAAAATAGATGAAATAGATAAAGCATCAGCAGTGTCATAGGGCATTAATGCCATGCATCAATAAAGCATTACTAATGGGTATCTTTTGCACTCACCCCATGATTTCCCCAACCAAGTGACACATGAAAAATAACAAATAGCTTTGCAATTTTATATTAACAAAATCTTCAATGCAGTCTAATTAAACTGCTCACAATCATTGATTATTTCTTTGTTTTCATTTTCCTCTTCAGATTTTAGAGGTTCTGCATAAAATGACTTGGAGACAGATACAGAGGACAAGTTACAAGGGGAGAAACAGTGCTCACCTGCAGGCTGCTTCATAATAGAAGTGAATGCATCCTTTCGCAAGCCAAACCCAATCGCTTCCATTTCTGTGACGCTGAGCAAAAAAATTGGAATACGTAATTTTTCACCAAGATCCTCTTTGTGCCACATTTGCTAGCCATAATATAATCAAGACTATAATTTGAAATCATTCTTCTTACAATATCTCCACCCGGACCCACAATCCATGATACAAGAAAGTTTAATTAAGACATTCCTTTATAAATCTGGTTTAGGCACAAACAGTTAAGCACCACAACAATAGAAAAATCATGACAACATAACTAAGTTTTGACAAAATGTACACCACTGGGACAAGAACTGATGCATGTGTAATTCAATGGCTATGGACATAGCAAATGAATGAACTCATCTTCCAGGTAGAAAACTACCATGGAAAAAGACAAGAGACAATCAATCTTCCTTGCCTCCTAGCAACAGCTAAGGAAACCCTAAAGCACACCCAACCAGCCAATGTTCACAAAAGAATCGAGACTGCAAATTAGAGACTGCTTTTCTGCAAACACAACAATAATCAACATCTGGCCTCTGGGCAACCCAGATGGATCCCAACTACCACGAACAACTACTAAAGTTTTGCACCAAAAGATTCGTGGTCAGAGAGAATTGCAAAGATATGTAACGTAATCCGTTCATAATCAGCATCACACTCCATCAATTAAGAAGCATCAGAACCACATAGCTCAAAAGGCAAACAGGGAAGAAGGAGAACGAGAGATGAACCAAATCAAATCGCAATTTTTCATTGACATCTATTGACCATTAAACCGCCACAGCTTTACATTACTACCCCTAAAGCCTAACCAGAACAAGAAACAACCCTAAAATCACAGAAAAAAAAACAACTACGGTTAACCAGATACAACACAAAGACCTTCAGCTTAAGCCCTCTCGCCACGGATCCTCCTCGCCAGCTGAATGTCTTTCGGCATGATCGTGACCCTCTTGGCATGAATGGCGCACAGATTAGTGTCCTCAAACAGCCCCACAAGGTAAGCCTCCGCTGCCTCTTGGAGGGCCGCGACGGCGCTGCTCTGGAACCTCAGATCGGTCTTGAAGTCCTGCGCAATCTCACGGACAAGTCGCTGGAAAGGAAGCTTACGGATCAGGAGTTCCGTGCTCTTCTGGTACTTTCGGATCTCACGGAGAGCCACCGTACCAGGGCGAAAGCGGTGGGGCTTCTTCACTCCGCCAGTGGCCGGAGCTGACTTGCGGGCAGCCTTGGTTGCTAGTTGTTTCCTCGGGGCCTTGCCACCGGTGGACTTGCGAGCTGTTTGCTTGGTGCGAGCCATTGGAGATGAAGGTTACAGAGAGAAAGAGATGCAAGCAATTAGATACAGAGAGAGAAAATGTGCGAACAAATTGCTTCTTGCGATTGATTAAAAGATCTTGATGAATATTTATAGGTGCGGTAGTGGGAGATGGAGGAGCGGGAGGTTTGAAATTTTTGGCGTTTTTAGAAATTTGATAGTTTGACCCATTTGACGTTAATTACGGACCGTTGATTAGGATAGTCAGGAACGGTGGACATCACCCGGAGAGAGATGTCACGGATTGCGATCCATTGTGCTGTTTATCAGCCATTGGTGTCTCGCCACGTCACATTTCTTCTTTTTCTCTCTTAATTTTTTTTTTAAAATTACACTAATCTTTTTTTAATTTTATGACAATTATACTAAGATCTTCTAAAGTTTTTAAAATTATATTGACTTTCTTTACTTTTTAAAATACTGTACAGATATTTTTCTTCGGTCAATTTTTTTCTTCAAATACTTATTTCATATTTTTTAAATCTTTATTAACTTTTTTTCATTTTTCAAATCAATGTTGATAAAAATAAATTTATTTTTATATAAAATAAAAATAAGTTATTTACCTTAAATTTGTTTTTAAATATAAAAAATAAAAAATCTTTAGAAAAAGTTAAAATAAATTGGTTAAAATTGAAAAAATACAAAAATAAATAAATAAAATGAGCAGTTTTATCATTTTGAAGAAAAAAAATGACAGAAAAGAAGTTAGTATAATTTTAGAAACCTTAAAAAAAATAAGCTTAATTGTCATAAATCTCAAAAAATGTCAGCGTAATTTACCTTAATTTTTTTTCCCTCCTGCTGCTACACAATTTGAATTGGGATTGTTCTTTTTTTTGAATGGAATCGTCCACCCTTAAGAGCATCTCTAACAATTATTTAACAATATGCTTAAATTCAAATTTGACTCCAAATGTTCAAAAACTCATCTCAATAGTGAATCGAAATACATATCAAATTTGAGAAAACTCAAACACATAATTAAATTTGTCTGTTACTGTTTATTAAATCAAATATAATTAAAGTGACTTTTAGAATAAGATGGGATAGGTGAAAATTTTTTAAAAATATTTAAACAAAAACTTAATTAACTATTGAAAACTAGATGACTCAAATTTTAACTTAAATTTGAGTAAAAACTTGAGTTATAGTAATGCTCTAACCAAACTACTCCTGTGCACCAGTGAAGATTCAGATCCGCATAATCTAATGATTCTATTTACTTTATTTTGTGTACAGGTATTTCGGGATTAAGGCCGTAGGAGAGAGAATATACAAAATTTATATATATATTGGGATTAAGGTTGAAGGAGAGAAAATTGGGATTAAGAGACAAAATATACAAAATATAATATGTATGTGCATATATATATATATATATATATATATATATATATTTCATTTTGCTAACAAGGTTCGTAAACATATTTCACCAATAAACACAAAATAAATAACTATGGAGATAATTCTTAGAATTGAATTATTTTCAAAGGAAATTTTGATTGTAGTTGAGCATTTTCTCAAATCCAAGTAGGTAGCTGCATTATCTCTTCGTTAGAGGAGGAAATAGTAGGGTTTGCTTCCTTGCAAAATAAAATAAAATAAAATAAAATGGAGAGAGTTAGCGTGAATAATTGGTTAGGCTTTCAAAATATATATATATATATATATATATATATTATTGAATTTGCTTAAAGAAATTCAAGTATTTTTTTGTTACATCAAACTAGGATTATAAAGGATCAAAATCGAATCAGATCAACGATGATCCAAATCCTAGTTGTTAAAAAAATTATCAAATCAAATTTTCAAACAGATTTAAGAATTCTTAATTCAAATTTAGATTTGTTAACTATTTGATCGAACTCAACCCGGTAATAATATTAATATATATGTATATAAAATATTGCGTTATAATATATATATATATATATATATTATGTATATAAAATATTATTGTATAATATGAAAATTTTAAAATATAAAAAATCATATATGTAGATATGTGTGTGTGTGTATGTTTTATTTAATTAGAATATATAGTACAACTAACAATAATTTATCTAATTAGATTAATCTAAACTTATTGTTTAGAATGCAAATCTTACCTCTCACATACAGAGAAACTCTCACTCTTATATAAAATTAACCTAAACCTACTTTAATTCAAAAAAAGAAACCTATCAAATATTTTCCAAAAAACTAACATGCATTCAAACGAATTAAGGTTTTATGTTCGAATAATGTTTGCATTCAAGCAAACTTTAGTCGCATTTAGATAGTCAAGATACTAGATTTTAGAGAAACAAAGTATTGGATTTTTACTTTTTTTGTAATTACAAATTTAAAACGATAAAAATAAATTACTAATTACTTAAGGGACATCAGGGAAATGTTTTAAGCATAAAGGCAAAACTAAAAAAATGTCTAATATATGTGTAAGGACGCAATTTACCCCTTAAATCAGATCACGCCACGTGTATGAAACATTAATGGAATGACTAAACTACCCATGTCAAGTATAATCCAAACACAACAGTCCGTAGTTAAGCTAGGATCCGTCTAAGCTCAAACACAGTGCTTAATTCCAAACTAAGAGATCCAACACAAGTTAACTTTCAGTCCAAATTATTTAGAATACAATCGAATCACATGCACCGATCGCACTGGCACTCATTCTTCCAATTCAATTAAGAGAATGAACAATAATTATTGGATTACAAAGTATCTATTGCTTTAATTTCAAAATTGATCTCCTTCCGTAACTTACAAGCAATAGCTAGATGGGGAATTCATTTGCCAGTTTCACAGATAATTTCATTACAATAGCTAGATGGGGAGCATTCATTTGCCAGTTTCACGGATAATTTCATTACCCTTGTTGGCATGATCACATTCCTTATATGCACTTAAAGTTAGGATGAAGTCAACTCTAAAAGGTTGGTTGAGTGGCAAGGTCACTGCTTGTAAGAAACTTGCTCTCCTGAATTCACAGGTTCAACTCTCCCAGGCCAGCAAAAGCTTGGGACCACCTACGACCAAACATAAGAATGGTCAATTGTTAATAGGGCCCATAGAAAATAGTTTCGTAGTGCCTGTAAGCTGGCCCACAAGCACCATGTGTTGAAAAAAAAGAAAAGAACGAAGCTTGGTATAAAAAATATGTATTTTCATGTTGTTATTGTGGCCTATTAGGAGAATTGATAGTTGCATATTTGATGCAATGGTACAACTGAGAAGAAAATGTCGATGAGAAAAATAAGACAAGGTCTTTAAAAGGACTTAATAAAATTTAAATAATAAAGAAAAATAAGGAATCAATGAAATCTTAATTGGTTTACACTAGGAACCTAAGAAGATGAATAAGGCTTTGTTTGGGGGAGCGGTTTCAAAGCAAAATAAAGCGTCTGCATCAAAAATGTTTGAGAGGAGCTTCTTTTTAGGGACGCTATTTTATGAACATCAGATGCTGGATATTTCATGCGTAGACTTGTAGAAGTAGTTCAACACATTGTTGTACGTCGAACAGATTGTGGCACCGTCCGAGGTATTTCTGTGAGTCCTCGAAATGGAATGATGCCGGAAAGAATTTTTATCCAAACATTAATTGGTCGTGTATTAGCAGACGATATATATATGGGGCCACGATGCATTGCCACTCGAAATCAAGATATTGGGATTGGACTTGTCAATCGATTCATAACCTTTCGAGCACAACCAATATCTATTCGAACTCCCTTCACTTGTAGGAGTACATCTTGGATCTGTCGATTATGTTATGGCCGGAGTCCTACTCATGGCGACCTGGTCGAATTGGGAGAAGCTGTAGGTATTATCGCGGGTCAATCTATTGGAGAACCGGGTATCGCCCACTACTGGGCCAAACAACCACTAAGAGTTTGAAAAAGGGGAATCACTTTAAAAAAATCAATTAAAGGATCATAAAAAGTCTCAATAAAAAACATTTAACTTATCATTTTAAAAAATGCATAATGGAAGATTTTTTCCATGAACTACCTTATTTTCTCATAGATAATTATTCTATTGGTAACAACTGTTTTCATGTAGTGATCTTTATATATAATCAAAATATCTTTCTACAAATTAATTGTGTTAAAGATATTGACTCATATTATTATAATAAAAAAAACTATTCAGGAAAAGAACATTAGAATGCAATCAAATTGATATTTAAGTATTTGAAAGATATAACTAACTACGAAATTATGTTCGCAAAATAATGTAGATGTGCTTCAATTGTAGGTTTTGTAAATTCAAATTATGCAAGTGATGTAGATAATCGGAAAGGCGGGGAGGGGGAGGGCACAAGTAGGGCCATGGCCCTCCCAAAATTTTTGATATTGTACTTTTTATTCATAATTTTATTATAATATTTTAACAAAATATGACTTAGCCCCAATAAAATGTAATATTGTATTTTTTACTCATAATTTTGTTAGATATTTTAACAAAATAGGACTTACCCCCCTCAAAATTTTTGATATATTCATATAAACTCTCCTACATTTTAGTATTTTCAATTGGGCTCCTTAAATAAAAGTTATGGATTCTCCACTAACTACCGGTTATGTTTACTCACTAAGAGATTGACCTATTTGCTACATATTCATATTACAATCTCTAGCAGCAATATCTACTACATAGTCTGAATATATGACAATAGTTGAAACTGTTAAAAAAACGTTACAGTTAAAGGGGTTCATCAGAGAACTTGATTTAAAGTAAGGTGAAATTCGGTTGCATTGTAACAATCAAAGTGCTATTTATTTAACAAAGCATCAAGTATACCATGCAAAAACAAAACAAAACAAAACATATAAATGTGAGGTTTCACAAAATACTCGAGAAACTTCACACTTCTAAAATGTAACTGAAATAATGACAAAGCCTATTCTAATACTCCTAAGGGGTTGAATATTTACCAAGATGAAGATTGTTAGAGATAGGAACATATTTTTATAACATGTGAAATTAATACATAGGTTTTATGGGTGGGGCATATCTCATCACGTCCATGCAGTTTAACTCAAGTTGTATTGCTAGAAATAAATAATAGATTTGAGATGTGTACTTTAAAAAATTTTGAGTAATGCTAGTCTTACTTTCATATTTTATCAAAAGTGTTATTTTTATGAGTTGGCAGTGTTGTATTGGCTGGATATCACATCATAAAGGTAAACATTTTTGGTAGAATTTTTAAGTAAGCTTAGCATTATTGAAAAATTTCAATATATCATATTAGGATTTTAATGATAAGAAAACATAAAAATATTATAATCATATTTTCTAAATAACAAAAAATGCAGTTGCTCTCGTTAACGCAGGTATATTATCCAATCAGGTAAATTATTTGTGTCATTTTTGCTCTCTCATTTTCTAACATTTTAACCATAATTATTATTATTTCACACCAAATTGTTATCTCATTCTTTTAAATATTATTTAAAGAAATACCATAAAAGTGTTTCTCAGACTCCATTGAATATAAGGTTTAGGCAAATGAAGAGCAACAAATGATAAAGCAGCAAGTTAATGGAATTATGGATGAAAGGAATATTCTACAAGTTATATAATTACGTGAAAAATTATCAATGAATTCACATATTGCTCAAATTCAAATGTAATACCAATAGGCCTATTAATTTTTTTTTTTTGATGAACATTGGCTAAATCACAAGTAATTAGGAAACTTCATTTTTTTTAGATGCTAAGACAAGTTCAAGTTAAGTGTGACAAGAGATGAGAAGCAAGAAAACACACACACACACACACACACATATATATATATATATAATTGTGCTATTTTTTTTCACGTAAAACATGTATTTTATCTAGTATAAAAAGCTTTTTAATCTCTTTATATATTAGTAAAAAAATTATCATTATTAATAATTTTATATACATATATACTTGTATATTTTTCATTATAATAACCAATTATAAAATAACTTTTTAAAAATCATTATTTATTCAGAAATAGAAGTATTAATATTGATTATGAAACTTAAAACAGGCCCAAGCCCAGCTCGGTTGGGTTACCAATAGCTGTCTCTTCCCGTCTCTCTCAGGCACAATCAAATATCAAGGGGCTGAATTCCGCCGTCTCACCGGCTTCTCTGCTCTTTCTCCCTTCCCCTCCTCTGAAAACTCCAGCAAACGTCCCCTCCCTCTCACTCTCTCTAAATCGTATCTCTCTATCTATACATCCATTCATACACACACACACACATATATATATATATGTATATCTTCCGCATGCTTGTCATTTAATTACACAGCTGAGCAGCGATTGGAGCCATTCCTTATTGGTATACCACTTTGTATCTTTTTCCTTTAACGGTCGTGTTCGTCGTACGCTTATAATATTTGCTTAACTACAATATTTTCTGTGCATTTCTTTTCTGCTCTTTATTCTTTGTGGATGTTTGCTGCGGCAAAAAATTGCTCTTGATCGGAAGTTCTCTACGTTGCCGTTAGTAATTTGTACTTCACCTTCTTGAAGAGGCAGATTATTTTCACTTTTCTCTTTGTTTTGTTTTGTTTTGTTTTTGTTTTTGTTTGTGGATTTTTAGAATGGTCCTCATGAGGTCATTAATTTTTTTTTCTTTATTCTGAAGGGAATAACCATTGATTTTATATATGCAATTTTTATCTTGAGGTATTCTTATTTATCTGTGCATTTATGTTTGTGCCGATTCTGTTAATTTTTTGATATGTTTTTAGTAGTAGGCGATTGAAATGGCGGGAAAATCGAACAAGGGGAGAAATCGGAGAGGGTCACAGAATACTGCTAATTCTGCGGAGAGGGCAGTCTCATCATCCATTGCTGTCTCTAAAGACGACTTAAGTTCTTCATCTGAAGCTGACGCTAATGGAAATTGTACTGCTAGTGGATCAAATTGTACCAAGTCAGAGGAAAAGGAGACAAAAAATGCAAATTCGGAGAACCAGTCAAAACAAGGTGAAATTAATCTTATTTGCATTCTTTATCTGTATCACAGTGACGACCTAATATGTATTCTTTATCCGTGTCATAGCTACAACTCGAGGTTTTGGCACATTGACTTTATCTTAGCTATATTTTTCACACTACCATTTTATTGTTGATGTCATTGTGGAGTAAATTAAACAATCTGAAAAATACTACTATTAAACATTAAGAAGTTAGTTTGATGGGTTCCTAATACACACAATTGGACCAGTTGAAATTCCACTAATCTTTCATATATATATATATATATATTTCCTTGGGCCTGTTCGGGATTGCACATCTACAATTTGGTTAAAGGAATGAAAAATTCTGGCTTGAAAATCGAGTCACCTGTAGCCTAGTAGTTATAAGCAATACTTATAGATATACCATACAGACAGTGAGATACACAGACACCCACACACACAAGGATAAACTCCTGCGCATGTGTGTGAGCAATCAACTTGCGTGCTTGCTTAGTTAATGATTACTATCCTTACTGCAGCCGTTGTTGATCATGGATCGTATATTGTGAATTTTAATTTTTCTTTTTGTAATTGTATGCACTCATCAGCACATGCATATGCATTTGTCCATGCGTGTGCGTGCCTCAACATGCACATGTACACACACACATACAGATTGAACACTTATGTTGCTAACTTGCTATATATATATATATATGTTGAAAAACTGAAAGACAAAAACGATGATCCAAATGGAAAGCTGGGATTTGAAAGGATAAAATCTAGTTGCATACATTATGAAAACTATAAAGGTTGCCTTGCATCTTAAGCAAGGCACTTAGCTGCGCGCTAATCCCCATAGTTTTGTCACACCCAAGGTAGGTGAGGCGCTCTTGGTGTGCCTCTGGGAACCCTGGCTAAGTTCACCCAATGACTATCTATTTATGTGCAGTGTGCACCTTGGTACAACAAATGTTGAGGAAATGGTTGTTTAATTATTTTTTGATGTTGAGGTGCTTTTCATGTAAATTTCATTTTCCTTGGTCTCCTTTCATTTTTTTTAATTGCTTGTTGCAGAATGCCTGATTGCAGTCCCTCTCTTTCAAACTTGATTTCCTTTCATTACTAGTACTCATTTTAAAAAGACATTTTTTTGACAGGTCTGCTCGACTCAACTAATCAGGGCCCAATTTGTTTATCTATGCATTATTTTAGATGAATACTACTGTCAGAGTTTTTGGGCTTGAATCTTCGGCTTCTCAATATCTATCTAATCTATAAATTTTCTCCTGGGTTGCAGGGGACATTCATCTTTATCCTGTTTCTGTTAAGACACAAGGTGGCGAGAAACTTGAGTTACAAGTGAGCTAGCTTTATAAATGACTGTTTATAATTGTCCTTCTATTATTTGAGTGCAAAATGTGATCACTTCAAGCAGTTTTTAACTTCTTGGTTACCACCCTTGATCTTTTCTGCTCTAGCTGTTACCGTAGAACTTTTTCAATCCATCATTACTTTATTGACTTTCAGTTATTTAAGTCACAGAGAATTTCTTTGAATCATTTTAAGTGACAACATTTTATTTACCTATTTTTTTTGGGGATAAGTCCTGACATTTTATCTGTCTTTTTCATAACTGATGCTTACTGCTGATGATATTGTTAAATTGATTTGCATTTGCAGTTAAGCCCAGGAGATTCTGTTATGGATGTGAGACAGTTTCTTCTTGATGCTCCAGGGACATGTTTCTTTACATGCTACGATTTATTACTGCACACAAAGAATGGTTCAGTTCATCATCTAGAAGATTACAACGAAATCTCTGAAGTTGCTGACATTACAACTGGTGATTGCTCCTTGGAAATGGTTGCTGGTATGTTAATGATATCTTGCTTGATTGCTTTGTTAGTGATACACGCAGACTCAGGAATTGCTATCCACTCTTAAATTTTCTTCTTGCATCTGAAACAGTGCATTAGGTAGTACATATTTTGCTGACAAAATGGGGTGCAAATAGGGTTACTGTATGTGTATTTTTGCATTGACCAGGCAGTTTGAAATTTATATTAGTCAACTCTTAACTTAGCAATAACTGTTGCAGCATTATATGATGATAGATCTACAAGGGCTCATGTTCACCGCACAAGAGAATTGCTTTCTCTTTCCCCACTGCATGCCTCATTATCAACATCACTTGCATTACAGCAAGAGATAGGACAAAGCACATCTGCAAATCCAGGAGGTTTGTATTTTGAGCCTGTAATCTGTGTCCCTTTGTGGTTTTATTTCCCTTCCCTTGTTGCTTATTTCCTTGTGCACTTTGTCTTAAGTCTTAACACTGTTATACCTTCTGGGGAGATTACCAATCCTGATTCTAGCTTTTACTATGATCTAGATCCAGGGAAAACTGAAATCTTGGAGCTTGATAGTTTGGGATTCATGGAGGATGTTGCAACTTCTCTTACTAATTTGTTGTCTTCGCCTTCTAAAGAGATCAAATGTGTGGAGAGTATTGTGTTTTCTTCACTTAATCCTCCTCCAAGCTATAGGAGGTGAGTCAACATTTGTAAATCCCTTTCTGAGTGATCTGAACTTCATATCTTTACCTCTGTTTTCTACTAAGCATCCTCATATTTTGGAAAACTTGCCATAGCTCCATTAAACAAATTGGCTTTTACATGTGGAGAGTTATAAATGACATATTGCATTTTGTATTTGTTACCTCCAGGTTGGTCGGAGATTTGATTTATTTGGATGTAATAACATTGGAAGGAAATAAATTTTGTATTACGGGAACCACAAAAATGTTCTATGTCAATTCAAGCATGGGAAATACCCTTGACCCAAGGCCAAGTAAAGCTGCTTCTGAAGCAACCACCCTAATCGGACTCTTACAAAAAATTAGCTCCAAGTTCAAAAAAGGTAAAAAACCGTAGCCTTAGTTCCTTTGAACCTAAAGTGGTTTAACCATCTTATTGTTTGTCTTGTCTTTCTATTATGAAGCTTTTCGTGAAATTTTGGAGTGGAAGGCATCTGCACATCCTTTTGAAAATGTCCAATCTCTCTTGCCACCAAATTCATGGCTGGGATTATATCCAATTCCTGGTAATTTTAATTTTATTGCAGTTTATATGGTGATGTATTTTTTTTTGTGTGTGTGGCTTAACTAATTGCAAAAATTGTGTTTCTTTTCTCGAAGTTTGACATTTGTTCCCATTTCCTTGTTGCTTCTCTTGGTAGAGATTGTTGCAATGCTTTTCTTTTGGAAGTTACAGCCTATTTAATAAAACACTACTTACTTGAGGGAAAAAGAGGAAAAGTGATAAAAACTAATTTAGCAAGAGCGATGAAACACCTAATGCTTCTTGTTGTTGTCAAGTTTTGTCATGCACCAAACTTCCCAAGGAGATTGCATTCTTAATACTGAACCAAAGGGGACTTTTATCAGCTTGCTCAATTGCTATCTTCTTCCACTAGTTGTTATGGAAACTCTTGGAGATTGTCTCTACAATGTCTAATTTTATGTTATCATTTCAATGAGCTTGCTAACCCAGCCAAATACAGTAAAATTTACCACATTTTTTTTTTGCAAGTATACTATTTTATAGGAAAGAAGGAATATATAACAAGGATGAGAGGTTCTTCCAAGAGAGGAAGAAATGCAATCCAGGAGAACTCCAGACTACCTACACCCACGCTGAAGCTGGGTAGCTTTGACCCCTTGTAGGAACTACACCCAAACAAGTCCTGTGCTTTGCCCAAGAATCTGCTTTCTCATTGGTCTATCTAGCAGTCCAACTAATATGTGCCTCTAACTCCAAGGATCCCAAGTCCCTCACGAGTCACGACTATAGTGCCATGAGTGAATGGAACCAGATGTACTCCAATTCACAACTCCTCCAAATTTCTCTTAATTAAGCATTGGTGAAGGCTCAAAATTTTCCTTAAGGCCTTTCAGATGGCTCCAATTTCAGTCTAAATTGCCAAAAACTACACCTGTCTAAGAATGATGGTGTTCCCAACATCATTCTAAAGACACCTCAAATGCCGAGTTGGGCTGCACTTTGGGGAAACTTGTTAACTTGTTACCCAATTACTCAAGATCATTTCCAAAGGCACAGCTTTGAACTACCAGCCAAAAGGAACCATCACCTACTTTCTTCCTGGATTGATTTTACAGATTAACTGTAATCTGGCGGGCTCATCTCAATTTTGATGTCTTGACTACATGTTCCATATTTTTGTGTTCTTATAGTTCTAAACGGCTGAAAAATTCAAATTCTTAGTTTATTGTATTTATGGTGTTCACATTGATGAGTCATGGAGACCATACATGTATATGATGAAGTTTTATTTGCTAGCTGCACTAATTGAATTAAATCTCATTTTAGTTAAGATCTGCATCTGAGCAGAAAGTTTGTGTCAGTTTATTAAGTCTTCAGAGCTTTATTATTAATTCCCTTGTTAGAGTTGCGTGAGGATTATCTCTATACCTTGTGGCTTCCCGTTTCCCCAAATTGAATTCCCTTTGAGTGAAGAGAAGAGGTTTCAACTGCTGAGAGGTATAGATTCCTGGATTCCCTTCCTCCTCCTTAACAACACTCCCCCCCACCCCCCCCCCCCCCCCCCCCCCCCCCAAAAAAAAAAAAAAAAGATTATGCTAGCTGCTTCATAGTGGTGTTTTCAAGAAATTCAATATATTGGTTGTTGTGCAACACCCCTTACCTAGTTTTGCATTTATTGTGTAAAGAACTGAAATATGCATAAAAGGATAGCCTAGCGCACGTGACTCCCGCTGTTGCAGGGTTTGGGAAGGTTCAGATCCACGCAGCCTTGTCCGTGTGAGTGGATAGGTTGTTTCCACTACTTGAAACCGCAAGTTCCAGGTTGCATAAGAGAAACTGAAATATGCATCACTTAATAAGTTTATTTACTTCTACTGAAACTGAATTATGAGTCTTTGAGTGAAATTATCTGCTGCTTCATATAATTTGTTATATTTCAGCTTCATTGTTATTGTCAAATGGTGAATGTGTTTGCTTCTTAGTAATGTAATTGAAAGAAAACTTATAAAATACACACAAATAAAGTGCTAAAATGAGATAATGTTGTTTTTTTTTCCTTTTTTAAAAAAGATCCTTGTTATATTTATTCTATGGTTTTATCTTTCGGTGGCAGATTTTTTTTTTAAAACTGTTGATCATTTTCAAATTGTGTGATTCTTCTATTAATTCTTTTGTTTTCAGATCACAAACGCGATGCAGCTAGATCTGAAAATGCTACGACTCTTTTGTTTGGAAGTGAGTTAATTGGCATGCAAAGAGATTGGAATGAAGAATTGCAGTCTTGTCGGGAGTTTCCTCATACAACTCCTCAGGAAAGGTGTAGTTATATATCTATACATAAAACTCGCCACGGTTATGCTTCTTGTTTATCAACTCCTTGTCATGTTAGATTTTTTCTTTTAAAAATTTTGTTAGGTTTTAGAATTGTTGATGAAATTCATTTGGTTTTATCTCTACACTTATATAGAGAATTTAATTGCAGGATCTTGCGGGATAGGGCGCTTTACAAAGTGACTTCTGACTTTGTTGATGCAGCAATTCGTGGTGCCATTGGAGTCATCAGCAGATGTATCCCACCAATTAACCCAACTGATCCAGAGTGCTTTCAGATGTTAGTGAACCTGAGAATAGTACCAATATTTTCTCTATAACTCATTTCTGTTCTTAAGTGATTGGTCAAAAAGCAGGATCTATCAGCCTCCCTTTATGGTCGCTTACTGAAAAGCATGGATGCCGTCTGTTGTTCAATGCTGGAATCTTGTTTTTTCCCAGCTCATTAGATGGTCCCCATATCCGTTAGGTGTATCTTTATGAGAACTATTGTTTGGTGCTCTTCTTTATAATTTTTAATCTTTTTAATGTTTATGGGATCTGACTATTTAGCACAATTTTTCCAAGGAGAGTTTGTTAAATCTGTCTCCCACCCACCTTCCCCCCCCCCCAAAAAAAAATAAACAATATAGGTCCATTTTTTATTTATCCAGTCACTTATTTCGGTATGAAATTATTTGGTATAACTAGTTGGAGTGTTTGTGTTTGGGTAACATGCTGTGTCTGTAGTTTACCTAGAATTGTATTATTATCTTACTTTAGATGATGACTTTCTACCATAATGGAATCAGTACATTATGTAAATGCATCTTAGCATTTCAACTTTGTCTGTTTCATTACTGCTCTCTCTCTCTCTCTACTTATTTTTTACTTGTGTCAAGTGAGATTCAAATTTCAGTTCTACTGCAGTTGTGCACCTTTCCGCAGTTGTACCTTTTTATTTTGCTTTCCTTTAGATTCAAATTTTGTTTGCCTAAAGCTTCAGTTGAGTAGTCTTAAGCCTATTGAGAGGTGCAACCATTATCTTATCATAAAAAGCTCTTGTTATCACTGCCAAGCTCGCACAGTGCTCATGGACGCATATATATTTGAATTATTCCAACAAGGCATCTGGGATTCAAATGAACTAGAATCACATTTTCTTGAGCGCGTCAAGTGACTCCTGGGCAGGTTTTTGCCAGTCCATATTTCTTTTCTCTTAGCACTTTCAAAAGAAACAATCAAACAAATGCTTTACACGCAAATGTGTTTTTTCTTCGTAACAAATCATAACGGCGTGCAGCTTTTGGATATAGAAGCTTGCAGAAGTTTCTGTGATTGTTGTATATGGATAGAAAAGGATTTTTGTATTTAATGTTTTTGTTAATTGCTCATAGTATGCTACCATTAGTTAGAATTAACATTTTGTTCTGTTCTTGATTCTAGGTATGTCCACAACAATATATTTTTCAGTTTTGCTGTGGATGCGGACCTCGAGCAGCTTTCCAGGAAGCAAGCATCAAATATTAATGTAAAGATTGAGAACACAAGCTTACTTCACAACTTAACTGAGAATAGTTCCAACAAATCATTGCATGGAGCTGCTAGAGTTTCCAATGGGGACAAATCCTATGGGTCAAATATGGAGGATCTTAACAATGTCATGGATTTGGCTCCTGATGTGCCTGCTGAGACACAGTTGGCTGAAAGCGAACAAGCAACATATGCTTCTGCAAATAATGATTTGACAGGCACCAAGGCATACCAGGAAGCTGATGTTCCTGGGCTGTATAATCTTGCTATGGCCATTATTGATTACCGGGGTCACAGATTAGTAGCACAGGTGTGTGTTGAAACTGAGTCACCATTATAATATTCATACCGGGAAGCAGATATGCTATTATTGATAGCAGGACAGAGTAGTAGCACATTTGTGTTCAACCTTCAATTAACTTTGATTCCCCACTCTCTCTCTCTTCAAACAGAAAATTAGTGGTTTGACTGGTCTGAGTTTTATCATTAACAATGTCAACTATTTTCATATTTTCTGATATCTCCCACTTCTATTTGCATTCCTGATTTTATCCGCTTCTGTCAACATGGATTAAAGACTTTGTTTACTTGGTCATTGCTTTGTCCAAACCCCGCCTCCCCCCTTTGGTTTAAGAGATTTTTTTTTTGAATTTCTATTGTAGTCTGATCCATCTGTCTCTATTGCAGAGTGTTTTACCTGGCATCCTTCAGGGTGATAAATCAGACTCCCTTCTGTATGGTTCGGTTGACAATGGCAAGAAAATTTACTGGAAGGAAGATTTTCATTCCAAGGTGTGGAAGAATATGGACTCTCGATTTTTTTTAATGCTGTCAATTTAGTGTAATTGCACCATTATTAATTATTTCTGTTTTGAGAATTTATCGGGCCCTTTCATGATGTGAACTTTGTTTTGTTTTTGTTTTTTTCTATAGAAAAACATCAGCATTAGGAAACAATTGCAACTTGATAGTTATGTTGTTCGTAACTTTTCTTTATTATTATTATTATTATTTTTTTGCCGAGCCCTAACTTCATCTATTTGAAACAAAACAACTATTTACAAATAACATTATTATTTTAGCCTTTTTATCCATTTTGATAAGCCTGTGGTTTTGAAGACCTTTAATTTTTAATATATATTTTTTTGTATTTGTGGTGTTTTCTAAAATTGCCTTGCGTTTTCTTGGCTTGTTAATGGAAGTGTGAAAAATGGAGAAATGTGCTGTTAGATTAGTTTAAATTAAAATTTCCCTTGGGTACTATATAAAACGAAAGATAGATTTGCCTACTGTGTTCTGTCCTTTTTTTGGGGGTTTGCTTAATCAAATTCTTGTAATATGGTGTTGGATTCCAGCGCCTGTAGCCAGACTGTGGAACAAGTATCACGTGCCATTGCTTGCTCAATGTTCAATTGTTGATATGAGTTCCCTTCAATTATTATGCATTGAATATCCTTTTTCTTTTTAAAATCCACTATGCGGGATCTCTTTTGTATATATCAGTTCGCCTCCCTCAGGCGGCTTTAATAGAAATACCTCATTAATCATCAAAAAAATTATCTCTAAATTTCCATTGCTGTTTAATATATGCACACTCTTGGAATAGCAGTTTGATTGATAATGCATCAGCTGCTGAAATATGCGATTTTGATTGATAGGGCTTATGCTTTAGCAGAAGTCTGAAACTGGAACCTGGAATCATTACTGATTGTATCATGTAATGTTTCCAGGTTTTATTTTAACATAATGGCCTTTCTTCTTGGTTTGAAACCAGTATTGTGGAGATTGGGTTAGGACATTCATATAATTCTAAGGATTTTTATTTATTTTTGATAAGTAAGGAGTATATATTAAGAAGGGCAAAAGGGTATAAACCCCTAAAAGATTTACATCGGACTTAAAGACCCCAAAAAGTCAACAAAAGTAGAAACATTTACAGGAAAAGCCTCTTTGGTCCAAAAAAATAATAAACGCAAAAAAACATCTTTAAGATATGGAGTAGAAAGCTTTCGATCTTTAAAGACACGATTGTTTCTTTTTTTCCAAAGGCACCACAAGAGGCAGATGAGAGTCAGTCTCCAAATTCTCTTAATATCTTTAGGAAGGATGCACCCTTCCCAAGCTAACAAAAGGTCTTGAACTGACCCTGACATGACCCATGAGAATCCAAACATGGCAAGAACTAGGTTCCAGCAGCTCCAGGGGACATGACAGTGAATGAGAGCGCGATCCACTCTTTCTTTGTCATTCTTACAAAAGTAGCATCTGCTAGCCATCAGAAAACCTCTCTTCATCATGTTATCCGCAGTTAAAATGGCCTTCCAAGAAGCTTCCCAAGCGAAAAAGGAGGCTTTGGGGGGAGCTTTTGAATGCCAAGTGAGCTTCCAGGGAAAGAGAGTGCCTTCGGAAGTAAACAAAGTCTTGTAAAAATAAATAACAGAAAAGGATGACTTGTCCGGAATCCAAATCCTCTTATCTTCTCTTCCTTCTATTGCCCGGAAATTGTTGATGTGGCTGAGAAATGAGTCCACCTCCTCAAGCTCCCAATCAAAGAAGTCTCTTCTAAAAGATGGAGACCAAACAAATGTATTCCCAGTGCTCACCACATACTCGCTAACCCAAGCCGACTTATTGGTAGTCAAACTGTATAGCCTGGGGAATTTCATCTTCAGCGGCATAGCTCCACTCCACACATCATCCCAAAATTTCACCCGGTCACCCTTTTCCATGACAAACCTACATCTTTCCTTAAAAGGTCTCCATCCTCTTCTAATGAAACCCCATAGACCACAACCCATCGACCCAACTACGCTACCCGAACACCAGCCCCCAGAATCACACCCATACTTAACCACAATGATCTTCTTCCAAAGATCCTTATCACTATCACCAAACTTCCATAACTATTTTCCTAAAAGAGCTGTATTGAAGATTCTCAAGTCTTTCACCCCTAAGCCCCCTAGAGACAGAGGCTTCTAGATTTTATTCCACACCACAAGGTGAATTTTCCTACTATCACCCTCGTGGCCCCAAAGAAAGTCCCTTTGAATCTTCTCCAATCTTTTACTCACTGTCTTCAGAATTGGGAAGAGGGACATGAAATAGGTCGGGAGATTGGCCAAAGAGCTTTTAATAAGAATGAGCCTGCCTCCTTTAGAAAGGAGTTGGCCTTTCCAGCCTGATAGCTTACGATGGAACCTCTCAACCATAGGATCCCAAACCCCAATAGATCTCGCATTAGCTCCCAAGGGAAGACCTAAGTAAGTTGAGGGGAAGCATCCCACTTTACAGCCCAAAGTGTTGGCCAAAAGATCCAGCCCCTGAATTGCCCCAACCGGAGAAATGCTGCTTTTAGCCAGATTGATCCTCAGACCTGACACAGCTTCAAAACACACGAGAATACATCGGATAAAGCGAAGCTGGCACACTGTGGGGTCACAAAAGATGATGATATCGTCAGCAAATAAAAGGTGGGAGACGACTACGCAATCACCCCTTCTTGCCTCCCTCTGAAAGCCTTTGATGAGACCAACCTCCTCAGCCCGGCACATGAAGCGGCTCAAAGCCTCCATAGCAATCACGAAGACAAAAGGGGATAGGGGATCCCCCTGTCTCAATCCTCTAGACGAGCGGAAAAAGCCTGCAGGGGATCCGTTGACGAGGACCGAGAAGGAAACAGTGGATATGCACGACTGGATCCACTTCCTCCACTTGTTTCCGAAACCCATCTTTGCCAGCATACCCAACAAGAAGCTCCAGTTAACGTGATCAAAAGCCTTCTCAATATCCAACTTGCAAACCAACCCTTTCCTTTTCTGCTTTTTCAACAGGAATTGAGGCAATGAAAGTCCTTAATGCAATTCTAAGGATTATATTTTCTGTTGCAATATTTTTCTGATTTCTTGTATATGCTTCCTTAGACAATTTTTTCTGTTTACAGACCACCTAAAGTTTGGGCAGGAGAACCCCATAAGATACAAAATAGGCAGGGACCTCCCCTGCCGATACTGGCTTTTAATGGAATCTGCATTCTGTGAGCATTTGACCTTGTTGACTGATTGGATTTTCATTTTTGCCCTTGTTTGCAATAAAAAATGTTAGAATGACATATAACCCTGAGGCCAAGTGAAATTACTACTTTACCCCTAATAAAATGTGTCTGAGCTCCGAACTGTTTTTTCATGGTCTTTTGCTTAGCTTTGTTGTAATGTAAATCCAACTTAACACCACTTTTTGCAACAAAAGCCAAATTGTAGTATCAGCCTGTTTAAAAACCATTCAGCCGACCCATTAGACTAGGTAGTAAACAAGTGGAGTAAAAGACCATAATCTGTATAAAATTCAGACTTTGTAACTTTTCTGAAAATTAAAATATCAAAAAATATTTTTAGTTATTCAAAAGGACTTCAAAATGGAAAACTCTTTAGGCCCACTTAACATATGACTAAAGGAGACTTTTAGTTTTATACCAAAATACAAAATGCGGAACCTTCAAGAATTGGGTTTGAAATTCAGATATAAAATAAAAAGCAAAAAGAACCCATTAAATTGACAATCTGAAAGTGAGTTATAGAGAAACTTACTAATAAATAATAATCATGATCATCCTACAAGAGATCATGGTTTCAAAATTTTGTTAAAGAAAAAAGTATTCAAAAAGAAAAAAAATGCAGAACAAAGAAAGATCATGCTTTTTTGTTAGAAGATGAGGGATATTCTACCCTTGATTCCCTTTTTTAAATGATTTCTGAAATGGAGAATTCAAAACCTGTCAAGAAATAGCATAAAAATTTACATAAAAAACAAATGAAAATCCAAAATATGTAAATGTATGATTAACCTCTTCTATGGGCAATAAAAAACCAGCTTATAAAAAAATAGAAAAAATGGAAAGAAATTGAATTGGTAATCTGGAAGTGAACTAGAATGAAACCCGTAAAAAACAATGGTTTTATTGGTCTATAGGAATAACAAAAAAAAAACACATCCACAGAAGATCATGGATTCAATATGCATGCACGTGCGCACACACATATATATTTATTAAAAAACACAATAGAGCATAAGTCCTGAATTTTGCTTATCCTATTTTGGTGGATTTTATTGTGGATTCTTTCCAATTAGTAGGTTCATGGATGAGCAAGACGAATCATTGATCAACTGCATTGGTACTAGCCCCTCTACTTCAATAAAAAAAAAAGGGTTGGTACTGAGGGCAGATAAGGTGGTTGCAATATTGGGGTTTGCAGAAAAAGGCAAAAGATTATGATCATGTTACCTGATAATAGTAGTAGATGGAAATGCTCTCTCTTCAACAACAGCCCATTCACCAGTCAAGGCTCCATATAATCTCCTTTCTTTCCCATCCTTCTCTCTCTCTCACTCACTCACACACAGACACACTTTCAACCCCCAAACCCATCACCAACCAACTTCACATTATGACTGTCACTTTCCAACTCCACCATCTATTACCAACACCATAAACTGTGATTCTTTGGAAGTTTTTTGTTTTTGAATCCATCATCAATTTAATGGATGATAATAAATAATTGGTATTTGTCGTTTGATGTATAATTTCGGATGGTGATGGTTTGAATTTGGTCGGTGTTGGTTTGGCTAGTTGAGTTACTTGAGTAAGAGACACAGGCACGGTTAGAGAAAGTGGAATCTATTGGTTCGGTCACTAAAGAGTTGAAATTATATAAATGGAGCAAATTTAATATAAAAAGGGTATGTTATAAGTTGTTGAAATTAATGGTGGGGAGTGGGGACATACTATTGGTTCACCATTACCACGGTTGTTCAGCAGTGGCCGAAACTTTGGAGGTTGGCAGGTGTATGGTTGTTTAGAGAGAAAATGACGATGGTGTGATGGTGGCATGAGCTGTGAGGTTCAAGCAGCAGTGTTATGTGTTCGTGTGGTGGTGGAAGGTGAGAGGATCGATCATGGAGTGCTGGTGGTTTTGGGGTCGGTATGGTGATGGGTGGGAATGGTCGTGGTGAGGCGTTTGACCAGATTAGAGAGAGAGAATGAGAGAGAACTATGAACTTTCATAAAGTCCCCCCTTTTCATTTTTTTTATTCTAACATAATGACTATTTTACCCCCTCTTTTCGTTCATTTACGGCAGGGGAGCTTCCTGCCTATTTTCGGAACTTATGGAGTCTTTCTTGCTTAAAGGCCAAACCTCAGGGGATTTAAATGAAGTTTACCTTCTGTTTATTTTGCTTATGGTTCTTTCATGATTGCTAACCCTTCTGTAACCTTAGGTACTAGAGGCTGCCAAACGCCTCCGTTTGAAGGAACATACAGTCCTTGATGGATCTGGAAATGTTTTCAGATTAGCTGCACCTGTGGAATGCAAGGGTATTGTTGGTAGTGATGACAGGTGATTACTATCTTCGGTTGCTTATTGTCTCACAAAGTTTCTTATCACCTTTGTTCAATAGTTTCTTTTTTTTCAGTGATATTGTTTTCCTATTTTAACCTTTTACATTTCTGACTTGGAAAAGTTACTTAATGATCGAGACTTGAACCTGGAATGAAAAATGGAAGCTTCCTGATTAGAGTTTTTGATAGTTTCTGTATTTTTTCTTTTCTGCCCATTATTGGGCCCATTTTGAAGGCCGGACATTGAAAGATGACATTTCTTTTTAGCTCCATTTTGATTAATCACAATACTATGCTTCTAATTTTTGGTTCAAATTTTTGCAATGCAACGACCATGTACCAACATCAACTCAATTTTTCTGTTTAAACATTGTCGATGATGTGCCTTAAAACTTTCTTTGCTCTGCATTATATATATTTATGGAATATCAGGCATTATCTCTTGGATTTGATGAGAGTCACTCCTCGTGATGCAAACTATACTGGACAAGGCTCCAGATTTTGTATTTTGAGACCTGAATTAATTACTGCCTTTTGCCAGGTGAGTTAGGTAAATACTTCTATCAATATAATTTCTTAACTGGTTTTGTATATTCTATTTCTAATTTTCGGACCGGCTTGATGTGAGAAGGCTGAAGCAACAGAGAGGACAAAATGTAGGAGTAAATCTGAGGGGAAGGGTCCTGTTGCCGTTGATTCTTCAAAAGTCGATAGTGCTGAAGATCAGGTGACGACTGGGGCAAATGCAACACCGGAAACTTCTGACATGCAGGTAAAGGGTGTTATTCTTGTCAACATTTCAATATGCAGTATGTTAACTAAAGCACAAAGGCATTCCGCAGCAAAGGTTCCAAGCATGAATCATGATAACATATACTATCCTTTACGGTTCTTTGCTGTCGGGAACTGCTTATGTTTAATGCCTGTGTTCTAAGAGCATAAACTGATAGTCGTACCCTCTGTGTAGCTTGCCTTGGAATATCTTATAGTTGTACATATGTTTGTTTGTACATACTATCTATTCATGATGCTTGGGTATGCGCCTTATTAAATGTTAATATTCTCAGGGTAGCAGAGTTAGAAAATGCTTATGTTTGTAGTGACATTGGTATGAGGCTAAGCGGAGGAAATTGGATAACGTGGAATCATGGATTGTGTTCCTGACATAAGCAGAGTGCAAATGCTTCTACTTATGAGGATTAGTTGCTAATATGCTTATGTGACTGCCATTCCTCAGGAAATAGCATATCTAATCCACTTGCATGGGCTGACCTTAAGGTTGCTCCATTGTGACCTAGAGGTCACGGGTTTGAGTAGCGAAACAGCCTCTCCATTTGCGGGGATAAGGTTGTGTACATCTAACCCTCCCTAGATGCTGTAGTGGTAGGAGCCTCGTGCACTCGGCTAACCCTTTATCATATTTTCCCCTTCTTCTTGCTATGTAGTTTGCTATTTGAGTACTTATGGAGCAATGCAGTTGCCCCATCTCAATTCTCTTGCCTACCCTTGCTTGTAAATTTTTCTACTGCACAAATACCTCCAAAAACAAATTCCAAAGTTGTTGAACCATATCTCACTTACAGTTCGTTTGGAAGTTCTGGAAAGTAAAGAAATGAAAGTGTTCGTTTTTATCATATTTGATTGTTAAGGAGAGAAAAGAATATCATTATTTACTGTTTGAATGTGGGAGAGAAAAGAAAAGAAAGAATAAACAATCATTTGACAATTATACCCCTATTTTTTATGTTTAGAATTTTTAGTTCTTTCATTTATTGTTATTTTTGGTATTTCAAAAAAAAAATCATTAAAACAGTTTCTTTTCTCTCCAAATCTCTCCACTTTTGGAGAGATTGGAGAAGTGGGCTAAAACCCTCAAACTTTCTCTCCTATTCTCTCCATCAAAAACTTAAAAACGAGAAATTTAGTTGTCTCTCCACCTTAATCTTTTCTTTTCTCTCCAATTCTCTCCATCCAAACAAGCTCTTAAGCGAGAAACATCAAACCAGTGAAATGGAACTTCATGAGTTTGTCATTATTTAAACATATATTTCCTGTAATAAGATGAAGGATGTCATATGTGCATCTTTCCTTCATGAAACCTGTTTCTAGATTTTTTTGCCATTCCTACCTTTTAAGCTGTTGCAAAACAACTATTCCATTATAAATGTTTCCAATTTTAATTTTACTTGTCGTTCTATTTTACAGTGACAACCTTACAAACCAGCCTGGTGTCCCAGCCCTTGTGGTTTCTACCTTATATATAATGCTTATCTCTACCAATAAAAAAATAAATAATCATCTTTTTCTAAGTTTATTCTATTCTATTAAGCCGGGATCTGGCTTTGTCTCACTATTAGTTTTGGTGTGAGGGCAAATTTTGGTCAGACTAGAGACATACCAAATGTTGCCACAAAACATGAAAAAATTAAAGTAACTACAAGATACTGGGATAACTAAATGCAAATTAAGAAAAGGGGCCACGTACATCACAGATGGTCACCATTAGTTTTATTGGAAGGTTGACTCTTCTCTTTTTTTTTTTTAATCAGTAAAGGAAGTATAAAAAAATATATAAGGTATGGGCCACATACAGAACATCACAGATGGTCACCATTAGTTTTATTGCAAGGTTAACTCTTTGTTTATTTTTTATCAGTAAAGGAAGTATATTATATATTAAGGCGCTCAAGGGCAAACCCATAATTACAAAAAAGGGAAGGGCCACAAAAATACAAGGCTAAGTTCCTCCAAAAAAGTATCTAGGTACAGGGGATTTTCCTCTTTAATCCAAAAGAGAAAGAAATGCAAAAATTATCTTTGAAGTGCATAGAAGCCATCCTCCAAACAACTCTCAAATTCTTTCTAATTCGACTACATGTCTACACCTCCAACTGACAAAAACCTCCCTAATTGTAGCTGGCATCACCCAAATACACCTAAAAAAGGACAAAGTCAAACTCCAAACATCTCTTGCTACCTTGCAATGGATAAGAAGATGGTCCACTATCTCTTTCTCGCACTTACACGTGCAACATTTTCTGGGAAGTTGATAACCTCTTTTATGAAGATTCTTTGTAGTAAGAATGGTTCTCCAGGCCATCGACTAAACAAAGAAAGATACCTTATTTGGAACTCGAGACCTCCAGATCATCTTCCAGGGAAAGACCTATCATTTCTTCCCACCAATTGAACTGTGATCTTCTTGTTATTGTTCACTGTCCAAATCATCACGCCTGCCGTTCCTTCTCTCAAATGGAATCTATTCAACATCTCCATGAACCCTGCAAACTCTCTGAACTCCCAATTATGAAAATTCCTTTGAAAAGGAGGACTCTACACTAAATTGCCACCCACAACAGACATACAATCAGCAACCAAGGCGTTTCTATTTGTAGCAATGCTGAGTAAGGGTAGGGAACCTCTCCTTTAAAGACAACACACAACACCAAGCATCAACCCAAAATTTTACCCCAGACCCCTCCCCCTCATAAAGGCAGACAAACTGGAAAAAATTGCCTCCCCCATTCTGTAAATATACAGCTATCACCTCTATAATAAAATGAAGGTTGCTAACAGTGTTTTCATAGAAGATCTTTCTTTACAGTTGAGTTCCTACCATCTGATTTATCCCATACTAATGTGACAACGTCATATACACATGTGCGCACGCACACGACACTCCATTCTTTCTTGGAATTATACGTGCACAAACATGCATACAACTCTCTGTTCTTTCTTGGAATTTCAATTTTAAATTTTCACTAGTTATTGTTTAAATTTTTTCATTCTATTATCATTGCAATTCCAACTTAAGTTGCCCATGTGAGACTTGTCAAAATCGTGGGTCCTGATCATTTTTCTCACACATGTGAAAATTTAATTAACCTTGTCCCTGAGTTCTATGATTAGTTATTGAATTTTCAGTGTTTGGAATTTGATAAAGGCGAATCAAACATAACCATATCAAGCTGACTTTTGAACTAGTGATCTATAAGCTGGATCATCTCCTCCTTGGGGCCTCATTTAGTAGACATGGGAATTTATGTTATGGAGGTTGTTGTTTGATACCTCCCATCTAATGGTTCTAATTTTTTGAATCAAACCAACAAACATCAACTCACTTTTCAACCTCCCAAATTTATCATTCTTGTTTTCAATTTCAAAATGGGTATACAACCCTTAAAATTTGACCGAAATTAATCAACTTCAATATCATACGTATAATGCATGTGGCCATCACTACTTGTTGGAGGATGGAACTTCGAAAGTTGTGGAATTATTCACCGAATTTTTAGAAAATACTGGGGAAACTGTGACTAGGCTACTTTTTTTTTTTTTTCACCCCTTTTTGATTTCTGCAAATGCGAATTGTCTTTGAGGAAAACATTGAATTGCGAGGTTGTATGCTCTCATTTTTTTAATGTTTTATTTTTAAAAAAAATGGAAATAGATATAATGTATATTTTGTACATTACATATATGCTCTACGACTACTTTTATGTATCTCAGAATTGCTTTCCATAGGATATGACAAAAGAAGGTGAAAATGAGGCTGTCCAAGAATGTGGTTCTGCACTTGCTTCTGGAGGAGAATTGTGTGAGGAAATATCTTTTAACCCTAATGTCTTTACAGAGTTTAAGTTAGCTGGTAGTCAAGAGGTAACTCTTATAACTTTGTGCTATTGGTTTTTCTGTTTTTGGTCATATATATGAGGATCCAAAATTTTACATTATTTTCCTTTTTTCCTTGTTAATCACCAGGAGATAGCCGCAGATGAAGAAAATGTTAGGAAAGCAAGTATATATCTTAGAGATGTCGTGCTTCCGAAATTTATACAAGATCTTTGCACACTTGAAGTTTCACCCATGGACGGCCAGACATTAACTGAAGCACTCCATGCTCATGGAATTAATGTTCGCTATATTGGAAAAGTAAGCATGAGCTAATATGGGTTCCATTCAGTCTTTTTCTGATAGACCTAGAATATTTTGGCCGATAAGTTATTGGACTATGGAACATTTTCTATAGCTTAAATGGAAGCCTAAATGCGTGGAGTTTTAGTGGTGAGCCTGTTATATGGTCTTTCTGTTTCTGTGGATATTTCTCTTTTGACACATCTGAATCCTTTTTCCAGGTGGCTGATGGGACAAAACACTTACCTCACTTATGGGATCTTTGTACCAATGAGATTATGGTCAGGTCTGCAAAGCACATTCTTAAGGTGATCAGCAGTTGCCTATCTCCTTCAGCATCTCGTGTTCTTACAAGTTAGCTTGGGAATTATTGCCGATTGCCCTGTTTGATTACCAAGAGAACATAGGATGATAGCTTAAAATTTGGAATCTTATATAGCCAACCCCCTTTTTTCTCAATGCTGGTTGGTTCACTTGGCTTGCCCACCTCCATCTTGCAAAACTTTAATTTTTTCCTTCTGTCGAATTTATAGTGGTAGGTCTCATGCTAGCTGGTAGCATATGGGTTGGTAGTGGCAGTTGTAAGTCTCATTTTCTTTCGGCTTCTTGGCAATTAAAAAGAGCATACAAACTTCTTGAAATGCCCCAACACTGTAAATTGTTACATTTTTGTTGTGGAATGGAAGAGGAAAAATGACTCTTGAATGGGATTTTGGTTCACTTGCCTTGCCCATTCCATCTGGCAAAACTTTAATTTTTTTTCCTTTCGTTGAATTTATTGTGGTTCATTTTCTTTTGGCTTCTTGGCAATTAAAAAGAACATAAAAACTTCTTGAAATGCCCCAACGCTGAAATTGTTACATTTTTGTTGTGGAATGGATGAGGAAAAATGACTCTTGAATGGGATTTTGGTTCACTTGCCTTTCCCTCTCCATCTTGCAAAACTTTAATTTTTTTTCCTTTTGTTGAATTTATAGTGGTTAGTATTGGTGGTAGGTCTCATGCTAGCTGGTAGCACATGGGGTTGTAGGGGCAGCTGTAAGTCTCATTTTCTTCTGGATTCTTGGCAATTAAAAAGAACATAAAATCTTCTTGAAATGCCCTGACGCTGCGAATTGTTACATTTCTGTTGTGGAATGGAAGAGGAAATATGACTCTTGAATGGGATTCTTGATTATTGATCATTGTGAATGTGACCACCGGCGGATCTAAAGGGAGGCTTTTTTTTTTGCGCCCCACCCACCCAACAAAAGGGTAAAAAATTATATCTTCATAAAATATCCTTCCAAAATTCTACTGCATATACTTCTGCCACCCAACCATAGTTTCTGGATCCGCCCGTGCATGTGGCATATTTTCTAGTTTTCTTCATGAAGTAATTGTGTTAGCCACTTAAAAATCCCTTAAACATGATTCCTTTATTTGCAAGTTTTGATGTTTGGTGGTGGCAAAATCTGCCCTGGGCTTGCATACCCACTCTAAGTGATCTTGGTGTCATTCGCTTCTTAACAAGCTGATATTATGCAACCTGAATGCAGTATGAAGATAATCTAGTTTTGGCTGAATTTGTTGTCCTATTTTGAGATTCTGTCTTGTAAAACTATTCAATAATTATCGCTTGATTTTCAGTGGAGTCTGCTTATGTCAATGCTTAAGTGCATACCAAACCCAGAGGAAAAGAAGAGGAAAATGTGGCACACATTCATGTCTGTCATTCTTCCATTGTTGGTCTCTATATGAGACTACAATCATTCTTGGGTTCTTGAATTTAACTTATTGATTCTGCATGGCACCTCTACCTATCCCGGGTTTCTCTTGCTTTTTAAATAATTTGAGTGGTGTAACTTTTGGTTAACTATGGTACCTTCCTGGGTCTGATACCTTTAATATAAATATCATGACTATTTCATCTAATTGGAAAAAGAGAAATAGTCTGAGTGATGCACTGGCAAATGCAGAGGATGGGGTGACACCTAAAACTCACTCACAGTTGTTATGTTATAATTTTGCTGTAGAGTTGGTTAATCGTTTATGTTTACCATCACTTCCTCTGGTTATGCAGGATGTCCTGAGAGATTCAGAGGATCATGATATCGGGGCTGCCATTTCACATTTCTTCAATTGTTTTTTTGGAAATTGTCAAGGTGTTTCTGCAAAAGGCAGGGGTAACAGCGAGCAGTCTAGAACTCAAAAGAAGGTAGAAAATTATAATTGATTTTATAATTTCTCCCTGGTTAATTTATGCTGGTTCTTAAAATTAAAGATCACAGTCAGACGTCAGTTTTGAGGCCTTATAATACTTTAGGTTGTGTTTGCTTGAAGAATTTGGGGAGGGATTTGAGAATACTCACTTCTAAAATCCTTTGTTTGGGTAAATAAAGATGAGGATTTGTGGGCTTCAACTACATAGATAAAATCCTCTCAAAATAGGTGTTATTTTCAAATTCTTAAAAACAAAGAAATGAGAGAACATTGGTCTTTGAGCTCTCTCCAGGGATTCAAATCATCTCTCTCTCTGTCTCTCCCTCTTCCCCCTCCCTCCCCAACTTTTAAAGGAATTCTATTTTCCCATTTTATTTTATTTTATTTTTTCAATTCTTTAATTGGTTAAGAGCATAACCACCTTGGTTAGGGGTTTCCATATAGATTTAGAATCTTTTTCCTTACAATTATTATTTCTTTTATCTGTTAAATCTTGATATTAGATTTTTATGATTTCAATTGTCTTGGTTAGACTAAGCAAGAATATAGTTTTTTTATTGAAAAAAATATAGTTTTTTTTTTAAAATTGAAAATGGATGAGAGAATTTAAGCTTGAATAAGAAATACCTAAATTTTGTAAAAATTTTCCAAACGAAAGATATTTAAGATCTGTGGATTTTAAAATTTTTGAATTTTAAATACCGCAAGAACTTCAAAATTCTTCATCCAAACACACTAATTTCATTTGAATATAATGGTACATTATTTATTTATTTATTATTATTATAATTAATTTTTTTTTCTTGAAACACATGAATCAAATTGCAAATTTTTCTTTAATAAGTACTCTTAAGGACTACACTTACGTATAAATTCTTCAGGATCAAGTGGGCCATCAAGCTTCAGGCAAGTCTAATATGGGGCAGACAATGCGGAAAAGTAGAGGATCTGCAAGAAAGAAACACTCATCATATATGAGTATTACCTCTGATAGTTTGTGGTCAGATATATCAGAATTTGCAAAAAGCAAATACCAGGTATTGTTACTTGAGTTAAACCTTTGATTTTTACTGCATTAATTTATGCTCTTGCTAAATTTTTTCCCTTTTGCAGTTTGAGTTACCGGAAGATGCAAGATCACGGGTAAAGAAAATTTCAGTTATACGCAACCTTTGCCAAAAGGTAAGTTTGAGTTCATTCCTCCAATAGATTTGAGGTATCATTTGTACAACCATTTTGTAGAATCTGTATTTCTGATTCGATAGAATTCTCATCATTTAGGAAGTTTCTTTTGTTTGTTTCTGTCTCCTTTCATTTTATGCACAGTATTTTTTTAAGTGCCTGTATCCAAAATATAATCTGTTAGCTAGTCATGAATCACTAATGTCTTAAAAGTAATGCTTCTTTATTTGGAATATAATGTATTCTTGTGCCATCCCTTGCTTCATGTAGAATGGCTTACCCTTAACATTTTATGGTTGGGTATATGCTAGAAAGCTGCAAACTCATTGCAAAATATATTTGATTGAATGTAAATGGGATATTTGGAAAGAGATGAGACGGCACAAATTGTGTAGTGACTTACTAACAGCTTGCATGAGTTATAAATTTAATGCATGCTTTCGCCCTGGCTGGTCCCTGTAATCCTTAACTAGACCTACTGCCCTGGCTGGTCCCAGGAATAATGTTTTAATGATCATTATTTTGAGATATGGACTAGGTTGCAAAAAAGTATATATTTAAACATGAAGTTTTCCTTTCTATGGATTGATGGATTGATGTCAAGATATTGAAAATTCTTACAAATAGCCACTTGCTAATGTAAAACATCATAATTTTTTATGATTTAGCTTGTAAATGGATGTGATTTAAAATTGCATGTTATTGTGTTGGTAATGTAAATGGTTGTTAATCTATCTCTTTTTAGTATAGTTTGTACTCTAATGATCTTCATGATGCTTAAATTCGGTGCTCCTAACAGGCAGGCATAACCATTGCAGCTCACAAGTATGATCTTGATGTTTTGGCACCATTCCAAACATCAGATATTTCGAATCTCCAACCTGTGGTGAAGCATTCTATTCCAGTGTGCTTCAAAGCTAAGGATCTTGTGGAAACTGGAAAGAGCCAGTTGGCCGAGGTGTGCACTGTTGCTTTGTGTCATTGTGAACCAATAGAAATCAGCCCTTGGTATCAATTATAGCTTCAAATCTCAAGAATCAATTTTTTTCTTTTTTGGACAAGTAAAGAGCCCATGAACAAAAAACGAGAGGTAACCTCAATTAAGCTCTCTCAAAAAATCTACAATATCAAAAGGAGAAATGAGATATTTCGCTATAACTCACAAATGAAGCATGTCTAAAATACGTTTTTTTTTTGCAATATGAATAGAATTCTCAATCCTTGCAAAAGTAGAATAATAGCTAAAACTATTAAAAATATTGAAAGATCTATTACATTGTTCTTGATTTGAGAGAGTAACTTGCAAATTATCAAACTGTGGTAAAATAAGGTGTCAAATGATGAATGAAAAAACCCTCTACAATTTAAAATATATTTATATTAAGAAATATATCAGAATTGTGGATGAGGGACAACAATTTTGCGTGTCGATACTGTACGAGGGAGAAAATGTGGCAATTAATTATTTTGTTGCTTATCTCAGGGAATGCTTAGTGAAGCCTACGCATTGTTTTCTGAAGCATTTACAATACTTCAGCAGGTATGTTCATTCATTTCTTTGTTTTCCCCCCTAAATTGCTTGATTTTCATTGTTCTATAAAGTTCAATGATCAGTTTATGTTGGATTGCAGGTGACTGGTCCAATGCATCGGGAGGTTGCTAACTGCTGTCGGTAATTATCATCAGCTCCACCAATTGTACATGACATTTTTCTTATCTTCTGTTTTATTTCTAGATCTTGTCAAAATAAGCACATGGGTGCTTCAGCTTAGTATTGCCATATCGCTGATTACATTGCCTGGACTTTCCTCCTTATATCGTGTTGAATGGCATGTCTATTCATCAGACAGGATAGGCAAATGCATTCCCTGCTTGCCATTGGGGTGACATTGTTTAGAGGTGCAGTCTGATTGTAGTTATTGATGTAAACCATACTGTGGAAATAGCGAGAAATCTATATTCACCAGTTGGTGTGAAAGCATTGGTCTTGACTTCTGATAAATATTATTGGGATAAATGAGTTCTGGAACTTCAATTGTTCATGTTCTTAATTGTGGTTGTTCCCTTGGTGGAGAATTATGATTTTAAGGTTATAGCAGCATTTTTGTCGTTCTTGTGAATAAGTTGTTTGACCACAGGAATGTTAATGAAAACTGATCGTTTATTTTCTTTTCAGTTACCTTGCCATGGTTCTGTATCATGCGGGAGACATGGCTGGAGCCATAATGCAACAGCACAAGGAGCTTATTATAAATGAACGCTGCCTTGGTCTGGACCATCCTGATACAGCTCACGGGTATCAATTTTTTTGCTTCTGGCTTCTCTGGTATTGGGTCTTCACTGACACCATGTTTGGAAACCACTGTTGAAATGAAATAATTCCTTTTTAATTTAAGTGGTTGAAGACTAAAACACACCCTTTAAAATGTATTCATTACAAGAATGAGAACTTATAATTGAATACATGAAAGCAAAATGGAGTCGATATACACACCAAAAAGGGATAAAAGAACACAATCACTGAAAAGGAAAGAATTATATTATTATACCATCTTGAATAAAATAAATTTCCATTTCACTCTAGTGCCTGGCCATACCTTGTTATCCTTTTATAATATACGTATGTATGTGTGTGTGTAAATCTCTCTTTTCTTTATTATTATCCTTGGTTCACTTATATCGGTTACCAATCTACTGCAGCTATGGCAATATGGCTCTTTTCTACCATGGACTTAACCAAACAGAACTTGCACTGCGGCACATGTCTCGTGCATTGCTCCTTCTAAGTTTGTCCTCTGGCCCAGATCATCCTGACGTAGCTGCGACTTTTATAAATGTTGCAATGATGTACCAAGATATTGGAAAAATGAACATAGCTCTTCGTTATTTGCAAGAAGCCTTGAAAAAAAATGAGAGGCTTCTGGGTGAGGAACATATTCAAACTGCTGTGTGCTATCATGCTCTTGCCATTGCATTCAACTGTATGGGTGCTTTCAAGCTTTCTCAGCAGGCATGTACTTAAGTAGAACTTATCTCTTCCATATAACTCACAATCACAATTATAGAATATATCCTGCCTTCATATTAACCAAATAAAGCTTCGGTGTAATAGCATGAAAAGAAGACATATGATATACTTGTCAAACAACTTGGAGGGGAGGATTCTAGGACACGTGATTCCCAGAACTGGATGAAGACATTTAAGATGCGTGAGTTGCAGGTAAATGCAAACCATTTAAAATGGCTAATGAACTCTGGACTCTGGCATGTTTTCTAGTAGCAATGTTTTCTCAATTCTTTTTTTCTTTCAGATTTTCATTTATTTTCTTAAATTTAAATCTTATTTTGACAGATGAATGCACAAAAGCAGAAAGGTCAAGCTTTGAATGCGGCTTCTGCTCAAAAGGCTATTGATATCTTGAAGGTATTTCTGAATCCCATCCATGCCCTGCCCACTTGAGTGCCCTCTTCTTTTGATATTCCAAAATGGAATATTCAACTGTAGCACAACTTTTATCTTCAGATCCAATCCTTTCTGGGTCTGTCTCCAGGAATAAAATTGATGGTATAGTATGATTTTTATTTATTACTCAGATATTAATGGATTTATCTTCTTTTTTTCCTTCGTGCATTCTTGGTTGAAAATAAGGATTGGTTTTGAAGTTTACTCCTGCTTGACAGGCCCATCCTGACCTAATAAATGCATTTCAAGCTGCTGCTGCGGCTGGAGGCTCTGGGAGTTCCGGCTCCTCTGTGAACAAATCCCTTAATGCAGGGATAATCGGTGACGCCCTTCCTCGAGGGAGAGGAGTTGATGAAAGAGCTGCCCGTGCTGCTGCAGAAGTGAGGAAAAAAGCTGCAGCAAGGGGCCTCTTAATACGCCCACATGGTGTTCCTGTCCAAGCTTTGCCACCACTTACCCAGCTCCTCAACATAATCAACTCAGGGATGACACCAGATGCTGTAAACAATGAGGAATCTGACTAGAGTGAAGAAAGAAGCCAATGGTCATCTCTCAAATGGATCGGGGGATGCCCAAGAGGACGAGTCCAAACCGGGGCTACAAGATCAGACTCCTGTTGGATTGGGCACAGGCTTAGTTGCACTGGATGCTAAGACACACAAAACAAAAACCAAAGTCGCGGCTTGAAATTTTTAATGGCAGATTAATGGTGGCAACTGAGCCTCGACTTTGATTTTTGGACTCAAAAAGGGTATTCAGTATTTAGCGAAAGATAAACTTTTTCAATGGATCGAGTTATAAGCTACTGGGACGCCTACTCTTGGTAGTGTAAAGAGTATTGAGATGTGCCCATGAATCTTACTTTATTTCATTCTTTCAATAATTATGCTCGTAGAAATACTGTACCAGCGGGCATTCGGTCATTTTTTTTCCTTGTGGAAAGAGAAATATATATATATATATATAGTAAAAAAATTTCCGGCTGTTTTATAGTGATTTTTGTCATTATATATGTAAAAACAGTTGAAATTTCTGTAAAAACAGTTTATCTTTTTGTTCCTAAAAGAGTTTCTGTTGCCTTTCCTGGGGACACGGTCCAGATGCTTCCTGCTTAATTGCGCGCACACTATTCTTACGAGTGAGATTTCTGACCTCGTCTGTGCAATTGAGCTTAACCGAAACGGGTACTAATGAGTAGTATGTGGCGTATGATTCCAAGACACCTGCATGGCTACAAGGTGCCAGCCCCCCCCCTCCCGGTTTGTCAGTTATATATTTAAATTAAATAAATATTTTTAATATTTTCATAATTCATTAACTATTACAAATTTAAATTTAAATGTGTGTATATATATATATTATGTTTATATTATTTGTGTATATATAAATATAGTTGTATTTTTAATAATAGTAGTAGATTAGTTTTAATTTTAAAAATTAATTTTTAGACAAGATTGATTGGGGATAGAAATAAAGATAAGGACATAATGAATGAGATGGAGCCGAAAGAACTTATTTTTTTTTAAACGAGATGGGAATGGGGAGGAGCATCACGCCTCGATACTATTCCTAATCCTTCCAGCTTTGATTAGATGTGCTAACTAATCAATTAACAAACAAACTCTAGACTCCAAATTTCTTTATAACCAAACAACTCCCCAACCCACACACACCTTTATCACTTGAGCATTAGTAAATTTTTATTTTTCATATCCTTGAAAGTAAAAAGCACACCAATACTAACCTTTAAAAGGACTTCCGTTTCACTGCAGTGAGATATAGCCATCAAAAAAAATGTATGTCGTAAGGTAGGATGAAAAGAGTACATATTCATATCAGTTCCAACACATGTAGTGTAAATAATATGATACTGATGCTTTAATTTTAAATATAAATCATGTCAAAAATTGATTACCAAAAAAAAAAAAAATTTTGATTTCAAGTAAACATGAAATTTCTTCATCCAATGCTACCCCACCACTGAACTTTTTTCTGATAATCGAAAATAAAATCTTCTAGTCATTATGTTGCATACCTTTATACAATCCACCATCTTATAATTAATAAAAATGGAAGATAAAAAAATTTATTTTCATACTTTTATTAACCATAAAGTATTTCTTACATGTAAATAATTTTTTATACAAAAACTAGTCTTTATATACAACTTTTTAATGAAATTTTAATCTTTTATAAATAAATAAAAATGCATATAATCTTCAAGTAAAGACAAAAAAATTCCTAATGCCCTTTTAAAGTTAAGAATTTGTGTTTCTTGAAGCCATAATTTTTTACACTTATAATACTTCTAACTTCAATTATGTAGAATTGATAAATATAATTATCAAAACATGCCATAAATATATATATATATATATATACAAGTACTTATATAACTATTTTATCTCTCTAATAATTAATATTGTAAAAAATCTTATTTTAAAAATATAAATTATTAATTATCTACCATAAAACCAAATTAGTTACTTAAAAATTTATTAATGTTAATTATAAAAGAGTCCAAGTGTACATCTTTATACAAGCTTTTAAAGACCCATACTAGATGTAACTAGAAACCATAAAACCTTTTCAGCTCGTCTATGATCATCTTTGCATACATATTCTGTAGAAGGCAATCTCTGTCCCTCATTCTGGAATGGATTGGGAGAAAAAGAGGAGGGGGAGAGAACGCCTAACATCCAAGTATTGACAACAGAATATATTTAATGAATTAACTTCTCAAGGAACCAATGATGGGTAATTAATGTCTTACCACATAACGATTAACATTTTTTTTTATAAAAAAAAAAAAATCCGATTACATCGACTATATCAGAATAGAAATACATATACTAATGGACAAACGCAATTGATAGGAAAATTAATAAAAATTTCATATACTGCCACGCTAGGCATAAATGAAATTGAAATTTTCAGTTCATCAAATACACAACATTAGTAGCTCATTCCATCAAATATTTAAGAATACTAAATTAATTTAACTTTATATGTAAAAATAAATAAATAAATAAACAGACAAAAGACATTAGATATATTTCCAAAAAACATTTCCATGGTGTCTCCAACAATTTTTTAATTATCAGAGTTTAACTCTTATGGAGTAATTATCCTAAAGAATAATATGAGGTTATATACAAGATCAGCCAGAAGACTGAATATGATTGTTGGTCTCGACCTTAATGATCAAATATCATTTTGGTTTTCAGGGAGAAAAATATTACATAACTCAGTAGAAAAAAAAGTGTCAGAAGTCTAATCCGACAAAAACTCCTACAAAACTTCCAAGCTCAGGGTCGGGGGGTTACTACCGAAAATGAAATTTCCCTTCCTTTTGCCTTCTTTAATTAAATACAACTTTAGATAGGTACCACATGAAGCAGTCCCAACCTGCTTACCCAGATGCTCCGGCAGCAGCACACTTATCATCTTCCCCTTGCTCTTCTTTGCCAAACACTTCAATCAGTTCCCTTTGTCTCTGTGTCAGATTCCTGCAATCCCCAGAAGACAAAAACAGAGACTCAGGCATTGTATCTTCATACTACCACACACAGCAGCACACACACACAGAGAGCAACGAATGATGAAGTCAAACTAATGGTACCATGTCTTTAAAGGAGGGTCATGCCAGATAGGCACGGGTACTTCTAGTTCTATTTCTAATTTTTCTCCGTTAAAGTAATTCTGCTCAAGGAATATAATATACATACACTTCTATCTCCACTGTGGCAATGTAATGTAAGAAACACAAACAATGAAAGGGAAAAAAGAAAATACTGGAGTAGGTACAAACAATACTCTTAAGAATGATGGATGAGAACAAGAGAACGTACGTAGGGATGCTGACATTGAAGTGCACATACTCATCCCCAAATGAGAAAGAGTTCCTTTTTTTAATCCCTGTAAGAAAGTGCCATTAAAGAAGTATTAACAACTTAAAGGCACATAAAGGAATATATATTAAAAAAAAACCTCAGAAATAAAGGCGGATGACGGACAGTGTTTCTAAACAAAATTTCAGCTCTTAAAATATTATCAAGGACAGCATTCCCCACCACCAAATACTTGATTCAGTTTTTATTTAAAAAAAAAAACCACCTCAGAAATAAAGGCAGATGACAGACAACATTTCTACAACAAAATTTCAGCTCTTACAATATTTTCAAAGACAGTATTCCCAACTACCAAATCCTAGTTCAGTTTTATTTATTTATCTTCTTTTTTTTCCCTGTTTGGGGTTGAGGAGGGGAAGTTTACTACACAAATGATAAAATCATGAGTCACTTCTTTCCCAAGGCATAAATATGAAATTCATGTTGCTGCTATTTTCCATAATCAATACCCATCTCCATGAGTGCGAGGAATTATCAAATCAGCCACCGCTTTTACCCCGCTAAAACAAAACAGAGAAATTAACCAGGCATTACTGGATGTATAGTAACACCAAATGGTGACATTCCTCTCATGTCATATTTTGCCTCTTTCCCCAGACAAATATGCACTAGAAGCCAAAGTGATTTGTGTCCAAACCACAATCATTTGATATATCAATGTGAGATTTTTGTGGTATCAACTACCAAACAGGGACGACAATAACTTTTCCTCTAACAAAATTCTTTGCTCAATTATGCATAATTTTTTCGGAGTTGAATCCCATTCATTTTCTTCTTGGCAACACCAATGCTCCTGTCCAATCAGTTCATCAGAGTAGAAATTTAAATCCCATTACTTTCTAAAAGGCCATTGCCCAATGGGCATGGGAAGGGTCAGAAGGGGTGGGACTGAGTATACACCTGACCTCTTGACTTTATTCACATGTTGTGATTACCCTCAAAATACCAACAAACCAATTGCTTTGGGGTTTGAGAACACAAGAGAGGAGGAGTTTTAAAAATCTTCCCCTTTCCATAATTTGGTTCACTTGTTGAGGAAGGACCTACCAAAAACATCACATCAAAAGGTGAGGCGATTTAGACTTCTCACAATGTTTCAGCCTAAGACACAATCAATTAAACAGAAAAGGAAAGGGGTAGTCCCATCTTTCCTATACCTTACTTCCATGCCATTTCTTCTCCATATCCAATTTTTTTTTTTGGTAATATTATCATATTTTCTTTCCTCTATTTTCTCATCTTCTTTGAAACATGGAACCAAATGCCGTGTAAAAGGTTTGCTTGGAGTGGCCATCCTATTGAGTTATTGTCAATTGTTGTTGTGTCATCTCCAACTTCATCTTAACCTATAACTCAGGCCAGTTTCTACTTTTTCCCAAGGAGCAAGCTCAAGTCAGCCAGTTAGAAGAGAGGAGGAGGAGGGGTTGCCTACCAACTACCCTCCACCCCCTTCTGCTAACATGATAAATCCTTTCCATGGACTTGTACATCCACCACCAAGGTTACAAGGAGGGTTAGGTAACTAAACCCAACCTTGTTCAACATTGATTTTCTATCACATCATGCATCTCTCTATACAGATACATCTACATGTGTATATACAAACCCTCTACCCATGTTGAAAGAAAAAATGACACTACTTGGACATGCAGTGTTTTTCTCATTGTTTTCTTGTTCAGTAAAAAATAAATATAGAGAGCAGCGTCGTTGAGAACCTACACTTAGTTCCATGGAACAGAATATGCTTCTGGACCATCCATTTGGTTTTTTTTTTTTTTGGGTAATAATGTCACAATAATCAACCAATGTATTTCTTGGAAGTTGCAAAGAAATCTTCCTTAACCAAGAAAATTGAATTACAGCAATGATGGGATTATGGTACTATATCTGCCTCCAGGTCCAGTCTGATACTTAATTGACCGCATGCATTTAAAGCTAATAGAATACTATCAGTGCCTGAATGTAGTTTTGTTGAAGTCACAAATAAATCTCCTTGGCTAAGCAAATAGAATTACTGCAATGATGGAATTATGGTGCTATCTCTGTCTAACTCTAAAAGATTGATACGAAATTGATGGCATGTGTGCAAAGCTAATATAAATCTATTGGTGCCCTGTTGCTTCAGGTACGGCACTCCCAAGGATGCGAAGATCAAACCTGAAACATGTTCTAGGCAAACAATAGGAAAAAGAAGGTTCAACATTTATCATCTCGCAATTCAGATATAACCAATAAACAAACAACAAATCCATAACCGAAGATATTAAAACTTTAACTCCTTCCATTTAGAATTTCCTCACTCCTCTAACAGAAACCACAATAATATCCCAAATCTTCAAGGAACAGTAAGAAGCTGTAACAAAATATATTAGGTAATCCTATTCAAACCCTAATATATATATATATGTATGTATATTTATATGTATGTATAGATTACCCTAATTTATATTATTCTTATACGTGAAATTTAATTTAAAAACATTTATCCCCAAAAAGAAGAAGAAGATAGCATCAACCATCATAATCAGATAGAAGCACTCATTTTCTAATTAATGTATAGGTTCGTTCAAAATTTATTCTATGATCTCTGGCCACATTTACCTATGCTGATCAGAAGCTTCACGTTGTATGCAGAAAAAGTAGGTGCACAAAATAATGCATTCATTGAGAAAGGTACAGCAGGAATTTATTTCTTTTGTGGTAGGCTGTGGGCTCAAGGCAAGTTTAATTTTGGATCTTACTTCAGAATTTTGAAGGGGGAGTAGGGACCGTGGTTCTCTTGGAAAGTTATTGGAAACATATGATGGTGGAATTTTTTGGGTGGTGCATGGCTTTAGAGAAGATCCTGAGCCAAATAATTGTAAATTGGTGCTGTTTATGTAAGGTGACTGAGAGATTCACCGTCTAGTTACTAGGGTGCTTTGACCGTTTTGGAGTTCACAGGATTATGCCAAGATTTACCTTAGTATTTATGGTTGACTATTTGGAGGGGAAAGAAGTAGAACAATCAGAGTTTTTGAAGGAATAAAATCTTTGATTTGGAATGTAAAGGTCATTTTATTGAGCACCCTTTATTTTTGGATTTCAAGGGGCTCGATACCACTATAGATAATTCTGTTTCTTTTTGTCTACATTGAGTTTATGTGTGTTTATTGGTTGTATACGGGCGCACCCCTTTGTTGCTTCTTTTAATACAATTTATATTACTTCTCCAAAAAAAAAGTTTGTTTTTAACTAACTGGAAGAAAGAGAATAATATAGTTTAGTGAATTATTCTCACCTTTTCCCTTCAGAACCACCTTTTGCCCTGGTTGCGTGCCAGCACGGACCTGCAAAACAGAAATGAAGTTGATCAAGTCACTAGAGTGTAACAAACAATGTCCTAATTAAAATCAGGATTATCAGAGATAAGGCAGCGGAGGACTCTTATTGATTGCCTATTTTAGTCTGATGTAGTTCACACCATGTTATAAAATCAAATGCCTACTATTACTCTTGTGGAAGTGCAGCGGAAGAAGATCATAAAAAGGGTTGAGAATCTGAGCAGTTAGCACTAAATTTAATGTGATCCAACTCCAAAGCAGGAAATGGTGTTTTCTGCGCAGCATGAATTCAATGCAATGACCTCTATAGGTTTTCCCTATTCATATTTGCAAAGGAGAAATGAAGTGCTTTTTTTCCTCAGTAATGCTAGGAGTTATAGATTTTTCCCTGTTGGACATAAAACTTGGTGCTGACACTGACTGATATGCATATTGACCTCAGAATATTTTGGGAGTTCTAAGTTCCTCCTAAATTTCAAGGTAAATTTTTTTTGGGCAATACCTGTGTTTTCTTTGAACAATTTTATGAGCTGTTTCTGATTCTTGGTTCTGTGGCTTCATTTTTAGGTTATGTGTGGTTCATTGATGCATTTATCTTTACACAGTCTTGGTTTATTTCATTGCCTAGATGTTATATTTACCTAGAAGTCAAAAATGGGTTATTGAAAAGGTTAATCCCCTTAGTCAAAATAAAAATGTCTGACTTTTGCAATATTTGAAAGCTTTTAGTTGGTTCTGAATTACAAGAGTCCACACTGCCTTGACCATAATAATCCCAACATAACTTTAGTCAATTGCAGGGAAGAAAAAAAAACGGCAATAAATTTCAGATCAACCTTAAGAACAACGTCTCCTGTTAGAGTCGGGACCTGGATTGTTCCTCCCAAAATTGCCTGCAAGAGAGTAAATATGTTGACATCCACTAATTAAATGAAGACAATTCCTACTAAAGGTAACTCGACAAGTAGACATATGCACATAACAAAAAAAGTAGCACAGTGGCCAAAAGCTCAGGACAAGAGACAGATATAGTTTCTAAAAAACACAAATATTATTATCTGTCTGATGAAAATGCAAACTAAAACAAGATGAACATCAGTAATTTTGATTACCACATCATAAATATAAAATGAACAATCAGAGTAATAGCACAACCAAAACCCCAAGATTGATCACTATAAATCTCCAGGAAAGTCACAAAAACTCTCATTGCATTAACTTCCAAGTACATTTCTAAATTCCATGGATTGAGCATGTGGCATATTTATTAGACAGTCGATATTTTAGAGAAGCATTACCTGAGTAACACTCAAAACAGCATCAACATGAATGTCAGGCCCTTCTCTTCGGAAAACAGGGTCTTCCCGGACCTAGAATAAATATGGTGTATAAATCCTGAGGGTAAAAGAAAGATATGCAACCCTAACTAGAAGTATAAAGAAGCAAACATCACTGGGTTAACAGAAGCCAGACAAATTACCCTGATAGTGACATAAAGATCACCAGGTTGATTGCCTTCAGGATCTGCTCCACCACCTCTATGCATCTTAATGGTTTCATTATTTTCTACTCCTGCAGATACCAACAAACTCATTGGAATCAAGAAGTAGCCATTGAATTAACAAGCATGTGATGGATAATAAAAACAGAAGAAGATCAAAGACTAATAACACTTAATATAGTACGTCGATGACTTCCTAGAGGGCAACTTACCTATCAAAAAAACATATAGCACATCAAAGACCAGGGACACTGTCTTCTTTAAGGGAAAATTATATTTACATACCCTGAAGTTCTGAAGAATTAAAAGGGCAGTTCACATATAGCACTAACCTCACCTAAGTTCAATGATATTATCATACATTCCCTTGACTGGTTAACAACAAAATAAAATAATGAAATGGATTACATCACCAAATTTTTTGTTTAATAAAATAGTCTAGCCCATTCCCCAACTATCAAGAAAATGACACAACCTTACTTAATTTCACTTGTTAAACTCAAAAACAAACCAAGATCTCTCCCCTGATCTCCCTCATCACCTGTTATTTTACAATACTCAGTTTAGGCTGAATATATTTAGGCATCCCAAAAAACATTTATGAATTATCGTAATTCTTAGAGGTTTAGGATATAAAATCCAATTTAAACTCTCCATTACTGATCAAACTAGCATACAAGAGGGGTGTTATCCATGGACTAAGAGAGTGGTCTGTGTCAATCCAAAAAATTAAGGAGGTCCCTACATGGTGACATTAAGATGGGAAATCAAATGAACAATATGATACACCATCGATGAACATAGGCATCGATGCCATAAAACCACAAAATACCTGGCATGATATCCAACTTGACTGACTTCCTGTCCTCTCACTACTCGATTCCCTTTGCAAGACTTGCAGAAACTCTGTACACCAACTATAAAACTTAGTAAATTATTTATCAATTTTCAGATAACCTACCCACTTTTCATTATTAATATATCAAAATCAATAAGCCAGAACAAAAAATAACAAATTTATGGAACAACGATCGATATACTTATATTCAAAATTAAATTTATAAAACTCCTTTTATATGGATAAAGCCACAAAGCATTGAAATACAATGAGAAACTTTTATGGCCTCATAAGCAAAAAAAAAATTTCTCATTAAGAATCAACTTAGATAAGCCCTAATACAAGATGTCTAACATTTAACCCTCAAATTAAAAGGTTTCCAATCCGAAGTCAGTCTCCAGCACATAGAATTTAATATGCAACTCAACAAAGCATTTTATGTGCCCAGCCTAAAACCCAGAATCCATAATGTTTCATTAATTAAACAATTGGAGTTTTGCATCTCTCCTGGGGCAAAGATTGTTCACATACCAGCCACAAGGTAGCTTGTTTCCCATCCTGTTAACTCTACAATGGAGATTCCTTTTAGCCATTTTCAGTTTATTTGGCTCCAAAGGAACCCAATTCACAAGAGATGAGTTGCAAGACAAAATCCCTCATCATACATCTTTGTAGGGTCCAGTTACTAAGCCTTTTATGGACAGTACCACGGATGTCAAAATTAATGCTTGGAACCCTCGTGAAGATTTTTTTGTTTTGGGGGTGGGGGGGGGGGGGGTAGCATCAAATTTAGTTATTGTGATTGTTTGCTAATTAACAAGAAAAATAGGCATTGGAGAAGGGAGACTGTTTTCACATATAATGGAGGAGATGCTTTGTATAGATTTGCCTTGCCTCTTGGTGAAAGTTTTGCAATTAATTAAAAAAAAATGGCTTTCCTAACTGGTCTTAGAGAAGACATGGGTAGAGACAACAGATATACATTCACATGGAGTAAGATGGAAGATTGCAATTTACCAAATTTCTTACTTTGCTAATCTATACAACAACCACTTAAAAGAATTATGTCACTAGCACTCTAGAAGAGCATAATGCCTTCCGTCAATATGAATGAGCTTGTTTCCTAGCTCATGCTATTTCTAAACAACAGCTGTGATGAATTGAACATCATCAAGAATAGATTCGATAGAATTCATAAAGGTGATAAAAAGATGAGTGCAGTAGATTATTTCAATCAAGACCTAGTGACAGAGTCTTGAGGTACGGATCCTATGGCAAGGGAATCAACCCACATTGAATAGGTAGAGATGGCGGCTGCAGCTGGTTGCATAGAACACTTGTTGCAACAACTCGAGTTTCAAAAGCCCATTTATCAATCACATCTTTAGACACAACGGTCAAAGAACCTTCGGTCCCAAGAAAGAAGGCCAGTAAAGAGAATTAAAGAAGCAATAAATCAACTAACCAAGACAACGCACTAACCCAAAGGGTTGTTTTTGGCTTGTAATCAGAGGTATGAGTATGAACTATGAAAAGATCAGCTTAAAAATGAGAATTGGGCCCGCCAAGTTATTGAAATCATCTAGAGGGTTTCTGTTTCTGGGCAATTCTGGGCAATTAAGAAAGAAAAAATCTACGAACATATATTTATATAGGTTCTTATTTGTATCAGATAACATTACTACTTGGGTACTCATAAATTTGTGTCCAATATTTCCTAAAAGTATCCCAAGATTTGAAGATAATTTTTTTTCATCCAAACATGTATCCGACACTTCTTGGATGCTCTAAGACACCTTTGACATATCCTGAACATTGAGGGTGTGACCTTTCTATTATAGTATATGAATACAAGGAAACAACACAATGGAGGTTTCAAAAACTCAAATTATTTCTTAGAGAATAAGAACTAAGATATAATGAGAGTAAATCATGCTAAATTTAGCTCCATGTTCATATCCATGCACTATAACCATAATTTTTCTCACATGACTTATAATATTATAAATCAGCCCCTCTTTTTTTTCCTCATTGAGGCCGAGAGTCCAAAAAATGGCGAATTTTGTACTGCGAGCTCCAAGCAACTTCAGGAACTTCTCCATTGCAGCTTCCTCCAACGAGGGGTAGGTTTTGCTGCTTCAGGGGGTTCAGATTTTGGAAATGCAAGTAAATGGCGAGATTCGAAACATGCTATGCGCAATGGGGGTCAAAGACATTCGAGATTGAGGAAGTTAAAGATTATCATGGTTGGGCAGTACAAGTCACAGAAAGAGGTTTTAGGAACATTACAAGGGTTCGTATGGAGTCGCAAGGGTTCAGTTGGGTCTGTGATAATCTTGAGTTAATGGACAGATTAAAGGAAGGCCGATCCTCAGAGAGAGTTTTCCATGGCAGACACAGAAGCTTGAGATTGGATGAAAAGATCGAATGACAGAGGCTCTTTTGTGAGAATCGATGAGTCCTCGGAAGCAGAAATTTCAGTGTGTATTTGCCGGAATTTGACAAAGGGGGTGGAGGATGGAAAGGTGTAGTTGAAGGCGCTGAAGGGCTTAGCATCCAAAGTGGCAGTGCGTAAGCCCGATATGGAATGCCATTTCTCAGAGGTAGCTAAAAGAGTTTCATGGCCAGGAAGGATAAGTGGTGGTGGAAAAAGGGGGTGGAACAAACTGGGGAAACCTAGTGGTTGATCTTTCCTTCCTGTAAAGATAGGATCGACCATTGCTACAGTTGTTTGGTCGGAAGAGCAGGGGCTGAGGGTGAGCCTAAGTTGGAGACAGAGAGGGTGCAGAGGTGGGTTGACAGATTCTGGAAAGTGCCGATGGGAGTTCGCATTTATGAGATGCACGGAGGCTGGTTTTTGTTCAAGTTCCCGTCAGTGGTTGAAGCCACTCGCATAGTGCAAAACAGAGAATGGGCTCTGGATGATCGGCCAGTTATGTTGGATTGGTGGGTAGAAGGTGGGGCGTGTACTAGGGAAGGGTTTCTATCCAAGAAAGTCTGGATACGTTTCGTCGGCCTCCTTCCATTTATGTGGTGTGCGGAGGTTTTTTCAGCACTGGGTAATGCTTGTGGCCACTTTGTTAGGACTGATGAGGACACGACGAAGAAAACACACTTCAAATGGGCTAGACTCTTGATCGAAACTTCGGTATGCAAAATTCCAGCATCCGCCAAGGTGGTAGTAGGCAATTGAAGCTATGACATCCCAATATGGGTGGAACGTGGTCCCCATTTTTCTCTATGCATGGGACAATCGGCAAAGCAGCCGTTCAGAGTTGCCGGAGAAAAGGGCGTTGCAGTGAGTGCGTTGGTGTACACGCAAAGGGTGCGTGAGGAGGGAAAAGCTATTCTGGACATGACGCATTTTGCCAATTTACAGAGGGAGGGACACGTGGACAGCTGGCTTAGGAATTCAAAATGTGAATTCCAGCATGCAAGACCCTCCGGCATGGGCTTGCAAGAGAGAAGGGAGAGAATTGGGCCTGGTTGGCAGAAGGCTCAATACGGGAAGAGGAAGTGGCCCAATTGCACTCAAGCTCAAACCAGAATGAAGATGAAGCTTAACGGACTCAGAGAAATATATAAGCCCAGAGGGGAAAGGGCCTAACCTCTTCAAACCAAAGTGGGAAATAAGTTCCTGCCATTAGAGCCCAGTACCAGTGGCCCAAGCGCTGCCGTTGGTGTTCTTAATGAAGATAAGTGTGCTCCTCAGTTATCAGTTGCTGAGATTCCAAAGGAGGGGGGAGTAACTCAAGTCCAGAAGGTTGAGGCGACTAGTAGGGAGATTGTTGGCATAAAAGCCGGGTGCTGGGATCATCAGGACAGCAACTGGATTGAGTTTTACCAGGCTGAAACAGACTCCGACAACGGATCCACGATGCCAGAGACAGAGGAAGATATAGTCAGCAGTGATGAGGAAAACCTATAGAGGGATTTGCAGAGTGTGGGTGAAAAAGCCCTGAAAAATACCAGCACAGGTTGTTCTCGTTGGCAGATCCAAGACCCATGTAATGGAAAAAATTTCAGAGATAGAAAAGGCTGGCCGCATTAAGAGACCAGAAGAAGTTCTCGATAGGTCTGTCAGGAAAGTCGACAATGCTGGGAAGGCGCAGCAGCAGTTGCAGGGCAGAAAGGAACTTGTGGACTTGGAAGGGATGGCAATCAGTTAGGAAGGTATGTCGATTCCTGCTGCTGTGCAAACTGAAGTGGATCCCATCTATTGTTCTCCTCTGGCCATTGTTCTTCCAGGGCAGGGGCTTGTGGGTGAGGCAAAGGTGGGCATCAGTGCAGCAGTTGAAGTTTCAGGTTGGGTTAAGCGACATGTGAGGAAAGTAAGTCACGATTTGGGGGTAGCAGCAGCATGGGTTTGAGGGGAGACTTCTGCAGCTGTTCTCTGACATAGAGGAACGCAACATCAGAGAGGGTCTTATTAGCCCAAGGAAGGATCAGTCTTCAGGAAGAGATAAGTCGGCAAAAAAATTGAGAAGAGATCTGAGAAATTTGACGAGCACAGTGAATTACGAAGGAAAAAGTAAGGAAGTGCGAAGGATAGGGTGGGATCTAGCTGTGATGAGTGATTGATGACATTAAAACTCTTATCTTGGAATGTTAGGGGTCTTAATGACCCAGACAAGAGGTTGGTGGTGAAGGGGGTGCTGAAAATGGAAGGCTGGGATTGTCTGTATTCAGGAATCAAAAATGGAAGACGTGTCCGAGAGTATTATGAGTATTTGGGGGGATCAGTGGGTAGAATGGAGGTTCCTTCCAGCTAGAGGGGCTGCAGGGGGGGAATAGTAATGTTGTGGGATAGTAGAATGTTTAAGTGTGTGAATCACTGGATGGAAAGGTTTTCTCTCTCCTGTTTATTTGTAGGTGTGGCCGGAGATTCTCAATGGTTGTTCACAGGAGTCTACGGGCCAAATTTGAATAGTGAGAGGAGATTTTTTTGGGAAGAATTGCGGCAGGTGAGGTCCAAGTGAGCAGGTATGCGGGTGTTGGGGGTGATTTTGATATGACCAGGTTCCCCAGTTAAAGATCAGTTGGAGGGAGATTAAGAGGAGCAATGAGGGAGTTCTCCTCTTTTATTGATGATTATAATTTGGTGGACCTTCCAATGGAAGGTGGGAGATTCAAATGGTGCAGCGATAGAGATAGCCCTTCTATGTCTCAATTGGATCGATTTTTAATTTCAAATAGTTTGGAGGATCAATTCCCAACCTTGTCCCAGTTTGGCTTACCTAGACCAACTTCAGACCACCTTCCCTGTTGTTGGATTGTGGTGGAGTGAACTGGGGGAATTCTCCGTTCCATTTTGAGAACATGTGGCTGAAGGTCGTGGGTTTCAGGCGATAGGGTGGAAGGCTGGTGGAGCTGTTACCATGTACAGGGGGCCCTCAGTTACCACAATTTGCTCCCCCCCTAGCAAATTGGGATCGCACGATTCAAAACATGGATCATTAGCGATTTGGAACGTAAGATTTAGGGTACCAATCTAAAATATCATAAGTCCTAAAAAAATCATACAACATACAAGAAAATATATACACATCATTGAAATTTTATTTTATAATGGCTTAGATTCATTGAAATTTTTTTGGTTTATGTATATATATACGGATATTATTACAAATACAATCAAAAAACATATCACGTTCCAAATAAATATATTTCGTTCCAACAAAGAGATCCGAAGAAGCCCAGCCCTACCATACCACGTTTTATAACAAGTGACGATCTACGTTCCCATTCCCGTTCCCGTTCCCGTTTCATGCACCATAACGATTCACGTTCCAGGTATCATTGAAGGGGACCCAAGTTTTGTTTTCTCCAGAAAGTCGAAGGTCCTTTAAGAGGATTTGAAAAAATGGAATGTGGAGATATTTGGGTTAGTGCACCAGAAGAAAGAGAATCTGTTGCAGAAGATTCAGAGGCTGGACAGAAAAGAGAAACTCTCTGAACTGTCGGAAGAAGAGAAATCCAGCAGGGATGGTCTCAAGGGGGAGTTTGGGGGCCTTTTGAAGGATGGAGGAGATCTCTTGGCGTCAGAAGTCCAAAGCTTTGTGGCTCAGGGAAGCGGATGGAAATACCAAGTTCTTTCATAGAATGGTAAATTCGCATAGGTGACGGAGTAATATTAGCTTTGTGGTGATTGGTAATAGGAAGATTCATGGAGTTCGGGAGATTCGGGAGGGCATTGTGGGTTTCTACAAGCAGTTATTTTCAGAACCTCGGGATTGGAGACCTGACATAAGTGGTATGACTTTTTCTTCCCTCACGAAGGAGGATGCAAGGTTGCTTGAGCGCCCATTTAAAGAATGTGAGATCGTAGAAGCTCTTCAATCTTGTGATGGGGATAAGGGTCCAGGTCTAGACGGGTTCTCCTTGGCATTCTATAAGCTATGATGGGATGTGATTACGAGGGATGTGATAGCAGTGTTTAATCACTTCTTTGAGAATGAAAGCTTTGAGAGGAGCTTAAATGCCACTTTTATTGCTTTGATTCCAAAGAAGGAGGGTGTGCAGAATATTGAGGACCTCCGCTCTATTAGTCTGGTTGGTAGCTTGTATAAGCTGTTAGCAAAAGTCCTTTCTATTTGAATCCAAAGTGTTATGGGAGCAGTGATTTCGGATAGTCAGAGTGCCTTCGTTGAAGGCAGACAGATCTTGGATGCAATTCTTTTGGTCAATGAATGCATAGACTCCAGGCAAAAGTGTGGGGAGGCTAGTGTGTTGTGCAAACTGGATAGTGAAAAGGCCTATGATCACATTAATTGGGATTTTTTGATTTCCCTTCTTGAGCAAATGGGGTTTGGGGAGAGATGGCAGGGGTGGATTGGTTAATGGCTCATCGGTAGGTTTTTTTAGATCTACCAGAGGTCTGAGGCAAAGGGATCCGCTATCTCCATTTCTATTTGTGATTGTTATGAAAGCTTTGAGCCGCATGATTGATAAAGCGGTGATTCTAGGTTGGATCCAGGGTTTCTTTCTAGAAAATGGCACAGGTAGGAGGGTGAAGGTGTCTCATTTGCTATTCGCAGCTAGCAATTTGATTTTTTGTGAGCTGGATATTCGTCAGTTGAGTTATCTGAGATGTCTGCTTGTGTGCTTTGAGGTAGTATCCGGCCTTTGGATCAACATGAGTAAAAGTGAGATCATTCCAGTTGGGTCAATTGAGGGGATAGGAGAGTTGGCCCGGAGTGTAGGGTGTGGGGTGGGCTCCTTGCCATTGCCTTTGGGTGCACTCCCAAACTCTTCCTCGATTTGGGTTGTGGTTCTAGAAATGTTTCAGAAGAGATTGACAGGTTGGAAGAGACAATATCCATCCAAAGGAGGAAGGATTATTCTTATCAAAAGTACTCTCGACAATCTCCCGACTTCCTTCATGTCTCTTTTTCCATTGCCTCCCAAGGTAGAGAAGAGACTAGAAAAGATTCGTTGTGATTTCTTGTGGGACGGGAAGGATGGGGAAAGGAAGATTCACCTTGTTAATTGGAAAAAGGCTAAGAGTCCGATTGAGGAAGGGGGGTTGGGTTTTAAGGATTTGAAGATATTCAACAAAGCTCTTCTTGGCAAGTGGTTTTGGCGTTTCGCACAGGAAGGTCATTCGTTATGAAAGGAAGTTGTGTCCTCAAAATTGGGTTCCGATAGTTTGGGTTGGCTTGTGAAGGAGTCTAGTGGTCCTTATGGATGCAGTATTTGGAGGCCTATTCAAAGAGGCAAGAAAGAGTTCGCCAATTCTATTCTCTTTAAGGTGGGAAGGGGGTCGAGGGTTAGATTTTAGAAGGATTCTTGGTGTGGTGATACTCCGCTAGAGGTGCTTTTCCTAGTTCTCTTCAGTCTCTCCTCAAATAAGGAGGCCTTGGTAGAGGACTCCATGCAAGTGGTAGGAGACACGCGAGTGTGGGGCCCTTGGTTTAGAAGAAACTTTTTTGACTGAGAGCTTGTAGGGGTGGAGGGGCTTTTAAGGGTGCTGAATAGATGGAAATCTCATGTGCATGAAGAATATTGAATTATCTGAAAGTTGAATAGCGGCAAGAAATTTTTAATGTGCTCGTTTTATAAGTTCATGGTGGGTCAGAGAGATGTCCAATTCCCTTGGGAGCTTATTTGGAAATCCAGGGTCCCTAAGAAAGTTGCATTTTTTTGTTGGTCAGCGTTGTGGGGTGGTATTCTCACAACAGCTAACCTTAGAAAAAGGAGCTTCCATCTTTCAAGCAGGTGTTATATGTACAAGGAGGTGGAAGAGTCTGTTGATCTTCTTCTTGTGCACTGTTTAGTGGCTAGGGAAGTGTGAATACGACACTCTCTTTGTTTGGTGTTTGTTGGGTGATGCCAGGGATAGTCCAGGGAAGTCTTGCTTGGTTGGAGGTGTGGCCGTATTTGTAAGGAGCAGAAGAGGGCTTGGAAAGTAGCCCCAATGTGTCTCCTTTGGTGCATTTGAAAGGAGAGGAACATAAGGGTTTTTGAAGGCGTGGATCTCACGCTTATGAGATTGAAGGATTCTTTTTTGAAATTGCTATTTTTTTGGCTTAAGGGAGATTATTCGTTGAATGTGGATAGTTTTAGTTGCTTCTTTAGGGGAAGTTAGGCTTTGATTATGTGCCCCTCTCCTTTTGATGTATATGGTTGCACCCCCCTTGGGCGCAGAGTATATTTTACTTAACTTTACCAATAAAAAAAAATATATAATGTGTATATCATAAGAAAAATTACATTTTAATTTTACAAAATTTATATATGTGTGTCTATATATATATATATATATATATATATATATTACCGTGTCTCCGATATATTCGTGTCTTATTTTTTAGAATGTGATATCAGCGTGTACATTCCACATCACATTTGTATCCCATATCCGTGTCCATGCTAAGCTGGCAAAATCTAATTTCTAAAGGGAACTCTTATAATATTGACATCTTGTTTCTGATTAGCATTTAAAACCACTAATGTAGTTTCAACATATTATAACACAACACAAAAAGTATAGCAGTCAGGAGCACAAAATAGAATTAGAAATTTGTCTAATTGTCCACAGTAACATTAGACAAGATATATTAATTGAACAACCACTTGCTCTACCATTTTGTTTAGTCGGTGGGTTGAATTAGGTTAGACTGATCCATAAGTTACCAATGAGATGAAACGGCAATACGGTCTTAAACCCACTGATGTAAGTGTTGTGCATAGATGTGGCATCCGAAATGCTAGAAACAACCCGAAACACTGCCCCCCTCCCAACCCTCCAGTTTATAATCTAAAGAGTCTAAACCAATTTCTACATCACATGTGGACTCACTTAATTCTGCACCGGCATAACTATTTTGCACTCTCCAATCAGTTTCTTGTTGAGATGCTGTGCTCATATGATGAATAACGACATTATAAAGTCAACCTCCGTGAGATGGTAGATTAACTAGTAACTAGTGAGATTGCCAGCATAGATACATGTACAGAATAGCATGAGTTTAAAACCTCGTAATCCAGTAAAACTTTAGCAAGCCAGGAAGATATAAAAAGATATGCAAGTCAAGAAGAGACAATGCACTTAGATAACTTCATCCATACATTTAGTGAAAGACAGTACTGCATTCATTTCACAGAGAAACAGAAAATGAATACACAACCATATGTCTACATTATTTTTTTGATAGGTACAAGCATATGTCTACATTAAATGACTGCATCACCTACTGTCCAACCAGTACCATAAGCAAAAACAGAAGTCAATAACTTCCAGACCATCAGTGTCTCCAAAAAGAATTCTTTGTTTACTAGAATAAATACCTATTTATAGAACAAATCACAAAGCAATCTCATTCATTTCATCAAATTAAATACAACTGTAGTTGAACAAAACATCCCACCAACACGGTAGTGCCACGGGACAGGGATACAAGACTATGTTAACTTATATTGTTAAACATGTTCAAATAATAAAACCAAGAAATTTAAATATATAATCTTTTGGTGATGATATGTACCATACCGATACAATTTTCCCAGCTCCTCTGCATTCAGAACAAGTAGACTGGAATTTCAATGGGCCAGTTTGCATGAATATCTGGACATAATGCAAAACCGCATCTTATTGTATATGGAAAGCATAACCTATGTCATCAACACGATTAGGAAAATTCCAAATTCCTAAGCAAACTCACCATGCCTGACCCTCTACAGCGCCTACAAGTTTCGGGTCTGGTTCCAGGAGGAACACCACTTCCACCTATAAACATCATGAAGCAATAATCATTGGGCCAGGAACCTTCATTATCATGTAAACTAAACTCACCAACAAAAGGAGCTAATAACATAACTGTAAATTTGCACATAATGCATAAAAAATATAATTGTGGATATGAAGAGTATATGATATTGCCATACCACAAGCTTCACAAGGCAAATCAGTTTGGAACATCACAGTTTTGGTGCATCCCTGAACCGCTTCCGAGAAGGACAGTTCAGCGGAAACCTACACATAAAGAAAAAATGAAAAAAAAAAATCACATGACAAAAAAATCTAATGCATAAACAAATCATCACTATAGATGGAAAGGATCAAAACCTTGACATCTTCACCACCCATGTCTCTTTCAAAAATTGAATGGAAAATCTGATCTCCATCGTAGAGAGTGTCACAACATGCACATTAAAAATAGAAAATTAGATTTCAAAATTACATTGACATTTGGAAAACAAATTATAGTATTTCTATATCCTATATAAAATGAGAGGGTGTATACTGAACTTTCTCTAGATACAATGCCCTTCGTTATCTCATAAAATTTCAAATAAGTGTTTAGTGCTATGAACCATAGATTTGCTACTCTACGCAGCATTCTCATTTAAGTTATTATTTATATTCATACCCAAGTATTTATTTGAAGCAATTTGGAAATTTATTCAAATTAGGTAAATTAGTAAGGATACTTAAAATTGTACAGAGCTCTTTTCTTTTTGGGTATAAAATCTGTGTATTATCATAATTATTACTATTATTATTAATATTTTGGGATAAGGTCAACAATCATTGAAAGTACCAAAAGCACGATGCAACCCACGTACATCTTAGGTCTACACTTTTACAGATATCCCTAAACAAATCAACAAATGAATTAATTCAATCCCAAAGCATTTTTTAACCCACCTTGAAGGAGAGAGGGGGAGAGTAATCTATTTCAAATAGGCAACAAATTAACTGCAATGCTTCAAAAAAATCATTTCTTTCCTTTCATAAGAACCACAGGAAACAAAGGGGGGTTGTGCCCTATATGCTCCTAACCCTCCTGATACTACAGTATTTTTTAGCCATCCTATATCCTCCATCTTACATATTCTCGATAGTGAGGATGGCATCCAATGCAGCTACCCATGCGAAGAAGGCAACATTAAGTAGAGCCTTTGAATGCCCCATGCTCTCCCTTAAGAAAGCCTTCCAGTGGTGGGCAATGCTATACAAACCGATTCATGTGCCTAGAAGATGGCCATTCCTTGGATTGAAATCATGCGAGCCTTATGATAAATGACAAACATAAAATATATCGAGAAATTTTATGTAAAAAAATAATTGACATAACTATAATAATTTTAAAGAATGGCATGTGAAACTACAACAAAGTCATGAAGGTACAATAATTCATAAAATTTTAATATAGTGAGATGGCATCACTAAGTTGATTGTGATTGCCTTGTATTGAATATTTTAATTGTGATAACAAGAATAGTTGATTCAAACAATAAGTTTCATACTTTCATTGTGATAACAAGAATAGTTGATTAAAACTGTTAAGCAAATTTTTCTTCTCTTTCTTTCAATTATTTTATGCTGATTGTAAAAGAAGAAGTAATGTAATAAAAGCCACACCATTCACTAAAATGGTGAAGAGACCGGGATTAGGATCATTGGTTCAACCATCAGGTCAATAGGGAGTTGAACCAAGATGTTATAGGAAGAAAGAAGTTTGGGAAAAAAATTCTAAAACTTGGTGACACTTCTATGGAAATTTCAGCACAATATTTCAAAGCTATATAGAATCACACTGTAAGCAATTCAAAATTTTTACACACATTATTACAACTTTCCTTGTGAACCTTTTTTCACTTACAACTTAAAGATGAATATGCAAAATTCCATGACCAAAATAATGTTCTGAAAATGAATTTTTGATATTATCTCAATTTTAAGACCTCAGAAAGATAATTCATTTCCTTATCTAATTATTTAGACAAAAAGGAAGACACCCTTAAAATAAAAACTCAACCCTCTTCTTAATAAGCAAGAAAAATTGCTACTTTCCTGCTCCACATTAACTAAGCTTGAAAACACAAGAAAGCATAAATCAAACATTCAGCCGTCCATGTTTAAATTATATCTATTTTTGATAAGCAATCTCTCACACTCACACACACACACACACACCTTACCCCTTAAGGAGACTTGAACCCTCAACCTCACATATGGGAAGGTGGAGGGCGTACCAACCAAGCTAGAGCTTGTTCATGTCCATGTTTAATTTTTTGGGTTGACACTTTTCAAAACCTAAACTTATTGTGTTTTATATTGAAGAAAATAAGGGAGCAAGCAAGAGAGAGGGTTTATGTTGAATTTTCTAGGTTGACATTTCCAAAACCTAAACTTATTGCATTTTATATTGAAGAAAATGAGAGAGAGAGAGGCATGATTCCGAATGAATGATAATTAGTGTACAATCCTACTTACGTATGTAAGATTATGAATAAATCTGACATCCGTTAATTTTTTGTTGTGATCTAAATAATTTTTGTTCTTTTCAAAATCACCATTCATTCAATTATCAGCATCAAATTAAGAATACGAGAACTCTGAGTTCTTCAACGAAGGAAAAATAATCCATAAAACTATAGAAAGAAGAGCCAAGGTAGATACATGCAGTATGAAGTCCTTACATTGCTGGGATCTGTGTACATATTAAATGGACCTTCAAAGCCTGAGCCAAATGGACCCTCACCCGCTCCATTCTCAGCAGCTCTTTCAAAAGTATCATGGCCCATCTATTAAATTGAGCATAACACCAACATGAGTACAATCATCAAGAGAAGAGAAGTGAAGCACTTCTCAGGATAGCTAATTAAATAATAAAAGCAACATAATCAATAAAGAAATTATAGTACAAAACAACAATGAGCAACTACTGTATCCACCAATTATAATGCTGGAGTTCATTAATCTAGTTTTCCTGCAGACAGTTTAAAAACCGTCATTCAAAATGCAATTGCAAAAATTAGGGGTACATCCAACAAAATAGCAGAATAAACTTGCCTCCTTTTCATTTTAGGCCTAAAATATGCACTCGTGGATGGAGCACCACAACCAATATGATGGATAAAATAAATGACCGTCCAAAAGGATTAAAAGGCTTGGCTTCATGCATTCCATTAGTCATGAGCCTTTTGCAGTAGCTTAGGGTTCAGTCAATAGGGCTGCCAAAGTAGAGAGAGCTGTCTCAAAAGAGAAGAGGGTCACCTACAGCCTCGAGTTGGAACAGTGTTGCAGAAAAATAGGCCTTTCCCTTTTACAACATAGATAGGAGGGGGGCCTCTGCAACCTACCACAACAGAGAACCTACCTAGAGTGGGAGCTACCATGGAAGGGGAGATCTAAGAAAGTAGAGTAAAAGCCATCCCAAAGGGATAGAGAGCAGTAACAGTCAAAGTGGGAACTAGGTTGGGAACCACCAAAGTGCAGAAGCATGGTTGTCAATTGCAATCCCATAGGATTGAAGAGCTTGAAACCACGTTTTCCATTCAACCTAGGGCTACTGGCACGTTAGTCAGGTTTGTTATATGAAACTTCAATTTACAACAGTTTTTAGTATTATAGGGAAAAGTGGGAACCCAATAAATATGTTCAGGTTTTCCAACTTCAAGTATAAACAAGATTTAATTCTAGACTCTCCAGGGTCTCAATAGATACTTAAAGGAGCTGAAACTAGAAATACAAGAATGGAAGTAGCAAAAAAACATGTCAAAAGTTTTCCTCCATGAAAGACGTTATACAAATACAGTTGTAGAGCCCAACAAGTAGGATTAAAGCTTTGTTGAGTTCAATTGTGGATCAAAAAGACATACTTTAGGATATAGAACATTAAATTTAAAAAATGAACTTGCATTGTTGACATAGAAGAAATGCAGGAGAAAGGTTGAGTTTTTCCACATTAAGAATAAACTGGTTACAGGACCTCCTTTCAATCAAATAGAACCTTTAAGAAACCATTTTTAAAAATATTAAACAAAAAATAAATAAAAGAAACCACAACCTATTCGTTTGGAGAATGTGGCATCTAAAATGAAATCAGTACTTCATAGACAAGGAAAACCAAACAATGATGTAGTTTGGATATCCTTTCTTCAGCTCACCTACATAACTAGTTTCTATTTTATTTGACTAAACTGTTTAACATGATTTTAAAGGCTAAAACGAAGCTGTATGAACGGAGAAAAAAAAAAAACTGTTACCTGAATGTAAGGACAAATGTGATATTCAAAGCTACACCATCATTCAACAAATGTGATATTCCAAGCTACACCATCAGTTGGTAACAAACTTATAAGCCAAGACAAGAAAGCAATTCATTTTTATGCCAAGAATTATTGACTAAGGAAACTATTATCTCACTAAAGCAATTGATGGAAGCCTTAGGGAAATGGAGGAAAACCAACATATGCTTCTTAATGACTAGGAGAAAAAAATTGTATACAACGGTTTCTAGGAGATGAAATGGTGGGTGTTCAAAAAGAAAGTTTTAAACATAGAATGATGAAGCAGTACTAGAAACAAGAGCAAATTCACAACACACACGTAAATATGTAACACAATAGGATTACACCAATGATCAGCATTAAGCCTTGAAGTTAATTGCATTCATCATGATGAGCTTATCTTCAAAGTAACTCAATATATTTCTTAAAACGAAAACATAACAGAAAAGGAAACCATTATAAAGTCATTGTATAAAACAAGGTTACACAAAAGCTTGATATCACCAGATGGAGGTCTACTTCAATATTTAATTCAAGCAAGAGCATTTGAGTATATAGTTTACAAACACTTATAAGCCTATTAAAAGAAAGTGCAGAACTCAAATAAATTATCTGGGACACCTGGTCATATTGCGCACGTTTATCCTCATCTTTCAAAACCTAAGACAGAACAAACAAGAACGCTTTTAGTACATTTTGTGCACAGGAAATAAGAGGGGCTATCAACTCCCTTCCAATTTACTGTACAAAGCAATGAACTACCTCATATGCCTTCTGAACTTCTTGAAATTTTTTTTCGGCTTCAGGATCATCTTTATTTGTATCTGGATGTAACTTCTTTGCAAGCTGGAGAACAAGCAGGAATAAAAAATTAGAGAAAAAAATGGTATACGAGCTGAACGAAACAACTCTAGTTTGTTGCACCAGTTCCATGATCCTATCGGGTTTCATCTGTATACAAGTAGCTAAATTATAAAATATAATTCACATATGCACGTTTTACAAAACACTTACCCCATAATAAGCTTTCTTGATTTCAGATGCAGCTGCATTCCTACTAACGCCAAGTGTATCATAATAATCTTTTGCAGCCATATATGCTGATCAAGAAAAAGTAAAGAGGGGGGGAGGGGTCAGCACAAACTCAGTAGATTTATTCTGAAAACTGGCTTAGCAATCCCACCAAAAAAAACTGTCGAAGAGTAATTGTGCAACCTTGAGAGAGTGTATATTACGAATCTCATGCTTTATTTTGGGTTGGTAAAGTCTTGCTTTCAACTAAGCTGAATAGTTAAATGTGTTGTTTTCAGAAGCCCTATAAGTGAACAATCTCTGACTCAAAATTTAAATTTCCTTCTTTTCCATTTATTTTCTCATGAATCAGACAGAAAAAGGTCCCCAAATGCCTTGGGGTGTGAAAAGAAAAAAATTGAACTTTGAGCCTTGTGTTTTATGGTATTTTAGCTTCTCCTATAAATGAAATAAAAAGAGGAGGGGCGAAGACAGGTAATTCAAATAGGTATGCTAAGTTAAGCGGATTTAAAAAATAACGTATTGATTCTTTTCGGTTACCAAAATTCCATCAGAAATCAAAAAAACACTAAGAAATTTAAAATTTTAAAAAAAAAAAAAATGGAAGAGCAAAAAAAATTACCAGTGCCATGAATCGATCTGGCCGCACCCAAATTGGCTTTCATTAGACCCAGTTGCAACCAGCTTCTATAATTAACTATTTAGAAAAACAATATTAAAAAAAATATCACACCTTTGCCAACAATTCAAAGAAAATCCTTCTATCAAGTACCATTGCTAAAATTGGGACATGTAAGAATCTTACCATTTCTTGAATTGGGACTTGTAAGACCTTTAGTTTGGTTGCAGATTGCCGAACCGAACCTCCTATAATCCCCCCGGAACAAAGATTCACACACCTGCAATCAAGAACAAAACAATCAATATGTTACATGCGTATATCTATGTATAAGAGAGAAGGAAAAGGGGCATACGGCGATTGAGGAATCCTCGAGGATGTTCCGAGCGACAGAGCGTCCAGCGAGCCAGTGGACAAGTCTGACGCCCTTAGACCGAGCCATCAGAGCTTTTTCTCTTTCGTGATAACCTGAGAGACGTCAGCTTCTTCCTTTTTTTTAATCGGAAACAATTAAACCCTAGAAAAACCCTAATTCAGGGGTTGGTGAAAGAAAAGCCACCACCCTCCCCTGGCATTCGAAGGTTTTATTTTCACAACGTACAAATGGAAGGGTAGTTCAAATTTGCGAGGGTCGGCGCAAGGTCGTGTTTGTTTTAATTTTTAAGAAATCATGCCCTAGACAAAAAATTTAAAAACACTGACTTCTCTCGTGTACTTTATGAAATTTCATTAATTTTTTTATTTTATCTGATAAATTAGAAATATTTATTTTTAATTAATTTTTTTAAATAAAAAGGTTAATTTTTTAAATATTTTTTCAATTTTGACTAATTTTTCAATTTGTGTACATTTTTAAATAAATTTTGATTTTTTAAATAAAATAAAAATAAGTTAATTATTTTAAATTTATTTTTATATAAAATTAAAAAAAAATTTAACAATAATAAATTGATATTACACTATTATAAATGATAAAAATTTAGTAATGAAATCTCATTTTGTATTTATATATTAAAAAATAGAATAAAAAAATAGTCTAACTGAATAAATCGAAAGAAGAGAAGATGAAAATTTTAGTTATGACTTATGAGAAAGAGGAGAGCTAGTGTAATCCCTAATCCCTCATTCATATTTAAATAATTAATGAGAGGGAAAAAGATGATAATGTAATCCTATTATATTATTTAGAAAAAATTAGAAGAAAAAAATAATAATTAACTCAGTAATTCTTTCTTTATATCTCCTCCCGTTTTGGAAGAAAAACAAAATGAACTTTTAAGTCTTCTCTACTTTCTTCTTATTCTTTAATTTTCTTTCAAATTTTTAAATAAAATATAAAAATAAATTTTTTTTCTCTCAACTTTTTCTCTCCTTTTTTATTTCTCTCAGTCCAAACGAGGTGTTTACTTGGAACACCATCTGTAATCTGGCTTTGTTTCCACGATGCTCACTGCCTTTCACAGGAAAGGATAAGAAAAAAGTATAGAATCCTGGTTCAAAGAAAGTAAGTATAATCTAAATTAGTTTGAAACTTGGTAAGAACCCTTCAAGAATTATGGTTTAGAGTTTTATATTTTGAGAATTGCATGGTGGAATGGAAAATTGTTAGCAAGTGTGAGAAGTGAGAACACTCCCAACTTATTTGCACAGCTAGTCATTATGATTTCTTCTCATTCTAGTTTGAAAAATAAAAACAAAACAGCAGAAAGTCGAGTCACTTCAAAGCAACCCAATTTTCATCATCATACTAAAAAAGGATGCTGAACTATTATGCAATTATTCATCATTCCACACCAAAGAAACCTCGTACAACTATATCAACTGAAGATGAAATCTTAGAGAGTATCTATCATAGAACCATTGTACTCCATCCAAAAAAGGGAGAAGGGAAAATTCCTTTCGCATCGTTGCATTGCCTCACAAAACATAAAATTTAGACGAACCTATCATCAATAAAAAAACTGGAAGAGTACAGCCGCTAAAAGCCTCGTTCAAACAAAACAGAACACAGACGAAGAGAAAATTAATAGTTCTAATGATTCCAAAGCGTTTCTTTCTCTAAAAGGTGAGTTCATGAGGTTTCATGCCTGCCTTGAGTGAAAACCTAGCAGCCAAATAGGTTTTCAAATCTGCAACTGCCTCAATGGATTTTATCAATGGTGCATCCACAGCTTTCTGATCAGTCTTTTTTCTCCTGTGGGAGTGCATTCTTCTCCTACATTTGGCAGGGTTAAAAAACATGAGAAATTGGAAGAAACCAAAACTTAAATCTTCTAGTCCAAAATTCCATAGTCAATAGCACAAACCTCTTTCTCTGCCTCAAAGAACTCGCCTTCTCCTTTCTTCTTTTTCTTCTCACCTTGCTTCCCGAAGTACTTATCATCAAACTTTCCAACATCGACCCCAGATATGTCAACCTTGGTCGAAGTACCAATTACATAAGACTGATTCACACGTCTTAGAGGAACACCATTGATCTTGAATGGTCCTATAGCAATGGGGAAAATGAGAGAGCAATTCCAACATCTATATATGAATGCGGTGTCAAAAGACTCAAAACGAATAAAACATTAAGGGAGCAATGGAAGGGGCATGAGTAGCAGGTTGTTTTGGGGGATGGGGATGGGGGCAACAATTATAAATTAAAGTAGATAGATATCATTTGAAGACAAACAATTAAATTTATTAAAAGTGGTACGAGAGAAAAATGGGAGGCATCTCTCTCTCTCTGTCTCAATTACTGTTTTTCTTTAGGACTCTACATGTAGTGGGATGTTTTAATGTTTAAATTATAAAAAAAAAAAATCAAAATGTCAACTACCCCTAATCGTAATGGAAGCAATAAAATACTTTTGTCTAATATGGGTTGATAGTTGATACATATAAAATGTTTTATATAGATAAATAAAGCAGTTCCAATGAAGAGAAGAGAAGCATAAACATTACAATACAAGTTCATATAGAAAGTCATGAAACAATTGTTGCCTTCAAATGGACTATGTTTGATCCTCACCAATTTTAAATGAAGATTTTTAAGAAAAAGAAAAAAAAAGAAATTATTATATGTACATAAAATGGAATCTCTAGCTCATACATATGCTAAAAGTTTAGATGAATACACAAAACAGGGGTCGCAGAAATCCATTTATTCTAACAGTACATTAACAAACCAGGTCATGCAATCTATTCCATTCCAAAACAACGATAGAGATAAGTAGCATTCCACTTTGTTTTTTGAAAAAGGTTGAACATTTGTTGTTGTGGTCTGTTTCCAATTATAAGAATAAGAACCAGGACGAGAAGTAGCAAACCCTATGCAAATATTTCTGGTCCGTATTATAGATTGATATCAGATGCAACAAATTTTGAAGCCATTTTTCAATTATATTTTAACTCTCAAGTTGACCTTAAAACTCTATGAAATTATGTCATATTCATGTGAATTAGCAGCAAGAGAATAACTCATCACAGTAAAGAAAGCTCCCATGTCCAATGAAATTGTGTATCAAGTCTAATTTACTAGGGGGAAAAAGAGAAGCAAAATCAAGAAAGCTAGTCTAAAAAACCAAGCAAATAGTATTACAACCAAATCTCAAGTTTACCTCAAAGGCTCAAGCATTTAAAAAAACATGTCAAACTCCTGTTAATTTATTTAGCAGCAAGAGAGGGGCTAAGCATAGCAGTACAAGATCCTACTAATGAAATCGTGTAACCAGAGTTATGCAACCATCATTTTAAGGCGCGCAGCATTCTCACACAATGTCGTGAATACTTGAGTTCTTTCTTGAAGGAGCTTGTTAAATTTAATTCTTATTAAGCAACGTTCAACTTGACCCAACATTCATGCTGTAACACAAAAATCAATTAGTGTGTTTTGCTTCATAATCACACTAAGAAAAAATCTGTAAACAATCTGATAAACTTTTTAAGACAATTGTTTGACATCATACTACCCAATGCCCGTTAATTATCAGTTTAAACCAGCACATGTTGACATCAAATATAAAAATTCACAAGCTAATTATTATATGAGAGCAAAGGCATCTTAAAACACAACCATAAAACTTAAAACAATAGATCATAATAACAAATTCAAAGCATTCAACATATTAACAACCATTTTGCAAACACGAATAAATCCAGTTCTAGACACTCAAAAACATACACTACAGATGCAGAAGCTCACCAGTAACCAGAAGCAACCCAGAAGAAAGCTGTTTCAGAAACACGAACTCTCTTTCCCTTAAACCTTCCAGCCAGTATAATCAGCACCGTTCCCGGAGTAATACTAGCCCTGGAGAGAGAGAGAGTCAATACAGCATTCAATAAATCAAACACCAGCAGAAGAATAAAACTATGAACATATATAAACGAACGTATATATAGAAAAAATACTTGAGCTTGGTGGGTTTGGGTTTGCGCTTGTTGATGAAGGGCTTCTTGACATCATCGGCGGGGTAGAACTTCGGGGGCTTCTCGGCCGGTTTGGGTTCAGCGGGCTTCTTGTCGTGACGGGGGAAGACGCCGCCGTTTTTGGCCTTGATGGCCCAGAGACCCCTCTTGTGGTACATCTTGGAACGAGAGTACTTGCCGATACCTCGAATCAGATCCGGATTTCGGCTAACCTTAGGGGTCTTCTGCTTCGGCGCCATTGATGGAGCTCTCTCGAAAGTGTCTCTCTTTCCGCAAATGAGACTGCGAACGCGAGACTCGAAAGGCCGCAACTTTGTAATGAAGCTATAGATATATACGACGGATCTCTATAGACAGGCAAAACCCTAGAAACCCTGATAACTAATTACAGTTATCTGATTCGGGTTGGTTTCGGTTCGGGTTGCAATTTGAGTGATGAAAACTCTTAATTAGTTTTTTTTATAATTAATATTTAATAAATATATAATTAATAATTTTTAAAAAATTAAATTTATAATAAATAATTAATAATCTTATTACTTAATAATTAATAATTTTTTTAAAAAAAATTATAATATTAATTATTAAAGAAATAAAATATTTATATATATATATATATATCTCTCTCTTATTTATGACATGTTTTGATAATTTATTTATTAATTCAAAAAGATTTGAGTCAAAAGTATTATAAGTGAAAATCTTATGATATTAAAACATAATTTTTTTACTTGAAAATGATATTAAGTATTTTTTATGTCCTTAAATTGAGTATTATATGTATTTTTTTATAAAAAATTAGAATATTGTTGAAAAGTTTAACAAAATGTCTTGTTTTTTATACCAAAAGTCATTTACATGTAATAAACACTTTTAATAAAAGTATAAAAAAAATTAACAATTAAAAATTTTAATAATTAATAAATTTTCAGTATCTCATGTTTATTATAAAAATGATTGATTGTATAAAGATTTTTTTTCTCAAAGTCCATGGCTTTTGTGTTTATGCCATCAAGCAATCAAGTGGTGAAGGCTTAACTTTGATATTATAATCAATAAGAGACATCTTTCCACTTGGATTTTCAAAAACTTGTCATCCCACCAAAAGGTTACTTGAATTATTTCACATCCTTTTGTAATTTTTCCTTTTTTTAAAGAGAAAAATAACTTGTATTAACAAAGAATAGAGTTCCAAGCCCCGCTCATATCATTATGCTGCAACAGTTTTTCCAAATCCATTGTAAATTCATTCACTTGCTTTAAGACTAATTTTGTTTGACCAACAACTTGTTTGGATGGATGATTTAGAGAGAAACGAAAAGATTGGAGTGAAGTGATGTCATTTTTTATTATTTGAATTATTATGACAAAAATAAGAGAAGATTATGAAAGAAAATTTAAGTGATAGGCTTGCTTTTTCAGTCTCCCTTATTGGGGAAGAGATGAGTTTGGGAGAGTTCAGTAAAACTCAGTTGGATACAACTTCTCTATGGTAATGAACTTCCAATTTTCCTATGATGCTGTAAATACATGCAACACAATCAATTATTTAATGATAAATACATAATGCGACATATACTTAAGGCTCCACTAAAAAAAATTAGGAGAAAATTATAGTGAAAAATATTCTATTTTAGGTAAAGATCATATTGTCTTAACCTAATTCTTTATATTTAAATTATATAAAGAGAAATGCTACTATCAGTTGCAAGTGAAGAAACTCGCGATTTGATTGACGCACACACTTCACGAGTAATCATGCTTGCGAGTGTAATGCATATAACAATCAGATCGCGAGTGATGATCACTCGCGATCTAACTTTAACATTTCCCTTATATAAATTATCTTATTATTTTATTAAATTACCTTAAATACCCTTTATGTGTGTATATATTGTTGGAACCTGGACCAGCTCCAACCCTAAAGCAATTTGACTTATTATACTCAAAATATAGCTAGAGGCTTTCAAAAGGTTCATCTAATGATTTGCTATCCGATTTGTCAAATTATAGTAAAATCATTCATTATGTTATATTTGACAAGAAAGATAACTTTGCTATCTCAATTCAAAGGTCAATTTTCTCCCAACAATTATGGTTATGAACAGGCTTATTAAAAGGCTAAGCTAGATTACAGCTTCAAGAAGGGAAGATACAAATGTCCTTGTATTTATGTCGATTCTTTCACATGAGATAGAACTCATCATTTATGGGATCTACTAATGAGTCTCATCCCGTATTCAGAGACAGTTCTACAACATGTTTAGTAAGCCTTCAAAATTTTAAAAATATGATTTTTACTCTTTATTTTTAATATGTTTTTTAAAAAAATTAGAAATTACCCCTCAAAATATTTCATAATTCAACAAAAGACTTTCTTAAATTCTGACTTATATTTTTGCTCCCCAAAATCTTTAGTCCAAGTCTGTTTGATATCCATATAGTAAAAGGTGAGCATAAATAAATAAACATTAAAACATTATTCACTTTAATCATAGTTAAGAATAGAAATTAGACCTTCCTTATCACTAAACGAACTCAAAGGAAGAGAAGTAAGGACTATGATGCCTCAAAATTAGGTTATTACTAATTTTATAAAAATATTTTAATAAAATAAGACAAGAACTCTTCTTTCTTTTCATGTATATTTGTCAACCGTACCTTCAATTTGAGTCTCCTATCTCAAATTTCTCATCCGCCGCTGCCCTTCTCTCTAATTTTGTAGCGTTTTTTTATTTTATTTTATTTGAAGTAAGCCCCGACTGGATAAAGTGATAAACCCCTTTGTCGCTCTTTTCATCCTTGTACTCTCTGTCTCAGTCTCAGCTACAAAACTTCACACCTGCACAAAAATGGCCACAATCTCATTCATATTATCATCCAATTTGGTCCAACACCCCACAAAGCCCTTCCCAACCCAACTTCAAACACAACCTTCGAAACTCCAAACCCTCAAATCACCCCATTTCCACAATTCTCTTAAATTTTCAATTTCACCTCTAATTTTGAGCCCTAAGGAACTCATTAGAGTCTCTGCTGTTGCCGAAGAAAGCATCCGTATCGACCCAAGACCCCTTGTCGGAGGCGGCTAGGCGACTCTACGTCGGAAACATTCCGCGCACCGTCAACAATGATGAGCTCCGGCGGATTGTCGAGGAGCATGGTGCCGTAGAGAAGGCCGAGGTATCTGCTGCTTAATTTCCTTTTTGATTTGTGTGCAGATTAATTTGTTTAGTTCTTTTTAGTAATTTTTTTTTTATTACGTTTAATGATGGTTTAAGAGTTAAATTTGTTGAATTATGGCATAATTAGTAGGAGATCTAGTTTAGAACAACCTATGGTAAAAAAAATATGGAGAACATGGTCGCAACAAAATGACATACAATTTATGTGGTTCATTTTGAGTTAAGTTTGCAGAAGTTTTAGCAGGAATCAGTCACTACATGATAGATATTAGAGTTTAATTTTTCCCCCCTTTTTTAAAACATGGTGAAACCCAGCCAATCCCAAAACTTATTTAATTTTTTCAACCTAATGATGCCTCCTCTCTTGTACATAGATTATGTTTCTTATTCTTTGGGGCTTTCAAGTGACTTGGATATCAAATTGATGTCACATATTTTGTTGTATAATTTTAATCACACTTAATATTTTAGCTGGGGTTGAACAACAACAGAGGTTTATTTATTTAGTTTTGGATGGAGGGGTGTGGGGGGAATGGTTAGAAGTGTTATGGCTTTGCAGTAGACCAAAAATAAAACAAATTACAATTCGATATAAAACTTGAAAGAGGATATCATATAAAGGGCGGATTAGGTTGCACCATTGATTGTATTATTTGTTCTAGGGATTGTCAAATAAGCTTAGAAACTCTCTCCCCAATGCTTCAATTGTAAGAGAGAACTTGTCAATCTGAGGAGTGCCTCTTGGAAACCACAAATTCAAGAGACTGTGGCCACCCCTTTGTGTCCTGGGGGGGCGGGGGGAAGGTGGCTGGATTTAGATAATTATTTTATTTGCAGAAGAAGATGACATTCTTTCCATACCCTTTGACAGGTGATGTATGATAAGTACTCTGGAAGGAGCCGCAGATTTGCATTTGTTACGATGAAGACTGTTGAGGATGCGAATGCAGTTGTTGAAAAACTGAATGGCACAGTAAGCCTTAATTATACTCAACAAAGCTTTTTCCCCGTCAATTTGGGATCAGCCATTCCACTCTATTTAATACCATTAGGCTATGTCTGTTTGTCGGCTTGGGGATGGGATTGAATAAATTAATCTTCATGATCTTGTGAAGTCGGTGCTTGGAAAAAAAGGAAGGGCCTCATTAATAGTACCGGGAGTAAAAAATGACCCATAGCATGGATAAAATAATGGGAGAGGAAGGGTGAGATTACTAATCCTATCACTATTATTTAAGGGGATAGCTAATCCACTTTTATCCAATTCATGAAACAAACATGACCTTATTGTAAATCTTAGGACTCATGTTCATATTCAGGGAATTTCAAGGATCACAGAGTCAAATTCTATTTGGTTCTGAAAATTCATTTAATAAAGAAGGATTGATGTTTTGTCTGTTTTCTCTAACAGCAAATTGGAGGACGTGAAATCAAAGTAAATGTAACAGAAAAACCTTTGCAAACCTTGGAATTTTCAATTCTCCAGGCAGAGGAATCTCAATTCATTGACAGCCCCCACAAAGTTTATGTAGGCAATCTTGCAAAGACAGTAACCTCAGAAACACTCACTGAAGTTTTTTGCTGAGAAGGGAAAGGTTCTTAGTGCAAAGGTGTCCCGGGTTCCAGGGACCTCAAAATCTAGTGGGTTTGGGTTTGTTACATTCTCTTCAGAAGAGGATGTAGAAGCTGCCATCTCATCTTTTAACAATGCTGTAAGTTGTCTGCTACCCTATTTTTTTCTTTTGTTTAAATGAAAGCTGGCTTTTCTCTCTTACCTTTTCACTGTTGTTGTTATTATTATTATTTTTTGTTAAGATGAAGACTTGGTTTTCTAATGGAACACCATGCACATGCCCTGCTACTAAGTGTTACGATCTTAAATAATTAAAAAGACTTGATTTCTCGTGTGTCATCAGTTCTTGGACTTTTGGCATATTGGTTAGGTCATAACATTTGATATCAGAACAGGCACCACTGTCACGGAGCAGGCGACCTAGAGGTTGGATTAAAATGTCTCGGTGTTATTTATAGGCATAGTACCAATTAATTGAATATTGATGGTTGGATGGAGCCGTCAAAAAAGAAATGGCTATCAACGGGGCAATGTCCATAGAATGGGCCGTCGTGGACATCGGCTTGGAAGTGTGGTGATTTGTTACAATCCTAAATCGTTAAAAGACTTGATTTCACGCGTTCTATTAGTCTTGAGACGTTTGGTGTATTGATCAGGTCATAACACTAGAATTGATGACTAGTTTGTTCCATGGATATGCACAAGTGCCTTCACTTTGCTTGCCCCCAATTGTTGTCATAGCAGTTTTCATGCACTTCTCGGCAACTGTTACCTTCAAGTGAGCACCTACCATCGAATCTTGAGGGAAAAAAATTATTTTATTATTATTATTTTTAATAATCGTGGGTGTTCCAGTCCTTGTCGCAGAGCATGCTAGGTTTGACCCATTAGTCCCACGAGGCCCTGAAGTTAACGACCTTGGATATCAACATTATTATTTGATTTATAAGCTAATTGCTAGTTTGCAGAACTTTCAAGTCTCTTGAATTTCACAAAGTAGTATATTCTCTCAGCTTAAGTTTCCCCATTTTTTATGTAGTCAAGTTATTAAGATAATAATTTTATCTCATTAATTTTAGTAATTCCATCTGGTGTGCGCATGTGGATGCGTACTTGTGCAGCTGTTTATTTAATAGTTTCCTGATTTTTCTTTTTCATTTTCCCATCTGTTCCGACTTCCTGAGTATCTGTCTTGATATATTCTTCCCTCATTACATACATGGAGACGGGCAATGGCCCAAAATGTGTAATTATTTGTCATTCACTCTTGGAGTTTTTAGTGGTTAAGCGATAAAACTTTATAAATTGTTCTTATCGTGATTATCTATATTTATGTTTGTATGAACATTTCAATCATTTCATATATTTCATTTGTTGCAGGTGTTTGACGGACAGAAAATTCGTGTAAACAAGGCATAGCATAGTTGGCAGAAAGTTCGAAACATTGGGAGTGTGATTTGCATTTTAACTGTACGTTGTATCGACTTCAAGATGATGTTTCTGAAGAAGAATCAAGAGAGAATGGGAAAAAAAAAGGCCCCGGGGGGCGGGGGAAGGAAAAAAAAAAACATTGAATTCTTTTGTCATGTTTCTTCTGTAGTTGGAATCTCATGAATTATATTCTTCCATGAGGATTTTAATTGTTTGTATATAAGCTTGAGCTTCATCCAAGCTTATATAGCCTTGTTGAAGCTTGGTCGAAATACGATATTGGTTGGTGCAAATTCAAGCTTCTGCCATGAGTTTTGACTGTATTTGCTTAAATTAACAATTAACATTTGGAACAAAAATAGCTATGGGTTATTTTGCAGTTCCACAAATAATAGATATATGGGTGTTTTTATAATCTTTTTTAAGCAATTGAATTTGGATGACTTTGGAATTAAGTTTTTTTTTTTTTTAATGTATTTTAGTTATTTTACTTCTAGCTCTCAGGCGAAAAGCATTCAACGAATGGATTTAAAATTCCCATTCAATAATAGTTAAAAATGTGAGTGTTAGGTAAGTTGGTTTATCCTGGAAATATCTATTTCTCATATACATACAAATCTGGTTTAAGTTATTACACGTTATATTTTGGATTTTTATGTGATTGTGGTGTTAAAATTTTTACTGCAATAATCAAAACATTCACGCTACGTTTGATACGTAGAAATAGAGTTTAGAATGAAATAGTTATTCTTAATCTTATTTCATTAATGTATTTTGTACAGCTAAAGAATATTGAATTGATCATTTCTTCAATAATACTATCCTCGCATGATATAAGATTTACATTCTTTTTCAAAACTTAAAGAATGTCATGAAAGAATGAAATTTGAAAAAAATAGTGTGCATTTTTTATATATAATTAAATGTACACATATACACATAATATGTACACACACACACACACACACATATATACAATATACATGTACACACATGATTGTATTGTAGGATGTATATATATATATATATATTTATATATAGACACACACACATACACATTATTAATGTACATACACACATATATATGTATGTATATATACACACGCGTATACATGATTTTAATGCACACTCGTATCTATATATATATATATATACACACACACACTATATATATATATATGATGTATATGATTTTCTTAAAAATAGTTTAATAAATATACAAAAATATTTTAGGTTGATTGAATTATTTCAAATCATTGAAATCTTTTAGATTAACTCATTTCGTTTCATCCTACTCCACAATTAAATTATTTTAATTGAATATTAAAATGTAATTATTATCTTATTCTAAAGTATCTAGCCAAACAAATAAATAAAATAACCATTCCTATTCCATTTTTAAATCCATTCCTTTTAATTACAAAGTCTATTCTAAGTACCAAACATATCCTCACAGAATTGAAAATTGAAATGTGAGAAGGGCATATCAGTCAATTTAATTATTAAGCTACAAAATGCAATATGAGACTATATATAATTACACGACCAAATCATCCATGCTTGTGTCACCTTTTTTTGATATTTCAATATAGAAAGAAAAAAACCAGTCAAAGCACTCCAGAATCATCTAATTAATTCACAAATAAGACGTGCTCTGCAAGCAAATTAATTAACAAATTTTTTTTTTAATATTTATAATTTTGCTATAAATATAGTAGCATTTTAGTTAGCTCAATTCTCATACCATCAATGGCTCTCTTCTCTTCCATTTTCAATTGCTTCATGCCATCATGCTCGTCGCGGATATCTGACGATGGCGGTGGTCGTGGTGTCAAAGCTGCTTCCTCCGAGAAATCCAAGAGCAAATCAAAATCATCTGGAGCCCCAATTCCGGTTTCTTACTTTCCGCTTAACTCACGACTGTCACGCTTGTAGTTAATTTATTCGGTTGCAAGAAGCGCTGAATTCAAAGAGATATGGTAATGTCGTGCCATTGTTAGTTGATGGAGCTTTTTCAGCTTGGTTAAGAATTCTAGTGATGAGGCCTGGGTCGACGAGTGATGATAGTAAGATTGAGGAAAGGAAAGATCAATGAGAGTTCTGCAAAGGGTAATTGACTTTGTCCTTTGTATGTTACTAATGAATATGTTGTCTGATATTTCACTGTAACAGAGTAAATAAATGAAGAGAGTCATTTGTCTGATATTCTAATAAGATGTTCTATGGTTTGAGTGTAAGGAACTTGAATTCTAATAAGATGTTATGATTATGCCATTGAAAACAGATCAAATGGGCGAATTCTCTCTAGTTGAGATGGTAATTTGACATGTTATTTATCCTGTCCGGTTATTACCAGAAAAATTCTTGACACTGATTTTTTTTTTGCATGTGATGGTCTTCTTGTCACTACAATTAGCCACTCAAAATCACCCACAGAAAGTGTTAAACACAACAAAAAAGCACTCACAAATTATAGAAAAACACCCAAACCTTTTATTGAGCAATTCCAAAGTTATGAATACAAAGGACTAATTACAATGTCGTAAGCACACAATGCATACACACTCACTGCCTATCTGCAGGAGTCTTACCAACTATAAATACACATGAGCAGTTGACACCCCCAACTGCCTAGAGTGTGCTAGACCAACCAGCAAATGTCACATACTTGCAGTTGACTTCCCTAATTGTTAAGACACCTAGCACCAACTAGATTCCACCACAGAAGCTGGGCAATTTCCAAGCATAACTTTCAGCCTTTTGTATGCTTTAGACCAGTGCCACATAGACAAGCAGTTACTCATGTTGTCTCAGCCGTTGTTTGCATGCAAATAAGCATAACTGTCCATAACCATTGCCATAAGAGCACCAACCAAAATCTGCCATGCTACCATATGTCCACACATGTCCAAGCCTGACTTTGTTTCATGTCTAAAGTCATCCATGGGTCAAGTCACGCACCCATGCCACTCCCAACTCTGTTTTGGTCCACTGAACCCACCAGAACACTGAGTCATACAATTATGTCACACCCAACCACGTGTTATGCTAAGCCATGCCACCCTATGACCTAGTCATCATGTCCTTGGCACGCTAGGTTGAGCCTATGCCATACCTTGGAGCCATGTACCATGAATCAACCCATTGAATTCCTTGTTACAACTATTAGATTTCCTTGCTACAAACAACATGTGAAGCAAATCCTACAACTATTAGATTTCCTTGCCGTCCAAGTAAAATTAATCAACAAAGTTCCATTTCTTATCTCACTAGAAATAAATAAAGCATTTCACCTCGACAATACCTCACATTTCATCAATCCCTTCTTTTAGTCATTCAACACTCATTCAATCAGCTAAATACATCTTGATATACCTCATTAGTCCAAGACCAATTTAGTTAACAAGAGCCAGAAAAGCCCCAAGAATGGCTCTCTTCTCAGCTGTTTTCAGTTGTTTCTTACCTTTTTTATCACCCCGGTTGCACGTCTCCGAAGATGTTGGCAACTCCAACGTGAAAACACCTTCCCCGAGAAAAGTTGAAATCAAAGCAAAATCATCGGAAGCACCAATTGTGGTTCCACACTTTCCCACTAATCCACTCCCCTTGCGCTTATAGATAATAATAGTGAAACAAGATTTATGTAATCAATTTCAAATAATTGATATAAAGATTTTGTTGAGTTGTATTGTACTAGTCAATTTGACTAGCAATGATGAACTAATGCTCCGGCTTCATGGCTGAAAAGAGGCATGGGAAAAGAAATGTAATCTTGAAATGTTACACTGGAAAGGGGCAGTGGGTCTATCGCAATAGAATCTGAATCTATATACTCCTTTATAAGAATATACGTCTGTTGGTGTGTTCATGGATGCAGTACAAAGAATGAAATGAATCAAAAATAAATCTAGAAATTCTACAGTACTTTCCTATCACCCCAGCTTTCTAAGGAATCATTGGCAAATGAAGCTATATCAAGTGTTGTATTTGTCACAACAAAGCACCCAGGTATGCGCAAGCAAGAAGCTTTGTGTACTATTGGAAGTGATTGCCTTCCAAATCTACCCTTCCCTAATGGTGCTACTAAGAAACCACACTGCCCTGAAATATAGTGCCTCAGGGGTTTTCAGAGGACCCCATTCCTGGGCATTTGCCAATTGGTTTCAATGGCAAATCTGCTGAAGATATGATGACATGAAGCTTGTGGTGTTTTATTACAATAAGGAATGTGTTCTGGAATCACGACACATACAGTTGGGGATTGGGTACTTTGTAACATCCCTTCCAGCTTTGCTGGTCCTGAGTTCTGGCTGGCCTAAGGAGTCATGGTGCAAGTCAATTATAATTCTATTGAATTCTGCTTCAGGGAGAGATGAATTTAGAAAGTAGGGCAGCATGTGCCTTTTGTTTGGGGTAATATACTTCCTGTGCCCTGCATAAGCCCTATGTCCCTGCATCAACAACAAAATTCATGTCATTAGAACTAGTAGCTTAAAACAAACATCTTAATGCCAATGTGTATTAAAAGCCCTATTTGATTGCTGAGAAGACGGATAAACAAGATGAAACATATGGATGCAGTGAAATTTACAACAAAAAAAAAAGACCCAATGTTTCATTATGTTCTTATCTTCCTGGAAAATAAAGAGAGTGGAAATGTAAAGAAACAAGCAACATCAAGACTCACACCAGGTAACCAAGAAAGGCCAAAGACAAACCAAAAAATACTAATAAACAGTAACGTCTTGATGTACAATAGTTCTGGAATCTGGACACTAGAGAAGGGCCAGCATTTTTTTTTCTTCCAAAAAATCATTTTCCCACCAAAACTAGTGCTCTCCTTTGCACATCCATACACCAGGTTTTGCTTTAGGCTAGAGTATTTTGATTACTTCACATTCAACATAAAACTTCAAAACTGGAACAAACACAGACAAATGCTAGTTTTCCAACCACATAAAATGAATTCAATATTAAAATATTTTCATAAATTTAGTAGTTTTCTTTTATTGGAGTTAATGATGGGTGTCTAACAAATTTAAAGGGTAAAACTCTCAATGTTTTCAGTTTTAGATGAACTGTTAGAAATCTCAAGTAGTGGTAAAAGGAAAATTAAACATATAATGAAGTGGCAAAGTTGCTGCATTATTCTATTTTACTGAAAATTCACACATCATTCTTGATAGGAGATCTTGTTAAAAATTCTATTTGTCAATTGCTTTCCTTCTAGAGAAAAGGTTACTAAAAGAGTCTAGTCAAGATGTTAGGAAGTCTTTAGTGGCCAAAACTATCACACAGCCTGCCTTTTCTGCACATTTTCTCTTCCAAAAAAGAAAATAATAATAATAATAACAAAAATATAACATGATTTCGTTCATGGTCAAAGGCCTCAATCACTTGTTTATGTTCTTTCCCTAATAACTTCAGATTCTCCAGGAACATTGAGCACAAAGATGAATCCCTCTTCAAGTCATAAAATTCAATTGATCAGGCCATATCAATTCAATACATATTTTGGAGTGACTTTCAATACTTGCAAACTATTTCCTCAACTAGTCAAAATGGATCATTAACAAATATGGAAATTTGTTAATGATGATAGTGATGGTGGAAAAACCTGAATTGCGCGACCCATATTTCCACCGTGAGACGGCATGAACGCATCACTGTTCTCAGAAACTACATAATCAATGGCAGCCATAATGGAGGCTTTGTTTGAAAATGGCTCAAGCTCTCCAGGCAAGGCAAGGTCTTCCTTGTTGTAAAAATGAGAAAATTCCCTGGTTAATGGTAGCAAGGCTTCTTTCCCACCAAATGGATTCCCTCCAGCCCAGTATATCCTTGTATTCTTGGGAGCTCCAAGAGCTTTAAGCAGCCTGAAACATAAAATGAGAATAATTTCACTCAATTACAGCATACTAAAAAAATGTGAACAATGAGTACAATTAAATCAAATAGTGACAAAGATTACCGTGTAACCTCTAAGGCATTTAAGGGGCAGAGACCTGCAAGCTTTCGATCATGGTAAGTCATGTTTGATCTTGAAGTTAAGAGTTCTGGCCGCAATTTTCTCTCACTGTTTATTATCTCATCATACTTATGACTCAAACCAGGAAGACAACCTGTTCTCACCCAAACGTCCTTCTCCATTCGTAGGTGAAGAGCCAGATAAGGTCCCCTGCTCTGCATCCTCTCTGTGAGCTTGTTACCGAGTTCTAAGATTTGTGGGGCAAACCTCAGCCCATGAAAGGCCACCTAAATTCACACAAACAGTAGATAAAAAATTGCAACATTTGGAATAAACAGCTTAAGTTCAAGTTAAATGGAGCAAGAGGAAAGCCACAAATTCAGTAAAGAATACTTGATATCCTCAGTTTTGAATCATTTAGGAGAAATAAGGCAGTTATTAAAAAATGTGAGACTAATTATTATTATTAATATATGATTATTATTATTTGGTGAAAGGGACTAATTAAGGTTGTACATACTTCTAATGAAAATTCCAATAACAGACTCAAATAAATTATTGCAAAGGTCAGGGATTGCCTTTCTTCCTTCTTGACTCGATTAGGAAACTACGAAAATAAAGCAAACTAAAAATCAGAAAGATGAGAACCCGGATACCTTGCATCGAAGCTTTTGAAAATCAGTGGGAAGATCCCTAGAAAGCCTTGAATCCAAGCCACGTAAGAGCAGAACACCTTCCCTCCTAAGCTGCAGAAACCAACAGAAGCTGCATCAATAAGATCCTCTATGCCACTTGGCACCCATTGCAACATTGTTTTCAATCATATACTGACAACGGTAAAATTAGTAAAACAAAATGACAACCAGATGAAAAAAAAAACAATGACAATTCGAATGTGTCCATCAGTTGAATTTTTCATAACTAAGACGGAACATAAAAATTAAGGTTCTAGCCAATGACCCAAATAGACAGCTCATAAATCGACTGGCCCCAAAATAAATTAGTCGATTTAAACAATTCAAACTTCTGGGCTCTTTATACTATTGCAGCTTGAAAATAGTAAAAAACTGACATTTCCAAAGCATGAACCAATCTCGTGCTTCCACAACTTAATGCGAGATTTCCAGAACAAAAAACACCCAACCAAGTTTATAGTGCCATTGACGAATTGTGGAGACCATTGAAGGTTATCAGAAGCTAAAGCTGCCAATGAATTCTGTTCTTTCTCCTGCATTTTCTATTTTTAAGTTGCCAAGTAACTAACTTTAAAGAACACAAATGGCAATGTTTCTTACCCGCTTGAGGTAACGTGCACGAATCCACCGAGGGGAGACATTAAGTGGAGGTCGGTTCTCCTCCACCGGCCTTGACATCAAATGTGTGGAAGGCAGGGAGGAAACTATTCGTACATCATTGGCAAGAACTCTCTTGAAGTGGTCCAAGTCAAATATATCAGAAAATTCACTGCATCAATCAAAGAACAAAAACAGGAAGAGAAAAAACAAAATTCATCTCCTTCATAATTCAGTCAAGGAAACTAAACATTCACAATAAGGGAATAAATTTAATGAAAAACTCGACATCAATACAAATGGGTACTTGCCATATATAATGAAATGACTTCAGTTCAGGAATTGGTCCAAAAGAATATAAATCTTATCAGCTATATCACAAAAATGGATGTTTGTGAAACTGAATAAAAATGTCATAAATTTATAAATTGGGACACAGAAAATTATAATATCAAATGTAATATAAATATGTGTCTCTCAAATAAATCAACATGTAATAAAATCATGGATTAAAAACAGAAAAATAAAAATGAGAGATTTTACAGACCTTTCATCACCCCAAATGATGTTGACTTGCAAGATGGGAACAACCAAAGCAGCACCAAGAATTCTTGCAATCACCACAGCATCAACAATCTGATTCCTCTGCTGGTTCATCCCACCCGAAACCACCACCATCAGGTATTTTGTCTTGTCCTTCAGAATCTCCACACTGGATTTCCTATACTCAGCACTGAAATTCAAACACGGTCTATAACCCAACCCATCAGGTTGCTTCCAAAACTCACTCTGTTCTACGCCTCTTTCCACACCCTTGCTATTGTTCCCGCTCTTTGCCCCAATATTAAGCTGTGAATTCGAATCCCCACTTGAGATTGAGGACTCTAGTTGAGAAATCGAACATGGGTTGGACGATAATGGGACCAAAGGATCTAAACTAGAACCCATCTCCAACATTCCAAGAAAACCAGAGAGAAAGAGAAAGAAAAACCAGAATATTGGATTCTTGAAGAGCTTGGCCTTTAAGCTCTTTGAAGACTTCTTCGGAGAGAGGAGTGATTGAAGTGAAGAAGATGAAAGAGAGTTGATTATCTGGGACGGAACTGATATGTAAGATTGCTTCTTGATATTGTTCTTCGACTTCGCCATTCCACCCACAAGAGCCTTGAGAGAGTCTCTCCGTTTCGTATGATATAGAATAGTAGTAGTAGTAGTAGTAAATGTCTTCAGCCTTCTTCAAAAGCTGAGAGACAGTAAAAATGGCGCAGCGGCGGTGACGCGAAACCCGATCAATCGGCGTTGGATATTGGAAAGAGCAGTCAGCAGAGGTGTGTCAGTTTTTGGAACTGTTGCTAAGTGGGAACAAGTTTTCCTGTTCAAATTTGAGACGTTCCAAACCACTTGGAACATCTGGTGCAAGATCTCGTCATTTAAATTATGTGTCAATTGTTTTAGTATTAAAATATTATATTTATTTGTTGAGAGTTAAAATTTAAAGGGGTGAGTTTGATATTACAAAGAAAGTGAAGAAAGTGATTTAATTTAGTAAGTCTAAGTTGATTTAAAATATTTTTTATTAATTTATTAAGTATGTATATATATATATACGTATAAGTTGATTTAAGATATTTTTTAATAATTTATTAAAAATATATATATATATTATATTTATTATTTGAAGGTGTAATTGAGTGATAAAAATATTAAAAATAAAAATTAAATAGTTCGAATTTAAATCTATGCTGTACTGATTATAAGCTGATTTAAAATATTTTTAATCGATAATTAAAAAAATATTATATTTTAATAATTTTGTTTTAATAATAAATGTCATTATTTTTTGACATAATCAAAATTAAAACTTGAGTGTATGGTCTAGTAAAATCTTCATTTTTAGAACGAAGAGTAAGATTCAAGTTTTCGTAAAAGAAAGAAGGAAGAAGACTTTTCGTGGGATATAAATATCCAAATTAAGTATGAGAAGATTTTTTTTACATGTCATAATTATAATTTATCATATTATTTAATTTTTATTTTTATTTTTAATTAGAATTAAATAATTATATAATATACATATAATTATATGTATAACAAATTATATTATAATATATATGTAAATAAAAAAAATTACTCCTAATTAATTTAGACCCAAACACTCTCCAATATTAAAACCGCACCAACTTCCAATAATTTTGTATAAAAGAGCACTCCTCTTCTCATTGCCAGCTGGTTACGTCACCGCACACGCTGGCACTTTGTTCTACGGGTTAGATGGCGACTTCTCAACGTCGTGCCACATGGACTTAAACAAATAATAAATAATTCTTTTTATAAATAATTCTTTCGTCGCAGGTAAGACTTTTTCCAATGGGGCCCCACTATAGGGACTAATCGCTCAAAGCTGCCTGTGGTGTTTTTCTTGCAAAGCTGGCTGTTCGGCCACACACTACTTTATTCTTACAAAATGCCACCTTGCTTACAAGGACAAAGCAGCCAGTGTCTGGGCTTTTTCATTTATGGCAGACAATTTTTGGGTTTATTTAAAAACTAAATCTGAATTTTTTTGAACTTCTTTTTACATTTTGTTAAATTAACTATACTTATTTTATGAAAAATATAATGAAATATTTAGTACTTTAATAAGAAAATTTGGCATCATTTGATTGCACTTTTTAACTAATTATTTCTTTTTTTTAATACCTAATAAATTAAGTTTAGTGTTTGATTTATTTTATTTTTAAGAAATGATTAGTAAATGTAATTTTGTTTTAAGTAAAATATCAAATTTTAAAAAGTAAATTGTTTATTTAATAAAAATATTTTTAACAATTTTTATCAGCTGGTAAGTTATTAAGACCCTTTTTTTTTCCTCAAATTTTGAACTATAATGTACTAATACATTATTTGACATTAAATATTTTCAATTCAGGTAAACTCAACAAAATCTTATTTTAATTATTTAAAATTAATTATATTAATTTTTTTGTCATTTAATTTAAATTATTTTATATTAAAAATATGAATTTTTTTTTTAAATATTATGTACGTGTGTAGAAACTCAAATTAGAATCGTGTGTATAAATTATGAAAGAGATAAACATTTTCATTTCGAATGAATTAACTCACATATCATTCAACTTTATTTAAAACTATTATTATAACTAAAATACACATTATTATTATTATTATTATTTTACTATTTATATCAAAATTAATTTTATAAAAAACAGTTGACTGGATTTAACTCTAGAAGTTGTGTTCGGTTGAAGTGTGGCTTTCAAATGATTGACAAGATTAATCTTGGTATCTATCATACATTTGGCTAACTAACTAGTCATAATTATGGAGTAAACGAGAAGTGATTAGAGGCAAAACATTTGGCGATTGTGGGTGGATGCTGATTAATTAATGTAATTTTGGCAGCCTACCAAGCTTTCATTGGAGGTGGGGATGTTGCTAACATACGCCAGGTTGCGTCTGGTACAAGCCCATACCAATCATATGGTTGGTTTTCAATTCAAAACTCATTCAATTCATGCGTCCATTCAATTTAATTAAATAGTAATTAATAATGGTAAGCTTTTTTAAAAAAAATTTCAAAAAAATTTACTTCATGAATTGACTGTGTTAACTGGATATCACGTTATAAAATAATAACTAGTCTATATTACACTGTCAGTTTATAAAAATAAATACTTTTGATAAAATCTGAAGGTAAAATTAGTAATATTCTTACACTATGTTTGTTTTATGAATTGAATAAAAGTGGATTAGTTCTTCCATTTACTAATAGTGATAAGATTAGTAATCTCAAGAATTGAACTTGAAAAAAAAAAAATTAGAAGAAAGTAGAAATTTTTTTAAAAGAACTTTTGTCAAATTTTCGATTAGGCCAAAATTTTGAATTTAAAATAAGGCAAATGATCGGTAAAAATTAGATTGGACTAAAATTCTAGAGGTAAAGATTGGACTTGACCAAATTTTTGAGATACATTAATTCGAAAATGACCAAAATTTTACATGTATAAAAAATATTTTTTAAAGTTTGGGAGGGGGCTATTGTCTAACTTACCCCCTTAGGCTATGTTTGTTTGCCAACTTAGGAAGAGAATTAGATAAATTAGTCCTTATGGTCTTGTGAAATCGATATTTAAAAAAAGAAGAAGAGACTCACTAATAGTACCAGAAATATATAATGACCATAGCATTAATAAAATAATAAGAAGGGAGGGGTGTGATTACTAATTCTATTACTATTAGGTCTTGTTTGAATGATCGGATAAGAAGACATGATTGGATATGATATGGTTGGATCGAATATGATATAAAGTCATGTGAGATATGTGGAATATTGAATATTCCAATTTAGTATTTGGAACTGATTCAGATAAAAGACCTGGATATTGTTACATCCCATTCTTATGTTGGGTGTTTACCGGATATAGGATTCAGATATAAAGTTCGGTCTTCAAAAAATATTTTTATGAAAGTTTTTTTTCTTCAAATATATCTATACGAGATATATAAAATTAACATTTTATTCACAAATTAATTGTAAAATCCAATACCATAATCATATTATTTTAAGATGTGGTTGTGCAAACATCATTGAAAATAAAATAGTTTCTCACTTTTGAGATAATTCAAAAAAATTCATGATCTGTATTGTTATGAATTATCAAAATCAATGATTATATGCATGGATATATAAAATAGTCCATTTATTGATACAAAAAATATATTAAAAAATCTTAAACATATCAAAAAAAATTGAACAATGAAAAAAAATATGATTTTTTAACTTGACTCTTCGACGTCTTCATCTCTCATATTGCAGCGTCGTAATTTTTTTTGATGACGTGGTGTTGTATTTTTATTGCAGTAGAACGTGATAACTCTAATACCACCACCTCATCATTGGGCTGGGTTATATCTCACTCAGGTGGAATATAAATGGTTCATGAGATATAAATATCCAATCCAATAAAAATACCAAACATGTGATAGGATAACATTTATCGTATCCAACTCTCTTATCCCCCGTCCAAACATGACCTTAGGAAAAAGATACCTAATCTATCTTTATCCAATTCATGAAACAAACATGGCCCCGCCCTTGAGTAATCCTAACCTTTCCCTTCTGTTATTTTATCTATGCTATTGGTCATTATTTATTATCGGTATTATTAGTGAGTCCTTTTTTTTTTTTTTTTACAAATATTGACTTCACAAGATTATATAAAAACTAATTTATCCAATCCCCTTTCTAAGCAAGCAAACAAACATAGAGATAATGGACACTGTGGCCTCCCCAAGTGTTTGAAAAATCGAGATCTAAGTAATTGTCAAAATCATGGATCCCATTAATAACTACAATCACGTCAAAATGATACATCTAAATAATCATTGATCCCACTAACCAAAAGAACTACTTCCATTGGAAAAAAAAGAATAAATGACAATTTCATAAATAATTAATATTTGAGACGAAATCATCCAATAAAAGAGACAACCAAACCTCATATATTATATAAGTAATATATATATGTATAGAGTTCAATGGAATTGACTATACATGGTTAGGGGTGCAAGTTGGGCTGGTAAACTCGAGCCCGGCCTGAGAAATTACAGGCTTGGGCAAAAATATATGATATCCGAGTCCGGCCCGAATTTAAATTTCTAAGCCTGAATTTAAATCGGGATGGGTTTGGGCAGGGATATTAGGTACCCGAGCCCGAATTACCATTACTTAAAATCATATATTTTATATCTCAATTACTATGAATCGTTAGATTTTAAACATGTAAATGATATTAATTGTTCATTTCATTAATATTTCAAACATGTAATATTTATTTTATTATTTAATTGTATTGATTTTTTAAATATATTTTTATTAAAAATTTTTGCCTTTTTGTTTTTAGAATATGCACAAAACCCGAAACCAAACCCGAACTCGAATTTGAACCCAAAACCCGAATGAGCCCAAAAAAAACTCAAATGTTAGGATACCTGAAAAAAACCTGATACTAGGCATTTTTGATCGGGTTCGAGCTCGGGTTCACTTTTCGGGTTATTCAAGTTTACTCTTGAGTTTGATGGTTTATAGTGCGAGTTGGACCCGACCCGACCCGACCCAGTTGCAGCCCTGACAAGTAGCATTATTGGTCAAAGGTGCATGTACAAATGCATTTTGAGGTTGAGGTTTTTCTTTGTTTTGGGAGGGGTGGGGGGGGGGGGGGGGTGGGGCAGGATGAAGTCACTAATGGTGGCAAAGACAGCCTCCCATTAGTTTTTTTTTTTTGGCCTTCATAAAATAAGCTAGTATTATTTTTTTTTTTAATGGCCTTCATAAAATAAGCTTTATTAAATGGGAAGGGGGGGGGGGGGGTGGCGTGGGGCAGGATGAAGTCATTAATGGTGGCAAGGACAGCCTCCCATTAGTTTTTTTTTTTTTTTTGCCTTAATAAAACAAGCTTTATTAAATGTAAAATCAAGGATCAGTTAGGAATGTCCGCCAAAAAAGTTCCAACCACAAGGAGACATCCTCTAACTACAAAACATCATCATCCATAGAATAAGACTTGCTAACAAACATTTGGGACACTCATTAGTTGATAAGCAACGCAAAAGATTCTAACACTTTTATCTTAATTCATGTTTGAGTTTATCACTAAATGTATTGAGTGGACTCATTTACCTGCATTCAATGATAAACTTGACCTGTGAGTTGAGATATAAGAGTTGAGAAAAAATATTAAGAATTTTAGCGTTTTTTTGTTAGTTGATTAACTCCTACTCCCAAGGAGTTGCTCAAGTAGTAAGAGCTATGGTGATATGGGTGCTTAATCTCATCAAATCTCTAGTTCAAAGTTTATTGGGTTTATCTCTCTATAGACCACCGACTTTAAATTTATTCAATCTACGTGAAAAACTGACTTTGTGAGAGTTCAATGGAATTTATAAGGCTCTTTCTGAAAATTTGGTTTCCTTTTAGTGCTTCTTTGTTAAACAGACAAGTAATGGTGTTTCCCATGAATTAGTTAGGCATGCCAGATTTTCAGAGCTTGTAATAGTTTGATCGGAGGATCATCCTTCTTTCATTGTTTAGATCTCAGTCAGATATTAGATATAAACTTGGGTCTTAATCCAATTAGCAACTCTGTTTCCATTATTCTAGTTATGATCAAGACTAAATGGGGGTTCAATCCTTGTGCTGTAAGAACTCATTTTAAAACAAGAAGGCTGAAATTACAAAACAAGAAATCATAATCGATCAAACTGCTGTCACCCATGCTATCGTGGGTTTGAATTTGAATTTGAATTACATCTTTTTAACAAGGAATAATTACTACTAATTTTTATTGTGATATTTAACAATTACAGAAATATTAAAAAAAGTATGAATTTACTATTTTATTCTTAAAAATAATTATGTTAACATCCCATTTAATATATGATAATTACAGAGAACTCACCTATGATCATTGAAAAAATAAGAGAGGTCACCTATGACATTAAGAAATATTAAGATTTATTGTATGATGTGTCTTTCAATAGAGATTTGGACCAGAAAATCTAAAATCTAAAATGAAAAATAAAGAAATATATAATTATGTATTTATGTGTATAGATATCTTCTAATTTCTCTTTCCAATTATAAATCTTTAGACTTTAAGCTTCCAACTAGAGTTTTTTTTAGCAAATTCACAAACGGAAAAAAAATTATTAACTCTTTCTTTAATCACTAAGTCATCAATAAAAGAGACAACATAAATAAAGTTACGAAAAATAATTATCAAAATTTAATGTTGAAATCTTAATTATACTAGTGTGAAATTATAATATAATAGGAGTAAAATAATTAAAAGAATATCAAAAAAAAATAAAATAATGTCGCTAATAAAGAGAATGTAACTAAATTTTTTAAGTATATCAATTATAATTATTAGAGTCTGAAGTTTGAACTCTAAACTTTTCCTTATTCCAATTCCATGTTAAACCAACAACCAAATTTTTTTCAAAAATTTTGGTGAAAGCCATCGTTCCGCCCCGCTTAGGCTTGTATCAGAATAAATTGTTTAAGTGGTAGTTAAGGTGTAATTATAATTCATTAACTAGAATAAATTGTTTAAGTGGTAGTTAAGGTGTAATTATAATTCTTTAATTACTCCAATAATCTTTGTGACATAATTGGTTAACTAAACAATAATTGGAGGAATGAGATAATTTGTGCTAACCACCTAATTTGTCAATTATATGGTTACATTATTTCTTAGGTGGATGGTTGGTGTAGCACTTCGAATTATCTGGCCAGTGGCCATCTGTTGCCCTTGTGCTTATTGAACTCACTGTACCCAAATAATTATAATAACAACGTTTCAATAATTGACAATAAATTTTGTTTTAAAAATATATCTAAGCGTGACAATTTTATTTTTTTGGATGAATAAGAGCGATGTGCAGAGAAAAAAATTCTAAATATTATGTGTGTGTAACGACTCGAATCAAAACAGTGTGTATGAAAAAGATATATCTTTTCATATCAGATAAACCAATTTACTTATATTTAAGTGTGGTCTTTAATTTGCATTATGGTATATCATGGTTTCTATTAGGAAAGATAACTATTAATCATAGTTATTAGGACATGACAATGCCTTAAGGGAAAAGGTGTATTGTCTAATCAATTATTACTTTACAAGTCTAATTCTAAATCTTAAAAAAATTCAAACCCAACAAACAAGAACAGAGGTAAAACTCATCTCAAATACTTTTTCAGAGTGGGAGAGTGAGTACTTAGAACCCATGACCTCCCACTAATTGGAAGAAGTCTTGAGAAATATGTTTAGCTTAAGATATTATAAATTAGGGGTAAAATGGTATATTAAGTCTGCAAGTGACTAATTTGAGATTAATTTTTTAGATAATTAATTTTTATATATTTTGATACATATATAAAACATATAGCAGTTGAATGGTTAGAATCAATGCAGTAAGGGTTTGAGCAACCATGGTTTCTATGACGTATATTAAGGGGGACCAAGTATGAATTTTAGTGATTGTTCATTTTTATTTATTTATTTTTTTGTACTGTGGAGTTGTTGAACAATCATGCTCTCAAGTCTCAATGATACCCTTAAAAAAAAAAAAAAACAAACAAACATGCTTTATGACATAACATTGCAGTGAGCCAACCTGTTCAAAGGGTTGCATTCAGATAATATCACATGATGGGTCTCTATTGATTTTATACTTTTCTACAATAGATTGCTTTACATACATCATGTGAGAATATTTATAAGATTGTATTTATTTTAGGAAAAGCTTATTCCCACTCCTCCACTATATAATTGCATTCCAAAAAGTGTAATATTTGAATATTTAATAATAAAAAATCAAAGCGTTTCGAATTCGAATCTTTTTTACGTCGATTGTTCATAGTTAAAATTTAAAAATTAAGTCTAGTTGTTATGGAGAGGAGGACTTAGTCTGATACGTGTAAATTGATACAAAATATCTCTTGACCGATCCATAAAAAAAAAATACTTGATATACCAATTTGATTTGTCAGGTTAGTTTATGAGATGACGTGTCAAGATGTTTTTATAATTAATGAACGTATTTAATCTTTCTATTTAAATTTAAAAAAATTATGACAAATGTTGTCATTGATAAACCAATATGATTACTCTTTAATAATATATATGTGAAGTGCAATTATATAATAGGGAGCTCTGATAACATTTCCCTTATTTTATACAAAGGATAACTTTGTTTGTAAAGTAGAGTACATGATGCTTTGTTTGGTACAATTATTGTACAATATATATATATATATATATATATATATATATATTCCATAAGGTTTAATTCCCATAATCATTGGATGGTTTGGATCACTCTGTTATCCTTACATGGCAATCAACATGCCACTCTTGCTAAGAAACACATCTGGAAAATTGGGATGAATTAAGTTCGAAAAATTTTAGAGAGAAAATCATTTGGGCAATATTTTGACAAAATTATAAAATTACGATTGCAATCTCTCTGGTTATCCTCAGCTCATCTTTTCAATTCAACTTAATAAAATTTTGCAACATATATCATGTCTCACTTAGGATTCATATTTACAAGGACGAAGTTAGGAATTTATTTGAATTTATCATCGAACATCAAGAACAAAATCCCCCCCCTCCCCCCCCCAGGCCTCAAGTAGCTCCGTCCTTGCATATATGATGATTGGATTAAAAAATCGATATGTTAAAAATGATAGTTTCAATAAAGAGAATGTTACACTAATCGGGAATAGTCTAATTAGCTACTCATGCTCTTTCTCAAAAGAGAGGTCACAAATTCGGGATGTGAACATTATAATTCGTATATTATAATATTTCATCATTTTCATAAAAAAAAAACAGACAAATATGAAATTTTTTTTGCATTGGTCCAAAAGAAAAGTAATAATTCAAATAAGAGGTAACACCAACTCTACATAGGGGAAAAGAATGTTATTATCTATGACTATGATAGTGCCATATAGCAATGGATATATATATATATATATATATATATAAATATTAAGGCACAAACCAAACAGATCACAATGTGGAAAGAAAACAGGGTACTTTGTGTGACAAACAGCATGGAGCTGGATAAAACTTTCATAACCTGAACTTCATGTCATCTGGCAAGTAAAATCAATTATTCATAGGTGAATTATTGCCATGTCTCTGACATTTTGTTTTTGTGTGATTTAAACTATAGTTCTACTAGGTTTTCAATCAGTTTCCATAAGTACAATTTTTTGACCGTTAAATGTGTTTTCAGAATTTTGGTAGCCATTCATATTAAGGTAACACTAAACAATGATAGAACACAGGCACATGATGAATATTATTACTCATGTGACAATTGAATTTTATTTTAATTTATTTTATTTTAGTTTTAATCTTAAGTTAATGTTAAATATCAAATTTTTAAAATGAATGTTACTGGTCAAAATTCATTTTTTTTTTTTAAATTCCCCATAGAGTTCATTCCAAGTAATGTGAGATAGATCAGGATAAGTAGTTATTAAGCAATAATTACTCATCTACATTAAGGACAATCTTACTTAGTGCTTGAACTAATAAAGGAACTAATCAAACTCCATTTGTACCCTGTTTGGTTGACATGAAACAAACCATAAATCTCTGCATTCATCTAACGTTGCTCATGATTGAATGCCAATCATGTAACAGGCATATATATATATATACATGGGATAATAAGAGGAACATGCAATGGGTCACTCACATGGTACTCTGCATTGAAGGGCAGCACTTTTTAGTGTAAAGACCATATTATCCTTTTATTAGTGGGTCCCATCCTATGTAACCAAGGGCATTAATGGCATTTTAAGTATGGTCCATGTATGAATTAATGGGGCCTAACGGCATTGCCCTTCATTTGTCTTGATAGTGAGTGTTGATAAATAATTTGAGAGAGATAATAAGGAAATTTAGATGAGTCCAAGAGGGAAGCCAAACAGAGTGTACTGAGTTTAGGGAACAAAGCAGAGGAAGGGCCATGCTTCTTTCATGTGAGGATTGTCCCCTGCACATGTGCATTTATGTCCTCTTTCTCCCCTCAAATCACCATCCCATCTTGTTTGGCTGGCCTTATTTCGCAGGACGACTACCCCTTTTCACTTTTTGTTTGTGTGTGTGTGTTTTGGGGGAGGATAACTTTATCCCCCATAGATGTGTCTTCCGCTATTCATTATTGGGCACAAAATTAGGTGCTAGAAATTAAGACCCCAACCAATATAGCCAACTCATATAATTAATAAGCATATTAGTTGTAAAATTACATGTTTTTTTTTTTATTAAAATTTTAGCAAATTGTTAAGGTTGATAGTATTAAATCTCTACTAATTGAGAGTATCAATTTGTTTTAGTGTATCGTGTTCGGATCGTGTTAAGACATACAAATTCAAAAATATATGTACATACCAATCCGAATCCGACGTGAATAACTAATCATATCAAGTTTCAAAACACAAACACAATCACATTTATTAAACAAATTATATGTGTTAACACAATTAACTAGTTTATTTTAATTTTAATCTTTCAGATAAAGTTGTCATTTTATAAGTGTAGAATAATTTCTAAATTTAGTAAACTTTAAATGTAAAACAAAATAAATTGAAAATCTCTTTTATCAAGTGAAAAGTCTTCAAACTTTAATAGGCTTTTGATGTAGGATGAATTACCTTAACTCATGTTTTTTTTTATAATTAAATGTGTTAAGTCGTATTAAACGAGTTGACATGATTAAAGCCTGAACACGACCTGTTTATTAATCATGTTAAACATTTGAATCAATTTATGACACAAACTTATTTATTCTCAATTCAAATCCCGTTAACATTGTATCGTGTTCATATGGTGTAATCATGTTGTGTCAAATATTGACACCCTTACTACCAACCCCCCTCCCCTTATGCTTTCGAGGACTTGAACCCTTCTTTTTCTTCAGAAAAATGAGCAAGGAATGTCATTAGACACCTGCTTGTTTTGACAGATATTTAGATTTAAATCTACAAAAAGAAATTAAACAAGATTCTGATTAACTAGAACAACAAGATTCACAACATTTTCAGCTTTCTAAGATTCACAAATTATTCCATACTTTGCTAAAGCATTGCCATTTATCATGTCCCCAACAAGTCTAAAAGCTAGGCTTTAGAATAGCTTATGGAGCGGATGGTAAATCGATCACGGATTAATCCCTTACTTGCAGTGGGTTAAGCTGCTTGGGCAATGGCACAGGCCCACAACCACTAGCTTGTGCAGGGCCCAAGTCACAATTTTTACATCAAAATGGCAGGTTTAAGTGATGCAATAACATACTTCTTAGAATGAGTCTGGCACAATAATGTTTCAATGTACTATTTTAATAGTATTTTATCATGTGTAATATGGCTCACATTATTTAGTAGGAAAAAGTATATGTGACAGAGTATGATTGAAAGAATACATTGTCATGTCAATATATTGGACCCAAAGTAGTGACTAAACTGGCTATCTTAACAAATTTTTTTTGGTTAAGTGGCTATCATCAATTAGAAACAGCCTGATCAAGAATTTGGGTGCTGATGCACATCTTTTAAATAAAAATTGGTAGTACATTCAAGATTTTAGACAAAGTTTGATTTGGGTTCCAAAATTTTTAAAAAAAAGTAATTAGGGTTCCACAAATTTGAGATCAAGGTTGCACCTTTTCATCAATGAGCCCTATATTTCAAAATTTTTTTGGGCACGGATGGTTTGATTCTTCAAAATTTGAAACAAGTATAATTAAATTAACTCTTTGCATTGCTATATTGCATTGAACGATTAGGCCTTTCTTTCACGGTCCCTGCCTAAAAACTTCACTAGCTAAATGATTTTGACCTCGGGGTCTTAATTAACTAGGGTATTATGGAAAATTAATCACATGAAATGATCCAAACAGAAGGTTATAGAATCATTCCATTGATTGATCTCGACTCTAGCCATCATCATTAGATCATTTTGAAGGGCATGGAAATCTATGAGAAGAGAAAAACAGTGAGAGAAGTCATTTTTATTAGAACAAGCACAAGCATGAAGCACCACACAGTTATTATTGTGAAAACAAAGAAAGAAGAAGAGTTGATTTCCCACTCCTTAACTACCACTGATCCAAACTAGAGTGAAGAAAACCAAATCCATATCTAGCACTCTCCTTCTCTCTCTCTGAGAACATGTCTACGGCTTGTGGAGGAATTTCTTGAACCAAAGAGCTGAATACTTTGGATATCTTTTCAGTCCATCATTGAAATCTACATAGTTAAGTCCAAACCTCAAAGTGTAACCAGAGCCCCATTCAAAAGTGTCCAGAAATGACCATGGAAAGTAACCCTTCACGTTGGCGCCCTCCCTGCCATCATCGATGCAACCCTTAGTATATATACACTTTCTTTAACAATCATATCACTATCTCAAACTCAAGAAGTGTGCTCTCTTCAACCTCATGCAGAAAGAAGAAGAACCACCCCCAGTAAAAGTGAAGAACCCCTATTGTGTTTCATTTTATAAAAGAAACATAATAGTGAGAAAGGGAAAAAAAGGAAAAAGGAAAATGTTAAACATAATGTATTTTCTCACCTTAGTTTCTCAATTGTAAACACGAGGTGATGGACGATAAATTATTTGGTGAAACCCTCATTCCACATCATTATCTGATGTGGTGTGATGGTTTCTTACAAATTTTTAATTTTTTTCAAAATTTAAGTTAGATAACTTTTCCACGAATATAGGAAGGTAATTGAATTTGTGAGAGACAATCACGACACATCAGATGGTGATGTGGAGTGACCGTCTCATTAAATAATTACTCGTGATGGACGCTATGCATATGCATTTTATTAAAATAGATTTACCAACTTATGTGAAAATCAGTTATATTTAACATTATTCGAAGAAAAAACTCACTACCCAAGTGAAGACCTACTGAAATTAACCCTAAAGTGGTTGAGAAATATTTAAGAAAGAACCCTTAAAAGAAAGAGGAGTAAACTCACTTAATGGCTTGTTTAACTGCCAAAAGATGGCGTTTGTAGAAATCCATCCTCTGTAGATCCTTGACACCTTCCTTAGCTGTACTATTATTGGCATCTCCCATTCCTGAATAATAATCCAATAAATTAACTTTGGATTTAGATCTAGTTACCACAATATTTAAATTATGTGAACATAAATGTGTGTATATATATATATATATATATATAGCATCATGTGATCAATGAAGAGGCAAACATTAATTGGCGCTTACCATTCTCTGTAATGTAAATAGGTGGATTGTTGTATTTTTCTTTTGTGTAGAGCAGAAGCTCTTTAAGTCCTTGTGGATACACAAAAAAGGTGCTAACACCAGTCTGCATAATTCATTTGTCACAAGTAAGTTACAAAATTGAACTAATGATTTGGTCATGAAACCAAACACACACACACACACACACACATATATACATATATATGTTTATACGTGGAAGGTTTATTGCAAACATACCGGGTCACCAATCGGTATTCCATTTCTCTGTGCTGTGAATTAAAAAAAGAAAAAGGAAAAAAATTAATTACAAGGGTTTCAGTCTATTTGTAAAAAAATAAAGCATTTTGAGAGCAAAAACTTAGATATTTTTGCTTGTTTAAATCAAAATGTATCTTATCTAATGTAGAAGACTTTATTCTATATGTTTTAGAATGAACTTACTTGTAAGATTAGCAAGACAATCTGCTGTGGCACTGATATTAACTCTGTTAGCAAAAGGAACACGAGCTGCGAAATTTGCAGTGTAGTAATTTATTCCAATCAAATCGAAGGATCCTTTCAGAAGATTAGCTTGTTCAGCTGTGAACTTTGGTAGCCGTTTTCCAACAAGGACATGCATGATTCGTGGATAGTCACCATAGACTAACGGATGAAAAAACCTGTCAAGAAGATGAAAAGAAGTTTAGTAGGAAGGTCTTGGGGTAGTATTATTGTTTAGATTTGAATATTTATACTAGACTTAACGTAATTCCAGCAGAATATTCGAATATGAGAATGTTACTTTTTCTCTGAGAAGATGAACAAGTCCTATACTTAATTTATATCTAGACAAAGCCTCACAGACTAATTATGACTTACGATTGATGTTATGGTCAAAGTAGTTTTTCTCTTAGTTACGGGACTTTTGGTATCATTTGGAGAAATTATTCAGTTATACCATCACTCTAAATCATTATCGGAATTTTTTTTTATGAATTCAAAAATGTGACGTAATCTATGAGAGAGAGTCTTTCTACATCAGATAATGATGTGGAGTGACCGTCTCAATCAATAACTTGTCATGCCATTGACCAATTATCTATACTATAAGTCTTGCAAAGCTGATATATATATATATATATACATGCTTGATTTCTAATATTGTACTCACCATCCATACATGAACTCAAGGGCTCGTTGGGCTGCTTGTTGGTCGGGTTTGGAATTGGAGTAGGGCACAAACCAGTGAGACACTAGTGTTATCCCTATCTTGCCCTTTTGAGATGCCTATAAAATGTCACCAACATTGTTTTTTTAGATATAACCATTGATATATATATATATATATATATATATAAGCTGATTTTTTCATATAATTAGAGGAGTTCATTAGTGGGACAAATATATCATAAATGAATTAATTTAGATTTAGTCAATTGGATGCTTGAAAATGGTGTAGGAAGTTTTGCTCACTTGGTATTTCTCCTTGTATAGCTTCACTGTTGCTGCATGACAAAGGAGCAAATTGTGGCCAACCACATAAGGCTCCGTCCCAGAGTTCCCGGCAGGGCAACCATTGTTCACCCAAGCAGAACACCGGCCGGGTGCTTTGATGCCGGTGTCATAACCATGAGTGGTGAAAATCCATGGCTCATTTATGGTCATCCAATGCTTCACCCTGTCACCAAATTCTTTGAAGCAAACTTCCGCAAAATCCAAAAAATCATCCCTGCATACCAAACAAAATAAATCTCTTATTTAATTTGTTAGCCAGTGTCTCAAATTTTACTATGATCATATATAATGTTACATTCCATTGTCACTTGGGATTCAGCCTTTGGGACAAAATGTCCAAACTTCACTCTTTAGCTTATGTCTTATTTAATCTTGTTGGCTAGAGTTCAAATTTTATTAACTCACTTAAGGGTAAATTACACTAACTTCATCTTAGGTTTTTGACTGTTACAAAGATTTTTTTGAAATTTATGAAATTATACTGTCCTCTACTATTTTTATTAACAAATTATACGTATGTCACCTCCTCTTTAATTCTTTTATTCAAAATGACAAGACCACATCAATCCTTGTTTTTTTTGGATAAGTCTTGCTTCTCTTATTATAAGTAGTGTAGATATAGAAAATGCAAAATGTGTAGTTTACTTACACAATGCGATGGCTTAAAAAGCCACCATACTCATCTTGTAACGCTTGGGGAAGATCCCAATGAAAGATTGTCACGAAGGGTTGTATACCTGTGCATTTTAGTAAAAGAAATGAGAGAGAAAGAAATAAAAAGATATATATATATATATATATATAGAGAGAGAGAGAGAGAGAGAGAGAGAGAGAGAGAGAGAGAGAGAGAGTATGTTATGACCATTTGCCAAGAGCTCATTGATAAGATTGTTATAGTAAGCGACGCCTTCCTTGTTCACTCCTTCACTTAACTTCCCACCTAAGTAGTGAAAAATTCAAACATTAGGCAAAAGAGAATAACAAAATGGAGATTTAGAAAAGATAAAAAAAAATGAAAATGATTAATTTCTTATAATATATATATTCGTGTTAACTACAACTACTCATGTGAATTACATTTAATGCATTAGAAATTCGAAATAAGAGGGCCTCCACCATTAAAAATCAAATTTCTTTTTTCAACATATATAATTTGCATTTATTTAATATAGTTAGTCAAAAATTGTAATAATATTTAAAGGATGATATCCCCTTTATAAAGATGTATATGAGTATGTGGTAGAATTAATTGTTAGTTACCAAAAATTAAATTTATAATTTTCCAAAAAGGATTATATCAAAATTTTCCTTTGCCTAATCATAATGTTTGGATGGTAATAATGTCTTTTAGCTAACTCATTAGGAAGGTAACTATATTAATTACTAATCTAAAAGTTTATTATAATAGTTTATTATTTTTATTGTTATATATATATGTATTTGTTAATTATACAGATAATACAATTTTAATAATATAACACATTTTTACGTATACAATTTAGTATTTAAAAGTAAAAAGACATTTCATACTTTCAAAAATATCATTTCCCATAACAATATTTCTCATTAAATAAATTTATTTGCATAACTCAAGTAATGTTTTTATACAACTTAACCATAACAAAAAATCTTGTACCCACAGGTTGATAAATCTTTTCAAATAAGAATTTTGTTAAGAATCATTGCGGATGTGGGATCTCTATGATCTCATTGATCCGTGTAATACACAAAATCGCACACACACACACACACACATATATATATATATATTGCATAGACTAATAAAATTGCGGAAGTCACAAAGATTCCACCTTCCGCGACATTCCTAAACAGTCCTCTTCAAATAATCGAAAAATCATATTGAGATTGACCACAACTTTGTTGGAATGAGTCAAAATGGTTAATAATGTGACTAGAAGGTATAGTTTGAAGGGGCTATTACAATTTAGTCACTTATTTTTTTTTTTGATATTAGAAATTAGTTAGTGTCAGGCTTTAATTTAGATAAAACTCTATCTTTATGAGTTAAATTGAGAAGGCATCATAAAAATTAGAAAAATATCAACTTTATCTCTTTCATATATTGTGTGACAAAATAACCTTTATTAAAAGGCAAAATTAACATTCCTTCTTTATTTTACACAAATTTTAATCTCTCATTATCTCACACAAACCCAATGAGTCTCCACGTCAATTTCTACTATTATCGCACTGTGGTAGAGTTTTTGTGTGATTTCACCATTGAAGAGGACCTCAACAATCAACCTTCAAGGATCAAGAATTTTGAGAATTTACTTTACCTCCAAATTTGATGATTTCTTCATATTTTACCAATTTATTCTATAATTTTAAATCTATTAAGGATTGAATTGAAGAAAACCTAAATCCATATACAATTGAGCTAAAACTAGACTATAACATTGTCAAATTATTGGAGTTTGAATTTGTGATGTAGTTGAGGGATGAATAGGCATTGATATTGGTTATATATATATATATATATATTGTTTGTTTATGGAAAAACTTAAATCCATGTACGATTGAGTTAAAGCTAGATTCAAACATTAATGTTTATGTTATTTGTGAAGGTTGCACCAGGTTTAGAAGAATAACGTCAAATTGAATTAGTTCATAGTGTTATGTAAGTTGCACCTGATGCAATAGAGAGTTGCACCTTAATGTTGTGAATGTTGTATCAGGTTTAGAAGAATAACATCAAATTGAATTGGTACACAACGTTATGCGAGTTAGACTAAACGTTGTGTAAGTTGCACATTATGTTTTAGAGAGTTGCGTCCTAATGGTGCGAGGGTTGCACCCGAACTGTTCGAGAAAATGAGTAACGAACTTAGTTGGAGTCATGATTGTCAATATTTTTGTCTATACAAAAATAGTAAAATAAATGGTCCAAGAAAAAAGAAGAAGAAAGAGAACATAAAAAAAAAGCAAGGCGCGAGAATCGACTATTTCTTGCATTACGTACATCTCAAACACCATTTTATATGACCTTTTTATATCATGTTTTAAAGAGATGAGATTATGATTTGTAACAACTCATTCATCTTTTACTTCTTGTCGATTCATATTCAGTTACACTTTGATAATATCTAATTGAATATGTAATTAATATGTATAGACACATACAAAAATGCAATATATACACACACACACACACACACGTATATATATAATCTAGGGTTTGAACGAGGAAGAGATGAGAATGATATGCAAAATGGTCTTTTTACAAATCCATTAAATGGTAATTATGGGAGAAAAAAACTTAAGGTAGTCAATGTTGATGTCCTTTAATTTTTGTTTCTTAAGATAATATTTATGTAATTATTCCTTTGACATTGATTGACTTGTAACTTTAATTAAAATAAAAATTGTTGTGCCACTTTGAGTCCCACATCGAATAGGAGTCGGGTATTGGCGTCGCTTATAAGCCCCAGTCAGTCCTCTCCCTTGCATCAGGCCTTTTCCGCTCAGGAAGAACAAAGTCGTGAGGGCTCTTAAGCCCAAAGCGGACAATATGGTGTACGCGGAGTCTACTATGTGCCAGAACAAAAAAGTGCAGCATCAATTTGGCGCCGTCTGTGGGAACGCATGGGCCATGTGCCTCGTTCCGGTGCTCCACCAGTGCCGACTGGGGGAGTAACTGTTGTGCCACTTTGAGTCCCACATCGAATAGGAGTCGGGTATTGGCGTCGCTTATAAGCCCCAGTCGTCCTCTCCCTTGCATCAGGCCTTTTCCGCCCAGGACGAACAAAGTCGTGAGGGCTCTTAAGTCCAAAGCGGACAATATGGTGCACGCGGAGTCTACTATGTGCCAGGACGAAAAAGTGCAGCATCAAAAATAATAACTGATTTTTAATTACTCTTAATTTTTGAAAGGTTTGTCAACTAAGAGCAACTCCAAGAGTGGGATTCATTTTTCGACAAAAAAAAACCTCTTTTGGATGCTGTTACAGTGTTTATGCATACACAAATGACTCTCAGCATTATATATCATTCCAACAGTGATATTCATTTAATATTTTAATATATTTTTTTTCTCATTTTTTTCTTTCTTTTCTCCTGATCTATCTCTTCTAACTAACTTTTAGATCTTCTCTTCATAGTATCCATATTTACATCCATTTCTTCACTATTTAGTTATGATTAAATTCAAAATAGATGCCGGGATAAATATTCTCTTAAAACATAAATAGTGTATTAATATGAGTCATATTAATAGTTAAAAGAGATGACTTTTCTCTAAGAACTACTCTTGTTGTTGCTCTAACATTCGAAAAAATATTAAATAATTTTGATCACACATTTTTAAAAGTAAAATAATGCATTATTTATGTTTAATTATTCGTGATGTATCATCCAACTACTGAACATGGTCTCCGACCACATAATAATTGCTCACCAGAAGACAAACTCGATCTGAGTCCTTGAATACCAATAAAACTCATCACATATGAGATCTCAACCATTTCTATTGATGAGAGGGGATGCCCATGCCATCAATATTTGATGCCCATCGATTGATAGGATATTCAATGCTGATAAGGGCTTTTGATGGCACCAGCCTAGGACAAATGAGTTAAGGTTTGCAGGCGCATGAATCAAACATGTAGGGCCAGGCATCACAGAGGCTGCCTGGTAGTACACTAGTACTCTGTTTTATATAATTAATATTAAGACCCATGTCCAATTATTGACCACCCATTGTTTTGTTCGATCTTATTCTAAGTGAAATGTTACGCAGATATCATGTATCATTATATTAAGACCCATGTCCAATTATTGACCACCCATTGTTTTGTTCGATCTTATTCTAAGTGAAATGTTACGCAGATATCATGTATCATTACGATGCGCGAATAATACATGTATTAATTAATATTTTTTTTATTTTAATTTGGATCAATAAAATCAACGGTACATATATATATATATAATTTTTTTTTCTGAAGTGATCATCTTACGTGGTAATATTCTGGGCCATGAAATTGAGAATCTGAAAGCATCCAATCCTATAAATTTCATCAGCTGCACATCTTCCTGTCACATTTTTCAATCATTCTTAGTGTGAGATAGAAAAAAAAAGTTTTACACAAGTTATAGATGTGCACGAACAAGAGAAATACGTCAAGAAAATACTGATACAATTCATATATATATATATATGTACATATGATTAATGTAATACCTTGTAACGATGATAAAAATCGTCGGCTATATCTCCATTGCTGCGATTCAAGAGTTTTTCTGTAATGCATGATGGGATTCAGAAAAGAAAATATTGAGGCAGTCATAAGGTGGCAAATATATATATTGCTTTTTTAATAAGTGCAAGGTGAATTCCATTACAATATTATTCATTATCTGACTACCACTAAATTATTCATAATTTATGTAAACTTCAGTTAATTGCGTTGATAAAAAAAATAAAAAAATGGGTGATGCTATGCTTACCATATATATATATATATATATATATATATATAGAGAGAGAGAGAGAGAGAGAGAGAGAGAGAGAGAGAGAGAGAGAGAGAGAGAGAGAGAGAGAGAGAGAGAGACCTGGATATGTGTGAGTGAAATTGTCCCATATACTAGGGCCTTTCCCCCCTGCTTTAATGGCACCTTCATACTGAAGCAGAAAAACAAACAAAATACAGTAAGAATGTGTGTGTGTGTGTGTGTGTGTGTGTGTGTGTATATATGTCAAGTACAAACTTGTGCATTGAAAGAAGACAAGTCCAAAAACCTGGTAGGAAGCTGAGGATGCACCAAAAATGAAACCAGCTGGAAAGCTACTACGATTAAACAAAGACGAGACGCCTCTACTCGCTGCTGGTGCTGCTGCTGTTGCTGTTGCTGCTGCAAGCTTGGTCCCCGCCAACGAGTTGACAAGGACTACAATGCCCAGTAGGAGAGTGGCTTTAATTGCCATGCCAAGCTTAATTGGTTTCAAGCTTCTCCTCAACTCCCCTTTAAATAGAATGCAAGATAAGGATAAATTATGTACAAAAATCTTTATATGTCACAATCTTAATTTAATATGTATATAATTATATAAATATTTAATTTAAATTAATAATTTAAAATAAATAAAGAATAAATATATATATATATATTACATACGTAACAAATTGAGATTAAAATATATATTCGGATTGGAAAAATTTTTTATATTCAATTTGAAATCAATTATTGTTAAAAAAATATCTTAATTATAAAAACTATAAGTAAAACGTTTTCAGCGTTTTAATTTTGAAAAACTACAATGTGTTTTTACTCAAAATTTGAACACTGACACGGGCCCCGTCTGCTTTAATTAACTATAAAAATCCAGATAGGAAACACTGCCAAGAAGCATTTAATTAGACATAGCTGATCAAAGTTGAAAGAACAATATTACACTTCTGAAAAATATAGGAAAAAATATTAAAAAGTTTCTAAAATAATTTTTTTCAATTCAAAAAATTTGTGATATAATATAATATTAAAATATTTAAGAAAATCAAGTCATGTTTTACTAAATTTTTTAATAAAATTAAAGACAAATAATACAATATCAAAATTTTAAGATACCTGCACCTGTCCTGCATAAATGTGATGATATGTAGAATCTATTTATCACATTTGCCACCGTTCAAAGGTCAAAATATTTCTTTTGGTTTATATATATTAGCTAAGTCAATAGATCGATTATTTTAAACCATCGATAAATAACATGTATCTATAATATGATTTGAATAATTTTTATTAACACGATCACGGTCATCATTAACATGTACTTAAGCTATTTAATTAAAATTATTTTTACATAATTTTTATCAAATATCTAAAAAATTTTTAATTATATTCTTTAAAATTCATTTTTAAATAATTGGTTTTTTAAAAATTATTCTCCAAAATCTATAGCTTCCCTACATGTTGTACGTGCTTATCTTAGTTTCTGTTGGTAATAATATTTGCGAACAATTACCACATGAATTCTTTTGTTTTTTTCTAAGAAATAGGCAAAATTTCATCTTAATCAAACTATAAAGTCACCACAATGATGCATAAAGTCACCACTAACGGTCCACAATCCCCCAGGGACCCCCACGGGCTAGCTGGTGGGGACAAGCAACCAAGTGGTTGTCACTTTGTCATACTTTGAACAGGCTTTTAAATAGCAAGAGTCTCATGCAAAAGCCAAAATCATCTTTAATTTTTTTTTTGGTCCATTCTGAAGCAAGCCCTCCTAATAAAGAAACAAGAATAAATAAATAAAATTAGATACAACAAAACAAATAATAATAATAATAATTACATCCGTTTGGAATGCTATATGAAAAAAACCATAGACCGAATCCATGTTAATGATGAACGTGATCATGCTTGAGTATCTTTTTAATAATTTTTTTCAAAAATTTAATTAAATCACATGTTAATCTAGCCCCACTAAAAATTGCCTCGTAGGAGACAATGCGTGACAACCTGTCGACAGAAATTGGGTCCCAAAAGGGTGAGAGCCAAGTCCTTTATATTATTTTTGAGAATTAAAGGGTGCACAGTGTAATGAATTAATTACTTTTTTTTATATTTTTTATATTTTTAACATTAATTACTTTTTCTACCATCATTTTATTTTTATTTTTTTATCATGTTTAAAATCATGTCCAAATTTAAAATATTAACCGGTAAATATTACTGTTTTTTATTTCAATTAATATGTATAGTTAGATTTTAAAAATATAAATAATTTTGACTGTTTATTTAATTAATATGTATATTATCAAAAAATAAAAAAGACAAGAAAACAGATAGAACTTGAAACCAAAAAACAAAATTATTAAAAAATCTTATATAGATTCCAATTTTAAAAAACTGCCGTAAAACCCAAACTTAAAACTCGACTAAATTTAAAAAAATTCAAATATTCAAGTACTCAAAAAAAATTTGACAATAAACTTATTTTTGTTAAAACAGACTCGAGTTGATTCTTTCAATTATTTTTGAGTTTAGATTCGATAACTAATATCATAAACTAATCAAAATTCAAGACAAAACTCAAACTCAGTCCGGCCGAGTTGCAGCTTATCACTCACAAAGACGATGAAATACAGGTGACTTATATTGGTGGGACCTAAAGTATTTTTTTTAAAGTACAATTCAACTTTTATAACGTATTAATTAATATTATTTATTGGGTCATCATGAAAGCCACAGAGTCACATCCGTAAGATCTGATTGAAAGGGGAAGCAAATGGCGTCCCACTCCGACATCCAAAGGATAGCCTTCAGCAAAATATAACGGCTAGTCTCACCAAACATTCAACCAATAATGACAGCTGAAAGAGATGTTTGGACATGGTGAATTAAAATGCTCAAGATCTAAATTCGATGCTCTTCCATACTCATGCATTAATGTACGAGTATAAAATGTGTACAAATACAATGCATTTAGTTCTATTTCCTGATATTGTTAAATTTTTTTTCCAATAATTTATTTTAAAAGTCTTTATTCAATTTTTAATTATTAGATTAAATTGAATTTCACTACTGATAAAATATTAGTTATTGATAAAATGCTATTGACATTTAACGATTATGGATGTATTGCTCTTTTTATCTCTTGTACAATGTTTCTACATTAATAATATTTCCCTCATTGCTAATCATGAAAAAAAATTATTAATCATTTGCTTGAAAACTTGATGGAGTTAAACTAAATTACAATTACATACTTATAAAGAGAAAATATTGACATCTTATTTAGTGGCAATCTTGGGGGCTAACCAGGGCGGCCATTGTCCCTCCAAAACTTACAAATTTTTTTTTTATTAAAACTTTACTATAATTTAGAAACTGCCCACTCAAATTTTGTATTACTTCTATATTACCCATGCTATATATACTTTTCCCCTCCCCCTGAACACAACCTCTGCATCCGCCATTGATCTTATTACTTTTAAATTATTATAAGAAAGATATAAACACACATGCATGCTATGTATTTATGTTTAATACATTTGTAAAATGTGTTTACGCTTAATCTTTTATTTTTGTAGTTCTTGTAGAATTTATGTTTTAATAATACATAAGTTTGACACTTTTTAATTTTGAGTATAATTTTTAAAATTGCTTAAATGTCTAAATATAATCCTATGATACTTGTTACATCTTAAAATTAGAATTAAAATGAAATTAAAAAATAATAGATAGTGTGTTAGAATGTTGCTTGAGATCATTCGAACAATCGCAGTGTCTGGAATGAAGAATTTAATTACTTGCACTTTTAAGAATCATATTAAATTTTGGTCAATCAATCTATATAATAAAGTAGCTAGTAATTTTGTATGAAAGAGACGAATTTGATTTATATACGATATACCTTACATCTATTATAGAGCACTAGATGGAAAATGTTGATATTTCCTATCCTACGAATTTGTACTAAATTTAGTCTTGCCTTAATATTTCCCAAACTAGATGGAAATTGTACTTGGACATTCTATACACAAGACAAGGACCGATACAAGGGACCACGACGATACACCCCTCTCAAACTTATGAAAATTGATGTTTTTATCATTATTATTTTTTTTGAATTTTTTTGAAAAATTTGTTTTTACCTCATAATTTTTAATATTTTTATAACGGATTCTAATTTTTAATTTTTTTTTATAACCCATTGAACTTATTCCATTAACTATAATCTTTAGTCACGTGATAAGACGTAAACTTAGGAGCGTTGTAGTACCTCTACTTACAACACCAGATAAAGTGGGTTTTTTTTTTTTTTTGATCTTGGGGTGGCCCCGAATAAGATTTGCAATTAGTGAAAAACGAGATTTGTGATTACAAGGCACTTACCTTGATTACAGTAGCGAATTCAAAAATTTTAGTTAAGAAAGATGAGACAAATTATAGGTATTAAAATTTAGAAAGCTTCATTTTAATATATAAAATCAAGTCCTATTTTGTTAAAAGATTTTAACCAAATTAGTGGTAAAAAATATAATATTAAAATCTTGGAGAGGATGGTTAAGCCGTATTTTGTTAAAATATCTTAATAAAATTAGAAGTAAAAAATATAATATCATAACTTTTAGGAATGCCATGCAACCGCCAATGCTTGATTGCTTTTTTCACTGAGCTACTCTTTGGAGTTTTAAAATTTTATTTTTACTCTCTAAAAGTATATATATTTAGGACCAATGTTCTAACAAGTGATTCCTTCTCCATACAAATAAGGTAAGGTTTTTTTTTTTTTTTCTTTTTGTTGATAATTTGGTATTTGATTTTTCGGATCGACTAATTCAGGGACCAATCTAATCGTTCATTAGCGAAAAAATTCAATTAAAGCTGAAATAACGTTCCGTATAGACTAATTTTAAGAAAAAATGACATCTAATGAATTTCGATCTTCTCCCGTTTATTTAGTTTTCTTTTTAAAAAGAGGATTGGTTACCACACTTATCACGTTGCAACCACCGGTCAGGGTTATTATCCGCCATATGATCACGTCCTCGTGTGAGCCCATACCATCTCGAGCTTCACATGTTCTAAGAGCACCTACCACCAATGTAATTCTTCCCTACCCTACGTATATATATATATATATATATACCTGTATTTTGTCGCTACATGAAAATCTCAACTCTACCTTGCTTCCGCTGCTTCATGAAAATCACATTCCCAAATTGCGTTTGTAAATAAAAAGAGATAAGCGGATTTTATAATAAATGCTTTTTTGCTCTTTCAGTTTCACACACTACCCTCCAAAAACACAATACTAAGGCCAAGTTTAGTATACTAGAATGAAATTAAAAATTTTGAAAATAAAATAAGAATGATTATTTCTTATTTTATTTTATTTATTTGTTTAGTAATAATTAATAATTCTATTTAATTAATGATATTGAATACATATATGTATATAAGTATTAATTTCTCTATGTGTGTGTGTGTATATATATATTGATTTATTTATATATAAAATTATTTGTGTATATATTTATTTATATATTTTTTATGCACATATTTATATATATATGTGTGTGTGTATTGTGTGTATGTATATATATACACAATTATTTGTGTATATATATACATATGTTTATTTTAGTATATAAATAAATATATTTATGTGTATATATATATATATTTATATTTGTGTGTATATACAAAATATATTATATATGTGCGTTTTTATTTATTTATCTTTTTAGTCACATTCAATTGGAATTGATCTTATTTCTTAGGTTATGAAAATGATGTTATACCAAATATAAGAATAGAATATACTTGGAAATGATCATTTCTTTTTTGTGTCTATTCCAACCTACTAAATGTAGTCAAAAGTGAGCAAATGACTATGTGAAAGACACCGTCAAAGAACAAGTATTTTTTGTTGAAGACCAGATTTTACTATACTAACTGCTCATTTTTATTAATCTTGTTATAACTATATGTATATTTTTTTTGGGTGTGACTTTGGATGTAGAAAATTTGATGTTTGAATTAAAAGAAAATTGATGAAAAATTAGATTACAAAAAAATTTAAAATTTGTGAGGGCCCTTTACATGACATTTGATGATGATATGCAATGACTCTCTCTAATAAGAACCCATCACTTTAACAATTTAATTGGCATCTTTGACAATTCTGCTGCCTATTGTGAAAGTTGTTAACTTATCCTTTTCTTCTTTTTTTCATTCTTTCTTGTGACATTGATTTTAAGACTTTGTCTAACTAGTTTCCCCTCTCATACACATTGGGTAATTACTGGGCCACACCAGAAAGGGTGGAGTCAGAAATTCTTTTGATCGGGGATAAAGAAAAGTTAGAGAAAATTTTAGAAGGAGAATTTTAAGGAACCTATTTTTTATTCTCAACATTGGTAGGGAATTTACATGTAAATTATTTATTTATTTTTTTTGCAAAATTTAGAAGGAAAAACTTTTTATTCACAAAATTAAAGAAAGAAATCTACATGTAAATTTTTTTGGCAAAATTTCACTCTTGGCAGCCATAAGGTAGATCTGCCCTTGCATGCCAAACTTCGTGGCTTTATTTAAGAGGATTATTTCTTTAGAGTGATTTTGAACCTATGACCTATCATCTCATGAGAGTGCTTAACTTGGCTCAAATTATCATTAGATTAACCTCGGGGGAATAATTTTTCCTTTTATTATAGTAGTACTAATTAATTTTCTTTAATGCAGTGTTAATTCTTTCTTAACACAAAGGACCCATTTAAAAACTAGTGTGGTGGATCCTCCCTTTGAAAGGATAAAAGAGGATAATCACACTGGCTTTTCTAGAGTTATTTAACAATTAAGAGACTCTTTTTGTGTTTTTTGAAATGACACTGACTTCTCTTTTATTATACAAATTATCTCATTCGTGCAAAATTTGTCATTTTCGTTATTAGGGTTTCAACTAAATTTTTTTATATAACTAAAATAGTATATTTTACACCGACCTTTTATATCTTTTCAATAATCACAAGGGATGTCCTTATAATTATTAAATATTATAGGAAAGATCAATGTAATTATTTCTAAGAATAAAATAAAAAATTTATTTTTTTCGTTAACGTTTGTTTTCAGACAATTCTAACAGAAGAGGTCAGTGACTCAGTATAATATAATAAATTATAAGAGAAATTTCAATAATTGTCAGATATTACTCGAGATGTTAGTGTAATTATCTTTAAAAAAAAGTGGGGTATCAATAACAAATTTTTAAGGGTTCTTTTTGTTGCTTTTTTGCTTCTAGGAGATTATTGTTAAATACACTATTGTTTTTTAACCTTTTGTTTTAAAGTAAAAAAAAACTGAAATAGTTACCTCTTTTATTTATTTAAAGTATTTGTAAAAAAGGCTACAAGGGGCAGTGACCATATATCAGATATTAAATTGAAAAGAACATATGTCAATGTCAGTTGGTCCATGTGATTACAAGGATAAGATGCAATTTAATTCCCACGGCCTGGTGATTATGAATACTCACCAGCTAGAAAATGCCTCTCTTTTATTGGGTTGTTCAATCAACAACACATGAAAATGTCTAATATTATAAGTAGGTCCAAACTTAAACTTGTTATCTCATTAAGTCCATTTTGTTTTATCTTTACAAAAATATTCTTCAAAGTTGCAGCCAAAAAAATACGGACCATTCATCTGGCAAAAACATATGCCATTCAATTTTAAAGAAAATAATTTAAAATTAATTAACTCACAATTTTTTTTATACATATTTGAATTCTAAAAAAAAAAAATCTATTAAACAAAATTCATATTATATATGAAATTTTGGGAAAAGAAATACTACAAAATAGTAAAATTTCATTCCAGAGAGACAATAAACTCTTGTTATTTTTCATTGAAACAGTAAAATTTTACTGTTTCATAAAACAAAGAAAAACATTCAATTGTTACTTGTTATATTCAACTTTTTGGGTGGATAAGAGCGATGTGCAGAGAAAAAAAATTCTAAATATTGTGTGTGTGTGTGTGTAACGATTTGAATCAAAATAGTGTCTATGAAAAAGATATATCTTTTTATATCAGATAAACCAATTTACTTATATTTAAGTCTAGTCTTTAATTTGCATTATGGTATATCATGGTTTCTATTAGGAATGATAACTATTAATCATAGTTATTAGGACATGACAATGCCTTAATTTAAGCAACTTTTTTTTTTTCCAAGGGGAAGGTGTATTGTCTAATTAATTATTACTTTCCAAGTCTAATTCTAAATCCCAAAATAATTCAAACCCAACAAACTATAACAAGAATAGAGATAAAACTTATCGCAAATACTTTTTCAGAGTGGGAGAGTGAGTACTTAGAACCCATGACCTCCCACTAATTGGAAGAAGTTTTGAGAAATATGTTTAGTTTAAGATATTATAAATTAGGGGTAAAATGGTCTATTAAGTCTTCAAATGACTAATTTGAGATTAATTTTTTAGAAAATTATATTTTTATATATTTTGATACATATAAAAAAACATATAGCAGTTGAATGGTTAAAATCAATGCAGTAAGGGGTTGAGCAACCATGCTTTCTATGACGTATATTAAGGGGGACCAAGTATGAATTTTAGTGATTGTTCATTTTTGTTTATTTATTTTTTTTGTACTGTGAGTTGTTAAACAATCATGCTCTCAAGTCTCAATGATACCCTTAAAAAAAAAACAAACAAACATGCTTTATGACATAACATTGCAGTGAGCCAACCTGTTCAAAGGGTTGCATTCAGATAATATCACATGATGGTTTGATTCTTCAAAATTTGAAACAAGTATAATTAAATTAACTCTTTGCATTGCTATATTGCATTGAACGATTAGGCCTTTCTTTCACGGTCCGTGCCTAAAAACTTCACTAGCTAAATGATTATGACCTCGTGATCTTAATTAACTAGGGTATTATGGAAAATTAATCACATGAAATGATCCAAACAGAAGGTTATAGAATCATTCCATTGATTGATCTCTACTCTAGCCATCATCATTAGATCATTTTGAAGGGCATGGAAATCTATGAGAAGAGAAAAACAATGAGAGAACTCATTTTTACTAGAACAAGCACAAGCATGAAGCACCACATAGTTATTATTGTGAAAACAAAGGAAGAAGAAGAGTTGATTTCCCACTCCTTAACTACCACTGATCCAAATAGAGTGAAGAAAACCAAATCCATATCTAGCACTCTCCTTGTCTCTCTCTGAGAACATGTCTACGGCTTGTGGAGGAATTTCTTGAACCAAAGAGCTGAATACTTTGGATATCTTTTCAGTCCATCATTGAAATCTACATAGTTAAGTCCAAACCTCAAAGTGTAACCGGAGCCCCATTCAAAAGTGTCCAGAAATGACCATGGAAAGTAACCCTTCACGTTGGCGCCCTCCCTGCCATCATCCATGCGACCATTAGTATATATACACTTTCTTTAACAATCATATCACTATCTCAAACTCAAAAAGTGTGCTCTCTTCAACCTCATGCAGAAAGAAGAAGAAGAACCTCCCCCAGTAAAAGTGAAGAAGCCCTATTGTGTTTCATCTTATAAAAGTAACATAATAGTGAGAGAGGGAAAAAAAGGAAAAAGAAAAATGTCACACATAATGTATTTTCTCACCCCAGTTTCTCAATTGTAAACACGAGGTGATGGACGACAAATTATCCTGTGAAACCCTCATTCTATATCATTATCTAATGTGGTGTGATGGTTTTTTATAAATTTTTAATTTTTTTTAAAATTTAAGTTAGATAACTTTTTCATGAATATAAGAAGATAATTGAATTTGTAAGAGACAATCATGCCACATCAGATGGTGATGTGAAGTGACAGTCTCATTAAATAATTACTCGTGATGGACGTCATGCATATGCATTTTATTAAAATAGATCCACCAACTTATGTTCAGAAGTGAGAAAATCAGTTATATTTAACATTATTCAGAGAAAAAACTCACTACCCAAGTGAAGACCTACTGAAATTAACCCTAAAGTGGTTGAGAAATATTTAAGAAAGAAACCTTAAAAGCAAGAGGAGTAAACTCACTTAATGGCTTGTTTAACTGCCAAAAGATGGCGTTTGTAGAAATCCATCCTCTGTAGATCCTTGACACCATCCTTAGCTGTACTATTATTGGCATCTCCTATTCCTGAATAATAATCCAATAAATTAGCTTTGGATTTAGATCTAGTTACCACAATATTTAAATTATGTGAACATAAATGTACATACATACATATATATATATATATACACACACACACACAAACACACACACACACACACACACACACATATATATATATATACATACACACACACAAACACACACACACACACAGACACAGACACAGACACACACAGATATATATATATATATATATATATATATATATATATATATATATATATAGCATCATGTGATCAATGAAGAGGCAAACATTAATTGGCCCTTACCATTCTCTGTAATGTAAATAGGTGGATTGTTGTATTTTTCTTTTGTGTAGAGCAGAAGCTCTTTAAGTCCTTGTGGATACACAAAAAAGGTGCTAACGCCAGTCTGCATAATTCATTTGTCACAAGTAAGTTACAAAATTGAACTAATGTTTTGGTCATGAAACCAAACACACACACACACACATACATACATATATATATATATATATGTTTATATGTGGAAGGTTTATTGCAAACATACCGGGTCACCAATGGGTATTCCATTTCTCTGTGCTGTGAATTAAAAAAAGAAAAAGGGAAAAAATTAATTACAAGGGTTTCAGTCTATTTGTAAAAAAATAAAGCATTTTGAGAGCAAAAACTGAGATATTTTTGCTTGTATGTATCTTATCTAATGTAGAAGACTATATTATATATGTTTTAGAATGAACTTACTTGTAAGATTAGCAAGAGAATCTGCTGTGGCACTGATATTAACTCTGTTAGCAAAAGGAACACGAGCTGCGAAATTTGCAGTGTAGTAATTTATTCCAATGAAATCGAAGGATCCTTTCAGCAGATTAGCTTGTTCAGCTGTGAACTTTGGTAACCGTTTTCCAACAAGGACATGCATGATTCGTGGATAGTCACCATAGACTAACGGATGAAAAAACCTGTCAAGAAGATGAAAAGAAGTTTAGTAGGAAGGTCTTGGGGTAGTATTATTGTTTAGATTTGAATATTTATACTAGACTTAACGTAATTCCAGCAGAATATTCGAATATGAGAATGATACTTTTTCTCCGAGAAGATGAACAAGTACTATACTTCATTTATATCTAGACAAAGCCTCACAGACTAATTATGACATATGATTGATGTTATGGTCAAAGTAGTTTTTCTCTTAGTTACAGGACTTTGGTATCATTTGGAGAAAATGTGACGTAATTTGTGAGAGTGTCTTTCTATACTTCAGATAATGATGTGAAGTGACGGTCTCAATCAATAACTGGTCATGCCATTGACCAATTAGCTATATTATAAGACTTGCAAAGCTGATATATATATACATGCTTGATTTCTAATATTGTACTCACCATCCATACATGAACTCAAGGGCTCGTTGGGCTGCTTGTTGGTCGGGTTTGGAATTGGAGTAGGGCACAAACCAGTGAGACACTAGTGTTATCCCTATCTTGCCCTTTTGAGATGCCTATAAAATGTCACCAACATTGTTTTTTTAGATATAATCATTGATATATATATATATATAAGCTGATTTTTTCATATAATTAGAGGAGTTCATTAGTGGGACAAATATATCATAAATGGATTAATTTAGATTTAGTCAATTGGATGCTTGAAAATGGTGTAGGAAGTTTTGCTCACTTGGTATTTCTCCTTGTATAGCTTCACTGTTGCTGCATGACAAAGGAGCAAATTGTGGCCAACCACATAAGGCTCCGTCCCAGAGTTCCCGGCACGGCAACCATTGTTCACCCAAGCAGAACACCGGCCGGGTGCGCTGATGCCGGTGTCATAACCACCAGTGGTGAAAATCCATGGCTCATTCATGGTCATCCAATGCTTTACCCTGTCACCAAATTCTTTGAAGCAAACTTCTGCAAAATCCAAAAAATCATCCCTGCATACCAAACAAAATAAATCTCTTATTTAATCTTGTTAGCCAGTGTCTCAAATTTTACTATGATCATATATAATGTTACATTCCATTGTCCCTTGGGATTCAGCCTTTGGGACAAAATGTCCAAACTTCACTCTTTAGCTTATGTCTTATTTAATCTTGTTGGCTAGAGTTCAAATTTTATTAACTCACTTAAGGATAAATTACACTGACTTCATCTTAGGTTTTTGACTATTACAAAAATTTTCTTGAAAGTTATGAAATTATATTGTCCTACTATTTTTATTAACAAATTATACGTATGTCACCTCCTCTTTAATTCTTTTATTCAAAATGACAAGACCACATCAATCCTTGTTTTTTTTTTGGATAAGTCTTGCTTCTCTTATTATAAGTAGTGTAGATATAGAAAATGCAAAAAGTGTAGTTTACTTACACAACGCGATGGCTTAAAAAGCCACCATACTCATCTTGTAATGCTTGGGGAAGATCCCAATGAAAGATTGTCACAAAGGGTTGTATACCTGTGCATTTTAGTAAAAGAAATGAGAGAGAAACAAATAAAAAGATATATATATATATATATATATATATATATATAGAGAGAGAGAGAGAGAGAGAGAGAGAGAGAGAGAGAGAGAGAGAGAGAGAAAGAGAGTATGTTATGACCATTTGCCAAGAGCTCATTGATAAGATTGTTATAATAAGTGACGCCTTCCTTGTTCACTCCTTCACTTAACTTCCCACCTAAGTAGTGAAAAATTCAAACATTAGGCAAAAGAGAATAACAAAATGGAGATTTAGAAAAGATAAAAAAAAAATGAAAATGAAAATGATTAATTTCTTATAAAATATATATTCGTGTTAACTACAACTACTCATGTGAATTACATTTAATGCATTACAAATTTGAAATAAGAGGGCCTTCACCATTAAAAATCAAATTTCTTTTTTCAACATATATAATTTGCATTTATTTAAGTTAGTTAGTCAAAAATTGTAATAATATTTAAAGGATGATATCCCCTTTATAAAGATGTATATGAGTATGTGGTAGAATTGTTACTTACCAAAAATTAAATTTATAATTTTCCAAAAAGGATTATAACAAAATTTTCCTTTGTCTAATCATAATGTTTGGATGGTAATAATGTCTTTTAGCTAACTCATTGAGGAAGGTATCTATATTACTAATCTAAAAGTTTATTATAATAGTTTATTATTTTTATTGTTATATATATATTTGTTAATTATATAGATAATACAATTTTAATAATATAATACATTTTTAGGTGTACAATTTAGTATTTAAAAGTAAAAAGACATTTCATACTTTTAAAAATATCATTTCCCATAACAATATTTCTCATTAAATACATATATCTGCACAACTCAAATAATGTTTTATACGACTTAACCATAACAAAAAATCTTATACCCAAAGGTTGATAAATCTTTTCAAATAAGAATTTTGTTAAGAATCATCACGGATGTGGGATCTCTATGATCTCATTGATCCGTGTAATACACAGAACCGCACACACACATACACACACACACACACACATATATATATATATATATATATTGCATAGACCAATAAAATTACGGAAGTCGCGAAGATTCCACCTCCGCGACATTCCGAAATAGTCCTCTTCAAATAATCAAAAAATCATATTGAGATTGACCACAACTTTGTTTGAGTGAGTAAAAATGGTTAATAAAGTGACTAGAGGGTATAGTTTGAAGGTGCTATTGCAATTTAGTCACTTATTTTTTTTGATATTAGAAGTTAGTTAGTGTTAGGCTTTAATTTAGATAAAAATCTATCTTTATGAATTAAATTGAGAAGGCATCATAAAAATTAGGAAGATATCAACTTTATCCCTTTCGTATATTGTGTAACAAAATACCCTTTATTAAAAGACAAAATTAATATTCATTCTTTATTTTACACAAACTTTAATCTCTCATTATCTTACACAAACCCAATGAGCCTCAATGTCAATTTCTACTATTATCGCACTGTGGTGGAGTTTTTGTGTGATTTCACTATTGAAGAGGATCTCAACAATCAACCTTTAAGGATCAAGAATTTTGAGAATTTACTTTACCTCCAAATTTGATGATTTGTTCATATTTTACCAATTTATTTTATAATTTTAAATCTATTAAGGACTGAATTGAAGAAAATCTAAATCCATATACAACTGAGCTAAAACTAGACAGGAACATTATCAAATTATTGGAGTTTGGATTTGTGTTGTAGTTGAGGGATGAATGGGCATTGATATTGGTTATATATATATATATATATATTGTTTGTTTATGGAAAAACTTAAATCCATATACGATTGAGCTAGAGCTAGATACAAACATTAAATGTTTATGATATTTGTGAAGGTTGCACTAGGTTTAAAAGAATAACGTCAAATTGAATTAGTTCATAGTGTTATGTAAGTTGCACCTGATGCAATAGAGAGTTGCACTTTAATGTTGTGAATGTTGCATTAGGTTTAGAAGAATAACATCAAATTGAATTAGTATACAATGTTATGTGAGTTGAACCAAACATCGTGTAAGTTGCATATTATGTTTTAGAGAGTTGTATCCTAATGGTGCGAGGGTTGCACCCGAACTGTTCGAGAAAATGAGTAACGAACTTAGTGGTAGTCATGGTTGTTGATATTTTTGTCTATACAAAAATAGTAAAATAAATGATCTAAGAAAAAAGAAGAAGAAAGAGAACATAAAAAAAGAAGAAGCAAGGAGCGAGAATCAACCATTTCTTGCATTGCGTACATCTCAAATACTATTTTATATGACCTTTTTATATCATGTTTTAAAGAGATGAGATTGTGATTTGTAACAACTTATTCATCTTTTACTTTTTGTGGATTCATATTCAGTTGCACTTTGATAATATCTAATTGAATATGTAATTAATATGTATACACACATATACAAAAATGCAATATATACACATGCACACACACATACACACATATATAATCTAGGGTTTGAATGAGGAAGAGATGAAAATAATATGCAAAATGGTCTTTTTACAAATCCATTAAATGGTAATTATAGGAGAAAAAAACTTAAGGTAGTCAATGTTGATGTCCTTTAATTTTTGTTTTTTAAGATAATATTTATGTAATTATTCCTTTGACATTGATTGACTTGTAACTTTGATTTAAAAAAAAAAATACTCGCTCCGTCCCAAAATGAAAGCTCCATTTGGGAATCCTAACTTTTTAAGAAGTATTATTTTATTATTTTTAAACTATTTAAAATTTTTATATTGCCCTCATTTAATTGTAAATCATGTTCACATTAGGTGTAATAAAGAGTAGTTTTAGAAATTCATATGTTAAAAGTACGTTGACTTTTCAAATGAGACTCTTAAAATAGGACAGTGCAAAATGAAATAAAGAACTCTTAAAATAGGACGGAGGAAGTAACTGATTTGTAATTACTCTTAATTTTTGAAAGGTTTGTCAACTAAGAGCAACTCCAAGGGTGAGATTCATTTTTAGACCAAAAAAACTCTTTTGGATGTTGTTCTAGTATTTATGTATACACAAATGACTCTTAGCATTATATATCACTCCAACAGTGATATTCATTTAATATTTTAATATATTTTTTTCTCATTTTTTTCTCTCTTTTCACCAATCTATCTCTTCCAACTAACTTTTTCATCTCTTTTTATAGTATCCATATCTACATCCATTTCTTCACTATTTAGTTATGATTAAATCCAAAATAGATGCTAGGATAAATACTCTTTTAAAGCATAAATAGTGTATTAATATGAGTCATATTAATAGTTGAAAGAGATGACTTTTCTCTAAAAACTACTCTCGTTGTTGCTTTAGCATTCGAAAAAATATTAAATAATTTTGCTCACACATTTTTAACAGTAAAATAATGCATTATTTATGTATTAATTATTCGTGATGTATCATCTAACTGCTAAACATGGTCTCCGACCACATAATAATTTCTCACCGGAAGACAAACTCGATCTGAGTCCTTGAATACCAATAAAACTCATCACATATGAGATCTCAACCATTTTTGTTGATGAGATGGGGTGCCAATTAGAGCTGTAAATGAATCGGATTCGAACAGGATTAGAGCCGATCAGAATCCGATCTGTTAATAAGAAATCCGATTCGATCTGTTAATCCGACGGATCTGGTGAATGTTAATCCGTCTCCAAATCCGTTAATAATCGGATATTCGATCTGTTAATCCGATCCGATCTGTTTAAAATTATAATATATATATATATATATATTAAAATTAATAAAATTAAATATAATATATATATATATATATATATAAACGAATCGAATCAGCCTATATTATATCCGATCTGTTTATATTTGAGATAATCGAATTCTAATCGAATCAGGTTACGAATCACTATTTCTAAAATTAAATCCGAATTTAATAAATCGGATCGGATCTGGATCCGATCCATTGATAGTTCTAATGCTAATGTCATATATATATATATATATAATCATGCATATGGCAAAGGATGATTTGATGCACATGGATTGATGGATATTCAATGCTGATAAGGGCTTTTGATGGCGCCAGCCTAGGACAATTAGATAAGGTTTGCAGGCGCATGAATCAAACATGTAGGGCCAGGCATCACAAAGGCTGCCAGGTAGTACACTAGTACTCTGTTTTATATAATTAATATAAAGACCCATGTCCAATTATTGACCACCCATCGTTTTGTTCGATCTTATCCTAAGTGAAATGTTACGCAGATATCATGTATAATTACGATGCGCGAATAATACATGTATTAATTAATATTTTTTTATTTTAATTTCGATCATTAAAATCAACGGTACATATATATATATATATAATTTTTTTTTTCTGAAGTGATCATCTTACGTGGTAATATTCTGGGCCATGAAATTGAGAATCTGAAAGCATCCAATCCTATAAATTTCATCAGCTGCACATCTTCCTGTCACATTTTTCAATCATTCTTAGTGTGAGATAGAAAAAAAAAGTTTTACACAAGTTATAGATGTGCACGAACAAGAGAAATACGTCAAGAAAATACTGATACAATTCATATATAGATATGATTAATGTAATACCTTGTAACGATGATAAAAATCGTCGGCTATATCTCCATTGCTGCGATTCAAGATTTTTTCTGTAATGCATGATGGGATTCAGAAAAGAAAATATTGAGGCAGTCATAAGGTGGCATATATATATATATATATATATATATATATTGCTTTTTTAATAAGTGCGAGGTGAATTCCATTACAAAATATATATATATATATATATATTGCTTTTTTAATAAGTGCGAGGTGAATTCCATTACAATATTATTCATTATCTGACTGCCACTAAATTATTCATAATTTACGTAAACTTCAGTTAATTGCGTTGATAAAAAAATGGGTGATGCTATGCTTACCATATATATAGAGAGAGAGAGAGAGAAAGAGAGAGAGAGAGACCTGGATATGTGTGAGTGAAGTTATCCCATATACTAGGGCCTTTCCCCCCTGCTTTAGTGGCACCTTCATACTGAAGCACAAAAACAAACAAAATACAGTAAGAATGTGTGTGTGTGTATGTATATATATATATATATATATATATATGTCAACTACAACTTGTGCATTGAAAGAAGACAAGTCCAAAAACCTGGTAGGCAGCTGAGGATGCACCAAAAATGAAACCAGCCGGAAAGCTACTACGATTAAACAAAGACGAGACGCCACTACTCGGTGCTGCTGCTGCTAGCTTGGTCCCCGCCAACGAGTTGACAAGGACTAGAAGGCCCAGTAGGAGAGTGCCTTTAATTGCCATGCCAAGCTTAATTGGTTTCAAGCTTCTCCTCAACTCCCCTTTAAATAGAATGCAAGATAAGGATAAATCATATAAGAGAAATCTTTATGTGTTACAATCTTAATTTAATATGTATATAATTATATAAATATTTAATTTAAATTAATAATTTAAAGTAAATAAAAAATAAAAATATATATTATATACGTGACATATTAAAACTAAAATATGTATTTGGACTGAAAAAATTTCTTATACCCAATTTGAAATCAATTATTGTTAAAAAAATATCTTAATTATAACAACTAAGTAAAACGTTTTCACTATTTTAATTTTGAAAAACTACTATGTGTTTTTACTCAAAATTTGAACACTGAGACAGGCCCAGTCTGCATCAATTCACTATAAAAATCCAGACTCGAAACACTGCCAAGAAGCATTTAATTAGAATTGGTTACTTACCCATTCTAATTGTAAAAATCATTTTAACCAAATTAAAGTGAAATTTTAGTAATAAAAAATTATTTTTTAACTTTTTATTTTAACAGTGAAATATTATATTTTGACAAAATAAGCATTCTTCATTCTAATTAATAAGACAATAAAATTCATTATAATCTTTTAAAATTGATTAAAAGTGAAGTTCCTGTATAATATGTTTGACAACAATAGTTGATCAAAGTTTTTTTTTTTTAATTTTTTTTTTTATAGAAGTCATGAGGTGTTACAATTCATGTATTACAATTATTTCTATTACAACTAACACAATCAATTTACAGGATTATATAACTTAATTCCAGGAGCCTCTCTAATATGCATCTTGGACAAACAATTCAACCCAGTCCATAATTGGATAAAAATAAATGCTCATATTCTTCTAGTAGAAAGTAAGACTTTGAACCCATAACATCCTTTTTAGAGAAGACATAGATGACCAACTAGGTTATCCCAATTGACAATAGTTGATCAAAGTTGAAAGAACAATGTTACACTTATGAAAAATATAGGAAAAAATACTAAAAAGTTCTTAAAATAAAATTTTTCAAATCAAAAAATTTATGATACACTTTTTCTATCTAAAAAAAAGCTTTTAATATAAAAAGTTTAATTGTTAACTTTCATCTTAATACTGTTAAAAAATATTATTGATTAGACTAAAATAACCTTCAAGATACATTTTAAAAAATACTAAATAATAAATACAACTAATTCTTCAATCCAAAAATAAAATATAACAATTTTTTTTTATCTAGAATGTCTAAAAGTTAAATTTTCACTTCATAAAATGTTATGATTTTTTAAATTGAAACAATTATTTTATATATTTTTTAGTAATTTTTTTTTCTAAAATATATCTTGAAGACTATTTTAGTATAATCAACAATATTATTTAACGGTATTAAGATGTAAGTTAACAATTAGATTTTTTGTATTAAATTTTTTTTTTTGGACCTTTTAGATAAAAAAAATTTATCATGAACTTTTTGAATTGAAAATTTTAATTTTAAGGACTTTTTAAGATTTTTCCTAAAAATATATTATCTAACCATTAATCATGTGAGTAAGATAAAATTAGATCAATTAAGAGAATATTTAATACAACATTTGTAAAGGATGCCTTCCTAACGTTGAAAATGCCCATAGTCCCAACGTTGAAACCTCGGTTATCAAAACATTCACTTTATGAGTTTTTGACCATAACATGATTAAATTTTTTTAATGTTTTTTTTCAGACTTATGTACATTTTTACATATTTTTAAACTTATATTACCATACAAAAATATCTATTATTCAAAAATACTTTTTATAAAAAAATAGATAAAGAAATCCCTTTAAACAACTCTATGTCTCTTGAATATACAAGAAACTCAAATATGACAGTAGATAAATGCAGCATCGGATTCAAAAATTTTAATTAAGAAGAGTCAGATTTGAATATATTAAATTTTAAAAAAGTTAATATAAATATGTAAAAAAAAATTTAGAGAGATCAAGTCTTATTTTGTCAAGATATTCTAACAAATTAGAGATAAAAATGTAATATTAAAATTTTTATGAAAATCAAGTCATATTTTATTAAACTTTTTAATAAAATTAAAGACAAATAATAAATTATCAAAATTTTAAGAGACCTGCACCTGTCCTGCATAAATGTGATGGTATGTAGAATCTATTTATCACATTTGCCACCGTTCAAAGGTCAAAATATTTCTTTTGGTATCACAAGAACATATATATATATATATTTATATATATATATATTTATATATATTAGCTAAGTCAATAGATCGATTATTTTAAACCATCGATAAATAACATTCATCTTAATACTCTGATTTGATAGATCGAATCCATGGAACGTGATCATGATTGAGTATCTTTTTAATAATTTTTTTCAAAAACATAATTAAATCACATGTTAATCTAGCCCACTAAAAATTGCCTCGTAGGAGACAATGCGTGACGAGACAATGCGTGACAAGACAATGCGTGACAACCTGTCGACAGAAATTGGGTCACAGAAGGGTGAGAGCCAAGTCGTATATATTATTTTTGAGAATTAAAGGGTACACAGTGTAATGAATGGCGGTACCCTTTTTTTATTATTTTTTAACATTAATTACTTTTTCTACCATCATTTTATTTTTATTTTTTTATCATGTTTAAAATCATGTCCAAATTTAAAATATTAACCGGTAAATGTTACTGTTTTTTATTTCAATTAATATGTAGTTAGATTTTAAACATATAAATAATTTTGACTGTTTATTTAATTAATATGTATATTATCCAAAAAAAAAAAGATAAGAAAACAGACAAAACTCGAAACCAAAAATCAAAATTATTAAAAAATCTTATATAGATTTCAACTTTAAAAGACGGGTGCAAAACCCAAACGTAAAACTCGACTAAATTTAAAAAAATTCAAATGTTCAAGTACTCAAAAAAAATTTGATAATAAAGTTATTTTTGTCCAAACATACTCGAATTCATTCTTTCAATTATTTTTGAGTTTAGATTCGATAACCCATATCATAGACTAATCAAAATTCAAGAAATAGGTCAAACTCAGTCCAACCTAGTTGCAGCCTTATCACTTATAGACACGGTGGAATACAAGTGAGTTATATTTGGTCGGACTTAAAATATTTTTTTAAAATACAATTCAATTTTTATAGCGTATTTATTAATATTATTTATTGGGTCATCATGCAAGCCCCAGAGTCACATCCGTAAGATCTGATTGAAAGGGGAAGCAAATGGCGTCCCACTCCGACATCAAAAGGATAGCCTTCAGCATAATATAACGATTAGTCTCACCAAACATTCAACCAATAATGACAGCTGAAAGAGATGTTTGCTGAAGATATAAATTCAATGCTCTTCCATACTCATGCATTAATGTATGAGTATAAAATGAGCATAAATAGAATGCATTTAGTTCTATTTCCTGATACTGTTAATTTTTTTTTCAATAATTTATTTTAGAAGTCTTTATTCAATTTTTAATTATTAGGTTAAATTAAATTTCACTACCGATAAAATGTTAGTTATTGATAAAATGCTATCGGCATTTAACGATTTTTGATGTATTGCTCTTTTTATCTCTTGTACAATGTCTTTACATTAATAATATTTCTCTTTTTGCTAATCATGAAAAAAAATTATTAATCATTTTCTTGAAAACTTGATGGAGTTAAACTAAATTCCAGTTACATACTTATAAAGAGAAAATATTGACATCTTATTTAGTGGCGATCTTGGGAGCTAACCAGGGCGGGCCACTGTCCCTTCAAAACTTATGAAATTTTTTTTTCTATTAAAACTTTACTATAAGTTAGAAACTGCCCACTCAAATTTTTTATTACTTCTATATTACCCATGCTATATATATTTTTCCCCTCTCCCCCAAACACAACATCTGGATCCATCATTGATCTTATTACTTTTAAATTATTACAAGAAAGATATAAACACACACATGCACGTTATGTATTTATGTTTAATACATTTGTAAAATGTGTTTATGCTTAGTCTTTTATTTTTATAGTTCTTGTAGAATTTATGTTTTAATAATACATAAGTTTGACACTTTTTAATTATGATTATAATTTTTAAAAATTGCTTAAATGTCTAAATATAATCCTATGATACTTGTTACATTTTAAAATTAGAATTAAAACAAAATTAAAAAATAATATGTAGTGTGTTAGAATGTTTCTTGAGACCGTTCGAACGATCACACTGTCAGAATGAAGAATTTAATTAGTTGCCCTTTTAAGAATCATATTAAATTTAGGTCAATCAATCGATATAATATAGTAGCTAGTAATTTTGTATGAAAGAGACGAATTTGATTTATATTACGATATACCTTACATCTATTATAGAGCACTAGATGGAAAATGCTTGATATTTCCTATCCTACGTATTTGTACTAAATTTAGTCTTGCCTTAATATTTCCCAAACTAGATGGAAATTGTACTTAGACATTCTATACACAAGACAAGGACCGATACAAGGGACCACTGACGATACACCCCTCTCAAACTTATGAAAATTGATGTTTTTATCATTATTATTTTTTTTGAATTTTTTTGAAAAATTTGTTTTTACCTCATAATTTTTAATTTTTTTTATAACCCATGAACTTATTCCATTAACTATAATCTTTAGTCACGTGATAAGACGTAAACTTGGGAGCGCTGTAGCACCTCTACTTACAACACTAGATAAAGTGGGCTTGTTTTTTTTTTTTTGATCTTGGGGTGGCCCCGAATAAGATTTGCACTTAGTGAAAAACGAGATTTGTGATTACAAGACACTTACCTTGATTACAATGACAGAATTCAAAAATTTTATTTTAGTTAAGAAAGAGGGGGCAAATTATAGGTATTAAAATTTAAAAAGATTCATATTAATTTATAAAATCAAGTTCTATTTTGTTAAAAGATTTTAACCAAATTAGTAGTAAAAAAATATAATATTAAAATTTTGGAGAGGAGGGTTTAATTTAGTCTTATTTTGTTAAAATATTTTAATAAAATTAGTAGTAAAAAATATAATATCATAACTTTTAGGAATGCCCTGCAACCGCCCATGCTTGGTTGCTTTTTGTCACTGATGCTACTCTTTGGAGTTTTAAAATTTTATTTTTACTCTCTAAAAGTATATATATTTATTTAGGACCAATGTTCTAACAAATGATTCCTTCTCCATAAAAATAAAGTAAGTTTTTTTTTTTTTTTTATGTTAATAATTCGGTATTTGATTTTTCGGTCGACTAATTCAGGGATCAATCCAATCGTTCATTAGCAAAAAAATTTAATTAAAGTTAAAACAATGTCCCGTATAAACTAATTTTAAGAAAAAGTGAGATTTCGATCATCTCTCATTTATTTAGTTTTTTTTTTTATTTTTAAAAAAAAGAGGATTGGTTACCACACTTATCACGTTGCAACCACCGGTCAGGGTTATTATCCGTCGTATGATCACGTCCTCCAGTGTGCCCATACCATCTCGAGCTTCACATGTTCTAAAAGCACCTACCACCAATGTAATTCTTCCCTACCCTACGTATATATATATACCTGTATTTTGTCGCTACATGAAAATTTCTACTCTACCTTGCTTCCGCTGCTTCATGAAAATCACATTCCCAAATTGCGTTTGTAAATAAAAAGAGATAAGCGGATTTCATAATAAATGCTTTTTTGCTCTTTCAGTTTCACGCACTACCCTCCAAAAACACAATACTAAGGCCAAGTTTAGTATACTGGAATGAAATTAAAAATTTTGAAAATAAAATAAGAATGATTATTTCTTATTTTATTTTATTTATTTGTTTAGTAATAATTAATAATTCTATTTAATTAATGATATTAAATACATATATGAATATAAGTATTAATTTCTCTCTCTCTGTGTGTATATATATATATATTGATTTATTTATATATAAAATTATTTGTGTATATATTTTTTATGCACATATTTATATATATATATGTGTGTGTGTATTGTGTGTATGTATATATATATACACAATTATTTATGTGTATATATATACATATGTTTATTTTAGTATATAAATAAATATATTTATGTGTGTGTATATATATATATATATATATTTATATTTGTGTGTATATACAAAATATATTATATATGTGCGTTTTTATTTATTTATCTTTTTAGTCACATTCAATTGGAATTGATCTTATTTCTTAGGTTATGAAAATGATGTTATACCAATTATAAGAATAGAATATACTTGGAAATGATCATTTTTTGTGTGTCTATTCTGACCTACCAAACGTAGCCTGAAGTGAGCAAATGAATATGTGAAAGACACCGTCAAAGAACAAGTATTTTTTGTTTAAGACCAGATTTTACTATACTAACTGCTCATTTTTATTAATCTTGTTATAACTACATTTTTCTTTTGGGTGTGGTTTTGGATGTGGAAAATTTGATGTTCGAATTAAAAGAAAATCGATGAAAAATTAGATTACAAAAAATTGAAAATTTGTGAGGGCCCTTTCCATTACATTAGATGATGATATGCAATGACTCTCTCTAATAAGAGCCAATCACTTTAACAATTTAATTGGCATCTTTGACAATTCTGCTGCCTCTTGTGAAAGTTGTTAACTTATCCTTTTCTTCTTTCTTTCATTCTTTCTTGTGACATTGATTTTAAGACTTTGTCTAACTAGTTTCCCCTCTCATACACATTGGGTAATTACTGGGCCACACCAGAAAGAGTGGTGGAGTCAGAAATTATTTTGATCGGGGATAAAAAAAATTTAGAGAAAATTTTAGAAGGAGAAATTTAAGGAAACTATTTTTTATTCTCGAAATTGGTAGGGAATTTTCATGTAAATTATTTATTTTGCAAAACTTAGAAGGAAAAACTTTTTATTCACAAAATTAAAGAAAAAATTTACATGTAAAATTTTTTTGGCAAAATTTCCCTCCCCCCCCCCCCCCCCCCCTCTGCATGCCAAACTTCGGGGCTTTATTTAAGAGGATTATTTCTATAGAGTGATTTTGAACCTATGACCTAACACCTCATGAGAGCTTAACTTGGCTCGAATTATCATTAGATTAACCTCGGGGGAATAATTTTTCCTGTAATTATAGTAGTACGAATTAATTTTCTTTACTGCAGTATTAATTCTTTCTTAACACAAAGGACTCATTTGCAAACTAGTGTGGTGGATCCTCCCTTTGAAAGGATAAAAGAGGATAATCACACTGACTTTTTTAGAGTTATCTAACAATTAAGAGACTCTTCTTGTGTTTTTTTGAAATGACATTGACTTCCCTTTTATTATACAAATTATCTTATTTGTGCAAAATTTGTCATTTTCGTTATTAGGGTTTCAATTAAATTTTTTTATATAACTAAAATAGTATATATTACACCGACCTTTTATATCTTTTTAATAATCACAAGGGATGTTTCTATAATTATTAAATATTATAAGAAAGATTCAATGTAATTATTTCGAAGAATAAAATAAAAAAATTATTTTTTTCGTTAACATTTGTTTCCAAACATTTCTAACAGAAGAGGTCAGTGACTCAGTATAATGTAATAAATTATAAGAGAAATTTCAATAATTGTCAGATATTACACTAGATGTTAGTGTAATTATCTTTAAAAAAAAAAGAGAGAGGTATCAATAACACATTTTTTAAGGGTTTTTTTTTTTGTTGCTTTTTTGCTTCTAGGAGATTATTGTTAAATACACTATTGTTTTTTAACCTTTGGTTTTTAAGTAAAAAAAATTGAAATAGTTACCTCTTTTATTTATTTAAAGTATTTTAAAAAAAGGGTACAAGGGGCAATGACCATATATCAGATATTAAATTGAAAAGAACATATGTCAATGTCAGTACGTCCATGTGATTATAAGGATAAGATGCAATTTAATGCCAATATTTAAAATTAATTAACTCACAATTTTTTTTATACATATTTGGATTCTAAAAGATAAATTCTATTAAAAAAAATTCATATTGTATATGAAATTCTGAGAAAAAAAATACTACAAAATAGTAAAATTTCATTCCAGAGAGACAATAAAATCTTGTTTCTTTCATTGAAACAGTAAAATTTTACTGTTTCATAAAACAGAGAAAAACATTCAATTGTTACTTGTTATATTCAACTTTTGAACTACATATATTTTTGGATGGTTAAAGATATTTTCAAAGTAGTTAAAATTTGTAAAAATTAGTATTTTCAAAGTATTCTATATGTGGACAAGAGGTCTATTGTATCACTCAAATTACACCTTAATTTTGTTATCTAAAAAACTTATTTAGCTAGCTGTGTACAATAAATCTTGCTTTCTGGAGAAACTGTGATTGAAGGGTCCATTCTATTAACGAGGTGCATGAAATGAAATGACTCTATATATACCTCCTTTGTTTGAATTTGCAATCTTGAATGTTCATGATAATGCCTAGCTTTTGCATTATATTGATGCATGGGAAAGATATCAGACCCACATGCTACAACCAACACTCGAAGGTAGATACAACAATTGTTCCTTAGACCATCTCCAGGCATGTCAACTCAGCTGTTTCATCTTCCATAGATACAACAATTGTTTATTCAATTTTGCTAATTGACTTTGAAAGGTACAAATTTGTTACTCAACTTGAGAAATAGCAAGTCAATACTTCTATTTTAAAAAATTTGTGGGTTCATCAAGTTGGTACAGGTTTAAGATCATTAGTGTAGCAAATTTTATTGGAAGAATATTACAATTTCAAATTCCCATATATATTCAAAGCAAATATGTATTTTATATATTTAATTTGTAATTTTCATTGTCCCTTTAGGACTCAAATCGTGTTGAGCTGGTCTCAGCATTATCCTAAAGATGCATGATGGAAACAGAAACAGAGAGGAAAACTTGCTAATTATTTATAATATTAAAGATCCCCAGTTTACATATTTCACTTCACACACTCTAATACAAGAAGGCCTAGTGTGCCTAATTATTTATAAAATTAGAGATCACCTGCTTTCATACTTCACTTCACACACTCTTTGGACACGAAGAAGGTCTAGTGGGATGGTTTTTGGAGGAATTTCTTAAGCCAGAATGCAGAGTGCTTAGGGTATCTCTTCAACCCATCTTTGTAGTCTATGTAAAAGAGGCCAAAGCGCATTGTGAAACCCGAGTCCCATTCAAAGTCATCAAGGAATGACCATGTAAAGTATCCCTTTACATTTGCCCCCGCCCTGCACAAGTAAATCTAATTTTAAGTCCTCTTCAAAGAAAAATAAAGTAATTTATATGTGCTTGCATGCACTTTTCCTTGATTCGAAGGAATTCATTACAGCTTAATGTTATTACACAAAATTGTATTTTGCTAGCGAGAAATGTTTGGTGCACCAAATTTAGTTACCTATTTTTGTTTCTATGTGTCAATGGGTTTTTTTTCTTCTTAAATTTATGAATAAATTTGATAATTTTGTTTAGCTTTATAAAAGTGTTATAGCTTCTCAAGATACCTTGGATACATGTGCAACATTTATTTTTAATTAGGATAAATTATACTAATTTCTCATGAGATTTTTGACAATTACAAAAATATCTTTTGAGATTTCTAAAATTATATTTTCCTCGCTTATTTTTACTGACAAATTACCATTCCCTTCGGTCCATTTTTTTTCAAATGGACAAAAGTGCCCATTCTTTTTTTTTTTTTTTTTTGCAATTTTTGATTTTGACCAATTTTTTAACCTTTTATTTTGAAATAAATATTGATTAAAATATTATCGATCAAAAATAAAAATATAACTTATTTACTTTAAATTAACTTCAAAATTGAAAAAATATATAAAAAAAACATAAAATGGGTATTTTGTCATTTTAAAAAAAAATTTGACAGGAGAAAAGGTATCTTTAGTTGGCCACTAAATGTAAGAAATGATAATGTAATTTTAAAAATTTTTAAAAAAGTCTTTATAATTATTAATAATTTCAAAGAAATTCAATATAATTTATTTGTTTACTTATTTAATAGCATATGTATGATATCACATGCATGCACGGCCATATTGAAAGAAATCAGAGAAAAATTTTAATAAAAGAGTTTTCCGTCTAATAATTCATGTCAGCAGTTGAATAAATCAATATATATATATTTTTTTTAAAGTGTACGTAGCTTTACTCTTTTCTAAGATTGTGTTAATGGACAATGTGTTTTTGAACATAGCTAGTGGAATTGAGGAAAGCACTCACTTGATAGCTTTCTGCAGATGCCACAAATGGCCATTTATGGATGATATTCGTAAATTGTCCTTGATGGCCTCTTTAACCGGCAATGTACTATTATTTAGATCGGCCATCCCTGCAAATAATCACACCATAAAAGTATAAATTGTTAGCATAAACTGTTGAGAAAAAAAAAAAAAAAAGATTAGAATACTACACACACACACACACACACACACATATATATATATATATATATATATATATATATATATATATATATATAAGGGAAAAGATAATTGATATGCTATTTTCTTTACCATTCTCAGTGATGTAAATAGCTGGACTTTTGTAATATTTCGTGATGTAGAGCATAAGGTCTCCTATCCCCCTCGGATACAGGAAAAGCCAGCTCAATGCAGTCTACACAAGAAGCACACTTAGTTTAGGGAAACCTATTGCATGACCTCAATAATTTTAATTATATAATGGGTTTCATGTAAATCTCACAAAATATTAAAATTGTAGAGATCATTACACCATGTAATCAATCATCTTATAATTAATAATTAATAAATTTTTAAGGAACCATCTTGGTTTTATAATAGATAATTAATAATTGAATTACTTAATAATTATAGTACTTTTTTTCAAAAAAATCATTTATAATATTAAGTATTAGAGAGATAAAATAATTATATAAGTACACATACACATATATATTATTTATGACATATCTTAACAATTATATTTATTAATTTTTTATAATTGAAGTCAAAGTATTGTAAATGAAGAAAATTAGGACATAAATAAGCACATAAACACAACTTCTTCAACTTAAAAGGATATTAGCCGAAGCTTTAAGTTGAACATTATATGCATTTATATGAAAGATGGAATTGTTATTAAAAGTTACATATAAATATTTTTTTTTGTACTGAAAGTTGTGTACAAATAGGGAGCACTTTTTAATTAATAAAAATATAAAATAATTAATAATTTTAATAAATAATAAATTTTTTATATTTCATTTTTATTAATTATAAAATAGTTGACAATAAGAGACTTATGAAATACTTTCTCGTAGTTTAGATTATAATGGGAGTGTGTGTGTGTGTGAGAGAGAGAGAGAGAGAGAGAGAGAGAGAGAGAGAGAGAGAGAGAGAGTACCGGTTGTCCAATGGGGACTCCATTTTTCTCCACTGTACCAACAACATATTTACATGACTTTATAAGTTATTATAAGAAGAAAAAAACACTTTAACACAAAAAATTAGATTAACAAAAATATAGTTTAGGCAATTATGAAGGTTGTAATTTAGGAACTTACTAGTAAGATCAACATGATTGTCTGTAGTATAGCTGAGGTTAACTCCGTTGACAGAGAGAGAATAAGAAGTATAGACAGAAGTGTAGTAATTTATCCCTATGAAATCAATTGAGCCTTTCAACATCTTTGATTGCGCTTCTGAGAATTTAGGCAGTCGATGCCCAACAATAGCTCTCATGCTTGGTGGGTAGTCACCATATGTCATTGGATGTAAAAACCTATAACACATCACAGGAAGACACAAGAATTGAATAAGCCTATTACATTTTAACAGTGTCTGATGAATCTGTAATTTTTAGAAGACTTGTCAATTCTCTTTAGAAAATTGTGATGTCTAAAATCTTGGTGACAAACTCATATATATGCATGCCTAAGGAAGTCATGAGAACTGGGAGCTTAGATGGAACTTGGAAGAGCTCATCCAAGCCTTTTCCCATAAACATGAAAAATAACTTCTTTTTCCTTCTTTTTAAAAAAGTATTTATAGCAATACTCAATTTAGAATTTGTTTGAAAGAGATTTTACATCTGATTGTTGTTTTTTTTTTTTGTCTTAAGATTTAGGTGTAAAAAAGCTGTAATAAAACGTGTTTGGTATGTTATTTGACTAATAAACTCCTGCACCAGTATTTTTTAAAAGAATATTTTCCTATTTTTCAGAATTGGTTTATGAGAAATAAATTTTGAAGAATTAATTATGACATAATCAGTTTATTATTTAAATACTTCATAAAATTTATTTAAAAGTAAAATTTCCTTTTTTAACTTTATATATTTGATAATACTATGCAAATGATAAGGCTAGTAAAAAACCTAAGTTGTTGGAAAAATAGATTTGCAACTTTTATAAAATTCCATTTTGGTTGGCTCATATGCAAAACCACTTTTGTCGTGTGACAGCCTGTCACCACTTTTTTTTTTTTCAAATCTCCATTTTGAATCACAAAACCATGTTTTAGGGGCTGTCACACCCATACTCAGAGGCCGTTTGGCCACCCGTCTCCCGAGTCGCGGCCTTGTCTCACTGGTGTCTCCCCCAACTCCACTTTGTTCCGTCCCTAAATCGCAGGAGAGGTCCACGATATTTCCCCTTCCTCACCCCACCCGCCAAGCCAAACTAGACCTGAACCACTTTTGAACATTATGATATAATATAAGCTAGCTAGCTATATGGCCTGTTACTCATGTTAGACTATAATTTAACAAGTACCACTTACCATCCTAACATGAAATCAAGGGCTCTGCGGGAGGCCTTGAGGCCTGCAATTGTTGGGGTTTTTGGCACCATCCAAGCTGTTATTAGCGACATCCCAATCTCTCCCTTCTGTGTTTTCTGCTTACATTCAATAATTCCATCATTAGATAATCGCAGTGGAATCAAGTGTGTGCGCGTGTGTCCATAGTAAAATACATAATGATCAAAACTATATCTAAGCAAGCAAACCTGATATTTTTGCCTATACAATTGTACAGCAGCTGCATGAGCGAGAAGTATATGGTGAGTTACAATGTAGGGTTCTGTTGCAGAATTACCGGCACTACAATTTCCCATATAACTAGAACATCGACCAGGTGCATAGGTCCCGTATGCATAACCATACATGCTGAATGTTACTGGCTCATTCATAGTTGTCCAGTGTTTCACCCGGTCACCAAATTCTTTGAAGCAAAAGTCCGCATACTCCATATAATCATTTCTAATTAAAGCATCAAACATTTCTTATTCAATCATGTAGCCCAGTTAATTATCAAGTAATGTTATATAAAACAGATTTTTTCACTCTATTTTCTTATTTTTAGATAGAAGGTGATGAGATTCATTATAATAAATGCATGTTAAGTCCATCATATTGTCTCATGTAATGTGAAAATAGGATGAGAAAATTTATTATATTTAACATTTTTCTTAAATATTATGTACTAGTTATGTAATAGGTGACAATTTGTTTGTATAACTTACACTATGTTTGGGTGTAAGAATCCTCCGTATTCATCCTCAAGGGTTTGTGGTAAGTCCCAATGGAAGAGAGTGACAAATGGCTTTAAACCTGTGCAATGGCATGCTGCAATTAATTGAGTGCAAGATGGTTTACCATAGCAAAAATTGAGAGAGAGAGAGAGGAGAAAGATTGAATAATAACCGTTGGATATGAGCTCATTGATGACATTGTTGTAGAATTTGACACCTTCCTGATTGATTCCCCCACTAATCTTTCCACCTGAACACAAAAGTTTGTTTAGAAAAAGAAAAATAAAATCAGTATTCAAATTCATGCCTCATGTGTTGTATTAATGGAATAAATGTTCAGGTGATTAGTCATCTAATTATATAATTAGATTATGTGATCTTACGTGGCAATATTCTGGACCATGAGATAGAAAATCTGAGAGCATCCATACCAAATTTCTTGAGTAATTGTATGTCTTCCTGTAACACTTCTCAGTCATTTTTATAGATTAAAAAAAAAAAAATTTCAACAAAGAAATAGAAGTGATTTCATCTCCACAATTAGATATAATAGCATTATATATGAGTAAATGTAATTAATCTATGATTTTCCCTACCTTATAACGATGGTAAAAATCAACGGCTACATCTCCATTAGAGCCGTCTGAAATTTTCTCTGAAATGACAAAAAGCAAATTTAGAATCATGAGAAGATAAACTTAACAATGATAAAAGATTAAATTAAGTTCCCTAAGAACCAACGCTAGAATACCATTCTAAGTGGCATATCGGTGATAATATGACTAAGAGTTGATCACTACTGTTTTTTGGGTTGGAGTTAGATAGTGTATTAATGTCTGTTTGATTGAACTGTGTAAAAGTACAGTCGAAAATAAGCTACGATTAGGATTAAGCTACCGTTGAGATTAAACAATTGTTCAAAATAATTAACTGATGATAAAAATACATTTAGGTATTTAATAAAAACTATTAAAAAGTGAGTATAAAATACGAAATGATAAAAATGATAAAAAGAGAAAGGATAAAATAATAAAAAGAATAAATGATAATTAAGTAATATTAATATATGAAGCAATATAAAGTAGCTTATTGAAATAAGTTGATTTCAGTTTAAAAAATATAAATTCTACTACATAAGTTGATTTCAACTTAATTCACTAGAATAACAAGTTTCAAATTAAGTTTTTAATTTCTCACTTAAATGCATTAAGCTGAAACAAACGGCTCTTAGGAATCAATAGAAAGTTCATTCAGATAGATGAATATTCATAATACAAATTCTTCTAAGTTCTATACTTCATCTATGTGTGCGCGTGTGTCTATATATATATATGTATGTATATATTAAAGTTTTTTGGGGTCAGGTTTTGTAATTTAGTTCAATAAAGAAAAGGCTTCCACATTACCATATTGAGAAAGACCAAACTTAAGGCAAGAACCTTGACACTCCATTTTCTCTTTTTATCTTAGAAATGTCAATGCCTCGTGCTCTCGGGGGCCATTTGATGCATGATTCCTTTTCAAGGAGGCCATATCAACATCACCACATTAGCAATAGGGCTCCAAATATAGATGCAGTGGAGGAAAATGGATATTTTTATTCTTTTCTTCTTTTGGGTAAGTACTATTTGTTTTCTATAAACAAACTAAATATGTACAGCCTACAAGGAGGATACTGCAGCAGGAAAAAAAAAACTCTGAGCAAAAAATTTTTGGAGAAAATTCTAGTGGGAAAATTTTGGATTGGGCCAAAATTTTAGAGTGGTCAAAATTTTGGGATGAGAAATGAGAGAATTAAGATAAGAATTTTGAGTTGTGTTAAAATTTTGAAATAGAAAATAAAAAATAATAAGTAAAGATTGGATTTGTCCAAAACTTAGGATGAGCTGAATTGAAAAAATTCAAATTTTTATATGTAAAAATTTTTCTTTTGTCAGATTTTGAGAGGGATTACAGCCTACGCCCTACGCCTAGCTCTGTCCTTATCTATCTGATTTTTTGTTTTTAGGCTCATGTTTGAGACCCATAAATTAAAGGACAAACACGTGGGCCAGACATTGAAAGTAGCCACATAACAAAGGGGTAAGCCCTTGAATTATTGAAAGACTTGAAAGATGGGGGGACCTTCCACGATGCTATTTATTTTTAAAACTTGGCCCAGAAAACCTAATGGTCAGTTCCACCAAACATTCAACCAATGACAACCCAAGATCTTTTGACATTGGTGTTGTTCAAGTGTCATTTTATTGGGTTACGAAAAAAATGTTGTTTGAGTTAAGTACGAAGAAAAAAATGTTATTTAAATTAAATTATTAAATGTTTGGAAGAAGTATTATAAAAATTTAATAGTTATCAAATAAAATCATTCATAATGGGCGTGATAAAAAAAAATTAGACTTATCAACTTAATTCAAACTGCACTCAATAAAAAATTATGACTAATAAGTGTAGTTTGAAATTCTATCCTAAGCAACTTATTTTTAATTAAGGCCATGTATGTGTCATGGATTAAACAAGGGTGGATTAACTTTTTCCTTCACTAATAATAATAGGATTAATAATTCCAACCATCTTCTCCCATTATTTTATTAATGCTCTAAGTCATTATTTACTTTTAGTACTATTAGTAAGTTATTTTTTTTTTTTTTTCAAATACCGACTTTACAAGATTATTAGGATTAATTTACCCATTTTCCTTTTCAAACTGACAAACAAACATAGCAAGTATTTAATTCACATGCTTGGACTTGGACAGTATTATTTTTCAAAAATTATTCCTTTTTTCTAATCCATCTTTTGTTTTGATCCATAAAAATAAGCAATGACCCATGAGGCTAGAGGCCAATGTCCAGTTGCCCACATCGAAAACAACAGGGGAAAATAATAATTAATATACATAAATAGAATTAAAATTTTAAAACTTTAGCTTTTTAAGTCAAGTTGAGCCGGTTTTGTATATTAATTCTTGTCCCTTTGAAAATTATATTTTGTTTTGTGAGGTGGGCCATTAGATATTAAAATTATAAGAACATCACCAGCTACGTGTGATTAAAAATATAAAGATAAAACTAATTTCACATCCATATGATTGTAAATGATCTCCAACTAGATATCCTTAGATTACGTTTGTGATGGCGTTCATGGGACCCCTGCAACTCTATTTTGTTTGTGAAGAGATGGTATACTAATGTAACATAGTGTGAATTGTGGGAGTAGAAGAGCAAATCTTGGCACAGCTTGACACACTGACATATAATAATTTATTTTTCCATGGACTCTGCATGCAGAGGGGAAAAAGTCCAATTATAAAGTGACTTGAATTTTTTTAATAGTGATACAGACATATGATATAAATGACGTCGTGATAAATTTCTTTTTTAAATTCTAAGCCAAATGTCATAAACTGATTTATATGCTCGTAAAAAAATTCTACACTTTTAACATTCTAACATATGATGTAAATAACATCGTGATGAATTTCTGTTTAAAATATAACGTCAAAAGCTAATTTGTATGCTCGTGAAAAACTCTACACTACTTTACCATTCAACCTTATTTTTTATGCATTAGATATTGAAATTGTAAAAACGTCACTAGCTAGAGCTACGTGTGATTGAGAAGATAAGATAAAGTGAAAATCACGTGTATATGATTGCGATTTATCACCATCTTAGACATATCCATATGATTGTGATTTCTCACCATCTCCGACACACCCATTGTTTTGGTAAGTTTATGGGTGATGCCATTTTCTTTTTCAAGAAAATACTAATATAATTGAGCAATCCTAAAAATTTGAACACTTTCTTTTTCAGGAAATAGTGTTTGAAAACTTTAGCGTGAAATTGATCCTAAGGAAACAAAAAAGGAAATGTGTGAGAGGGATGGAGGGATGGAGAACCTGGATATTTCTTAGTGAATGTATCCCAAATACTAGGGCCCCTGCCTCCTTCTGCTGCTGCTCCTTCAATCTAAGTACTCAAAAAAACATGAGAACAGAGACACTATCAATGGTGGATCCAAAGGTTTTTAATATAGGGGGCGAAAATATGTATAAGAGGACTGTTATAAAAATAAAAACAAAAAAAAATTGAAAGGGGGCAATTTCTATAGAATTCTAGTAGAAATTTTTTTTCTCGAATCTTTGCAGGGACAGTGGCCGGCCCCTTAGCCACCCCAAATCCGCCATTGGAAACTATAATGAAGCTAGGCACATACAATAATAAAGAAGCTGAATACATACCTGGAAAGATGCTGTTGATGCACCAAATATGAAACTGGCTGGAAAACTAGTCCTGTTAAATGGATCCGAGTGGTGACTTGGTTTTGCAGCATGGCAGTGGGGCAGCGAGTGAACAACAACTAGGAGGCAGAAGAGAAGAACTCTAAAAGCCATTGCTCTGTTTTGGCTGCCCATTTCACCGTGCCACCTGCAATATATAGACAAACACAATTAGATATTTTGAAAAATTATGAGTTTGATATTTCATGATTGGATAATGTTCAATAAGTGTAAGGTTTTAGCGTAACAGTAAGATTGTTCTATTATGTGTTCGTTTGGATGAGCGGTAAAAATGTATAATTTGAAAAAAATATGATTTGAATTAAGTTGTAAGTGTTTAGATGAATATATTTAAAAATACTTAAATGATATTGTAATATTTCAATCAACTGTTAAAAATGTTGAATGTGCTATATGGATAGAAAATTGACGTTTTCAAAATGAAAGTTTGAAAAAAGCTACTAAGTGACACTTTTTTATTGAAGTTTGTGTGTGGACATGTATTATTGAAGTTTTAATGACTAATTATCCATCCCTAAAATGTAAGTGCATGTGATCCCAAATTGAAGAAGACTGCAATAAAGTAAGGTTGGACTATTGTCTTATGAAAGCAACACGTTATTCATGTGTCAATTAGTGTATTATGAGAGTCATGAATTATTTCAAGAAGTGTAACCTAATAAGTGCTTCTGCAAGTCTTATGTATCACTTATATAATATTTACTACAATCTTGAAGCATTTTCGAGTCAAGTAGAATTTATGGAGGATGAAATTTCATAAACAAGAATGTCCTCCTGCAAAATGAGAAGAAGCCGCTGAAAAATGTTAGAAGATATCGGTGTGGTACTTGTTAAGGATTATCCGATGATCAAGTCAGTGTTATTACTTGAACTATAAAAGTAAGAAGACATAAAATATATTATGTAAGATATCTCGTACCTTATTAGTGCGAGTTACTAGGTTTAAATAGATAACTTATTGTGAAGAGCATGTTCCTTGATTTTTTTTTTTTTTTTGATAATTCGGTATCCAATTTTTCGGGCTGACTAATCCAAGGGAGCAATCTCATCGTCACTAGTGGGGAATTCGATTAAAACCGGGACAACGCCTTGTATGAATTGGTTTCAAGAAAAAGTAACATCCGTTAGATTTCGACCTGGATGATTTTAGAAATAAATTCCTTAGTTACTGTTTACCGCTCAATCGACCACTCTCTTGGAGTTTAACATATTCCTTGATTTCAGGTGGCTTCTTGATCAAGGGGAGGGTATTGGGCCATGGATTTGTGCCACCATATATTTTGGAATTGAGTTTGTTTCCTGCTTTGCCATTATTTAAGTGGAGTTGACATAAGTCAAGGGATTCATGCTGTTTATATTCCTATATCAGGGCTGGGCGGAAGTCGTCCTGTTTCAAGTCGAATATCTTATCTGTTCAGACGGATCCAACTTTCTCATTTATTTGATTGTCCGGACTGCTTGCACTTCTTCTGGTAGGGGTATTTTAACATTTCATTTTAGTTATACATGTAATCCGAGTCTATTCGCCGTGCATATTTATGTCCTTACAATTTTCATTTTAAATATTTTTATAAAATAATTTTCTAGTGACATATTTATGTTTAAAATAAATAAATTATGAGCATAATCTCAACAATTTATATTTTACAAAAAATAAAAAATCTCAATATTTTGATCACGGGGGTGGTTGTGATCATGTATCAAAAGTAACTACATGTCAGGGGAAACACTTTAACATCAAGTTGGCAAATTAATAATCATGTACAATCTTTTTAATTTGATTGAAAGTGATGTTTTTTTTTTTTTGTATTCTATTAGAGTGAATAATGTGATTGTAGATAACCTGCCAAGCATGGATGACCATATATATTATAGGACCCATAGATATGTGAGTTGGAAGGATTGGAGGATTGAACAGTGCTTCTCTTAAATCATTAATTACTTTAAAAGCTTAAGTTATTAAAGAATAAATTAATAATTTTTATCAATCTATGTTAACATCCTTTTTTCAGTGTAACTCTATCTTGTATGTGGAGAGTAGAGGAGATTATAGGACTATATGGAGAGATGGAGATATACGGGTAACTTTATATAGAGTGAAAATCTTGGCAAAATAGAGAAAAAATGTGTTAACTTTGTACCAAATTAATGGGAGACCTCTCAGAATTGAAACTCCTGATATCATGTTAAATCATCATTTGTTCTAAAAACTTAAGCTATTAAAAAATAGCTAACAATTTATATCAAACTATTTTAACAAGTACAAATAGTAAAATAATGAAAATAGTATATGTTTAAGGCAATTGCTTAATTTATTTGAAAACTCCTGAGTGCGAAAGTGTAAGTTTTTAATAAGATAATAAAGTACAAAGTGCTCGTTTGGATGAATGGTAAAAAAATGTGATTTGAAAAAATACAATTTGAGTTAAGCTGTGAGTATTTGGATGACTGTATTTGAAACAGGTTTAAATGATATTGTAGTATTTAAATAAACTGTTAAAGTACTAATATATATATTTTTTTTCTGGGAAAGTTTGCTATTTTATTAGAGGAAGAAGGGGGAAAGGATATGCAGCCCATATGGGGAAGAAACAACAATTAGAGAACCAAAGTTCACAGGCATAAGAGCTAGATACTAAGTAAGAATTCTATCAGATAGGCCCAAGCTGATACTGATTTTCCAGTTGGAAAAGGTGATAGGAATTCCCCTCCAAGTTAGGGTAGCCTAAAGAATAGCTCTGCTAAGGTCATCAGTTTCTTTCCCAATTCTTTTAAAGATCCTTTGGTTCCTTTCTGTCCAAAGGTGATAAATAGTGGCTGACATGGATAGTTTAACTATGGAAGCTTGAAAAGTCTTGGCTTGAAGGTCTGAGGTAATCCATTGAACCTCATTGCTCCAAGAGTCAGTAAGTTTGTGGATTCCACTGCTCTATAGATGTCTTCCCATATCTTCTTAGAGTAGCAGCAATTGAAAGAAAGCTTTTAATGTTATATAGATAAAAAAATGGGCCTTTTGAAATGAGAGTTTAAAAAAAGTTCATTAACTGACATTTTTTTGAAACGGGTGTTTAGACTTTGAAACACCCAAACAACTGTTTCGAAAATGTTGAAACAAACATTTAAATATAAAAAAGAGCCCAATTTAGACTTTGAACGCACGTTTTAGAAATGTCACCGCCAATTCAAACATGTCTAAATATTGTACCAAACGAAAAAATGGAAAGACTTAAAATTTAAGAGTTTTGATAACCAAATTATAAAGTTTAAGTTATTAGAAAATGACCAACAATAATGTATATCAAAGTAACAACTGATAATATTTTAGTTTTTTTAATCTCAAATTTTAAATTTCAAAGAATACAATAGTACACTCATTGTGTACTTAAATTATGTAACTTAACAATGTGGGGTGTCCCATACATGATTTTAAAATTTAAAACGAAAATTTAAGAATATTTGAAAAGATTCTCACGTATAAATTTAAAAAGAATAACATTGTTATCTGTGATTTATTTAATGTATTCAAAAACTTATTTTAAAAACATGTGAGATGATATGATAGTTTTATATTTGATTACACTCAAATAATGAGATAAAAAATTAATAAAAAAAAGTCAATCTAAACTTAAAAACTTGAAGAATGTAAAATTATTGATTTAGAGGCGTGAAAGAACATGTTGTGGATTGATGAGGCATGACAATATCATTTGAAAGTTTGACCCATTGATGAATATTGACAGTCAATGAATTCAGGTACGGTACGTGTTAATGAGTCTTTTTAATAATACTTTTTATATATATATATATATATTATGTTTTATTAAAAAAATAACTCAAGATCACACACGTAATATAGATATATTTTTTGTTCAGTCTAGAATAGTACATGTCAATGTATCCTTTTAATTATACTTTATCATTCGTACTATATTTTATTACATATGACCTAATATTATTAAAATATATTACCCCGTCAATCTCCTTCAAAAATTTTCCAAGCATGACCCATACATATGCCACCTTTTAAAACGGTACCCACATGTCTTGAAATTAGTGGATGACAGGCTCTCATATCTATCTACAGAGATGGTGGGCAAATTTTATTGGAGAACCTCATTATGGCTGTTTTTGTGCCTTTTCAGTAAAGAGACTAGAATAGAAATTAGAGGGAAACATGTTTTTTCAAAAAAACAATAATAGGAAGGGCAATCAAATTTACTCTACAGTGTTGATAGAGTGAATAGAATCTAAGGAGTTTGGATAGTTTTGGAGAGTTAAGAGTTTAGAAATGGAAGTGTTAAGTAATTCTTGACATTGAACTTTGTTTGGATTGATTATTTGAAAAAGATAAAAATAAATTCATTTATGTGTTTATGTTTTTAATATCAAATGTTGAATGGAATGAGAAAATTAATAATATGATAATATTAATAATTATATTACTGAATAATTAATATATTTTTAAAAATATATCTTTTATAATATTAATTATTAAAAAATTAAAATAATTATACATATATTTATATCCTATTATAATATTTTTGGCAAATATATTTATAATTTATTCAATTAATTAATAAATTTTTAAGAATATACTCGTTTTGATAAATCCTTCTAATTATATTACTGCCTAATTAATATTTTTTTAATCTATCTTTTAATATATTCCTTATTAAACTTAAAATACTTATACATATATTATATAATTCCTATTTTATATTTTGACAAATATTTTCTAATTTTATTTTAATTATTAATAAATTTTTAAGAAATATAATTAGTTTTAATGATAAATAATTAATATTATATTACTTAATATTAAATTTTTTAAAAATATATATTTTATAATATTAATTATAAAAAATAAAATATTACATATATTTATATATCCTATTTATAATATTTTTGGCAATATATTTATAATTTTATTTAAATTAATTAATAATTTTGAAGAAATATAATTAATTTATGAATAATTAATAATTATATTACTGAATAATTAATATTTTTTAAAAATATATCTTTTATATATTAATTATTAAAAAATTAAAATAATTATACATATATTTATATATATCCTATTTATAATATTTTTGGCAAATATATTTATAATTTTATTTAAATTATTATAAATTTTTAAAAATATATTAGTTTTGATAAATAATTAATAATTATATTACTTAATAATATATTTTTAAAAATATATCTTTTATAATATTAATTATTAAAAATTAAAATAATTATACATATATTTATATATATCCTATTTATAATATTTTGGCAATATATTTGTAATTTTATTTAAATTAAAGTTAAATATATTGTAATTCATCTACATGTATAAAATATTTTTTTATTAATAAAAGTATAAGAAAATTTAATTATTAATATAATTAATAATTATTAATTCATTATCAAATTTTTAATTATCGGAATTTGAACATTGTTGGGTTTAATGTTTGGAATTGAACCATTGTTGAATTTAAAGATTAAGTTTGAATTTTTTTTTGTTGAATAACAAACAAGTTTTGAGAAGAGAGCATACCAAACATTTGTTTAGAGAATAATAACCAAAGACCTTAGCAGTAATTGTAGTCAAAAGCAGTTTAGTATTTCTCATTAACAATTATGTGAGTTATATGATTTTTTTAATCCAAATTTAAAGTGAAAATTGGCAATAGGTTCACTTTACACTTTAACTCCTATATCCAAGAATTAGTTTATTCAAAACCAGCATGGTTCACATTGTGCGGTTTCACCTTGTTACCATTTTAATAAAGCAAGTGATAAGACTTCTTTGAAAATGAGAGAGAATTGACAAGAAACATGGTAAATTGGTATGGGATCGGGATTCATCTCTCTTACATGAAAATGAGTCTTATTGTAAATCTTATATCATATGAGACTAATTGAAAAAGATTCGTATTGAATGATATAATTTTTTAATTAGTTGAACATTGTTGATCAAGTGTAAACTCAATTATCAAGTCATTATGTACAATAATTATTCGAACGTTCAAACATTAAAAATAATTTTACCATTATATTAAATCTTGTACTAATGATTTGGATGCAATTAGAATTTAAGATTAATTATGACACAAGAAAAATTATATTATATACTTAAAAGGACATATTAACAAAGCTTAAATTTAAAATTTAAGGGTGGCGGTGTGGCGCTATTCAGGCTCCACCAAACGTCTACTGCACTACACCATATAAAATTTAAAAATAACATGGCCCTCTCTCTCTCTCTTCCTCTCTAAAAAAACAGGCATAAATTTTGTTTTATCGTGGGTTTTCATTTCAATCACAGTGATGTGTCCTTCATAAAGTATCTCCACTCATGAGTCCCTAGATATATCTGGAACTGAGGAAAATTATTTAAAGAGGAAAACTTTATTGTATTGGATCATGTAAATCCAAGCCTAAATGCTTGAGTTATGCTTGATTGAAGCAAATCACACGTTCCTTTGTTGGCACACTGAAGTATAAATACATGAGCTTTATGCACTAGGTGTAAGTGTGAAAATTACAGTTCCAGTTCATTGAAGGATACAAAATAAAGTAACTATGGGAAATTTACACTTTCAGTGAGATTTAAAATTTGAGCAAATTACAGTTTTTGTTTTAGTCCCGTTGCAGTAATACAAAATCGTGTCATCCGAATCAAGCACTGTGATGTAGAACAACTAATTTGACCTTCTCAATTTATTTTCATGTTTTCGTGCTACATTACGTTAAGTCAATTAATGATGATGATAACTAGGAATGAAGGCATCATCGATGAAGTTCTAGAATGACAGAAATGAAGTAAATTGCGACCGTGGCTTTGAATTCGTTACAAATTGCTTTAGTTGATCAACGATGACAAATTGACAACAAGGAATGTGGATCGGGCTGAGAAAAAAGTTAAGTATAAAAAGAGTATAAGGATGGTAAATAATGAAAGGGCCTTTTTGTCGGACAAACTGAAGGCTCAACTCTCAATTGGAATACGAGTTACTCACCTTCTTCCAGTCGGATACATAATCAGTGATATAAGATATGACATTCTTAAGAGTACAGTCTTAAAATGGCCTAATCCCTTTCATAATGCTATTCTCCCTAGTTTGCCAAACACAATAGACAGTAGCAACAAAACAGAATCTCAGAATAACATGATCAAAATTAGATCCCTTGGTTATTCTCCATCTAGGGTTATTTCACCATTCCATCCTCCAATAGGGCTCTGAGTAGCAACTTCCTCGGATGGGCACATGAAGAAGAGATGCTCCAAATCTTCATTATTTTGAAAGCAAAAGATACACCTTGTATCTATCCACTGTCATACCCAAGGACCTTAATCTAACCTTGGTAGATAGACATCCCTTCCAAGCCATCCATAAAAAGAAAGCACAATTAGGAATCCTTTCTTTAGGTCATACAATTTTGTACCAACTCACAATATTTGCATGAGTTCTCAGAGCCTCCCAAGCAGAAGCCACTGTATACAAACCATATCCGTAGTTAAGCTCCATTTCAATTTGTCATGTTATTGGAGCAGCAACTGAAGAAGCAGCAGCCAATTGAAATGAAGATTCAGAAGATTGCATGTTTTTAACATTATAGTTATGATAAATCATTTCACAATCTGTGATATTAATTTTTATATATGCTATTTCAAATATTTCGTTCAAAACATAAACATAAAAAAGGGAAAATAAAAAAGGCCATTCAAATACTCATGTAACGGCTAGAGTAACTGTAAATTTAAAGATGAAGCAATTATAGTGATGCAACTGAAGAAAAATCTTCTGTAAACATTTTTTGTTGGAGGAACTTCTTGAACCATAAGGCTGAGTCTTTGGGATATCTTTTTAATCCAGCCTTATAATCTACGTAAATGATGCCAAAACGAGCAGTAAATCCGTCGGCCCATTCAAAATCATCAGAGAACGACCATGCAAAGTATCCTTTCACATCAACTCCTTTCCTGTCAAAATTTCAACACTCGTGTTAGTATTGTTCATATATTTATTATGTGTATTTATAGTAGAATGGCAAGACAATTTATATAGCCTATATCAAATAATTGAGGATTAAACTTTGTTGATTTGAACACGACATTGAAACTTTACCAACACGATACTATTGGTAAAAAAATTTGATTTTTTTTTATTATGAATTATCTAGATTATACCAAATGCATGAAGGTAAAAGTACAAAAAATTAGGTACATATGAATTAGTCTAGAAATTCGAAAATCTGTTATTGAGAATAAGATACATGTATTTCGCCTTTCCAAAATAGTAATACAATTATATTTTGTATTATAAAACAGGTTCTTGCTCAACTTGTATAGGAGCTTTGTGTAGAAGTCATAGTTATGTGAATCTCGATCTCCCAACTGTTCATCAAGCAGTCACTTTAGAGACCTCTATTTTTTAGGAACCGGTTGTAATACCCTAAGTTCATTGTCCAGCAAACTGAAAAACCCATAACATTATGCCTCAAAAGCTTAAACCCAAGTTGTTAATAGTAAGACTTGTGTACTACTCTTCTCAACCGATGTAGTATATGAGACAAAAGTATTACACTAACTTTGGATTCAAAACTTGGTTTTCGAGAGTCTTAGGTTTGAATCTCTTCAACTGTCCCTTCAATATAAGGTTTGCATTCACATCAGTATAAGTTTTTAGAGTAACTAGTGATCTAAGAGTTTGTATTAAAATGCCTATCATTTTGCAAATACTCACTTCATAGCTTCTAAAAGATAAGTTAGATGGTCATGGTGGTAACTTATCCTCAACTTGTCTTTTAAAGCTTCTTTAACAGATAAAGTGCTATTATTTGCTTCTGCAACCCCTGCAAATGAACAAAATATAGTTCAAATTGTGAAAATGTTGATGCAAACACTTTACATACAAGAATTAGACCCAAAAAAAAAAAATGATTTACCATTCTCAGTAATGATAATAGATGGATTGCCATATTTTTCTTTAATATGTAGTAGAAGCGCTCGAATTCCTTTAGGATACACGTAAAGCCAGTCCAAACAAGTCTACAAAACCACACCACAAATGAATCGTTTAAATGAACATTATGTTTTATATAAACATAATGTAGTGTATATTCATATTAGTAAAGTGACATAAAATGGCAAATGTAATTATTTGGGAACTGTGAAGTATGTATATTTTATTTTAACTCATGTATCTGTCTCGAACATCAACACTTTTCGAATATATGTCGAACACGCAAAAAAAAAAGTGTTCAAATTCTAAATTTTTTATGAGTTTCGGATATGTTCTAAACACATTATAAATATATTTTAGACACGTTTGGGACACATTTTCTAGTTTTTTTTTTTAAATTTTTCATCTTTTTCTCCTTAGTTCTTTTTTTATTATTATATGAATGACGTATTTACTTGTCAGTATTGTGTTGTATCCGTATCTGTATTCGTATCTGTGTTTCTTAATTTAAAAACTCGTCCATGAGTTATTATACGAGTCTTTCACATAGTGTAACTGTATCTATGATTTTAGTATTTAGTGGGATCTTGAGGAAAGAGAGACCATACCGGTGGACCGATGGGAACTCCATTTTTCATGGCTGTCACAAAAGCATCAGTCTCATATTATGTATGCACAAGAGAGGTCCCCAAAAGAATAGAATAATAATTAGGTCACCATGGTAATATTTTTTGAGCTTACTAGAGATTATAGCACGAAAATCTGTTGTTGCACTTTGCTCCATATTATTTGAGAACACAGCATTGGCAGCATAGTTTGAAGTATAGTAATTTATGCCAAGAAAATCATAAGAATTTTTCAACATTTGAGATTGCATCGTCGTGAATTTGGGTAATCGGTTCCCCACCAAAGACCGCATGATCTGGGGATAGTCGCCGTATGTCACTGGATGTAAAAACCTACATATAGATCATCAATTTGCTTCAAAATCTTAAATTGTTAAAGAATGGAATAAAAAATATAGATCCCGTTAATATCTTCCCTTACATTCAATTCCATCTTACATACAAAGATGACACACTAATATAACATAGTGCGAGAGTAAGAGTAAATCTTGATATAATAGGGTGAGTAAGTACAAACCTTGCACCAAATGAACGGGATTGAGAAGAGACTTCAAGCTATGACATCTCATAACCATAACTTTGATTTCATGTTAAATAACCATTTACTCCAAAAACTTAAGCTTTTAAAGAATAGGTCCAACCAAGAGCGGATCTACCCATGGGCTAGGGTGGACTTTAGCCCCCAACTTTTAAAAAACAATTTTTCACTTGTAATTTTTTCACCCACATAAACCTAGCCCAACCCCTTTTGAACCAGGCCACTCAAAGTTTTAGTTCAACCTTATTTTTAACTATACCCGACCCAACTTTTATCAACAATCTTTTATTCCCTAAAACCTGGAATAGAATTTGTAAAACTGAGCACACTATACATTTTGGCCAAACCCTATTTCTAACTAAATCTAATCCAACATTAATCATAATTTGTTATTTCCTATTGCTATTTATTTCATGGATTTTGATATTTTCTTGCTAAAATTTTCTCCTTTAAGTTTTGTTTGTTGATGAAGAAAATTTTAGAATAGAGAAAGGAAATATGTAAAATTTCTCAATTTAAGAACAGAAATCCCCTCCTAACATCTTCCTCTTTAAGGAAAAAAAAATTTCACTAAAATTTCTCCTTATCATCTTCTGAAGAAAAAAAATTACATATAATTTTTTTTTCAATTTGGAAAAAAGAATAAATTTCCAAATTTCTCAAAAAACAAAAAACTCTAAACCCCCCTCCCCCCAAATTTTATTTATAGTTCCGCCCTTGGATCCAACAATGTATCAAGCTCAAAGTACCTTAGAAGCATTAATAGTTGAAAGTAGTGAAGGCAGAAAATTTTTTTCATTCAAAGCCTATCCTTTCAAACATTTTCAAAGTTCTATAAACCACAACAAAGCCAAATGTCTTAGATCAAATTTAAGGAATTGCACAAACATTGGTTCACAACACTTACCATCCTAACACGAAATCAAGAGCCCTTTGAGCAGCCTTTTGGTTTTCAACATTTTGAGAAATTGGCACAAACCATTTGGATGATAGTGTAATCCCAATTTGGCCCTTCTGAGAAGCCTGCACGCATTTGAATTTAGATTTTAGGGTCTAATATTCTTTTTCCTTTTTTTCTATTTCATATTTTCATTTTCTCCATACCTTGTATGTCTCCCTATACAATTTTACAGCAACTGTGTGAGAAAGCATGAGATGGTGGCCAACTCTATAGGGTTCAGTTGAGGAGTCCCCGAAAGTGCAATTTCCGATATACTTGGAACATCGGCCAGGTGCATATACACCTGTTGCATATCCCAGGAATGAAAATTCGTATGGCTCATTCAATGTGAGCCAGTGCTTAACACGGTCACCAAATGTTTTGAAGCATAAGTCAACGTAGCCGCGATAATCATCCCTATTATCATATTTAATGTTTGTCATTTTAGTCATGCAATGTAGCACCATATATAATTTTAAGCATTTTCTATTGCTTGTTGATGCAATATACACAATCTTGGTGATATCAAAACCAAAAAAAAAAAAAAAACATACACAATCTTGGGGCTTAAGAACCCTCCATACTCATCGACAAGGGGTTGTGGAACATCCCAATGGAACAGAGTCACATATGGTTGCAAACCTGTCGATCATAAAATTAAAAAAAAAAAAAGGAAATAATTAAAGATGGCCTGTTATAAGCAAACAACAACAAGCTTTTCTCCATTACTATTACTCACAATTTTCCTCAAAATACATTGGATGCATGTTACATCATCTACTGTTTAATTATTTAATAGAAAATGCATGCATGCATCCAAAGTCATATTAATAGAAATTGAGAGAAAAAAAAATATAATGGATAAGATCCTAACACGCAACAAAAGAAGTAATGATCAAGAGTAAGATTGGATCTTCACCATCTAGTAGGAGTTCATCGATGAGACTATTGTAGAATTTCACACCTAGTGTGTTCACTCCCCCGCTAATTTTTCCCTCTGTGGAACAAATAATAATAATAATAATAATCATAATTCTTAAAAAAAATCAGTAATCTAGTTCCCAGTTGCATTGATGAAAAATCAAATTGCTGTGATCATATAACTAAATTGTCAAATAGGTTCCCAACATATAAGAATTGTGATCTAACATTCCAAATATTTTTTTTTTTTTGGGGGCCATCGACTATCCTTCATGTTGTATAGCTTGCATTCAAGCAATCATGGCACCTGAAAATTATTTTATGTCACTGTCACTACTTATCTATATTTTACTTTAATCTAAATATTCAGTCAATTTTATTGAGACCCCACAATGAAGATTGAATTACATGGAAATTTTTCAATATTTTACCTGAGCTGATAAAAATTAGAATAATTAAAATAAAATAATTAGGAGCATAGTCATATCAAAAAAAGAAAGAAAAAGAAAATTACCTTCTTATATGAACTTTTTCAATCTATAAGGCATGGTAACAGATAAAAGAGTGGTTGAGACTAATGGAGAGGTGGTCTTACTGGGTAATAATCTGGGCCATGAGATTGAGAATCTGAACGCGTCCAAACCCATTTCTTTCATCAAAACTATGTCGTTCTGTAGCACATCTCCATTAATTTTGTTAAAATGAATTTCAATTACAAACAATTAAGTAAGGATTGTAGCACTGACAAATATTTCTTGTGTGACCAAATAATTTTTTTCACGGTACCTTATAACGATGATAAAAGTCATCTGCTGTATCTCCTGTACTGTGATCCGCTATTTTCTCTGTCATGATATTGTAAAATTTGTCACCACCATTGCATTTAAAGTAATGCTAAACATAACCAATTTGTTTTTCTCAACACGAAATAATGACATACAGTGTAATAAATGAATATAACTTCCATCGCCATATGTCTAAGAGAAAATATATAATTGGAAAACCTGTTATGTTTGCATTTTTGTTGCATCTAAGATTTATAATTATTAACTTCAGAAAGCTTACCAGAATAAAATAAGAATAAAGGAAATTAAATAATTGGTAGTATGTGTGTGATTGTGTGTGTGTGTATGAGAGAGAGAGAGAGAGAGAGAGAGAGGGAGAGAGAGAGACCTGGGTGTTGGTGAGTGAAGGTATCCCACAGACTGGGTCCCCTGCCCTCTTCAAATGCTGCTCCTTCATACTGATCGATGGTAGAACAAGACAAGCATATCAATCCATGCAAGTGTGTGTATATATATATATATGTGTGTGTGTGTGTGTGTGTGTAGACTATTTGAATATGAATCCTGAGACATTGAAAGAAGCATACCTGGTAGGAGGCGGATGCTGCTCCGAATACAAAACCAGAAGGAAAGCTGCTTCGGTCGAGTTGAGCTGAGTGAGCACTCGAATCTGCATTTTCAGTACTGAACAAAAGCGCAGTCAAGGCCATGAAGCAGCAGAAGAGGAGAAGACCTTTAATTGCCATTGCTGTCTCAACTGCTGCACTTCACAACACATCCAAACGCTAGTTTCTAACTCAGCTTTTAATAAGATATACTATTTATATCAGATTATTATTAAAAGAACTCTCTTATATATATATATATATCCCTCTACCCTACCTAAACTTATAGTTTTGATACATGAAAATTTGTGAAATGATTTTTAAAAATATTTTACTACATCCTGTTCAAAGAATAATATTTTAATATTTATTTTTAAATTATTATTTTGTGCTACTTACGCGCATGAGTAGACCTATTATTTGTTGGACTCACGGTTGAGTCAAACTCATGTTTTCCTTCAAAACTAACTGTTGGAACCTATAATGGACCCACAAGTACTATGGCTTGGATAAGTCCCAAAAAAAACTAGTTTTAATTTTTTTTTTTTTTTGTTATTTTACAATTTTATTTTGACCCATAACTTACATATTATTCAATATATATAATATTAAAAAGAAATAAAAAAAAGTAACAATTAAAAATTTAGAATTATTTTTACATAATTTTTATAAAATAACAAATTGAGTATGCTTTTTTTTTTTTTCAAAATTCATTCAATAATAATCAATTTTTTAAAATATGAAACTCCCAAAATGAGCACCAAATTGAAAAAGATTGCAGTAAAACGAGGTTGGACAATTGTATTCTGAAGACAACACGTTTTTCTTCTTGTGTCCGTTAGTGTATGATGAGAGGACATTAGTTATGTCTAAAAGAAATTGTAATGATATATTTAATGTTTAAAAAAATATAAATTATGAGCATAATTTCAACACTTAATATTTTACCAAATAAAAATAAAAATCTCGATATGTTGGATCATGGGGGTGGTTGTGATCATGTATCATAATTAACAACTCCAATGGCAGGGAAACACTAGCATCCAACTTGGTAAATTAATAATCATGTACAATCTTTTTAATTTGATTGAAAGTGATGTTTTCCATTTTTTTTAAGAGAATGAATAATATAAATGCAGATAGTTTGCAAAGCATGAAGCATGGATGATTATATATATATATATATATATATATATATATATATATATGAGTTGGAGGGATTGGACAAGGGTACAAATAATAAAATACTAATAGTTTGTAGATTTATAAATGTTTAGGGCAATTGCTTATTTCATTTGAGATTATGTGTTAGTTTGGATGAGTTGTGAAAAAATATGATTTGAGTTAAGTAACAGTAAAAAGAAATGTGGTTTAAATTAAATTGTTGAATATTTGAATAAACGTATTTGATAAGTGCGTAAATGATATTGTAATATTTAGATGACTTGTTAACAAGTCTTGAATGAATATGAATGATTTTTCTTACTCTTGTATATTAAATTATGTGTTTAATAATGTATCATGTTTATTATCTTAAAGGGCGATTTTGATTGCCGCAGGAAGAAGGACTTAGTCTGATGTACATAAATTGACTTAAGATATTTCTTGAGCTATCCATAAAAAAATAATGTATTATGTCTATTACAATAAAATAACTAATTATTAATGACTAATTTTTTAAATACATTTGTTTAATGTTTTTAACGGAAAGACTAAATTAAAATTTCTATTTATAAATATAAATAGAAATACTGTGAAGTTCCAAACCAGTTTATATATATATATATGTATATATATATATATATAAGGACAGTGTTTGGCTTCAAATTGGATATGAGAAATCTCCTCCTACTCATGTACGTGTTACAATCTTAATTTATCACGTATGTAATTATATATATATATATTATGTGACTATTTAGTTTTGACTAAAAAATTAAAATTAAATATAATTAAAAAATACATGAATATTACATATATGAGAAATTATAGTTAAGACTCGTATCTCAATAGGAGAAGGTTTGTTCAACCGAATTAAGTATTGTGCAATATATAAAACAAGAGATCAATTATTTTTTTACTGGATTGAGAAACAAATTGCTTTGATAGGTATGTATATATATAGGACGTGATAGGTATTTTTTGAATATGGATGGGAGAATATGGTAAATTGCATGGATGACATTATGTAGCATTGTTGAAAAACATGATTGATTTATATTCTCTTAAAATGGACTACGGCTGCAGTCCATTAAAAGCTGGCACGGGGAGCCATTTAAAAAAACTCCGTTTTGTCAGTCTAAAGCTCAAACGGAATGCCAAACAAAGCTGAAATCACATAAGTGGCGTTTGGGCCACAAACCACCCAAAAGCGTGGTGAAAACGGGGAACCAAACATGACTATGACTGTGTTTAGATGGACGACCAAACATGACTATGATTGTGTTTAGATGAATGATTTTATCGTTCGTTTAATTATTTTTTTACATTTCAAACAGATTTTAAAATAAGTAAATATTTGTTTAAATTTTACGAAACGTACGTTTGAACATTTTTAAGATCGAAACGTAAGTTTTGAAAAAGTTCTACTAAGTAATTTTTTTTAAAACGCTCTTTTTAAAACGCCTATTTCCTAAATATCCGTTTCTACTGCTTATTTAAACGAGTACTATATACCAAAAGAAACAATAAGAAGATAGAGACTACAAGGGGCAAGCCCCAGGGGCCTTACACAGCGAACCGGAGCCTAGCTAAACAATCGTTTCAAAACGTCCATTTCTTAATGTCCGTTTCTACTGCCTATTTAAACCATTTAAACGAGCACTATAAACCGAAGGAAACAATAAGAAGACAGAGACTACAAGGGGCAAGCCCCTGGGGCCTTACACAGCAAATCGGAGCTTAGCTAAACAAGGCAACACAGGACAAAAGAGAGCTTAAGGCAAGCCCAAGCTAAGGCACATTTCCCAGTTCTCCAAACAATTCTTGATGTTCTTCCATTGGACCACTTTGAGCAACATGGCAGAGAGGGTGTCTTTGATTACCATCTCAGGAGGTTTAGCTCAACCTCTAAATAGCCTGGAGTTCCTTTCACACCATAAAGGATACCCAGAAGCTGCTCAGAGCAACTCTCCAAACATTGATAGTGAAAGAACTGTCCAAACTACCAGCCCATAGTAGAACCTAAGGCCACTGAAAGGAAAGAAGTGACTAAGAAAAAGCACATTCAAAGAAAAGGTGGTTTCTAGATACAACAGCACCATTGCAGGGAGGGCACAGATCATACTCAATGATTCCCCAACTCATCAATATCACTTTGGTGGACAATCTATCTTTCACAGCTAGCCACAAAATGAAGGAGTGAGAGGGACACCTTTGTTAAACCAGACAAAACTGGCCCAATCAACTTTGTCAACAGAGCAACAACTGAGGAAGAGGCAGCCAATTGAATTGGAGATTCAGAATATTCTATGTTTTGAACAATGTAGTTATGACAAATCGTTTCACAATCTGTAATATTAATTTTCATATATGCCATTTCAAATATTTCGTTCAAAACAAAAACATAAAAAAGGGAAAATAAAAATGGCCACTCAAATGCATACTGTAAATTTAAAGATGAAGCTATTATTGTGATGCAACTGAAGAAAAATCTCTTGTAAACATTTTTTGTTGGAGGAATTTCTTGAACCATAAGGCAGAGTCTTTGGGGTATCTTTTTAATCCATTCTCATAATCTATGTAAATGATGCCAAAGCGAGCAGTATACCCATAGGACCATTCAAAATCATCAAAGAATGACCATACAAAGTAACCTTTCACATCAACTCCTTCCCTGTCAAAATTCCAGCATTAATGTTAGTATTTTTCATAAATTTGGAGCTCTAACTTAGTTTGAATTGAATGATGTTTCCAGAACTCACATAATTTGTTGTGTGAATCCAATTAAAGAAAAAGCATTTGAATGCCTACTTATATTTTGTATTTTCTAAAATAGTTAAACATGACCTTGAAGTGGTCATAAATTGAGAATGGCGATACAAGATTTATGTAGCCGACCTCAAATATATATATTTTTTTGGTATGAAGAGAACTCCGGACTGATTTTCAAATATGGGTAAACTTTTTCTACCCGGGTGGGTGGCCCCAAGGTTCGACCTTGAGATCTCACAGTAGCCAACCTCAAAGAGTTTTGGAATAAGACTTTTTTGAGTTGAGTTGAACATGATATTCAAACTTTACCAAGAATATACTGTACTTGGGTAAACAATTTTGAATTTTATTTTATGAATTATCTAGATTATACAAAATGCATGAATGTCGATGTACAAAGAATTAGGTACATATGAATTTCTTTAGGAACTTGAAAATTTGTTATTGAGAATAAGATAGATGTATTATAAGTTGAGCCATTCTAAAAAATACAGTTATGTTTTGTATTATAAGACAAGTTCTTACTCAACTTGTATAGGAGCTTTGTGCAGCCATAAGCCGTTAATCTCCAAACAGATATTCAAGTGACCGAATAAATTGATTCTAGACAAGTCTTAATTATGTAATCTCCCATTACATGCATGACCCTTTAGCTATATTGAATAGTTGCAAGAAGAAATAGGTTGGTTTATATCCTTCAAAGACAGTTTGAGATATTGCAGTGTAATGAAATTTTTTGCATTTAGCATGTGTATCATTTTGCAAATACTCACTTGATAGCTTTTAGAAGATAAGTAAGATGGTCATGGTGGTACGTTATTCTCCCCTCATCTTTTAAAGCTTCTTTAACGGGTAATGTGCCATTATCTGCAACCCCTGCAACAGAACAAAAATATAGTTCAAATTATCACTTCTGACTTCGTCGCCAATCCACTACTTTTTGCAACCAATTTGATTCTGTCGCAAAAAGCACATGTTTTGTAATGACTTCACATACAACAATTAGACAAAGAATGATTTACCATTCTCAGTAATGATAATAGATGGGTTGCCATATTTTTCTTTTACATGTAGCAAAAGTGCTCGAATTCCTTTAGGATATACGTAAAGCCAGTCCAGATAAGTCTACAAAACAATTCACACCACAAATGAATCATTTAAATGAATATAATGTTTTATATAAACATAATGTAGTATACATGCATATTAGTAAAGTGATAGGAAAAATGGAAAATGTAATTGTTCAGGAAGTTGCCCATGAGAAAGAGAGAGCATACTGGTGCACCGATGGGAACTCCATTTTTCGCGCCTGTCACAAAAGCAAGAGTAACATATTGTGTAAGCACAACAGAGGCCCCCAGAAGAATAAAACAATAATCAAATTACCATTGTAATATTTTTCGAGCTTACTTGAGATTATAGCACGACAATCTGTTGTTACGCTTAGCTCCACACTACTTGACAGCACAGCATTGGCAGCATATTTTGAAGTATAGTAATTCAAGCCAAGAAAATCATAAGAATTTTTCAAAATTTGGGACTGCATCTCAGTGAATTTGGGTAATCGGTTCCCCACCAAAGACCGCATGATCTGAGGATAGTCACCGTATGTCATTGGATGTAAAAACCTACACAATTTTACCTTTGAAGCATTACTAGATGAAAATAGTGAAGAGAGACACGCGCATTCCACATTAATGCTATTCTTCTCAAATTTATATCCTAAATTTTACATTCCAAATTATATAACACTGAATTATTGGCAATGCATCAAATCATGTAATTAATTTGACATAATGATACACTGCCACATCGCTGTTACATTACTTGGGAGTTAGGATGTAAAATCTGAGATAGAAATTTGGATTTTTCTGCATTAAATTATCAAAATGTTTTCATTCAAAGCCTATCCTTTCAAATATTTTCAAAGTTTGTAAACCACAACAAAGCACCAAATTTAAGGACTTGCATAAACATATATATATATATATATATATATATATATCTTCACAACACTTACCATCCTAACACGAAATCAAGAGCCCTTTGAGTAGCCTTTTGGTTGTCAACATTTTGAGAAATTGGCAGAAACCATTTGGACGATAGTGTAACCCCAATTTGGCCCTTCTGAGAAGCCTGTGCGCAGTAGAATTTAGTTATGCACCATCTTCCCAAAATCAAATTTGTTGCAAATTCTGTAAACACTAAGAAATCACGATCAATGCAATAATCATTATCAGAAAGAAAATGTGAGCATAATAATTATATGTAATTTCAAAACATGATATGTTCATTTTTTTTCTTTTGTTTACCCTTCTTAGATTCTTTTTCTGTCTATTTTTTATTTTCATGTTCTCCAAACCTTGTATATCTCCCTGTACAATTTTACAGCAGCTGCATGTGAAAGGATGAGATGGTGGCCAACTGCGTAGGGTTCGGTTGAGGAGTCCCCAAACGTGCAATTTCCGATGTACTTGGAACATCGACCAGGCGCATATGAACCTACTAAATATCCATAGAAAGAAAATTCGTATGGCTCATTCAATGTGAGCCAGTGCTTAACCCGGTCACCAAAGGTTTTGAAGCAAAAATCAACATAGTCGCGATAATCATCCCTGTTATCATAATTTAATATTTGTCATTTTAATCATGCAATGTAGCACCATATATAGTTCTAAGCATCTTCTATTGCTTGCTGATCAAACATACACAATCTTGGGACTTAAGAACCCTCCATAGTCATCAACAAGGGCTTGTGGAGTATCCCAATGGAACAGAGTTACATACGGCTCCAAACCTGTGGATGATAAAAAAAAAATAAAATCAAATAAGAGTAATGCTGCTGTAAGCTCGAGCTTATATGAAATAGGGTATTTTAACCATTCAATTGAATGGTTTAGGGTTTCAATTTTAATTTATACAAGCCACTTTATTTTTAGTTCTTATACCATCTAATGGTTAAAACATCATTCCTTATATAAATTCAAGCTTCCAGTAATATTAGCCATCAAATAAAGGTGGCCCATTATAGCAAACAGTGGCAGTAATGGGAGTGAGATTGGATTACCATTTAATAGCACTTCATCAATGAGACTATTGTAGAATTTCAAACCTAGCGTGTTGACTCCCCCGATAAGCTTTCCTTCTGTGGAACAAATAATAATAATAAGAATAATTCTTTAAAAAATTCAGTAACCTAATTCCCAGTGTGACTGCACCATGAAGATTTCATAAACATCACACAGTGTGGCAGTCGCATGAAAATTTTTTCAATATCAGCGAGCTGAGATAAATTAGAACCATTAAAATAAAATATTTAGGACCACAACAGTATCAAAAAAAAATAAAGGAAAAAGAAAATTAACTTCCTGTATGAACTATTTCAATCTATAAGGCATGGTAACAGATAAAAAGTGGTCGAGACTAATAGAGAGGTGGTCTTACTCGGAAACAATCTGGACCATGAGATTGAGAATCTGAAGGCGTCCAAACCCATTTCTTTCATCAAATCTATGTCCTCCTGTGGCATGTCCCAGTAATTTTGTTAAAATGAATTTCAATTACAATCAAAATAAAGAAGGAGTGTAGCACTGACAAATGTTCTTATGTGACCAAATAATTTTTTATGGTACCTTATAATAATGATAAAAGTTATCCGCTGTATCTCCTGTACTGTGGTCCGCTATTTTCTCTGTCAACCCATAGAATTTGTCATCCCCGATGCATCTAAAGTAATGCTATATATGACTTATATTTTTTCATCTTATTTTGTCATTCTAATTAGCCGGGAAGTGATCGAACACACTATAATAAATGAATGCGAATTTCATTAAAATGTGTTATCTTTAACATTTTCGTTGTATCTATGATTTATAATTATTAACTTTAGAAAACTTACTAAAATAAAAGGAAAATAATTGGTAAAGTGTGTGTTTGTTTATGTGTCACAGAGAGAGAGAGAGAGAGAGAGAGACCTGGATGTTTGTGAGTGAAGGTGTCCCACATACTGGGTCTCCTGCCATCTTCAAATGCTGCTCCTTCATACTGATCGATGGTAGAACAAGACAAGCATATCAATCTGTACAAGTACACATACATATATATATATATATATATATATAGAGAGAGAGAGAGAGAGAGAGAGAGATCAATCATACCTGGTACGACGATGAAGCTGCTCCGAATACAAAACCAGCTGGAAAGCTGCTCCGATCGAGTTGAGCTGAGTCACCACTGGAATCTGCACCTTCAGTACTCAACAAAAATGCAGCCAGCGCCATGAAGCAGAAGAGGAGAAGACCCTTAATTGCCATTGCTGTCTCCACCGCTGCACTTCACAACATAACCAGACGCTAGTTCCTAATTAAGCTTTTATGGCCTTAGATAAGGAGATCTCAACAACCAATCTCGCGATCAATAGAAGATATCATGTTCTAGATATTTCAGTTGTCTTTCAACGCCAATACAGTGGGGCTCATTTATCATGTGAGCATTACCGACCCATTCATTAGAAAGAGAAATCTAAAAGGAGAGCCGACATATGTCCAATGAATTAATTTTGATGGCACCACATTATTTAATGAATTAATTTTAATGGGTCCTATTGGAACCCCACTGCGAAAACAACCAAAACAAAATGGTGCATCTTATGGAACAAAAATATTACACAATTACACATATATTGAAATACAATTGAAGATATACATTTAAATTTCTATCATTTTCAAAACAAAAAACCCATTTGGTAACTGGGATTTTGCAAAACGTTTCCCAAAAATGTTCTGTCACTTTCAGAAAAACAGAGAGACGGCCATCTCTGTTTTTTGGAAGAAAAAAAAAAAGGAAAACACAGAGGGAAGAAAATGGGAACGATCGGAAAACATTCTCTCAATCTTTCTCTTCTTTCTCTTGCTATACTCCATTTTTGTCTCTCTCTAGTTGACACAGAAACATGGGACTTCACTCAACTAAGTCAGGACGCGAGAACAGCAATGGGAACTAGCACAAGCAACCCACGTTCCCAATAGAAAAGGTTGAAGAAGCGGAAGAGCAATCTCTACCCACGATTGTTGATTATACAGAGAATCAGTGTAGGGTTCGTGGGTTAATTGGGTTCGGATGCGCCTTGGCTTTGGTAGTGGGTGGCCCTGTGTTGCTTCGATAATTTCAAGGTTTTCTTAGGAGAAATTATCTTGGATACTGTCATGGTCTTTCATAAACAGACGGTTAGAATTGATTTTTATTTACAAATAAGAAAAAATTTGTATTTTCACAAGACATATTACACAATGTGACGATTTCATTAAATACTTTAAAAAGTATAAAAACCAAATAGGGACATAAGAGAATGGGAATAAAGTCCAGTAGGATTGTGGGCCTAATAAATGAGTAATAATTTGGTGGTCCGGGTTAGGTGATGAAAATGTGACTATTTATTTAAAATAATAATTCATGTTATATGTATTTGTGTACATATTGACTCATATATAGTCATATATGGTGTGCTATTTGTACATATTGACTCATATTTAGTCATATATGGTGTGCTATTTGTCATCATGATCCTCACATATATGACTGTTATTGGATCAAATTTTGATTCGAATTTGATCTATTTATTCAAATATGATACGAAGAATTTGATTCAATGATCTGATCAAAATTTAATAAACTCTTTAGTTAAATCGATCGGATATGGATTAAATAAATTCAATTCATTAACAATCCAATCTGATTAAATATAACATATATATTAATTTTATATATTATTAATTAAGATATATAATTTTATATTTTTTATAATACGTTAAGTATTAAATTATATAAAAATTTATTAAATTAAATTGACTTAAATTTATATATTTTAAATTTTACATATTATAACATAATATTTTATATAAATAATATATATTAATATTATTATAAGATGATATCAAATTCGATATAATCTAATAATTAACAAATTCAGATATGAGTTAAAAATTTATAAATTATAAAAAAATTCAACCTGATCCAACCCGATAATTTCATATCACCCCTGATCAATCCAATTCTAATTGGTTTACAGTCGTACTCATATAGATTCACATCATGTGAAAAATCGTACATGAACACGTATTATTAAAAATTATTCATTTATTTGACAGCTTTCAAAAGACTAGGAAATAGTGACTCTGAACGGACACCCACACCCACAGATTCAACTGGTGGGACAATTGATTGAAGCAAAATAATACCTGTATAAAATTATTATTTTAAAAATAAATAATTATGTAATTTAAAAAAAATTATTATTTTTTAAATAATGTTGTTACGTTAATATAATTATTATTGATATAAAAACAAAATATAATTTAATTATTGTATGATTTTGCTTATAATAATAAAAATCTTGAGTATGTATAAAAATAGTTTACTTTATTTTTATCAATATATACACATTTAATATCTTTTTTTTTTTTAATTCACCATATGTACATTTACATGTTTTATTATTTTTTTATGTTTTAAAAATTTATGATATTAAATATTTTTTACTTTTGTCTTCAATCTTCAAAATATTTTGAATCTAAACGAGAAAAGAAATATTACAAATGAATTACTCATTACGGGAAAATATATTTTATATATAAAAAATGTAAATCATATAATAAGTGTATATGTGGTTTAGTAATTTCGAGTACTTACTTATTAATTTATTATCTAGAGTTCCGACTCTTGACATGATAAAAATAATGGTCGATTCATCATGTCTTTTTTATTAAAAGAACTTATGAGTTCAAGTCTCATTTTTTTAAAAAAAGATATGAGTATTATTTTTATTTGAGCCGAGAACTTATTGGTTTGTTCAGAATTTATATTTAAGAAACTCTTGTTATTAAATTATTAGGTTATGATATTCTTTTGTTATATAATATTGTAATTATATTGTTCAGGTTGAGTTGATTGATTAATTTTTTTTAAAAAAAATCTTCATCAACTAACTCACACCAAAATTTGACATGAACCTTTTTTTTTTTTGTAAAAAAAAAATTATACTTAACATAAATTTTCAATGACAAATTATAAGTGAATTTAATAGTTTTAGAAAAGTACACTTAAGTTGATAAATAAAAAAATAAATTACACTTAACTCGAGAAATTTAAAATTAAGTTAAATCAATAGTTTATAGTGTGGTAGCACGCAGTGAACTGCTAGTAACATATCAATCTAAGTATATATTTTTTTTTTCTTTATCAGGTTAAGTGCAAATTTTCAAAATTATTGAATGCATTTATAATTTGTCTCTCAAGGTTAATGCTAGATGTAATTTTTTTTTCGCTAAACTAACCTGAAAGTTTCTGACTAACCACAATTGCTCATCATCCTGTGTTTAATTGTGTACACAAATAGACACAGATAAATGTAACGGGTTGTTCCTTGTGGTGGGTGGTTGCAACCACCACTTCACCTCTCTTTTTTCTTCTACGGGAAAAAAAATTTCAATGAGACGATAACATAATACTATTTTACTGTAATTTGGGTATCATTGTGAGATTCATGAGTCTCATAAAAATAACAAATCACAATGAGAATAGCACCATACTACCGTCTCACTGAACTATTTTCTCTCTTCTATATGTCATGTTGGATTGATGAATTGGGTTGATTGATTTAAGTTCATTTTTTACCCACTTTCAAATAAAATGCATATACACATTATGCTGATTTTTTAACAAAATTATAAAATTTTAATTTTCGAGGTAAAACTGGTAAAAGAGTATCCTCCCTTAACGTGGTTCAGTCTGCAATTTTAACGAGAAATATAAATGTTAATTTTAAAATTATAAAAGTAGTGCATCTAATTATTCTATAAATTAGACAGGTCGTTATACCACAATTCGCTCATTTCTAAGTAAATTGTAAATTAAATCATAGATCCAAAACATTAATTATTGATGATTTAAAACACAGTTTAATATTACAACTTAAAATATTAAGAGTTTCAAAAATTTATACAACAAATAAGAAAATGCATACATTACTTGATAAGCACTATCATATCTTCACGCCCATCCTATCTACCATCATATCTCACTGATTATCGTTACAATAATCGTCCATGCTCTACCATCTCATGCATCATCCTTGGTAAGCACATCTCATCTTCTCTCTTTCATTATCTGTCTTATGATAAACTTTCTTGCACACGTGTTCTTTCTTAGTTACCATTCTACAATTGTAGAGCCAATTCTTTTTAAACTGGTTGTCCTTTACTCCGATTGGAGACATGCCATGGCTGAAAAAATCAAAGCCTTGGAAGGAAATAACACCTGGATTCACCACCATTCTGCCTAACAAAGAGGCCATTGGTTGTGAGTGGGTTTAGAAGTCAAATACTACTCTGTCAGAAATGGGCATTTACGTCAAAGGTTCAATCATAAGTTAGGTATAGATTATCAAGAAACCTTTGTATTTGTGGCTAAGCTTGTCATAATAAGTTGTATTCTTACTGTTGTTACTGTTAGAAATTGGCATTTACGTCAAGTTAATGTCAATAATGCTTTTTTTCAAGGCAACTTAGACGAGAAAGTATAGATACAACTCCCTCCGGGTTTCTCTCGCCAAGGGGAGAAGAATCTCATCTGTTTGCTTCAAAAATCTTTATACGATTTCAAGAAAGCATCTTGACAATAGTTTACCAAACTATTTTCAGCTTTATTAATTATTGATTTTTCCCTATCTAAAACTGATTATTCCTTATTCACCAGAAACACACTGTCAATTCCTACATTGTTATTTTAGTCTATGCTGATAATGTCATAATTGCTGAAAATGACTTTGCTGTCATTCAAGATGTCAAAAATATCTTCATAGCACTTTCAATGTCAAAGATCTTGGACTTCATAAATATTTTCTTGACATTGAAATGACACGATCCAAACATGGTATTTTCTTGTGCCAACACAAATATGCTTTTGAAATTCTTGAAGAATCTAGTTTTCTTGGTTCTCGACCCTCTTTATTTTCCCATGGAACAATATTTAAAGTTAAACAATCATGATGGTGAGCTACTTTCGGACCTCTCACTTTATCGACGTTTAGTTAGAGGTCTAATTTACCTTACCATCACCTGTTCCGATCTGACTTATTCTGTGTATATGCTAAGTCGATTCTCTTGATAAGCCTTGTTAACCTCATTAGCATGTTGCTACTCGCATTCTTTGATATATCTCGTGACATGGCTAGTACTTGTTGTGAGATCATGTAGTTGTCTTACCTACTCAAAGATCTTGGTCTATGTCCCAAGTTTGTCGTTCTTTATTGTGACAATAATGCAACGTTTCACATCGCCACCAATTCTATTTTTCATGAATGTATGAAGCATATTAAAATTGATTGTACATCGTTCGCGACAAACTTCAAGCTGGTTTGATCCGTACTACATTTATGCCTTCGCAACAACATATATAATTTGATGTTGTTACCAAACCACTTGATGCATCTTCACTTCACACGTTAATTTTTAAGTTGGGTGTTTGCAACATTCACATGCCAACTTGAGGGGAGTATTACCAATAGAAGATTTGTGCATATCAGTGCATCTAGAAGGTCTTCTTTATTCATGTCAATCTGTTAGGTCCATTTATTTTAGGAATTATTCTAGAACTGATTGTAGCTTTTTTCTTTTTTCTTTTTCTCCATTCTTTTGGTTGTATATATTCTACACATATGGTGAATGAAAATACATTCTTGTTTTCTTCAAAATTGTTAAATTCATTTGTATTCTACAAAATCAATTTTGACATTTTCAAATAGCCTTATCTCTTAGGCTAGCTCTGTTGCTATAGCAACTAGTAACTTGTTACTGGAGCATCTCTCTTTACAAGAGGCAGCAAATTGAATTGGAGATTCAAAATATTGTTTTTTTTAGACTTAAAATTTTATACTGTTCATCCATAAAAAAAATAGATTTTAATTATGATGCTTGACTCAAAGTTTCATGTCAGTATGTTATGTAAATTAGAATTGAGGTCCTATTCGAATGATGCAAATACTCACTTCTTATTTATGTAATTGGCGTAAGTTCGATTCTCTACCTCATTCATTATTGTCTAATATCTTGTTTGCTTGCGTTCAATTCCTTTTTTCAATGAAAAGATCGCATTAAAAGAATAATGAAAGTATGAAACAACATTTTCATTGTTTTTCATGAGAACCAAAACAATCCATGAACAAGAAGATTTTTTGGCAAATGGGCTTTTTGTTATTACTATCTTAGACTGGTTCAACATGTATATTCTGTTATATCAATTTTATATATACTATTTCAACAATTTTGTAAAAATAATAAAAAATTAATTAGGGGAGAGTACAAATGGCCATATACAACTGAAGCTATATCGACACAGCTGAAGAATAATCTTTTGTAAACATCTTTCGTTGGAGGAATTTCTTGAACCATAAGGCAGAGTCTTTTGGGTATCTTTTTAATCCACTCTTATAATCTATGTAAACGAGGCCAAAGCGAACAGTAAACCCGGAGGTCCATTCAAAGTCATCGGAGAATGACCATACAAAGTATCCTTTCACGTCAGCTCCTTCCCTGTCAAAATTCCAGCACCTGTATTAGTATATATTTTTCATAAATTTAGAGCTGTAACTTAGTTTGAATTGAATGACTTTAGGAGAAGTGTGAGGTTTTGAGTTCTATACTCACATGAATTTATGACTAGAGTTGAATTAAAGAAATAGTATCTGAATGTGTATCTATACTTTGTATTTTTCAGAAGAGAGTTATTTGTGTAAATAATTTTGAATTTTTTTATGAATTGCCTAGATTATACCAAATCCATGAATGTCGAGGTACAAAAAGTTAGGAACATATGAATTTGTCTACGAATTTGAAATTTTTTTGTAGAGATCGAATAAAATATATGTATTTCAGTTCTATATAAGAAATTAAATTGGCTGAATATGTTGAAGCATTCTAAGATAGTAATACAGCCATATATATCTGTGTGCCTGTGTGTGTAATGAAAGTTTTGTTAGCAACTGAGCATGTCATGCACCATTTTGCAAATACTCACTCGATAGCTTTTAAAAGATAAGACAGATGGTCATGGTGGTACATTATTCTCCCCTTGTCTTTTAATGCTTCTTTAACAGGTAAAGTGCCATTATCCGCAACACCTGCAACAGAACAAAATTATATATATAGTTCAGATTGTGTAAAAGTTGATGCAAACGCTTCACATTCAAGAATTAGAGAAAAGAATGATTACCATTCTCAGTAATGACAATAGATGGGTTGCCATATTTATCTTTTATATGTAGCATAAGCGCTCGTAATCCTTCAGGATAATCGTAAAGCCAGCTCAAATCAGTCTACAAAACCATTCACGCCACAAATGAATCAGTTAAATCAATATAATGTTTCAGATAAACATAATATGACGCGTGTGTGTATATATATATATATATGCATTATATATGCATAGTGTTCATCAATGTCATTTTTCTGATAACTTGCTCATGAGGGAGAGAGAGAAAGAACATACCGGTGGACCAATGGGAACTCCATTTTTCACAACTGTGACAAAAGCAAGAGTCACATATTGTGTAAGCACAAAGAGAGACCACCAAAAGAATAGAATAATAAGAAGAAGAAAAATGTTAAAAATAACATATTTTCTCATCTTGTATCTTGTATTTAGAAGTGAGAAAATAGAGCAAAAAAATATATTATATATAGTATTACTCTAATAATAATGACTTCAAGGTAATGTTATTCTGGCTTACAAGATGTTATAACACGATCATCTGTTGTTGCGCTTAACTCCAAACTATTTGAGAACACTGCATTAGAAACATATGCGGAAGTATAGTAATTTATGCCAAGAAAATCATAAGAATTTTTCAGCATTTGGGACTGCATCTTAGTAAATTTGGGCAATCGGTTCCCCACCAAAGATCGCATGATTTGAGGATAATCACCGAATGTCATTGGATGTAAAAACCTACACAAAAGTTATAACTTTGAAGCATTAAAACAACAAAGAGAAACAATCAGACAACACATTCATTATAAAAAAAAATTCGTTATTTATAACATTACCATCCTAATATGAAATCAAGGGCCCTTTGAGCCGCCTTACGGTTGGCAACACTTTGAGAAATTGGCACAAACCAGTTTGATGATAATGTAACCCCAATTTGGCCATTTTGAGAAGCCTGCACACATTTGAATGTAGTTATACACCACCTTCCAAACATACAAAAAGTTGTATTTTACGTAAAATTAAAACAACCCTTATGTTCATTATTCTTTCTTTTCTTTACCCTATTTTTCCTTTCTTTTATTTTTCATTTTCATTATCTGCTAACCTTATATGTCTCCCTGTACAGTTTTACAGCAGCTGCATGAGAAAGGATGAGATGGTGGGCGACCATGTATGGTTCAGTCGAGGAGTCACCGGATGTGCAATTTCCAATATACGTGGAACATCGACCAGGTGGATATACACCAGTTGCATATCCATAGATAGAGAATTCATATGGCTCATTCAATGTCATCCAGTGCTTAACTCGATCACCAAATGTTTTGAAACATAAGTCAACATAGTCATGATAATCGCCCCTGTTATCAAAATTTAATATTTGTCATTAATTTTAATCACGCAATGTAGCACCATAAATAGTATTGCTTTTTGATCATCAACATACACAATCTTGGGGCTTAAGAACCCTCCATACTCATCAACAAGGGCTTGTGGAACATCCCAATGGAACAGAGTCACATATGGTTGCAAACCTGTGGATCATCAAAATAAAATAAAAAACTCCAATAAAGATGGCCGTTGTAGCAAAGAAACAAGAGAAATGAGAGTGAGATTGTATAATCACCATTTAATAGGATTTCATCGATGAGATCATTGTAAAATTTCACACCTAGTTGGTTAACTCCCCCGGTAAGATTTCCCTCTGTGGAACAAATAATAATAATAATAATAAAAAAGCTAGTTCAATGTACCCGTTTTCTGCACATCGTAACAAATAAAGAGTGGTTGAGACTAAAGGAGAGGTGATCTTACTCGGTAATAATCTGGGCCATGAGATTGAGAATCTGAAAGCGCCCAACCCGATTTCTTTCATCAAAGCTATGTCATCCTGAGTCATAAGTTTTGTTAAAATGAATTTGAATTAAAATCAAATAATTAAGGATTGTTTGTTGCACTGAGAAATGTTTCACCTTACCTTATAACGATGATAAAAGTCATCTGCTACATCTCCTGTACTATGGTCCTCTATTTTGTCTGTCATTACACCATAAGATTTTGTCATCACCATACAACTAAATATAATTATTAACTTCAAAAAATCATGACAAAAATAGAGAAAAAAAGAAAAAAATTCATCACATCCAATTGGTTAAGTTTGAGTATGAGTAAGCGACCTGGATATTTGTGGGTGAAGGTATCCCACATACTGGGTCCCCTGCCGTCCTCAGATGCTGCTCCTTCATACTGATCAATTGTAGAACAAAACAAGCATATGAATGCATGCATATACGTGCACATGTACATATATATGTATATATATATTTGCAAATAAGATCGTTTAAAGGAAAAATTGTACCAACCTCTTCTCTGTTAGGCTATTGTTTAACAATATAAAAATTCTCGTTTATATATATATATATAATTTATTATTGGCGGTGTTAGAATTTCAAGCATTTTTTTAAATAATTAAAATATACTTATATATTACACAGGCATCTCATAATTTTTTTTAAAGATTACAAGAGAAGTGTACGTAATTTTCAAATTTTACATGAGAGGTAGTATAGTTATTCATAAGGGCAAAATTTAATGCACGTCTCTTGCAATTCTAACAAGAAACTCCAACGCAATATAAAAAATAACAGGAGAGGTCCTGTATTTTTTGAGACAATACTGAAACAAGCATACCTGATACGATGCTGATCCTGCTCCGAATACAAAACCAGCCGGAAAACTGCTCCGATGGAGTCGATAGGAGTGACCACCTGATTTTGCAGCCTTGGTAATGGAAAGAAATGAAGTGAGGGCCATGAGAGAGAAGAGGAGAAGACTTGTAATTGCCATTGCTTTCTCTGCTGCTCAAGTTCAAAACCCACACGCTACTTTTATATCTCAACTTCTACGGCCGTCTAAATAGACCCCAACAACCCAACTGCTAATCAACAATTCAACAGAAAATATCCTTCTCATTCTCTTCTTGAGTGGATACAAGACAATAATTAAGGACTCGTTTTTCAAAATTGAGTAAATGTCACTTTCTTTCAAGAATAATCTATACAAGATATTGTCTCGATTTTAATTAAATTGTTAACAAATAATGAAAATGATCTTATGAATTAATCAAATTTCACTATTGCTCAACTTCACCCAAAAACAACTTATAGTTGTTTCCTCAACGTTTACGAGCCGTCTTCGTAGACTTCCAACAACCAAGCCTTGATCAGCAGAAAATTATCGTGCTATATTCCTTTCAACTGATCACTTCCGACACCAATCCATGGGTTCATGCATTGCTGGACAATAGACACCAATAAAAAAAAACAAAGAGGAAAAAACAAATCAGTGCCCGGGTCGCACCGTGGGACACATGGCATTGGAGTGCGGGTCTCAAACCAGTACCACATCACAACAGCAAGTCACATTCTGTGCGACTGCACCACTGATTCAAATGGTATAAGTTTGAAAAAGTCGAAGTGAAAATGACGTATACAACAGCGTACGTAAATGCACGTGTAATTTTTAATAATTATCCTTTTTACTAATTTGAACCAATCATTCAATAATTTTTCTTATATTTAATTGAATTATACTGTCTTACAAAATTGGTGATGTGACAATCAAAAAGATTAAAACTTTTTTTTATAAAAAAATTATCTCATAAAATCGTTTCTCAATATCATTATATTGATGTGATGCATGTGATAAGACTGTTTTAATAAAGTTTAAAATATTAATACTAGTCTACTATTAATCTCTAATTTTACAAAAACCTCAATCAAATATTTCAAAATTTAGTATTATATACTTTAATTAGAAAAGTCTACCACATCATATTATGATGTAGGGACCTTTGCAACGTAGTTTCAATGTTAGTCTAGTGAAAAAAATATATTAAAAAAGAGAGTGACAGTGATATACTTTTATACAAATTCTTGGGTCAAAAAAGTTATGCACCACCAATTTTTGGGTCCAAAAACTACTGCTCAAACGTTGAATTCCAGCAATTGAAAAGTTCAAACTTTTTAAAAAAAGAGTTTGGGAAAGTAATAATTTTATAGAAAAGAAGACAAATTACATGATGAGGAGATGAGAGTCTCCGTATACATATCCACAAAAGGAAAAAGAGCAAGGGGTAGGAAAGTTCCAATACAGAGAAGCGAGCCAAATCTTGCAAGTGTTGGGAACTTTCCTCCAAGTAGAAGCTCGGATTAAGATGACTTGGGATATTTGCTGTATAATAGCAGTTGGCTCCGAAGCTATTCCATTCCATATTCTGTTGTTTCTTTCAATCCAAAATGTAATAAATTGTTGCAGCAAGAGATAATTTTCAAAGATTTGAGAGAAAAGAGGAACCTCTGATGTGGAGAAGAGCCCATGAGAGTTCTTCCTTTGGGCAATAAGTTCCCCACCAAATCTAAAATTATGGGCCACAATTCCTAATTTTTTTAAAAAAAATTATATAAAAAATAAAAATAAAATATCAAATTTCTAAAATTTTGGTCCCCTGTAAACTATATATTTTTCATTCAAAGGCCAAAATTTCACATAAATTTATGATTTTTTCTTTTTGTTTTTCAGGATAAATCCACACCCTTGAAGATACAAGTCATAACTTGATAAGATTGAATTGAAAGGCAGGTGAAAGAATGACTTGACAACGTGCACTTTACCATTCAAACATGAGAGCGGTGTGCCTTTGAGCAGCCCCACAGCTGAGAGCTTGAGTGAGAAATTGGCACAAATTGAGTTGGAGTTTGAACTTGGGCACTACTATAACCTGAATTTGACCCTTTTGATAACGATGCACACAACAAAAAGTTAAAGCTCACCGTCACAATTATAATTGACATTAAAAACAAGATCCAAATTTGACTAAAGTATAAATAGTTGATTAATGATAAAAAGTCAGTTGTCCCGGTAAAGCAATGAAATCAAATTGGACTTCACTAACCTTGTCTTAAAAAAACAAGATATAGTCAATAACTGCACAAGTTATAAACCATTGAAACTACACCCAATAAACCTTGTTTGTTTTTATAGACTGGATAATAGTGGATTAGTATTTCCTTTCACTAATGACCATAAAATTAATAATCACATCCCTCTCATCTCATTATTCTATTCATGTCATGAGTCATTATTTACTCCCGATCTTATTTTATAGTGACCCTTTTCTTTTTATATTTCACAGAATTATCGAGACTAATTTATTCAATATGTTTTCTAAACCAACAAACAAACATAGCCTAAGGTTTTAGCTCAAGTAGTAGCAAGTGATAGAATAAGATAAGTGGCTAAGAAAAATTAAATTCTGAGTTCAAATTTAACAAAAGATAAATAATCCATTGGGCCACCTCCAAGTTAGTCCAATGACGAGTTAATTAACATTTTTTGTAAGAAGATAAGTTTCTTTAACTAATAAAAGACAATCAAAAATTTTGCATGTGGGCTAAAATTTTGGGTGATAAATAAGAAAAATAATAGGTAAAAATTAGACTTAACTAAAATTTTAAGGCGGACTAATTTGAAAAAAAACTAAAATTTTACATGTATAAATAATATTTCTTAAAATTTAAGGTGGGCTAGCCCACACTGAAGTCCCGCCCTTGATTATTAAAGATTCCCACTGAATTACCGACATAATCATATTGTGATAAATAATGAAATATATCCCTATTGGATGGCATAATAGATTTCTTTGAGTTATTATCAAAGATTCATACTGAATTATTGACATACGTACTCGTATTGTGCAACAAAATACTGAATCTTTTGTTATACTTTCGGACTGTGTTATATTCAAGGGGCGGATTAGGTTAATTTGTCAGCTTCTTTCGTATTTGAAGTCTATTAATTATTGTTGCTATAGGATCCTTTTGACCTAGCCGCTTTGGCAGGTTAGCATCATATATATTTTTGTGTATAACATGACTGGTAGGTTTGAGTGATAGGAAATTGGTCATTGGGACTTATCTATTGAAAGAGCCTGTGGGAATTGAATTCAAAGAGTTGGAGAATTGTCTAAGCTATGATTAAAAAATAAATTCAAAATATGGGAATTTGAATTCATAGAGCTTGAGAATCGTCTAAGCCATGATTAAAAAAATTGACACACACACACACACACACACACACATATATATATATATAAGATAATTTATAAACAGATTAGAATATAAACAAAACCATATCTGACATATATACAGTCATTGAAGCCCAAATACATTCCTAATTGCCAATTATCCATCGCCAGAATCTGAAAACCAACTCTTTGTCATGGGACCATAGTCTCAGGAAATATGGAATGAAGTTATGAGATGATGCAGGGTGGACAGAGCTCCTGTCATGTGGCCTCAAGTCCAGCTGTGGTGAACTTCTATTTGCAAAGGCAAATTGTTTTACTCCAATGTGTTGAAATGGTCTTTGGCTGCCTCTATTTATGTGATTTGGCAGAAGAGGAACTATAGAATTTTCAAACTCCCAAAAAGAAATCTGTGCCTCATTTTGGAAGAAATTTCCCTGGTAATTCCTCTAAAGATGACACCAACTTCAAGTGGTGGATGGAGAAAAATCTTAAAATTGTATTTTTTACCACTTATTTTGTTATAATTCTTTTTTTTAAAAAAATTAGGGCTTAACCTCCTCAAAAATTTTCATATATTCATATAAATCTCCCCTAAATTTTAATACCCACGCTTTGGCTCCCCTTAATTATAATTTATGGATCCCCTACTACTAACTTCAAACACTCAGCTATGTTGCGATTGGAACATCAGAAGACAATCTGCTAGATTTTAGTTGTTTTTGGTTGTTTTGAGTTTTTATGGTCCTTTTGTTGTTCTGTTTTTTGCTTCTATAACTTTGTTTCTTTTCCCTCTGTTGAGATTTTATCCTTTTGTTGCTTTTGCTTTGCTCCTTTTTTTTCTAATAAATTTTGATTTACCAAAAAAAAAAAAGAGTTCTTAATGATTTTGTTGAGTTCCACCCTGTTTTTTGGAAAGTAGGTATAGTATTAAAGGCAAGAGCATTCAGTTCTAACTATACAACCAGAAAAACATCAAGAAGGGAAAAGAACTGTAAAGGAAGGCAGAGAAGCAAAACATACTAGGAGAAAATAACATATGGGAGCCCAAAATTGATACTGAGGTCCCAATTAACAAAAGTATTCTCAATGCCTCTCCATAAAGAAGCAGCTGCACAAATAGCATTGGAGATATCCCCCAAACATACTTGTTTCTTTTCATAATGTTCACTGAACTCTTGTCATTCAAATCTCCATAAAAATGGAAGAGTTCTGTAAGTCATATATCATGGTATTTGTCTTTAAATTGAAGGGTTTCAATTTCACAGAAAAAAAAAAAGAATCAAAAAGTGGTATGTCAAAGAAGGGCAAAATATAAATTAAATGTAAAAGACTAAGGCTTTTCTTATTGATATGTATACATAAACAACTCTTGCAATGGAACAATTAAAACACAATTATTTTTCACAATAGAAGAATCTTTACTTATTGCATAAATGTGGAAAGAAAAATGAAAGATTCTCTCTCCTTATTAACTCTCACACAAATACTACGAAATAGATGACCTTTATTAGTTCTTTACAAGGAACTTCATGAACCAAAATGCCGAGTTTTTGAAGTATCGTTTTAAGTTGTCTTTGAAGTCTATATAATTGATGCCAAACCGAACAGAATAGCCAGCATCCCATTCAAAATCGTCGAGGAATGACCATATAAAATATCCCTTCACATCAGCACCCTCCCTGTCAAAATTTCACCATTAACAATTGTATTTGTTCATTATTTGAGCCATAAAACTTTTGAAAGAATATATAATTAATTTTTTATTTGATAAAAATTATGTTGCTGTTAGTTTTTCTTTTTTACCTTTTATATATTGAGTTATCTGTAAGTGGTGAATTCGGAAGTAAAAGTTGTAAAAAGTCAAACTTATTTTGTAAATAGTTTTTTTTTGGTTTCTCTAAACCATGGTTTTGAAACCGGGATTTTGTGAGTCCCATTATAAAGTTTCATTTTGAAAAAAATTGTCAAACACCTCAAAAAACCGGTTTCACACTTTTCATGTATCAAAATCATGGTTTTGGGAGGGGGACAACCGCCCTGATCCCAAATGGGCTCTAAGATTATAGGGAGGTAGTGAGTTCCAGACCATACCTTAACTTATTTACATGTATGTGTTTGTGTGTTACATAATATCAACGTGATTTTTCCAAGAAACCAATCACCATGAACTTTTTACATTTGAATTGGCATGAAAAGGTTACTTGAAGAATTTAGAATGGGATCTGAAAATACTGACTTGATAGCTCTTGAAAGAAAGGTTAAATGGCCATAATGGTATAATATCCTCAATTTATCCTTCAAGGCTTGTTTAATGGGCAATGTGCTATTATTTGCTTCGGCAATTCCTGCAAATTACATAACATTATTATTCAGTTTATAAAAATTATGTACTACAATACATTACCCATATTTAGCATATATACAGTACTTAAAAGGGACATTGATTTACCATTCTCAGTAATGTAAATTGATGGATTCCCATATCTCTCTTTAATGTATAGCACAAGTGCTCGAATTCCTTTGGGGTATACATAAAGCCAGTTCAAAGCAGTCTACAAAACCAAGTACATTTCCTAAGCTCATTAGTCACTGCTTATGCATCTTAAGTTTTTATATCTACATATGACACTAATACTTGTAGATTAACAAATATGTTAGCTTTAGAGAGAGAGAGAGAGAGAGAGAGAGAGAGAGAGAGAGTACCGGTTGACCAATCGGAACCCCATTTCTAACGGCTGTGACAAAGTCAACAAAATATGTGATTTAGAAGTACAAAAGTGACCAGAAAGTAAAAAGATGATGATGGTGGGAAAACTTTTAAGTGAGACTGGTACAGTAACATAATATTATATTATTCCAATAATATTTTATCATGTGTCATATGGTCCATATGACGTATTAGATCCATCGAAAAATATTTGAATAACGGATAACATTAAAGTAACGTGTTTTGAGCTTACATGTGAGATTAGCTTGGTTATCTGTTGTCATGCTAAGGTTCATGCTGTTGGAGACCATAGCATTAGATGCATAATTTGAAGTGTAGTAATTCACACCAAGGAAATCATATGATTTTTGGAGCATCATGGACTCCTCCTCTGTGAATTTGGGCAATCGGTTCCCTACCAAAGCTCTCATGTTCTTGGGATAATCACCATATGTCATTGGATGTAAAAACCTACAATATATATATTAGCCCCACAGACACACACACATGAAATATATATTAGCCACGACACACACACACACACACACACACATATATATATTATAAGTCACTACTTAATTAATAAGATTGAATTCAAGATTTTGTGAAAGAATCACTGCAGAGCAGGCACTTAATTACCATCCAAACATGAAATCGATGGCCCTTCGAGCAGCCCTTTGGCTGATGGCTGACAGGGAAATTGGCACAAACCAGTTGGTCACCAGTGTAACCCCAATCTGACCGTTTTGATAAGGCTGCACATTGAAATTAATTAAGCTCAACATCACAATTGTTGCAAATAATTTACCCTACAAAATAATTATGCTAAATTGACTATTTTGAAAAACTTGCTTTTTTTATCAGTGAGTTAGGGATAATTAATCGATTAAATCACCTAAAAACTTTACTGGAAAAGAAAAGGAGAAAGAAAAAAAAAAGGCTCGGAGATATTTAATTGGAAGCCAATTCCTCTTGAAGAGAATTTCTTTTTCTAGCTTTTAAGAACATCGTGGATTTTAAGATTATGGAGATAATTGAACATGGTGCCTCTGCTAGTACAAAAAAAAAAAAATTGTTGGAAGGTTTTATGATGAGATTGTAGTTAAGATTTGACTATTCATATAAGACTTACGTGAATCTTACGTAATGTTAAAATTTGAGCTAGGTTCTCACAAGTGAGACCGTCCCATTGAATTTTTCTCCTATGGGCGAAGAAAATGTTAATATACTCAGGCCAGATCATTGCAGACTTCCACCAAAATAGTAGATCGGGTCGAACTAAGCCCTGATAATAAGGTCGTAACTCGACCCTAAGCCCTAATGCCTAATGCAGGCTTGCAGGTCCAAAAAAAAATTTATTGTAAAATTGTAAGTCATAAAAATGAAATTGTATCTAATTAAAGAAAAAAATCAAGAATGGTAAAATTAATTACACATAAAATGTTAATGTACAAAAATTAAATAAAAATTGTACAAGTTAGAATTGATGAATGATTTAATAGTTTGAATGAAAAGCAAGGAGTCTTTGATATATATATATATATATATATATATATATATATATATAGGTAATATTCTTTAATATTTACATGTATGATAATGGTATGAAGTATGAAATAAAAGGTAAATAATGAAAAAGTGAAGTGAAAGATAAGGAAAATTAAATATTCATTGATTTGTTAAGTTTGAATAAATCGAGTAAAATAAAAAATAATGTGAATCTTTTGAATTGAAAACTAACAAATAATTATTTTTTTCATTAAAGAGTTGGACTTCGGGCTTTTAAGTATTTGGGTTTGTGCGGGCCTGGTCTCAATCAAAAAAATCAAGACTAAGACCGAAATGGGAATACTCCAAGCTAGGGCTAGGTTGTACTTGGCTTTGGGCTGGGCAACCTTCGAGCCATTTTTGCAACTCAATTTTCTCGTATGTTAAATGCATACCAATTGAACTATTTTGTATAAAAAGGTGTTATTAAATCTAAGTAAAAAGGTGTAAAAAGAAAAAAGAAAAAGAAATCCAGTCCAAGCTTGCTAGTTGATATCAAAACTTTTCATGACAGTAATCAAGCATGTATGACTCTCTATTTCCTTCCAACTGAATGATTAATAAGAAATACAAACCTTATATTTCTCCCTATATAATTTTACACCAGCTGCGTGGGAGAGGATCAAGTGGTGGGCAACTATATAAGGTTCAGTTGCAGAGTTTCCAGATGTGCAATTTCCAATATAGTTAGAACATCGACCGGGTGCCATAGTGCCTGTTGCATATCCATTCAGACTAAATGTATAGGGCTCATTCAAAGTGAACCAATGCTTAATGCGATCACCAAATGTTTTGAAGCAGAAATCCACGTAATCACGATAATCATCCCTATAATTAATCATATTGACCCAATGATTATTGTTAAACATAATGCACCATGGTCATAATTTATTTGATCAAATGGGCAATAAACTTACACAATCTTGGGGCTTAAGAATCCGCCGTACTCATCCTCAAGGGCTTGAGGAAGATCCCAGTGGAATAGAGTAACATAGGGCTGTAAATCTGTGACCGAAGGTCAAAAATCAGCAAAACAAGCGAGAAATCACGGGTCAATGGATCTGACAAATTATTTTATACCCTAATTAAAAAAAGAAAGTGTTTGTCTTCTTAAAAGTAAAAGATAATTTCATTGACCACATCAGAAGAAAATAATAAAAGTGATGGAAATGATATTATCACCATTGGATAACAGGTCGTTGATGAGATCGTTGTAGAACTTGACACCTAGTGGGTTCACTCCCCCACTAATCTTCCCCTCTGAGAAGAAAATTAGTAAAATTAGAAAAATCAAAGTCATTGGTCCCTATTGCAACCATGAAAAATCAAATGGTTTTGATCACTATGTTTTTGTAGCATGAAGTTTGCAGGAATGCAATAGAGTGGGAGATATCTGAGTTGATTCTCATCTTGCTTAGATGTTATTCACTGGGCTGAGACCAATGGTTGTTGGTCAATGAAAAACTATCATGTATGCATGTTATATGATATCTTGCACACGTAGCATCTCATCATTGGCCAGGGACCATTGGAACTGGTTCAATGAATAATTTTCCTATTTTGCTTGAATGGAATCATATTAACAATTGATATGGATTGAAAGGATGGTCTTACTAGGTAATACTCTGGACCATGAGATGGAGAATCGGAATGCATCCAACCCAATTTTTTTCATCAGAACTATGTCCTCCTGTACCATATCCGGGCAGCTTTGTTAAAGCAATATGAATTTAAAAAAATAGAAATAATGAAGAGGATTTTAGTACCACCTTACAATTATTATTTTACGTTACTCCTAAAAATATAAAGAATTTATGACCAATCATACCTTGTAACGATGATACACATCCTCAGCTACATCCCCGGTACTGTGATCTGCTATTTTTTCTGTCACGCCACCATAAGATTTGTCAACAATTATCCCGAGTGATTTTTTTCTTTTGTTTTTATTATGTTTTTTTGGGAAGGGAGAGGGGGGGGGGGAAGAAAATCTAAATGGCTGGACTAAAATATTGTTCAAAGTCACCATAACACACATTTAAGAATTTTTTTTTTTTATTATTATTATATAACCTTGGAGAAAAGGATCATGACAACATGTATTAGCTAAGCATATTCTACAATATTTTTCTCTTTTTGGTAAATGCTATTCTGCTTATTATTTAGCTTTCTCAAATATAATTATTTGAGAAAGTTAGGATTACTTTTTTATTCCTTTGGGTAAGCAAATAAATTCTATCACCAAAACTCACGACAGCACAAACATATCCCAACTGGCCATCAAGCAAGGGTGGAGCCAAACAAATTTTTTGGGGAGGGCTAGAATTTTTTTTTGGAAAAATATTTCATTCATGTAAACTTTTTTTGGGAGGCTTAGATTTATATTTTGTTTTCTGTTGCAAAATTTGGAATAACTTATTTTCTCAAAATTAAAGGTAAAATTTGCAATTTTTTTTTTTTCATAAAATTTGGGTGGCTAAAGTGCCCCTAAGCCCAAAATTTGGAAGAACTTTTTTTCTCAAAATTAAAGATAAAATTTACATATTTTTTTTTTTTCACAAAATTTGGGAGGCTATAGTGGCCCCTAAGCCCGTGAACAGCTCTGCCCTTACCATCAAGTTATTCCAACCATCTAGGCACTAAAAACAATCGACAGGCAAATAACCGAACTCAATCGGAAACAAATTTGTTCTTAAGTATTAAAATATAACATGTGAAATAAATGATTGAATTGTTATAATACGAAAGATATGTCACATGTCTAATTTTAATAAACATAATCATAAAAATTTGTAATACTGCTTTTTCACTGTACTTTTTTTATGAAGACCGGAGCAACCCGTATCAAACGAACAACAAGAGGAATGATGAATACATCATTTATTCAAGAACGGCTAAAAACTCTTATTGCCTGCCAAACGAGAAGAATCGGAAAAAGGTCCAAACAAAGGCCTTACCGAGATTCTTCAACTCAGTAAACACCAGAGCCTTCAAAGTCTTCAATATAGAAGAAGACCCAGTCAGTCTAACCTATCACATCAAGCATACTAAACCCTCATCAGTATATCCTCTTGAAACTTACAAACCCAATTATATAAGTTCACAGAGTCCATGTAGCCTCTGTTTCATGACCAAACAGAGCCTTCTCATAAGTTGCAGCTACTGAGTCCGTGTAGCCTCCGTTTCAGCCTTCAGGACCTTCGTTACTGTCCAAATATAAAATTTGGAGCCGTTGGGTAACTTGAATTCTGATAAGTATTGGACATTAGTATTTCATCCATTAATCTAATTGAGAATATTTTTGATATTTTATATTATTGTCTTATTACTTTAATACTATGTATTTATAATTGAAGATCCGCATCTCTTTGTATTCAATTTGTAACTCTTTTACGTTATAGTGAAACCCCAATAACTGTGAATGTAATTTTATTCTAAAGTAAACCATGTAAACTTTTGAAATCTTATGTTTGTGTGTAATTTTAAATTCGTCTTTATTTTATTATTTATTTTCGTGTTTTACCGATATTGATTAGATAACTATACTCTGAACAAGAGCTCCTAAAGTCAAAGTTAAAGCCTAATTGTAATAGGATTGTTGGGCGGTGGGGGGTGGGGGGTGAGGGACTGTTTAAAACGACACCGTTTAATATGAACAATGAACTGAGATCTGGTATATATATTTGGTGTGATATATATATTTGTTCTTTAGTATTGTGAGATAGTGATATGGTGTGACGATATCATCAAATAAATTACAGTAAAGATAAGATTATTAAATCAGTGTCATGTTTATAAAATAAAAGTTCGAAAATTATATAATGTAAGTCTGGAATATATGCTCTTTTATATTTGTAACTACTATGTTATTCAACTTTGTCTATCAATTTTGTTTATTCCTGTCACCAAAAAGTGAGATCCGCTAACAAGTTCCATGATAGATCTTATGAGCATGAATTCCATACTTGTGAGATGATGGAATTTAAATATGAAAAACTTGCAATGTGTGTTGGGAAGTTTCAAACTTCACGTTTTAATTAAAGCATGTAATATTCTCGTGATATATTTATTACACAATTTAATCATAATGCGAAGCTTAAAACTTCACAATGGACCAAAGTAGGACTCATAAATGTAACCCAAAAAAGATTTTTAAAAAAAATAGCATTATGCCTTTTTCATATAATATTAAGTTAAAAAATAAACACACACTGTTGAATTCGAAAAAATACTTGGTATTCACGTTTATATTTTTAATGCAACGTGAAATTGTGTGATGCATTTTCTAAGGTTAAAAAATGATAAGTGATGTCACATCACATGTAAATATAAATTTGAACTTTTGTATAGTATTTGACTTAAAACTTGGCTTTCTTGTTTTTGGAGCAATCATACAGAATAGCATAAAATACAAAATATATATATATATATATTATATATATATATGACATTTTCCTATCTTTAAGTGAAAGACCAGTCTCAGCTTCCCAAGAAAAAAAATTGGGTAATATAAAAACGAGTGGAAAATGGGTTAGTATAGATAATTTACAACTTCTTTAATTCTTAAATTTAAAAGAAATGCTTAGGAAATCGGATATATTTATTTATTTTTGTTTATTTACTCATGTGTAATACGTCAAGGTATTTTTTAAATTAATTGACACATTTTTTTATTTAAATTTTAAAAAAGAGTTATAATTCGATAAATAAATCAGATGAATGTAACATTACTGAGTTGACATCATCTTTAATAACAATGCCAGAGACGATGAACAGAGAATATTTTGATAATGTCTTTGATTTTAACATGTATATATATAGATATATATATATATATATATATACTTGAAAATTGTGTTTAACGGAGCAAAAATGTGTATCTATCACAAGTCTTTCATAAGTAATTTCTCTTTAATAGCAAAGGAACATAATCAACTTGTCATCACTATAGAATTGTAAAATAAATCGAGTTATTCGAGTTCTGTTTGTGATTGACTCAGTTAGAAGTTCGTTTGAAATCAATTTGTGAAATATTAAAATCAAGCTTAAATATATTTCGAGACTTGTTAATTTATTAATATTGACTCGAGCTTAGTTTAATAAGTTTCGAACTAGTCTAATATTATATAAAAAATTAAGGTACTAGCAATCGATTTAATTAGATGCTCGTACGAGCTCTACTCAATAAACTAATAAATTAAGTTTAAATATAATTTCAAACACATTTATTTTAACAAATCAAACTCGAAAAATTCACTCATCGATTCGACTCATAAACAGTCCTAATGTTTCAGTCGTAATGTGTGTGTGTATATGTGAGTGTGAGAGTGAGCGTGAGAGAGAGAGAGATAGAGAGACCTGGATGTTGGTGGGTGAATGTATCCCATATACTGGGTCCCTTGCCATCTATAAATGCAGCTCCTTCGGACTGTTGAAATTAAAAGGCAACACTGACATGTAAATACATGAAATAAAACTATGTATATGTGTGTGTGTGTGTGCGTGCATGAATAAAGTTCCAAAATGTTGCCTAACACAAAGTTATAAGCCCTGCTACAGGGTACCTGGTATGCAGCTGACCCTGCCCCAAACACAAAACCAGCGGGAAAACTGCTCCGATTGAGCGGAGCAAATCTATTACTAGCACCTACAGTACTAGCCAGGGCAAGGAAGCAGAAGAGGAGAGGACCTCTAATTGCCATAGCTAACTCCATTCAATTATTGCTAAACACACCATTTATCTCCCTATTTATAGAGTAACTAGTGAGATGTTATGATGGATTAGACATTAAACTATGCTTAAAATAACAATATTGTGGTGCTTTCACAAATCATGAAATCAAATATTTTTGATAGAAAAATTTGGTATGACTGAGCTGGCGGAACTTTCTTTTTTATTGGTAAAACGTATATAAAATTTTAGTAGACATATCATCACTTGATGTGATTTGGATATCTTATACAAGTCTTCGCATATATTTGATTTGGAAACTCAGCTGATTGTGAAAATGTGAATTTAATCAGGGAAATGTTATTCCTACTGTTTGATCTACATTTGCATTTCATGAAATATTCATGAAGTACATTTTTAATCATTAAAATAATTTTTTTTTTAGCTCAAATGTATATTTTGGAATGGGAACTGGACTACCCTTTAATAATACTATGATATAAAACAAGTGATAGAAGAACTTATGAAATAATGAGAGAGAAAGAAGTCTAATTTAAAGTCAAATTGTCTTACAAAAATAGTTGAAAATGTTTTCCAAAAAACTTTTTAGGCCTGGTCAGATGACCTAACGAGCTAAACATGCTTTATTTTCGGTTGAAGGTCAAATTGACATGTTTAGGCATTCAATAGACGTCTTTACTATTTCTAGAAAATAGGTATTTTTTCAACCGACCGGGCTAACCTAGTTTGCCGTCATTTCCTCCTTGTTAGGAAGATGTCATACGTTCAAGTCTCACTCCTCTCACTAGAGGATGCGGGCATTATTTTCATCCCAGTCATTTGTCGGGCTGATTTATTTGTTCAAGACTTATATTTGAGAGACTCTTAAGTTTGATTAGTTTGTTTTAAAGTTACGTGTACTTATGTAATTATATATTGTTTCCACAAAAAAAAAGTAAGTATTTATTCAATTATTTCGTGTACCAAACTCATTTGAGTTGTCATTTTAGGACAAACTTCTTCTTTTCCTATCTATTTTTAATTTTGGGCACAATCTTAAAAAACCCAACTTTGATTTTATCACAATTTTTCTATTTTCCTAGTCTTATTAAGGTTGACTTGGTAATTATAATTTCTTAGTCCAATTTGTAGTTTTCTAATTTTATAAATATGATATAAGAGACATTTATTGTTCAGCTGTCAATAATAATATTCAGATTTTGAAATTTAAGAAATTTATTCTCTTGTTTGTGATTGTTTAACGCTAGGAATTCAATGTTCTCAATTCCTATTCACGTTTTATGTTGTATCCTATTGTAGTTGAAAATTTTGTGTTCACTAAGAGATTTACTATAAATAATTTTATAAAATCACTAAAGTACAAAACAACTGCTGATAAAACAAAAGTTAATTATTTTCTAAAGAGTGTTTAAAGTTCGGAAATTTATTTTAATGCCAACACTTCAAAAGCTTAAAACTAATGGAGAGCAATGAGATGGAAGATTATGGAGTTAGGTCCGTAAATTCCTAAATTAGTAACCATGGTGAAGTTTAACCCTATCAATTAAATATATAATGGAACTGAATTATTTATTTTGTGTAACAGATACGGGCATAATTCACTTCGATTTCTAAAACATTTTTACATAACTTTTGACTATATACGAAGTGATTTTCCGACTACTCGAACAGAGACCTCTAAAAAGTACTTCCAAATCTCTCTCAGTAGAACTAGCAAATAGGGTTTACTAAACAATCTCTTACCTTAGCATAACCAACTCATTTGGATATTCCTAATCCTCTTACTTAGAAGTTTAGTCTTCATTTTTTAAATTTTTTGGTGCACTATTAAATGGATACGATTCCAATATTTAATCATTCACAGTTGTTATGTATCATTCTTGCTCCAGACAGCATCTGAGTATTTTACAAAACTTATTCCAAGATGATTGATCGTCAATTAAGATAATTAAACTCTCCCACTTGTATTAGAAGAGTTTGTCAGTACAATTATTGATCAAGTCAAACCTTGTTATCATGTGATTTATACATATTATGAGAGCACGTGTTCACGACTGCATAATGCATGAGAGCACGTGTTCACGAAAGCTCTATTTTTCGCAGTTAAAGTGGAGAGGGGAAAAAAATTGTTTCTCTTATTAGTAAGTGTCTAATTGAAGCATTGCTTTCGCCATCCGGAGTTGTGGCTGAGTAATAAAGATGTTAATAATAAAATTCAAGCGTCTCGAATTCATTTTGTGTCGATCATTGGTAGTTAGAACTTAAATGATGAATCTGACTGTCACAAAAATGAAGATTTAGTTTAATGAACGTAAACTGACCTAAAATATCCCAAATCGATTCATAAAAAAAAAAATTGAAGTACTGATTTAACTAAGGATTTACTCTTAAAGGCATTTTCCTCCTTTTAAAAAATTAACTTTTTGATAAGTGAGAATATATTTGTCAAGAGGCCCTTGCTCTAACATTAAGCTACAAAATAATTACTTTGAGTCCTATTTATAGAGGTATATATAAAAGGCCGATAACGACACTAAAAAAATCACTTCTTTAAATAAAGTTTTATTCTGTATTATTTTTATTTTTATTATTATTTGTTTAGATTAAAAAAGACGTACATAGTTCTTTCATAGGACATAGTTACTAGAATCGAACTAAACAATAAATCGGTGAAAAAATCGATTCACAGGTTCAACTGATTTTAAAATTAATATATTTAAAAACATATTTTATTAGATAATTAATTTTTTACTGAAATATATAACAAAAGAATATTGGTAAAGTGGGTAAAGAATTACTCTGTACAGTTAATGGTTGTGTATTCAACTTTTTTTTGCAACAATTTTTCCATATAGTTCTTAATAAATGATCTGATGTTCTCTTTCATAATCTAGTGTTCATCTAAATATGAAAAAAAAAAATCTGACAGTTTTGTATATGTCTAATGGAATACCACGTGCAATGCATTGTTGATTACTTGAAAGGAAAGAAATGAGGATACTTAAAAATTAATCTTTAAATGAGATATTCTCCGGATTGCCTATATATTCTATTTTATTAAGTAATCTTTCCAAAATAAGCATGGAGTGATCATGTATTAAGAATCCTAATATTTAATTTATCTGATATAGTTGACATTATAACTAAGATTTGGAAACATATCATAATCATCATCATTATTGTTATGATCATTATTTATTGTTATTGTTATTATTATCATTATTATTATTTTGCTGATTAAAAAAATTATTATTATTATTTTTTATCAACAAAAAAAATTATTAATGTAAAATAATAATGAGATTATAACACATCAATAAAATGAAAAGAAAAGAAAAAAATAGTCTATTCCCTTAAATTGACATCATGTACCCCCAATCGTCTACCATCCTAAACATTCCCATACTATCATCATTAATTGGGATAAATTATTATATTTCACCGTTGTATGGTGTGACAATTATTATGATTTTAGTACATTTTGTGAAGTTTATGTGGGACTTATTGAATTGATAAAATCATAAAATCGTCTTACACATGTTACGGGTTTATGTATTACTTCTCATTAATTGAGTTGTTGTTCTTGTTAGGAGTACACATAGATCGGGTTGTAGTAAAACTGAAACCGACCCGATCTTATATGGTTCTAAAAAAAATAGAATTGGAACCGTAAACTATTGGACCCGATTCGGTTCGGGTTGGTTTTTTTTTTTACAGAAACCAAAAAAAAAAAATCAACTCTTAATATCTATATATATATATATATATATGTGTGTGTGTAATGAAAATTAAACCATCTAAATATTTATGAAATTTTGACAATGTCTTGATCCATGAGAATCACCAAATAACCAAATAATTAATTGGAACAGTGGAGCTAAAGATATGTATGCTACATGTGACAAAGAATACTTGGGTTGGGATCACTAAAAGATTAAAAAAAAGTTATTACATTGTGGTATTATATTTTGCTTGGTTTGCATTTGAATTAAGACATAAAAGTGACAGAAAAAGTCTTTTAAAAAATGAATAAATTAGTGGAGATACAAAAAGCTTATTAGAAGAGAGTAAACACAAAAACTTTTTTTTTCCTTTTTTTTTTTTGTAACCATCCCCATTTTTAAACAATATATATAGCAACTCCATTGTTCCTAAAAAAAACTTGGACAAAAAGAGTTGATAAAAAAAATTTATGGATTCGATTCTCGGGTTGGATCGAGTAATCTAAACCAACCCAATTTTTTTGGTTCTATAACCCGAACTAATCCCGAACTCACTTTGATCCGAACCAACCCGAACCCATTGAAATCGAGTTGGCTCGGTTCTTCAATTCTCTATTATTTTGTACATCCCTACAAGATATATGTAATTCGGCAAGATATTTACATTTATGGACAACAATGATCAATTTATTATGTATGAAAGAAATTATAATAACAAAAGACTCACAAATCCCAAATTTCTTTTACACTGAATGATTCTTCACATCGACTAATTTTTTGTGAGAAGAAATTTTGAAAAAACATCCTTATATATGTAAATTACAAAATAAAAGACAAACTAGGTCAACAATATTCAAACAAAATAGGTCAAAAAAATTTTCGAACCTATTTCTTAAGTCACACCAGTCATCAACGGATTATTAAGAATACAAGTAACAACAACTACCCCGCCCACAGAAAACTATATAATTTACTAATCATTTGTTCCGGAGATGCAGCCTGGAAAGGCTCGTCATAGTCTCCTCTACACAGGTGCAACTTGCGTGCAAGTTACTGTGCATCCGAACTATATATATATATATATATATATATATATAGAGAGAGAGAGAGAGAGAGAGAGAGAGAGAGAGAGAGAGAGAGAGAGAGACGCACACGCGGATTTTTATTTTTTATTTTTACTCTGAATCACTAATTTGTGTTTAAGAATTTGATCACTGGCCTTCATGTAAATTTGCAATGCTTTTTACTGTGTGGTGTAGTGTAGTGTTCTGCTCCAACAAAAGAAGTTGTCAAACAAACACTAAGGCTTTCTTTTAGTACATAATAAATTAATTGTTCTTTTTTTAAAAAATAAATTTCTTTTGTACCAAAGAAATATTAATTCTTTAGTTGTGCAGATCAGGAGTGAAGACAAAGAAAATTCAAAAATCTGTCTCAGAGCTTTCTTTAGGTTTGGTTTTGGTAAAACACAAACTTCATTTTCAAGTGAATGAGACTTGTGAGATTTGTAATCACAATAAATGTATCTTCACATGATTTCATGAATTAACACTTAAATCAACACATCTTTGTCACTAATTTTGATTTTGATTTTTTTTAATTTTTATATTATAGACAAGAGATACACAATCACATGGGCATACCCCAAAAAGAAAAAGACAAAAAGCAAACAAAAATACAGAAAGATCAAAACAGCTCCAGCAATGCATCCTCACAACTAATGTTCAAAACTTTGATTTATGAATCATGGGCTCATATGGGCTTTTGTTATGGGCTGGGGTTGATGTGTCAATGGTACACTCTTTTTGTCCTGCTCAAAGTACAAGCTGGGATCAACTCATATGGATTTTTTGTTACGGGCTACATGAAGTGACAGTGTGAACCTCTTTTGGTCCCTGCTCAAAGTACAACTGTACAAGCAAGGTGGTCCATGCCTTAGAGCTTGTTTGTAGGCATTTGTTCCATTTAAATCATGAATTTTGGTTGAAAGTGTGATATCGTCCTATGAAATTAATTTTTGAGATATTTGGTTGATTTTTTTTCTTTTCAATGGAGTTTTTCAATAGACTTATAAAAGAAAATCATTATTTGTAGAAACTTAAAAAACCAATCCCAGAAAATTCATTTGGCATTTTACAATTTTTACCACAAAACCTGTGGCTTACATATATATATATATATATATATATATTTTATAATCACGGTATCTCTCAGTTTAATCCAATTTAACTTAAACTCAAATTGTCTCGATTTTAAACGGTCAATAACTAATGTGCCCATCACTTCCACCTTACTCAATATATATATACAATATAAAAGGTCTACTTGTACTTATCAACACTTTCTAAGTATAAAACAAAAAAGTTAGTCCAAGAATGAAGACAGTAGAAATGAGAGCGTCAGTTGCGAGACAAAACCAAAATTGTTTACAAAGGGGGCCAACACTCAGCAGACAACCTAATAAAATATTATTATTATTGTTAAAGTTCAAATTATTATACAAAACAAAAAAATATTTCACGATAAAAGACTCATTATTAATTTGCAAGTAAGAAAAAAAAAGATATGAAATGATTTTTAAAATTAATTATTAAAATTACGAATTTTACTATTTTAATCAGATACAAAAATAATCATATAACTCTTATTAATTAAAAATGATTTCTTTTAAGATAATAAATTTTTTATGTAAATTATGAATAGAATCATTTAAGATTTATCCAAAAAGAGTTAGTTATCTTATAAATAGTTCCATAACATTGTATGAGTTGTGTTGGTTGAATTTCAAGTCTAACTCCCTCGTTAGGAACATCTGAGCATTTATTTTCATCCGGTCATGGGCATGAGTTGGGCTGACTTGTTTGTATAGAAGCTATATTTGAAAGGCTCATGCTAATATTAGGTTGCTTTATAATACTGTAATTATATTGTTTAGTTGATTATCATACATGAATTGTAACATTCCATCACTTTCATTAAAAAAGTTAATATGTCTTAATATAATACAATTACTCACATAAAATCTTTAATTAGAATATAAAATTAAATATTTGATTTTGATTTTGATTTTTTCTCAAACGAACTAATGTTGATACATTTGGATTAATTGCAGAAGACATTGAAATACGTGTATCGCACAGCTCCTTGTATGTATGGAATTTATATTAGTCAAACAAACTAACTGTTGGTTTTTGTAATGCTTTTATAGAAAAAGGTTTAATAAAAACCTTTTTAAAATCAAGGCTTAGTCTATAATTCGGGGGGCCATTAGTGGAAATACATTGAGATGCCAACAAAGTATGTATATAAGTCAAAAAAAAAAATTCAGAATGTTGAGGGGGCCATGGCGTCTGCCAGCCCCCCTTTCCTCCATCTTTGTGTTCAATACTTGTCATTTAACTGACACATGCAATACACGTACATGTATAATTGTCAATTAAATTACGAGTACGATCAATTACACTTACGCTAACATTTTTTCGTTTAAATAGATAAAAACCATTCATTGTTTTATTTCATACTAATAGCACTCACTCACTGTTACACAGCAATAGTAAATAATAGTACACATGAGATGATGGATGACATAGCATTTTATTTTCTTATTCATGTGGTCCATTAATGATCTTCTCAATGTTTGAGAAATTTCTTGTACCACTCTCTCGAATGTTTATATTCCCTATTCCACTTGTCAGTGTGATTTACATAAATGATAACAAATTCTGTAGTAGTGTATGTTAAGAGTATCATTCAGTTCCAACTCTCAACAATATCTCAACAGAATCAAAGGATGACAGCTACTGATAGAGTCTGTTACAGATTTGTTAACATTTGAATATTTGTAATTCATGTCTATCTTATCTTATCTTTCTGTTGTAACCATCAATACTTATCATGTAAACATTCTATATATAAATATCAAGCATACCGGGCAGGATGGTTATCTTGGCCAATTCAAAACATTTAGACTTTCTTTCTTGGTATCAGAGCCTCTCGGTTTACACCATTTTCATGGCTTCCTCCAACCCCACTTCCGCTTCATTTTCACTACCAAATATGTCTCATCCCGTTTATACCAAACTTGATGACACAAATTACCTTGCATGGGTGTGTCAATTTACTCCTATCTTGAGGACAAATGGGCTTCTGGGCATTGTTGATGGCTCAGAACCTGCTCCTCCTAAACTCATTGCTGATCTAAGTCAACCAGAAAAAAATGGATCCCAATCCTGCTTATGAGATTTGGGAGAAGAAAGACCAATTTATTTTAAGTTGGTTCATAGCTGCACTGTCTGACAAAATTGTTCCAACAGTGTATGGTTTAAACACCTCTAGGCAGGTGTGGACAACATTAGCTACTAGGTATGCTTCACCCTCAAGATCCCGAGTCAATCATTTAAGGAGACAGCTCCAAACCACCAGGCAGGACTCACGTACCTGCAGTGATTTCATTCACTACTCTAAGAGTATATCTGATCAACTTGCCCTTGTAGGCAAACCAGTAAGTGATGAAGAACTAATCTCTTATATTGTGGGTGGTCTCAACCCTCAATATAATCCTTTTGTCACTTCTTATTTCTTTGCTACAAAGGATACTGCTATGACATTTGAGGAGTTTCAATCTGAGCTACTCAGTTATGAACAATTGCTGGCAGCACAAGCACCAAGTACAGAGTCAAATGTTTTTGCTCTATATTCTAACAAAAGACTTGGACAGAACAGGAAACCCACGTTTGGGTCCTCTCTTAAGCCCAATTTTGGCAAAAGTCTTGCCCATAAGAGATCATTCCCTTCAGCCAGCAATGCACCTCAAGGTAAACCATCATCCACTCAGTTTGCTACTAATAAGCCTCCTTGTCAGATCTGTGGCAGGACCAACCACCAAGCCTTGAATTGTTTCCGTAGGATGGACTATGCATATCAAGGAAGACACCCACCAAAAGAACTTGCAGCAATGGTGGCTCAGTCCAATCTCCTTTATGAGGATGAAACATGGTTGACAGGCAGTGGGGCTACAAATCATACAACTGCAGACTTGGAAAACCTAACATTGCAGCAACCATATCAGGGTACAGAGACTGTGGCTGTAGGAAATGGTAATGGTTTAAACATTGCCCACACTGGTTCCACTACCTATCATCTTCCTAACTCTGATTTACATCTAAATGATATTTTGCATTGTCCCAATGTTTCCATTAATTTGTTGTCTATCCAAAAATTCTGTCAAGACAACAATTGCTACTTCAAACTAACTGATTCCTATTTCTTGGTGAAGGACAACTTGACAGGGGCAATCCTCCTACAGGGACCCAGTGAAGGCAGCTTATATCCTGTGCATCTCAATAAGTTTGTCACAAATAAAAGGGCATCTATAGCACTGAATGTGATCAAGGCATCAACAGATTTATGGCACAAAAGATTAGGTCACCCTAATTCTCAAATTCTACATAGAGTTCTTAAAGACTACCAGCTGCCTTTGTCATCCAATAAATCTCACTCAGATTTATGTATGCCCTGTCAATTAGGAAAGAGCAAACAACTACCTTTTAATAAATCTGACCATGTGTCTTCTAGGCCTTTAGAATTGATTCACAGTGATGTATGGACCTCACTAGTTTTATTAATAAATGGATTCAAGTATTATGTTCTTTTTATTGATGATTTTTCAAGATATTCTTGGTTATTTCCTCTAAAGTTCAAATCTGATCTGTTTGGTTGTTTTGTCAAGTTTAAATGTATTATTGAGAACCAACTCTCTTGCAAAATTAAACAATTCCAAACAGATGGTGGAGGTGAATATACTTCAAATCCATTTACTAAATTTTTGAATGATAGTGGGATTTATCATCGATTTACCTGTCTTCGTATATCCCAACAAAATGGGATTGCTGAGAGGAAACACAGGCATGTATGTGAAACTAGTCTAACTCTTTTAGCACAATCTCATCTTCCATCCAAATATTGGGTAGAAGCATTTCATACAGCAGTTTATTCAATCAATAGACTCCCTTCATCTGTGCTGTAGTTTGAGATACCTCTTACCAAGTTATTTAATAAAGAACCAGACTTCTCCCTTCTCAAAACTTTTGGTTGTGCATGCTATCCTCATCTCAGACCATACACCAAACACAAACTGGAATTTAGAAGCAAACAATGTGTCTTCTTAGGTTATGGTTCCAATCAAAAAGGCTATAAATGTCTAGATCTGCAAACCAATAAAATTTACATGTCAAGACATGTAGTCTTTGATGAGAACTTATTCCCTGCACAAGAGAAATGCTCCACTCACTATCCTGCTCGAGGACAATCCTCTTCATCAGGTACTGTTCTTCTACCATTTCATTTTTATTCACTAAATTCTCCTACTATTCCTATGCAATCATCTCAGCAGATGCTCACAAGCAATCACGTTCCCTCAAGATCAACTCAGAGTTGAGACTACCTCTATCACCAATTCCACCTCAAATACTGAAACCACATCAGCATTCAATCTAGTTGACTCTGAGATAGCCCCTACACCTTCTCAAAGTTCAAATCTTTTACCTGCACTTTCTCCTACACAGATTCTTACTAATACCTCAGAGATAGCCTCTACTCCCACTTCAACTTCTACTTCTTTACCTGCCTTCTCTCCTACTCCGATCATCACTAGATCCATGATAGGAAATTCCAAACCCAAACAATTCCCTGATTATCATTTATATCTCTCCAACAAATCTACTAATCATCATATTAAAGCTTTACATACCAGTTTTCTGCCATGTGAACCCAAATATTTTTCTAAAGCTGTGTCTAATCCTGATTGGTTTGCTGCAATGCAAAGTGAATACCAAGCTTTGCTGGATAACCAGACATGGAGCCTTTGCCCGAGACTCAAAGACAGAAATGTTATCCATACTAAATGGGTGTACAAGTTAAAGCAAAAACTAGATGGTACCATTGATAGATATAAGGCTAGATTAGTTGCCAAAGGGTTTGAACAGAGAGATGGCATTGACTATACAGAAACATTTAGTCCAGTAATCAAACCAGCCACAATTCGATTACTTTTGGCTATTGCACTACATTTTGACTGCCTATCAAACAATTGGATGTATCCAATGCTTTTCTTCATGGCTTTCTCAATGAGGAAGTTTTTATGGAACAACCTCAAGGCTTTGTGGATAGAACATTTCCTAATCATGTATGCAGGTTGCATAAGGCTATTTATGGCCTTAAGCAAGCTCCAAGGGCATGGTATACTCGACTTACTCAAGCCTTACAAGGTCTTGGCTTTACAGGTTCTCTATTGGACACTTCTCTCTTTATGTATCACAATGGTTCAGTACATATTTATGTACTTATTTATGTTGATGATATACTAGTGACTGGCTCTCACAGCTCTAGTATTCTGGGGCTAATTCACAGTTTGCAAAAAGAATTCAAGATGAAGGATTTAGGTGACTTGAGTTACTTTCTTGGCATTCATGTACACCGAACCTCTACAAGAATGCATCTCAATCAAGCTAAATATATCTATACTTTGCTAGATCGTACCAATATGCTTGGTGCCAAGCCTTATTCAGCTCCTTGTGTTTCTGGACAGAAATTAAGCAAACTTGAGGGTGACCCTTTACCTGATCCCACCATTTACAGGCATATTGTTGGTGCCCTACAATACTGCACCCTTACGAGGCCTGATATCTCATACTTCAGTCAATCAACTATGTCAGTTTTTACATTGTCCTACAACTGTTCATTTTACAGCAGCAAAAAGGGTACTAAGATATCTAAAAGGCACAATTGATCATGGCTTATTTTTCCAGCCAGGACCACTACAATTGGCAGCATATTGTGATAGTGATTGGGCTGGAGATCCTCTAGACAGAAGATCAACCGGTGGCTATGGAGTGTTTCTAGGCAACTGTTTGATCTCATGGCAAGCAAAGAAACAACCAGTTGTATCTAGATCCAGTACAGAAGCAGAGTATAGAGCTATGGCTTTTGCAACAGCTGAGTTATATTGGTTAAGAATGCTTTTCAAAGACTTGCAGTGTTCAATTAAGTCTACTCCACAGCTGTGGTGTGATAATATGGGAGCATTAGCACTAGCTTCCAATCCTATTTTTCATGCTAGAACTAAACATGTGGAGGTGGATTATCATTTTATTAGAGAAAAGGTGCTTAACAAAGATATCATACCTCGATACATATCCACTGCAGATCAGATAGCAGATGTCTTTACAAAGGGACTCACTTCTTCAAGATTCTTGTTGCTCAGAGACAAACTACTGGTCACTGCATCTCCCATTAGTTTGACAAGGGATGTTAAGAGTATCATTTCAGTTCCAACTCTCAACAATATCTCAACAGAATCAAAGGATGACAGCTACTGATAGAGTCTGTTACAGATTTGTTAACATTTGAATATTTGTAATTCATGTCTATCTTATCTTATCTTTCTGTTGTAACCATCAATACTTATCATGTAAACATTCTATATATAAATATCAAGCATACCGGGCAGGATGGTTATCTTGGCCAATTCAAAACATTTAGACTTTCTTTCTGTGTAACCAGTATACCATTCGAAAGCATCCAACAAAGGTATCTCTCCACGTTTTTGTTTTTCTCTTTTGCCTCTTCATCCGAACCTTCGTCCCTACCAAAATGCACTCATTATATTCATAGTTATTCTTAATTAATTAGAAAAAAAAAATTTATTAAGGAAGAAAAAATTAATTGATTGTGTAAAACACTAACGGGACGACACTTTGAAGATATTTAAGATGACTACGATGATAGTTTGTTCTATTTTTATCTTCCATATCAATGTCATTAGCGCATGTGGAGTATCCTGCAAAAAAAAAATGACAATATAATATCATAAATATAACACAATATATATATATATATATATATATATGAACTGGTACAACTGGGAAACAAATATCTCGTATTACCATTATCAGTAACATAGTTCAAAGAATTACTATATTCATTTTTGGTGTATATCATGTGTTCTTTAATTCCCGAGCTTGAACAAGTTTGCAAAGTCATTTGACATGCATATTACAATATCATCGTAATTAAATATTTACATCCTAATTATATACCTAAAATAACTTAATATTAGCAAGTACAAGGACTCTAGGTTTTATGCATTACAGGATTTTCTCACTCATTCACACAAGATGCTGAGATTTATTATAATAAATGCATTTAGATTTCATTGCCTTGCCTCTAATAGTAAAAAAAATGAGGCCAAAATATCTGCTTTGTTTTACGTAACATATCATAATTTACTGTATAATCCCACCATACCTCTGGACCAATGTAAGTGCCATTTCTCTCCTCTGCTTTAACAAATAGAATAGTGTTGACAAAAAATAAAAATTAAGAAGGTATATTTGAATTTTATTTTTTTTGAAAAGTATATAGAAAATTTCAAATAAAAAAAATTTGAGCCCCCCTGCGGGTCCTAACCTAGCCTCGTCCATAACCACAAGAAATTGAACTCATTTAGTTTTTGAAAGCAATTTTCTTTAAAAGTGAAGAACTTCTCTCCCTACAATTATTATTGTTTTTTTTTTTTTTAAATTTCACAACCGCTGTAACTGTTTGTTTACAATCAGTGCAGTCCATAATAAGATGTGCAATGGGCACACATGTGATATCCTGTTGTTTGACGATAAACTAAGCAATACGCAGCATGCACCTTGTAGAAATTAATGGTTTTAGTCAGACACTAATAAAAATGAAAGGAGAAGAGAACATCATGGTCTTTGCTACACCTACATTTATATAATCAAGGAATATATATATATATATATATAGAGAGAGAGAGAGAGAGAGAGGAGAGAGAGAGAGAGAGGGACCTGTGAAGGTTTTAGTGAAGGTGTCCTTTATATTTGATTTGTCTTAAGTTTATTGCACCTTCATACTGTAGAAACACAGAAGCAACTTGAAAAACATATGAAGGAGGTAGGGCTATTACACAATCAGCTTAAAGACTTTAATCGGCGGTGTTGCCCTTCGAAGTGGACGAAGCCAATTAAGAACATACCTGGTAAGCAGATGATGCTGTTCCAAATTTGAAATCTGACAGGAAAACTGCTCCGGTTGAAAGAATCAGTGTCAAGATCACCCAGTGGAATATCATCGCTACCACTACGAGCTGCTGGGTGAAGAAAAACAATAAAAATTAAGAAGAGAGGACGTCCAAATGCCATGGTTGCTTCTGATTCTCAACGGGCTCCTCAACACCCCTTTATATATGAAAAAAATGCAGTGGAAATGTCTCAGCTGATATTATCGTGCTCAAATTTAAATATTATGCAAAATTTACAAGAATTTCACTTGAATAGTTAAATTTGAACCATAGTTTCGTAATCATTTTTGAAGTTGACCTTTGATATGATATATATATATATATATATAGCATTTTCTTGGCTATTTATTCATTACAATTGGGAATCTTTTAGTAAGTTGGAATGGCATTTTGCATTCGTAATGTTAATTATAGTTCGCGTTGGTCCATTAATTTATTTATTTTGTAATTAAGTTAATAATATGACATTAATATTTAATTGTTCACAAGAAAAGCCCATCCTACTGACGTGTGTCTTCAGATTTACACCTAAAAACTAATTATTATGCTTGATGAGTCAGCCATATTTTGGATTAGGAAATAAAATTGAACTCAACTTAACAAAATTCTATCTGAATTATTTTATTTTTTTGCATTTATTTAATTTTGACTAATTTTTTAAATATATATTTTTCAAATAAATATTAATTAAAATATTATTGATTGAAAATAAAAATATAAGTTATTTACTTTAAATTTATTTTTATATAAAATAAAATAAAAACTTTAAAAAAAAGTTAGAGAAATTTAGTCAAAAGTTGAAAAAATGTTTAAAAAAAAACATAAAAGGGATATTTTTGTTATTTTGAAAAAAAAAATGATAAGAGGGAAGGTATGTATAATTTGTTATTAAATGTAAGGGAGCATAATATAATTAATAATTTCAAGTCTTTGTGTTTGTTAAAAACCTGTGAGTGTAATTTACTCTTTTAAAAAAAATGATATTAGCAATAAATAAATCTTTTCTTCTTGTTTTCAAGAATAGCAATTAAAACCATCATCCGTGTGAAGCTATGCCTCTAAACAAAAGCCAAAGTCCTTAATGGTTGACTGCATCTCATATCTCTTCTGATAAGAGAGTTCACAGTTTTCAAATCTCTCCAAGTGAGAGTATGCGAAGGTATTTTTATTTTTCAGTCATGAATTGATCTTATAGATAATATGAGTATGTTCTTTTCAAGTATATATACTAGAATTATTTGTAAAATTGTACTTGTAAAAAAATGATATTAACTCCAACTCAACTAATCAATGGACAAACCATAATAAATACTAGAGCTCAACTGGTTCAATAGTAAAATCGGTTGGTTCATTTCGATTTTTAACTTGTTTAATTGCATAATTGATCCAATTAATAAATCAAAATGGATGACTAGCTGGTTCACAAGTCATCCAATTCAACCGGCTAATCCGATACGGTTATGATAACAAACATTGAGACCCAATGCTTAATAAATTAATAGATAAATTACATTGATTTTTTTTTTTAAATTTCTGACTATTATAAACACTTATCTTATTTTTACTAATAAACTACACATATCTCTCATCCAGTCCAATTTTTTTTACATGACAAAAATAACTCTTTCATGTTTTTCTTTTTATATTTTTTCAATTTTGACCTCATTTTGCAAAAAATTTAAACTAACTTTTTATTTTATATAAAAATAAATTTAAAGTAAATAAATTTTATTTTTATTTTTTGATTAATATTATTTTAATCAATATTTATTTGAAAATTAAAAAAACAAGTGAAAAATGGTCAAAATTGAAAAAATGTAACAAAAAAACAGGCGCTTTAGTCATTTTGAAAAGAAAAAAAAAAGATCAGAGAAAAGGTACGTATAGTTTGTCAGTAAAACTATAAGAGAGCGATGTAATTTCAAAATTCTCAAAAGAAATTTTTGTAATTGTCAAAAATTTTAAGAAAAGTTAATGTAATTTACCTTAAATTAACTAAAAATCAATCAAATACAAAATCAATTGATAACATGTGTAAAAATTTTTTAAATAAAACACGTATTTACTTTGTCTCATATAAGACTTAAACCCTCAAACTCCTCTTTCATTTCAATTTTCAAGTGGATTAGTTTAAATATCCAAATCCTCCTACCGAACAGAGATATACATTGAATCATGAAGAAGTCTACTTACATGAAAGAACAGTTTTATTTCCCTTGACATCAATCCTCTCTTTAATTCCTATAATGGTCTGTCTGATTATTAAAAAAAAAAAGTAATAAAGAAAGAAATGGAATTTAATGTTAAGATTGGTGATCAGAAAGTTTTGGTAGACCAGCCCAAATTGCCGCAGGGGAGAAGGTACTCTGGATGCTTTGAAACAAGGTTCCTATTCGATGTTGGCTGATAAAACTAAGTCTAATAAAATTAAAAATCACACCACCAATCCTCTGTGCTTATAAATTTAATGATAAAGAAATTTTTGTTGAAAATATATCCTTATTTAAATAATTAAATCTAATAAAATTTGGTTTAACTAATTATAATCGCTGACCAAAATTTTATCTTACTTAACTCTTGGAGATTGATTACTATTTAATTAAGAAACTTCTTATTGAGTTACTGAGACAATAAATTTAAATATATCAAGTATTCATAATAAAATAAACTGTAAATTTTATTGACCTTCTTTGAAGTTTTAACAATTACACTAACTCCCACTAAGGTTTCTGAAATTATACTGACATCTCTTACTTTATCAGACAATGTACAAATATTCCCCTTCAATCAATTTTTTTTTTCATAATGACAAAATTGCCTCTTTATATTTTCTTTTTCAATTTTTTAACTTTTGACCCTTTTTTTTCATTTTTAAATAAATATTGATTAAAACGTGAAATTTATTTTTAAATAAAATAAAAATAAGTTTTTTTATATAAAATAAAAAAGCTTTAAAAAAAATTTGAAAAAATTAGCCAAAATTGAAAAAATAAAAGGGACAATTTTGTCATTTTAATCAAAAAAATTGATTGAATGGGATTTTTTTTTAGTTTGTCAGTAAAAATAAGGAGTTAATGTAATTTTAGAAACTTCAGCGAAGATCAGTATAATTGTCAAAACTGCAAAAAAAAATCAATGTAATTTACCCTAAAATAAATCAAAATAAAATAACTAACATTTTTGTAATTCTCTGTTAACGTCACAATAATTATTAGTTTAGATATTATACCAATTTATTAGGGATAATATCATTTTTTCCTGCGTGTATATACCACTCCTGTTAAGTATTTTCCTTGCTCTAGAAAAGAGAAAATTCAAAAATATAAGAATAGTACTACAAATTAAATTAACCATGAGGGATTGGCCAAGGGATAAAAACTTGAGAATTAAAATTCAAAGTTTTGAATTCCAATCTTTCTTGAGACCATTGAAAGTTTGTCGGGTCCTTAACTTCAGAGTTCTGAGATTAGTCAAGATATACACAATCTTGTCTGGTCTTTAATTTCAGGATCCTATACACACAAGCTGACTCAAACACCCAATTATAAAAAAAAAAATTAACTAATTATCAACTCCTTCAAAGTAAAAACCAAAGAAATAGTCAAAAAATTGAAAATATATAAAAACCCATAACAATGACAGTTCATTGTTTTATTTCATATATTGCAATATATAGCCGTCACTGTTACACAATGTAGTTAATAATAGTACACAAACATAGCTTCATTTTTCTTATTTAGGTGATCCAATCTCCTTTAACATTGGATTGAGAAAATCCTTATACCACTTTGCTGAGTGTTTATATTTTCTATCCAAGCTGTCTTCGGTATAATTAACATGAATGATACCAAATTCTACAGTGTAACCACTGTTCCACTCAAAATCATCCAACAATGACCATAAAAGGTATCCCTTCACGTTCTTGTTTTTCTCTTTCGCCGGTTCGACTCGATCAACATCCCTACCAAAGTGCAATCATCATTATATTGATCTTAATCATTCCTTATTCGGAAGAAAATAATTTTATTTTATTTTTCTAAATAGAAGAAAAACTTGGATCATTGTGTAAAATACTTACGGGAGAACACTTTTAATATATTTAAGATGATGATAATGGTACGCTGTTCTTCTTGTATCATTTATATCCCTGTAATTACATGTGGAGAATCCTGCACAAAAAGAATGATATAATATCAAGAATATATGTGTGTGTGTGTGTGTGTAGTGGATTACCATTCTCAGTAATATAGATCTCGGGGTTATTGTATTTATTTTTGGTGAATAACAGGAGTTCTCTGAATTCCCCGTGGGTAAACATAGAGCCAGCCAGAACAACTCTGCAAAATCATATGACATATCATATTACAACATCATCTTAATTAAGGACCTAATATCAAATTCAATTCTAAAAATATATTTAGGAGAAATTAGTTTGTGAGACTGTCACACCAAATCATTATATGACAGATTCACAAATTTTTAATTTTTCTAAAATTGATGAGAAGTTTACATTTAAAAATAATATAAAAATTGAATTTTTATGAGGGGTTGCCATACGATTATGTAGTATGACGGTCTTACTAATTAATTACTCTATATTTACATCCTAATTATATACCTAAAGTAACTTAATTAACATGTATGCACCCACACCCACACCCACACACACACACATATATATACACAAGCGCGCGTATTTACATCAATAAAAGTTTGCTTTTGCTGATGAAAAAAAATGTATGTACTCTATAAATCCATACCTTTGGACCAATATCTGTGCCATTTCTCTGCTCTGATATAAGAAATAAAATAGTGTCATTACATATGTGAAGTAAACAATTTAATTGAGAGGGAAAATGTAATGTCTCCTCCTATTTTTTTACTTTTAGACTGGAACTTTCACTATAATAAATATATATATATATATATATATATATGAATACTATAACTTTTGTGTCTAAAATTGAAAAAAAAATAAAAATAAGATGAAAAATCCAATATTTATAAAATAAAGAAAAAATAGGACACAAATGGGATTTCTTAGATAAAACTTACTTGTAACGTTAACGCAAGGATCTGTATAATAGTTTTTGGGACCCGTTGAACATTCAACATCCATTGCATAACCAGCAGTATAATAATTTAACCCAACAAAATCATAAGACCCATTGAGCATCGCGGACTCAGTTATATTGAATTTTGGCAGCCGGTCTCCAATGTACTCGCGCATTACAGCTGGGTAGGAACCATTATATATAGGCTGCATGAACCTACATATATATACATGAAAATTACAAGTTTCATACTTGTTTTGTATTGAATAACTATGATAACTATCACATCATGAAATAGATAAATATCTAATGTCAGGGTGTCATGTCATTTGTCGAGTTATTTTTAGGATTAACTTTTGAGAATGATAGAATTATTAAATTTTCTCAAAAAATTAATTTAAGCCCTCCTAAATATTTTTCTGACACTGCCCTTAATTCTTTTGCTTTAGTTTCTTACACCAAAATTAACAGAATAATGTCATGTTTCTCAAATTTTAATTCCAAATTTTTATTCAAATTAGAAGAGAAATTTGATATATAAATACTAATTTGTGTCTCCAAAATCCATTATAATTATTGTTTTCATCGAACGATGAGGAAGAAAGAAAATAAAATCACGTCAATTATACGAAAAGTATGCACTTACATTACTGAATGTGTAAGGATGTACCTACCATCCATAGTGGAAAGCAAAGGCCCGATCGACCGCCTGACGGTCAGATGCATTATTCTTGTCGTAAGGTATTAACCAATCAACATTCAATACAATGCCAATTTTACCCTTTTGAGAATCCTACACATCATCATGCCCAGTCAATCCAACTCATCTTATCACTCCAAAAAGACACTAATTAATCAAAGAGGAATGATATTAAATATTATAAATCTTCTATAATCTAAATAAAATAACTAAATTTTAAAAATATCTTTGACACATTAACACGTAAAATAACTAAATTTTAAAAATATTTTTGACACATTAACACTTAAATACAAATTATGTAACTAAGTTATGTATAACAAGTATTTTTGAATACATGATTACAGTTTCTACTTGATAATGCATGAATTTGTGCAACCATGCGCCAATACAAGAAATTATCCTATGCAATAACTACAATGACCCATCACACCCCCATCACACCTACAATTGTAACATGGGTGTGATGGGCTCATGATAGAATATAATTTCTTTGTCAATATGTAAAATTAAACACTAACCGTGTAGTTATTCCGATAAAGTTTCACTGCAGCTGCATGAGCACGAAGTATATTGTGGGCAACTATATAAGGCTCAGTGCCGGAGTTGCCCTCCTGGACAATTTTGAAATGAATTGTCAAATCTACCAACTGCAAGTACATATTGATTTAGTAACTGTGGGGTACATCTACCAGGTGCTAATTGACCAGTTGCATATCCCATGCCAACAAAGTTATGGGGCTCATTGAAGGTAATCCAGTGCTTAACCCTATCCCCAAAATTTTTGAAGCAGAAGTTTACATACTCCACATAATCATTCCTTCAAAAAATTACGAGGCATTAGTTTAATCACATGGAAAACACACCATGATAATAAAATTTTACATGATTAATGAATTTTGACCCTTCAATATATTCATTACTTACACTATAGATTCGTTTAGAAAACCTCCATACTTTTCTTCAAGGAATTGTGGGGTATCCCAATGAAATAGAGTCACGAAAGGCTCTACTCCTGAGCAAACAACAATAATGAACAATAAGATTAACGACAACCATTAAAATACAACAAGGACAAAGGGCTAACTCATCATCAAGGACTGAGTCAGAATTCTCTCCCAGTGAGGACAATCTAAAATTCACTAACAAATTTAAATTTAAATTCATAAAATTTATAAAATTAACTATTATTAAATATATTTTGAATAATTGAAAAGAAAAAAAAATTAAAAGTTAGATCATAATTAACAAAAAAAAGTAAGAATAATTGAATCCAACAACAATACTTTTTTTAGCTATAAGTAGGAAAATTATAATCTTTGTACATGTTGGACATGGAATTTGTCTCCTTTCAGTGCAAGGTATACACTTTTTACTATTATTTATATATATAAAAAAAAATTTTGCACATAATATTTATATTACTTGCATAAAAATATGAATCATAGTTCACAATATATATTTATAAAAAAATCTTAATTTAATTTTTTCTGATTAGTGTTTTCATGTTCTGTTTACACAAATCTCTTTATTCATTTTGATGATTTTTTTATCCTATTTTATTTTAAAAAATTAATGTTCAGAGAGCGGCCATATGAATAATTTAAGAGTTTCAAATTAATTTAAATGAGTTATAATGCAAAAAATAGTTGCAATTATTTAATTAAGATCTAAATATCTCGTAAGGCCCTTTAACAGTATTTTTGCTCCATTTGTTCTATCAATTTCAAGAAGTCTTATGATACTTTTCTCTCTCGATCTCTTTATTTATATATATATATATATATATATATATTATTAAAAAAAATATAGGAAGAAAACAACATTAAAAGCTCTTACGTAATGTGTCAGAAAAATAACAGCAAGAAATATGAGAAGAAGAAAGGCATTAGATTGTAACTGCGTTGGCCGTCAGATGTGTTTAGGAGTCCGTTGATGAGATTATTGTAATACTCGAGTCCCCGTTTTCTTAGCACCGGCGTGTCGTTTTTATCTATTTGTCAAAATAATATAAATAAATAAAATAAGTCAGATGATTATTGGTACAATTTACTAGCTAGGAAATAACAAGTGCTATTGGAAAGCTGAAAAAATAAGGATTATATTGATCAACTCTATGTAATGATTTCATCCACAAATGAAACTAAAAGAAGCATCAAACGTTTTTTTCATTTCTCCATTCAACATAAAATATCATATATAGATCAAAATAAAAGGATACATCATTTTTTTCCCTTTTTTATGATTCTGGAATCTATTCCATTAACCGTAATCTTCGATCATTGGGCAAGCAACTTCAAGAGTACTTATAGAGTATTGAATCAATAATCTTACACTTTCAAGTACATACGGTTCGTTTGGATGGAAAGAGTTGGAAAGGAATAGAAAGATGATGAAATTATTTCACTTCTGGTTTATAAATTAAGGAGAAAGAAGGAGGGAGAGTCCAACACTTATTTTAATCATTATTTTTCAATCGTTCACCTAGGGATAGATATAGAAAAAGAAGAGAGAACTCTTTAATGAAGTTTTTATAACAACAATAATACTCTTAAAATTATGAGATTACTAATTACTAGTGTGGTTAATTTAAAAAATGAATAGTTGTAAATTATTATAAATTTTTTTCTTTCTTTTCTCTCCTTTATTATTTTCAAACAAGATGAGAAAATTATCCTATCCTCGCATCACCTCGCATCACCTCTCCCCTTATAAGTCATCCAAACAAGGAAGAAGGAATTACTCTCTCCTCTCATCTCGTCTCTTTCTTAACTAAAGTTCTCCACTATTTTCCTCTTTTTTCAACTTATTCAAACAAACTACATTTATTTGGCATCTCCAATTGAACTATCCTTGAATTTGATCCTATATCTCTTTATTTGTTTGTATTGAGGTATGCATGAATAAGGAGTCGTACATCAAGCAATGAATGTAATATGAAATAATTAATATACATGATTAAACCGAAAACTTAACAAGCTTAGTCTTGTAGGTCAAGTTGAAATCTAACATATATGTGAATATGCTGTTTGGTTTGCAGAAAACCAGATCAGACCCTGGCCAACCATTTCATGTGCATTAAGACTTATCAAATAATATGTGTGTGTGTGTGTGTGTACAGAAAAATATGAGCTTACAGCGTATTAATCTGGACCACGAGATGGAAATTCTGAAAGCATCAAGTCCAATATTCTTGATTCTGGAAACATCATCCTGGAAAATTTCTCAATGGTGTTATATAACAAGGTTTGTAAACTAAAAACACTTGACAGACGTAATCATGGGATAAGAAATTAAAGTACTTTAACACCATAACGGAGTAATTAATTAAACAGTCAATTGAAACTTAAAATAGGACAATTAGAATGAATTGGGCAAAACCTGGTGAAGTTTATAAAACTCATCAGCTTTACTTGCATTGCTATGATCCGCTATCTTATCTGCACCACCATTACAACATTTCTCAAATTAATATGCCTTTTCAATTAAAGATAAAGTGGGCATTTGGATGTACTTCCAAATATTACAAACTAAGGAATTGTATATATTTATGTAGTTATTTATATTTTGATAATTGGACTTTTAAAAAAACAAAATTAAAATAAATAGTATCATTTTTATCATTAAAAAAATAAATTTTTTTGGAGTTCAAATGTTTAAAATGGATTGTGAATAACCATTCCCTAAAAATAGTATCAGAAACAAAAACAAGATCATTGAATTTGGTAATTACATTTTGAAGGGACATAAGAAGTTTTCTACGGCAATGGAAATAAATAATTGAACTCAATATATAGACTTTAGACTCTTGATTTGTTTGTAATTTGCTGGCCAGGATGAGTGAAGTTATATATAATCAATTTTCATACCTATAATAAATGCACGATTAAACAACTGATCTGTCTCTATGAATGAGAAAATTTATTTAAAAAATTCGTTATACAAAATATTTTTCGTATAATATATATAACACTTAAATAGTAGCCATGTTTTAAGGGTTTGTTTGATTCAGCAAAAGAAATTGAATTCATTTGGTTCTGGAAAGCAATTTTCTTTCAAAGTGAACTGCTTTCCTTACTTGTTATTGTTAATTTTTTATTTCACAACAAATGTAACTGTTATTTGCAATCAGCGCAGGGCACATCAAGACGTGCAATGGACACACCACTGATTTCCCATGGTTAGACATAAACTAAGACATGTTGCTGCATTCACCTCATACAAATTTTAATTTTTGGTTAGACAATAATAAAAATGGATGGAGAGAAGAGAACATCATGCTCTTTGCTACACTTACATTTATAGAATCAAGGAATCTAACATATATATATATATATATGTGTGTGTGTGTGTGTGTGTGTGTGTGTTAAGTTTTGTGTCATATCATTATACAATAAGCTTTAAATCTGAAAAATCGAATATCGAATTATTTTTAAAAAAAAATTAGGATAAAAAAATATGGTTGTTTGACATATATGACAATTAACGTAAAATATTGTCGGAACCCATAAAAATATAAACATATAATATATATATATATATATATATATATAAAGAGAGAGAGGGAGAGAAAGAGAGAGATACTTGAGAAGTTTTTAGTGAATATGTCCCAAATATTTAAACCTCTTACGTTTGCTGCACCTTCATACTGTAGAACCACAAAGAAGCAATTAGAGAAACATATGAACGAGGTAGGCTTATTATACAACTTAAAAGGCTTTAATGAGTGGTGTTGCCCTTTGCAGTGGGAGAAATTGTTAAATGGCCTATACCGTTGATCAAGTCAATGTTTTCCGTCAATTGAACAAAAGTCATATTTTTCGTACAACATATTAAAGATATATTCTTCAATTGTTTGTTACACTACGTGAAAATGTATTTTTTTAATGATATTTTTTCATATATACTATATTTTACAAAAAAAAGTAAATTATATTACATATAACAAAGTATCATTAAAAATAGATATTATCATTTCATTATATCAAACTCATTTAAATATTTTTCCAACATATTATACACATGATAACTACTGATTGGCTAGATTGACTAGACTAGTTCTAGACCATTCAAGCCAAGGACATATAGGGATAGCAATTTAACCTGTCCCGTTGGAAACCTGCCAATCCTGCCCCTAATGGATTGAGTTTGGAAAAATATATTTTCATCTTGTTAGAGTTAGGTGTGGGTTTGGGGAGAAAGCACCTCGCCCTGCCACACCCCTCGATTATATAAAATAAAATAATAAAAAAGTTTTGTACTATATATAATCAATATTTATAATGATATTTTATAGTCATTCATTAAAAGTTTATAAAAACTAGAGTTGTATGTTTGAAAAAAATAATAATATCATTTTAATTCTTTATTAATATGTATATTTTTTAGTTTCATATATGTAATTTAATAAAATAAATAGTTAAATAAAAATTAAAATTAAAATACGGATTCCGATGAAAACTCATCCCGCTTATCATAGGAATTAAATGAATTTAAAAAAAAAATTTGCAAAGACCGGGTCAGTAAAAAGATCTCTGTCCCAAATCCGTCATGTTGTCATCACCGAGGACATAAATACCTGGAAAGCAGACGATGATGCTCCAAATAGGAAATCCGAGGGAAAACTGGTCCGATTGAAAGCAGCGAGTTCAGCATCGCTGGGTAGATCATCATCGCTACGAGCTGCTGGGTGAATAAGAAGAATGACAGTTAAGAAGAGAAGGCTTCTAAATGCCATGGTTGCTTCTGATTCTGAAGGGGCACCTCAACACCCCTTTATATAGGAACAATAAGCAACTGTAGTCACTTCTTATGAAACAATCACAGCCGTTGAGCTTGGAAATCAAAGCACTTTCCTTGGCTATTATCTATTGATTGCACCTGAGAATTTCTTTAGTAAGGTGGCCATGACATTTTGCATTCGTCATCTTAATTATAGTTTGGTTCATTAGGTTATTTAATTTTGTTCTTCAACGACGAGAAATTATTTAATAAGACTATTTATTATGTGATAATCTCTCACAAGATCTCTAATTTTTCTCAAATTTTATAAAAAGTTATTACATTATGACGTATTGTGATAATTTCACAAAATAATTACCCATCAACCACTAACCCAAACCCACCGCCAACCCAAAAAAAAAAAAACCTGATGCTTTACATATGCTTATGGTGACTAAGCGACCCTTAAATTAAGTTAATTGGATTAATTTGGTGAAGTTAATAGCTCCATAGCAGACAATGCCCTGTAATTTTTTGTAATGACCCTTTTGATTATTGAACGGACCATTCAATAATTGTTATTACATTTAATTAGTTTGCATTGTCGTACAAAGTTAGTGATGTGACAATTAAAAAATTAAAACTTTTTCATAAAATAATTATCTCACAAAATCGTTTGTCAATGTCATTATATTGATGTGATACATGTGATAAGACTGTTTTAATAAAGTTTCAATATTAATATTAATCTACTATTAATCTCTAATTTTACAAAAACTTTTAATTAAAAAAGTCCACCACATCACATTATGATGTAGTGACCTTTGCAACGTGGTTTCAATGTTAGTCTAGTGAAAAAAATATATTAAAAAAGAGGGCGACAGTGATATACTTTTATACAAATTCTTGGGTCAAAAAAGTTATGGACCACCAATTCTTGGGTCCAAAAACTAATGCTCAGACGTAGGGTTAGATGAGAAGATTGCTCACAATGGCAAAAAGTTGAATTCCAGCAATTGAAAAGTTTATTTTTTTTTTTTTAAAAGTTTGGGAAAGTAATAATTTTATAGAAAAGAAGACAAATTACATGATGAGGGGATGAGAGTCTCCCTATCCATATCCACAAAAGGAAAAAGAGCAGGGGGTACGGAAAGTTCCAATACAGAGAATTGAGCCAAATCTTGCAAGTGTTGGGAACTTTCCTCCAAGTAGAAGCGAGCCAAATCTGGATGACTTGGGATGTTTGCTGTATAATAGCAGTTGGCTCCGAAGCTATTCCATTTCATAATCTGTTGTTTCTTTCAATCTAAATGTAATAAATTGTTGCAGCAAGAGATAATTTTCAAAGGTTTGAGAGAAAAGAGGAACCTCTGATGTGGAGAAGAGCCCATGAGAGTTCTTCCTTTGGGCAATAAGGTCCCCATCAAATCCAAAATTTTGGGCCACAATTCCTATTTTTTTTTTAAAAAAAATTATATAAAAAAAATAAAAATAAAATATCAAATTTTGAAAATTTTGGTCCCCTGTAAACTATATATTTTTCATTCAAAGGCCAAAATTTCACATAAATTTATTATTTTTTTCTTATTGTTTTTCAGGATAAATCCACACCCTTGAAGGTACAAGTCATAACTTAATAAGATTGAATTGAAAGGCCGGTGAAAGAATGACTTGACAACGTGCACTTCACCATTCAAACATGAGAGCCATGTGCCTTTGAGCAGCCCCACAGCTAAGAGCTTGAGTGGGAAATTGGGACAAATTGAGTTGGAATTTAGAGCTTGGGCACTACTATAACCTGAATTTGACCCTTTTGATAACGATGCACACAACAAAAAGTTAAAGCTCACCGTCACAATTATAATTGACGCTAAAAACATGATCCAAATTTGACTAAAGTATAAATAGTTGATTAATGATAAAAAGTCAGTTGTCGCGGTTAAGCAATGAAATCAAATTGGACTTTACTAACCTTGTCTTAAAAAAAAGGTATAGTCAATAACTGCACAAGTTATGAACCATTGAAACAACACCCAATAAACCTTGTTTGTTTTATAGACCGGATAATAGTGAATTAGTTTTTCATTTCACTAATAACGATAAAATTAATAATCACAACCTTCCCATCTCATTATTCTTTCATATCATGAGTCATTATTTACTTCCGGTCTTATTTTATAGTGAGCCTTTTCTTTTTATTTTTCACAAAATTATCGAGACTAATTTATTCAATATGTTTTCTAAACCGACAAACAAACATAGCCTAAGGCTTTAACTCAAGTAGTAACGAGTGACAAGATACGATAAGTGGCTAAGAAAAATTAAATTCTGAGTTCAAATTTAACCGAATGTAAATAATCCATTGGGGCCACCTTCCAAGTTAGTCCAATGACGGGTTAAGTAACATTTTTCGTAAGAAGATAAGTTTCTTTAACTAATAAAAAAAATCAAAAATTTTGGATGTGGGCTAAAATTTTGGGTGATAAATAAGAAAAATAATAGGTAAAAATTAGACTGAAATAAAATTATAAGGTGGACAAATTTGAAAAAAAATTAAAATTTTATATGTATAAAAATATTTCTTAAAATTTAAGGTGGGCTAGCCCACACTGAAGTCCCGCCCTTGATTATTAAAGATTCTCATTGAATTACCGACATAATCATATTGTGATAAATAATGAAATATATCCCTATTGGATGGCATAATAGATTTTTTTGAGTTATTATCAAAGATTCATACTTGAATTATTGACGTATGTATTCGTATTGTGACAACAAAATACTGAATCTTTTGTTAGACTTTCGGACTCTGTTATATTCACGGGGTGGATCAGGTTAAATTTTCAGCTTCTTTCGTATTTGAATTCTATTAATTATTGTTGCTATAGGATCCTTTTGACCTAGCCGCTTTGGCAGGTTAGCCTCATATATCTTTTTGTGTATAACATGACTGGTAGGTTTGAGTGATAGGAAATTGGTCATTGGGACTTATCTATTGAAAGAGCCTGTGGTTTTAAAATGTGGGAATTGAATTCAAAGAGTCGGAGAATTGTCTAAGCTATGATTAAAAAATGATGCAGCTAATTTGGGCTCGTCATGGAATAATCCGTCGCCGTGAACCTGAAAAGAGAAGATTTGTAAAAAAGCCACCGGGAAAGGTTCCGGTGGTAACCTCTCAGATGGTTAAGTTAGTATTCTTTTTTGTGATCAAAGGTTTGGCTCTTTTTTCAGAAAATATTATAGATGCAGATGCCCCATTTTCATACTTACTTTTCCTTGTTTATAGTGTTGAGGAGGCGGTTTAACTTGTCTGACAAGCGGCGGACATCCCTTTCATATAATTTATGGCGCCCTTTACACGTGTACGTGCAGGAATGGTTTTCCAAGCCTATAGCTCCTTTTGACAGGACTAGGGCTCACCGCCTGTCAGGCTATTGCAGTATAATCATGAGACTTTTGTCATTCTTTTTGTCGATTTATTCAATTGTTCCGAGATCGGTATACCGAGGTGTACCTCGGTATATTTTCCCATAATATGTAAGAGAAACTAGCTTTTCGGAACGTGTTTAAGTTATCTGAGTTAAGCAGAATGTTTTTATGACGTATCAGTTACTCCCCCCCAAGCCTTTGTGCTAAAAACACCCATATTTGAACTGAGGCTGTGGTTTTGGTAAAGTCACGTGTATATCGAAAACACGCGCGTATTAATTGATTTTTACATCTCGAAAAGACATAGCCGTCACGGTATAATTAATGCGCAGATTGTCGCTTTAAAAATCGATACCATTTATTATATCAGCCGTTTTGAGTTTCTCGAGAATTTTAAATATTTACTTTCCCGGTTCTCGAAAGGGGTAAACTGATACGCTTGAGGGGTAATGAGGGTTTATTTTTACCAAATCCATTTATACCGTGCGGAATATCTTCAAAGATTTTTTGAAATTTCTGCAAGCATAATCTCCAAATTTCTGCAAGCATAATCTCCAGTAAATTCAGGGCGATTTCCGGCGACGTCAAATCGAGTTTGGAAATTTGTGACCGGTAATATTCTAATTTCTTCTTCTTCTTATTCTTTCTTCGTAATCACTCTGTGTTGCGAATCAATCATGTCTACTTCCAACCCGAGTGAAGTAAGGGTTGAGCCAGGAATGAGGGGGGAAGAGGATCCGTTGTCTTCATCTTCTACTTCATCTTTTTCTTCTTATGACTCCGCCCATGAATCTAGTGAGGGGGAAGTTAAAAAATCGCAGAGGGAAGAGGGTGAGAGTCATATAACTAAGGGGATGTTGTTCAACCTTAGGAGGCAATTTCGATTTCCCAAGAACGTATCATGTAGAGTTCCCAAGCCATCAGATCGTCCCTCCGATGTTAAACGGGGGGAAATCTGCGTTTATTTAGAATGGTTCGAATTAGGCGTACGCCTCCCTTTACACCCTCTGCTTAGAGAGTTTTTTATTTATTTTAATATCTGTCCTGCCGATCTAAACGTCAATAGTTGGAGGCAGCTTTTAGGTTTTATCGTTTTAGGGCATTTGAATAAAGTCCCAGTAGATCTGGACCTTGTTCGTAGTAAAATGGATATGAAGTTCCTCTCTACAGAGGGACTTTATTATACATGTTTTGATCAGAGGTACCGACCTCTGACAGTGGTACCCTCTTCCAATAAAACATGGAAGAAGTGGTATTTTTTCGTAGGGGGAGGTTGGGAGCGAGAAGACTATGAAGGCGACCTGAGTCTTTTTCCTCGGCAAACCGGCCCCATTGGTGAGTCTTGTTAGATCTCAATTAAATCATAATATGTTAATGTTTTTCTCTCCATATTTACGATTTTACTTTGTTTTATGATCTTTCTACAGACAAAAAGAGGTGGAAAAGGGCATCTTCCACGCCCGAACTAGAGAGAAAATTCGCTCAACTTCTTCAACCTCCCTACCGACATCATTTACAGATTCTTTCACCGGCAAATCTGATGGCTGCGGGACTGACCAAGGATGATGCTGTTAAAGTAAAGAAGTCCATTTTGGCCGGTTACGTCCCACCCTCCAAGTCGAAAGTGGGAGGTTCAACCTCCTCAATGCCTGAACCAGCTGAGATTCCGACGTCATCAGAGGTCCCGACGTCATCGGGAGTACCGAGGCCAGTTCAAAAGAAGAGGAGGGTAGTGTTGAGGGCTGCTCGGGAGGCCGTCGAGACATCGGCTCAGGAGGCCAGCAGGACAACTCAACCCGGACCTTCGCAGCCCGTTGAGGTCCAACCTCCGCAAGCCGAAGCTGCCCCAGCTATTCCAGTACCCACTTCGTCCCGCCCGCCTAGTGCTCAAGGGGGGTCAAGCTCAGGACCCCCTAATCTTGCAGCGGCGCCCAATGGTTCAGAGGCCATTAGGCGGCTCTAAAGATGGGACTGCCTCCTGGCTTTCAAAAGAAAGATACAAGGCAGATTATGGGCGAGCTGATGACGGGTTATGTGAGGGTAAGGCTTCTGTTTTTTTTTTTTTTATGTATTTTGTTTTGTCGGTAGGGTGTTGGAGCGATGGGACTTTTAATGGATCGGTTCGATGAAGCCCAGAAGGCAACGAGTCTTCAAGAAGAACTGAAGAAGGTGAAGGCCGAATTGAAGACGGCCCAAATTGAAGTCAAGAACACTCAAACGGAACTCACAATGGCTAAATCGAATCTGACTCATGTAGAAACCAAATTAAGGGTTTCTGATGCTGACCTTGGGGCAGCGCAAGCCAGGGTCATGTCTCTGGAGACTAAATGTAAAGCAATTGAGTCGGAAAACATAGTTTTAAGCCAGAAGCTAAGAGTCATGATCGATCAGCGAGATATGTTTCGTCAGAAGATGGAGGAACAAAAGAAAAAGGTGAAAGATACCGAGGTAGCGGTGGCTACAAAACTTGAAGAAGTTAAGATTGCTACCCAGGAGGCTACCAAAGCTGGAATGATGGATTTAGTGAACTCAATGGGAAGAGAGCTGGTAGATTCTGGTTATCTTCTCTGTAGGAAGAAAATTCAAAAATTGTACCCAAACCTGGATATTTCTTGTTTGGATGATGTAGAGGTAGAATCTTTACCGAGTTCTCCTAACCCACCAGATATGGAGGGTTTTGTTGAAACTGTTCCTCCCTTGTCTTCTGTCCCTCCAAAGCCGAAATAGTGTTTAAATTTGTACGGTTTTTGGTGGTGATGATTTGTATTTTGGGAACCTTGATTCATATATATATAAGTGTTGCTTTCTTTTCATGCTAACTCGGAATGTTTGAGTAACTTGATATATATACGTTTTTTTTTTTTGTGTCTTTCTAAACATGTAAAAGACAAAACTTTAAATAAAGTACTTACCAAGATTAGTTCCGGTAGTCAAGAAAGCTGAAATCAATACTTTATAGACTGATGTCGAGAACATGACTTCTGAATTCCGAGATCAGCAACTTGCCATAAAACAAGATACGATGATGAAAGTCCTGAACTTTTTGTAGTACACAGTCTTTGGCATATGAGAAGATACGGATACTTAATTGTCAACAAACATGGACTAGATTCATAGCACATAAACAGGTTGAGGCCACTTCAGATAGAGCAGGTCGGTAGACCCATTATTGAATTTGGGACCATACCAACAGCGATCTCGCTTGTAGGGGCCTTTGTTTTTGTGAAACAAGTTTTATAAACCAGTTTCTTCACTTGAAACCATACCTATAGCACTGGTGCTTATAGGGGCTTTTTTGATTTTGAGATCAGGTCTGTAGACCAGTCTGTTTACTTGGAGCCATACCTACAGCACTTATGCTTGTAGGGGCCTTGATGAATTTTGAGATCAGGTCTGCAGACCAGTCTCTTTGCTTGGAGCCATACCTACAGCACTTACGCTTGTAGGGGCCTTGATGAATTTTGAGATCAGGTCTGTAGACTAGTCCCTTTGCTTGGAGCCATACCTACAGCACTTACGCTTGTAAGGGCCTTGATGAATTTTGAGATCAGGTCTGTAGACCGGTCTCTTTGCTTGGAGCCATACCTACAGCACTTACGCTTGTAGGGGCCTTTGTTGCAGAACGAGTTGGTAGATCTTTCGTGTTGAGAAGATATATCACCTGAAAGGTAGAAATAATTTTATTGATAATACTGTCTCAGGTGCTCGATGTTCCATGGTCTGGGAATCGGTTTTCCCTCCATATCTTCCAACCAGTAGGTTGTAGGCCTGTTAATCTTCACAATTCGGTAAGGTCCTTCCCAGTTTGGGGACAACTTTCCCATCGTAGGTTCCTTGGTATTAGGGAAGATTCTTCGCAGAACCAAATCACCTAAGTCAAAGTTTTTACCTTTGACCTTTTTATTAAAGCTTTTGGCCATCCTTCGTTGACATTCTTCCATTCGGATTGAAGCCTGTTCTCTTTTTCCTTCCAGTAAGTCGAGGTTCTCGATTAACTGAAGCGGATTTGCTTCCTGATTGAAGGCTTCTGTTCTCCATGTGGGCATACCGATTTCTACGGGAATGACCGCCTCGGAACCATATGTGAGTGAGAATGGTGTTTCCTGGGTAGCACTGCTCCTCGTCGTTCGGTAAGCCCAAAGTACTCCAGGAAGTTCTTCTGTCCATTTTCCTTTTGCTCGTTCCAGCCTCTTTTTGATACCACTTAATATAGTCCGGTTAGTCACCTCGGCCTGTCCGTTTGCCTGTGGATGTCCTGGCGAGGAAAAATGATGGCTGATATGGAGATCGTCACAGAATTTTCTAAATATTTTTCCTGTAAACTGGGTGCCATTGTTTGATATGATAGTTCGTGGCACTCCAAACCTGCAAACGATATTTCTCCATGTGAAATTTTTTACATTCACCTCGGTAATGTGAGTCAGTGGTTCTGCTTCCGCCCATTTGGAGAAGTAATCAATAGCGATCAACAAATACTTCCTGTTTTGAGGAGCTTTGGGCAAAGGTCCAACAATGTCCATCCCCCATTGGGCAAAAGGCCAGGGACTGACAATGGGTACAAGCTCTTGTTGTGGTAGATGTTGATAGGAAGCAAAACGCTGACATTTGTCACATTTCTTTACATACTCTCTGGCTTGAATCAGCATACCGGGCCAGTAATAACCATGGGTCAACGCTCTATGTGAGATGGTCCTGCCACCATTATGATTGCCGCATATCCCTTCATGAATCTCGGCTAGTACATACTCCGATTCTTCTGGAGATAGGCACCTCAGTAATGGTTGGGCGTAGGACCGACGGTAGAGTTGCTCATTTAAAATCAGATACCGAGTTGCTCTGATCCGTAGTTTACGTGCTTGATTCCTATCTTCCGGGAGTTTTCCTTCTTTCAGGTATCTGAAGATAGGAGCTCTCCAGTCATGACATTGTTCTAAGATGTGAATTTTTTGAACTTTGTCAATACTGGGGTGATCTCGGGAGGAGATAATCAATTCTGAATCCCCTTTGGTACCGAGGTGAGAAGCCATATTTGCTAATGCATCTGCCCTTGCGTTCTGTCTTCTCTCTATTTTATGAATACGGAAAGTGGCAAATGATTTTTGTAGAAAACTTACCATTTCGGCATATTTGATCATTCTGTCATCTTTCACAGCAAATTCACCCAGAACTTGGCCCACCACTAATTGAGAATCAGAGAAGGCTTCGAGGTTGTGAGCCTCATGTTCTAGGGCTAGTTGCATGCCAAGGATTAATGCCTCATATTCAGCCTCATTGTTTGAAGCCCTAAACCCCAAAGTAACTGCCTTCTCTGTAGAAATACCATTGGGAGATCGGAGGATAAGACCAACTCCAGACCCTTTATCAGTGGAAGATCCATCCACATATAAATGCCATGTGGTCATGGTTGGATTAGCGTCTAATTTCTGTTTTAGTGTCGGGGTGAATTCGGCAATAAAATCTGCCAAAGCCTGTGCTTTAATGGCAGTCCGAGGTGTGTATGTGATATCGAATTCTCCCAGCTCTATTGACCATTTCACGAGACGACCTGAAATTTCAGGTTTATGTAGTACGGCTTTTAAGGGGTATGAAGTTGGGACTATGATTGAATGAGACTGAAAATAAGGCTTGAGTTTTCTGGCCGATATGGCGAGTGCGAAGGCTAGCTTTTCTATCTCGGGATACCTTTTTTCTGATCCAAGAAGTGCTTTACTTACGTAGAATATGGGTTTTTGAATCCCTTGGTCTTCTCGGAGTAATGCAGAGCTTACGGCATTTTCAGATACCGCGAGGTATAAAAGCAGCTTCTCTCCTTTTATTGGTGTAGATAACAGTTCTGGAGATGCCATATATTTTTTAAGCTCCACAAAAACTTTGTCGCATTCAGAGGTCCATTTCAAGGTCTTATTTCCCCGTAGAGCTTTGAAGAATGGAAGACAGCGGTCCGTAGACCTTGATATGAAGCGATTCAGGGCCGCAATCCGGCCATTCAAAGTCTGTATCTCCTTCCTAGACCTCGGAGGCTCGAGTTCTGCCAAAGCTTTAATTTGGGATGGATCGGCTTCAATGCCTCGTTGTGAGACAAGAAAACCCAGAAACTTCCCACGGCTCACCCCAAAGATACATTTAGATGGATTCAACTTCATCTTATGTTTGTTCAGGATGTCGAAGGTCTTTTTTAAATGTTCAATGTGGTCCTTCTTCTGCTGACTCTTGACCAGCATGTCGTCGATATATACCTCCATCGTATCACCGATCAGAGATGCAAACATTTTGTTGACCAAATGTTGATAGGTGGCTCCAGCGTTTTTAAGGCCGAAAGGCATTACTTTATAGCAATACAAGCCTCGTTCAGAGATGAAAGAGGTCTTTTCTTGATCAGGAGGATACATCTGAATCTGGTTGTATCCTGAGTATGCATCCATGAAGCTCATTAACTCGTAACCAGCAGTTGCGTCAACGAGTTGATCAATTCTTGGGATGGGGAAACTATCCTTCGGGCAAGCTTTGTTAAGGTCGGTATAATCAACGCATACTCGCCATTTCCCATTTTTCTTTTTAACCAGGACTGTGTTAGCAAGCCATTCTAGGGTAAAATACCTCCCTGATTAGCTGTGCATCTAGTAACCAGCTGGACTTCATCATTAATGATCTTATGTCTCTCGGGAGCAAATGTTCGTCTCTTTTGCCGTACAGGGTGGTACTCAGGATTTGTTGTTAGTTTATGGCAAATACATGAGGGGTCGATACCTTCCATGTCCTTAGTTTCCCATGCAAAGGTTGATAACTGAGTTTTCAGAAACTCAATTATCACTTCTTGTTCTGGTGGAGATAAGTCAGGCGCCCACCTGTAAATAACGTCCTTCTTCCTCATGTCCTACCGAGATCTTCAGTGGATCTTGGACCGGAGCAGCCATGCTATCTACGCCACGCGGGCTCAAAGGCGCATCAATCTCGGTGGGACAATACGTATCTTCACCTCGGTCAGACAGGTCGAGAATCATTTGCCTCCGAGATGTCTGTAATTGCTATTGCTGTTTGTTACCTTTGAGTGCAACAACATGGCATTCCCGAGATGATGATTGGGAACCTCGAATAGTGCAGATTTGATCGTTCTGTACATATTTGAGACACTGGTGAAGGGTAGACGTGACAGCTCCTATTTGATGTAACCATGGTCTTCCCATGATCACGTTGTAGGGAGATCGGCAATCCACAATCACATATTCAGATAAGACTGTTTTTTGTTCGTCGCCGACCCCAATAGTTGTTGGGAAGTCAATACCGCCCATAGGAGAACTTAGATGTCCATCGAAACCAGCCATTACTGCCGAGGTGTCTTTGAGGTCAGACACGTTCAACTTCATCTTTTGGAAAGGCTCAAAAAATAAGATATTAGTGGAACTGCCGGTGTCCACCAATACTCTAGAGATGTCGAAGTTGGCGACACGAAGAGTAATGACTAGCGCATCGGTGTGTGGGTGATGTACGCCAACTAGATCCAGTTCGGAGAATTGGATTTGTGGTGAGGGTTTCAGCTTTTTCTCCAGAGTCATGATTTGAACCGGAATTGGTGCCATTTTTGCTTCTCGCGCATAACGCTTCCTCGCCCGATTTGAAGTGCCAGAGAGAGAATTAGTGGCATGGAGAACGAGGATAACATGAGCATTGGCTTGTGATGGCTGATTCGTCCCAAGAGTGGACCCCTGATCTTGTCTTGGTAGGCTGAGACTTAGGCTCCTGCCGAGGTTGTTGGGGTTTCTGAGTCTGATTATTTGGTCCAGATTCCCAGTTGAACGAATTCTTTCAATCGTCCCCTTCGAATTAGCTGCTCGATCTCCTGTTGAAGATGTCGGCATGTTTCCGTAGTATGTCCGTGATCTCGGTGAAATTCACAATACTTACTACGATCACGGTGGTCCGGATCAGCATATAATGGATCTGGACGCTTAAAATTTTCATGTGTCTTGACCTGACTATAGATTTCGGATATGGAAGCAGTCAAGGGAGGCAATGGCACACTCAGAGGTGCATACGATCTGAAACGTCCCGATGTTGTCTGATTTTGACCTCGGGATGTTTTCGTCTCAGGACTTCTCTGCCGTTTGCTTGTATTGCCAGTATTCTGCGTTTGTGACTTCCCCTCATTTTGTATTTGTTCTTTGGCAAGACGAAGGGATGTTCTGGTGTCTTCCAAGTTGATGTGTTTTCTTGCCCTCTCCATTAATGACGCCATATCGACTGGAGGATTTTTTGTCAGGGAATCATGAAAACGTCCTGGCCAGAGTCCAGCATGTAAGGCGGCCACCAAGAAGGCTGCACCACAATCAGTGATCTCGGTCAGCTCGGCATTAAAGCGAGCGATATAATCCCTGAGGGATTCTCCCTTTCGTTGTTTTATAGACAAGAGAAATTCCGGTCCCTTTCTGAGCCGTCTGCTGGTTAGAAAGCGATCAAGGAAGCGCCTGCTGAGCTCGTAAAAGTTGGGGACTGAATTTGGGGGGAGATTATGGAACCATCGAAGGGCTGCCCCTTTGAGACTTGTCACAAAGGTGCGGCATAGAAATGCGTCAGTGGCGCCATGAAGGGCCATGGTATGTTGGTAATTCGAAAGATGATCACCAGGATCATCCAATCCTTCATACGGGGTGAATTTTGGGACAATGAACTTACGAGGACGCTCCTCGGCCAATATAGCTGGGGTAAATGGAGTCGTAAATCTTCCGAGAAGCTTTGCTATTTCGTCCTGTTGAGGAGGTGGAAGTCCTTCTCGAGCAGGAACTGCTTGTCCAATGGAGTCTGCCACTTCATCTGATCGTAGTGGTACTCTGGATGGGGCAGAGTGCTGAAATCCTGGTATACCACCCTCAAGCCCAGTAGGTTGAGGATTGTTCTGACTGGGGATTGCATGCTCGGGCTGTCTTTGATTGGACGCAGGTGCCGGTTGAAATGGTGGTCCGGATTGCACCAAATTAGCACCAGAATTCGCAGGGCTAACAACATGGTCCCTGCTATAAATAACGTTGTTAGGTTGCATGTTGGGTACACCCCCTGGAACGTCATATCGAACTGGAGTTACACCCTGGGGAGAAAAGGGACGAGCGCTAGGGCCACCCTCCTCATATTGCCTCCGTTGCGGAGGATACACTAATGGATATCCGCTTTCAGGCACTCTAGAGTGAGGGAGAACCGATGGATTTTGTGTCAAAGAAGCCAAGACTTGAGATATGGCAAAGAGCTGAGCCTGCGTTTGATCGGCTTGTTTCTGCATCTGAGCTCGAATTTGATCCAGCTGTTGCTGCACAGGATCAGAAGTTGCAACTTTTTCATCCTGAGCGAGCGGTTGAGTGGATAGTGGTGCAGAGCGACGGTTGGAAGCCATGACTACCAAACACTTTAAATGAAGAAAAGAAGATAGAGAAGAACGCTAAACGTTCCCACAGACGGCGCCAAGCTGATGCAGCTAATTTGGGCTCGTCATGGAATAATCCGTCGCCGTGAACCTGAAAAGAGAAGATTTGTAAAAAAGCCAACGGGAAAGGTTCCGGTGGTAACCTCTCAGATGGTTAAGTTAGTATTCTTTTTTGTGATCAAAGGTTTGGCTCTTTTTTCAGAAAATATTATAGATGCAGATGCCCCATTTTCATACTTACTTTTCCTTGTTTATAGTGTTGAGGAGGCGGTTTAACTTGTCTGACAAGCGGCGGACATCCCTTTCATATAATTTATGGCGCCCTTTACACGTGTACGTGCAGGAATGGTTTTCCAAGCCTATAGCTCCTTTTGACAGGACTAGGGCTCACCGCCTGTCAGGCTATTGCAGTATAATCATGAGACTTTCGTCATTCTTTTTGTCGATTTATTCAATTGTTCCGAGATCGGTATACCGAGGTGTACCTCGGTATATTTTCCCATAATATGTAAGAGAAACTAGCTTTTCGGAACGTGTTTAAGTTATCTGAGTTAAGCATAATGTTTTTATGACGTATCAAAAAATAAATTCAAAGTATGGGAATTTGAATTCAAAGAGCTTGAGAATCGTCTAAGCTATTATTAAAAAAATTGACACATACACACACACACACACATATATATATATATATAATATAATTTATAAACAGACTATAATATAAACAAAACCATATCTAACAAATATACAATCATTGAAGCCCAAATACATACTTACAGCCCGTTTGGATAAGTAAGAGGGAAAAGTAAGAAAATGAGAGGAGAGAGTAATCTCTTTTTTATGTTTGGATAACTAATGAAAAGAAAGGAGAGGAAAGACTAATATAATTCTTTCATCTTGTTTGGAAATGATAAAGGAGAGAAAGAAAAGGAAATGATTTTATATGATTTTATTATTATATCCTTTGGATGCTTTAGGATAGAGGTGTCATTTTTATTTTGACTTTTATAATTTTAAGGATAATATTAGTATTATTAAAAATTCATTAAATTCTTGTTTCGTTTCTCTCTGTTTCCTCTCACTTTTGGAAGGATAACAAAATTACTTAAATGAGGGTTAAGCTCTTCCTCCCTTTCCTTCCTAATTTTTAAAACAAACATGATATAAGCTCTCTTTCCTTCTCCTTCCCTTTCCTTTCTTTTCAATTCCTTCCATCCAAAAATTGCCAATTATCCATCGCCTGAATCTGTAAACCAACTCTTTGTCATGGGACCATAGTCTCAGGAAATATGGAATGAAGTTATGAGATGATGCAGGGTGGACAGAGCTCCTGTCATATGGCCTCAAGTCCAGCTGTGGTGCACTTCTATTTGCAAAGGCAAATTGTTTTAGTCCAATGTGTTGAAATGGTCTTTGGCTGCCTCTATTTATGTGATTTGGCAGAAGAGGAACTATAGAATTTTCAAACTCCCAAAAAGAAATCTGTGCCTCATTTTGGAAGAAATTTCCCCGGTAATTCCTCTACAGATGACACCAACTTCAAGTGGTGGATGGAGAAAAATCTTAAAATTGTATTTTTTACCCCTTATTTTGTTATAATTCTTTTTTTTAAAAAAAAATTAGGGCTTAACCTCCTCAAATTTTTTCATATATTCATATGAATCTCCCCTAAATTTTAATACCCACGCTTTGGCTCCCCTAAATTATAATTTATGGATCCCCTACTACCAACTTCAAACACTCAGCTATGTTGTGATTGGAACATCTGAAGACAATCTGCTAGATTTTAGTTGTTTTTGGTTGGCTTGAGTTTTTATGGTCCTTTTATTGTTCTGTTTTTTGCTTCTATAACTTTGTTTCTTTTCCCTCTGTTGAGATTTTATCCTTTTTGTTAATTTTGGTTTGGTCCTTTTTTTTTCTAATAAATTTTGATTTACCCAAAAAACAAGAAGAGTTCTTGATGATTTTGTTGAGTTCCACCCTGTTTTTTGGAAAGTAGGTATGGTATTAAAGGCAAGAGCATTCAGTTCTAACTATACAACCAGAAAAACATCAAGAAGGGAAAAGAACTGTAAAGGAAGGCAGAGAAGCAAAACATACTAGGAGAAAATAACATATGGGAGCCCAAAATTGATACTGAGGTCCCAATTAACAAAAGTATTCTCAATGCCTCTCCATGAAGAAGCAGCTGCACAAATAGCATTGGAGATATCCCCCAAAGATACTTGTTTCTTTTCATAATGTTCACTGAACTCTTGTCATTCAAATCTCCATAAAAATGGAAGAGTTCTGTAAGTCATATATCATGGTATTTGTCTTTAAATTGAAGGGTTTCAATTTCACAGAAAAAAAAAAAAGAATCAAAAAGTGGTATGTCAAAGAAGGGCAAAATATAAATTAAATGTAAAAGACTAAGGCTTTTCTTATTGATATGTATACATAAACAACTCTTGCAATGGAACAATTAAAACACAATTATTTTTCACAATAGAAGAATCTTTACTTATTGCATAAATGTGGAAAGAAAAATGAAAGATTCTCTCTCCTTATTAACTCTCACACAAATACTACAAAATAGATGACCTTTATTAGTTCTTTACAAGGAACTTCATGAACCAAAATGCAGAGTTTTTGAAGTATCGTTTTAAGTTGTCTTTGAAGTCTATATAATTGATGCCAAACCGAACAGAATAGCCAGCATCCCATTCAAAATCGTTGAGGAATGACCATATAAAATATCCCTTCACATCAGCACCCTCCCTGTCAAAATTTCACCATTAACAATTGTATTTGTTGATTATTAGAGCCATAAAACTTTTGAAAGAATATATAATTAATTTTTTATTTGATAAAAATTATGTTGCTGTTAGTTTTTTTTTTTTACCTTTTATATATTGAGTTATCTGTAAGTGGTGAATTCAGAAGTAAAAGTTGTAAAAAGTCAAACTTATTTTGTAAATAGGGTTTTTTTTTTAGTTTCTCTAAACCATGGTTTTGAAACCAGGATTTTGTGAGTCCCATTATAAAGTTTCATTTTGAAAAAAATTGTCAAACACCTCAAAAAACCGGTTTCACACTTTTCATGTATCAAAATCATGGTTTTGGGAGGGGGACAACCGCCCTGATCCCAAATGGGCTCTAAGATTATAGGGAGGTAGTGAGTTCCAGACCTTACCTTAACTTATTTACATGTATATGTGTTTGTGTGTTACATAATATCAACGTGATTTTTCCAAGAAACCAATCACCATGAACTTTTTACATTTGAATTGGCATGAAAAGGTTACTTGAAGAATTTAGAATGGGATCTGAAAATACTGACTTGATAGCTCTTGAAAGAAAGGTTAAATGGCCATAATGGTATAATATCCTCAATTTATCCTTCAAGGCTTGTTTAATGGGCAATGTGCTATTATTTGCTTCGGCAATTCCTGCAAATTACATAACATTATTATTCAGTTTATAAAAATTATGTACTACAATACATTACCCATATTTAGCATATATACAGTACTTAAAAGGGACATTGATTTACCATTCTCAGTAATGTAAATTGCTGGATTCCCATATCTCTCTTTAATGTATAGCACAAGTGCTCGAATTCCTTTGGGGTATACATAAAGCTAGTTCAAAGCAGTCTACAAAACCAAGTACATTTCCTAAGCTCATTAGTCACTGCTTATGCATCTTAAGTTTTTATATCTACATATGACACTAATACTTGTAGATTAACAAATATGTTAGCTTTAGAGAGAGAGAGAGAGAGAGAGTACCGGTTGACCAATCGGAACCCATTTCTAACGGCTGTGACAAAGTCAACAAAATATGTGATTTAGAAGTACAAAAGTGACCAGAAAGTAAAAAGATGATAATGGTGGAAAAACTTTCAAGTGAGACTGGTACAGTAACATAATATTATATTATTCCAATAATATTTATCATGTGTCATATGGTCTATATGACGTATTAGATCCACCGAGAAATATCTGAATAACGGATAACATTAAAGTAACGTGTTTTGAGCTTACATGTGAGATTAGCTTGGTTATCTATTGTCATGCTAAGGTTCATGCTGTTGGAGACCATAGCATTAGATGCATAATTTGAAGTGTAGTAATTCACACCAAGGAAATCATATGATTTTTGGAGCATCATGGACTCCTCTGTGAATTTGGGCAATCGGTTCCCTACCAAAGCTCTCATGTTCTTGGGATAATCACCATATGTCATTGGATGTAAAAACCTACAATATATATATATATATATATATATATATATATTAGCCCCACAGACACACACACATGAAATATATATTAGCCACGACACACACACACACACACACATATATATATTATAAGTCACTACTTAATTAATAAGATTGAATTCAAGATTTTGTGAAAGAATCACTGCAGAGCAGGCACTTAATTACCATCCAAACATGAAATCGATGGCCCTTCGTGCAGCCCTTTGGCTGATGGCTGACAGGGAAATTGGCACAAACCAGTTGGTCACCAGTGTAACCCCAATCTGACCGTTTTGATAAGGCTGCACATTGAAATTAATTAAGCTCAACATCACAATTGTTGCAAATAATTTACCCTACAAAATAATTATGCTAAATTGACTATTTTGAAAAACTTGATTTTTTTTATCAGTGAGTTAGGGATAATTAATCGATTAAATCACCTAAAAACTTTACTGGAAAAGAAAAGGAGAAAGAAAAAAAAAAGGCTCGGAGATATTTAATTGGAAGCCAATTCCTCTTGAAGAGAATTTCTTTTTCTAGCTTTTAAGACCATCATGGATTTTAAGATTATGGAGATAATTGAACATGGTGCCTCTGCTAGTACAAAAAAAAAAATTGTTGGAAGGTTTTATGATGAGATTATAGTTAAGATTTGACTATTCATATAGGACTTATGTGAATCTTACGTAATGTTAAAATTTGAGCTAGGTTCTCACAAGTGAGACCGTCCCATTGAGTTTTTCTCCTATGGGCGAAGAAAATGCCAGTATACTTAGGTCGGATCATTGCAGACTCCTACCAAAATAGTAGATCGGGCCGAACTAAGCCCTGATAATAAGGTCGTAACTCGACCCTAAGTCCTAATTCCTAATGCAGGCTTGCAGGTCCAAAAAAGTTTTTATTGTAAAATTTTAAGTCATAAAAACGAAATTGTATCTAATTAAAGAAAAAAAAATCAAGAATGGTAAAATTAATTACACATCATTACATCAATAAATAATTAACAAATAAAATGTTAATGTACAATAAATAAATAAAAATTGTACAAGTTAGAATTGATGAATGGTTTAATAGTTTGAATGAAAAGCAAGGAGAGTTTGATATATATATATATATATATATATAGGGGTAATATTCTTTAATATTTACATGTATGATAATGGTATGAAGTATGAAATAAAAGTTAAATAATGAAAAAGTGAAGTGAAAGATAAGGAAAATTAAATATACATTGATTTGTTAAGTTTGAGTAAATCGAGTAAAATAATAAATAATGTGAATCTTTTGAATTGAAAATTAACAAATAATTATTTTTTACATTAAAGAGTCGGACTTCGGGTTTTTAACTATTTGGGCTTGTGTGAGCCTGGTCTCAATCAAAAAAATCAAGCCTAGGACTGAAATGGGAATACTCCAAGCTAGGGCTAGGTTGTACTTGGCTTTGGGCTGGGCAACCTTCGAGCCATTTTGCACCTCAATTTTCTCCTATGTTAAATGCATACCAATTGAACTATTTTCTATAAAAAGGTGTTATTAAATCTAAGTAAAAAAGGAGCAAAAAGAAAAAGAAAAAGAAATACGAACCTTATCAAAACTTTTCATGACAGTAATTAAGCATGTATGACTCTCCATTTCCTTCCGACTGAATGATTAATAAGAAATACGAACCTTATATTTCTCCCTATATAATTTTACACCAGCTGCGTGGGAGAGGATCAAGTGGTGGGCAACTATATAAGGTTCAGTTGCAGAGTTTCCAGATGTGCAATTTCCAATATAGTTAGAACATCGACCGGGTGCCATAGTGCCTGTTGCATATCCATTCAGACTAAATGTATAGGGCTCATTCAAAGTGAACCAATGCTTAACGCGATCACCAAATGTTTTGAAGCAGAAATCCACGTAATCACGATAATCATCCCTATAATTAATCATATTGACCCAATGATTATTGTTAAACATAATGCACCATAGTCATAATTTATTTGATCAAATGGGCAATAAACTTACACAATCTTGGGGCTTAAGAATCCGCCGTACTCATCCTCAAGGGCTTGAGGAAGATCCCAGTGGAATAGAGTAACATAGGGCTGTAAATCTGTGACCGAAGGTCAAAAATCAGCAAAAAAAGCGAGAAATCCCTGGTCAATGGATCTGACAAATTATTTTATACCGTAATTAAAAAAAAAAAAAGTGTTTGTCTTCTTAAAAGTAAAAGATAATTTCATTGACCACATCAGAAGAAAATAATAAAAGTGATGGGAATGATATTATCACCATTGGATAACAGGTCGTTGATGAGATCGTTGTAGAACTTGACACCTAGTGGGTTCACTCCCCCACTAATCTTCCCCTCTGAGAAGAAAATTAGTAAAATTAGAAAAATCAAAGTCATTGGTCCCTATTGCAACCATGAAAAATCAAATGGTTTTGATCACTATGTTTTTGTAGCATAAAGTTTGCAGGAATGCAATAGAGTGGGAGATATCTGAGTTGATTCTCATCTTGCTTAGATGTTATTCACTGGGCTGAGACCAATGGTTGTTGGTCAATGAAAAACTATCATGTATGCATGTCTTATGATATCTTGCACACGTAGCATCTCATCATTGGCCAGGGACCATTGGACCTTTTTCAATGAATAATTTTCCTATTTTGCTTGAATGGAATCATATTAACAATTGATATGGATTGAAAGGATGGCCTTACTAGGTAATACTCTGGACCATGAGATGGAGAATCGGAATGCATCCAACCCAATTTTTTTCATCAGAACTATGTCCTCCTGTCCCATATCCGGGCAGCTTTGTTAAAGCAATATGAATTTAAAAAAATAGAAATAATGAAGAGGATTTTAGTACCACCTTACAATTATTATTTTACGTTACTCCTAAAAATATAAAGAATTTATGACCAATCATACCTTGTAACGATGATACACGTCCTCAGCTACATCCCCGGTACTGTGATCTGCTATTTTTTCTGTCATGCCACCATAAGATTTGTCAACAATTATCCCGAGTGATTTTTTTCTTTTGTTTTTATTATTTTTTTTGGGAAGGGAGAGGGGGGGGAGAAAATCTAAATGGCTGGACTAAAATATTGTTCAAAGTCACCATAACACACATTTAAGAATTTTATTATTATAATTATTATATAACCTTGGAGAAAAGGATCATGACAACATGTATTAGCTAAGCATATTCTACAATATTTTTCTCTTTTTGGTAAATGATATTCTGCTTATTATTTAGCTTTCTCAAATATAATTATTTGAGAAAGTTAGTATAACTTTTTTCTTCTTTGGGTGAGCAAATAAATTCTATCACCAAAACTCACAACAGCACAAACATATCCCAATTGGCCATCAAGCAAGGGTGGAGCCAAACAAATTTTTTGGGGAGGGCTAGAATTTTTTTTGAAAAAAATATTTCATTCATGTAAACTTTTTTTGGGAGGCTTAGATTTATAATTTGTTTTCTTTTGCAAAATTTGGAATAACTTATTTTCTCAAAATTAAAGGTAAAATTTACAATTTTTTTTTTTCATAAAATTTGGGTGGCTAAAGCGCCCCTAAACCCAAAATTTGGAAGAACTTTCTTTCTCAAAATCAAAGATAAAATTTACATATTTTTTTTTTCACAAAATTTGGGAGGCTATAGCGGCCCCTAAGCCCATGAACAGCTGTGCCCTTACCATCAAGTTATTCCAACCATCTAGGCACTAAAAACAATCGACAGGCAAATAACCGAACTCAATGGGAAAAAAATTTGTTCTTTAAGTATTAAAATATAACATGTGAAATAAATGATTGAATTGTTATAATACGAAACATATGTCTCATGTCTAATTTTAATAAACATAATTATAAAAATTTGTAATACTGCTTTATCACTGTACTTTTTTCTGAAGACTGGAGCAACCCGTATCAAACGAACAACAAGAGGAATGATGAATACATCATTTATTCAAGAACGGCTACAAACTCTTATTGCCTGCCAAACGAGAAGAATCGGAAAAAGGTCCAAAAAAAGGCCTTACTGAGATTCTTCAACTCAGTAAACACCAGAGCCTTCAAATTCTTCAATATAGAAGAAGACCCAGTCAGTCTAACCTATCACATCAAGCATACTGAACCCTCATCAGTATATTCTCTTGAAACTTACAAACCCAATTATTTAAGTTCACAGAGTCCATGTAGCCTCTGTTTCATGGCCAAACAGAGCCTTCTCATAAGTTGCAGCTACTGAGTCCGTGTAGCCTCCGTTTCAGCCTTCAGGACCCTCGTTACTGTCCAAATATAAAATTTGGAGCCGTCGGATAACGTGAATTCTGATAAGTATTGGACATTAGTATCTCGTTCATTAATCTAATTGAGGATATTTTTTATATTTTACATTACTATCTTGTGACTTTAATATTATGTATTTATAGTTGAAGATTCGCATGTACTCAATTTGTAACTCTTTTACATTATGGTGAAACCACAATGACTGTGAATGTAATTTTATTCTAAAGTAAACCATGTAAACTTTTGAAATCTTATGTTTGTGTGTAATTTTAAATTCGTCTTTATTTTATTATTTATTTTCGTGTTTTTCCGATATTGATTAGATAACTATACTCTCGACAAGAGCTTCTAAAGTCAAAGTCAATACCTAATTGTAATAGGATTGTTGGGTGGTGGGGGGTGAGGGACTGTTTAAAATGACACCGTTTAATATGAACAATGAACTGAGATCTTGGTATATATATTTTTTCTTTAGTATTGTGAGATAGTGATGTGGTGTGACAAAATCATCAAATAAATTACGTAAAGATAAGATTATTAAATCAGTGTCATGTTTATAAACTAAAAGTTCAAAAATTATATAATGTAAGTCTGGAATATATCCTCTTTTATATTTGTAATAGTATGTTATTCATCTTTGCCTATCAATTTTGTTTATTCCTGTCACCAAAAAGTGAGATCCGCTAACAAGTTCCACGATAGATCTTATGAGCATGAATTCCATACTTGTGAGATGATGGAATTTAAATATGAAAGACTTGCAATGTGCGTGGGGAAGTTTCAAACTTCACATTTTAATTAAAGCATATAATATTCTTGTGATACATTTATTACACAATTTAATCATAGTACGAAGTTTAAAACTTCACAATGGACCAAAGTAGGACTCATAAATGTAACCCAAAAAAGATTTTAAAAAAAATAGCATTATGCCTTTTTCATATAATATTAAGTTAAAAAATAAACACACTGTTGAATTCGAAAAAATACTTGGTATTCACGTTTATATTTTTAATGCAACGTGACATTGTCTGATGCATTTTCTAAGTTTAAAAAATGATAAGTGATGTCACATCACATGTAAATATAAATTTGAACTTTTGTATAGTATTTGACTTAAAACTTGGCTTTCTTGTTTTTGGAGCAATCATACGGAATAGCATTAAATACAAAATATATATATATATATATGACATTTTCCTATATTTAAGTGAAAGACCAGTCTCAGCTTCCCAAGAAAAAAAATTTGGGAAATATAAAAACGAGTGGAAAATGGGTTAGTATAGATAATTTACAACTTCTTTAATTTTTAAATTTAAAAGAAATGCTTAGGAAATCGGATATATTTATTTATTTTTGTTTATTTACTCATGTATAATACGTCAAGGTATTTTTTAAATTAATTGATATATTTTTTTTATTTAAATTTTAAAAAAGAGTTATATAATTCATATTAGTAGGTATATAAATTCGATAAATAAATCAGATGAATGTAACATTACTGAGTTGACATCATCTTTAATAACAATGCCAGAGACGATGAACAGAGAATATTTTTGATAATGTCTTTGATTTTAACGTGTATATATATACTTGAAAATTGTGTTTAATTGAGCAAAAATGTGTATCTATCACAAGTCTTTCATAAGTAATTTCTCTTTAATAGCGAAGGAACATAATCAACTTGTCATCACTATAGAATTGTAAAATGAATTGAGTTATTCGAGTTCTATTTGTGATTGACTCAATTAAAAGTTGTTTGAAATCAATTTGTGAAATATTAAAGTCAAGCTTAAATATATTTTGAGACTTGTTAATTTATTGATTTTGACTCGAGCTTAGTTTAATAAGTCTCGAACTAGTCTAATATTATATAAAAAATTGAGGTACTAGCAATCAGTTTAATTAGATACTCGTATGAAATCGACTCAATAAACTAATAAATTAAGTTTAAATATAATTTGAAACACATTTATTTTAACAAATCAAACTCGAACAATTCACTCATCGATTCGACTCATAAACAGTCCTAATGTGTGTGAATACGTGAGAGTGAGAGTGATAGTGAGCGTGAGAGAGAGAGAGAGAGAGAGAGATAGAGAGACCTGGATGTTGGTGGGTGAAGGTATCCCATATACTGGATCCCTTGCCATCTATAAATGCAGCTCCTTCGGACTGTTGAAATTAAAAGGCAACACTGACATGTAAATACATGAAATAAAACTATATGTGTGTGTGTGCATGAATAAAGTTCCAAAATGTTGCCTAACACAAGGTTATAAGCCGTGCTACAGGGTACCTGGTAAGCAGCTGACCCTGCCCCAAACACAAAACCAGCGGGAAAACTGCTCCGATTGAGCGGAGCAAATCTATTACTAGCACCTACAGTACTAGCCAGGGCAAGGAAGCAAAAGAGGAGAGGACCTCTAATTGCCATAGCTAACTCAATTCAATTATTGCTAAACACACCATTTATCCCCCTATTTATAGAGTAAGTAGTGACATATTATGATGGATTAGACATTAAACTAAGCTTAAAATAACAATAATGTGGTGCTTTCACAAATCATGAAATCAAATATTTTTGATAGAAAAATTTGGTATGACTGAGCTGGCGGAACTTTCTTCTTTATTGGTAAAACGTATATAAAATTTTAGTAGACATTTCATCACTTGATGTGATTTGGATATCTTATACAAGTCTTCGCATATATTTGATTTGGAAACTCAGCTGATTGTGAAAATGTGAATTTAATAAGGGAAATGTTATTCCTACTCTTTGATATACATTTGCATTTCATGAAGTATTCATGAAGTACATTTTTAATCATTAAAATAAATTTTTTTAGCTCAAATGTATATTTTGGAATAGGAACTGGACTACCCTTTAATAAGACTATGATATAAAACAAGTGATAGAAGAACTTATGAAATAATGAGAGTGAAAGAAGTCTAATTTAAAGTCAAATTGTCTTACAAAAATAGTTGAAAATGTTTTCCAAAAAACTTTTTAGGCCTGGTCGGATGACCTAACGAGCTAAAAATGCTTTATTTTCGGTTGAAGGTCAAATTGACATGTTTAGGCATTCAATAGACGTCTTTACTATTTCTAGAAAATAGTAATTTTTCAACCGACCGAGCTGACCTAGTTTGCCATCATTTCCTCCTTGTTAGGGAGATGTCATACGTTCAAGTCTCACTCCTCTCACTAGAGGAGGTGAGCATTATTTTCATCCAGTCATTTGTCGGGCTGATTTATTTGTTCAAGACTTATATTTAAGAGACTCTTAAGTTTGGTTAGTTTGTTTTGAAGTTACGTGCACTTATGTAATTATATATTGTTTCTACAAAAAAAAAGGTAAGTATTTATTCAATTATTTCGTGTACCAAACTCATTTGAGTTGTCATTTTAGGACAAACTTCTTCTTTTTCTATCTATTTTTAATTTTGGGCACAATCTTAAAATACCCAACTTTGATTTTATCACATTTTTTCTATTTTCCTAGTCTTATTAAGGTTGACTTGGTAATTATAATTTCTTAGTCAAATTAGTAGTTTTCTATTTTTATAAATATGATATAAGATACATTTATTGTTCAGTTGTCAATAATAATATTCAGATTTTAAAATTTAAGAAATTTATTCTCTTGTTTGTGATTGTTTAACGCTCTGAATTCAATGTTCTCAATTTCTATTCACGTTTTATGTTGTATCGTATTGTAGTTGAAAAATTTGTGTTCAATAAGAGATTTACTATAAATAATTTTATTAAATCACTAAAGTACAAAACAACTGTTGATAAAACAAAAGTTAATTTTTTTCTAAAGAGTGTTTAAAGATCGGAAATTTATTTTAATGCCAACACTTCAAAAGCTTAAAACTAATGGAGAGCAATGAGATGGAAGATTATGGAGTTAGATCCCTAAATTCCTAAATTAAAAACCATGGTGAAGTTTAACCCTATCAATTAAATATATAATGGAACTGAATAATTTATTTTGTGTAATAGATACGAGCATAACTCACTTTGATTTCTAAAACAATTTTACATAACTTTCGATTATATACGAAGTAACTTTCCGACTATTTGAACAGGGATCTCTAAAAAGTACTTTCAAAACACTCTCGGTAGAACTAGCAAATAGGGTTTACTAAACAATCTCATACCTTAGCAGAACCAGCTCATTTGGATGTTCCTAATCCTCTTACTTAGAAGTTTAGTCTTCATTTTTTTAATTTGCTTGGTGCACTATTCAATGGATACGATTCCAATATTTAATCATTCACAGTTGTTATGTATCATTCTTGCTCCAGACAGCACCTGAGTATTTTACAAAGCTTATTCCAAGATGATCATCTATTAAGATAATTAAACTCTCTCACTTGTATTATAAGAGTATGTACGTACAATTATTGATCAAGTCAAACCTTGTTATCATGTGATTTATACATATTATGAGAGCACGTGTTCACGAGTGCATAATACATGAGAGCACGTGTTCACGAAATCTCTATTTTTCCCAACTAAAGTGGAGAGGGGGAAAAATTGATTCTCTTATTAGTAACTGTCTAATTGAAGTATTGCTTTCCCCACTTGGAATTGTGGCCGAGTAATAAAGACGTTGATGATAAAATTTAAATGTTTCGAGTCCGTTCTGTGTCGATCATTAACGGTTAAAACTTAAATGATACATCTAATTGTCACGAAAATAGAAATTTAGTTTAGTGCGTGTGAACCGACTCAAAATATTCCAAGCCGAATTCACTCTTAAAGGCATTTTCCTTCTTTTAAAAAATTAACTTTTTGATAAGTGAGAATATATTTGTCAAGAGGCCGTTGCTCTAACATTAAGCTGCAAAATAATTACTTTGAGTCCTATTTATAGAAGTATATATAAAAGGCTGATAAAGACGCTAAAAAAAATCACTTCTTTAAAAAAAGTTTTATTCTGTATTATTTTTATTTTTATTTTTATTTTTATTTTTATCTGTTTAGATTAAAAAAAATATACATAATTATTTTATGAGACATAGTTATTAGAATTGAACTAAACAATAAATCGGTGAAAGAGCTGATTCACAGGTTTAACTGATTTTAAAATTAATATATTTAAAAAGATATTTTATTAGATATTTAATTTTTTACTTAAATATATAACAAAAGAATATTGGTAAAGTGGGTAAAGAATTACTCTGTACAGTTAATGGTTGTGTATTCAGCTTTTTTTTGGCAACAATTTTTACATATAGTTCTTAATAAATGATCTGATGTTCTCTTTCATAAGTGAAGTTCCTAAATTGCACGTAAGTGTATTGATTCGTCAAAAGCTCTTAATTTTTTTTTTTGGGACTAAAATATCTCTCATTATATAAAGTTTTTATATTCAGAAATTACCTGTTCGTAAAATTTGAAAGTGTTTTAAGAAAACTTGTTCAAATTTAAAAATTCAATAACTTATAAATTATAAATGCATTTTTAATAAATTTTATATATTTGGTTTCTATAAAACGATATCTATTAAGTAAGATTCATATTGCGTATGAAATTTTGAAAAACAAAATCTTAAAAAAAACAATAAAAACTCATTCCGTTAAAAAATAATAAAATTTTACTGCCTCTGCAAAATAGAAAACTCTTTCTGTTTTTGCATAAATAATAAAATTTCATATTCTAGTGAAAGATTAAATCAAAAAAGAAGAAAAATATTGGAATGTTAATACAAAAGTTCTAAAATTAAAATTTTACACTTAAAAATGGGTTTAGTTTACACATGTGAATAAACTCAACAAAAAAAAAAAATTACAACAAAACAATAAAAAGAATTTATGGTTTGTAGTGTGTACTCTGTGTGCTTTGTTTCCTAAAGCAATTGAGAAGCAACCTTGTCCTTTCTATTAAATTAATGCAAAGTCAATAGACTTCTTGTCTTCTATTTTTATTGATGGTATCTTTATGTATGCCTTATAAATTAGTTTCATCAATCAAATTTTCTTTCTTCTTTGCTGATAAAAAAAAAAATCAATAGACTTTTTGGAATAAAAAGTTTCTTCTTGAACCCTAATTTTGGTTTCCACTTTCCATTTTATGAAAGAATTTTTCACTAATTAACCATTTTTCTATCAACAAAGAAAAGACGATATTAACCCTATTTTATATTGCCTAGCTTATATTTTTTTCTTAAAATTCATTCTTAGAATATTACTCAATTGTTTGAGTATATAACAACTCTATTTATTAGAATTTTATTCCACTAATATATTTCTTCAATTAAAACACTAGTGTCATTTTATATTACAATATATTAGGAAACAAAGTATTAAAAATGTTTATATATTAATATTAATATTAAATTAAATAATTTACTTTAATATTAAAAAATAAAAAAGACCTCATTTAAAATACTATTTTATCGTTTTAGACTTTAAATTATCATCAGACGGAACAAGAATGGGATTCTTGAGAACAACCTAGTGTTCATTTAAATATGAAAAAAAAAAAAATCGACAGTTTTGTATATGTCTAATGGAATACCACGTGCGATGCATTGTTGGTTACTTGAAAGGAAAGAAATGAGGATACTTAAAAATTAATCTTTAAATGAGATATTCTCCGGATTGCCTATATATTCTATTTTATCAAATAATCTTTCCAAAATAAGCATGGAATGATCATGTATAAAGAATCCGAATATTTAATTTATATGATACAGTTGACATTATAACTAAGATTTGGAAACATATCATAATCATAATCATCATCATTATTGTTATTGTTATTATTATCATTATTATTATTTTTCTGATTAAAAAAATTATTATTATTATTTTTATCAACAAAAAAAATGATTAATGTAAAATAATAATGAGATTATAATACATCAATAAAATGAAAAGAAAAGAAAAAAAATAGTCTATTCCCTTAAATTGACATCATGTAGCCCCAATCGTCTACCATCCTAATTAAACATTCCCATACTATCATCATTAATTGGGATAAATTATTATATTTCATCATTGTATGGTGTGACAATTATTATGATTTTAGTGTATTTTGTGAAGTTTATGTGGGACTTATTGAATTGATAAAATCATAAAATCGTGATACGCATATTATGGGTTTATGTATTACTTCTCATTAATTGAGTTGTTGTTCTTGTTAGGAGTACACATGAATCGGGTTATAGTAAAACCGAAACCAACCCGGTCTTATATGGTTCTAAAAAAATAGAACTGGAACCTTAAACTATTAGACCCGATCCAACCCGAACCGAACATTTTCGGTTCGGGTCGGTTTCGTATTTTTTTTTTTACAGAAACAAAAAAAAAAAAATTAACTCTTAATATGTATATATATATATATATATATGTGTGTGTGTGTAATGAAAATTAAACCATCTAAGTATTTATGAAATTTTGACCATGTCTTGATCCATGAGAACCACCAAATAACCAAATAATTAATTGGAACAGTAGAGCTAAAGGTATGTATGTTGCATGAGGCAAAGAATACTTGGGTTGGGATCACTAAAAGATTAAAAAAAAAATTTTATTACACTGTGATATTACATTTTGCTTGGTTTGCATTTGAATTAAGGCATAGAAGTGATAGAAAAATTCTTTTAAAAAATGAATCCATTAATGGAGATACAGAAAGCTTATTAGAAGAGAGTAAACACAAAAATTTTATTTTTCCTTTTTTTTTTTTAACCATCCCCATTTTTAAACAATATATATAGCAACTCCATTGTTCCTAAGAAAAAATTGGAACAAAAAAACTTGATAAAAAAATTTATGGATTCGGTTCTCGAGTTGGATCGTGTAACCCGAACCAACTCATTTTTTTCGGTCTATAACCCAAACTCACTTTGATCCAAACCAATCCGAACTCATTGAAGTCGGGTTGGGTCGGTTCTTCGGTTCTTTATTATTTTGTACACTCCTACAAGATATATGTAATTCGGCAAGATACTTACGTTCATAGACAACGATAATAAATTTATTATGTATGAAAAAAATTATAATAACAAAAGACTCACAAATCTCAAATTCTTTTTACACTGAATGACTATTCACACAAAATTGACTAGTTTCTTGTAAGAAGAAATTCTAAAAAAATAACATTCTTATATATGTAAATTACAAAATAAGAAACGAACCGGATCAATAATATTCAAACAAAATAAGTCAAAAAAAATTTTCGAACCTATTTCTTGAGTCGCATGAATCATCAACGGATTATCAAAAATACAAGTCGCAACAACTACCCCGCCCACAGAAAACTATATAATTTACTAATCATTTGTTCCGGAGATGCAGCCTGGAAAGGCTCGTCATAGTCTCCTCTACACGGGCAAGTTACTGTGCATCCGAACTATATATATATAGATAGATAGATAGAGAGAGAGCGAGAGAGAGAGAGAGAGAGAGAGAGAGAGACGCACACTCGTATTTTTATTTTTACTCTGAATCACTAATTTGTGTTTAAGAATTTGATCACTGGCCTTCATGTAAATTTACAATGCTTTTTACTGTGAAGTGTAGTGTTCTGCTCCAACATAAGAAGTTGTCAAAGAAACACTAAGGCTTTCTTTTAGTACATAATAAATTAATTGGTCTTTTTTTTTTAATTTTCTTTTGTACCAAAGAAATATTAATTCTTTAGTTGTGCAGATCAGGAGTGAAGACAAAGAAAATTCAAAAATCTGTCTCAGAGCTTTCTTTAGGTTTGGTTTTGGTTAAAAACACACTTCATTTTCAAGTGAATGCGACTGTGAGATTTGTAATCACAATAAATGTATCTTCACATGATTTCATGTATTAACACCTAATCAACACATCTTTGTCACTAATTTTGATTTTGATTTTTTTTAATTTTTATATTATAGACAAGAGATACACAAGCACATGGGCATACCCCAAAAAGAAAAAGACAAAAAGCAAACAAAAATACAGAAAGATCAAAACAGCTCCAGCAATGCATCCTCACAACTAATGTTCAAAACTTTGATTTATGAATCATGGGCTCATATGGGCTTTTCCTATGGGCTACATGATGTGACAGCGTGAACTCTTTTGGTCCTGCTCAAAGAACAACTGTACAAGCAAGGTGGTCCATGCCTTAAGCTTGTTTCTCAGCATTTGTTCCATTTAAATCATGAATTTTGGTTGAAAGTGTGATATCGTCCTATGAAATTAATTTTTGAAATATTTGGTTAATTTTTTTTTTTAAAACGGAGTTTTGCAATAGACTTACAAAAACAATCATTATTGGTAGAAACTTAAAAAACCAATCTCGGAAAATTCATTTGGCATTTTATAATTTTTTCCTCGAAACCTATCACTTACACACACACACACACACACACACATATATATATTTTATAATAAAGGTATCTCCTGTTCAGTTCAATCTAACTTGAACTCAATTTGTCTCGATTTTAAACAGTCAATAACTAATGTGCCCATCACTTCCACATTACTCAATATATGTATACAATATAAATGGTCTACTTGTACTTATCAAATCTTTCTAGGTATAAAACAAAAAAGCTAGTCCAAGAATGAAGATAGGAGAAATGATAGCGTCAATTGTGAGTGTCCAATAGGGACAAAACCAGGATTGTTTACAAAGGGGGCCAACACTGAGCAAACAACCTAATAAAATATTATTATTGTTATTGTTATTATTGTTAAAGTTTAGATTATTATACAAAACAAAAAAATATTTCACGATAAAAAGACTCATTATTAATTTGCAAGTAAGAAAAAAATAAATATGAAATGATGTTTAAAATTAATTATTAAAATTACAAATTTTACTATTTTAATAAGATACAAAAATAATCATATAACCCTTATTAATTAAAAATGATTTCTTTTAAGATAATAATTTTTTTATATAAACTATGAATAGAATCATTTAAATTTAAGATTTATCTAAAAAGAGTTATCTTATAAATAGCTCCATAACATTGTATGAGTCGTGTTGGCTGAATTTCAAGTCTAACTCCCTCGTTGGGAAGATTTGAACATTTATTTTCATTCGGTCGTTGGTTTTTGTAATGCTTTTATAGTAAAAAGGTTTAATAAAAACTTTTTTAAAATCAAGGCTTAGTCTGCAGTTGGGGGCCATTAGTGAAAATACATTGAGATGCCAACAACACATGCATATAAGTCAAAAAAAAAAATTTCAAAATGTTGAGGGGGCCATGGCCTCTGCCAGCCCCCTTTCCTCTGTCTCTGTCTTCAATACTTGTCATTTAATTGACACGAGCAATACATGTATACGTGTGATTATCAATTAAATTGTGAGTAAGATTACTTATAATTGATGTTAACATTTTTTATTTAGATAATAAAAACCATTCATTATTTTATTTCATACTAATAGTAGTCACTGTTACACAGCAATAGTTAATAATGTACACATGACATGATGGATGACATAGCATTTTATTTTCTTATTCACGTGGTCCATTAATGATCTTCTCAAGGTTTGAGAAATTTCTTATACCACTCTCCTGAATGTTTCTATTCCCCATTCCACTTGTCAGTGCGATTTACATAAATGTTTATATCCCTATTCCACTTGTCAGTGCGATTTACATAAATGATACCAAATTCTGTAGTGTAACCAGGATACAATTCGAAAGCATCCAGCAATAACCATAAAAGGTGTCTCTTCACGTTTTTGTATTTCTCTTTTGCCTCTTCATCCGAACCTTCGTCCCCACCAAAATGCACTCATTATATTCATAGTTATTCTTAATTAATTAGAAAGAAAACAATTTTTTTTTTATTAAGGAAGAAAAACTTAATTGATTGTGTAAAATACTAATGGGATGACACTTTAAAGATATTTAAGATGACTACGATGATAGTCTGTTCTGTTTTTATCTTCCATATCAATGTCATTAATGCATGTGGCGTATCTTGCAAAAAAAAAAGATGACAATATAATATCATAAATATAACACAATATATATATATATATGAACTTGTACAACTAGAAACAGATCGATATCTCGTATTACCATTATCAATAACATAGTTCAAAGGATTACTATATTCATTTTTGGTATATATCATGAGTTCTTTAACTCCCGAGCTTGAACAAGTCTGAAAAGTCACTTGACATGCATATTACAATATCATCGTAATTAAATATTTACATCCTAATTATAAAGCTAAAATAACTTAATATTAGCATGTACAACCATTCTAGGTTTTATGCATAACGGATTTTTTCACTCATTGACACAAGATGCTGAGATTTATTCATTACACTTGGGAATCTTTTAGTAAGTTCGAATGGCATTTTGCATTCGTAATGTTAATTATAGTTGGTGTTGGTCCATTAATTTATGTATTTTGTAATAAAGTTAATAATATGACATTAATATTTAATTGTTCACAAGAAAAGCCCATCCTACTGAAGTGTGTCTTCAGATTTACACCTAAAAATTAACTATTATGCTTGCTTAGTCGGCCATATTTTGGATTGGGAAACAAATTGAACTCAACTTAACAAAATTCCATCTGAATTATTTTATTTTTTTGCATTTATTCAATTTTGACCAATTTTTTAAATATATTTTTTTCAGATAAATATTAATTAAAATATAAGTTATTTACTTCAAATTTATTTTTATATAAAATAAAATAAAAACTTCAAAAAAAGAAAGTTAGAGAAATTTAGTCAAAAGTTGAAAAAATGTTAAAATATATATAAATAAAAAGTGACAAGAGAAAATGTATGTATAATTTGTTATTAAATGTAAGGGAGCATAATATAATTAATAATTTCAAGTCTTTGTGTTTGTCAGAAACATCAAGAAGGTGAGTGTAATTTACTCTTTTGAAAAAAATGAAATTAGCAATAAATAAATCTTTTCTTCTTGTCTTCAAGAATAGCAATTAAAACCATCATCCGTGTGAAGCTATGCCTCTGAACAAAAGCCAAAGTCCTTACCGGTTGAGTGCATCTCATATCTCTTCCGATAAGAGAGTTCACACTTTTCAAATCTCTCCAGGTGAGAGTATGCGTTGGTATTTTTATTTTTCAGTAATGAATTGATGTTATAAATAATATGAGTATGTTCTTTTCAAGTATATATACTAGAATTATTTGTAAAATTGTAATTGTAAAAAAATGATATTAACTCCAACTCAACTAATCAATGGACAAACCATACTAAATACTAGAGCTCAACTGGTTCAATAGAAAAATCGGTTGGTTCATTTCGATTTTTAACTTGTTTAATTGCATAACCGATCCAATTAATAAATCGAAACTGACAACTAGCTGGTTCACAAGTCATCCAATTCAACCAGCTAATCCGATATGGTTATGATAACAAACATTGAGACCCAATGTTTAATAAATTAATAGATAAATTACATTAATTTTTCTTGAGGTTTCTGACTATTATAAATACTTCTCCTATTTTTACTGATAAACTACACATATTTCTCATCTTGTCCAGTTTTTTTTAAATGACAAAAATAATTCTTTCATGTTTTTCATTTTATATTTTTTCAATTTGGACTACATTTTCCAAAAAATTTAAAATAACTTTTTTGTTTTATATAAAAATAAATTTAAAGTAAATAACTTTTATTTTTTTTTATCAAAATTATTTTAATCAATATTTATTTGAAAATTAAAAAAAAAAAAAAGTGAAAAGGGGTCAAAATTGAAAAAATGCAACAATAAAAAGGCGCTTTTGTCATTTAAAAAAAAAAAAAAAAGACTAGAAGAAAGGTACGTATAGTTTGTCAATAAAAATATGAGAGAGCGATGCAATTTTGAAAATCTCAAAAGAAATCTTTGTAATTGTCAAAAACTTCAAGAGAAGTTAATGTAATTTACCTTAAATTTTAACTAAAAATCAACCAAATACAAAATCAATTGATAACGTGTAAATTTTTTTTTAAATAAAACACATATTTAATTTGTCTCATATAACACTTAAACCCCTCAAACTCCTCTTTAATTTCAATTTTCAAGTGGATTAGTTTAAATATCCAAATCCTCCTACCAAACAGAGATATACATTGAATCATGAAGAAGTCTACTTACATGAAAGAACAGTTTTATTTCTCTTGACATCAATACTCTCTTTAATTCCTATAATGGTCTGTCTGATTATTAAAAAAGAATAAAGTAATAAAGAAAGAAATGGAATTTAATGTTAAGATTGGTGATCAAAAAGTTTTGATAGACCAGCCCAAATTGCAGCAGGGGAGAAGGTACTCTGGATGCTTTGAAACAAGGTTCCTATTTCGATGTTGGCTGATAAAACTAAGTCTAATAAAATTAAAAATCACACCACTAATCCTCTGTGCTTATAAATTTAATAATAAAGAAATTTTTGTTGAAAATATATCCTTATTTAAATAACTAAAGTCTAATAAAATTAGGTTTAACTAATTATAATCGCTGACCAAAATTTTATCTTACTTAACTCTTGGAGATTGATTACTATTTAATTAAGAAACTTCTTATTGAGTTACTCAGACAATAAATTTAAATATATCAAGTATTCATAATAAAATAAAGTGTAAATTATATTGAATTTCTTTGAAGTTTTAACAATTATACCAACTCCCATTAAGGTCTCTGAAATTATACTGACATCTCTTACTTTATCAGACAATATACAAATATCCCCCTTCAATCAATTTTTTTTTTTTCATAATGACAAAATTGCCTCTTTATGTTTTCTTTTTCAATTTTTTAACTTTTGACCTTTTTTTTTTTCATTTTTAAATAAATATTGATTAAAACGTGAAATTTATTTTTAAATAAAATAAAAATAAGTTTTTTTACCTTAAGTTTTTTAATATAAAATAAAAAAGCTTTAAAAAAAATTTGAAAAAATTAGCCAAAATTGAAAAAATAAAAGGGACAATTTTGTCATTTTGATAAAAAAAAATTGACTGAATGGGATTTTTTTTTTAGTTCGTCAGTAAAAATAAGGAGTCAATGTAATTTTAGAAATCTCGGCGAAGATTAGTGTAATTGTCAAAACTTCAAGAAAAATCAATGTAATTTGCCCAAAAATAAATCAAAATAAAATAACTAACATTTTTGTAATTCTCTGTTAACGTCACAATAATTATTAGTTTAGATATTATACCAATTTATTAGGCATAATATCATTTTTTCCCACGTGTATATACCACTCCTGTTAAGTATTTTCCTTGCTCTAGAAAAGAGAAAATTCAAAAATATAAGAATAGTACTACTAATTAAATTAATCAATAATTAACCATGAGGGATTGGCCAAGCGATAAAAACTTGAGGATTAAAATTCAAAGTTTCGAATTCGAATCTTTCTTGAGACCACTGAAAGTTTGTCTGGTCCTTATCTTCAGGGTTCTGAGATTAGTCAAAATATGCACAATCTTGTCTAATCCTTAATTTCAGAATCCTGAAGTTAGTCGAGATACGGACAAGCTGACCCAAATACCCAATTATCAAAAAAAATTAACTAATTATCAACTCCTTCAAAGTATAAACCAAAGAAATAGTAAAAAAATTGAAAATATATAAAAACCCATAACAATGACAGTCCATTGTTTTATTTCATATATAGTAATATATAGCCGTTACTAGTACACAATGTAGTTAATAATAGTATACAAACATAGCTTCATTTTTCTTATTTAGGTGATCCAATCTCCTTTAACATTGGATTGAGAAAATGCTTGTACCACTTTGCTGAGTGTTTATATTTTCTATCCAAGCTGTCTTCGGTATAATTAACATGAATGATACCAAATTCTACAGTGTAACCACTGTTCCACTCAAAATCATCCAACAATGACCATAAAAGGTATCCCTTCACGTTCTTGTTTTTCTCTTTCGCCGGTTCAACTCGATCAACATCCCTACCAAAGTGCAATCATCATTATATTGATCTTAATCATTCCTTATTCGGAAGAAAATAATTTTATTTTATTTTTCTAAATAGAAGAAAAACTTGGATCATTGTGTAAAATACTTACGGGAGAACACTTTTAATATATTTAAGATGATGATAATGGTACGCTGTTCTTCTTGGATCATTTATATCCCTGTGATTACATGTGGAGAATCCTGCACAAAAAGAATGATATAATATCAAGAATATATATATATATGTGTGTGTGTGTGTGTGTGTGTAGTGGATTACCATTCTCAGTAATATAGATCTCGGGGTTATTGTATTTATTTTTGGTGAATAACAAGAGTTCTCGAATTCCCCGTGGATAAACATAGAGCCAGCCAGAACAACTCTGCAAAATCATATGACATATCATATTACAACATCATCTTAATTAAGGACCTAATATCAAATTCAATTCTAAATATATATTTATGAGAAATTAGTTTGTGAGACTGTCACACCAAATCATTATATGACAGATTCACAAATTTTTAATTTTTCTAAAATTGATGAGAAGTTTACATTTAAAAATAATAGAAAATTGAATTTTTATGAGGGGTCGCCATACGATTATGTAGTATGATGATCTTACTAATTAATTACTCTATATTTACATCCTAATTATATACCTAAAATAACTTAATTAACATGTATGCACCCACACCCACACCCACACACACACACACGCACATATATATACACAAGCACGCGTATTTACATCAATAAAAGTTTGCTTTTGCTGATGAAAAAAAATGTATGTACTCTATAAATCCATACCTTTGGACCAATGTCTGTGCCATTTCTCTGCTCTGATATAAGAAATAAAATAGTGTCATTACATATGTGAAGTAAACAATTTAATTGAGAGGGAAAATGTAATGTCTCGTCCTATTTTTTTACTTTTAGACTGGAACTTTCACTATAATAAATATATATATATATATATATGAATACTATAAATTTTGTGTCTAAAATTGAAAAAAAAAAAAAAAAAAGATGAAAAATCCAATATTTATAAAATAAAGAAAAAATAGGACACAAATGGGATTTCTTAGATAAAACTTACTTGTAACGTTAACGCAAGGATCTGTATAATAGTTTTTGGGACCCTTTGAGCATTCAACATCCATTGCATAACCAGCAGTATAATAATTTAACCCAACAAAATCATAAGACCCATTGAGCATCGCGGACTCAGTTATATTGAATTTTGGCAGCCGATCTCCAATGTACTCGCGCATTACAGCTGGGTAGGAACCATTATATATAGGCTGCATGAACCTACATATATATACATGAAAATGTACAAGTTTCATACTTGTTTTGTATTGAATAACTATGATAACTATCACATCATGAAATAGATATATATCTAATGTCACGGTGTCATGTCATTTGTCTAGTTATTCTTAGGATTAACTTTTGAGAATGATAGTATTATTAAATTTTCTCAAAAAATTAATTTAAGCCCTCCTAAATATTTTTCTGACACCGCCCTTAATTCTTTTGCTTTAGTTTCTTACACCAAAATTAAGCAGAATAATGTCATGTTTCTCAAATTTTAATTTCAAATTTTTATTCAAATGAGAAGAGAAATTTGATATATAAATACTAATTTGTGTTCCCAAAACCCATTATAATTATTGTTTTCATCGAACGATGAGGAAGAAAGAAAATAAAATCACGTCAATCATACGAAAAGTATGCACTTACATTACTAAATAGGATCCGACTCCTCAAAACTCATTATAATTATTATATATTATATATCAATATATGCATGAATGTGTAAGGATGTACCTACCATCCATAGTGGAAAGCAAAGGCCCGATCGACCGCCTGACGGTCAGATGCGTTATTCTTGTCGTAAGGTATTAACCAATCAACATTCAATACAATGCCAATTTTACCCTTTTGAGAATCCTACACATTATCATGCCCAGTCAATCCAACTCATCTTATCACTCCAAAAACAACACTAATTAATCAAAGAGGAATGATATTAAATATTATAAATCTTCTATAATCTAAATAAAATAACTAAATTTTAAAATATCTTTGACACATTAACACGTAAAATAACTAAATTTTAAAAATATTTTTGACACATTAACACGTAAATACAAATTATGTAACTAAGTTATGTATAACAAGTATTTCTGAATACATGATTACAGTTTCTAGTTGATAATGCATGAATTTGTGCAACCATGCGCCAACACAAGAAATTATCCTATACAATAATTACAATGACCCATCACACCTACAATTGTAACATGGGTGTGATGGGCTCATGATAGGATATAATTTCTCTATCAATATGTAAAATTAAACACTAACCGTGTAGTTATTCCGATAAAGTTTCACTGCAGCTGCATGAGCACGAAGTATATTGTGGGCAACTATATAAGGCTCAGTGCCGGAGTTGCCCTCGGGACAATTTTGAGATGAATTGTCAAATCTACCAACTGCAAGTGCATATTGATATACTGGCTGTCGGGGTACATCTACCAGGTGCTAATTGACCAGTTGCATATCCCATGCCAGCAAAGTTATGGGGCTCATTGAAGGTAATCCAGTGCTTAACCCTATCCCCAAAATTTTTGAAGCAGAAGTTTACATACTCCACATAATCATTCCTTCACAAAATTACAAGGCATAAGTTTAATCACATGGAAAACACACCATGATAATAAAATTTTACATGATTAATGAATTTTGACCCTTCAATATTTTCATTACTTACACTATAGATTCGTTTAGAAAACCTCCATACTTTTCTTCAAGGAATTGTGGGGTATCCCAATGAAATAGAGTCACGAAAGGCTCCACTCCTGAGCAAACAACAATAATGAACAATAAGATTAACGACAACCATTAAAATACAACAAGGACAAAGGGCTAACTCATCATGAAGGACCGAGTCAGAATTCTCTCCTAGTAAGGACAATCTAAAATTCACTAACAAATTTAAATTTAATTTCATAAAATTTATAAAATTAACTATTATTAAATATATTTTGAATAATTAAAAAGAAAAAAAATTTAAAAGTTAGATCATAATTAACAAAAAAAAGTAAGAATAATTGAATCCAACAACAATACTTTTTTTTTGCTATAAGTAGGAAAATTATAATCTTTGTACATGTTGGACATGGAATTTGTCTCCTTTCGGTGCAAGGTATACACTTTTTACTATTATTTATATATATATATATATATAAATAATACTTGCATAAAAATATTAATCATAGTTCACAATATATATTTATAAAAAAATCTTAATTTAATTTTTTCTGATTAGTGTTTTCATGTTCCGTTTACACAAATCTCTTTATTCATTTTGATGATTTTTTTTTATCCTATTTTATTTTAAAAAATTAATGTTCAGAGAGTGGCCATATGAATAATTTAAGAGTTTCATATTAATTTAAGTGAGTTATAATGCAAAAAATAGTTGCAATTATTTAATTAAGATCTAAATATCTAGTAAGGCCCTTTAACAGTATTTTTGCTCCATTTGTTCTATCAATTTCAAGAAGTCTTATGATACTTTTCTCTCTCGATCTCGTTATTTATTTATTATATATATATATTATTAAAAAAATATAGAAAGAAAACAACATTAAAAACTCTTACGTAATGTGTCAGAAAAATAACAGCAAGAAATATGAGAAGAAGAAAGGCATTAGATTGTAACTGCGTTGGCCGTCAGATGTGTTTAGGAGTCCGTTGATGAGATTATTGTAATACTCGAGTCCCCGTCTTCTTAGCACCGGCGTGTCGTTTTTATCTATTTGTCAAAATAATATAAATAAATAAAATAAGTCAGATGATTATTGGTACAATTTAGTAGCTGGGAAATAACAAGTGCTATTGGAAAGCTGAAAAAATAAGGATTATATTGATCAACTCTATGTAATGATTTCATCCACAAATGAAACTAAAAGAAGCATCAAACGTTTTTTTTAATTTCTCCATTCAACATAAAATATCATATATAGATCAAAATAAAAGGATACATCATTTTTTTCCCTTTTTATGATTCTAGAATCTATTCCATTAACCGTAATCTTCGATCGTTGGGCAAGAAACTTCAAGAGTACTTGTAAAGTATTGAATCAACGATCTTACACTTTCAAGTACTTATGGTTCGTTTGGATGGAAAGAGTTGGAAAGGAATAAAAAGATGATGAACTTATTTCACTTTTGGTTTATAAATTAAGGAGAAAGAAGGAGGGAGAGTCCAACACTTATTTTAATCATTATTTTTCAATTGTTCACTAGTGGACAGATACAAAAAAAGAAGAGAGAACTCTTTAATGAAGTTTTTATAACAACAATAATACTCTTAAAATTATTTGATTACTAATTACTAGTGTGGTTAATTTAAAAAATGTATAGTTGTAAATTATTATAAAATCTTTTCTTTTCTTTTCTCTCCTTTATTATTTTCAAACAAGATGAGAAAATTATCCTATCCTCGCATCACCTCTCCCCTTATAAGTCATCCAAACAAAGAAGAGGAATTACTCTCTCCTCTCATCTCATCTCTTTCTTAACTAAAGTTCTCCACTATTTTCATCTTTCTTCAACTTATTCAAACGAACTACATTTATCTGGCATCTCCAATTGAACTATCCTTAAATTTGATCCTATATCTCTTTATTTGTTTGTATTGAGGTATGCGTGAATATGGAGTCGTACATCAAGCAATGAATGTAATATGAAATAATTAATATACATGATTAAACCGAAAACTTAACAAGTTTAGTCTTGTAGGTCAAGTTGAAATCTAACATGTATGTGAATATGCTGTTTGGTTTGCAGAAAACCAGATCAGACCTTGGCCAACCATTTCATGTACATTAAGACTTATCAAATAATATGTGTGTGTGTGTGTGTGTGTGTACAGAAAACTATGAGCTTACAGCGTATTAATCTGGACCACGAGATGGAAATTCTGAAAGCATCAAGTCCAATATTCTTGATTCTGGAAACATCATCCTGGAAAATTTCTCAATTGTGTTATATAACCAGGTTTGTAAGCTAAAAACACTTGACAGACGTAATCATGGGATAAGAAATTAAAGTACTTTAACACCATGACGGAGTAATTAATTAAACAGTCAATAGAAACTTAAAATAGGACAATTAGAATGAATTGGGCAAAACCTGGTGAAGTTTATAAAACTCATCAGCTTTACTTGCATTGCTTTGATCCGCTATCTTATCTGCACCACCATTACAACATTTCTCAAATTAATATGCTTTTTCAATTAAAGATAAAGTGGGCATTTGGATGTACTTCCAAATATTACAAATTACGGAATTGTATATATTTATGTAGTTATTTATATTTTGATAATTGGACTTTTAAAAAAAAACAAAATTAAAAGAAATAGTATCATTTTTATCATTAAAAAAAATAAATTTTTTTGGAGTTCAAATGTTTAAAATGGATTGTGAATAACCATTCCCTAAAAAAATAAATAATTGAACTCAATATATAGACTTTAGACTCTTGATTTGTTTGTAATTTGCTGGCCAGGATGAGTGAAGTTATATATAATCAATTTTCATACCTATAATAAATGCACGATTAAACAACTGGTCTGTCTCTACGAATGAGAAATTTATTTAAAAAATTCGTTAATACAAAATATTTTTCGTATAATATATATAACACTTAAATAGTAGCCATCATATTACTTTGTTTGCAGTACTCACTTCTCTTTCTGAAGCCCTTGTTTTAAGGGTTTGTTTGATCAGCAAAAGAAATTGAATTCATTTGGTTCTGGAAAGCAATTTTCTTTCAAAGTGAACTGCTCTCCTTACTTGTTATTGTTAATTTTTTATTTCACAACAAATGTAACTGTTGTTTGCAATCAGCGCAGGGCACATCAAGACGTGCAATGGACACACCACTGATTTCCCATGGTTAGACATAAACTAAGACATGTTGCTGCATTCACCTCATATAAATTTTAATTTTTGGTTAGACAATAATAAAAATGGATGGAGAGAAGAGAACACCATGCTCTTTGCTACACTTACATTTATAGAATCAAGGAATATAACATATATATATATATGTGTGTGTGTGTGTGTGTGTGTGTGTGTTAAGTTTTGTGTCATATCATTATACAATAAGCTTTAAATTTGAAAAATCGAATATCGAATTATTTAAAAAAAAAAATTAGGATAAAAAAATATGGTTGTTTGAGAGATACGACAATTAATGTAAAATATTGTCGGAACCCATAAAAATATAAACATATATATACATATATATAAAGAGAGAGAGGAGAGAAAGAGAGAGATACTTGGGAAGTTTTTAGTGAATATGTCCCAAATATTTAAACCTCTTACGTTTGCTGCACCTTCATACTGTAGAGCCACAAAGAAGCAATTAGAGAAACATATGAACGAGGTAGGCTTATTATACAACTTAAAAGGCTTTAATGAGTGGTGTTGCCCTTTGCAGTGGGAGAAATTGTTAAATGGCCTATACCGTTGATCAAGTCAATGTTTTCCGTCAATTGAACAAAAGTTATATTTTTCGTACAACATATTAAAGATATATTCTTCAATTGTTTGTTACACTACGTGATAGCGTATTTTTTTAATGATATTTTGTCATATATACTTATAGTTTACAAAAAAAAAGTAAATCATATTACATATAACAAAGTATCATTAAAAATAGATATTATCATATCATTGTACCAGACTCATTTAAATATTTTTTCAACATATTATACACATGATAACTACTGATTGGCCAGATTGACTAGACTAGCTCTAGACCATTCAAGCCAAGGACATATAGGGATAGCAATTTAACCTGTCCCGTTGGAACCTGCCAATCCTGCTCCTAATGGATTGAGTTTGGGAAAATATATTTTCATCTTGTTAGAGTTAGGTGTGGGTTTGGGGAGAAGGCACCTTGCCCTGCCACACCCCTCGATTATATAAAATAAAATAAAATAATAAAAAAGTTTTGTACTACATAATCAATATTTATAATGATATTTTATAGTCATTCATTAAAAGTTTATAAAAACTAGAGTTGTATGTTTGAAAAAAAAAAATATCATTTTAATTCTTTATTAATATGCATATTTTTTAGTTTAATATATGTAATTTAATAAAATAAATAGTTAAATAAAAATTAAAATTAAAATACGGATTCTGATGAAAACTCATCCCGCTTATCATGGGAATTAAATGAATTTAAAAAAAAAAATTCTCAAAGACCGGATGAGTAAAGAGATCTCCGTCCTAAATCGGTCTTGTTGTCATCACCGAGGACATAAATACCTGGAAAGCAGACGATGATGCTCCAAATAGGAAATCCGAGGGAAAACTGGTCCGATTGAAAGCAGCGAGTTCAGCATCGCTGGGTAGATCATCATCGCTACGAGCTGCTGGGTGAATAAGAAGAATGACAGTTAAGAAGAGAAGGCTTCTAAATGCCATGGTTGCTTCTGATTCTGAAGGGGCACCTCAACACCCCTTTATATAGGAACCATAAGCAACAGTAGTCACTTCTTATGAAACAATCACAGCCGTTGAGCTTGGAAATCAAAGCACTTTCCTTGGCTATTATCTATTGATTGCACCTGAGAATTTCTTTAGTAACGTGGCCACGACATTTTGCATTCGTCATCTTAATTATTCTTTGGTTCATTAGGTTATTTAATTCTGTTCCTCAACGATGAGAAATTATTTAATAAGACTGTTTATTGTGTGATAATCTCTCACAAAATCTCAATTTTTTCTCAAATTTTATAAAAAGTTATCACATTATGATATATTGTGACAATCTCAGTGAAAATTTATTCATCAACCACCAACCCAAACCCACCGCCAACCCAAAAAAAAAAACCTGATGCTCTACATTTGCTTATGGTGATTAAGTGACCCTTTAAATTAAGTTAATTGGATTAATTTGGTGAAGCTAATATAATTACTGCTCCATAGCAGACTAAGAGCTGTTGTATCTTCTATAAATTGTGATGGTTGCTGGAATTGGATTTCTCCTACATACCAATAAGAGATAGTTGTATTCCCATCGGGTAGCTCAACTCAGAGAGTTCTCAGGGTATTCGTTAGAAATCCCTGATTCAAGTGATCGGGAGACACTCAACAGACATTTTGGAAGACCGAAATAGTTTTTTTTTTTTAGAAAGGTAAATGTATATAAAGAAGAAGAAAGGAACAACAAACAAGAGGACAAGCCTCAACAGAGCTAAGGGAGGGAATAACTTCTATAGGCAGAAGGAAACCAACCCGAGGCTAAGAGCTAAAGAAACAAGAAAACAAATACAAGAAACAAACAAAATCAAATAACAATAGGCAAGCACTAGAAGATACTACTAGGCAGACCCCAAGTATACTGAAGGAGCTGGTTGGAACTAGAGGGAATGATTCCTTTAATGGTGCAAAGTCTTCCTCGAATCATATTCTGAACTTGAGTAATGATGTCTTGGGGGGACTGGTTCTGGTTGGAAAAGAGCCTAGAGTTCATTTCCCTCCACAAAACATAAACCGTACAAGCTATGGTGAGCTTCCCAATAGAACTAGCCAACGAAGCCCCCCGAAAGTAATAGAAGCCCAATTGATGATATGGGGCCAGCTACCTGCAGGACAAAGGAGGCCACTTTTACCAAGCAAATGCTGCCAAACTATGGCAGAAAAGGAACAAGAGAAGAATAGGTGATCATGACTTTCATTGCTCCTCATGCAAAGGAGGCACTTACGATCAATGACCCAAGAGTGATTGAAAATTCTATCTTTAGTGCGTAAAGCACGACGAATGGCCAACCAAAGGGTAAAGCTAGTGTGAGGAATGGACATAGGAAACCAAACTAACTTCCACCATGGGACAGGATCGAAAGCAACTACTACGGAGTATATGCCAATACGAGCAGATGGAGAAAGTCCCAGTAGTAGTAGGAGTCCAGATAATTCGGTCTTCCCCTGAAGAAGGATGAAGATTAGGAGGCATGCTGTTCTTTAGCTCAGTAAGATGGGTAGTTCCGCTTTGTTATTAAAAAAAAGATGGTCACTTCTAGGAAAGGTTTTGAGCTTCAAAGACTCATTGATGCAGAACAATTTTAACAATTTTAAGAATCCACACCTAAAGAAGAAAAAACCATAGAACCCTAATAATCCACACGTAGGGAAGCTAATAGAATCCACACTAATACTAAAGATAAACAATTTTTCATTCAATCAAAATCTACTAATTCGTTTACAATCAGCTTATTTATATGTAGCTAAAAAGAATAACTATTAACATGATAAACATGTAAATACAAATTTAAATATCAAAAATATAATAATAAATGTCTATCTTATTTTTCAGGATCATAGACATGTAGCATGTGAGCTGGTCTTCCATGTTCCCTATCATTCATCCTCCTTACTTAATTCCTGTGCAGAACCAAAATGATCAGATTAGGACTCTTTACCTTTCAGGAAAGTATTCAGTTTCTTCTACCTAGCAGGCAATGAGATCTCGGCCCCTTAAAGTTGAGTGGTCCAAAATTATTTGGTTCCCCAAAGCTATTACTATTGTGTTTCAATCTATGGACTCTTGCAGTAAACAGAATGCCCACTCTTAGATAAATTGCTGCAATGTGGTATATAATCAATTCCAATACTTGTCTGCTGTGTTCTTAGTATCCTGAGTCTAGGAAGCATTTATTTTTTGTGTCCTTTCTCGTGTTATTTTTGGTCCGAAGTCCTTCAAGCTTTCTTGATAAATAGAAGACCCCTGCCTTTGTCTGTTGAATCCCAAAATGTCACAGCTGCTTCAGATTTTGGAGAACAAAATTATAAAAAATTAATAAATCTGAAAAATATATCATAAAAAACTGATTATTGGCATCAATTTGTTATTTGGGTGTTTGGTAAAAATTACATAAAGTGATTCTAACTATTAATTCTCTTTTTTATTCTTTATATATATATATATATATATATATATATAGATTAAGAAATGTTTAAGTAGTGGGTTCAGGTGTAAAAATTGTAAAAGGTAAAACAGATTTTCAGAAGCTGGTTTTTAGCTTCTTCAAAACATGGTTTTGGTTGTGAGCCCAATAACCGAACTCTGTTTTGATTAATGCAGACAAACACCTCTGATTTTGTACATTTTCATGCACCAAAACCATGCGCCTCACAAATGGGGCTCCAACTCTTAAGGAAACTTGTTCTCAGTAGCTCTGTTTACTATATATGGAAATAGAGATGACAAAGTTTAGGAGAGACAAACTCATGCTTCAAACCAGATCTTTCAAAGCATCTCCCAAACTATTAGATCTAACGTTTTTGCATGGTCAAAGGTTGAAAATTCTATTGATAATTGGTTAATAAGCCTTTACTAGAACTTGGAGAGGAAGAAAAAAAAAATCTTCCTTCCTAGCAATTAACTAGATGGTTGTATGCTTGGTGGTTGAGTTCTTAATTTCTCTGTTTGGCTCTTTGTTTTGCTGCTGCTTGGTGTTTGGCTAGTGCTTTAGACTTTTGTGCTTCTTTATCTCTTTGTATATACTTGGGTATGCCCCTTCTATACTTGTATTGCTTTTTTTTTTGTTTTTTTATAAAATTACTTACCAAAAATAGAATTTATTAAGAGAGAGGAAATGGAAGGAAAAATTAAAGAGAAGGTGAATCGTTCTTATTTTATCTCATACTTAAATAAAATTAAAAATTTTCAAAAAAAGTTAGAAATTAGGAAAAAGAAAAAAATGATATGTAAAATTAAACAATTTTCCTTGCTTTTCCTAATATTATTTTTTGTATATAAAATTAAGATTTTTCCCTTACTTTTTCCAATATTACTTTCTCTTCTTTTTTTCCATTGTAACTAAATAAAAAATTGACTATTTCCACGGCTCAAATAATAGCTTTACTAGTGTTCTTCTTCACATGCATTGCCCCACAAATGTAAGAGAGTAGAGGCAATTATTGGGTAGTTTTTTTTAAAATAAGGTCTCAAGGGTCATATTAAAAGTCATATATGCAATAGAGTACTATATGTACATATGTGGCACATCGGATCGGAAGCATTGAATAATTTTTTAAGAAAATAATTCATAAAAACAATTATTTTGTTTGCAAAAATAATAATTTTTTAATATTTTTAATCTTGGATGAGACTAAATGCACTCTTATTGAAACTTTTTTTTATATTCATGCACTCTCACTCATATAAAATAAATTAAAGTGCATAAGTATAAAAGAAAGTAAAGCCCTTTTAAACTATGCACTCCTACTCGTACACAATAAATTTAAGAAAAATGCATTTAGCCTCACTTTACATAAATTGACAAACTAAATTTGAGACATTTTTTTAATGAGTTCGGAATATTATATGTTAGTATATGCACTCTCCTTAATATTTTAATATTTTATCACGTGTGTTCTAAATGTAAGTGATAATACATAAGATATGAGAATACTGAAAAGACACGTGGTTACAGTGATGTGTTAGATTGCCAGTCGCCATAATAATAAAATGTCCACCAAACAAGCCTTAATGGCGCATAACCTTGCCACTAGTAAGTTGAATAGTGATTAATGTTATGGACCACGTGTAGCGCGTCCTTCCAGAAGAAGCAAAAGTTTATGGGCCACGGAAGGAAGCAACCACATTTGCTAAGTCATGATTATGGTAATTTGTGAAAAAGTTATCCTTTGTTTTGCAAAAAGTGACTCATCAGTCATCAATCACTCTCAAAAATAGAATGTTGTTGTATAAAGTGTAAACATAAACAATTTTAGAAAATTTAATTTGCTTGTAAGTGGAAAATTAATCATCATTTGGAGTCCCTCTAAACATAGTTGGATGCTTACTAATTATAAATTAATTAATGAATGAGGTATAAAATTAGTAGTTGGTATAAGTGGGTATTTGGCATGACAAGGGAGGGATATTTCGGTGAGCGCGGCCCTCGATTTTAGGATGGAAGTATTTGTGGTGTGGCCATTATGATGTGTACGGCCCACAATTTTAGGATGGAAGCATTTGTGGCGGGGCCATTACGGTGTGTACGGCCCACAATTTTCTCGGACTTAAACAAAGTCTAAGTTGTTTTGAATAATTTACATGTAAAGCAAAAGTTATTATATCACACTAATAAAGTGTTGACACAATGTCTAAAAGAGGGAAGAGAATATTTGTTTATAAAAAACAGAAAAAAAAATCACTTACAAAATATTTGTCAATAATTTTAACAACGATAATCTATTATATTGAGAATTATTAGATAAATTATCCTGACTGTTCACGAGGTTTCTGACAATTACAAAAATATATTTTTAAGTTTTTGAAAAAAATTCACACATTTATTATAGTAAACTCCATTGTCTAAATCCAATTTAACAATTCATTATATGTTGCATAACTGCCTCACAATCCATAGTTAGACCAAGATAGGTAAAATCAAAGAAATCTAGTGGTAACACAATATGGTCATGCAAATAAAATTTTGATATATAACATATATTTTAAATTAAAGGATCATCACTATATCATTTATGTCACATGTTTAAAAGTGATAAAAAAAAAATTTTATACTTCCTTACCACTGAACTTTTTTCAAATAAAATACCATCTTTCTTGATGTCATATCCGTAATTGTTTATTTATGAGCAGTGAGACACCACTATCTAGCTGTGTAGTCTATTCAACTAAGGACTAAAAATATATATATGCTACCATGGGAACACAACACAACACCAAAAAAAAAAAATTCTCTCTAGTGGGGAAATGCCTTCAAGTTGTGACTTGAAACATTTCTCTTGTAGATGTGAGCTATTTTTGAAAGCACTTTAGGAAAAGTATAGTGGCCTATAATGGGTGTGAGTCATATCTAGTAAAACTTTGAGAAAGAATTCTGTTACCTAGAATTTTTTTTCTGTCATAATTTTAAGAGTTTTTTATTTTATATTTTAATGTCCAAAAATACAAGTTCGGTTTAAATAATCAGTGTATAAAGTCATGTGATATTCTCAAATTACCTTTTTATTTTATCAATTTGATGTGTTGTAGCACCAAATGTAAAATGAGCTTAGGTTTATAAAACTAATTTTTTTCTGCCCAAGTAGGAAAACATTAAACGCATGCCCTCGTAAAACTAAGGACGACGCTACCTCGGGGTAATTGCCTCCCCCAATTTTTTTTTTTATTTTTAAACTTCTTTTCAAATATACCTTTAAAATTTATAATTTTGCCCCTTTCTAGTCTAAATTTTTAACACTTTATTCTTATTTTAAGTTCAATTTAACCTCATAATGAAATTTGTAGAAGGATGAAGAAGAGACAAAGAGAAAAGGAGAGAAAAGAGGCGGCGCTGCAACAGAAAGAAAAAGGAGAAAAAGGAGAGAGCTCACGCCTAAAGAAGAGCTTTATTGCTCCGATACCATGACAGGATTTGAGAATAGCCTACTGCCCTAGTAGGGTTGGCTGTATATTTATATACAAGTAAGGTAATATGATGAAAATACAATAGTGCCCTCAAGGCTTACATGATATCCCGTATACATATCCTATTTTATATATATGTGTGGGTGTTAAGTTTTGTGTCTTATCATTATATAATAAGCTTTAAGTTTGAAAAGTTGGATACTGAATTATTTTTAAAAAAAAAACTCAGAATAAAAGAATATGGTTGTTTGAGATATGTGACAACTAACGTAAAATATTGTCAGAACCATAAAAATATGAACACACACACACACACACACACACACACATATATATATATATATATATATATGTTTGTGTGTTACATAATATCAACGTGATTTTTCCAAGAAACCAATCACCATGAACTTTTGACATTTGAATTGGCATGAAAAGGTTACTTGAAGAATTTAGAATGGGATCTGAAAATACTGACTTGATAGCTCTTGAAAGATAGGTTAAATAGCCATAATGGTATAATATCCTCAATTTATCCTTCAAGGTTTGTTTAACGGGCAATGTGCTATTATTTGCTTCGGCAATTCCTGCAAATTACACAACATTATTATTCAGTTTATAAAAATTATGTACTACAATACATTACCCATGTTTAGCATATATACAGTACTTAAAAGGGACACATTGATTTACCATTCTCAGTAATGTAAATTGCTGGATTCCCATATCTCTCTTTTATGTATAGCATAAGTGCTCGAATACCTTTGGGGTATACATAAATCCAGTTCAAGGCAGTCTACAAAACCAAGTACATTTCTTAAGCTCATTAGTCGCTGCTTATGCATCTTAAGCTTTTATATATATATATATATATATATATATATATATATATATATATATATATGACACTAATACTTGTAGATTAACAACTAACGGCTGTGATAAAGTCAACAAAATATGCGATGATTTATAAGTACAAAACTGACCAAAAAGTAAAAGGATGATGATGGTGGGAAAACTTTATGAGACTGGTACAGTGACATAGTATTATATTATTTCAATAATATTTTATCATGTGTCATATAATTTATTTTTTAGTAAGACATAGTACATATGACGTATTAGATTCATCGAAAAATATCTGAATAATGGATAACATCAAGGTAATGTGTTTTGAGCTTATAGGTGAGATTAGTTTGGTTATCTGTTGTCATGCTAAGGTTCACGCTGTTGGAGACCATAGCATTAGATGCATAATTTGAATTGTAGTAATTCACACCAAGGAAATCATATGATTTTTGGAGCATCATGGACTCCTCCTCTGTGAATTTGGGCAATTGGTTCCCTACCAAAGCTCTCATGTTCTTGGGATAATCACCATATGTCATTGGATGTAAAAACCTACACATTTCATGATATATATATATATATATATATATATATTAGCCCCACACACATGAAATATATATTAGCCACGACACACACACACACACACACACACACACATATATATATATATATATATATATTATAAGTCACTACTTAATTAATAAGATTGAATTCAAGATTTTGTGAAAGAATCACTGCAGAACAGGCACTTAATTACCATCCAAACATGAAATCGATGGCCCTTCGAGCAGCCCTTTGGCTGATGGCTGACTGGGAAATTGGCACAAACCAGTTGGTCACCAGTGTAACCCCAATCTGACCGTTTTGATGAGGCTGGACATTGAAATCAATTAAGTTAAGCTAAACATCACAATTGTAGCAAATAATTTACCCTACAAAATAATTATGCTAAATTGACTATTTTGAAAAACTTGATTTTTTATTAGTGAGTTACGGATAATTAATCGATTAAATCACCTAAAAACTTTACTAGAAAAGAAAAGGAGAGAGAAAAAAAAAGGCTCGTAGATATTTAATTGGAAGCCAATTCCTCTTGAAGAGAATTTCTTTTTCTAGCTTTTAAGACCATCACGGATTTTAAGATTATGGAGATAATTGAACATGGTGCCTCTGCTAGTACGAAAAAAAAATTGTTGGAAGGTTTTACATGAGATTGTAGTTAAGATTTGACTATTCATATAGGACTTCTGTAAATCTTATGTAATATTAAAATTTGAGCTAGGTTCTTACAAGTGAGACCGTTCCATTGAGTTTTTTCTCTTATGGGTGAAAAAAATGCCAGTATCCTTAGGTCGGATCATTGTGGACTCCCACAAAACTAATAGATCGGGCCGAACTAAGCCTTGATAATAAGGTCGTAACTCAACCCTAAGCCCTAATTCCTAATGGTAAAATTAAATAAAAAATATCAAGAATGGTAAAATTAATTACACATCATTACATCAATAAATAATTAACAAATAAAATGTTAATGTACAATAAATAAATAAAAATTGTACAACTTAGAATTGATGAATGATTTAATAGTTTGAATGAAAAGCAAGGAGAGTCTTTGATATATATATATATATATATATATATATAATATTTACATGTATGGTAATGGTGTGAAGTATGAAATAAAAGGTAAATAATGAAAAAGTGAAGTGAAAGATAAGAAAAATTAAATATACATTGATTTGTTAAATTTGAATAAATTGAATAAAATAATAAATAACGTAAATCTTTTGAATGGAAAACTAACAAATAATTATTTTTTACATTATAGGGTCGGACTTTGGGTTTTTAAGTATTTGGATTTGTGCGGCCTGGTCTTAATAAAAAAATCAAGACTAGGACTGAAATGGGAATACTCCAAGCTAGGGCTAGGTTGTACTTGGCTTTGGGCTGGGCAACCTTTGAGCCGTTTTTGCTCCTCAATTTTCTCCTATGCTAAATGCATACCAATTGAACTATTTTCTATAAAAAGGTGTTATTAACTCTAAGTAAAAAAAAGAGAAAAAAGAAAAAGAAATCCAGTCCACGCTCGCTAGTTGATATCAAAACTTTTCATGACAGTAATTAAGCATCTATGACTCTCTATTTCCTTCCAACTAAATGATTAATAAGAAATACAAACCTTATATTTCTCCCTATATAATTTTACACCAGCTGCATGGGAGAGGATAAGTGGTGGGCAACTATATAAGGTTCGATTCCAGAGTTTCCAAATGTGCAATTTCTATAGTTAGAACATCGACTGGGTGCCGTAGTGCCTAGGAGAGAAAGGAAAGGAAAGGATAGTATTAGTTATGAGGGAAAGGAAAGGAGAGGAGAGGAGAGAGTAATCCCTCATTTATGTTTGGATAACTAATGAAAGAAAAGGAAAGGAAAGACTATTATCTTGTTTGGGAATGATAATGGAGAGAAAGGAAAGGAAATGATTTTATATTATTTTACTATTATGTCTTAGGACAGAGATGTTATTTTCATTTTGGCTTTTATAATTTTAAGGGTAATGTTGGTATTATTAAAAATTCATTAAATCTTTCTTTCCTTTCCCTCCGTTTCCGCCCACTTTTGGAGGGATAACAAAATTACTAAAATGAGGGTTAAGCTCTCCCTCCCTTTCCCTCCATTTCCCTCCCTTTCCTTCCTAATTTTTAAAACAAACATGATATAAGCTCTCCTTCCTTATCCTTCCCTTCCCTTTCTTTCTAATTCCTTCCATCCAAACATAGTGTAAATGTATAGGGCTCATTCAAAGTGAACCAATGCTTAATGCGATTGTTAGGAAATATATATATATATATATATATCAGTTGCAATATTATTTCAGAATTAAAGTACAGAAATAATAAAACTTGAACCAAATTCATAAACGAAATTAGAACCTGTAAGAGTTGCAGAACAGGAACTCGAATTGCAGAAATCAGAAAAAGATCAAGTCTGTAAGAGTTGCAGAACAGGAACTCGAATTGTAGAAATCAGAAACATATCAAGTCTTGTGTTGGACACAATTTCTTTAAGACAATTTATTGCCCTCTTAGTGATGCTAAAGAGTTCTTGGCAACTTGTCTCCCAGGATAAAATGATCTCCCAACACAAAGGCAAGCACTACCAATGGTTGTCTGTCGAACCAAAACTTGTGCAGAACTCTCTCTTAAAAGTGAAGACGATATGCAAAATGAATGAATGCAGAATGCTTGTGATCGTGTCCTATTTATAAACTTGCTCATGACTGTTTGGTACAGGCATGAAGCTTGGGTCGTGTCTGTTCATGGCGAATAGACACAGTCGCGTCTGTGAAAGACGCTCATTCAGTCAAACAACGCTTCCAAAACGACAGCGTTTTGGACTTCCAACGGTAACTATACGCACGTCACAAAATGATAGTGTTTCAGGTTTGGAAAATTTAAATAAATTTTCTCTAAAAAGATATATACACAGCAAACCCAAGCCCAAGCCCAAGCCCAAGACCCAAACCCGAGCCCGGCCCAATTCGGTGCGGGGCGGCTGCGGCGGCACGGGCGTGTGTGGTGAACCAAGCATGTGCTAGGTCTTCCTCCTTCCACAAAACTGGGGTGCCCTTTGGGGCCCAAACCCCACTCCAAGGTAGGTGTATATATACTCTTAAAAGCCTTGTTCCCATCCTATGTAGGACACAAGCTTTTCTTCAAGCTTAAAGCTTTTGTTACCATTTTCAAGTGGTGATGTTTGGAGGCTATTTCTCATTCACTCCTTAATGGTTTTGAGCAACCCAATATATAATCTTCATCTCCTCATGGAGGAGAACACATTCTCATGTGGACCCACCAAAATTAATTTGTGGGACCCACTTTAATTTTAGCTAAAAGATAGCTAATTTAATATGCTCAAACCCATTTTTTCAACAATCTCCCACATTAATGAAATTGACTGAAAGTAATGTAAATGACAGGCAGACACTAAGAGAAAGTTCATTTGGAAATTTCCTGTACAGAGGAAGGTAGCTTGTGGCCTTGAACCTTCTCTTGTGAAATGCTATCGGGGTTACTGATTGATCAGTGAACATGATGTCTTGAACTGTTCAATTGTTTATGTAAACCAAGACAATAACATTCACACAGAATCTTTCCTGACACAGTTGGTTCTCACGATTGTGTTCATTTTGGCCCTGAACAATTCCTGGTTTCATGAGTGCTCCTAGAGAAGTTAGCCTTTATCATTCTCATAGAATCGGCCCAATTCACACTCACATAGGTGACTTCTTATGAAGAGTATTCTGCTTTACCCCACTTGTCTTTAACAAGATATAAGAATTATTAAAAGCTTAGCTTACCCTGTTCATCGCTACAGGCATCACTATTCTGATCATAGGAATGAGTAGGAGATTTGATCTCTATAGTGATCTTCAATGAGTCATACACAATTCGGTTGTCCCTTTGAACCTAGATCTTGGGATCTCCAGTCAGCTAGGTTGGGTTGCCATTATGGCGACTCTTTAGTGTATAGGCTTTAAACCCATTCCCCTCAATGATTTACTTACTTGCTCTCTGGTTAAACCTTTAGTTAATGGATCCGCAATGTTATCTTTTGACCTTATGTATTCAATGGTCATAACACCATTAGAGAGAAGTTGTTTCACGGTATTGTGTCTTCGACGAATATGTCGAGACTTACCGTTATACATATGACTCTGTGCCCTACCAATCGTTGATTGACTGTCGCAATGAATGCAGATAGCGGGCACAGGTTTCGACCACATTGGAATATCTTTTAAAAAGTGACGAAGCCACTCTGCTTCTTCCCTAGCTTTATCTAGTGCAATAAACTCAGATTCCATCGTGGATCTAGCAATGCACGTTTGCTTAGAAGATTTCCAAGACACTGCTCCACCACCAAGTGTAAATAGATAGCCACTTGTAGACTTTGAGTCCTTGGTGTCGAATATCCAATTAGCGTCACAATATCCTTCAAGTATTGCTGGATATTTTGAGTAGTGCAATCCATAGTTTTGGGTGTATTTCAAATACCTCAAAACCCTAACAATTGCCTTCCAATGGTCTGGACCTAGATTACTTGTGTATCTACTCAATTTGCTGACAGTGTAGGCTATGTCTAGATAGGTACAATTCATAACATACATTAGACTGCCAATTATTTGTGCATATTCTAGTTGTGATATGCTTTTGCCATTGTTTTTGGATAAATGTAGATTTACATCTACAAGTGTTCTTGCTGAACTACAATCATCTTGTTTAAATTTCTTGAGAATTTTCTCAATATAATGTGATTGAGATAATATTAGTCCATCTGATGTTCTAGAAATTTTTATCCCAAGTATAACATCGGCAACACCTAAGTCCTTCATGTCAAACTTATTGTTTAACATTTTCTTGGTAATTTTAATGACTTCATTATTACTACCCATAATGAGCATATCATCAACATAGAGACAAATAATGACAAATCCATGTTCGCTGTTCTTAACATATACACATTTGTCACACTCGTTGATTTTGAACTCATTTGACATCATGACACTGTCAAATTTCTCATGCCACTGCTTTGGTGCTTGCTTTGATCCATAAAGGGATTTAACAAGCCGACAGACTTTCTTTTCTTGACCTGAAACAATAAACCCTTCGAGTTGTTCCATGTATATTTCTTCATCCAAATCACCATTTAAGAAAGCTGTCTTTACATCCATTTGATGTATCTCAAAATTGTGTATAGCTGCAATAGCTATTAACATTCGAATGGATGATATTCTCGTAACTGGTGAATATGTATCAAAATAGTTCAAGCCTTCCTTTTGCTTGTAACCTTTGATAACTAGTCTGCCTTATATTTATCAATAGATCTATCTGCTTTCATTTTCTTCTTGAATATCCATTTATATCCAAGAGGTTTTGAACCTGGTAGAAGATCCACTAGTTCCCACGTATGATTTTGCAGAATGGATTCTATTTCATCGTTAATAGCCTCTTTCCAATATGGAGCTTTAGAGCTCGACATTGCTTCTTTAAAGCTTTGAGGCTCATCTTCTAACAAATACGTTAGAAAATCTGGACCAAAAGATTTTGATGTTCTAACTATTTTGCTGCGTCTAAGTTCATCATCATCTTGTTGGCCTTGACTACTGCTTATTGCAATATTATGAGTTCTTTTGCTTGAGTTCAACTCTTGTGTGGATTTGTAAGGAAATACATTTTCAAAGAAAGATGCATTCCTTGACTCAATAATAGTATTGACATGCACATCAAAAATTTTTGATTTATGAATCAGAAAGCGATATGCACTACTATTATGAGCATACCCAATGAAAACACAATTAACTGTTTTTTGTCCTATTTTAACCTTTTTAGGTATAGGTACTACCACTTTAGCCAAACAGCCTTATACTTTTAAGTATTTATAAGAAGATCTTCAACCTTTCCATAACTCAGAAGGGGATTTATTGGTTTTCTTTTGAGGTATTCGGTTGAGAATATAATTTGCGGAAAGAATTGCTTCCCCCCACAAATTCTGAGGTAGTCCAGAACTTAATAGTAATGCATTCATCATTTCTTTTAAAGTTCTGTTCTTACGTTCAGCAACCCCATTTTGTTGAGGTGAATAGGGTGCAGTAGTTTGGTGTATTACCATATTATGAACAAAACTCACCAAAAGGAGCTTCATATTCACCACCTCTATCACTTCTTATCACCTTAATTTTTCTATCAAGTTGGTTCTCAACCTCATTTTTGAAATGTTTAAACATTTCCAATGCCTCATCTTTACTTCTCACTGAGTAAACATAACAGTATCTTGTACAATCATCAATAAATGTAAGAAAATATTTCTTACCACCTCTAGTTTGAATAAATTTCAGATCACAAATATCTGAATGTATTAATTCTAGAGGTTCACTACTTCTTTTAATTGATTGAAAAGAAGTTCTTGTAAGTTTAGATTCCACACAAATCTCACATTAATGATTTGGATCTATTTCAAATTTAGGCAAACATTCCATATTAATTAATTTATGCAATGTATCATAATTAACATGACCTAGTCTACCATGCCACACATTTGAAGACTCAAGCATATAAGCAGAAGATGTGTTCTTATTATTAATATTTTTAATAAGAGGTACAATGGTCATTACATTCATCTTGAAGAGCCCATTGCTCATATACCCCTTCCCCACATACATCCCATTTTTGGTGAGAATAAACTTGTCTGAGACAAATACCAACTTGAAGCCCTTCTTACTCAACAATGATCCAGACACTAGATTCTTTCGAATCTCTGGTACATGCAGCACATCATTGAGAGTAAGTTCCTTACTCGATGTCATCTTCAATACCATCTTCTCTTGGCCTTCAACCTTGGAAAAAGAGGAGTTGCCCATAAAAAGTTGTTCTTCATTATCTATGCTATGATATGATGAGAACATCTTCTTGTCTGAGCAAACATGACGAGTGGCCCCTGTGTCCACCCACCATTCCTTGGTATTGCTGCCAATGAAGTTCACCTCGGAGACTACGGCTGAGAGATTCATGTCTGAAACATCATCTGAAACGCCGTCCACTTTAGTCACATTGGTTTGAGGGCGTTTCTTGGTTGGATTTCCTTGGTCCTTGCGACTACGGCAATCCTTAGCACAGTGCCCTTGCTTGTTGCACACATAGCACTTGCCTTGGAACTTTTTGGTAGGACCTTGTTTGGGACCATTGCCATTGTGCTTCCTCTTCTTGTTATTTTGAGAGGTCTACCCTTGTTCCACAACATTAGCCTTAGATTCCATGATGGACTTGCCTGCCGTCTTTTTAGATGCACAGTTGTCTTCCTCTATCCTCAATCGGACAATCAAGTCTTCAAGTTTCATCTCCATTCGCTTATGCTTGAGGTAGTTCTTGAATTCCTTCCACAATGGTGGCAATTTTTCAATAATTGTAGCCACTTGGAATGATTCACTCAAAGACATTCCCTCTGCATAAATCTCATGTAGGATGACTTGTAAATCTTGAACTTGATTGATCACGGTTTTAGAATCCACCATCTTGTACTCGAGGAATCTGCCAACAACAAACTTTTTCGTACCGGCATCTTCCATTTTGTACTTTTTGTCAAGTGAATCCCACAATTCCCTTGTAGTCTTGATGGTACAATATAAATTATATAATGTGTTGTCTAAACCGTTGAGGACGTAGTTCCGGCATAGAAAATCTGCATGCTTCCATGCCTCTACGGTGGCAACCACTTGCCTATCCATCTCAATTTCCCTTAAAACAGGAGCATCTTCTCGAACAAATCGAGCCAAGTTTAGGGTGGTCAAATAGAATAACATCTTTTGTTGCCACCTCTTGAAATCAGTGCCATTGAACTTCCCTGGCCTTTCTCCATGATTCACAGTCATTGATGCCATAACAAGCGTTGGAGGAGGCACCACAGTAGGAGTAAGATCAGTAGTCATTACTGTTTGCATTCAAGATATTCAAATTTAGTAAAAATAAAAAAATTCAGAATCAAATTCTGTAAATGTAGGCAAATTCTGTAAATATAATTCTGTATAAACCAAACCAGTATACTAGAACTGATAAAACAGAACTGAATTTTAAGGTCTATATTTTCTGAATTTCAAGTTCTGGATTACAGAATTGAATTTGAAGGTCTATGAATTTCTGTATTTCAAGTTCTAAATTTCAGAACTGAAGTTTAAGGTCTGTATTTCAGGTCTGTAGTTTGCAGTTCTGAATTTCAGATCTGTAGTTTCTAGTCTTCCAGTTCAAATCAGTTCGGAACTTCAGATCTATAGTTTCTGGTCTTCCAGTTCAGATCAGTTCGGAACTTTAGATCTGTAGTTTCTGGTCTTCCAGTTCTGATCAGCTCAGAATTTCATATCTATAGTTTTAGTTCAGATCAGTTCGGAACTTCAGATCTGTAGTTTCTGGTCTTCTAGTTCTGAATTTCAGAACAGGTAGGCAGAACTGAGAAAATAAAACTGATACATATATAAATTAAATTGTCTTAAGATTGTTAGGAAATATATATGTATATATATATATATATATCAGTTGCAATATTATTCCAGAATTAAAGTACAGAAATAATAAAACTTGAACCAAATTCATAAACGAAATTAGAACTTGTAAGAGTTGTAGAACAGGAACTCGAATTGCAGAAATCAGAAAAAGATCAAGTCTGTAAGAGTTGCAAAACAGGAACTCGAATTGTAGAAATCAAAAACAGATCAAGTCTTGTGTTGGACACAATTTCCTTAAGACAATTTATTGCCCTCTCAGTGATGCTAAAGAGTTTTTGGCAACTTGTCTCTCAAGATAAAATGATCTCCCAACACAAAGGCAAGCACTACCAATGGTTGTCTGTCGAACCAGAACTTGTGCAGAACTCTCTCTTAAAAATGAGGACGATATGCAAAATGAATTGAATGAATGAATGCAGAATGCTTGTGATCGTGTCCTATTTATAGACTTGCTCATGACTGTTTGGTACAGGCATGAAGCTTGAGTCGTGTCCGTTCATGGCGAACAGACACAGTCGCGTCTGTGGAAGACGCTTATTTAGTCAAACAATGCTTCCAAAACGACAGCGTTTTGGACTCTCAACGGTAACTATACGCACGTCACAAAATGACAGCGTTTCAAGTTTGAAAAATTTAAATAAATTTTCTCTAAAAAGATATATACAGTCCAAGCCCCAAACCCAGTTCGGTGCGAAGCGGTGGCGGCGCGCGCGTGTGTGGTGAACCAAGCATGTGCTAAGTCCTCTCCCTTCCACAAAACTAGGGTGCCCCTTGGGGCCCAAACCCCATTCCAAGGTAGATGTATATATACTCTTTAAAAGCCTTGTTCCCATCCTATGTGGGACACAAACTTTCTTTCAAGCTTAAAGCTTTTGTTACCATTTTCAAGTGGTGATGTTTAGAGGCAATTTCTCATTCACTCCTTAATGGTTTTGAGCAACCCAATATATAATCTTCATCTCCTCATGGAGGAGAACACATTCTCATGTGGACCCACCAAAATTAATTTGTGGGACCCATTTTAATTTTAATTAAAAAATTGTTAATTTAATATGCTCAAACCTATTTTTCCAACAGCGATTACCAAATGTTTTGAAGCATAAATCCACTTAGTCATGATAATCGTCCCTATAATTAATCATATTGACCCAATGATTATTGTTAAACATAATGCACCATGGTTATAATTTATTTGATCAAATGGGCAATAAACTTGCACAATCTTGGGGCTTAAGAATCCGCCGTACTCATCCTCAAGGGCTTGAGGAAGATCCCAGTGGAATAGAGAAACATAGGGCTGTAAATCTGTGGCCAATGGTCAAAAATCAGCAAAACAAGTGAGAAATCATTAGTCAATGGACCTGACAAATCATTTTATACCGTAATGAAAAAAAATAAATTGTTTGTCTTCTTAAAGGTAAAAGATAATTTCATTGACCACATCAGAGCAAAACAATAAAAGTGACGGGAATGATATTATCACCATTGTATAAGAGGTCGTGGATGAGATCGTTGTAGAACTTGACACCTAGAGGGTTCACTCCCCCACTAATCTTCCCCTCTGAGAAGAAAATTAGTAAAATTAGAATAATCAATGTCATTGGTCCTATTGCAACCATGAAAAATCAAATGGTTTTGATCACTCTGTTTTTATAGCATAAAGTTTGCAGGATTGCAATAGAGTGGGAGATATCTGAGTTGATTCCCATCTTGCTTAGATGTTATTCACTGGGCTGAGACCAATGGTGGCTGGTCAATGAAAAACTATGATGTATGCATGTCATATGATATCTTGCACACGTAGCATCTCATCATTGGTCAGTGACCATTGGACCTGGTTCAATGAATAATTTTCTTATTTTGCTTGAATGGAATCATATTAACAATTGATATGGATTGAAAGGATGGTCTTACTAGGTAATACTCTGGACCATGAGATGGAGAATCGGAATGCATCCAACCCAATTTTTTTCATCAGAACTATGCCCTCCTGTTCCATGTCCGGGCAACTTTGTTAAAGCAATATGAATTTAAAAAAATAGAAATAATGAAGAGGATCTTAGTACCACCTTACAATTATTATTTTACGTTACTCCTAAAAATATAAAGAATTTATGACCAATCATACCTTGTAACGATGATATATGTCCTCAGCTACATCCCCGGTATTGTGATTTGCTATTTTTTCTGTCACGCCATCATAAGATTTGTCAACAATTATCCCGAGTGATTTTTTTCTTTTGTTTTTATTATGTTCTTTTGGGAAGGGAGAGGGGGGAGAAAATCTGAATGACTGGACTAAAATATTGTTCAAAGTCACCATAACACACATTTAAGAATTTTATTATTATTATTATTATTATTATTATTATTATTATTATATAACCTTGGAGAAAAGGATCATGACAACATGTATTAGCTAAGCATATTCTACAATATTTTTCTTTTGGTAAATGATATTCTGCTTATTATTTAGCTTTCTCAAATATAATTATTTTGAGAAAGTTTGGATAACTTTTTTTTTTCTTTGGGTAAGCAAATAAATTCTATCACCAAAACTCACAACAGCACAAACATATCCCAATTGGCCATCAAGCAAGGGTGGAGCCAAACAAATTTTTTGGGGAGGGCTAGAATTTTTTTTGAAAAAATATTTCATTCATGTAAACTTTTTTTGGGAGGCTTAGATTTACATTTTGTTTTCTTTTGCAAAATTTGGAATAACTTATTTTCTCAAAATTAAAGGTAAAATTTACATATATTTTTTTCACAATATTTGGGTGGCTATAGCGGCCCCTAAGCCCGTGAACAGCTCTGCCCTTACCATCAAGTTATTCCAACCATCTTGGCACTAAAAACAATCGGAAGGCAAATAACCGAACTCAACTGAAATTTTTTTTGTTCTTAAGTATTAAAATATAACATGTGAAATAAATGATTGAATTGTTATACTATGAAACATGTCACATTTCTAATTTTACTAAGTATGAGTATAAAAATTTGTAATACTACTTTATCACTGCCAAACGAGAAGAACCGGAAAAAGGTCCAAACAGAGGCCTTACTGAGATTCTTCAACTCAGTAAACACAAGAGCCTTCAAATTCTTCAATATAGAAGAAGACCCAGTCAGTCTAACCTATCACATCAAGCACACTAAATCCTCGTCAGTATATCCTCTTGAAACTTACAAACCCAATTATATAAGTTCACAGAGTCCATGTAGCCTGTGTTTCATGACCAAACAGAGCCTTCTCATAAGTTGCAGCTACTGAGTCCGTGTAGCCTCTGTTTAAGCCTTCAGGACCCTCGTTACTGTCCGAATATAAAATTTGGAGTCATTGGATAATGTGAATTCTGATAAGTACTGGGCATTAGTATCTCGTCTAATCTAATTGAGGATATTTTTTTATATTTCACATTATTGTCCTATTATTTTAATACTATGTATTTATAGTTAAAGATCATCGTTTCTTTATTCTGAATTTATAACTCTTTTAGATTATAGTGAAACCATAATAATTGTGAATGTAATTCTATTGTGTTGTAAACCACATAAATTTTTATATTCTTGTGTTTGTGTGTAATTTTAAATTCATCTTTATTTTTTCATTTATTTTCGTGTTTCACCAATTAGATAAATTATATTCTTTACAAGAGCTCCTAAAATCAAAGTCAATACCTAATTGTAATAGGATTGTTGGGTGATGTGGGGTGAGGGGATGAGGGACTGTTTAAAATGACACCGTTTAATATGAATGATGAACTGAGATCTTGGTATATATATTTTTTCTTTAGTCTTGTGGGATAGTGATGTGGTGTGATGATATTACCAAATAAATTACATAGAGATAAGATTATTAAATCAGTTTCATGTTTATAAACTAAAAGTTTAAAAATTATATTATGTAAGTCTGGAATATAACCTCTTTTTATATTTGTAATACTACGTTATTCATTTTTGTCTATCAATTTTGTTTATTTCTGTAACCAAAAAGTGAGACCGGTTTACAAGTTTCATGATAGATCTTATAAATATGAATTCCATACTTGTGAGACGATGGAATTTAAATGTGAAAATTTTGTAATGTGAGTCGGAAAGTTTCAAATTTCACATTTTAATTAAAGTATGTAATATTCTTGTAATGCATATATTACACAATTTAACCGCGCAAAGTTTAAAACTTCACAATGGACCAAAGTAGGACTCATAAATGTAACCCAAAAAAGATTTTAAAAAAAAATAGCATTATGCCTTTTTCATATAATATTAAGTTAAAAAATAAACACACACTGTTGAATTCGAAAAAATGCTTGGTATTCACGTTTATATTTTTAATGCAACGTGACATTGTGTGATGCATTTTCTAAGTTTAAAAAATGATAGGTGATGTCACATCACATGTAAATATAAATTTGAACTTTTGTATAGTATTTGACTTAAAACTTTGGCTTTCTTGTTTTTGGAACAATCATAATAGTGTCAATTTTTAACACGACTCGAATAATACACGAAGTTAATGGATTTGGGTTTAACATAAATGAGTTTGGGTCATATACGGGTTGATACGTATAACACGATTAATAAATAGGTCGGGTTTGAGTTTTATTAGTGTCAACCCGTTTAACACGACATAACACGTTTAATTATAAAATATATAATGAGTTAAGGTAATTCATCTTACATCAAATATTTATCAATGTTTTGAGTTTTTTTATTTATAAAAGAGGTTTCTATTTTGATTTGGTCCATATCCAAAGTTACTAAACTTGAAAATTATCTATATATATTAAAAAAATAGGTAAATTTTTTTATTTAAAAAATAAAAAAATTAAAATAAACGGGTTAAGTGTGTCGACACGTGTAACCTGTTTAATAAATGGCTTGGGTTTGGGTTTTGAAACCTGACACGATTAGTTAATAATGTCGGGTTTGGGTTCACATATATTTTCGAATATGTATGCCTTGATACGACACGATAACACGAATTGACACCCCTAAGCAATCATACAGAATAGCATAAAATACAATATATATATATATATATATATATATGACATTTTCCTATCTTTAAGTGAAAGACCAGTCTCAGCTTCCCAAGAAAAAAAATTGGGTAATATAAAAACGAGTGGAAAATGGGTTAGTATAGATAATTTACAACTTCTTTAATTTTTAAATTTAAAAGAAATGCTTAGGAAATCGGATATATTTATTTATTTTTGTTTATTTACTCGTGTAATATGTCAAGGTATTTTTTAAATTAATTGACATATTTTTTTATTTAAATTTTAAAAAAGAGTTATATAATTCATATTAGTAGGTATATAAATTCGATAAATAAATCAGATGAATGTAACATTACTTAGTTGACATCATCTTTAATAACAATGCCAGAAACGATGAACAGAGAATATTTTTGATAATGTCTTTGATTTTAACATATATATATATACACACACACACATATATATATATATATATATATATATATATATACTTGAAAATTGTGTTTAATGGAGCAAAAATGTGTATCTATCACAAGTCTTTCATAAGTAATTTCTATTTGTCATATATCAGATGGCAAAAACACAGGGATTTTAATAGCAAAGGAACATAATCAATTTGTCATCACTATAGAATTGTAAAATGAATCGAGTTATTCGAATTCTATTTGTAATTGACTCAATTAGAAGTTCGTTTGAAATCGATTTATGAAATATTAAAATCAAGCTTAAATATATTTTGAGACTTGTTAATTTATTAATCTTAACTCAAACTTAATTTAATAAGCCTCGAACTAGTCTAATATTATATAAAAAATTAAGGTACTAACAATCGGTTTAATTAGATACTCGTACGAGATCGACTCAATAAACTAATAAATTAAGTTTAAATATAATTTGGAACACATTTATTTTAACAAATCGAACTCGAACAATTCAACTCATAAACAGTCCTAATGTGTGTGTATACGTGAGAGTGAGAGTGAGCGTGAGAGAGAGAGAGATAGAGAGACCTGGATGTTGGTGGGTGAAGGTATCCCATATACTGGGTCCCTTGCCATCTATAAATGCAGCTCCTTCGGACTGTTGAAATTAAAAGGCAACACTGACATGTAAATGCATGAAATAAAACTATATGTGTGTGTGTGTGTGTGTGTGTGCGTGAATAAAGTTCCAAAATGTTGCCTAACACAAAGTTAAAAGCCCTGCTACAGGGTACCTGGTAAGCAGCTGACCCTGCCCCAAACACAAAACCAGCGGGAAAACTGCTCCGATTGAGCGGAGCAAATCTATTACTAGCACCTACAGTACTAGCCAGGGCAAGGAAGCAGAAGAGGAGAGGACCTCTAATTGCCATCGTTAACTCAATTCAATTATTGCTAAACATACCATTTATCTCCCTATTTATAGAGTAACTAGTGAGATGTTATGATGGATTAGACATTAAACTAAGCTTAAAATAACAATAATGTGGTGCTTTCACAAATCATGAAATCAAATATTTTTGATAGAAGAATTTGGTATGACTGAGCTGGCTGAACTTTCTTTTTTATTGGTAAAACGTATATAAAATTTTAGTAGACATATCATCACTTGATGTGATTTGGATATTTTATACAAGTCTTCGCATATATTTGATTTGGAAACTCAGCTGATTGTGAAAATGTGAATTTAATAAGGGAAATGTTATTCCTACTCTTTGATATACATTTGCATTTCATGAAGTATTCATGAAGTACATTTTTAATCATTAAAATAAATTTTTTTTTTTTTAGCTCAAATGTATATTTTGGAATAGGAACTGGACTACCCTTTAATAATACTATGATATAAAACAAGTGATAGAAGAACTTATGAAATAATGAGAGAGAAAGAAGCCTAATTTAAAGTCAAATTGTCTTACAAAAATAGTTGAAACTGTTTTCCAAAAAACTTTTTAGGCCTGGTCGGATGACCTAACGAGCTAAACATGCTTTATTTTCGGTTGAAGGTCAAATTGACATGTTAAGGCATTCAATAGACGTCTTTACTATTTCTAGAAAATAGTATTTTTCAACCGACCAAGCTGACCTAGTTTGCCATCATTTCCTCCTTGTTAAGGAGATGTCATACGTTCAAGTCTCACGCCTCTTACTAAAGGATGTGAGCATTATTTTTATCCAATCATTTGTCGGGCTGATTTATTTGTTCAAGACTTATATTTGATAGACTCTTAAGTTTGGTTAGTTTGTTTTGAAGTTACGTGCACTTATGTAATTATATATTGTTTCCACAAAAAAAAAGTAAGTATTTATTCAATTATTTCGTGTACCAAACTCATTTGAGTTGTCATTTTAGGACAAACTTCTTCTTTTTCTATCTATTTTTAATTTTGGGCACAATCGTAAAAAACCCAACTTTGATTTTATCACAATTTTTCTATTTTCCTAGTCTTATTAAGGTTGACTCGGTAATTATAATTTCTTAGTCAAATTAGTAGTTTTCTATTTTTATAAATATGATATAAGAGACATTTATTATTCAGTTGTCAATAATAATATTCAGATTTTGAAATTTAAGAAATTTATTCTCTTGTTTGTGATTGTTTAACGCTAGGAATTCAATGTTCTCAATTCCTATTCACGTTTTATGTTGTATCGTATTGTAGTTGAAAAATTTGTGTTCAATAAGAGATTTACTATAAATAATTTTACAAAATCACTAAAGTACAAAACAAAAGTTAATTATTTTCTAAAGAGTGTTTAAAGATCGGAAATTTATTTTAATGCCAACACTTCAAAAGCTTAAAACTAATGGAGAGCAATGAGATGGAAGATTATGGAGTTTGATCCGTAAATTCCTAAATTAAAAACCATGGTGAAGTTTAACCCTATCAATTAAATATATAATGGAACTGAATAATTTATTTTGTGTAACAGATACGGGCATAATTCACTTCAATTTTTAAAACACTTTTACATAACTTTCGACTATATATGAAGTAACTTTACGACTATTTGATCAGGGATCTCCAAAAAGTACTTCCAAAACTCTCTCGGTAGAACTAGCAAATAGGGTTTACTAAAGAATCTCTTCCCTTAGCATAACCAGCTCATTTGGATGTTCCTAATCCTCTTACTTAGAAGTTTAGTCTTCATTTTTTTAATTTGTTTGGTGCACTATTCAATGGATACGATTCCAATATTTAATCATTCACAGTTGTTATGTATCATTCTAGCTCCAGACAGCACCTGAGTATTTTACAAAACTTATTCCAAGATGATCATCTGTTATGATAATTAAACTCTCTCACTTGTATTATAAGAGTATGTACGTACAATTATTGATCAAGTCAAACCCTGTTATCATGTGATTTATACATATTATGAGAGCACGTGTTCACGACTGCATAATACATGAGAGCACGTGTTCACGAAAGCTCTATTTTTCACAACTTAAGTGGAGAGGGGGAAAAAATTGTTTCTCTTATTAGTAACTGTCTAATTGTTTCTCTTATAAAAATTTGTGTTCAACAAAAAAAATGTGCTTTTGTCATTTTGAATAAAAAAAAAAAAAGACCAGAGAAAAGGTACGTATAGTTTGTCAATAAAAATATGAGAGAGCGATGTAATTTCAAAAATTTCAAAAGAAATCTTTGTAATTGTCAAAAATTTCAAAAGAAGTTAATGTAATTTATCCTAAATTAACTAAAAATCAACTAAATACAAAATCAATTGGTAACATGTGTAAAAGATTTTTAAATAAAACACATATTTACTTTGTCTCATATAAGACCTAAACCCTCAAACTCCTCTTTAATTTCAATTTTCAAGTGGATTAGTTTAAATATCCAAATCCTCCTACCAAATAGAGATATACATTGAATCCTGAAGAAGTCTACTTACATGAAAGAACAGTTTTATTTCCCTTGACATCAATTCTCTCTTTAATTCCTATAATGGTCTGTCTGATTATTAAAAAAAGTAAAGTAATAAAGAAAGAAATGGAATTTAATGTTAAGATTGGTGATCAGAAAGTTTTGGTAGACCAGCCCAAATTACCGCAGGGGAGAAGGTACTCTGGATGCTTTGAAACAAGGTTCCAATTTCGATGTTGGCTGATAAAACCAAGTCTAATAAAATTAAAAATGACACCACTAATCCTCTGTGCTTATAAATTTAATGATAAAGAAATTTGTGTTGAAAATATATCCTTATTTAAATAACTAAAGTCTAATAAAATTAGGTTTAACTAATTATAATTGCTGACCAAAATTTTATTTTACTTAACTCTTGGAGATTGATTACTATTTAATTAAGAAACTTCTTGTTGAGTTACGGAGACAATAAATTTAAATATATCGAGTATTCATAATAAAATAAAGTGTAAATTATATTGACCTTTTTTGAAGTTTTCGACAATTACACTGACTTCCACTGACGTCTCTAAAATTATACTGACATCTCTTACTTTACCAGACAATATACAAATTTCTCCCTTCAGTCAATTTTTTTCTTCATAATGACAAAATTGCCCATTTATGTTTTCTTTTTCAAGTTTTAAACTTTTGACCTTTTTTTTTTATTTTCAAATAAATATTGATTAAAACTTTAAATTTATTTTTATATAACATAAAAATAAGTTATTTACCTTAAATTTTTTTTATATAAAAAAAAAAAAGTTTGAAAAAAGTTTGAAAAAATAAGTCAAAATTGAAAAAATAAAAGGGACAATTTTGTCATTTTGATAAAAAAAATTGACTGAATGGAATTTTTTTTTTAGTTTGTTAGTAAAAATAAGGAGTCAACGTAATTTTAGAAACCTCAACGAAAATTAGTGTAATTGTCAAAATTTCAAGAAAAATTAATGTAATTTACCCTAAAATAAATCAAAATAAAGTAACTAACATTTTTAGTAATTCTTTGTTAACGTCACAATAATTATTAGTTTAGATATTATAGCAATTTATTAGGCATAATATCATTTTCCCCACGTGTATATACCACTCTTGTCAAGTATTTTCCTTGCTCTAGAAAATTCAATAATATAAGAATAGTACTACTAATTAAATTAATCAATAATTAACCTTGAGGGATTGGCCAAGCAATAAAGACTTGAGGATTAAAATTCAAAGTTTTAAATTCGAATCTTTCTTGAAACCACTGAAAGTTTGTCTGGTCCTTAACTTCAGTGTCTTGAGATTAGTCGAAATACCCAAAACCTTATCCGATTCTTAACTTCAGGGTCCTGAGGTTAGTCGAGATACGCATAAGCTGACCCAAACACCCAATTATCAAAAAAATTAACTAATTATCAACTCCTTCAAATTATAAACCAAAGAAATAGTAAAAAAAATGAAGATATATAGAAACCCATAACAATGACAGTTCATTGTTTTATTTCATATATAGTAATACATAGCCGTCACTGGTACACAGTGTAGTTAATAATAGTACACAAACATAGCTTCATTTTTCTTATTTAGGTGATCCAATCTCCTTTAACAGTGGATTGAGAAAATGCTTGTACCACATTGCTGAGTGTTTATATTTTCTATCCAAGCTGTCTTTGGTATAATTAACATGAATGATACCAAATTCTACGGTGTAACCACTGTTCCACTCAAAATCATCCAGCAATGACCATAAAAGGTATCCCTTCACGTTCTTGTTTTTCTCTATTGCATCTTCAACTCCATCAACATCCCTACCAGCAAAATGCAATCATCATTATATTGATCTTAGCCATTCCTTATTCGGAAGAAAATAATTTTATTTTATTTTTTTTTCTAAAAAGAAGAAAAACTTGGATCATTGTGTAAAATACTTACGGGAGAACACTTTTAATAAATTTAAGATGATCATAATGGTACGCTGTTCTTCTTTTATCATTTATATCACCGTGATTACATGTGGAGAATCCTGCACAAAAAAGAATGATATAATATCAAAAATATATATATATATATATGTGTGTGTGTGTGTGTGTGTGTGTGTGTAGTGGATTACCATTCTCAGTAATATAGATCTCGGGGTTATTGTATTTATTTTTGGTGAATAACAGGAGTTCTCGAATTCCCCGTGGATAAACATAGAGCCAGCCAGAACAACTCTGCAAAATCATTTGACATATCATATTACAACATCATCTTAATTAAGGACCAAATATCAAATTCAATTCTAAATACATATTTAGGAGAAATTATTTTGTGAGACCATCACACCAAGTCATTATATGACAGATTCACAAATTTTCAATTTTCTGAAATTGATGAGAAGTTTACATTTATAAATAATAGAAAAATTGAATTTTTATGAGGGGTCGTCATACGATTATGTAGTATGACGGTCTTACCAATTAATTACTCCATATTTACATCCTAATTATATACCTAAATAACTTAATTAGCATGTATGCACCCACACACACACAAACATATATATACATACACAGACGCGCGTGTATTTACATCAATAAAAGTTTGCTTTTGCTGATGAAAAAAAAATGTATGTACTCTATAAATCCATACCTTTGGACCAATGTTTTTGCCATTTCTCTGCTCTGATATAAGAAATAAAATAGTGTCATTACATATGTGAAGTAAACAATTTAATTGAGAGGGAAAATGTAATGTCTCATCCTATTTTTTTACTTTTAGACTGGAACTTTCACTATAATAAATATATATGTGAATACTATAACTTTTGTGTCTAAAAAAGAAAAATAAATAAAAATAAGATGAAAATTTCAATATTTATAAAATAAAGAAAAAATAGGATACAAATGGGATTTCTTAGATAAAACTTACTTGTAATGTTAATGCAAGGATCTGTATAATAGTTTTTGGGACCCTTTGAGCATTCAACATCCATTGCATAACCAGCGGTATAATAATTTAACCCAAGAAAATCATAAGACCCTTTGAGCATCTTGGATTCAGTTCTATTGAATTTTGGCAGCCGGTCTCCAATGTACTCGCGCATTACAGCTGGGTAGGAACCATTATATATAGGCTGCATGAACCTACATATATATACATGAAAATGTACAAGTTTCATATTTGTTTTGTATTGAATAATATGATAACTATCACATCATGAAATAGATATATGTCTAATGTCACAGTGTCATGTACGTCATTTGACAAGTTATTTTTAGGATTAACTTTTGAGAATGATAGTATTATTATTTGCCGAGGCGGAACTATATAAGGACTATGGGCTATAATCCCTAAATTTTGCACACAAAATCACATGTAACTTTTTTTTTTTTTTTTTTTTTTAAATGTGGGAAAAAAAATACATATAAATTCTCTTTCAACTTTGAGAATAAAAAATTTTCCTTTCAAGTTCTTCCTCCCAATTTAAAAAATAAAACTCCACTTAAATTTTCTCAAAAAATTAATTTAAGCCCTCCAAAATATTTTTCTGACTCTGCCGTTGACTGTTTTGCTTTAGTTTCTTACACCAAAATTAAGCAGAATAATATTATGTTTCTCAAATTTTAATTTCAAATTAGAAGAGACAACTTTGAGATATAAATACTTTTTGTGTCCCCAAAACTCATTATAATTATTTTTTTCATAGAAAGATGAGGGAGAAAGAAATCAAAATCACGTCAATTGTATGAAGAGTATGCACTTACATTACTAAAATACGATTGCATTACTAAATAGGATCCGACTCCTCAAAACTCATTATAATTATTATATATTATATATCAATATATGCATTAATGTGTAAGGATGTACCTACCATCCAAAGAGGAAAGCAAAGGCCCGATCGACCGCCTGAATGTCAGATGCGTTCTTCTCGTCGTAAGGTATTAACCAATCAACATTCAATACAATGCCAATTTTACCGTTTTGAGAATCCTATACATAATCATACCCAGTCAATCCAACTCATCTTATCACTCCAAAAACAACACTAATTAATCAAAGAGGAATGATATTAAATATTATAGATCTTCTATAATCTAAATAAAATAACTAAATTTTAAAAATATCTTTGACACATTAACACGTAAAATAACTTAAATTTTAAAAATATCTTTGACACATTAACACGTAAATGCAAATTATGTAACTAAATTATGTATAACAAGTATTTCTGAATACGTAGATTACAGTTTCTAGTTGATAATGCATGAATTTGTGCAACCATGAGCCAATACAAGAAACTATCCTATGCAATAATTACAATGACCCATCACACCTATACTTGTAACATGGGTGTGACAGGCTCACGATAGGACATAATTTCTCTGTCAATATGTAACATTCAACACTAACCGTGTAGTTCTTCCGATAAAGTTCCACTGCAGCTGCATGAGCACGAAGTATGTTGTGGGCAACTATATAAGGCTCAGTGCCGGAGTTGCCCTCCGGACAATTTTGAGATGAACTGTCAAATCTACCAACTGCAAATGCATATTGATATTGTAACTCTGGGGTACATCTACCAGGTGCTAATTGACCAGTTGCATATCCCATGCCAGCAAAGTTATGGGGCTCATTGAAGGTAACCCAGTACTTAACCCTATCCCCAAATAGTTTGAAGCAGAAGTTCACATACTCCACATAATCATTCCTTCACAAAATTACAAGGCTTAAGTTTAATCACATGGAAACCACACCATGATAATAAAATTTTACATGATTAATGAATTTTGACCCTTCAATATATTCATTACTTACACTATAGCTTCGTTTCGAAAACCTCCATACTTGGCTTCAAGGACTTGTGGGGTATCCCAATGAAATAGAGTCACGAAAGGCTCCACTCCTGAGCAAACAACAATAATGAACAATAAGATTAACGACAACCATTAAAATACAAGGACAAAGCGCTAACTCATCATCAAGGACCGAGTCAGAATTCTCTTCCAGTGAGGACAATCTAGAATTCGCTAACAAATTTAAATTTAATTTCATAAAATTTATAAAACTAACTATTATTAAATATACTTTGAATAATTAAAAATTAAAAGTTAGATCATAATTAACAAAAAAAAAGTAAGAATAATTGAATCCAACAACAATACTTTTTTTTTTTGCTATAAGTAGGAAAATTATAATTTTGTACATGTTGGACATGGAATTTGTCTCCTTTCGGTGCAAGGTATACACTTTTTACTATTATTTATATATAAAAAAAATATTTGCACATAATATGTATATTACTTGCATAAAAATATTAATCATAGTTCACAATATATATTTATAAAAAATCTTAATTTAATTTTTTCTGATTAGTGTTTTCATGTTCCGTTTACACAAATCTCTTTATTCATTTTGATGATTTTTTTTTTTTTTTATGTATTCCTATTTTATTTTAAAATTTTAATGTTCAAAGAGTAAGAGTTTCATATTAATTTAAATGGGTTATAATAAATAAAGTAATTGCAATTATTTAATTGAGATCAAAATATTTAGTAAGGCCCTTTAACAGTATTTTTGCTCCATTTGTTCTATCAATTTCAAGAAGTCTTATGATACTTTTCTCTCTCGATCTTTTTATTTATATATATTATTTATTAAAAAAAATATAGAAAGAAAATAACATTAAGAACTCTTACGTAATGTGTCAGAAAAATAACAGCAAAAAATATGAGAAGAAGAAGAAGAAGAAGAAGAAGAACGGCATTAGATTGTAACTGCGTTGGCCGTCAGATGTGTTTAGGAGTCCGTTGATGAGATTATTGTAATACTCGAATCCCTGTCTTCTTAGCACCGGCCTGTTGTCCACATCTATTTGTCAAAATAATATAAATAAATAAAAAAGTCAGATGATTATTGGTACAATTTACTAGCTAGGAAATAACAAGAGACGAAAAAGTGCTATTGGAAAGCTGAAAAAATAAGGATTTTATTGATCAACTCTATGTAATGATTTCATCCACAAATGCAACTAAAAGAAGCATCAAACGTTTTTTTTTTTTTTTTTTTCTATCCAACATAAAATATCATATATAGATCAAAATAAAAGGATACATTTTTTTTTCCTTTTTTTCATAATCCTGAAACCTATCCAATCAATCGTAATTTTTGGTTGTTTGGCAGGCAATCTCTAGAGTACTTATGGAGTATTGAATCAAGAATCCTACACTTTCAAATACTTACATACAGTCCATTTGGATGAAAAGAGTTGGAAAGAAATAAAAAGATGATGAACTTATTTCATTTTTGGTTTATAAATTAAGAAGAAAGAAGGAGAGAGAGTCCAACACTTATTTTAATCATTATTTTTCAATCGTCCACTAGTGGACAGATATGGAAAAAGAAGAAACAACTCTTTATGAAGTTTTTATAACAACAATAATATTATTAAAATTATGAGATTACTAATTACTAGTGTGGTTAATTTAAAAAAATGTATAGTTGTAAATTATTATAAAATTTTTTTCTTTTCTTTTCTCTCATTTATTATTTTCAAGCAAGATAAGAAGATTATCTTATCCTCTCATCACCTCTCCCCTCATTAGTCATCCAAACAAGGAAGAAAAATTACTCTCTTCTCTCATCTCATCTCTTCCTTAACTAAAGTTCTCCACTATTTTCCTCTTTCTTCGACTTATTCAAACGAACTACATTTATTTGGCATCTCCAATTGAACTATCCTTGAATTTGATCCTATATCTCTTTATTTGTTTGTATTGAGGTATGTGTGAATATGGAGTCGTACATCAAGCAATGAATGTAATATGAAATAATTAATGTACATGATTAAACCCAAAACTTAACAAGCTCTGTCTTGTAGGTCAAGTTGAAATCTAACATACATGTGAATATGCTGTTTGGTTTGCAGAAAACCAGATCTGACCTTGGCCAACCATTTCATGTGCATTAAGACTTATCAAATAATATGTGTGTGTGTGTGTGTACAGAAAAATATGAGCTTACAGCGTATTAATCTGGACCACGAGATGGAAATTCTGAAAGCATCAAGTCCAATATTCTTGATTCTGGAAACATCTTCCTGGAAAATTTCTCAATGGTGTTATATAACCAGGTTTGTAAGCTAAAAACACTTGACAGACGTAATCATGGGATAAGAAATTAAAGTACTTTAACACCATAACGGAGTAATTAATTAAACAGTCAATAGAAACTTAAAATAGGACAATTAGAATGAATTGGGCAAAACCTGGTGAAGTTTATAAAACTCATCAGCATTACTTGCATTACTATGATCCGCTATCTTATCTGCACCACCATTACAACATTTCTCAAATTAATATGCTTTTTCAATAAAAGATAAAGTGGGCATTTGGATGTACTTCCAAATATTACAAATTAAGGAATTGTTTATATTTATGTAGTTATTTATATTTTGATAATTGGACTTTTTAAAAAAAAAATTAAAATAAATAGTATCATTTTTATCATTAAAAAAAATAAATTTTTTTGGAGTTCAAATGTTTAAAATGGATTGTGAATAACCATTCCCTAAAAATAGTATCAGAAACAAAAACAAGATCATCAATTTGGTAATTACATTTTGAAGGGACATAAGAAGTTTTCGACGGCAATGGAAATAAATAATTGAACTCAATATATAGACTTTAGACTCTTGATTTGATTGTAATTTGCTGGCCAGGATGAGTGAAGTTATATATAATCAATTTCCATACCTCTAATAAATGCACGATTTAACAATTGATCTGTCTCTATGAATGAGAAAATTTATTTAAAAAATCCGTTATACAAAATATTTTTCATTTAATACATATAACACTTAAATAGTAGCCATCAGATTACTTTGTCAGCAGTACTCACTTCTCTTTCTGAAGCCCTTGTTTTAAGGGTTTGTTTGATCAGCAAAAGAAATTGAATTCATTTTGTTCTGGAAAGCAATTTTCTTTCAAAGTGAACTGCTCTCCTTACTTGTTATTGTTAATTTTTTATTTCACAACAAATGTAACTGTTGTTTGCAATCAGCGCAGGGCACATCAAGACGTGCAATGGACACACCACTGATTTCCCATGGTTAGACAAACTAAGCCATGCTGCTGCATTCACTTTATAGAAATTTTAATTTTTGGTTAGACAATAATAAAAATGGATGGAGAGAAGAGAACATCATGCTCTTTGCTACACTTACATTTATAGAATCATGGAATATAACATATATATATGTGTGTGTGTTAAGTTTTGTGTCATATCATTAATTATATAATAAGCTTTAAAACTGGAAAGTCGGAAACCGAATTATTTAAAAAAAAAAAGAAAAACTCAGGATAAAAGAACATGGTTGTTTGAGATATATGACAACTAATGTAAAATATTGTCCGAACCATAAAAATATGAACATATATATACATATATATATAAAGAGAGAGAGGGAGAGAGAGAGATACTTGAGAAGTTTGCAGTGAACATGTCCCAAATATTTGGATCTCTAAAACTTGCGTTTGCTGCACCTTCATACTGTAGAACCACAAAGAAGCAATTAGAGAAACATATGAACGAGGTAGGCTTATTACACAATCTTAAAAGGCTTTAATGGGTGGTGTTGCCCTTTGCAGTGGGAGAAATTATTAAATGGTCTATACCGTTGATCAAGTCAATGTTTTCCGTCAATCAAACAAAAGTTATTTTTTTGGTACATATTAAAGATATTTTTTAGTAATTTGGTACATTACTGTGATAATGTATTTTTTCAATAATATTTTGTCATATATACTATATCTCACAAAAAAAGTGAATCATATCACACAAAATATAGTATCATTAAAAATAGACATTGCATGACACTGTACTAGACTCATTCAAATTTTTTTTTCAATGTATTATACACATGATAACTACTGATTGGCCAGATTAACTAGACCAGTTCTGGACCATTCAAGCCAAGGACACATAGGGATAACAATTTAACCCGTCTCGTTGAAAACCTGCCAATCTCGCCCCTAATAGGTTGAATTTAGAAAAAGATATTTTCATCCTATTAGAGTTTGGTGTGGGTTTGGGGAGAACGCACATCGCCCTACCACACCCTTCGATTATATAAAATAAAATAATAAAAAAATTATGTTACATAATTAATGTTTATAATGATATTTTTTAGCTACTCATTAAAAATTTATAAAAACTGGAGTTGTATGTTTGAAAAAAAAATAATATCATTTTAATTCTCTATTAATATGTATATTTTTTAATTTAATATATGTAATTTAATAAAATAAATAGTCAAATAAAAGTTTAAATTAAAATGGAGATTTCGACAGAAACTTGTCCCGCTTTTCACAAGAAATAAATGAATTTTGAAAAAAAAAAAATTCGTAAAGACCAGATTGGTAGAGAGATCTCCGTCCCAAATCCGTCTTCTTGTTATCACCAAGGACATATATACCTGGAAAGCAGACGATGCTGCTCCAAATAGGAAATCTGAGGGAAAACTGGTCCGATTGAAAGCAGTGAGTTCAGCATCGCTGGGTATATCATCATCACTACGAGCTGCTGGGTGAATAAGAAGAATGACAGTTAAGAAGAGAAGGCTTCTAAATGCCATGGTTGCTTCTGATTCTCAAGGGGCACCTCAACACCCCTTTATATAGGAAGCATAAGAAACAGTAGTCACTTCTTATGAAACAATCACAGCCATTGAGCTTGGAGTCAAAGCACTTTCCTTGGCTATTATCTATTGATTGCACCCGAGAATTTCTTTAGTAAGGTGGCCATGGCATTTTGCATTCGTCATCTTAATTATAGTTTGGTCCATTAGGTTATTTAATTTTGTCCCTCGACGAAGAGAAATTATTTAATAAGACTGTTTATTGTGTGACAATCTCTCACAAAATCTCAATTTTTTCTCAAATTTTATAAGAAGTTATCACATTATGACGTGTTGTGACAGTCTCACCGAATAATTACTCACCAACCACCAACCCAAACCCACCGCCAACCCAAAAAAAAAAAAAATACCAGATGCTTTACTTATGCTTATGGTGATTATTAAGCGACCCTTTAAATTAAGTTAAGTGGATTAATTTGGTGAAGATAATATTATTACTGCTCCATAGCAGACTAAGAGCTGTTTTATCTTCTATAAATTGTGATGGTTGTTGGAAATGGATTCCTCCTACATACCAATAAGAGATGGTCGTAATCTCATCGCATAGTTCGACTCAGAGAGTTTTAAGGGTAATTCTTAGAAATCCCTAATTCAAGTGACCGGGAGACACTTAGCAAATATTTCGGAAGGCCAAAATAGTTTATATTCGTACCTTTTATGCAAAACGGGTAGTTCTACTCTGTTATTAAAAAAAAAAAAAAGATGATTACTTCTAGGAAAGCTTTTGAGTTTCAAAGACTCATTGATGCAGGACAATTTTAACAATTTTAAGAATCCAGACCTAAGGAAGAAAGAACCGTAGAACCCTAATAATCCACATCTAGGGAGGGTAATGGAATCCACACTAATACTAAAGAGAAACAATTTTTCATTCAATCAAAATCCACTAATTCATTTACAATCAGCTTATTTATAAGTAGCTCCAAAGAATAACTATTAACAAGATGAACATGTAAATATAAATTTAAATATCAAAAATATAATAATAAATGTCTATCATATTTTTCAGGATCATAAACATATAGCATGTGAGCTGGTCTTCCATGTTCCCTATCATTCATCCTCCTGACTTAATTTCTGTGCAGAACCAAAATGATCAGATTAGGACTCTTTACCCTTCAGGAAAGTATTGAGTTTCTTCTGCCTGGCAGGTGATGAGATCTCGGCCCCTTAAAGTTGAGTGGTCCAAAATTATTTGGTTCCCCAAAGCTATTACTATTGTGTTTCAATCTATGGACTCTTGCAGTAAACAGAACGCCCACTCTTAGATAAATTGCTGCAATGTGGTATATAATCAATTCCAACACTTGTCTGCTGTGTTCTTAGTATCCTGAGTCTAGCAAGCATTTATTTTTTACGTGTCCTTTCTCATGTTTTATTTGGTCCGAAGTCCTTCAAGCTTTCTTGATAAATAGAAGACCCCTGCCTTGGTCTGTTGAATCCCAAAATGTCATAGCTGCTTCAGATTTTGGAGAATAAATTATAAAAAATTGATAAATCTGAAAAATATATTATAAAGAATTGATTATTGGCATCAATTTGTTATTTGGGTATTTGGTAAAAATTACATAAAGTGATTCTAACTATTAATTCTCTTTTTTATCCTTTATACTATATATATATATATATATATTAAGAAATGTATAAGTAGTGGGTTCAGGTGTAAAAATTGTAAAAGGTCAAACAGATTTTCAGAAGCTGGTTTTTAGCTTCTTCAAAACATGGTTTTGATTGTGAGCCCAATAACCGAACTCTGTTTTGATTAATGCAGACAAACACCTCTGATTTTGCACATTTTCATGCACCAAAACCATGCGCCTCACAAATGGGGCTCCAACTCTTAAGGAAACTTGTTCTCAGTAGCTCTGTTTACTATATATGGAAATAGAGATGACAAAGTTTAGAAGAGACAAACTCATACTTCAGACCAGATCTTTCAAAGCATCTCCCAAACTATTAGATCTAAGGTTTTTGCATGGTCTAAGGTTGAAAATTCTTTTGATAATTGGTTAATAAGCCTTTACTAACTTGCTGAGGAAGAAAAAAAAATTCTTCCTTCCTAGCAATTAACTAGAAGGTTGTATGCTTGGTGGTTGAGTTCTTAATTTCTCTGTTTGGCTCTTTGTTTTGCTGCTGCTTGGTGTTTGGCTATTGCTTTAGACTTTTGTGCTTCTTTGATCTCTTTGTATATACTTTGGGTATGCCCCTTCTATACTGGTATTGCTTTTTTTGTTTTTTTATAAAATTACTTACCAAAAATAGAATTTATTAAGAGAGAGGAAATGGAAGGAAAAATTAAAGAGAAGGTGAATCCTTCTTATTTTATCTCATACTTAAATAAAATTAAAAATTTTCAAAAAAAGTTAAAAATTAGGAAAAAGAAAAAAATGATATGTAAAATTAAACAATTTTCCTTGCTTTTCCTAATATTAGTTTTTGTATATAAAATTAAGATTTTTTCCCTTACTTTTTCCAATATTAATTTCTCTTCTTATTTCCCATAGCAACTAAATAAAAAATTGACTATTTCCACGGCTCAAATAATAGCTTTACTAGTCTTCTTCTTCACATGCATTGCCCAACAAATGTAAGAGAGTAGAAGCAATTATTCGGTAGTTTTTTTAAAATAAGGTCTCTAGGGTCATATTAAAAGTCATATATGCAATAGAATACTATATGTATATATGTGGCACATCAGACGGGATGCATTAAATAATCTTTTAAGAGAATAATTCATAAAAAAAATTATTTTGTTTACAAAAATAATAATTTTTTAATATTTTTAATTTTGGATGAAACTAAATGCACTCTTATTAAAAAAAATTTTATATTCATGCACTCTCACTCATATAAAATGAATTGAAGTGCATAAGTATAAAAGAAAATAGAGCTCTTTTAAACTATACACTCCTACTCGTACACAATAAATTAAAAAAAATGCATTTAGCCTCACTTTACATAAATAGACAAACTAAATCTGAGATATTCTTTAGTGAGTTCAGAATATTACATATCAGCATGCTCTCTCATTAATATTTTACCATGTGTGTTTTGAATCTTTCGACTCACTAAAAATATAAGTTATAGCACATAAGATAAAACACGTGGTTACAGTGATGTGTTAAGAGTGCCAGCCACAATAATAAAAAAAAATCCACCAAACAAGCCTTAATGGCGCATAACATTCCCAATAGCAAATTGGTTCGTGATTAATGTTATGGGCCACGTGTAGCGCGTCTTTCCAGAAGAAGCAAAAGTTTATGGGCCACGGAAGGAAGCAACCAAAAAGGGTAGGATTCATATCCACTTACAATCTCAATTCCTACATTTGCTAAGTCATGATTAGAGTAATTTGTGAAAAAGTTATCCTTTGTTTTGCGAAAATGACTCATCAGTCATTAATCAGTTTTACAAAATTGTTTATGTTTATAAACAGGTGTTTGGCAGAACGGGAGAGGGATATTTGGGTGAGTGCGGCCCTCAATTTTAGGATGGAAGTATTTGTGGTGGGGGCCATTAGGGTGCGTACAGTCCACAATTTTCTCTTCTGTCTGATGGACTAAGCAAAGTCTAAGTTGTTTTGAATAATTTACATGTAAAGCAAGAATTATTATAGCACACTAATAAAGTGTTAACACAATGTCTACAAGTGGAAAGAGAATCTTTGTTTATAAAAAAAAAAATCAGTTACAAAATATTTGTCAATAATTTTAAGAACGATAATCTATTATATTGACAATTACTGGATAAATTACTCTGATCGTTCATGAGGTTTTTGATAATTACAAAAATATTTTTTCAAGTTTTTGAAAAAATCTCACACATTTATTATAGTAAACTCCATTGTCTAAATCCAATTTAACAATTCATTATATGTTGCATAACTACCTCACAATCCATAGTTAGACCAAGATAGGTAAAATGAAATAAATCTAGTGGTAACACAATATGGTCACGCAAATAAAATTTTGATATATAACATATATTTTAAATAAAGGATCATCACTATATCATTTATGTCACATGTCTGAAAATAAAATAAAAAAATTTTATACTTCCTTACGAACTTTTTTCAAATAAAATACCATCTTTCTTGATGTCATATCCTTAATTGTTTATTTATGGGTAATGAGACACCATTATCTAGTTGTGTAGTCTATTCAACTAAGGACTAAATATATATATATATATATATATATATATATATGCCACCATGGGAACACAACACGACACCAAAAAAAAAAATTCTCTCTAGTGGGGAAATGCCTTCAAGTTGCTACTTGAAACATTTCTCTTGTAGATGTGAGCTATTTTTGAAAGCACTTCAGAAAAAGTTTAGTGGCCTATAATGGGTGTGAGTCATATCTAGTAAAACTTCAAGAAAGAATTCTGTTACTTAGAATTTTTTTCTGTCACAATTTTAACAGTTTTTTATTTTATATTTTTATGTCCAAAAATACAAGTCCGGTTTAAATAATCAACGTATAAAGTACTGTGATATTTTCGAATTACCTTTTTATTTTATCAATTTGATGTGTTGTAGTACCAAATGTAAAATGAGGTTAGGTTTATAAAACTATAATTTTTTCTGCTCAAGTAGGAAAACATCAAATGCGTGCCCTCATAAAACTAAGGACGACGCTACCTCGGCTAATTGCCTCCCTCAATTTTTTTTTTTATTTTTAAACTTTTTTCAAATATACCTTTAAAATTTATAATTTTGCCCCTCTCTAGTCTAAATTTTTAACATTTTATTCTTATTTCAAGTTCAATTTGACCTCTTAATGAAATCATTATTGATTTTTTGAAAAAAAAATTGTATAACTTACAATTTTTAAAGGATTTCTTTCTTTAATTAGACTTATTATGTAATTTATAAATTCATTTATGTCACTGAATTTAGTTACCAAAATTATTATCAATTAAAATTAAATTTTATATTTTTAAAATTCTTAAATTTCTGATTAAACATGGGTCATTCAATGAGGAGTCCACTAAAAATATAAAAATTATCATCAAGTCCTAGTCTAAATTTAATAACCCATCAAGTCATTCTAATCTTCATGACTAAAATACCCGTATATTCCTAAATCAGCTCATTATTCAAAAGACAAGTGCGTGGCTTTGAGTATCGAATTCCGTGAAATAAGGAAGAGCCGCAAATTCTTTTTTCAAAATTTAAAATTCAATTACTTGAAATTTATAAATCCGTTTTTAATAAATTTATATATTTAGATTCTAAATATCTTGATCTATCAAACAAGATTCATATTTCATATGAAAATTTGAATAAAAAAATCATTCCAAAAGTGTAAAATTTTGTCAAAGAAAGTGTAAAATTTACACTTTTGTAGTGAAAAGTTTTGTCCCAACTAGAAGTGTGAAATTTTACACTTTTCTAAAACTGTAAAAATTTAAAATTTTATAAAAACAAATGAGAAAATTTGTTGGCCAAGTGTTGGATGCTAAAAATTGACTTTCAAGGTGTTACAAATTGTCAAAAAAATTATAATTTTTAAAGTACAAGTGATTAAAAAACTAACTAGTTATAAAAGTGTAAAATTTTACACAATCACAAAAGTGTAAAATTTGACCATTTTACTCAATAGAGAATGTAACGAAAAGAGAAAACCAACAAAGTGAATATTTGTTCACTCCACATATGTTTGAAAAAGAAAAAGAAAAGAAAAGAAAAGAGAGAGAACACCCACACATGCACACACACGAGACAATTTTCACATAAGAAAAGAATGAAAATAGAAGAAAGGGAATATGAATAAAATAGCCGGCAAATACTACAATAGACGGAAGGGAGATATTTGACATGTTGCTTCCTTTTGAGAGGTGCCCTTGGTGAAGGAAAAAAAGGGAAGAAAAAAAATATCAGTATTTGGTGCATAGTCCTAAATTAAGTATTTGGCACTAAGTTATCATTGACTTTCAAGATAGTGGAGATTTGTTTTAAAAAACAAATTAGTATTTCGTTGTAAAAGACGTAAAATTTACACTATCACAAAAGTGTAAAATTTTACACATTCAAAATTTGTATAATTTTACAATTTTGTTGTTTTATGAATAAACACACTCGCTAACACACAAATTATAAAATTCTATTATTTTTATAGTAATAGTAAATACATTAATTTCTTGAAAATTGTCAGATTTTGGTATGGAATGTAAAGAGCACAGTATTTTTAAATTATTACTCTCTACTTTCCTCAATGCACGATGAAATAAATTTTTTCCTTTGATCACAACATGTGGTTAGATCTTATTTCAAAATATTTGTTGTTTAAGAAATAAAAGTTGTTGATGAAAATGATTGTCATACTTTGTGATGATGCTTCATTTATCCGCACACCGCATGCTCCTATGCAAGATATTGTCCGTTTTGCCCGCCTGTAGGTCTTACGGCTCACGGCTTTGTTTTTGGGCCTTAACCCAAAACGCGCCTTACACAAAAGAGGGAGCAAGGGGCTTATAAGCGACCTCATGTCCCGACTCCTATTCGATGTGGGAGAAAGTGGTAACATCAGCTGCTCCCCCAGTCGGGACTGAGGAAGCGTAAGAAGTTGGACGTGACATGGCCTCGTTCCTACAGATGGCGCCAAACTGATGATGCTCTATTTTTTCTCACACCGCAGGCCCCTGTACAAGATATTGTCCGCTTTGCTTGCCCGTAGGTCTTACGGCTCACGGCTCACAGCTTTGTTCTTGGGCCTTAGCCCAAAACACACCTTACACAAAAGAGGGAGCAAGGGGCTGATAAGTAACCTCATGTCTCGACTCCTATTCGATATGGGAGAAAGTGGTAACATCAACTGCTCCCCTAGTAGGGACTGAGGAAGCGTGAGAAGTTGGACGTGACACGGCCTCGTTTCCACAGACGGTGCCAAACTGATGATGCTCTATTTGTTCACACACCGCAAGCCCCTGTGCAAGATATTATCCACTTTGCCCGCCCATAGGTCTTACGGCTCACGGCTTTGTTCTTGGGCCTTAGCCCAAAACGCGTCTTACACAAAAGAGGGAGCAAGGGGCTTATAAGCGACCTCATGTCTTGACTCCTATTCAATGTGGGAGAAAGTGTACATCACTTTGTAAGGATTTAAATATATTACAAGATTTTGAAAAAGGAAAAAAGGTTTTACAACAAAAAAAACCTTGAATCTACTTTTAATGATGTCATTTGAGAAATTGATGTTTATGTTTGCAGGGGCTTTTGGTGATCACAACTATGGTAGAGCAACTATGGTGGTTTATTATAGTGGATGTTGGTGATGCCAATGGCGATGGCGGTGCATCAAGGGCTGGTCCAAGAAGAGTAGTGAGACTTGCAGTAGAGCCATGGAGTTGCGGTACTGCCGATGGTTCGCGGTGCTGCCAGCAATTTGTAGAGATGGTGAAAAAGGACAGCAATGGTGATTTGACCATGGACAGAAGTGGTGGTTTGACCATGGCTTGGTGGCATAGCAGTTGGTTTTCCAACGGTTCACGATGGTGCGTAGTGGGTGGTTGTGCAACACCTATGATGTGCGGTGGAGTGGGAGAGAGTTATGTTTTAGAGAGAGAAAGGAATTTCATAGTTTTGTAGATGGGTCCGTGAGTTTTGAAAAAGTGATTGTGGGTTGGTTATAATTGTCATTTATAAAAAAAAAAAAATGCATCTGCCATGTTATCACAATGGGCCTAAGATTAAAAAACAAACAAACAACCTGTCCTTAAGATCAAAAACAAATGCGCGGGAATCTTATATTAATTTATCATCTGTTTGAAAGATCTCACACTAATTAACTCATTAAGCATTTAGCAAAAAAAAAATACCCCTCTAAAGTAAAATCATGATTATCTATATAATCTGGTAGATGACATTATCATTACTAATATTTAAGTGAAGCTAGTTAGGAGTTAGTCCTTTCCTAGCCCTAATAATTAATTCTTCCTTCCAAATACACAAGAAGATAATGCGTGCTTAGATCCCAAAATGGATAAATTGACTAATTAATGACCTACAAAATTGATTGGTGAGGCACGTATACTTTTTTTAGTTTTTTTAACATAGTTGTGGTCTTACAAGCATAATCCACTGAGCTTGAGTGGATTAGTTTAAATCTCCCCAAATCATCATATAAAAAGTATAATATACTAAATCATAAATAAGATTGTTCAAATAGAGGTGAAAATACAACAAGATGAGATAGTTAGAATCCCTCTTATCATATGGTAGGTCAAAATTTGAGCCTCATGTCGCGCGCAGACACACTTAATTAGTTCCCCTCCTTTATCGTTGGACTCAAAAAAAAAAATTGTTCAAAGAGTAATTTGTTTTACTCTTCAATGTACTAGTCCTCAATTTGATTATTAAATTAAAATCAAGAGCTCAACCACTAATATTTTAATATTTGACATTTCAAAATTTTAAAAGCTTATATCTTTTTGGAAGAAACAACTTAATCTAGTAGGATAATTATGTCATTTGGTAATGCTTTTAAAGTACCTTTTTTCTAATTAAGAAAAAAATTAACAAAGTAGTTTGATTGTGCAAAAAAATTGCTTTAAAAAGTAAAAAAAAAAAAAAAGAATTAAAAAAATACTTTTAAACAAAGCAAAAGTTTTACTATTTATGAGTAAGAATTTTACTTTTGTACTTTATTTGTTCGAAGTTCCATCCACTGCACCACCACTACAATTATCATTAGTAGGATCAGTTTGTCAACTCATGAATTGGTGGCATGGTGTCAAGTTCAAAAAAAAAAAAAAGTTGATTTGGAATATTATGTTCTTTCCAACTGTGTGGTCCGTATGTAAAGCAAGGAACAATTTGCATGTTTAAAAAAAGCAATTTGTCGTTGAGGATCTAACAGAGGTTATCAAATTTAAAGTGGCTGTATGGAGCAGATACGGTTTGAAGAAATGACTGTATTCAATCTATCAGTTCATGTTTAATCTTCAACAGATCAAAGATGTTGTTTGAAGTAGTAGAATTTCCAGTATTTCAGGTTGTTGCAGGTGCAGGATTTGGAGAGGTGTAAATGTTCCAGCCTGAGTATTGAGTTTTGGGGGAGTTTTTGCAGAAGTTCCTAGGAGCTATCTTCCTATATGGTTTTGGTTTGAGGTCTGCCATATGGTAGTTTTCACTCTGTTCTGGTTTGGAGTTTTGCACCTCTTTAGGTTTTATCGCTATCTCATTCTCTTTCTTTTTGGATTGTCGCTGGTGAATGATTTTGTTCTCTTCTTTGGTGCCATCCTGGTTGGGATGAAGGTTGGAACCATGACACTTTTTGCATTCTCCCTTTTGATGTATTGTGCATGTATGTCTTTACATTCATTTACATCAATAAAAAAATTTCTTTCGCTGATTAAAAAAAAAACCATCACCACTATTGCCACTACCGCACCACGGGCATGACAGCACCACCACTTCCTCCTCCATTATTACCACTACTACAACTACCAACACCTCTGCCACCACCATTGCACCAACACCACCTTTGCCACAAACGTCATCGCCAGGAACAGGACCAAGAATTAATTTAAATATCCACATCATCCTACCAATTTGAGATATACATTGAAACATGAAGAAATTTGTTAACATGGAAGAATTGTTTTACTTCCTATGGCATCAATCCTTTAATTCCCATAATGATTTGTTTGATTATAAGAAAGTTATAAAGAAAGAAATGGAATTTAATGTTAAGATTGATTATAAGAAAGTTAGAAAGAAAGAAATGGGATTTAATGTTAAGATTGATTATCAGAAAGTTTTGGTAGACCAGCCCAAATTGCAGTAGTGGAGAAGGGAGAAAACACTCTCCAGATCAAATGCTCAAAAACATCTCACCCAAACAAAAAAAAAAAAAAAAAAAATCCTCACTGGTATCTCAGTCTTAATTTTGGATTTTGTTGTAATATTTTCACTTGATCTGAGTTGTTGCTAGCAGGGCGGCTAGATGATAAAGCCAACAAAGTAATCACTTTAGATCCTATTTAAAGAAAAGTCTTAAATTTTATGTATAATCAAATTAGAAATCTAACATTAATAAAAGCCTATCTCAAAAAAAAACTCATATTTTATGTATTTATAGTATAATCAAATTAGAAATAAAATTAATAAAAATTTAACTCTACAAAAAAAGTCCCATAAACATTCTATGAAAAGAAACTTATTTTTATTAATAGAGTTTTATTCATATTGTACTCTAATCTTTTATATATTGCTATCTATTTAGATTTAAAAAATTATGGAAAAACTCTATTATTAGAGTTATGTTCAATATTACATCTTCCTTATTAAAAAAATTAAATTTATATATATGAAACAAAGTAAAAAATTATATTAATATTAAAAATTGCCTCGTTTAGAGTTGTATTGTTTTAGGCATCCAATTATGTAGAGTCGTCCTGACTGCTAGATTGGTTTCTTTGTTTTCAGTTTCAGCTTACTTGATGCTATGTTTTGTTTGTTTTCTAGTTTTCTTTGGTACGGGGCTTCCCTTGTGTGTTGCTTTGTTTTAATAAAAATTCAACTTAATTCACTCAAAAAAAAAGTTAATTATATTTGATATCCTAAAGTTTAGTTCCGATTTTAAAAAGTCTCTGAT